>OY728125.1:409581888-410904636 GCA_963277665.1 Viscum album | reverse complement strand
TATTAGATAATGTTTCTACTTTCAAATCATGTCACAAAAAATAATTAAATTATTTCTAATGTATATGAATCTTAACATTGATTTTCCTTTTAATTACATCATGAATGTGATCTGTATAAGGAAATATGTGTTTAGAAATTACTCCACACAACATTTTATTAATAAATCTTTTCATGTTAGACTCATCATGCATCTTTTTTTAGTAACTTCATAACTTTGATTTGTATAATGAAATGCGTGTTCAGGAATAAATCCACTCTATATGTCATGACTAATGTGTGATTGGTCAAGATATTCTTTGGCACATAGTCTGGAATAAAATAATATCATCTTACCATGCATATGTCATACTTCAAATTTAAGTTCCTTAAAACACTTAAAGGAATATAATGGAGTATATTTACCACTAGATTAATTTTGGAATAATTCATGCACTCTTATTGAACTAATTCTGAAATCCTTATGTATTACCTTTATTTATAAAGGTTTAGTTTTCCAACAAAAAAAATTAAATTTTTTTGATAATCCTTAAGGTAACTAAATCCAATATGTCTAAAACCATACTGGGTATATCCTTGAAAACTACATAGTTTTTTAGAAAAAATAATGATCTTACCACAACTGGGTATTAGAGTCTTGATTTTTTTTATTTATAATTTATTGATAATGATTCATGTAATACTAAACTATTCGTTACTTATGACATACCATAAAAAAATTTAATTTATAAATGTTCTTGTTTAATTAAATACCCAATTATAGTTTTACAAGAAGCATTCATTTGGAAATAAAATCATGTGTATGTAGGTATAATCCTTTCTCATCTTTTGGAGAACACACCTTGACTACTAGTAATGTTTCATGACCTCCTTGGTTTTTATATTTAGAAACAAATATGTTAGTATATATTGTATCTAACCCTCATGGAGTATAAATGAAATATTACATTTAATTATTAATATACCTAAAGTAGAATCTTGTGCTTGATTCTTCTTTAATATTTTTTAGTTTCTCTTTCAGTGACCTATATTTCCACATGTAAATAAAATATAATCCTTTTCAATTCTCTCCCCCTTTATCTTTGGTTTCTTAGAAGGATGTAGTGAAGGATCCATTGGAAGTTTACTTATAATTTTATTTTTTCCATGTAATTCTTATTGTTCATATTAAGAATTAATTTTTTTTATTTTTTTAAATTATTATCTTCTTGGTGAACCTTTTCCAAAATATATTGAAGTGGTTTCTATAAAATATTCATTTGTTAAATCATAATGAAATAGGAGAAACTGTTTGGTAAGGATGATAGAATGAGATGAAATAAGATTTCATGATTCTACTTGAATAAAAATCATTCTAGTCATTTAACATAATTTATCATCCTAAGTATATGAGGACTATATTTAGATCCATCAATAAATCTATACTTGATCAGTTTGATCATTATCTAATTGATTTCTCGCTTTACATTCTCCTTGTAAACTTCTTAGAGATAATACAACATAGTATATCCATCCATGTCCTTATGTTGTATTTGAAACTATTTGGACATTGATGTCAACATTATGATATAAAAATAAAATGAATCATTAATGAGTCTATTGCAGGCATATTTCTCATCCTCACTATTTTGCGGAGGAGGTCAATCAAGTAGTGGGGGATCCATAACATATAATTTCCTTTCATACTGTAGTATTATGCTCAAGCGCCGATACCACTATTAGAAATTTGTGCTAGTGAGGACATTTTATTTTTCCAAAATAAATTACAATATATCTATGGTATGAATTTACATTTTCTATAAAATAAACACATGCATATTAGTACTTTTATCTTGATTGTTGATTAGACATTACTGGTTAATTAAATCAGTAAATGTATCCCACAATTTTATTAAATCCTAGTAGCCCTCAATACTAGATTTGGAATACTTAGTCGCTTAGTATTCTAGTGATTAGGATCCCTAAAACATCTTCTCATAGTATAAGTTATGGCCATGAAACTACTCAAAGAGTTTCAAGATAGGCGTTTGACTATCCATTTGCATTAACTCACAAATCCTTGAACTGTTGAGTGAAGTACCAACTTTTATAAAACATAAACTTTATTTACTCATCAATTTACCACAAAGGATTAAAAATAAAGCTATGGATACTTATTTGTTGCTATATTGACTTAATTCAACTCATCTCTCTCATAAGAACTCCTCGGTATTAGGTTTCACACTTAACTATAGTTGATGAGCACACTGTACACTCAGTTTTGTTCAAATTAAAATGATTGAATTCATTAATACTTAATATTACTTTGATGGTATTTATTATTTGTCAAAGAATTAATTGATTTTCTATTCGACATGGACTTTGTATGTGATCTCGCTCACAAATCAACACTATAGTAAATATAAAAACATTCATCGCATATTTATTTAATTTAATTTATTCATTATATGTTTATTATTTTATGTGTTTGTGTAAACTTTCATATGCAAAAAAATAATAAATGATGCATAAATTAAACAAACAATGTGACCAATCTTGAGCATTTGATATTGGTCGATCCATAAATTCTCAATGGATCAACCATGGCCCTGTGGGTAAAATACTTGATTCATGTTTGACTCCTCTCATAGCCTTCACCCCATCCCAATGTATCACCATCTCATATGGAATATCACCTTGACTCAGTGTGGTCCACATCTTACAACATTATCTATTTTTACATAAATACTTGCTCGAAGGTGTGGGGGTCTCAAGGATACGTAATAAAAATTCAAATCAGTTATCATGGTAATATATCCCCTTATATGTATAAAGTGAGAAAAGATGATGTACAAATAGTTTATTTAATTAATTAATTACTGCAAAATCAATCGTGTACACTAATTAATTAATTAATAAAAACCCAGACATAAATTATTCGGTCAATGCTCAAGACTAGTAGGCATGAAAAAAAATGCGGAATAAAAATTAAATATGTGAAAAAATTCATATTGAGTGAATTAAATTAATTAAAATAATTATTCTAATTTTAATTTAGATAATATTTATCATTTATTCACAAATAAAATTTAATTTTATTCAAAAAAAATATTACTTAAATTTTAAAATGTTCAAATTTCTTCCAGGCCCCAGGTTGACCAAAAAAATACTAAAAGAGGTTTTTGGGCCTATTATGCACCATAAATAGGCCAGGATGCTCAAAAAGGGCACAACCCCCCCCCCCCCTCCGACCCAGATTGGTTATGGTTAGCTAACGGGGGGAGGAGTAGTAGATCTGACCAACAGGAGGTCATGTGACTATGAGGTCTAGCGAGAGTGGGAGGTCACAAAATGGTAAGGTCATGCCTAAAGGGGTGGTTTCCGAGGGTTAAATCAGTGAAAAATAAATGAGGATAATAGTGGGTTGATACCTGGTAGCCGACAGATGTGCTGAGAGGATAGCAGTTAGGGGTGCACTGAGGAGGGAGGACAGTCAGGGATTATCCAGTGGGGAAGGTCGGTGAGGTCAAATCTATGAGGTAGTGGGAAGGGGGGAAGTCGTGAAGGTGACCATACAAATAGCCTAATTAGTGGGAGACTATAGTGTGGTTGGCGGTGCAATGATGCATGGGAAAGACCAGCCTAGGGCGGTAGGAGGCGGTCAGGTAGTGTTGCCCCATCTCTCCCTTTTTTATTAAAAAAGTGTTTCCATTTTTAATGGATAGCTTATGCGCCCACTTATTTTCAGTTTTTTTAACTTTATTAGGTTGACAAGGTTGGACAACCCCATTTATCTTTATCGCTTTTAAAAAAATTCAAGCCTGTTAATCAGATATTGAAACATTTTTTTTAAATTAAAACATTTCAAAAATTTGTGGAATACTCTCTAGATGGATAAAAATGCCTTGTTTGAAAAACCAAATTATGACCACTGGAATATCATCCAAAATACTTGGGTTCACCAAAATCTATCAACTAAGACCTATTCTGAGTCAATATTAACATATACATAAAATATATACATATATGTCTTTTGATTTTATACCCACAAAAATTAACTAAAATCTGATTTTCATTCTTTTTATGGACATATCTCAGCCTTTAAATGTTGGAATTGATCTTTGACTATGGTTATTGAACTATTGTGATTCCCTCTACTTGAATTTAATGAATATTTAATTTTTCTTGTCATAAAAATTCATACAGTCACTCTAATACCAATTGAAAGGTATCAGGGAAAGCTGTGGAAGAAGCTGGGTTGGGGATTTAAAAATTTTCATTGTAAAATCTATGTAACTATATCATCTCCCACAATACAGATCTTGGTATGGAATCCAATGATCATGCATAAATTAATTAAGCAAAAAAATTAAAACAAACAATTACCTTGTTAGATCTAAAGCCATGTTTGACAACTACTCATCGCCAGTTGTTGTTGTTCAAAGGAACTGAATTTGGATCCATATAGAACATCCAAACACACTTCAAAATACTATAGGATCATCATTCATCAAATTCTAGGTGTTGGAATAGAGATTCGGCAAAGCCGTCAATTTCCTGACTATCACCGCTACTTTGATCCTTCAATCTAAAAAGGAGAACATGAATATGCTTCTTGGATCGAGAGGTTCTCTCCCTAGGAAGTGTGAGACACGAGAGAGAGGATCTCAAAAATAATATAGTGAATAATACCTCACATGATAGAATTTTCCTCTTTATATAGTAAAGTTCCAAATATCTATAAATGGATCCCCAACCCATGGATATTTATTTCCCACTAAATAAGCTATAAATGACATTAGTTGACTTATTTACTAAGCCATAAATATCATTTATATTTTATCAATTAATCATAATGTATTAAATATATTACATGAAAAAATAAATCCTTTAACTCAACTATTCATTACCGTAAATATTAAATGAATCATAGATATTAATATAATATTCGTTCATATAATATTTTTCCATATATTCACTTAATATCATTTGAATGATTTTAATAAATAAATTCAGCACCAATTATTCTAAACTTGATTAATATGAATTTATTTATTTTATGGAGATTGTATATTCATGTAAATCACATAGACCCAATGGTGGGTCCCACCATCTCCTATACTCTTATTCATAACAATAATCCAAACTTTTGAATATTCTAAGTGTGTGACCCTCTAGGACCTTATCTCAATAACAATTAATACTAGTCATAGAATATGAGTGAAGTCTGTAAACCCATCAAGGACCCTCATGAGATAAGGAAAATTCATAAAAACAAAAACATTTCCTATAAACACACACCATGTAATATAATCTATTTGTCTAGAGATATCTCATAAAGTAGGATGCACACTTTTGTGTCATAATCCTTTATTGGTTTATTTCTTATTGACCTTACTGAATAGACTTACCTTTCTTCTACCATATCCATGGATTTATTAAAGGCATTACCATCCTAATAAATTAGGCCTGAGATACCACTTCTTTTTAGAAGCAACAACTTCTATCTTGATTATTTATTTAATGGAATACAACCAATGACACACCCAACATAAGATACCTCACAACAATATCAATTCCATAGTTTTCATCTTACATCAAAGTATGTGATTGAATGGTACACATAAATAATAACCTCAATTCATGATACCAATACACGTGTTCACATATTGGAACTACCAATGGCACTTAAAACATATATTATTTCTATTGGTGGTTTATTCCTCATTTTCTCATTAACTCAAGATCATCAAGTGAGAAATTTATTAGAAGAAGTATCAATGCTTATGACCCCCCAGAACTGGATAGTAAGGCTTCATCTGTGTCCACTTAGTATGATGTATCTAGACCATGGGTCATTTATTTATGATTAATTTCATAATATCTCAAGGTTATTGTTATAGCATGGGAATTTCAATAAACCTTTGATATGATAAATATTCAATGGACATTACCATATAAATAGTGCTCATAGAAATATCAACACTATTATGGTAAGTTTACATCATACATAACTCACATTATACAACATATGGTAATTGAAAAATGATATTAAAGTTGGGTCTAGTGAACTAACTCTTACAATATTAATCTCAATAAAAAATGGAAAAGTACCTTATGAATAATCATGATTTTAGCGGTTGTGTATATAAAATTCCTTACCCTATGTAACTATCATTGTACCTTGAAAAACCATCATGTTGGTCTGTGTAAACATGATCTTCATTGTGTAAACATTAATTATATATTTCATAATCATGGGGCCAATATGTGTAAACTTTTTTATGGTTTACGTAGGCATAAGAATTATAATCTTCATTTGTGAGTCTATGTAGGAATCATTGGATCTACATAAACATAAATGTGATTTGTAAGCATAAATTTATAGAAAAATATGAGAGTATTTAAATATGAAATATAGAGTTTCTAGATTTAACAATTGAATGAGATAATAAAACCAAGTGATGAAATATTTTTTCTTCAATGATTAAAACATCACATTTGGGATGTTATTCAAGTAATATGGAGAATATTTGATCCACACATCATAAAGATCAGAATTTTGAAATTCTTCAACCGAATGAGGGTGATCTCAATGAATTGGAAATAGAGATATTCTATTTTCAAGAATAATAAAGTAGTTAATTAAGATGATTCCTTGATATTCTTATATCCTATATCACATTTTAATCAAGTTTTTATGAAATTTGTATCTTTCAATTGTCCAGGTTTTTAAGAGGTTGTGATAGTAAGTGAAGTTATTCCATAAGTGTTTCCTTCATGCCACAAATATGGAAAACTAAATGAAAGTTGTGGAAATAAATATTATCAATTTTGTTCTGAGTAGATTTGAGATAAAAGAAAAAGTAAGTTTGATCTAATTTAATTTAGAATATATTGAACTATAGTAACTTCCTTCCCTAACCTATTGGCTTGGGTTACGTTAGAGGTGATACTAAACTTAGGTGACATCCCCAAGACACCAAATGCTAGAGATAAATTCCAAGGGCTTAGAAAAATATTGGGGATGATTTAACCTGAAGAAAAAACATAAACTAAAAAGATAAAATACAAATATATATAAACAAATCGATGATGCATGATTAGTATTGATAAAACTCAATTGAAAACCAAATAAAAATAGAAATCATATTATCAATGAAAACTAAATAAAAAAATGACACAAATAAACCAAAGGAAAACCAATATAGTAACACCAATGTGGAATCACTCGAAAGACTCAAAGAGATAACCCCAAAATGAAAACATCAACCTATGGATGAAGCATAATGACAAGCCACTAGAGAAGAAAAAATACATTTCCCTTTCATGTTTCCTAGTAAACAACATTTGTAAACATTCCAAAACACACAATAAAGGACACTCAATAGGTATTTTCCTTGTAGACTTCTCAACTCACGCCACTAGGATAAGAACATGTTAGTTTATTTTTTAAAACATATTTTATATCCCAAGGAGAAAAAAATATAGTTATTTAATTTAAAACATATTAAATTAAATATAGAACAATTAATATAAAATAAAATAGTTTGAGAAAAAAATGATCTAAATCATTTTTTCCATAATTTATTTTCACTTGGCATGTAGAAGTTGATGTCTTACCAGCCTGTTACTTTGTAGTTTTTATAGTTGGAGAGTGATATGAGGAGGATAGAGGAGGTTCAGTGGGGTTTAGGGATATAGTAGAACTGTAGCATACTTTTTACACCATTAAATATGGTTTTTTACTATAATTTGATGGTAGTTTGAGTGGCTAGTGGTTTACATCTTGCATGTGGATAAGGTAAAAAGTTTAAAATTGGTTTAAACTAAGAGAATTGAATTTAAGGTGTAATTTTAATTAATCCCTAGGCATAATTTTTTCAACGTAAGTTGAGGTTTTTAGGATTTTATAGCCTAAATGTTGGTTTTATAGTGGAATATTTTTGGGGCCATGTAAATTATGGTATAAAAGAGAGGTTTACACTGTAAAAGGGGAATGTTGCAAGTTTCTTATAATCCTTGTTTGGATAAATTTACTTCCATTCGGCTCTCTATCTCTATATCTCTCTCTTTGGGAAACCCCTAGGAAATTTTCAAAGATCTTTCAACCCCTTTCCTTCTATTTTGATTTGTGGGTTCCTATGATCACGTTTTGGTGATCGGTGGTGACTTCTCCTAACGTATCCCAAAATTTTCCTTCATTCTTATCTTGTGTATTCTATGTATAATTTTTAGTTTTTTTGAGATGTTTTGGGATGTTTTTTTTACAATCCTTTGGTGTGGTTCAGGTTGATCCATGATTTTCTTGTGTAGTTGCGGTTTGCAGGCTATTTTTTCTTTTCCCTATGGTGCACAGAGAGATCAAAAAGCTTTTTTGAGGCAGTGAAACCTTTTTCATCTCTTTTATGTGTTGTGTATGGTGATTACATGATTTTTCTTTCCATTGTGTAGATATTAGGTTCTTTTAAAATAATATTATGAATTGGCATGATTTAAATTGATGGGTATGGGGAGATATCACATGTTTTGACTACTTTGTTTTTTTTGTTAAAATTATGCCATATTGTTTACTTTCTAAAGATAAAAGTTGTTTGGAGCCTTTATTTCAAAGTATATGTTTTCAGTTGAGACCCTTATTGTATTATTTTTTGATCACACCCTAGATAAATAACTAAATAATGTATATTTGGATAATAAATTAAATCCACATGGAAATATGGTTTGTGTGATAATACCCATGTTAAATTAATAAATAATAAAATAAAATCCATTAAATAAATTGTGATAGTCAAGATGTTTGTCTTTGTGTGTACTTGTGCTTTTTTTGTTTCCTTGTGTTCTTAGGTGAGTTATTGTGTGATGATGGAGGTGACTGGCTGGGTTTTATGATGTGTGTGTCTGTGATGTGATGTGGTTGGTTAGTATGGATGCGATATGGGTATTTTTGTGATGTGGGGTATAGAGGTTGTGGTGTACATAGTTTGTGGTGCGTAGTGGCGATGAATTTTAGTAGTGATGTGCGGTGATGATGTGTGATGGTGACGTGTGTTGATGATGTGTGGTTGTTCTATATGCTGGTTGTGTTGGGATATATGGTTGAGATGCGTCATTATTGGTTGTTTTTTTTAGTTGTCTTGTTTGATGCGGCATGGTGATGATGGTGGATTTGAGTTGTGGTGATGATAGTTGATGTGTGTTGGGCCATTTTTTGTGTTGTGTGGTTATGTTAGTTTCCCTGTTATCCATGGAATAAATTGTGTGGCTAAATGAATAAATGAATTTTGTTCTTGTAATGAATAAATTTACAAGTTGTGTAAAAATGTATGAAATTTATTAGTAATGAAAGTGTTTATGTGTGGATTGTGCGGCTTATATAGTGAGTTTTATACAGTAGTTGTAGCGGTTGTGACAGTTGATGAATGTTATGGTGGCGGTGATGGGGTGTTCACTAATGCAATTGATGTGAACCCATAGTTTTGTTATTACATGATATCTATATGAAATTTATTTTTATTTTATTTTATATTCACCCCACTAGATTTATATAATGTTTACCAAATCTCAGAGTTACCGAGATTTGGGTTTTTCCCCAACATCCAAGATGGTGGTGATACAGATGAGTGGCTACCCCATCTTCCCTGCCCTTTCTTTAGAAGTAGTGATATGGGTTGGTGTTTTATATTACCTAGCAGTGACGATATGGGTTGGTGATAGAGATTAACCGGTGGGGATGATACAGGTTGGTGTTGGAGATTACCCAGTGATGATGTGTTGTCCTAGGTGTCTTCAGGTGGGATGTGATGTGTTGGCCCAGGTGTGTACGGGTGAGATGTGATGTGGTGTGATGTGAAATATGGTGGGTCTCATATGTGGTATGAACATTTCATGAGGTTTATGAATTTCACATTCATAATACCCAACATTTATGATTGTGAGATGTGATGTGATGGCGCAGGTGTCTTCGGGTGAGATCTATTGTGATGTCCTAGGTTTCTTCAGGTGAGATTTCTTGTGATAGACCAAGTGTCTTTAGGTGTGGTGTAATGTGATAGACCAGGTGTATTTGTGAGAGATGTAATGTGACATGTGTAGAAGGGATAAGAGAATGGTACATTTTTTGTTTGGGCATGAGAGCATCCAATCAGTGGATAAGTGTTAGTGGGGTTCCTTGATTTGTTATGATATCGATGTTGTATTTCTATATTGGATGTGTGATTTGGTGTGCAATCCATGGTGATGTTGGTATTGGTTAGATGACATGTATAGGTTCTTATTGGTTCTTCTATTTTTTCACTGGAACATTAGCATTATCTTTTCACATGTTCACTTGAGACCTTGGTTATGTCCCAAATTAGTTTACCTATTATGCCCACTGTATGTATATAAACTATTTTTCATGTTTCTAAGAGGAAATTGGGGACCAAGATAGACATTACTAGCTTGGGTTTGGAACTATTGTTGTGTTTCTTACATAGACATTTCATTTGGTATATTTGGAGACTTTTATATGTATTGGTTTTATTTTATTCGTGCATTGTGGGATGTTTTGGGGTTTATTTTATATTATATATTGGAGTTTTTTTGTGGTTTTTTATCTTATCTCCTGGTCCTATTTTATTTATTGAGTTTAATTCCTCTCGTACTATGATATTTTTCATACCTTTAGTTATATTCAACAACACAGGGCCTACTAGAGTTGGGAATTAGGGGATCACTATCTCTCTCCCTTCATTATGGCATCCTTGGTGGGAAGGGATCATGATAGAGTGGTATCAAAGAGAGGTTGAGAGATGATATGGAGTTTAGAGTTAGGCACTATGATGTTTTCATGGCATGGTAAGGCAGTGGTACCAGTTGATCTTGGTGCACGACATAGACCAGGGAGACCAGCTAGGACACGGTATGTTAGACCCCACTAAGATATAGTGCAACGACTCTAACCTTATTGAACAACCAAGTTAGGTAGTCCTTTTTATAGAGTGAATACCTAGTATAAGTACATGTGTTGTGATTTATTTTATTCATGTTATATTTGGGATTTTGTGGGAAAATAAAATGAATTCAATAAATAATATTTAATAAAATTTCATGCTACTGGGCTTAGGGCATTCTCCTTTATTTTTAGGAATTTCTTTTATTCATCATCTCTGAGTGGCTCAGAAATTTTAGGATCAGAAAGATTATTTGGTTGATCATTTTAGGTTTTAAACAATATAGGAGGATGAGGTTTGGTAGAGGGATTTGTGTGCCTTTCAGCTACAAACTCTGGGAAAGTATGAGGGGAGAATCTCATATCTAGATAAAGAGCACTGGATGGAGAATATTGAGATCGCTTTAGATCTAATCTGATAATGGGATGAGTTCTGGGTTCTATTGGTAGTGATTCAGATGCAGGGAAATATCTGGCAGTGGTGGCTGCTATTTCTTGGTGACCATAAGGAGATAGATTTGTTGTGTCCTGAATTTCAAAAGTATTTTCACTCAATGTTCCTTTCATGGATGATGATGGAATCCAAGAGGTAGGATTCAATCCTCCATCAGTATGGGATCCTAAGCATGTAGGATATTATGATCATGTTTAAGGACCTCCTTCAATTTTCTCTAAAATATTTCCTAGATGAGGAGTCTAGAGCATGGAATCCATAGGAGGCTTTGCATCCAGTGATTAGGTGTATAGTCACTCTATTTATTCTCCCTAAATATCTAGAGGTGCATAAAAATTCATTGATTATTGAGTGTATTATTTATTTTTTAATTGAGTCTCGATATAGTGGCCCACATGGCCTTAGGAAGTGGGATGTGGGTGTTTAGGTAGTCAGAGTTCTGATTAGTGGGAAACTGATTGAGGATTTTTCTTTCCTGGTCATTAGGGATAGGTGGTTTCTAAAATTGTTTGAGGGAATTTCCATTTGTGTTTTATATATGTGGGAGATATGGGCACTGCCAGACCTAGTTCCTAATTTCTCAAAAATTCATGTATCATGTGGATGTTTATCCCCTCTTTAGTAATAGTAGTTTCCTTTGAGGTGGTGTTAGCATCTAGGACCACTAATGCTTGTTTAGAAGCTGAGAGTAAGTGGTGTTTGAGTATAACAGCCTTATGATGGTCCATTTCTATAAGTACCTAGGTCAAATCATGGTTGTAGAGGTAGACATAAGAGAGGCAGAGGAGTTGTGTGTGGCCAGATGCTCAAGTTAGATGCAGAAACACCAGTAGAACTGGGATTTATTTGAGGTACGATCAATTTATCATCTACCCTTATGTGTGATTTGTTTGATTTAGGAGCCCTGAACACATTTTTTCTCCTATTTGGTTCTATGTATTTGGATTATATATAGAGATACTTCCAATTTCCTTGGTGTTATTCACATTAGTTAGAGGATAGTATTCTTTGTTTGATGTGTGTTAGAAATATTGACTAGTGAAGGGGAAGCACCATTTAGTGAGGGAATTATTTTTATTACAGATATATCCATATGATGTTATCCTTGGATTGGATTTTTTTTATTCTATGTGTGCAGTCATCGACTATTTCTCAAAGAGAGTTTGGTTTCTGATGTGGATAGCTAATGAGTATAATTCATTGGCGAGTGAGGTTGTTGGATGGGTGGTTGGAAAGTGGAGACTCTTTTTATCTCAGTTGGAAAAGATTTCAGTGGAATATCAAGAGGTGGATGATCCTAGAGTTGTGATGTAATTCCAAGATATTCATCTAGATGATGTTATGGAACTACCCCATCAATTTTATGTAGATTTTGGGATAGAGTTGTAGTTGGGTGCATCTCCAATTTTGATGACTCCCTATCTAATGGTGCCTATGGAGCTGTGAGAGTTAAGGTTGTAGGTGGATGATCTGATGCATATGGGTTCCATCCAACCCAATGTATCATCAAGGGGTGATCGAGTGTTTGTTTCTAAGAATGTGGATGGTAATATAAGGTTGTGTATAAACTAACAGAGGTTGAATCATGTGATAATAAAGAATCATTACCTTCTTATGGGGACAGTTGATCTCTTCGACTAGCTGAGATGAGCTAGTTAGTTTTTAAAGATTGATCTATAGTATGGATATCACCAATTGAGGGTGAAGGATGGAGATATTATGAAGACTTCCTTTAGATTCTTGTATGGGAACTTCAAGTTTCTATTTATTTCATTCAGTGTTATGAACACACCATCGATATTTATGGGGCTTATGAACTCTATGTTTTGTGATTTTCTAGATTGGATCATCATCATATTCATTGATGATATCATGATCTACTTGAAGTCATATCTGGAGAATACAAAGCATATTAAAGCTATTTTTTAGGTCCATAGACACCACCATCTCTATGGAAAGTTGTCTATGTGTGAGTTCGAATACAAGAGTTTTATTTCCTTAGACATGTGGTATCTCAAAAATGTGTGGAATTAGACCCATCCAATGTCGAGGTTGATGTTTCTTGAGCATCACCCAAGAACTTGGTAGAGGTTCATAGTTTCCTTGGTCTAACTAGTTAATATCATAGGTTTGTTCCTGATTTCAATAAATATGCAGTCCTGCTAATATATTTGACTATGAAGGACTAGGATTTTTTGCATACCAATCAGTTTTAGGTAGTGTTTGAATACCTAAAGGAGAAGTTTGTCAGTGCACTAGTGCTTCGATTTCCTGACGAGGGTATGTTGTTTGAGGATTTATATGACGTTTCTTATTTGGGATTGGGATCCATGTTGATTCATAAAAGATACAGAATCTATTATAAGTATATTAAGTTAATTCCCCATGATCATAACTATTCCACCAATGATCTAAAGTTTATGGCATTGGTGTTTATACTAAATTTTTTGTGGTATTACCTCATCGGTGAGCGCTTTGTGGTTTTCATAGACCACATGAGCCTAAAATATGTTTTCTCTTAGTTATATCTGAATTTACACTAATGGAGGTGGATGTAGTTTCATCTAGATTATAATTTTGAGATCTCTTATACCCCAAGAGATGGAATTGTGGTTTCTAATGTGTTGATTAAGAAGTCCCAAGGAGATTTAGTTTAGTGGTCTATTGATGTTTGTAAAGGGATGGAGGATCTTGCAGTGATTCATCTAAACATTAGGTAAATCAATGGTTTCAGTTGTATTTATCAGATTACTGTTGAGTCATATTCAATACAGCTGGTTGAGGAGTCTTTATGTAGAGACTTAAATGTAAAGGTGATACATGACCATGTTTTTTAGGTGATTCCCCTAAGGTATGGTCAAAGGATAGTTGGAACCGAATGTTGTTCCAAGGTAGGTTGTTTTTTCTATGGGTGATGCTTTAGGGGGTTATCTATGAATTCCGTAGCTCACCTTTAGTGATACATCATAGTGTGAAAAAGATGTATCATGGATTGAGGAGACATCTTTGGTGACTAGGGATGAAACAGTCACTGGCGAAGTCTTTGGTGAGGTGTCTGGTTTGTCATTAGGTGAAATCAGAGTATCATTTTCCTAGAGGTTTGTTACGATATTTATAAGTTCCCAAGTGGAAATGAGAAGAAATATCAATATATCTCTTCACAAGGTTTCTTCGATCCTAGGGAGGTTGTGATACAGTTTTGGTGATAGTGGATCAGTTGAAAAAGTCTGCTCACTTTCTGGCGATCTGTGAGTTGAGTGTCGTAGATGTTTTGGTGATCTAGTATATGCACAATGTTGTTAGGTTTCATAGGGTACCAAGTAACATCATCTCTGATTAGTATCCTCATTTTACCTCATGATTCTGGAAGGGATTATATCTTTCTTTTGTATCCTAGTTATTCCTTATTACTTCTTTCCACCCTCATACATATGGGCAGATAGAATGTACTATCCAAAAGTTTAAGGATGTGTTGTGAGCATAGATGTTGGACTTTGGAGTATCTTTCCCAAGTCACTTTCCTTTGGTTGAGTTTGTATAAAACAACTTTTATCAATATTCCATTGGCATGGCCCCATTTGATTCGTGGTATAAATGTCCATGTTGTTCTATGTTGTGATGGATTGAGGTTGGAGAGTCAATAATTCTGGGTCCTAATGTGGTATAGAGAATGACCAAGAAGATCTAGTTGGTTCAAGAGAGGATGATGGCAGTACAAGACAATCTGAAGGTCTATTCTGATCATAGGTGGAAACCCTTTTATTTTTAGGTTGGATACCATGTGTTCTTGAGAGTATCCCTTTGATGTAGGTAGTAGAGGTTTGGTAGGAGGAGTAATCATTCTCCCTAGTAAGTTGGGCCCTTTGCGGTGTTGGGGCATGTTGGAGAGGTGGTATTTCGGTTGGAGTTCCCAACATGGTTGGAGAGGATCCACAACATCTTCCACATGTCCTGGATCTATTGGTATCCTTACGATGACTTCTACATCATTGAATGGGGAGAGTTGTATATCAAGGATGATATGAAATTTGTGGAGAATCCAGTAGAGATCTAAGATCATTGAGATAATTTTTTGTGTGGATGAACCATTCCATTTTATCATGTGTTATGGAGGCAATGTTTTCTGCAAGAGAGTGCATAGGGGTGAAAGACGCATATTTTTTCCCATTACCCAAAGCTATTTTGAGTTTTATTTTCTTTTTTTTTATTTTTCCTAGATTTTTTTATTATGGATCGTGTTTTTTATTAGATGTGTTGTTTCTAGTTGATGTTTGATGTGTGATGTGTGATGTTTGATAAAGCATCCAAAATATGAAATGGGGAGTACCTGAATCCTAATTATGACATGTTACTCCTTGATGTGATTAAAATTTGTGGGCAAGTCAATACTACCTAAAGAGGATAATATATTGACATGGAAGATGGAATTCCTTGATTTTGTTCTTAGGGTAGTTTTTTTTTATTGTTGGAGTGTTTGGTTTGAGTAGTATAAAGGATGATATGGTTGTGTGGTGATCTAGTTGTGTAATGATGTGGTTACATGAGATATATTGTGGGAATTTTAATTTGGTATGTTTGGTAGGTGTTAGTTCTTGAGATGTAACGATAACCTTGAGAGGTATCTCATGGGGTAGTTTTTTGGACCCCATTCTTTTTCCATGTTTGGTTCCGATTCTCTAGGGTGATAATTTTTTGATAGGTATCTAATGTAAATGTTTGTGCCTTCCCGACACATTAATTTTGTGGTTTTGTGTGTGGAGAGTGCTTGGATGATTCTAGCGGAGGTTTGGTGGGGGTTGGGGCTACAGTATGATTTTTACATTGTAAAAGAGGATTTTACACCATAAGTTGATGGTTTTTTGAGTGTCCACCAGTTTACGACTTGTGTGTGGTTGAGGTATGGGGTGTAAAATGGGATCATGCTGTAATAATTGAATTTATGATGTAAGTTTAATTAAGACCTAAGAGACATGTTTTTCAGAGGAAGTTGTGGTGTTGAGGGTTTCAGTGTGATATTTTTGGGCCCATGGAAATTATGGTGTAAAATTTTGTTTTATGACATAAAAGGGGTGAGTTTAATTTTTTTTATAATTCTTGTTTGACCAGATTTCATTTCATTTATTTGTTTTTTTCTCTCTCTCTCTTTGGGAAAATCGTAGGCATTTTTTAAATTTCATCTAGCCCCTTTCCTCTTACTTCAATCCATGGGTTCCAGGGATTGAATTCTAGAGATAGATGGTGAGTTATCTCCCTTATTCCCTTGTTTCCACTAGTTTTTATCTCAGGTATTCACTGTGGTGTTGTCAGTTTTGTTTAAGATATGTTGGGTTGCATTTTTTGATAGCCCTTTGGTGTGGTTTAAATTGATCCAGGGTTTTCTTGTGAGGTTGTTGTTTGTGGGTTGTTTCTTCTCCATCCTACGGTGAATAGTGAGATCAGAAAGCTTCTTCGAGGTAGGGAAACCTCATTAACTCTTATTTATGTTCTATTTGTGGTGATTGAATGAATTTTCTTTCCATTTGGTGGACAGTAAGGGTTGGGTTAAATAAGATAATGAATTATAATGATTGAAATTTATGGGTATGGGGAGATATTACATGTTTTGACTACTTTGTTATTGTTACTAATGATATAATATCAGGTTGTTTCCTTGCTGGAAATAACAGTTTTTGGGAACCATGCTTTCATAATAGATGTTATGAGTTAATACCCTTATTGTGTTTTTGTTTAATCTCACCCTGGATAAGAGGCTAAAGAATGTATATTTGGATATTAAATTGGTTTCCCATGGAAATCTTGTTTTTTCGTAATACCCATGCTAAATAAATAAATAATGAAATGAAATTCCTTGAATAAATTATAGAAATAAAGATGTGTGATGTTGTGTGTGCTTGTGTTTGTTGTGTTTCACTGTGTGGTTTATTAATTTGTTGTTTAGTAATGGAGGTGAACGGCTAGGATATGTGATGTGTGGGTCTATGATATGATTCGATGTGGTTTGTTATCATCGATGTAATGTTGGAAGTTATGTTATGTGGTTCACATAGGTTACGGTGCACATAAGTTGTGGTGTGTAGTGGAAATGATGTGTGGTAGTGATGTGTGGAGATGATATGTGATGGTGACATGTTGTGGTAAAGTTTTGTTGTTTTGTGTGGAATTTGTGTTGCGATTTGTGGTTGAGATGTGTGATATTTGGTTTCTCTGGTGAGTTGTCTTGTTCGATGTGGCATGGAAATGATAGTGGATGTGAGGTGTGGTGGTGACAATCGATGTATATTGGCCCAGTAGTTGTGTGGTGTGGTTGTGTTAGTTGTCTAGTTTTCCATGGAATAAATTGTGTTTCTAAATGAATAAATAAATGATGTTGTTGAAATGAAAAAATATATGGGTTGTGTAAATGTGTGTGAAATGGATTAGTAGAGAAAGTTTTGATGTGGGGATTATGTGGTTAATGTAGTGGTTATGTGGTGAGTTGTATATAGTGGCAGCAACAGTTTTGACGATTGATGCACGATATGGTGGTGGTGATGTGGTGTGTACTAGTATAGATGATGTGAATCCATAAGTTGGATATTGTGTGTTATCTATATACCATGTATGTTTTTGTTATTTTATATGCACCCCACCCTAGTTGGATAACATTACTGATGCTCAGAGGTGTTGAGTTTTGGGTGTTTTCTCCAATATCTGGATGGTGGTGATATGGATGGCCGACTACCCCCTCTCCCCCACTCTTCCTTCAGCAATAGTGATACAGATTGGTTTTAGAGAATACCCAGTGGGGGTGATATGGGTTGGTTTTGGAGATTACCAATAAGTGATGATAGGGTTTGATGTTGGAGATTAGGCATCTATAGGAGAGATGCGATATGGTGTGATATGATATAGGGTGGGGGTCGTGTGTGGTAGGAGGAGGGAATGAGTTTGATGTTCTTCACATTCATGATACTTTACTGCTCTAGTTACAATATGTGATGTGATATCCTAGGTGTATTTAGGTGAGATGTGTTGTGATGTCCCATGTGTCTTTAGGAAAGATGTGTTTTGATGAATTAGGTGTCTTCAGGCACGGTGTAATGATATGGATCATGTTTCTTCATACGAGATGTGATGTGTTATTTGTGTAAGGGATGAGATCACATAACATTTTACATTGGGGAATGAGAGCGGAAAATCAGTGTGGAAGGGGCAGTAGGACTTCTTTCTTTGTTATGATCTTGATATTATATTACTATATTAGATGTATGATTTGGTGAGAAAGCCATGTTGAGGCTGGTATTGGTTATATGAGATTTATAAGTTCGTGTTGGTTATGTTATTTGTTCACTAACAAATTACCATGATATTTTCACATGTTGACTTTAGACCATGGTTATGTCCCTATTGAGTATACCTGTCATGCTCACCCTACATATATAAATTGTTTCTCAGGTTTCCAGGAGGACTTTGGGGACTGAGCTATACATTACTAGCTTGGTTTTGGAGTCGTTGTTGTGTCGCTACCATATACTTTTCATTTTGTATATTTGGAGGATTTTATATATATCTATTTTGTTTTATTCATGCATTGTGGGATAGTTTGGAGTTTATTTTATATTATCTACTAGAGTTTTTTGAGGTTGTTTATCCTATATCTCGATCCTATTTTATTTATAGAGGGTAATGTCTCCCATACAGAGGGCCACACAATAGATTATTCATGATTCTTCCCTATTCTGATGAATAGGTATGTAGGACATGGTGGACCTCACTATAGGGTCTGTGAGTTGTCGAAGTAATTGATCACTGATGAATAAATAAATTCATAATG
Source organism: Viscum album (assembly GCA_963277665.1). Taxonomy (NCBI): domain Eukaryota; kingdom Viridiplantae; phylum Streptophyta; class Magnoliopsida; order Santalales; family Viscaceae; genus Viscum; species Viscum album. The sequence continues at coordinate 410,885,458 of OY728125.1, read as the reverse complement.
ATTCAAGTATAGAATTATTAGGTTGAATTTATTTATTAAAATTATTCACATGTTATTTATTCAATAAATTGAGAGATATTATATGAATGAATATTATGTTAATATTCAATGTTTGTTTAATATTTTGGGAATTAATATCCGGTTAAATGAATTGTTTTTATCATGTAATATATTTATTATATATTAAAAGTATGTGATAAAAATATAAATGAAATTATGATGCAATTAGTTTTTCATTACATGTCATTTACTACTTATTTAGTAGGAATTTTATTTTTGGGGGTTGGGAACCCTTTCTAGGTATTTGAGCCTCCTACTATATAAAAAACGAGAGAGACTCAATCTATGATAATTCATTCTAATGGATTTAGATCTACTTTCTTCATATTTCCTAGAGAGATAAAGTCATTGTTTGAGTGTTTGATCCAAGAACGCCTTTGTGGATCAAAGGGATGAGATCATGGTGATTGTCATGACATTAAAGAAATCTTTGAAGCTCCACGCTATGACCTAGAATTTGATGATCGATAGACATGAAGAATCATATAGTGTGTGTGGATGATCTATAGGGGTTTAGTCTTGGATCCTTCATGCAACGGTTGCCGGTAAAGATCTGCTCTTGAGTGTACTTTGATTTGAATGAGGAAACTATTTGGTTTAAACTGTGTTCATTGATAATTCAATTGAGATCCTTAGACCCCTATTGGGGCTTAGATCATCAAATAAGACAATTGTTCATCACTCCATCAATTAAAAAGATTAAATCTTTGACCCACCAACTTCTGTTGCGCACCTCGGTTTTAGGAATTGGTATTAAAGGGACTGCGTGAATTTTCTGAGTCAAGAAAATTAATTTTCCTAAAATCGAGTAGAGGGATTTAATTTGGTCACAATAGAATAGATCATGTGTCGATTTGATTTTGGATGATCAAGTTACAACCATTCAAAAAATTTAATATGGATTAAAAATGCGGAAGTTATGAATATAAATTTTTTAAAAACAAAAAATTTAAGACCCCAAGTTCATTTTTGGGGGAACCCTTTCATCTTCTGGATTTTTTTATGGCTAAAAAAGTTATTTCAGTCCAAGTTGTAATTCATCCATGTTGACGCTCCTTTTGTCACAGAATCTAAGGATCGGAAAAGGGGAATATCTGAGTCCAATGTGATTCATCCTTTGAAGAAACATCAAAAATCGACAAAGGGATGAACCAGTAGAACATTTCCCATAGGTCGCGCAAGTTCCCTCTTGGTCGCGCAAGTACACTTGCGCGCCTCCTCAATACTTGCGCGACTCCTCATGGTCGTTCAAGGGACTTGCGCGACATATGTGGTAACCGCCTGGTAACCGCCCAGTAACCGCCCGGGGTCTTCTTTTGCCTATAAATAGACCCTGTGGGCCCCCCATTGAAGAGGATCTTTTTCCAGAAACTCGGATTGAAGCTCCCGACGCCCAAGTCTCTTCTCAAAGCTTCCGGAACACTTTTAAGGTAATTTTTTTACCTAGAATGGAAGATCTAAAGAGAAGAAGGAAGGCCTAAGTGTTGAAACTTATCAAACACTTGCGCGCCGACTTAATTCCTTCAATATAAATTGCGCGTCCCTTCTCTGGAAGAACCTCAAGAGGATTGTAAAGGGTTTTCTAAAGAGTCGCTCAAGCATTTCAATGCTGGTTGAAAATCGCGCAAGTACTACTTATGTCGCGCAAGTATACTTGCGCGCCTTTAAAGACTTGCGCGACCCTATCTTTTTGGGTGGCCATCTTGCCCATTTTTACCCCTCTTAAGCCATTTCACCTTTCCTATTCAAGATTCAGTCTTCAAGATACTCTTCAAATCCATTTATGGCATGATTTCTTGATTTGACTTCCTTATCTGAAAAGAATTCTGTGGAAGGTTTTATTCAACCTCATCATCCTTTAAGATGAGAGAATCCTTAACCTGGGTCTCCTTTTCAGGAATAAGACTCAGTCATAATCTTGGGCATCCTCCACAGGAGTAAGCCCCAAACCTTAATCCATAACCTGAGTTTCCTTTTCAGGAATAATGCCCAGTTATAAATCCTTTAAGTTGGGCATCTTCCTCAAGAGTAAGCCCCAAATTCTTAAAGTTCCCAAATCTGGGCATCCTCCTCAGGAGTAAGCCCCAATCAAGTCCTTTAATCTTGGGCATCTTTCTTAAGAATAAGCCCCAAACCTTAATCCCTAACCTGGGTCTCCTTTTCAGGAATAAGACTCAGTCATAATCTTGGGCATCCTCCTCAGGAGTAAGCCCCAAATCTTAATCCCTAACCTGGGCCTCCTTTTTAGGAGTAAGTCCCAGTCATAACCTTGGGTTTCCTTTTTAGTAGTAAGCCCCAAGTCCCCTTAAACTTCTCTTAACCAGTCATAATTTACCTTTGATTTGGGTTTCCTTTTCAGGAATAAAACCCAATCATAAGTCCCCTCCTAACTTTGGCATCCTCCTTAGGAGTAAGCCCCAAGATTAGAGTATTAAAATCTCCATGAAGCACATATAACTTTATGGACCCTGTTCATGGATTTTCTCCCTAAAAGTAAATCCTAAACTTTCGTCTATCTGGGCAGTCATCTATACATAAGCCCCAAAACAAATTCTTATGATTGCATCTTTTGTGGCACAATTGTCTAAATTTTTACCAATACCTCTTGTTTCTCACACCGAGCATGACTCACGTGAGCTTAGAGTGTAAAAGTAATTATGACATTCATCTTTGAGCCATCAATCATAAAAAATCATATCTCATTCCTCGAACTACGTGGGTTCTGATTCCTTTTCCAAAAGAAAGGATACGTAGGTATCCCATTTATGGGTTCGATCCCAACTTTGAAATAATCTCTATCCTTCTGAATGACGATAAACTTCAAGTGCCCCACTGAGTGGCTTTAAAACCAGCCTGGTCATCATAATGACCAAGAGACTTTTATATAAATGTTTTGAAGGATACCATTGACCAAGAATCTCCAAACAGATATGGATGATTCTCTATTGATGAAGAACCTCGAATACATATAAAAGATTCTCTAAATTTCTTGCATATTTAATCATTGATTGTTAAAACTAAAGAAGAGCACATTTTATACTTGGTAATTTAATAAGGATTCACGAACATAACTTAAATCTATAAAGAGAGTCCCGGAGTAGACAATAATTCCCCTCAAAAAGGTGTGATGAGTCCGACCTCCCATCCTCTCGACCAATGCAAATTCCCAAGCCTCATTAGCCCACAAGCTAATGAGCGCCTGCCTTTGGAAAGTAGGTCCAAACGGATGTGGAATCATTGGATGTTTCCGGTTCTACGAATAAACCCGTTAGAAACCGATCGGAACGTTTGAATCTCCCGTCCAGGAGGTCATCCCCGGATTCCGCGCGAAACAATCCAGTAAATTAATTTTACACACAATTGAAGAAAACATTAAAAACAAAATCAAAGGCTAACCCATGTCGCTCTGTAATCACCTCTGATGGCCACCTGGTGTGGCCTCCTATGATCCCGCCTACTCCGCCTTGTACCAGGTCCTAGCTGTCCCGGCTAACCCATGTTGCACTGTCATCACCTCTCTGGTCGTCTCAAGCTTCCCAAGCCGCCACGATCACCAGTTGGACCAGAAAACACCACCTCCTCCAACGCACGTGTCAGATATCATCAATGTCGCCCCTGCCATGTGAACCCCCTACCGAGGTACCCCTACCTAATTCATCCCACCATTAGGCTTTCCGGACCCAACCCATCCTAAAATGGGCATGGACGGGTCTGTCCAACCCGGAATAGATCAGGACAAGTCAGTCTGACCCAAAATACCCCTGCACTAGGGTCTGAGTTAGGTTTTGAGGCCCCGAAATTTTTTAAATATAATAAAAATTAATTAATTTATTTTGGATTATAAAAAAATAATAATTTTAATATTCATAATGATTAATTTTATTTTCGACGAAAATTAAATTATTTAATTAATTTAATTTTGGACCGAAATATTTGAATTAATCAAGGGATCAAACTAAAATTAAATTATTTAAATATAAATAACTCATTTAATTTATTTTAATTCTCTCAAACTTAAATTTATTGCATTTTAATTTTAATCACACTTTATTTTTACTCATTGACCAGTCTTGAGTAGTGACTGACCCTTGTATTTGTCTAAGTTATTTTATTTAATTATTTATTACATGTGTGTGATGCTTGTAATGATTAATTAGTTTTATTAACGGTCTCCACACTGACATTTTTTATTCACTATGAATAAAGGCATGTGCATCCATTCATTTATATATGTATGTTGTGCTTCCTGAGACCCCATTGGTTGTGTATGAGTATTGATGTACTATTGACGATGGTATTGTAAGTCACACACCACACCAAGTTGGGGAAAAAACCAAGATGAGATAAGGACACACTGGATTGAGGATGAACTGCATCATGAGTCATGTTCTGACTTAATTATGATACCATAAACAAGATAATGAAAAAAATAATGAACAATGCATAAATGAAATAATATAAAAATATTGAATACATATGCGATGAATGTTTTTCTATTAACGTGTGATCAGTTTTGAGCACGACAACTTACTATGAGCATATATAATAGAAATGAATTACATTTATCATGTAATATTAAAAACCCCTTAAATAAATATCAAGTTGTAAATGTCTTTCTTCACTCAAATTTTAACAAAACCGAGTGTACGGGGTGCTAATCAGCCAAATTTAAGGGTACCTCTACTATCAGGGAGTTCTTATGAGAGTGGTGAGTTGATTTAACCGAATTTTGCAACAAAGGAGTATCCAAAGAAATCATTTTCAAATTTATAGGAAAGATTTGTGAAAATCATGTTTATTATTTTAGAAGTAAAGAATTCACTGGACAGGTCAATGATCTGTGAGTTAATGTTATTGGTCTAGTCTAGAGCCTACCTAAAAACTCTCTAAGTAATGGTATTACCAAATATTATAGACTATGAGAATAGGTTTCAACAATAATTTCCACTATAACACCTAAGTGGTATGGTATTTAGAGTCTAGTAGTGAGGACTGCTAGAGTTCAACAAAATAATGGGAGACATTTAATGATTTAATTAATTAATCAGTAATGTATAATCAGTTATCACTATAAAAGTACTAATCTTCTAGATTTAGTTTTTATAGAAAATGGAAAGATATACTATAGACACGCAATGATTAATTTTATACAAAAATAAATGTCCTATCTAGCATGAGTTTCAAAAGAGTGGTATAAGCACTTGGACGAAAAATGATGCTTTTGTTTCGTTAAAGAATGCGCCCCACACGCCTTGCGGATTTCAATTTTTTCTTCCCGTTACTGCGGCGGCCGCCTGTGCTCCAGTGGAGACCCCCGCCTCATGGTCATTCGATCCAGGTCACGCTCCGATCGACATTAGGACCAAGTTCTTCCTATCGGATCTATCCTTTAGGGATGTGCTATGATGGTTGTCTTAGGATCCACATGCATGCTTTCCTGAAGTCAATCTGATCTCTCTAACGGTGTCGCAGGAGGGTTCGTTCATTTCCCTAGAGGTCTCTTCAACAATGTTTAATGATGTGGTGGGATTCCTTAGGTGGACCCTCGTGGCCATGTTCACTGTCACGAAGCCGTCTCCTCTATCCTTCAGGCATGTTGTGGACTCTTGGGTTTTACAGGATCACCTGCGCATCTCTTCCATTCATCAGAAATCCTTCTGCTTCGTCTGCGCTTCAAAAAGAGATTTTGATCATGCTTGGTGCAAGGTGACCCAGTCCTTCGGACGTTGGTATTTTAATTTGTCATGATGGTCATTGGATGCTCATAGAGAGAAGAAGATCCCCTGATCTGTAGTTTGGATCAACCTCCCTGCCCTCGCTCTTACTTTCCAGAATGGGGCGTTTCTTAAAGCTATCAGGGATTCCCTCAGAGGTTTCCTTTGTGCGGATGATCGCACCCTCTATGGTGAGGACATGATGGTGGCTCAGATCTGTGTTGAGTTGGATTTGCCCATCCCTCTCCCAGAAAACATCTACTTAAAGGTGCAAGTCTCGGTGGTGTGGAGGTAGGATTTAATATTCCCGGTGTTTCCCATGTTATGCGGCTCATGTTCCCTCCAGGGGAACTCGGTCTAGGTCTGCAGGAACCAAAGGTATGGTGGTAGAGACAACCCCTGCGGGCACAAGCTAGCGCCTCAGCCTCTCCATCAGTTGGTCCTGAGTCTGGCCTTGTCTATGTTTCTTATCTAGTTTCGGGTGCGGCTCAGATAGTCTCCAATGATCAGGAGGACGTTCTTCCTCCCCTCCCTCTCCCTTCCACTAGTGCTTCTTCCTATTCGGTTTTAGTGCCTTTTGCATCTCGGGAACCCTCCCAGTTGGCTACGGTGTTTTTGGAGAAATTTTTCAATCCAAGCTAGTTTTTATCTGTGGGTGCTTGTTGGAAAGAACCTTGGGGAAGCCCTTATGGCGAACAGTATCCCAAGTGTGTCTCCCTTCCTATGGGGTTCTCATGTAGGGGCAAGATGCTGGTATGATGCATTTCCCTCCCTCCCTGGATGATTCCATCCTGCAGGTCTCTTCCAGTGGTTCCTAGGTTGGAGTTATGGAGGCCCCTACAATTTCTCAATCTGATCACTTATCTCTCTCCCCTCCCAGCATTGTGATAGGCAATTCTCTATGTTTGGTTCCTTCAGAGTCCCATTTAGTATAATATCACCCTGATTCTATCCCTAGTATGTGCACTTGATCCAAATTAAGGCAGTTGATGGAGTTGTCTTCTTTCCACCACAGAGAAACCAGAAATCCTGAGGTCAAAATCGGGCCTCTATGTTTTTGAATGTTGCCTATGATCATTTGGAACTCTCGTGGCCTTGGAGCACAAGTGAAATCATACTTCATTTTCTCAGGGATTAATAAGAACAAGGTGCTTCTAGTGGATGTTCTTGAACACAAACAGAGGCCTGATGAGACTAACACTACCGGAATTAAGTGTATTTGCGATGGGATTTCGTCGCAAATAGGCTTTAGCGATGGGGCCCCGTCACAAATAGCCCATTGCAGAAAACGGCGTTGCAAATATTATTTTTTGCGACGGTCTCATCGCAAATAATTATCCGTTTATATACATGGTATATAATTAAACCTTTTGCGATGGGGCTTTCTTAAATAAGCCTCTGATTATATACATAATATATAAATAAACCTTTTGTGATAGGCCCGTCACAAATACTAATTGCGACAGGCCCGTCGTCCCATCACAAATACTATTAATAAAAAATTGTATTTAAATTATTTGCGACGGGAGCCCGTCGCAAAAGGTTCCATCGTAAATACTAAACATAATAAAAAAATATTTAATAAAATTATGATTAATGAAAACATTATATTAATATTATTAAAATAAAAAAATAAATAAAATATTATTATTAAAATAAAAAAACATTAAAAAATATAATACTAAAAAAATATTTTTAATAAAATTATGATTAATAAAAATTTAATATTAATTTTATTAAAATAATAAAAAAATTATTACAATTCCCAATATTTACAAAAAAAATATAAAAAAATCATAAAATGTTATTATTATTAGTAAAATAAAAAAATATTAAAAAATATAATACTAACAGTAAATAATAAAATATTAAAAATAAAAAAAAAATTATGCAATATTTACAGTAATATAAAAGACAGAAACTGTAAATAGTTCATATTACAATAAATCTTCAATTCAAATGTTTTTAACATAAAAAACAAATCACTGGGGGTCGTCTACTGGAGGAGTTGGAGGAGCTGTTGGAGATGGTGGAGGAAACTTCATCCCTAAACTACAAGTCAGACAACGTATGTACTCCATCTGCTCGTGATGCTACTATTGCTGCTGCTGCCATCGACGCATCTCCTCCTCGTGTTGTTGTTGCTGCTGCTACTGATGACGCATCTCTTCAAACTGCTTCTGAAAACTCTCTATAAGCTCAGACTGAGTTTGCAACTGCTCCTGATACTGTGAGACAGAAGATGATGCCTCTCCACGAGCTCCTCTTGAGCTGGACGCCGACATCGCAACAGTACCATAATAAGTACCAAGAGTCAAACGAGATCCAATACCAACTAATCGGCCCTTCTCAAAGCCATAATGTGTCGCTTTCATCTGTGCCGCCTCATAGAAATGGTGGGAACTGGTCTACTCAGTCGTCTCGTCCTGACTCTCAGCCTGTGTCTGAGAGGTCGCAGCCTCATATGACTCCTTCAATTATAATTTGAAATTAAAATGGTTAAAATATTATATGCAGTTAATTGTCAAGATGAAAAAAATAATACTAACATCAATCTGATGCGGGCGATCACCTCTAATCTCTCAAGTGGTTGGATCACTATACATCCTCCGATAAATGTTGAACTCCGTAATATCGGGATTCTCGACTGCCTACAGAAATATAAAATAAACTGTTTATATTTAAATTTATATAAAATATTTAAAAAATATTCTTACTAGATGCTCTCTATGCATACTGAATGTACGACTACCAGCTTAATGTTTCACCTCCTGTCTCCCCTGGTTTTGTCATCCCACTGAATATCTCCTATGAAATCCACCACCCAACCAGTGTAAACATAATTCATCCCAAAAATGAGATAAAATGTACTCTATTCGGTGGGCTCTACACGACTCATCAAATTCTGTCACTCCTGCTTTCCTAAGGGCTATTCTTCTCAAATTGTGCAATAACTGATGGAAACGGTCACGCATAGACACCTTTCATGCCGCGTGGATAGCGTAACGCATGCTATCATCGATGGGATACTATAAACCCTGCAAATAATTTATAATATCAAGTTATTAATAAAATAAATTTCAAAATAAATATTATTTGTTTTTGTACCATCCAATGATCGAACATGTCGTGCTGCACATCAACGGGAATCTGTTCCCATGTGATCCATGGCTGAGAAAAATAATTGTGCAATATAGAACTCCCCTATCCAATAGATACATGCAAAAAACTATGAAAAAGGAATAAATAATCAAACAATTAGTATATATAAAAATAAATTAATGAAAGCTAACTAAAATATACAGGTTACCATACCTCTTTGTGTGTGGATCAAAGATAAGACGTGGACGTCACTCGAGGATAAGGTCATGAATTTCCAGTCACGCAAGACTACACCCCCTTCACGTACCCCCTGAACCGTCAGTAGGCTGAGGGTCAGATAGTCCACAATCCCCCTCATCCAAAGGTAGATCAGCCTCCTGCAACTCGCGAAATAGATCAGGATCCATCTGAAACACAAAATTATTGTTGTTAGCACATAGTTGAATATAACTAATATATATATATATATTAGTTATGATTATAACCAGTATTTAACTGTGTTAATGTCCATCTTCATCCTCATATCCATAGCTGTCAATGTCAATGTCTTCATCTTCCTCCTCAGTATCATCAATACTCATATGAGTTTCATGTTCATCATCTCTTTTCATTTCAAATTCATTAGTAACATCATTAACATCTTCGTCATCATCGATCCTTAATTGTGGGGTGTCATCATCGATATTCATGTCTCTTTGTGAAAAAGATGGATTTTGAGCAGTCTCTTGAAAAATTCCAATTCCATTCACTTTAGCGGAACCACATTCAGTTTGAGTAAACTGATTTTCCTGAGATTTCATTTTTATTATGCTCCACCAATCACTCAAGTCTCTTGAAGTAGCACAATACATTTCTTAATAAAATCGATGTGCCTGTTGAGCCAATAAAAATGGTTCATTTACTGCAAGAAGACTTTTATATTTAATATCGATGATTCCATGAGTCGAATGAACATGCAAGCCTCTCTCAGTATCCAACCACCGACATTTAAACATCATTATGTAATTATGTCCTAGATAACACAACTCAATAATTTCATCCAAAATTCCATAAAAGTCAAATTCAATTTCTCTGTGATGCAATCCTCTCTAGAAAACTCCACTATTCATTGTTTCTTTTATTCCCCATATGCATGTGTATGATATCCAAAACCATTCACCACATATGCATTATAATATTTAACCATTTTGGATGGTGGGTTACTCCATATACACAGTTTCTTATCAATTTTATCAGCATGTTGAGACACCTAAAAATTTGTAAAACAATTATCAATATGACAAATAATAAAAAAAATTATATTAAACCATCAACAATTTATGTTACCAGTTTTTGAAACCATTGAGAATTTTCTTGTACGCATTCTTTAAGAGAAACTGTTGTAATTTGTAGAAGTTGTTTCTTGATATGATTATCATATAGCCAACAAATAAAATAAGTTTACATACTGTAACATATATTATAAAATTAGTGATAGAAGCACTCACAGTACAAATGATGTCATTTATTAACAGTTGAGTAGAACTTATGTATGAGCTCTGTGATGTTCATCATCTGAAATCCATCGTTCACGAACTCCATCGAAACCAAGATTTGGCTGGTTAAAAACCGATAATTGATTTTCCATTTCGTCATTAACATTCCCCTTGTTTAGTCCCATTATATTATGTTTTGAGGGATATTGAGACACAAAATAATGAGAGCAAAAAAATCAACTTCCTCTTGAAAATAAGCTTTAGGAATTGAGCCTTCAACTGATGCATTGTTACGTACTTTTTTCTTCAATTTCTGCATGCATCTCTTGAATAGGTACATCCATCGAAACTATATTGGACCTCCACATTTAGCTTCATGTGGAAAATGTAATATCAGATGTTCCATTGAGTCAAAGAAAGCCTGAGGAAAGATTTTTTCTAGTTTATATATAATTACTGTGACAACTTCTTCCAGTTTTCTTAGCACAACATAGTCTGTTTTTGTTGCAAAAATGTCTCGAAAAAAATATGATATGTCTATTATGGAATCCCAAATAATAGAATTCAAGAAACCTACAAATCTAATCAGAATAATTCTTTCCATTATAACATGACAATTATGAATTTTTAATCCGGTTATATAACCATTATTAACACATCTTCCTAAATTGGAAGCATAGACATCTGGAAGTCTCAAATATGAAATCCACTGACAAAATAGTAAGCGACTTTCTTTGGAAAGTGTATAAGCTGCTTTTGGCTTCATTAACCTCTATGATATGACATTTTCAAATAATTCAAGTTCTGGTCACCTGAAAATTTGGGCAAGATCTAATCATACCCTTATAGTATCTTTGGTCTTACCTGGTGTATCCAAAACTGTATGAAATAAATTATCAACACAGTTCTTCTCAATATGCATGACATCCAACATGTGGCGGACCAACAAATAATACCAATATGGAAGATCCCAAAAAATTATTTGTTTTATCCAATTATGGTCTTTCCCAAAGCCATGAATTTTTTGTTGGTTTACTGTTGGCTCAAATGTGATGGGAGGTAATGAAAATACAACTGATTTTAGCTCTGTACTAGAGATCATTTTTGGAGGTTCATCCCTTTCAATTGTACCTTTTCTGAAATGAGATTTGTTCCTCCGAAAAGGATGATCGGTTGGAAGAAATTTGTGGTGACAGTCAAAATAGAAAGGTTTTTTCCATTAACGAGCATAAAGGCTTTGTTGTCTTTCATACCATAAGGAAATTATTTCAAACCATGTGTGCTCCAGTCAGATAACATTCCATATTCCGGAAAGTCACTAATCATCCACATCAATGCAGCTTTTAATATGAAATTTTGTTCTGCAACAACATTATATGTACTAACACCATCACCCCACAATGCATTTAACTCATCAATTAATGGATTCAAATAAACATCATGATTCTTTTTTGGATGTCCTGGGATTAAGAAGGTCAAAAAGATTTAGGGCCACTTCATCAACATTCATGGAGGTAAATTGTATGGAGTTATAAAGGCAGGACAACATGAATACTGACTACCATAAGAACCAAACGGATAGAAATCATCAGTAGAAAGACCCAATCACACGTTTCAGGCTTCTAAAGCAAAATATGGATGCAGACGGTCAAGTTGCTTCCATGAATCACCATTAGATGGATGATTCAAGATTTTATCAGATGAAATCTTGGTTTTGTGCCATGACATCATTGACACTGTGTTCTAAGACATAAATAAACACTGCAACCTGGGTATAAGGAGGAAATATTTTATTTTTTTACTGGAAACGATCCATACTTCCCTGGTTGAGCTTCTTTATACCTCGATTGTCCACATGTGGGACAACTATCCAACGAATCATTTACACCAAAATATAAGATGAAATCATTTGGACATGCATGAATCTTCTGATAACTAAGGCCCAGATTACAAACCAACCTCTTGCTGTCATAGTAATTTGTAGGCAACATATTTCCTTCAGGTAACAGTGTTTTAACCAAAAAAATATCTGATCAAAATAGTTGTTTAACATTGCATTATTGGATTTAATAGGCATTAATTTTGCAACCGCTTCTAATTTTCTTATCTTGCAACCAGGATAAAATGCATCCTCAGCATACCTCAACAACTAATAAAATTCAGATGGTGCCAACTCAGGAGTTAAATCAATATCATCTTGACTTTCAGTTTTTTGAATAGATGGACCTACAATATCATATACTAAATTTTTGAAACTGTGATGGATCTGAAATCAAATTATTATTATCTTCTCTGGAACTGTGTTCACCATGTTGATACCAAAAAACATAATCTAGTTGAAAACCAAACCGCAAGAGATGTCCCCCTACCTTGTCAAATATGTCAAACGTTCTCAAAGCACATTTTTACAAGGACACTTTATTGTGACTTCTAAAACATATTCTGGTTTTGATGATGCAAATGATAAGAAAGATTCAACACCCTCAATATATACAAGATTTAAACTAGAACCATTTGGATTTTTACACTGATTTATCCAAGCGCGATCATCTAATAATGATTATTGTTGACTTCCTTGTTCTATATTTTTCTAAAAAATATAAAATCATTACTATTTTTGAATAATTTGAATTTATAAAAACACTATCTAAAAAAATATAAATAATTACAACTACTTAATAATTACCATTACTTACGGGCGACACAATCTTCAGTGGATTGACAATTACTCTTTTGTCTGACGACTCATTTACTTGCAACTTTCTCACACATAAATCACAATAAAGAATCTTCTCGTAGGTACGCATATTCATTCTCATGCATATGAGAATGAATATGCATACCTCTGAGAAGATTCTTCATTGGTATTTCTGTGTGAGAAAGTTGCATGTAAAGGAGTCGTCGAACAAAAGACCCCCCTTTTCGTCGATGAATCATCTACTTGCAACTATCACCACCTGAACACATTATGAAAAATATGGTCCTATGAATTCATATTCATACTCATGCATACGAGATTGGATATTCATACATAGAAGTGTACTTTTCATAATGTTTTGAGTTAGTGGAAGTTGAACGGAGAAGATTCATCGAGCAAAAGGAGTGTCATCACTCCACTGAAAATTGTGCCAAGTTATTACAAGTTATTACAATTTATTACAATTGATTTTATTTCTAATTATTCCTATTTATTACCAATTGTAACTAATTGTTACTAATTGTTTCTAATTTTTACTAATTGTTACTAATTGTTACTAATTGTTACTAATTGTTAGTAATTGTTACTAATTGTTACTAATTGTTACTAATTGTTACTAATTGTTACTAATTGTTAATAATTCCTACTCATTTTTACTAATTCTTAATATTTATTACTAATTATTCTTAATTATTACTAATTATTCTTAATTATTACTAATTATTACTAATTATTTCTATTTATTACTATTTATTACTATTTATTACTAATTATTACTAATTATTCCTAATTATTTCTAATTATTCCTATTTATTCCTATTTATTCCTATTTATTCCTATTTATTACTATTTATTCCTATTTATTACTAATTATTACTATATTATTATTTATTACTAATTATTACTAATTATTCCTAACTATTCCTAATTATTCCTAATTATTACTAATTATTACTAATTATTCCAAATTATTAGTAATTATTACTAATTATTACTAATTATTACTATTTATTACTATTTATTACTATTTATTACCATTTATTACTAATTATTACTAATTATTCCTAATTATTCCTAATTATTCCTAATTATTACTAATTATTACTAATTATTCCAGATTAATACTAATTATTACTAATTATTACTATTTATTACTAATTATTACTAATTATTAATAGTTATTACTATTTATTTCTATTTATTCCTATTTATTCCTATTTATTCCTATTTATTCCTATTTATTCCTATTTATTCCTATTTATTCCTATTTATTACTATTTATTACTATTTATTACTATTTATTACTATTTATTACTAATTATTCCAATATTACTAATTATTTCTATATTACTAATTATTACTAATTATTAATAATTATTCCTAATTATTACTAATTATTCCTAATTATTACTAATTATTACTAATTATTCGTAATTATTACTAATTATTACTAATTATTACTATTTATTAATGTTTATTACTATTTATTACCAAGTATTACTAAATGTTACTAATTATTCCTAATTATTCATATTTATTCCTAATTATTACTACTTATTACTAATTATTCCTAATTATCGCTATTTATTGCTAATTATTGTGAATTATTGCTAATTATTCCTAATTATTCCTAATTATTCCTATTTATTCCTAATTATTCCTACTTATTCCTGTTTATTCATATTTATTTCTATTTATTACTAATTATTACTAATTATTACTATTTATTACTATTTATTACTAATTATTACTATTTATTACTAATTATTACTAATTATTACTAATTATTACCAAGTATTCCTAATTATTACTATTTATTTTAATTATTACTAATTATTACTAATTATTTCTATTTATTACAATTTATTACTATTTATTACTAATTATTTATATTTATTACTAATTATTACTAATTATTCATATTTATTACTAATTATTCATATTTATTACTAATTATACATATTTATTAGTAATTATTCGATTTATTACTATAATTTACAACTACTAATTATTAATTACTAATTACAAGTAATTATTTATATATAATACTAATTTTCGTTAATAATTATTAATTATTACTAATTATTGAGAATTAGTATTAATAATTTCAATTTATTATTACAAATAAATATAGATAACAAAACAATTTAAATCTAATTTAACTACAACTAATCAACAATAATTAAAATTTACATAAAAAAATGAAATAAATACTAATTTAAATAAAATATAAATACCTTCAAACTTGATCTCCTATTGATGTAACCGACTTCACAGCTTCTCCGTAAAAAAACCAACTCAGAGAAATTTTCACTCTAAAAATAGAGTTAAGAGAGAGAGAGGAAGTGAGAAATGAGGGGAAGAGAAAGAAAAACGAAGAGGGCTATATATAGGTTAGATTAGTTGCGACGAGACTATTTGAGATGGTAATCCCGTCGTAAAAGGTACTTTTTTGCGACGGGGCCCGTTGCAAATATCTTTGCCCGCATTAATTGTTGTCGGTGGTTAAAAGGGTATCTTCAACGGGCCCCGTCGCAAATACCCTCCGACTGACACACTGTTTGTGACGGGGGGATCCCCCCATCGCAAATAACCTTCACGTGATTTGGCGCGCATCCCGCGCCAAACCGTGAATTACTTTTTGCGACGGGACGAACCCCCCATCGTAAATAACCTCTAGATGAGACTATTTGCGATGGAAATTAATCCCGTCGCAAAAGATTTTTTTCCTGTAGTGTAAGGATTTCTGTTGCAAGCTCAAAATTCATGGTGCCTTGCATGCGGATCCGATTAACAAGTACATCTGGATTTTTTGGAATAGGGAGATTTCAGTGGAATGAGTTTCCTTAGGTGACTAGTTTATTACTAAGAGGGTGTCAAAGGGGAGGGTGTTGGTGTCTTTTGTGTATGGGATTTTTGAGGCTCGTTGTAGAGACCAGTTGTGGCTGGACTTGAGTGCTTTTGATCTGGAGGCTTCTCCTTGGCTTGTGGGGGGTGACTTTAATGTCATTGTTGATCCTGAGGAGAAGATGGGTCGTAGCAGTTTTCCAAGAAGGGCCAGCTTGGATTTCTCTCGCTTCACGTCAGAGAATAGGTTGATGGATTTGGGGTTCTCTGGAGACCCCTTTACATGGTGCAATAACCAGAGAGGCCGAAGTCGGAGCTAGAGTCGGATTTACCGGTGTCCTTGAAAATGTGAATGCTCTATCGAAGTTTCTGAATACCAATGTGAAGAATTTAGTTCGTGGAATCTCTGACCACTCTCCTTTACTGATTTCCCTATCTCTTAGGCAGGCTATTTCAGAAGGTTTCTGGTTTTACCACCACTGGACTAGTGCCCCTAGTTATAAACATGTAATTTCTAAGATGTGGAGTGGACTGGTTCAGGGACACTCGTGGGTTGCGGTCCATAACAAACTGGGGCAACTGACGTTGGGGCTGAAGGCATGGGAAATAGATCTTCCCCACTCTGGTCAGGACATGGAGGCTATGGAAAACAGTATTGAAAGCATGGAACCAAGTACAGAGGAGAACTAGAATAACTCAGTGTTTGAGGAGCTCTTGGGCCGGAGGAGTATAGATGATTCTTAAGCAGGAACGTGTGGCTCAAGAAAGATCCATGGTAAACTGGTTGCACGAGGTTGATAGGAATTCAGCATACTTCCATGCTTGATTTAAAAAAAGAAGTCGAATCCGTAAACTGAATATCTTACTTGATGATGGTACGCACTCGGATGACAGAGACATTATAGGGATCATAGCTCATTCTTTTTTCAAGGATCTTCTGGCTGGCCCTAACTCGAGGATGACCATGGGATACCCAAGTGGAAATGCAACTATATGGGAGGCATTGAATCCCTCTATGTCTATCCAAGACAGTGAATGCTTAGAGATGATTCCGGACGGGGAGGAGATTCACTCAGTCATGATGAATCACAATCCGGAGAGAGCTCCCGGTCCTGATGGATTCCCTGGATCTTTCTACAGGGATGCCTGGGAGGTGGTTAGAGATGATATAACTGTTGCAGTTCAAGACTTCTTCCGGGGTGGTAGTTTTCCAAGGGTTTCCAGTTCCACCACTTTAGTGATTATTCCGAAAGTTAATGATCCTTATTTTCTCTCGCATTACAGACCAATGAGTATGTGCAATTTCCCCTACAAAATTCTGGAAAGTATCATCAACTTGAGGTTGTCCAAGTTTCTCCCTCGGTGGACTTCTATTGAACATCATGGGTTTGTTAAGGGGCGGTCTATTCAGGGGGCTATCGGACTAGCTCAGGAGATTTTGAGGGATATTAACACCAAGATTTTAACACCCCAAGTTTTTCTAAAAATAAATTGAAATGTGGAAATTTTGTTTAATGTAGATATTTATAAGTAGCCTTTAAACATAATTTTACTGATTCTATGTTTTGAATTTCAAAAAATGGTCATCTACAATTGTGTTCAATATGTTATTTAGAGTCTATTGGAACCAACTTGTTTTTTTGGTGAATAGTAACACACCCTTATGAATAGTAATATTACCCTAATGAATAGTAAATTGTATTTTTATTTTATTTTCTTAAGGATTTAAGATAATGACATCTTGATTAATTTTTAAATGTGATATAAAAGCAGTTATAGTTTTTAAATTATTAATTTTTGAATTAAGTATGATTTTATTAAAAATTAAATTAAACAAATTAAGAAAATTATTTTAAAAAATGGTCTTCATTTTTTAATTCTACATGTCAATAAATGGTAAGGGTGAATTTTGGGGATATTTCTGAAATAGTTTATTTTTCAGCGAATATTAAAAAATACAGTTTTGAGTTTCGATATGTTAATGACATCATTAATGACGTAATAATGATTTAATAAACCTAGTCGACTTGTGTATAGTAAAATAAGTTATGAGGTGTCCCAAGTGGGTTTTACCATGGGAAAACACCATGGGCAAGCCCATGGTTTTTCAAATACCACTAAAGAGGTGTCCCTTGGAAATTATTAAAATAATCCCCCACTTTTGCTATAAATATAAACTCATTCCTTCATTAACATCATTCAAAATTCCTCATCAATGAATCTCTGGCCTCCTTACCTTCCAATTGTCCTTCCCATGGTTTTCTCAAGCCCCCAAGGTCCCAACCTTCAAGTTCTAGGAGTTACTCTACAAGGTAAGAAAATTTTCAATTTCTTTCTTTTTCCATTCAAGTTATCTTTTATGTGGTATAAATTTTAAGTTTACATACCATGTCCTTGATTACTTCTTATTCTTGATCTATTCTATATTATGATTCATTTCTAGATGGGTGACCCTTTTCCCCTCTCTTTTTAATATTTTCTAAAACCATGTTGCATAGCCGTTAGGCTGTCGAATTTTTTTAAATGATATCTCAATTATTCTTTTATTTTGAGTTTTTTTCTTTTCTTATTTTTCCTTCATCTCTTATTACCTAAGAGGAATGAAATCTCTAGGAATCATGTATTTTATGGATGTTCTCATGTTTATGAAAAATTCATCGTCGATATTCTTCTCCTCTCCCACTTATTCAAGGAATAAAAACATTGTCTGTGATGTGTCGAATTACCAACATCGTGGATGATGTGATTTCAATTTCCATTAATTCTGTCAAGTCTGATAATGAAACCATTTCTCTAGATGAACCAGTTTATAATATATGTATTATATCTCATCCATGGTTCTGTAATTATTTGGTACTCTTGGTTTTAATTTATTAGACAGAATGAGGTTGTTATTAACAAAGAACCACTAAAATTATCTAAACGAACATCATTAATGTTTTAACTTATGAATCATCCTCATATAAAACATCAAAATGAAAAATGGTATAAATTATGGTACTGGAAAATTTTAAATACCATTTCATTCTAATTCTAGAGTTTCACTTCCAATCGACAAGAACATCCATCATGAATCAATCATGGAAATCATGTAAGGAACTCACCCAAAACAGTGCAAGGAACAAAATACTAACAATTAAGGGGTGAAATGAGGTTATGAAATGATCATATAAGATGTTATAAACATGAAAATGTTTATGTAAAATACTAATAACACTCTTTTAACCATTATACAGGAATTTTAAACAATTTTGAAGTAAGACAAGCCTACGGTAAGGGAATTCTTAACCCGATTTCCATCCTTTGGGTTAACCTTATTCTTGATTATTTATGTGGTATTTAAATTGTGTGTATGATGACATCTGATTATACTATGTTTAATTATGTATATTTATAGATTATATACATATTATATCCACTCTATTATTTCTCACTTCAATTATATGATATTTATAAGGGACTTTTCTTTTAAAATCCTCTTTTAAAATTCTATTTTACAAAATTCAAAAGAAATGTTTTTATGATAATATTCATGTTGTATGACTATGTTATAGATCTTTTTCATTGTTTATGATGAAGTGTGGGACCTGTATTTCCTTCCAATTCATTGGGTATGTCACAAGGTTACTCCAAGTGTAACTGCGATGGTTACACAAATAGTAAGGTAGTCGTGAGGGTTACAAATTATAAGGTAGCCGAGAGGGTTACAATATTATGTAAGTAATGACCCAAGATACCATTATGGCTCTACTTATTTTCTTAGGTATTGTTTAAATCTCATGTTTCACAATGTAAGTATATATATACTAGTGATAAGTATGTCTTATGAAAATGATTTCATACGTTACAAGTATTCATGGACTAATGTGTTCTTTCCTCCCTTTTATATCCCTTACTGAGTTTTTTTGCTCATCCCATGTTTTAAATGATTTTTCACAGGTTAATGGATGTGTAAGAAAAATAAGAAATCCATGTTAAATGTTGAAGAATTGTCAAGGAATCATGTTTTAAGTTTTAATGTTTTTAATTTTGAAAAAAATAGAAACTGTTTTTATGGTATCCACTTTGTAACAATGTGTAATACTATAAATGTATTATATCCCAATTATCTAAAGCTCTAAACATGAAAATATCCTCAATGTAAAAGGAAGTTTTTTCTTGAATAAATTCAAGACTATGTATGTAATAAGGTCGAGTCCATATAGTTGGTATTAGAGGATGTTTTAGATAACTTTAGGGGTTAGGATGATGTTAAAAGAATACCATAAATGATTTTCACTCTATCATTAATTTTAAATATTATAGCATTTAAAGATTAACATGTTTCTTTATCAATGATATGTTTCTTCTGAATGGTTGTCCACAGAAGGAACAGGGATGCTGAAGAAGAGAGGCACCGACAGAATGACATCCTTCTGGATCTACAGCCCGGAATGGTAGGGATTGAAACTGATCTGTTTGTGATAGTAATGGCTCAAATAACATAGGAAATAAATGGTGGTGGCATCTATATAAGTGAAAAAATAGAGGTACCACAATAGATCATGACAGTAGTGGAACATTTTATGAGGAAACACCCTCCTGCATTCAATGGATCTTATAACCCTGTAGCAGCTGAAGGATGGATCAAATCCCTTGAAAAGATATTCAATGTTATGGGATGTTCAGAAAATCAAAAGGTATGTCTTTCTATTTATCATTTTGAAGGTGAAGCTTATTAGTTGTGGTCAATAGTAAGAAAATCAGGGGTAGAGAGGATTTTTATGCCTTAGAGTGGGATGAATTTAAAAGTATTTTCCTTGAGAAATATTTTCCTAAGGTGGTGTGACTTAGGATGGAGAAGCAATTCCATGAATTGAATCAGAAGGAGGAGGATTCAGTGGTTGTGTAAGAAAAATCAAATGCTTTTACTCAGGACTAAATCCACAGTATCGAAGGGCATTGGCCTCCCATGAATTCAAAAGTTATGAGAAAATTTTCTAATGTGTTGAGAGGGTAGAGATGGAGTTTATTAATGATCACGTGCATTTTGGAAACAAAGAGAAGAATATGTCCAAGTGGCAAACGATGGGTAAGAATCAACCAAAGAAATCTGATGGTAAGAAAATCTAGTTTCCAGTTTGTGAAAAGTGTGGCAAGAAACACCCTGGGGAATGTCTTAGAAAAACTGGGAAGTGTTTTAAATGTGGTAAGTTTGGACATATGGCCAAAGATTGCAATAAAAATTATTTTAATACAAATACTGATAAGAAAACTGAAAATTGTTCTAAATGTGGTGAGATGGGTTGTTATGAAAATTCTTACCCAAAGAGAGATCTGAATGATGAAAAGAAGCCAGACTATAAGCAGAAAGGTGTAGTGAGATACTTTGCGACTACATCATCAGATGACGGGCCATCCAATGAATTTGTATCAGGTACTTTGTTTGTTCACTCAGATTTTGATAAAGTTTTTTTTGATATGGGGTCTACACATTCTTTCATCTCTGAGAAATTTCCAGGTAAATTGGAAATATCACCTCAATAAATGAGCCCTAAACTTATTGTTAAAACACCAGGGGAAAATATTATAGCAAAGAGGAATTATAATAATCTTTCTATTACGGTTTGTGGAAACACTTTACCTGTAAACCTTGTTGTTTTACCCTTAGTCAAGTTTGATGTTATTATGGGAATAGATTGGATTTCTATTTATCATGTTAATATTTACCGTAGAGCTTAAAAAGTTGTTTTTAAGAAATAGTTTCAGTTTTTATACAAGAATGAACCCATACAATTGGTAAAATTTCAGGAAGCTGATAAATTGTTGAAATATGGAAATGAAATTTATCTTGCTCATATTTTTGTAAATAAGGGAACAGTTCAGATTGATTATGTGCTTGTGGTAAATTAATACCTTGATGTTTTTCTTGATGAGTTACCCAGTTTCATACGTAATCAGGAAGTCTAATTCACAATTGACTTAGTTCCTGATGCTAAGCCAATTTCAAAACCCCTATATGTAATGGCTCAAATAGAACTTCTTAAATTGAAAAATCAGTTGTAGTATTTTCTTGATAAAGGCTTCATTCGTCCTAGTAGTTCACCATGGGGAGCTCCTATTTTTTTATTAAAAATAAAGATGGTTCCATGAGACTTTGCATTGATTATAGAGCTTTGAATAACATAACTGTTAAAAATAAGTATCCTTTGCCTCATATAGATGACTTGTTTGATCAGATCAAGGGAGCTCAGTACTTTTCCAAGATTGACTTGAGATCCGGATACCATCAGCTGAAGGTGATGGAGGATGACATCCCAAAAATAGCATTTCATACTAGATATGAGAATTATGAATTTTTTGTTATGCTCGTTGGGTTAAATAATGCACTTGCTGTATTCATGAATCCTATGAATAGATTATTTCATGAGTTCTTGGATAAGTTTGTGGTTGTATTTATTGATGACATTATGGTATTTTCTAAAAATAAATAGGAGAATGAAAAACAACTAAGGGTTTTTTACAAACCTTAAAAGAAAAGAAACTTTATGGAAAATTCAGCAAGTGTGATTTTTGGTTGCAATATATTTCTTTTCTTGGGGATATTGTAAATAAGGATGGAATAACAGTTGATCATGCCAAAACAAAAGTGGTTGATGAATGTCCAAGACCCAAAAATGCTACAAAGATTCATAGTTTTCTTCGATGAGCAGGTTATTAGTGACGTTTTGTTAAGAACATTGCTTGGTTATCTATCCCGATAACTAAGTCAACACGGAAAGGGGTTAAATTTGTTTGGATAGAATAAAGTGATGTTTGTTTTCAGGAACTGAATAAGATATTGGTAAATGCTCCAGTTTTGGACTTGCCTTCCCGAAATGTCGATTTCATCATCTACAATGATGCTTTCTTGAAGGTACTTGGTTGTGTTTTGATTGAAAATGATTAGGTAATTGCTTTTGCTTCAATACAACTAATACCTCCTGAGTTAAACTGTCCAACAAATGATTTGGAATTGGTAGCTTTGTTTTTTTCTTTGAAAATTTTGAGGCATCATTTATATAGAGCCAAATGTCAAATATATACAGACCATAAAATTATAAAGTATATATTCACTGAGAAGGAATTAAACATGAGGTAGAGAAGATGGATTGAATTGATAAAGGATTATGATTGCACGATTAATTACCATCCTGGAAAAGCAAACAAAGTGGCAGATGCCTTGAGTCAAAAACATCATGCATCATTAACCATGTTACGTTTGGGACTACCTAAGACATCTCGAGGTAATAATGCAATTTGTGTTATTGTCGATTGAATAAAAATATCTACACATTTTATTTCTATTCGAGATATAATGTCTTTGGATTAGATTTCTCGATTTTAACTTAAAGAGATTGTTAGGTTACATGGATTTCCTTTTTCTATTGTATCTAACCGGGATCACAGGTTTACTTCTAACTTTTGTAAGGGACTTCAGAAGTCATTGGGAATAGATTTAAATTTCAATACAACTTTTCATCCTCAATCAGATGGGCATTCAGAGCGAATGATTCAAACTTTGGAGGATATGCTTCATGTTTGTTCAATGGACTACTAGGGAAGTTGGGATCAACATCTTTCTTTAGTTGAGTTTTCTTATAATAAAAGTTTTCATTCCAGTATACAGATGGAACCTTTTGAGGCTTTGTACAGAAATCAGTTTCAGACTCCAACATTTTGGGATGATGTCGGTGAAAGAAAGTTTATGGGGGGAGAATTAGTAGAGGAAGTACAACACATGAGGACAGCTCAGAGCAGGCAGAAAAGTTATGCAGATAACAGAAGGAAAGACTTTTCTTTCGAGGTAGGTGACCATGTTTTCCTTAAAATCACTCCTTGGAAAAGTGTGACACGTTTTTATAAGAAATGAAAGATGAATTCGCGATTCATAGGTCCTTTTGAAATCCTGGAGAAAGTTGGACCAGTTGCATATGGAGTAGCTTTGCCTCCAAGTTTGTCTCAGGTACATAATGTTTTTCATGTTTCGATGTTGAGGAAGTATGTACCCAATTCGACTCATATTTTTAGGCCATAAGTAGTTCTGCTGGAGGAGAACCTTTTATCTGAAGAGAAACAACTTCAGATTCTTGAGCGAAGGGAACTGGTATTTCAGAATAAGGTAATCCACCAAGTAAAGGTTTTGTGGAGAAACCACATGGTTGAAGAAGCAACATGGGAGCCAGAAAATTATATGAGGGAAAGCTACCCTCACTTGTTTAATAAGTATATAAAATTGTGGGGACACAATTTCTAGAAGGTGGGTATAATGTAACACCCCAAGGTTTTCTAAAAATAAATTGAAATGCTTGAATTTTTTTTAATGTACATATTTATAAGTAGCCTTTAAATATAATTTTACTACTTCTATGTTTTGAATTTCGAAAAATGGTTATCTACAATTGTGTTCAGTATATTATTTGGAGTCTATTAGAACTAACTTTTTTTGGGTGAATAGTAACATGCCCTTATAAATAGTAATATGAATAGTAATATGACCCTAATGAATATTAAATTGTATAATTATATTATTTTCTTAAGGCTTTAACATAATGACATCTTGATTAATTTTTAAATATGATATAAAAGCAGTTATAGTTTTTAAAATATTAATTTTTGAATTAAGTATGATTTTATTTAAAAATTGAATTAAAAATATTTAGAAAATTATTTTCAAAAATGGGCTTCATTTTTGAATTCTAAACGTCGATAAATGGTTAGGGTGAATTTTGGGGATTTTTCTAAAACAGTTGATTTTTCAGTGAATAGTAAAAAATACAGCTTTGAGTTTCGGTATATTAATGACATCATTAATGATGTAATAATGATGTAATAAATCTGGTTGACTTGTGTATAGTAAAATAAGGTATGAGTTGTCCCAATGGGTTTATACCATTGGAAATTCCATGGTTTTTCAAATACCACTAATGAGGTGTCCCTTGGAAATTATTAAAATAATCTCTCAATTTTGTGATAAATACCGACTCATTCCTTCATTAACTTCATTACAAATTCCTCATCAACAAATATATGGCCTCATTACCTACCTAGTATCCCTCCCAAGGTTTCCTCAATCCCCTAAGGTCCCAACCTTCAAGTTCTAGGAGTTACTCTACAAGGTAAGAAAATTCTCAATTTCTTTATTTTTCCATTCAAGTTCTATTTTATATGGTATAACCTTAAAGTTTCCATACCATGTTATAATTTCCTTATTTTTCTTGATCTATTATTTATTTTGATTCATTTATGTATGGGTGACCTTTGTCCACTCTCTTTTTAATGTTTTCTAAAACCATGTTGCATAATCGTTAGTCTGACGAATTTTTGTACGTGATTTCTCAATTATTCTTTCATTTTGAGTTCCTTTATTTTCTTATTATTTATTAATATATTCTTACCCAAGAGGCATGAAATATATAGGAATCATGTATATTATGTATGTTCTCATGTTCATGTAAAATTTATCATCACTATTCTTCTCCGCTCCCACATATTCAAGGAATAAAAACATTGTATGTGATGTATCGAATTACCGACATCGTGGAAGATGTGATTTCAATTTCCATTAATTATGTCAATTCTGGTCATGAAACCATTTCTATAGTTTAACCAGGTTATAATATATGTATTATATATCATCCATGGTTCTGTAATTCTTTTTTACTCATGGTTTTAATTTATAAGACAAAATGAGGTTGTTATTAACAAAGAACCACTAAAATGATCTAAATGAACATCATTAATGATTTAACTTATGAATCATCCCCTCATAAAACATCAAAATGATAAATGGTATAAATTATGGTACTAGAAATATTTATATACCTTTCCATTCTAATTCTATATTTTCACTTCCAATCGACAAGAACATTCATCATGAATCAATCATGGAAATCATGTAAGGAACTCACCCAAAACAGTGCAAGGAACAAAATACTAACAATTACGGGGTAAAATGAGGTTATTAAATGATCATATAAGATGTTATAAACATTAAAATGTTTCTATAAAATATTAATAACACTCTTTTAACCATTATACAGTGATTTTCAACAAGTTTTAAGTAAGACAAGCCTGAGGTAAGGGAATTCTTAACCTGATTTCCATCCCTTGGGTAAACCTTATTCTTCATTATTTATGTGGTATTTAAATTGTTTGTGTAATGAATTCTGATTATAATATGTTTATTTATGTATATTTATAGAGTATATACATATTACATCCAATATATTAAGTCTCACTTCAATTATATGATATTTATAAGGGACTTTTCTTTTAAAATCCTCTTTTCAAATTCTGTTTTACAAAATTCAAAATCAATGTTTTTATGTTAATATTCATGTTGTATGATTATGTTATGGATCTTGAGAATTGTTTATGATGAAGGGTGGGATTGATATTTCTCTCAAATTCATTGGGTATGTTTAAGTTGGAGTTCGTCCGTATGGTTACTCCAAGTGGGACTATGATGGTTACATAAATAGTATGGTAGCCGTGAGGGTTACAAATTATAAGGTAGCTGAGAGGGTTACAAGATTATGTAAGTAAATATCCAAGATACCTTTATTGTTCTACTTATGTTCTTAGGTATTGTGGAAATTTCATGTTTCAAAAAGTAAGTATATATATACTGGTGACAAGTATGTCTTATGAAAATGATTTCATACGTTACAAGTATTCATGCACTAATGTGTTCTTTCCTTATTTTTATATCCCTTACCGAGTTTTTATACTCATCCCAAGTTTTAAATGATTTTTCATAGTTTAATATATTTTTAATACAAAGAAGGAAGCCATGTTAAATGTTAAAGAATTTTCAAGGAAACATGTTTTATGTTTTAATGTTTTTAATTTTGAAAATAATGGAAACTGTTTTTATGGTATTCACTCTGTAACAATGTGTAATGTTATGAATGTATTATGTCCCAATTCTCTAAAGATATAAACTTGAAAATATCCTTAATTTAAAAGGAAGCTTTTTATTGACTAAATTCAAGATTATGTATGCAATAAGGTCGGGTGCTTATAGTTGGTATCATAGGATAGTTTACATAACTTTAGGGGTTATGATGATGTTAAAATAATTCCATAAATGATTTTAATAAGGGTTCTACACATTCCTTCAACTCTGAGAAATTTTTGGGTAAATTAGAAATATCACCTCAACAAATGAGACATGAACTTGTTTTTAAAACACCAGGTGGAAATATTATAGTAAAGAAGAATTATAAAAATATTTATATTGTGGTCTATGGAAAGACTTTACCTGAAAACCTTGTTGTTTTACCCTTAGTCAAGTTTGATGTTATTCTGGGAATGGATTGGCTTTCTATTTATCATGTTAAGATTGACCGTAGAGATAAAGAAGTTTTTTTCATAAAGAATTTCAGTTTGTATACAATAATGAACCCATACAATTGATAACATTTCAGGAAGATAACAAACTATTGAAATATGGAAATGAAAGTTATGTTTCTCATATTTTTTGAAAACAAGGGAATTTTTCAGATTGATAATGTGCCTATGGTAAATGAATACCTTGATGTTTTTCTTGATGAGTTACCCAGTGTCATACATAATCGGTAAGTCAAATTCACAATTGACTTTGTTTCTAATGATAATACAATTTCAAAACCCCCATATTGTATGGATGAAATAGAACTTCTTGAATTGAAAAATCAGTTGCAGGATTTGCTTGATAAAGGCTTCATTATTCCTATCACTTCACTATGGGGAGCTCTTGTTTTGTTTGTTAAAAAGAAAAATGGTTCTATGAGACTTTGCATTGCTTATAGAGATTTTAATAAAATCACTATTAAAAACAAGTATCATTTTCCTCATATTGATGACTTGTTTGATCAGTTCTAGGGAGCTCAGTACTTTTCCAAGATTGACTTGTGATTCAGATACCATCAGCTGAAGGTGAAGGAGCATGAAATCTCAAAAACAGCCTTTCTTACTAGATATAGGCATTATGAATTTGTTTTTATGCCCTTTGGGTTAACTAATTCAGCTACTATATTCATGAATCTTATGAATAGACTATTTCATGATTTCATGGGTAAGTTTGTGGTTGTATTTATTGATGACATTCTGGTATTTTCTAAAAATAAAGAGGTGCATGAAAAACAACCAAGGGTTGTTTTAAAAACCATAAAAGAAAAGATACTCTATGGAAAATTTAGAAAGTGTAATTTTTGGATGCAACATATTTCTTTTCTTGGGCACATTGTAAATAAGGATGGAATAACAGTTGATCCTGAAAAAACAAAAGTGGTTGTTTAATGTTCAAGACCCACAAATGTTACAGTGATTCATAGTTTTCTTGGATTAGCAAGTTATTACTAATGTTTTGTTAAGAAGTTTTCTCTATTATCTAGCCCCATAACTACGTTAATATAGAAAGGGGTTAAATTTGTTTGGATAGAAGAATGTGATGTTTGATTTCAGTAACTGAAGAAGAGATTTGTAAATGCTCCAGTTTTGGACTTGCCTTCCAGAAATGGTGATCTTGTCATCTACAATGATGCTTTGTTTAAGGGAATTGGTTGTGTTTTGATGCAAAATGATCAAGTTATTGCTTATGATTAAAGACAACTAAAACATCATGAGTTAAATTATCCCACACATAATTTGGAATTGGCAGCTGTGGTTTTTTCTTTGAAAATTTGGAGGCATCATTTATACGGAGGCCAATGTCAAATATATACTGACCATAAAATTCTGAAGTATATATTCACTCAGAAGAAATTAAACATGAGGTAGAGAAGATAGCTTGAACTGATAAAGGATTATGATTTCACGATCAATTACTATCCTAGAAAAGAAAACAAAGTGGCAGATGCCTTGAGTCGAAAAAATCATGCATTATTAACCATGTTACATTTGGAACATAATCCCTTGATTAATGATTTTATGAATTTTGGCTTAGAAGTTGTTAGTGCAGGGAATACATCTATTTTTTTCATGTTTCTGTACAGTCTTCATTGTCAGACAGAATTAAGCGAGCACAGAAGGAAGACCATGAGATACAGAAAAAGGTATAATTGGTTAAAATTGGTAAGATTCCAGAATTTAACCTTGATAAAGTTTGTGTTTTAAGATTTTTAAAAAGGTTGTGTCTGCCCTGTGATTCTCAGTTGAAGAAATATTTTTTGTGAGAAGCTCATAGTTCTCCATTTTCAGTTCATCCTGCCAGTACTAAGATGTATAGAGACCTTTTGGAGTATTACTGGTGTGATGGAATGAAAAAGGATATTGATAATTTTACCATTAAATGTTTGACATGTCATTAGGTTAAAGCAAAGCAGGAGTTACCTAAGGGGATGATTCATCCTTTTCCAGTGCCAGAGTGGAAGTGGGAGAATATATCCATAGACTTTTTGGTGGGAATACCTAAGAAATATTGAGGTAACAATGCAAATTGGGTTGTTGTGGATCGACTAACAAAATCTATAAATTATCTTTTTATTTGAGATACATTATCTTTGGAACATATTTCTCAATTGTACCTCAAGGATATTGTCAGTTTACATGGAGTTCCTTTTTCCATTGTATCTGACCGGGATCCCAAGTTCAATTTTAACTTTTGGAAGGGACTTCAGAAGTCGTTGGACATGGAGTTAAATTTCAGTACATCTTTTCATCCTCAATTAGATAGGAAGTAAGAATGAATGATTCAAACTTTGGAGGATTTTCTTAGAGATTGTTCAATGGAATACTAGGGAAGTTGGGATCATCGTCTTTCTTTAGTTGAGTTTTATTATAATAAAAGTTTTCATTCCAGTATATAGATGCCACCTTTTGAGGATTTTTACGAAAAGTAGTGTCAGACTCTAGCATTTTGGGATAAAGTTGATGAAAGAAAGTTGATGGGGCTAGAATTAGTCGAGGAAGTTGTTGAAAAAGTGAAGATAATTCAGCAGCACATGAGGACAGCTCAGAGTAGACAAAAAAGTTATGTAGATAAAAGAAGGAATGACTTCTATTTCGAGGTAGGTGACCATGTTTTCCTTAAAATCTCTCATTGGAAAAGTGTGATGTGTTTTGGCAAGAAAGGAAAGTTAAGTCAGCGGTTCATCGGTCCTTTTAAAATCTTAGAGAAAGTTGGATCAGTTGCATACCGAGTAGATTTGCCTCTGAGTTTGTCTCATGTACACAGTGTTTTTCATGTTTCGATGTTGAGAAAGTATGTACTAGATTCGGCTCATGTTTTGAGCCAGAAGTAGTTCATCTAGAGGAGAACCTTTCATATGAAGAGAAACCAGTTCATATTCTTGAGTGAAGGAAACTGGTATTGCAGAATAAGTTAATCCACCAGGTAAAGGTTTTGTGGAGAAACCACATGGTTGAAGAAGCAACACGGGAGTCTAGAAATTCTATGAGGGAAAGGTACCCTCACTTGTTTAATAAGTAAATAAAATTTATAGGACGTAATTTTCAGAAGGTGGGGATAATGTAACACCCAAAGTTTTTCTAAAAATAAATTGAAATGCTTGAAATTTTGTTTAATGTTGATATTTATAAGTATCCTTTAAACATAATTTTACTGCTTCTATGTTTTGAATTTGGAAAAATGGTCAATTACAATTGTGTTTAGTATGTTATTCGGAGTCTATTGGAACCAAATTGTTTTTTTGGTTAATAGTAACACACCCTTATGAATAGTAATATGAATAGTAATATGACTATAATGAATAGTAAATTGTATTATTATTGTATTTTCTTAAGGATTTAAGATAATGAGATCTTGATTAATTTTTAAATGTGATATAAAAGCAGTTATAGTTTTTAAATTATTAATTTTTAAATTAAGTAAGATTTTATTTAAAAGTTAAATTAAAAATATTTAGAAAATTATTTTCAAAAATGGACTTAATTTTTTAATTCTACACATAGATAAATGGTTAGAGTGAATTTTCGGGATTTTTCTGAAACAGCTGATTTTTCGATGAATAGTAAAAAATACAGTTTTGAGTTTCGTTACGTTAATGACATCATTAATTATTTAATAATGATGTAATAAACATGGTTGAATTTTTTTAGAATAAAATAATTTATGAGGTGTCCCAAGTGGATTATACCATGGGAAAATACCATGGTCAAGCCCATGGTTTTGCAAATACCACTAATGAGGTGTACCTTGGAAATTACTAAAATAATCCCGCACTTTGGCTATAAATACCAAACCATTCTTTCATTAACTTCATTCCAAATTCCTCATCAACAAATCTCTGGCCTCCTTACCTCCCAAGTATCCCTCCCAAGGTTTTTTCAATCCCCCAAGGTCCCAAACTTCATGTTCTAGGAGTTACTCTACAAGGTAAGGAAATTCTCAATTTCTTTCTTTTTCCATTCAAGTTCTCTTTTATGAGGTATAACTTTAAATTTTTCATACCATGTTCTTATTTCCTTATTATTCTTGACCAATTCTGTATTATGATTCATTTCAGGATGGGTGACCCCTGTCCCCTCTTTTTTAATATTTTCTAAAACCATGTTGCATGGCCGTTAGGCTGCCGAATTTTAGTAAGTGATTTATCAATTATTCTTTTATTTTGAGTTCCTTTATTTTCTTATTATTTATTCATCTATTCTCACCCAAGAGTCATGAAATCTCAGGGAATCATGTATATTCTGGATTTTCTCATGTTCATGTAAAATTCATCATCACTATTCTTCTCCTCTCCCACTTATTCAAGGAATATAAACATTGCATGTGATGTGTGGAATTACCGACATCATGGACGATGTGATTTCAATTTCCATTAATTCAGTAAAGTCTGGTCATGAAACCATTTCTAGGGTTGAACCAGGTTATAATTTATGTATTATGTCTCCTCCATGGTTCTAGAATTCTTTTTTTACTCAGGGTATTAATTTATAAGACTAAATGAGGTTGTTATTAACAAAAAAACCACTAAAATGGTCTAAACGAACATCATTAATGTTTTAACTTATGAATCATCCTCACATAAAACATCAAAATGATTAATGGTATAAATTATGTTACTAAAAATATTTAAATACCTTTACATTACAATTCTAGAGTTTCACTTCCAATCAAAAAGAACATTCATCCTGAATCAATCAGGGAAATCATGTAAGGAACTCACCCAAAACAGTGCAAGGAACAAAATACTAACAATTAAGGGGTGAAATGATGTTATGAAATGATCATATAAAATGTTATAAACATAAAAAATGTTTCTGTAAAATAATAATAACACTCTTTTAACCATTATATAAGAATTTTAAACAAGTTTTAAGTACGACAAGCCTAAGGTAAGGGAATTCATTACCCGATTTCCATCCTTTGGGTTAACCTTATTCTTCATTATTTATGTGGTATTTAAATTGTTTGTGTGATTAATTATGATTATACTATGTTTAATTATTTATATTTATAGATTATATATATATATTCTATCCACTCTATTAAGTCTCACTTAAATTATATGATATTTATAATGGACTTTTCTTTTAAAATCCTCTTTTAAAATTCTGTTTTACAAAATTCAAAAGCAATTTTTTATGATAATATTAATATTGTATGATTATGTTATAGATCTTGGGAATTGTTTATGATGAAGTTTGTGACCTATATTTCTCTCCAATTCATTTGTTATGTGTAAGTTTTAGGCCGGTTTTATGGTTACTCCAAGTGTAACTGTGATGGTTACACAAATATTAAGGTAGTTGTGTGGGTTACAAAATATAAGGTAGCTGAGAGGGTTACAAGATTATGTAAATAATTACCCTAGATACCTTTATTGTTCTACTTGTGTTCTTAGTTATTGTGGAAATCTCATGTTTCACAAAGTAAGTATATATATAGGGTGATAAGTATGTCTTATGAAAATGATTTAATACCTTAAAAGTATTCATGGACTAATGTGTTCTTTCCTTATTTTTATATACCTTATTGAGTTTTTATGATCATACCAAGTTTTAAATGATTGTTTACAGGTTAATGGATGTGTAATACAAACAAGTAAGCCATGTTAAATGTTGAATAATTGTCAAGGAATCATGTTTTAAGTTTTAATGTTTTTAATTTTGAAAAAAATGGAAATTGTTTCTATGGTATTCACTCTCTAACAATGTGTGATGATATTAATGTATTATGTCCCAATTCTATAAAGCTATAAAATTTAAAAGATCCTCAATGTAAAAGGAAGTGTTTTCTTGACTAAATTCAAGATTATGTATGTAATAAGGTCGGGTCCTTATAAATACCCAGAGCTTGAACTTGGCAATCAAAGTGGATATGAATAAGGCCTATGGTGGGATTGAGTGGGGGTTTTATTAACAGAGTGATTACTGCTATGGGGTTTTCTCATAGGGCTACGGACCTCATCTTCATATGCTTCATGTCCTCATTGATGATTGTCTCCTTCATAGGGGGAACTCATGGCTTCTTCAAGGAAACTCGTTGGCTTCGACAGGGAGACCCAATTCCTCCCAGCATCTCCACCCTTGTGAGGGACATTCTTAGCTGCATCATCAATAAAGGTCTTTCTAATGGTTCTTTACTTCCTTATCATAGGAAATCAAACCTACCTCCTATTTACCATTTTATTTTTTCATATGATACCATTATATTCATTAATGGTGGAAGGAGGTCAGTTAGAGGCATCAAGAAAATCCTAGAGGAATACTGTTATTGGAGTGGTCAGGTTATTAATAATGCCAAAAGTAATCTCTGAATCTCTAATAAATGTTTGCCTAGTAGGGTTTCTTCTATTTGTAGCAGGATGGGAATGCAATGTGGGACCTTCC
The DNA here is from genome assembly GCA_963277665.1 of Viscum album. Lineage (NCBI taxonomy): Eukaryota > Viridiplantae > Streptophyta > Magnoliopsida > Santalales > Viscaceae > Viscum > Viscum album. The sequence goes on along the minus strand of OY728125.1, from coordinate 410,851,763 downwards.
CCATGGATTTTTTTGGGACCCCCATATCTTCAGGGAAACTAATGGTGTGGGACTTTGATCATATCATGGGAAAAATCATAGGTCGAGTCCTCAACTAGAAGAACCGTTACCTTTCTTTTGGGGGGAGTATTGATTTGGTGAATAGTTTCCTTTCAGCTATCCCCATTCATGTGATTGATTATACTAATGTTCCCAAAGCTGTTATCAGTGATATTGATTGGATTATGGCATGTTTCATGTGGGATGCTTATTCAGATGGGAAGAGTCACTAGGTCTCGTGGGAGAAAATGGTGAAGCCTATATAGGAGGTGGGGTTAATGTGAGAAGTGGAAATTCTACACTCCAATGTATTCATGCTAAGATGGATTGGGAAGTGCTCGAAGGGAATACTCTTTGGGGGAAGGTTATGTCTTGCAGCTGGGTGGGTGATGAAGTGGTGGATGATGGTCATCCATCCCCTTTCTAGTCCAAAAATATTTTTCTTATCAACAACCACAAAGAAAACTCTTGTTGGATCGTTAGGGAAGGTGAAATTCTTTTATAGTACCACAAGTTTTCAGGTTCTATTCTTGGTTTTCTTAGTTTCCTAACACCTTTGATATCGTTCAAGGAGGCCATCCGCCACCCCATGCTTATCAAAGCAGTTCTAGACACTAAACAACAGATGCTATGGGAATCTATTATCATCGATTCAGACTCGGACAGCTGTGTGTTCATAGCTTCCTCGGGAAAATTCTCTTCGAAGAATTACCATAGGCTCTTGGATCTGCAATATCCTCCTGATAACTAGGTTGATGTGGTTTGGTGTAAGGAAATTCCCTAAAAATATATTTTTTTAACCTAAAGTATCGGGAAACATGCAGTGTCCATGGATGAGCAGATTAAGAATTTATGTATCGTTATGTAATCCAAATGTCATTTTTTTGGCCGACAGTAGGCGGAGAGTACTACACACCTGTTTTTTTCAAGCGAATGGGCCCAAGTCATATGGTCCTTCTTCGTGGGTTTTATGGATTTCTCCTCTGGTAAACATCGCGTTGAGCCATTTCTCGATAGATAGATCTATAGAATAACTACCTCAGGAATATAAAGGATGGTGGGGTCAGTTTTCCTAAGTGCGGGGTGCTAGTGTTTGGGGAAGGAAAAGAACCAAGCCCGGTTTGAAGAGATGGTTCCTACAGTGAGGCCTATTATTGTGCGAATGTAGAATTTGTTGGTGGATCTGGTTATGTTCATCCCCAACTGGCATGAGGCTCCATCACTCAGGTTGTTGCCAATTAGTTCTCATCCCATGAATCCTTTTGATACCATAATTTAGGGGTAATGGATATGCTGGCACCCTCCATCCTCCGGTTACAAGCTCAATTCGGATGACTCCTGTGTGCTGGGAGAAATGAGAGGTGGGGGCGTGGTTCCAGACTTGTGTGAAAGTGTGGTGTTGGCCTTTATTAAATATTTTGGGTATGGAACTTCGCTTCAAGGTGAGGAAATAGCAATGATCGTAGGGTTATTTCTTTACCATTAGAGGAATATTACTATTTCTCAAGCTGAGACTGATTATTTGACCCTTCATGATTCTCTGCATGGTAAAGTACACGTTCCTTGGTCAATATCCTACACGGTTAGAAAATGTTTCACCCTGCATTGCAATGTTAGTGTGATTCACACTTGGTGTGAGGGGAACAAAGTTGCGGATCACCTTGCTTCTATGGCACAACTGGTCTCCAACGTCACTTTCCTCCCATCAATCAATTTATTGAAGCCTAAGGGGGTTAACTTAATAATAGGTGATGCTCTGGGTCTACATTACTTCAGGCCTCCCTAGGTCCTGTGTGCCCTTTTTCATCTTGTTGTTTTTGGTGTGATTTTTGTTTTGTTTCTTGTTTCTAAGTTCCTATTTCCTAGAATTTATTTTGAATAAAAATTTGATGTTGGATGGATGTATAATCACTTGAACAAATTACTATAACATCATAAATTCAAGCTGTTGGTGTCCCCAATACCTGTTAATCCTCCTCAAAAAGTGATGGTGAGAAAAATACTTATATGGGACTCATGTATGACTCATATGATGGTTATTTCATAATTTTATCATCAATGTCTAATGTTAGTTGTGCATAAAACATCAAAACATGGATTATTTCACATATTGTCTCATCTCTAAGAAACATGATATCATAAAGTGAAGCAATATATTAATGGGTGAAGTTTACACTATAAATGTGTAAAATTGAAAAATGAATCATGATATTTCAATACATCACATTATTATATATATTTTCACCCAATTACTCCAATTTCATTTAAGATTAATAAAAAATAGTAAATAGGGAAATCACTTCATTACTTCTATGAAAGATTTTCCAAGATAATAAGAACTTAAAGAAAGATTAATTTTTAGCTTGTGTGGTGAAAAAGTTTAAAGGAATGGTGAAAAGGAAAATGTTAAGTATAATGCCAAATTCACTCTCACAACATCCTTCAAAGAAAAGAGGTTTATTATACAGGAGGTTATTTTCTTCTCATATCATGAAATAAGTCTATAGAAGTTTAAATTCAATGAACTAAATTGAAGAGGTGAGTGGTCACTTCTTCTTCAAGTATATTCAACATTATATATAGTTTTTCTATAGTACTTATTAGGAATTAAATACAATATGCCTATCAAATATGTGTATTTAAATATAGTAACCAAGTATAGCAACATTATAAGAAGTAAGGAGTTTTCTCCAAGCAGCTAAGAAATGGTGATTTATAAGTTAGTAGTGATAAGCACACAACTTCTAATTCATAAGTAAATGGTTATAATCAAACTTTTATTGAGTATGGCCAAAACATTTATCTCGTGTGTTTATTATACACAAGGATACATTATTCCATTTTTTGAATTAATGTAGTTCATTTTATTTAATACTCAAAACAATTTTCTATAATTCTTGAATCATAATAAATACATGACGAATATAAAATGTAAGATATAGTTACGCCTAGTTGTGAAAAGACAATTTTTTCAAGTAAAACTAAAAGTGGTTATCAAGAATATACCCAGTATGTTATTTAGACTTTGTGGAGATAAGTACCTTATGTGTTATAAACTTAAATAATAATTTAGTTTGGAACAATAATCATTTATAAATAAAGGTAAGTAACAAATCTTTTGGAATTAGTTCAGCTAGAGTGAATGAACTATTCCATGGTTAAGCTAGTGGTAATATACTTCATAAGTATAGCGACCCATGATTCTTATACATAGATATTACATATTTTTAGATGAATATTCATTAAATTACACAAACACATGCATGATAACCATAATAGTTTAGTGCCTTTGGAAACTTGAAACATATACTTATTAATTCTTGAATTATCTTCAATATATCTGATAAATATCATTCCCTTTAGTACTCCTACATAAAAACCTTTCTTTATAACTTGGGGAAAAACATAAGAAAGGGTGAGATCAAATGGTTAGTAAGGGTAAACAAGGGATATATATAAGAAAAACATGAGCATAAGGGTATGAGAAAATGAGCATGATATTTGAAAACTATATCCTGAATATCAAAGATCATAATCTTGAGTCATAGAATAAATAATGGCAGCTAATAAGACATGGATCATAACGGAATAAAATAACATGATCCATGAGCATATAAAATTTTCATAAGACATTGAGTCTATGACATACACATAAGTAAGGAAAATAATTTTCATATTATTCAAGGCTCACAACTGATACCATCAAAGTGGAAAAGTTCCTTACTAAACCATGTTTACTTTCCATTCCATCCCTATCTTACTGAACCAGTTTCACTCCCCATTCTTGCCCTGACATACTGATCTCAGTTCAATCCCTATTCCAGCTCTATCTTACTAAACTAGGTTCAATCCTTATTCTAGACCTGTCTTAATGAACTATGCTCAATCCATCATTCCATCTCTATCTTACTAAATCAGGTTCACTCCCTGTTCCAACCCTATCTTACTGAACCAAGTTCACTCCCCATTTAAGCTCTGTCTTATTGAAATGAGTTCAGTCACCATTCCAAACCTATCTATCTCATGATATATAAATATTTACCCAATTAATTGTAGGTAGATATAGGTCTCATCCATATTTGGTAATAACATAACCACCATCACATAATGAAAATCATTAATGTGTGTGCCAAAATATCATAAAACATTCATCATATTAAAAACCATGAAATGAAGTGGGTTTCATGAAAAATTCATCATAATATTACCTAGGTAAAATAAATAGGTTTCATAATCATTTCATTATTTTATCAAATCATAACCCATGGAAAAAAGAAGTGGGTATCATAAGCATTTTATTAAGGTATAAACCATGGAAGAGAAATTAGTTTCATAAACATCTTATCATTATAAAAATAAACTGTTCAGATAAAAGAATAAGTATGGTATCCTTGGATCATATCCCTAGTAAAACATAAGTAACCTCAAATAATGTCATCTTAGATGGAAAATAATTTCGAAAGACTACTTGGGACATTTCTTCGAGTAAAAATAAATTTTTAAAACATAAAAATCCTTTTTATTTAAAAATAACCTTAAAAACATATAATGGATGATTTTTAAAATCATTTAAAACATTTCTTGAGGAAAATATCCTTTTTGTTTTGAAAAAATGATTTTTAAAACATAAAACACTTTCAAAATACTTTTCACTTTTAAATAATTTATTTAAAATCTATTTTTTTCCAAATATTAAGGAAATAATTTTCTTTGAAAAAAACTTTTAAAACTTGTAAATAAATATTTAAATCATAGAGAGGTCATGACAGTGGTAAATACTATTCATGTTGTGCATGATAAAAACATATATTTCATTCAAATTTTTGATAAAAGCTAGACGAGAATTATTTTGTAAAATGACATGAATATTCCTTTAAAAATATTTGTGTAAAAATTACAAAATTGGGTAAAAATTACTTTTAAAAATATTAGGAAAATAATGAAACTATTTTTAAAACATTTTTAGAAAACATTGTTTTTAGAAGAAAATGGATTTCCAATTAAATAAATAAAGTCAGGTTTTCTTAAAAAAATTATAAATTATATTAAGTACCAAAGAGTGAAAAAAATTGTATTATTACTTGAAAATATCATGAATAACAATAAAATAATAAAATTCATGAGTTTCTTGAGATATTGATCTTAATATTTTATCATAAAAAACATGACTTTAAACAATCCTATTAAATGAAGAGATTGAAATATAAAATCTTTACCACTTTTGTAACATTGAAACATAAGCCCCACAAAAGAATAACATGAAATAAAACTTGTAATATCAGGAAAAATGGATATTCATTATATAAAATGTAAAGGTCAGTATATATGTAATGGTATATGCCTTCTCAGCCTCTTACTTTATATGTTTTTCATGTTGGAGGTGTATGGAGGTACTTGGATGAGGCCTAGAGTGGGCCAGGAGGAGTTTTGATAAGGATGTAAGTAGAGGAAAGACATTACATGTAAAGTTTATATGATGTGAAAGTGGAGTTCACAACTTGTGCAGTGTTGGTTCACTATGTTTAATAATTTGGTTGATTAATCCTTTGAGGCGACACATTTTTTAGTGGAAATTAAATCCCAACATATACACAATGTGTAGGGATTACACGTCATCTAAATTTCTTATGAAATACATCTTTAAAAGTTGTAGTGATTGGGTTTTTTCCCAAACCCTACCACTATCACTCCCTTCCCTCATTCCAGGTGATCCAACATTGCCTTCTTCAAGTGTTTGGGATTCCTTTTTATGAGGATTGATTTATAGCTTCTATTTTTCGATCTGTGGTGAGTTATCCTCTCAATATCTTCTATTTCCTTCCATTATTCTTCAAAGTTTCACTACATTGGTGCAGTTCAGTTTAAATTGTGTTTTTCGGATACGTTTTGATGATCCATTGGCATGGTATATGTTTATCTAAGGTTTTTCTTATGTCGTTGTGGTTTACAGGTGCTTCTTCTTCACCCCGTGGTGCATAGAAAGTTCTAAAAACTTCATTAAGGTAGGGAATACCCCATTTATCTTTACTATGTATCATGAAGGAGGGGTTTTTACATGTTTATCTATGGGATACGGTTGTGTTGGATCAATTAAATATAAAAACCCAGTTAAATTGAAATTTATGGGGGAAATGGGACTAATTTGCATACTTTTATGGATTTTATATGATTGTGATATTGTAGATATACGAGATTGATTCCCCACTATAAATTGTGTTCGTTGTGGGATTGTTTTTCACTGGATGATATGTTCTGTGATTGTTGTATCTGTTGTTATTTTTTTGATATCACCCTAAAATGGAAATTTATTAATCACTTATATTTTTATAATTAAATGGTTGCCCTAGTATTATTTATTTTGTGATAATTCCCCTAAAATAAAGTGGAATGTTATAAAATCCCCTTTGAAAATATGAAAAATGACCTTGATATGTTGTGATTTGATTTCGTTCTTGTGGGGTATTGATCTGTGGTTCGGGTATATGGGGATGATTTTTGTTTTTTCATGCATTTGGAGTGGCAAGGTGGTTTTTGTTTGGCCATTCTTTTGGGAATTTAGGTGGTGGTTATTTGGTTGTGCTTTTGGGGTGGTGAGGTGGTTGTTGTTTGGATGTGATTTTGGGTTGGTGAGTTGGTTATTGTTTTTTTTTGTTCTTATAGGGTGGTGAGGCGATGGTATAGTGGGTATGTTGAGCTACGTGTGATGTGTGGTTGGCTTGTGCCAGATACCTGGGTAATGATGGAATAAATAATTTTTCAATAATGATTGAAATGGCTGGGGTTTGGTTTGGTTAATGGTATGGAAATTATAAATGAACAAATAAATTATGGGTTGTGTGGTTAATTTTGGATGGTGATAAATAATGAAACGAATGGTTTGGATAACGTTTTTTGGTTGGTAGTGTGATGTGGCTTGTGGTTTTTTTGGTGTTATGCATTTAGAGGTGGAAGAAACGTGATGATTTCATGAGTTGGTTAGTGTTTGGTTGTGAACCCATAGGTTGGTCTTGTGTGTGGCTATATTTATATACTTAGATTTTCTTTTTTCTTTATATATGCAACCCACCCACATCAATCACCTAGTGCCAACAACCAAATGTTTTGGGGGTGTTTTTCTTGAAATCCTGTGAAGAGTATGGATGGATGGGTACCCACTCTTTCACACTCTCTCTTCAAAGAAAGGTATGGTTTTCACAATATTTAATGGCTAGATAACTATTAGTACATTAGATGGTGGTTTTGATAGCCCAAGTGTTTTCAGGTGAGATGATATATAACTATGCTTGTGGGGTGGAGACCCAATTTTTTTGAGTGATATGTGATGTGACCCTGCTTATGGGGTGGTTATGGTGGGGGAAATTCATGGTAGGAGAAGGGAACAAGGATGATGTCTTATATGTTCATTATATTCTACTACTCTGGATATGGTAGTGGTTGTGTTGTAGCTCAGGTGTCTATGGGTGTTATGTGATGTGACTATGCTTCTAGGGAGGTGTAGTATACGAGAGACATAGGAGCGCTAGGAGCTATGAAATTGGGGAGTGAGAGTATCATACCAGCAAGAAAGTGGTGTGGGGTACCCTTATCAATTTGATTCTTATTATATTATATTACTTGGATTGCATTATTTAGTGAGTGTGCCTTGGTGATGTTGGGATGGATATTTGACCTATTTACGTGTTTTTGGTTATTTTGTTTGATCATGAGTGTATTAGTATGCTTCTTTCATATGATTATGAGAGAATTTGGTTTTCCTAATGAGTATAATTGTATGATCACCCTACATACATAAATTTCATTCATTTTTCCTAGAGGATTACTTGGACCATGTTGGACATTACTAGCTCAGACCTTTGCATAGTTGCTATGTCACTAATTTAGATTTTTTTTAGGTATTTAATTTGGAGACTTTTATTTTATAAATTTATTTATATATACATTGTGGGATGGTTATTGTTTCTTTTTAAATTATTTCGTGGAGTTTTTGTTGATGATTCATCTTATCTCCCAATCTTATCTTATTATAAAGGTTAATGCCTCCCATTTTATGATATTTTTATAACCTCTGTTCTAATCACCAACCCATAGCCTATTAGAGGCAGGACTCGGGGGGTCATTATCTATATCCCTTCATTACAATATTTTTATAGAGGGAGGGGGTCATGATAGAGTGGTATTAATGGTTTTGGTTGATAGATAGGATGGATTGTGTTGTTATGAATGGTGGGTATTACATGGTTCAGTATGGAAATAGTGTTAGTTGACCATGGTGCATGACATAGGTTAGGGAGACTAGCTAGCACATTAGATTTTAGGGACCCCCATGTTCCAGTGCACGGAATCTGAGCTTATTGAAATACCAATTGAGGTAGACCAGTCTTCAGGGTAGAGACCTAGGAGTAGTACATATTTCATGATTACTTTTTTTATTGTTTAAATTGGGTTATTTTGGGATGGTAAAAATGAATTAAAATGAATCTTAATAAAATTACATACTACCTAGGATTAAGAAATATTTGTTTCCTCTTTCAACTATGGATCTTGTATATCATCTGTTTGTGGATCAAGTAGTTGAGTTTCAATATAATTATCTTGTTGGTCACTATAGGGTTTGTTCAATAGAGGAGGATAAATCTTGGTAGAAGTCATTGTGTTCCTTTTAGCAGAAATATTTGGGGAAGTAGGAGGAAAGAGGTTTAGATGTTGAGACAAAGAGTTGGATGGAGGATCTTGAGAACGTTTTTAGTTTGACCTAGGGCCCAATGGAGTATTGGGATCCTTTTAAAGTCATTCATATGAGGGTAGATGCACGTCAGTGGTGGACACTGTACTTGGGAGAGCAGAAGGAGGTAGATTCTTTATGGGTCGACTTCCAGAAGGAGTTTTTGGAAGAGTTCCTTTAATCAACCATGATTCTAGTTAAGAGACAAGATATTATTTCTCTTTTTAAGGGAGTATGTCAGTGCTAGAGTTGGAAATCAATTTCAAGGACCTTCTAAACTTTTCCTCGAATCTTTTTCAAGATAAGGAGTCTTTTGAGAGATGTCTCTAGGAGGTTCTTCATCCTTCCATCTAGTATGTAGTGACTATTTTTATGTTGCTATGGTATCTAAAGTTTTATAATAATTTATAGGTGATTGATCGAATGCACTCATGAGGAGGTTTACCATGATAGGGGAACCATAAGGTTTCCCTAATGAAAAAAGTTTCCAATGGTGGGTCCCAGGATCTAGAACCTTCAAGGTTTCAACAAGCCGGGGGTTTGTCTCAGTAGCCTCATTTCAGACATCTTGAGTGTTTGGGGCTAGTTTTTTGCACCTATAGAGCTTGTGGTCATCACCAGAAGTAGTTCCTAGTGGTTCCCTGAGCTCATTTTGGTGGAGGTGATCAATTTAGGTGGTAGTTTTAGCAATAGTTTCTAGAAATACCATTTCTACAGTAGGGTTATCATGTTTATGCTCCATATAGGGTAGATGTGGAAAGAAGAGGAAGACCTCAGGGTGTTACTCATGACCAGGTGACCAGGCCATAGCACGGTCATGGAGGTGGACATCAGTAGATTGGTAAAGGATCTAGGTGTTTCTAGTTTCATGCAGTAGAGGTGGTAGCACTATAGAGTCCATATATCACTCAAGGTACACCCAGTTAGTCTTGTTCCCTTTTTTATGATTATTTCTTTATGTGAGGTTGTTCTTATGATGTTTCCTTGGGTGATGTGTGATAAAAAACTTAAATAATGAAATGAAGGTGGAACTTAATCCCTAATCAGGATGTGTTATACTTTAGAATGATTAAAACTATGTAGGTGAGTCAGTGTCTGTCAAAAGGGATAATATCTTGACATGGGAAAGGGAATTTCTTAATTTTTGTGCTTGAAGCTTACTATGTTATGTTGGGTATTTCCACTTTTTAAGATGTGTTATTTCCTTGATATGTTAAAAAGTCTTCACATATGAAATGGGTAGTACCTAATTCCTAATCGAGATGCATTAACTATGATGTGATTAAACCTGTATGGGCAAGTCGGTGCCACCCAAAGTAAATAGTATCCTGACATACAGGATGAAATTCCTTGATTTGTGTGTTCGGGATAGTGTGGTAAGTTGGTTATGATGGTTTTTGATTTGGGTTTCATGGAGGTTAAGATAGTTTTGTGGTGGTGTGATTGTGTGATAGGAGGCGGTTTGTGGCTTTGTGGTGATGAGGTTGTGTATGTTGTTTTATGTATTTTTGGTTTGGCATGTTTGGATGGTAGTAGCGTTTGAGGTATAATGAGATCCTTGAGAGGTATCTCATAGGGAGGTTGTTCAGAACCCATTCATTCTAAGATTGGTTTTCGATTCTTAAGGGAGATAATCATTTGAGAGGTGTCTAATGTGACAGTTCATGCTTTCATGGTCTGTTACTTTTCTGGTTTTGGGTGTTGAAGTTTTCTAGAGGTGACTAGAGGAGGACTAGAGCGGGCCTGGAGGAGTTTGGATGCTAAAAGATAGAAGTAGAGGAAATACACACCGTGTAAAGTTTACATGATGTGAAAGTGGGGTTCACAGCTTTTCTAGGGCTGGTTCATGATGTGTAATAATTCAGGTTAGTATCCTTCTAGGTGATGTGCTTTTTGAGAGAACATAATGACTGAAATTTACACGATGTGTAGGTACTACATGCCATGTAAATGTCTTGTGCAGTTCATCTTTAAAGGCTACAACACTTGAGTTTATTTCTCAAACCCTACTTATGGAACTCTCTTCTCTTGTTCCAGGAAATCTAGTGGTTCCTTCTTCAAGTTCTTGGGAATCCTTTTGATAGGGATTGATTTTTGGTTTCTTTTCTTCGATCTGGGTGATTTCTCCTCTCATTATAATATTTTTCCTTCTGTTCTTCTTTGGAGTTTCACTATAGTGGTGTGGTTTAGTTTGGGTTGTGTGTTTGGGATTCATTTTTATGATCCTTTGGTTTATTATAGGTTGATATGTGGTTTCCCATGTGTGGTTGTGTTTTGCGGGCACTTATTCTTCACCATGTGATGCGTAGCGAGTTGGAAAAGCTTCTTTGAGTTAGGGAATCCCTCATTTCTCTTTATTGTGTATCATGTGGGAGGGGTTTTCTCTTGTCTATATATGTTATTATTTAAATATACATAATTTTTTAAACTTAAATTTGTGGGGGAAATTGGAATTATTCGCATGCTTTTATAGATTTTATATGATGGTGATATTCTGGTTATATGAGCTTGATGCCCCACGAAAAACTGTGGTCATTGGGGGATTTTTTTCACTAGATTACATGTGTTTTGACTGTTGTTTCTATTTTAATTGTTGTGATATCACTCTAAAATGGAAATTGATTAACCAATTATATTTGGATAATAAAATGGTTTCTCCAAGATTATGGATTTTGTGATAACACCCCTAAAATAAAGTGTAATTTTATAAAATCCCCTTTTATAAATATTTATAATTATCTTGATGTCTTCTGATGTTTATTTGTGATTGTGGGGTGGCGATGTGGGGTTAGGCTATGTGTGTTTGATGGTTGTTTGGTTGTGCTTTTGGGGTGGCGAGGTTCTTGTTGTTTGGCAATGTTTTTGGGGCAATGTAGTGGTTGTTGTTTGTCTGTGATTTTGGGGTGGCATGGTGGTTATTGTTTTTTCTTTCTTTTGTTGTAGTGAATTAGTGGTATGATGGGGATGTTGAGCTATGTGTTATTTGTGGTTTCTTTTTGCTAGATACCCTAGTAATGACGGAATAAATAATTGTTAAATAATGATTGAAATGGTTGGGGTTTGGTTTGGTTAATGAAATGGAAATGATAAATGAACAAAAAAGTGATGGGTTGTGTAGTTAAATTTGGATGGTTCTAAATAATGAAATGAATGGGTTGTATAATGGGTTTTGGTTGGTGTTTTGATGTGTTTTGTGGTTTGTTTGGTGTTATTCATTTATAGGCGGTATAAAAGGTGATGATTTTTTGAGTTTTTTAGTTTTCAGTTGTGAGCCTATATGTTATGATGGTGTGTGGATATATGTATATAATTTTATATTATTTGTGATTTCTATATATAACCCACCCATTTCAATCACCTAGTGCTGACAACCAAATGTTTTTGGGGTTTTCTCCCATCATTTTTTGAGGAGAAAAAATGGTTGGTTACCTGTTACTTCCCAATATCTTTTCCATGTGATGTGGGTATTGCATATGATGTGATTGGTAGAGGCATATTAGTTCATTAGATGGTGGTTGTGATAGCCCAAGTATTTTTAGATGAGGTGATATGTGACCGTTCTTGTGGAGAAGTGTCCTAAGTGTTTTTGGGTGAGATGTGATGTGACCATGATTGTGGGTAGCTATGGTGGGAGTTATGAATGGTAAGAGGAGGGAACAAGGTTCATGTCCTATATATTCATGATACCCTACTACTCTAGTCACGATAGTGTTTGTGTTGTAGTCTGTGGGTGTGATGTGATGTGACCATACTCGTGGGGTGGTGTGGTATACAGAAGAGATGGGAGCACCAAGATGTATGAATTTGGGGTGTGAGAGTGGAATAATTTTGGGAAAGTGGTGCATAACACCCCTATCAATGTGATTCTTGTTATATTATTTTACTTGGCTTGTTTTATTTGGTGATCATGACTTTGGGAGATTGGGATGGATAGTTGACATGTTTAGGTGTGGTTGGTTCTTCTATTTTCTCATGGGTGCATTAGTATGCTTCTTTCACATGTGCACGAGAGAATTTATTTTTCCTAATAAGTATGCTTGTATTATCACCCTACGTATATAAACTATTTTCATGTTTTCAGGAGGATTACATGTACTATTCTAGACATTATTAGCTTAGACCTTTGGATGGTTATTGTGCCGCTGCTTTAGCTTTTCTTTTAGGTATTTAATTTATAGTATTTTATTTGTATCAGTTTTATTTATACATTTATTACTAGATGGTTTTGGTTTCTTTTTATATTATTTCATGGATTTTTTTAGGATGATTCATCTTATCTTATGACCCTATATTATTATAAAGGGAAATTCCTCCCATTTCATGAGATTTGTATACTCTCAGTGTTAGTCACCAACCCAAGGCCTACTGGAGGTGGGACTTAGGGGTCATCATCTATCTCGCCTCATTGCAGTGTTTTTAGAGTGAGGTGGTTGTGAAAATATACATCTCATAGAAGAATATGGAACTAAAGTATAACTTATTTCCTAAAGAAGGGAAATTGAGATAAAAACCCCTTATTGATTTTTTAACTTTTGAATTGTAAACCCCGTGAAAGAGAGATACTCAAATGGATATGTAAACACTAATAATTTTCAATATAAATATCATAAAATAAATTTACAGGAAATATATACACCACATCAAAGAAATATTTAGTGAGTATGGCTTCTGTCTCATAGAAAATAAATGTGAGATAGAAATCCCTTACCATAAATCTTGAATTCATTCACACTAATTTAAACCTCCTTTATAATAAATATAACTTTATTATAAATTAATTAAATAAATATAATTCTATATATCATACGATATATTCTTTTCTTGAGTCATTTTATTACTTTTTTATTAACAATTCTATGTTAAATTCACATTTTGGGTAATAACTTGTTTGTTTTTCATATAAGTTTTGATTTGTTATTTTTGGTCCTCATACGTTATCATGGTTTCATCACTTCCATAATAATAATCATGAGTTAATTATAATATTTATACACTAAATATAATTTTAATACCAATCATGAAAGTTGGTTTTCATAATTTTGGTGTTGGATTCTTCTTGAAGCTGTAAATAGACAACTTTGGGTGAACTGAAGCCATCATCAAACTCAAAAGAGCATTCCAAAAAATCAACGAAACGTGTGTGAAAGTTTTGATGTGTATGCACAATATTGAAATACATGTGAAAGTATCTTGAGTTCCCAATATGATGTATCTCACACCCCTTCTGCACAGGCCACTCAAATGACTAAGGTAGGTATACACAAGAGGTTTACATTGCACGTAAGACCCAAAGCTGTGCAAAAAACTCTTGTGCGCCTAATACTATTTCAAACATCCCCTCACATGATTGTTTTCCATGGAAGATGACATAGCTTCACATAAAACCTCTTTTGTAACCAAAACCTTATGCACCATCACTAAAGCCTTCATCTATATATTGAAGGCCACCCCCCCCCCCTATAGGGTAATCCTTCAGAAGTCGAACCACCACTCTGTTTCACATATGAAAAATCTTCTGTGACATCGTGAAATGATGGAACCCTCAAGGTAGAGATATTTCATCATAGGTTTCTCATGTGTCCTTCTTGAAGTGGGCCCACAGTTGTGTAATCCTCACCTGACCTCTTTCATCCTTAGTCAAGTGCATGGAAGGGATCTACTTACACACAACCATGAACTTGTGTACAACACTCCAAAGTTGTGTGAAAGCCTTTCTTTGTGCACAAGCCTCCATATTTCAAGAACCCCTTCTTTAAAGCTCCATGGATTTCCTTTATTCCAAAGCACCATGTTTGAGCCACTATTACATGCAACCTCCATTCCGTGTGTGCACCCCTTGCAGGTGACCCTCAAAACGTGCATGCAACAATTTCATAGTCCCTCACGAGATGTATCATGTGCCCCTAGTGCATTCATTGTCATACCTTTTGATTCTCAGTGTAGGTACACTAATGCCTCTTGCTTCTCAGCATAGGCATGCTAACATGGACCTCATGATTGACCACTCCTCCACACCATTCCAACCTGGCATCACTAAATCCATGCCCCTTATTAGAGGTGTATGGGATGTAGTTATATAAGACCAATGGGTAAGGATTGAATCCCCCACGTCCACATTGCATGACATAAAACTACCTATCACAAACATCCTCAGAACATGAGGTTAAACTATAGTCTTACCCCATGAAATTCACATAGGATTCCCTATATAGGATCATCATGGAATTCCACCTCCTCCTGCCACAGGGCACATGACCATTCTCAAGGGTAACTTTCAGTGTAATCCCCACACACCCTTTATATGATTCTTCATGTATGGATCACATAGAATGACATCCTCAGGGGAATCTTCCATGTGTAATCCCCACACCATCAGTCATCGATGTTTCTTTAGTGACATGTGCA
This sequence comes from Viscum album, assembly GCA_963277665.1. Classification (NCBI taxonomy): domain Eukaryota; kingdom Viridiplantae; phylum Streptophyta; class Magnoliopsida; order Santalales; family Viscaceae; genus Viscum; species Viscum album. Next base: position 410,836,597 of record OY728125.1, on the reverse strand, counting down.
TTAGGTCTACCTCTTCCTCTTTTTTCTCACACCAAGCATGACTCATGCGGGATTAGAGGTTAGTAGAGATCATGATATCCCCTCAACCCCTAAAGGAGAATCCCTCATAGAGTAAGCCCAAGTATCTACAAAATGGGCCACTTCCATGTGTAATCTCCACCTAAATGGGCTACTTCCATGAGTAAGACCCAATTACATGATCCATGGGCTGCTCCCATGTATAATACCCAACCATATGGGCTACTCCCATGCATAATCCCCAACCAAAAACCCCAAATTTTCCTCTGATATGGTGTAATCCTTGAAACCATGCCACAACATTCAAAGGGCCATATTTCCAATAAAGTAGCACTAAATGGGCATCCTTCCAAGTATAAACCCTAATCATTCTGAACTACATGGGCTTTGATTCCCAACTAATTGGGATACGTAGAAAGCCTCCCTAAGATCCAAACCCAAAACTCTATCCATTTCATCCAGTCCATCCCTTTTATCCACCTCATCTACTTCATCCATTTTCCATCCTAATTTTACTCGGGCTACCACATCCTGGTGATATTATGCCACACATTAGGGTAGCCTCCATGCATAGGACCCATCCGCACTATCGCTACTCCTAGCAGTAATGGAGAAACTCTCATGTGTAAACCCCACACAATACAACCAAGATAAATCCTCTTGTGAAGGGAATCTTATATGAGTAATCCCCACACCATCCCTCACTGATTCTACTTTCACAGCACGAGCATCCTTACCACATGACGTCAAAATACATGGATCATTACTATCACACAACTTTAAAATGTGACATTGAACTATGTGGGTTTTGATCCCTTCCTTATAATAAGGGTATGTAATGATGCATAAATGTCTGGAGAAACAAAATAACATGGGTCAAAGAAGAGTAAAAGGTAAAAAAAAAGTACATAAGGATTTACATAGTTTCGGAATAATCCCTACCTCCATAGAGAGGAAAAAATCACTATAATTAAAGAGAACAATTTATATGAGTTTCTCACACAGAGAGCCTTAGCCCAAAAATGGGATAATGAATAGGATGAAGCACAATTCCACAAATCGTCGGAAAGTCCTATGTGCTATCGCGAAAGGCAACTGGAAGTCCAAATTTATACAGTGAAAGATGACCACCCAAGTCAAAATTACTACAGTGGATGCTGGCTAGAAGTCCAAGGAGCTATAGTATTGTTGACTTTGAAGTCCACACTACTATAGTGCCTTTTCAGTGTAGGTTGGTAAGCTCTGTTATAGTGCCTTGTCAATGTCGGTCGATGTGTAGTACGAGCCACAAGTATTTGGCCCAACCAGAATTGGATACACCAATCCAAAAATCTCTTACATAGAGCCTGATCCACTATGCTGATATAATTTGATGCCATTGACTAAGACAACTTACTTAATCTGAGATCTTCTTCTTCTTCACTCACCAGTAGTGTTCTTTCCATTCACAACTTTAATTTTAACCTAACGATTCATGAAATAAAAGAGTTTTTCCTCTTGTTCTCTCATCGTGTCCTCCCTTATTATTCCTCTCATCCTTCATTCATCAGTGGAGAATAATAGAGGAACAACAGTGCCTCAACTTATATATTACTATAGTCTTCATCAATATGTATGCCGAATTGTTGGTTCCACAAATCTTCTACAATGTTAGCAACCCATCCTGTATCAAACTTCTGATGAAATGATACTTCAAATGAATGTGCTTTTTCTAGGCATGAAACGATGGGTTCTTTTCAAGATGTATAACACTCTGACTATCACAGTTCAATACATTCTCATATTTATTTCTTCCAAACTCATCCATAAAGTTCTTTAGAAAAACCATCTCCTTCCTAGATTATGTTACAACAATGTATTCTGCCTCTATGGTGGATAAATCCACCACCTTATGCAATTGAGATATCCAGATTACTGTAGTTCCTCCACATGTAAAAACATAACCTATGGCACTCCTCCTGCTATCAATGTCACCTATAAGGTCAATATCCACATACCCCTTATATGAATTTCCTTTTCCAATGCACAGAGATACCTCCTTGATGCCCTTCAAATACCTAATTATACACTTCATAGCTTCCCAATGTTGTCTTCCAAGATTATCCATGTACTTTCTCACAACTCCCACTACATGAGTGATGTTAGATCAAGTGAACACCATGAAATACATTAGGATTCCAACAGATGATGCATATGGAACTTTTTCCATGTACTCAACCTCTTCTACCTTCTTTGGTGATTACTCCTTTGAGAGTTTGAAATGGCCCACCAGGGGAATAAAAATTTTCTTTGCTTTCAGTATACTGAATATTCTAAGAACCTTTCCAATGTATTCAACCTATGATAACATCAAGGTTCCAAATACACGATTTCTCTTGAACTTTATCCCCAAAATCTTTCTAGCTTCTCCAAGATCCTTCATTTCAAACTCATTATCCAACTTCCCTTTAAACTCATCAATCCTATACATACATGATTGTGCAATGAGCATGTCATCCACATACAGAATAAATATAATATATTCATCACCAAAGGATTTTATGTAGAAACATTCATCATCAAAAAATTTATTCCACTTCCTGGGTTCCTGCTTCAACCCATACAAGCTCTTTTGTAGTTTTCACACCAGGTATTCCTTCCCAGCCTAAACATATCCCTTGGGATTCTATATATAGATGTCCTCCTCCATATATCCATGATGGAAAGTAGTCTTGACATCAAGATTCTCAAGGTATAAGTCTTCTAATGCAACAATACTAAGAACCACCCATATGGTGGTAAGCTTCACTACAGGAAAAAATATTTCAATGAAGTCCAGACCATCCTGTAATTATTTATTTCTTATTGGAAACTTTGTCATCTCCCAAGTGTTGTTATCATGAAATAAGGAAATATCCTCCATCATATCCATCTCCCACTAGCTCGACTCCTTTAGCTACATTGACTCTTCAAAGAATTCTGGTTCTCCACTATAGTTAATAACAAATAATGCAAGGATGGTGAATACCTCTTCACATGCCTTCTTACCCTTGTTGATCTCCTCAACTCCACTAGAGTGGTAGGTTCCATCAATTCTAATGTCTCATGATCAGGTACACCTTCAAGGTCCACTTACTATTTTCACTCAGATTCAATGTTCCCATTTTCATCTTCCACTATATGGAGATCCTTGTATGTGACACCTTCATTGAATACCATGTTCTGGCTCCTGATGATGATCTTCTTGAGATCATCCCAAAATCAATAACAAAACTCCTCATCACTATAGCCAATAAAGAAACATGGAATGGAATTATCATCAAGCTTGTCTCTTGAGTTAGCATCAATTTTTACATAAGAAAAACTACCAAAGACTTTTAAATCTGATATTTTTACCTCCTTTCTAGACTAGAGATCCTAGGGTAGACATTCTCCCATTATCACAGATGGACGCTTGTTGATCAGATATGCTACCATGTTCACCAAATCATCCCAGAAGATCTTGGGTAACCATGAGTGTAACCTCATACTCCTAGAACATTCATTCAACATCTTATTCAACCTCTTTGCCACACCATTATATTCCGGTGTACCTAGAATACTTTTCTCCCACCTAATTCCATTATTAGAACATAATTATATGAATTCCTGACTACCATACTCTCCACCGTTGTCAGACCTCAAGAATTTCATCTTAGCTTCTGACTCATTCTCCACCATGACCTTCCACTTCTGAAACAACTTAAACACATCATATTTAATTTTTAGAAATTAAACCCATGCCTTCCTTTTTTATTTGTCGATGAATGCCACATAGTATTGTGACCATCCAAGGGAATGTACTAGTTCAGACCCCCAAACATCTATGTAAACCAGGTCAAACTTCTCAGCCTTTGGTGTTCTGACTTCTTTTGTAAAATACACATTCTTCTACTTTTCGAAGATACAATCTTCACATAGGCCAACATTCACTCACTTAAAATCTTGTAGAAAACCTTTTTTTCCAGCACCTTCATCCTCTTATCAATCATGTGGCCTAGTCTATAGTGCCATAATTGTGAATCTCTAATAGCTTTCAGTGATGAATCCATTTCTATGAATGTTTTTTCATGTTGTATAGGGTACCATTCTTTGATCCCCGATCTATGACCATATCTCCTTTGTTGTTATCCCATGAACCACAAGTATACATGGTACTCAACCCTACATCATCAAGTTGTCCGACAAAAATAAGATTTCTTCTCAAACTAGAGATATACCTCATATTTTCCAGAACCAACAGGCACCCACTGTTGGTCTTGATCCATGAATATTCTTTCCCCACAATCTACAAGGGTTCATCATTAGAAAGATGTACCTTTCCAAAATTTCTAGAAACAGAATTCTTCCAGAATACCTTATTTGATGTAGAATGGAAATACACCCCAATGTCTAAAATCCAAGAATCCATTAGGATATCCACTCTCAATAGCAACATGTAATCAGTTCCTTTAGATGTCGTGTTTTCTCCACTGGTTTTAGGTCCCTTCCGTTTATCTCTTCACTCCTTCTTGACATGCCCTTTCTTCCCACATGTCTAGTAGGTAGGACCAGCCCCCTTTTCCTTGTCTTTCCTTTTTCTCTCTTGACTTTGATTGTCCTCTACGATTGTCTTGTTATGGGTACCTTCCTCTTCCTTCAACATTCAGAGCATAACCAGATAATTTTCATGATTCTATTCTTCAAATATCCTCATTAAGGATTAGGTATCGTACATATTTTAGAGCTAGTTTAGTATTCCCTAAGGTACTACTCATAGTTGTTACAGTTTTTTCCTAACTATCGGGTAAAAAGAATAGTAAGACCAATGAACATACCGCATCACCAAGATCAAGTTTCACCAATTTTAGTAGAATTATGATGGTTTTGAATTCATTGATGTGGTATTCAATAACTCTAACTTCAACCATTTTTAGGTTGAACAATTGTCGCATCAATTGCACCTTGTTTGCCGCAAAAGGCTTCTCGTACATATTTGCAAGATCTTTCATCAGATCAATCTTCATCTTCTCCTCTATGATGTTGAACGACATGTTTTTTTTCAATGTAAGGCATACAACACCTAGAACCTATCGATCCAGTAGCTCCCACTTTTACTACTCCATGTCCATTCGCTTCAGACCCAGAAGCGGTAAGTGCGTCTTTTTTTGATAAAGATAATCCTTGATTTGCATCCTCCAGAAACTAAAGTCAATTCCATCAAAGTGATCGATCTTCACCTTGCCTTCTTCCATATCCATCATTTGAGAATCCCAAACTCAACCTCTAATACCAGGGGATGCAGAAACATTTGGAGAAATGAAACAAAACATGGATCATAGAAGAGTAAAAGGGAAAAAAATAACAAGTACACAAGAATTTATGTGGTTCGAGAATAATCCATATGTCCATAGAGAGGAAAAAATCACTATAATTCAGGATCACAGTTTACAGGAGTTTCTCACACACAAAACTCTAGTTTGAAAATGGGATAATGTAGAGGATGATGTACTATTTCACCAATCATCAGAAATTCTGATGTGCTATAGTGAAATACAGCTGGAAGTATGCATCCCTACAATGAAAGGCGACCACCCAAGTCAAAAGTGCTAGAGTGGATGCCAACTAGAAGTTCAAGGAGATGCAATAATGTTGAATTCAAAGTCCACGCTACTATAGTGCCTTTTTGGTGTTGGTCGGTCAACTCTGCTATAGTTCATTGTCGGTGTTGGCTGGTGCGCAGTAGGGTCCACAAGCATTCGGACCAACCAGATCGGGCCACACTAATCCAACATATAGGACTCCTATTTAAGTTTCAACCCCAAACAATAGTAAACCTTAGTCCCCCCTCCTAGGGGTGCACCTCCCTGATCCCCCTCTAATGGTGTTATGATCCATCAAACCTTCATGGAATGACACCTCCCCTTTATGAGACATACATCACAGATCTTCCTCTATAGGGAATTTTGATCCAACCATCGGTAAACGTTCCAGGTGTTCAATCCTAGAGATGTGACTCACTTATCCACCTCTTTATGGAATTCTAATCATTATTTTTCATTATAAGATGTTAAAATCATAACTTCTCTCATACTATTATCTCATGCTGAACAAGGGATGCCTAAGGTGAAAGATTTGGAAAATATATGCCTATGGCATCAACTACCTCATGTTAAACATGGGATGTCTGGGGTAAATCCTTGGAATATATTCCCTTTGAATTAGATACCATGTGATCGACACGATATTTCTTGGGTTTTTAACCAATTATTTATTCATGAGATTCCCTCCAATGAGGAAGAAGACAGGTGACCGATGTTCCTAGCGTCCAAACATGCCAGCAATGCCCAAAGTGACTACTCTTCTGACCAAATGTTTATATACTATCGAGACCCCTTGGAATGTCTAGACAAAAGTAGTGTAATTAACTAGTGTCCACAAAGAGATGGAACCGAGAATGGGTTCCATGAACATACTTAACTCTGTGAGGGAGACCCGAACTAGGAGATGAATTATAAGGAGGAAACCACGAAAGGAGAAACCTACATCCCATCATCCCATTTTTATCAAGGAGAAAAAATATTAATTAAAAGTAGTGAATACAACCCACATTTGGATAGTGGGAATGAAATTTAAAAAAAAATGTGACACTAGCTTCACATCAAACAAATGTGGTGTCGCACCCTGACGAAAGTAGTGGAAACAGAAAAGGTGAACTTGATGTGAAACTCTTATCCTCAACATGGGGACTAGTATCCTTTGAGATATCAGTATATTATCATGTCACCAAATCAAAATACATGGTTCCAGGACCCACAAATCAAATAGTGTTCCTGACATAGACCACACTAGAAATTGGGGTAGTAAAACATTGGGCATTCTAGTCTGCAACATCATCAGTGTGCATCTATCTTTCCAACTATGGAATATTGGAAGACCATGGGGAATTGGACATTTATATCCTAGTATCCATACTGAAAACTGAATATTTCTACTTTACAGGACCCAGGATATATAAAACCAATCTCCAAACACCTACCAAGAACTGGGAAAGAGAAATGTTAACACGAAAATCCAGCATGACTCCACCTCTACCACAACTTCCTCCATGACTACAACTACAGGGAACCCACTCCATGTGTCACCCTATGAGATCAGTCAGAAGAGGGTGATAGACACACTCACATGATGATATGAGTAGGAGGGAGTCATTCCCAAGTGGGATATGGCTCTCCAGGACCTAGAGGATCCTAATCCTCCCCAACACTTCCACCCCCGAGGGCTGCATAGGGATCCACTACACCCCACTCTAGCAATGAACCCCTTTAGAAGCCTTTACCTTGAATGATCTTACAACTCGCTCACTTATTCCAAGGAGGTGGGGGATTCTTGAGTCATCACAGTTATGACTATCGCCCAGGAGCTCCTAATAAGAGCTCCCACCAGGTCCTGTCAATGCCAATAATGAAGGATCTTTCTGGCTGAGGAACAAGTGGACTACTCCCATTCTCTGTCATCCCTGGTCTGAATGATCTGACTCCAACATTAGGAACAACCTCAAGAGGATTTCCGAGAAGGGGAACCATCTTCCAAAAATCTAGTGGATCCTTCCACCCCCAGAGCATTCTACCAGATCCCTACCACTTCAGAGATGGGACTCGTCAATGCCTGATTGGTATCGAAACCTCAGTCACCCCATAGGAAGGATGGGTTGACTCTGTCAATCATCGATGCCTCTAGAATCCATCATGGGCCAACCCATGGTGATTAGATCTAGTATGGAGGACCTCCCTGTACTATTTCCTACCAAATTGGTGGTCCCCCCCTCTCTCACACCCAACATGAAGGTCCTCCCCATGTTCCCAACATCGATCAAAGTAGAGGCCCTCCCCTATTCGATGAAATCTAGTGTGGAGGTCCCCCCTTACTTATGTTTCCTGATATAGAGGTTCTCCACATTCCACAAACCATTAGTGTGAAGGTCCTCCTCGCTTCATTCCTAGCTCAAGCAGAGGTCCTCCCCTCTCGTCATCAATCCAAGTGTAGGTCCTACCTACATATTCAAAAACTAGTACGAAGGTCCTCACCATACTCATTATTATCACCATATAAGTCCTCCTTATGTCTATTTTGATCAACATGAAGGCCCTCATCTCACTTAAACCCACCAAAAAAGAGGTCCTCCCCACTCTCACAATCAACATGTATGTCCTCCTCATGTTCCTGCCGACAAAATAAGAGGTCCCCCCTACTACATCGACACCCAGAGTGGAGGTCCTCCCCACTCCCACAACATTCAAAGTGGAGGTCCTCCCTTCTTTGACAAGAACCAATAAAGAGGTCATCCCTATATGATGACCAATCAAGGTGGAGGTCCTCCCCGCACTATCACATACTGCATGAAGTTCCTCCTTGAAAAAATACATCCCTACACTAAATAACTATCCTAGGGAAGATGGTTGAACCGCTGCTTCCAAAGGAAAAAAACCAGGTAGCACCAAATCATTTTCAATCCCATTTTCTTCTCTGATTTCGAAGAAGGATGTGATTCAATGATGGATCCTTCACCCCAGCCATCTTCATCAAAGTTTAGGGTAGGATCCCAGTAAATGAAATTCATCATCCCAAAATGTGAGGTCCATAAGATCCATGAATAAATTCATAGGTACATTTAAGAGGAGGAATATTATACTCCCTTCCATGGTCTCATGGTGCAGTTATCTCTGTCATCGCCAGTTTCAATACTTGTCTCTACCTGAGATCACAGAGAGTTATTCTGGAATTTGATATACAACGAGCATATAGTAGACCTACAGATGAGTGTCTATACCCTCGCACATGATGCAATAGGGAACACCCAGTTCTATAGGGACATAATAATGTGGACGGTAACACCTTCTAGAGATGACCCAGCGCATAGCAAAACCTTAACTCGTGCAATGGCTTCTCCACTGGCCAGTCCACAACCACACTAATCCACGTCAGTGCCATCACCAGCTTCTCGACCGTCATCAATTGAAACATGGTCCAACCAAGAGTTGGGAACCACTTCTAAACTGGGAATCCTATGGGAAACCCTGTATTCTGATAAGTTTTCCTTGGTCTTATAGATGAATGTGGTTCTCGACTTCGACATCCCGAAGTCCCTCACATAGGACCAGGTCACGTGTTTCCACTAAACTTTCTAGATGACGTTTTTTCACCTCTCTAACTATAAATTATGCTACCAAAGGTGTCGATATCATTTTGACGACATTGATCATCAGTTCCGCATGGTTAATGTGGCAGCACTTCTGATGAATCAACATCCTGTGTCATCTGGATATCACCGGACCCTCCAATAGATATGTGTCCAGAGCTTCACAGTGCTTCATAGAATCATTGAAGAGGTGTCCCTACATGTGCAGATATAGGACTAGGGACATTACTCTAGTATCCACTTTAGCCCTATCTTATGGTATCCTGACTTACCCAGTTATATTGAGGATATCCCTCTGAGTACCGTTATGGTAAATATGGTTGTCCCCAAGATAAACAAGGACGGGGACACCAGATGAGGGTCCGAAAAAGAGAACCCTCCCTCTAGGGAAGTGCAGTATTAAGTGGACCCTCATACTGGTTTTTAAACTTGCCTTCAAAGAAAATATCTTGGCCTCATGGGACCCTCTGCATCATTTCCTGCTGGTTGGAACCTCAACAAGGACAAGGGACCTCTCAATCCCTCTGTTCCATTTGATATTTTACTAAATAAAAAGGATGATCCTATAATCATTTTCTTATTCTAGAAGATAACAGATAAAAATAGAATCATTAATGATATCCTTGCTAAATGGTTCCAAGATTATAGTTCTCCCTGATGGGATTTTTATTCTCTTCCACCATGGTAGTAGGGGAAGCCACAAGTCCTCCTTCGACAGATGATCTTGATTGATACTAGTGATATTGTGAATCTTGACATGGTAGAGACTAGAGTTTATAGAAAGTGAAGAATATATGCATCACCCAATCCACCCGAGAAGTGTGATAACCAACCTCAGGACCTAGATCAATATTCTCCTCAAGTTGCTCCATGAGCTGCTAAACCTTCCTTCCATATTGATGAGCCTATAAATGCACTAGTGGTCATGGATCCTCATCAAGATAGGAACCCCCATCAAGAATATCTGATATCTACTCTCACTGATCACCTAAAATCCCTTAAGACCACATTTTTGGTGATCCCACTTGATGGAAAGTTGTATCCAACATTGGTAGATGATATGTGATCACCCTTATATTTCAATAATCCTACCTTCTCCCCCTTCAACAGTATGGGTGACCCATTGTAGCATATGTCCCACTTCATCTCAAAGTGAAGACCCTAGTTGGGAACCTAATAGAAGTAGGATCTCTCCAAGCTTTGATGTTTTGTATAGACATTGGAAGGGCCTGTGTTTTTTCGGCACAACCAATTACCCATTTGTTTTATCACTAGTTGGGAATACATACACAAAAAAATTACCTACCATTTGATCTCAACCACATGTAAGAAAAGTATTTAATACCTCTTTAAGTGAAATAAATTGATAGATGAACATTTCACAAACATCATCACCATATGAAAGGGCCTCACATATTCACTCGATATGTTGCTAACCCAAGAACAACCGGTGGCAATGTGCATGTGGAACATTAAAACTGAGATGGTCCCTACCATCATCACTTAGAACATCCCAGGTATATTTCATGAATTTTATAATAAGTATCAATGCCTATAATAATCCTTGTAGTATGCCAAGTAGGCACATTCATTTCCTCCTCTAGATCCTGCAAGAAGAACCACAAAGGCATAGATTACCACTGAAACATAGGTGGAGGCCCCAAATACTCTAGAGTTATTGCTGGTAGAGACCTATCGAGCGCAACCTCACCGAGTACAGTAGCCTCGTCAAGATCTACCTCACCCAGTACAAAATCAGTAGGAACCACCTCACCATGAATAGTTTCCTAGATGAGAGAATATGAGTCTAGCCCCTCGCCAGGCCCTAACTCCTCATCAGGGCCAAACTCCTATTGTTCCCTTCCTGGATATAAGAAACTGAACCAATTCCTTTAATGATGCATAGGCTCTTGGTTATTTCTGTAGTTCCTTGGAAAAAAGGAGTCTAAAGGTTCCAGAGTATATGAATCCCCATGAATCCAAGTTCATTGATCACCCTAACAATTTACCCTACCATGTTATCCTTGAAAAAACCATTAAACAGTGTTATGTGTTCAAGGATTGGCTCCAAGACCAAGTGTAAAATGGTGTAGTCAAATTGGTCCATGTCCTGATATAGGTGACGTGTTTTTGCCAAACTCAGTAGTGATAGTGATGGTGAAGGTGAATGGTGGCAGGTCACCAACCATAGGACTTAGAAGTATGATGACTGGTTGGATCATAGAGTAGTCACTCACTCCCACGGTGTCATCCACACATGCTTATGCCGGCCTGAACCTCATAATGACTCCATGCCTCCTTCAACTGATTCCTCTACATCCACATTATAGCCTTATACATCTAATAAGAGTAGGAATCAATGGATTAAGGTAAAGTAAGTCCCCCACCAATGCTGAATCCATCCTACGCACTCAGTGACTTTATGCGTCTAGAAATGTTAATTGTACCTAGAGTCCACGCAATATTGTAAGACTCCTCTAATGAAGAGTCTGAGTATGCCTATATGAATATGGTCAAGTTGGTATACCTCTACATGGTCCCCAAAAATGAGGTGTATGAGACTTTACCTTTGAGTTTCTCCATTCAATACTCTTGAAGAAGAATCCAAGGACATGAAAATTACCCGAATTATCAGAATAATGATTTAAGACAAGTCGTGCATGACACTAAATAATGGAATCAAGTTCTTTATAGAGACCATAAATCATAATCCTACCTACCTATTCTATCAAACACACTATCACTATTGAACATGATAATTGAATAGGGAGAGTAGATGCAGCCATATCGTGATCAGATGCATCCAGCTAAAGCCAAGCCTCAATCAGTCAACAGCCATCCAGTGGTAATTCTAGGTGAGTTGACTAATGAACAACCTGATATTGCCAGCACCAGCCAGAATCCAATGGTTTATCTAGTAGTGCCTTTCATGCCCCCTGCCAAAGAGAAACCCCCTATGGGTAGAAATGTGCATCTAACATGGAAGTGTGATGTGATGAAAAACCTTACCAGCATTAATGTGAATCTCTCAATCTTTGAGTCCCTCTGTATGTCAGAATAGACACAAAAGGCTCTCATGGATTCTTTTAAAATCCCCCTCTAGTTCAAAAAATAGGTAGAAACCACAAATACCTTCTATGTCGAGGAGGTCGAGCAAGCATAGTGCCAAGATATCTTCTCATTTTCTAGAGAAGATGAGGGATCCCTCATCCAGGGGAATATCTTCCCACCATACATCACATGCTAGTTTAATGTCATATAAGTTTTCCACTACCTGGTGGACACGAGATTCAGAATAAATCTCATCCTAACCCAGGCACTCTATAAGATGAGACTGGCTGAATCAGATTTGAGTTACTCTAACCTGAAGATACAGGATTATGATAGGACCAAGCAGAGTCCATGTAGAATAATTCATTTGAATACCCAGCTTGGTGGATATTTAAAAAACACTTAATTCATGGTTATCTAATAGGATACCACCTATAACCCGTTGATGGGTAGTCCCTAGTTCCATCATTATGTAGCGGTCCCCTCCTCATATCACAAATGCCTCAGGTGCTCCCTTAGTGGTGGAGTGGGAATGCTCTAAGGTGATGTGTCTCCCCTTAACTCTTGTGAAGCCCTCTATATAGAATACCAACTATTAAAAGGGAAAGGAAAAGTAAGTTCAATCCAATAAGGTTGATCACACCACTACTACAGCCAGCCTGTGGATAGACATGGATGGTTCTTTCATCCTCTCGATTGACCGGCTAGAGACCATGACACCAGACATGGGGTATTGATTTCCCATTTATGGTAGGAAAGGGTGTCACATCCCTAAGTACAAGGAATGTTAAAAGATTACCTCAAATTCCTACATGGGTTAGACGTGGGTGATACCAGAATCTCCTTCCCTTGTAAGGTATTAAGATGTTCTCCCTATGGATATCATTGTACTCCATACCCATCTGTTCTATTAGGCTGGGTTGAACTAACACAAAATGACCCACCACCATTGCTTCGACATCAATCATGGACCCCATGGTTGAAGGCCTGATGCAATTGGCATGGTAGCCTCTATCACCATGGTCATAGTAGAGAACGAGTCTTCTAGTGAAGAGTACACATCCACCCAAATAGGCAACAGTGTTCCTCCAGAATCAGTCGACTTGGATGAACCATCTCCCCCCACCATTTCCCCAACCTCAGGAGATGAGGAGGATTTAGAATATGATCCTCCCGCATTTGAAGAGGGTGTCTCCACCACATTCAATGAGTTGGTTCAGGTGAACCTTGGCACTGAGATAGATCTCAGGATAATTTTGATCAGTGAAGCTATGCCTCTAGAGTAATAGTAGTAGTATATGGATTTCTTGAATCAACATTGTGATGTGTTCACCTGGAGTTATGATAACATTCCATGACTAGACCCGCAGGTCATCGTCCATCATCTTGGTCTCCTAGTGAGTCATCATGGGTTTAAGTATCCTCCCAAGATTATTTACCCCTCTCATGGTGCCATGGTCTAGGAAAATGTTGAAAATATTATAAAATCCATATTTGTAAAGGAAAATTCAGTACCCCAAGTTTCTAACCAACATTATTTTTTTCAGGAAGAAGAACATGAAGATCAGAGTCTTTATCGACTTCTGCGATCTCAACCGTCATTTTCTGAAGGATGATTTTTCCCTTATAGTGATGGATCTATTAATCAAAGCCATAACTAGGTTTTAGGCTCCCTCTTTCATTTTTGGATACTCTGGATATAATCAGATATAGATGGCCCCTGAAGATGAAGATCTTACCACCTTAAAAGAACCTCAATGAACCTTCTATTATCAGGTATTTCACTTAATTATAACGAATTTAGGAGCCAATTATCAGTGATCCATGAATTGTATCTTCAAACCGATCCTACAGATTCTGGTGGAATGCTACGTGGACGACATGGTGGTCAAATCCTACCAGCGTTAGGACCATATCAGAGATCTTGAGAAAGTTTCCAGCTTCCTCCACTCCTTTAATTTGAATATTAACCCCTTGAAGTGAACCTTTGGAGTTACCACTGGGAAATTTCTCAGTTTTATCATTGGGTGAAGAGGCTTTGAGATTGACCTAGAGAAGATCAAGGATATCAGTATGATTCCTCCTTCGATAAACCTCCAAGAGCTCCAAGGCCGTTAGGGCCACTTATCCTACATATGATGATTCATCACAGGTCCAGATAGAAAGTGTAATCCCTTTTTCAGACTCATAAATAAAGGTGTCATATACCAGTGGGATAAAGAGTTCTAGGACACCTTGACGAAAATTAAGTAGTATATTCTATAACCTTCGGTTCTGATGCCACCCATCTCTGAGAATCCTTTGGTCCTTTATGTGACTTCATTGAAGAAATCCATTAGTACCCTTCTCACTTAGAATAATAATGAAGGGATAGAGAATAGTCTATAATATCTCAATCATATGCTCCTTGACACGGAGTCCAGATATTATCCTATCGAAAAGATCTGTCTCATACTGGTTTTCGCGGTGCAAATATTGCGGCATTATTTGTAGCATCATGAGATGTATTTGGTGTCTCTTGTCAACCTTATAAATTATATCCTGAATCAACTGATGTTGAAAATATGGATAGAACATTGGGTAGTGACCCTTCAGTAGTTCCATATTAGGTTCATTCCACATAAATCTGTTAAGGGTCAAGCATTGGCAGACATTCTAGACACCCATCCAGCCCCTGAAGAATCACCTCTAGAATTCTATTTCCTAGATGAGGCCATAATTTCAGTGGACGAAGATATTCAATCTTGGAAGATGTATTTTTATTTAACCTCTTGAATCCCAAACGATAGAAGGGTCAATGATCCCAAGATCAATAGAATAGGCATGGGGATCATCTTCATCACGCCTGTATAGGTCATTCTACCTTACCCATTCTGGTTGTCATAAGGATTCACCAACAAAGAGGCAGAGTATCAAGCTCTCATTTCTAGTATCAAGCTATCCATTGAGATTTATATTCTCCAATTTCATGTGAAGTGAGAATCTGAGTTAGTCATCAAGAAAATCAATGGTGACTATATTGTCAGGAATCTAGAGCTTATGTCCCTACTAGAGTGCACTCAGCAACTGATGGACCAATTCCCTTCCCAACCAGAGGTGACTCATGTTCCCTAGTCACAAAATGGTCAAACCAATTCCCTATCCAATTTAGCCACATCTTTTTAGATCCTGAACAAGATGATCTATTCATTCTTATGGCGCATCAAAGGTTCATCGCTCCCATCATCCTAGATAATGATGACATCTAGCATGTGAATCGGCTGACTACCGGTGCTTCCATGTAAAGACCTATAAACACCCCCATGGTGGAAAAAATATATGACTTGACAATAAATTTTGTTGATTATCTCCAACATGGTATCCTCCCATCAGGGTGATCCAAGCATGAAAGAATCAATCGGCTCACAATGTAGTTCACCATCTAGAGTCGGTCCACCCTTGATCAGACTCTGTATAGTTGTGGGTTTGATGGAATTATCCTCCATTTAATTCAAGGATATGATATTTGCAAGGTTATTAATGAATTTCATGTTGGGTTTTATGGTTCTCATTAGGGAGGGTTGAAGCTCTCCCACTAGATTTATAGATTGATCTATTTTCGGCCCACTATGGTCTACAACTACATTGAGTTCTCCAATAGGTTTCAAATGTATCATATCCATTCAACCTTTGTGCATAGACCACTAGAGCCCCTCTATACTACCATGTATTCTTGGACCTTTTTAGTCTGGAGACTTGATGTTGTGAGACCATATCCACCAACAACATATCACCAGTGTAGGTTTATTCTGACCATGAATGATTTATTTTCCAAGTGGGAATAAGTGATTCCCATTGTGGAAGGCAAGTCATAATAGATGGTTGAATTTGTGAGCTCCAGTATAATCCATCTATTTTTAGTGCCTGAAGACATTCTCATATACAATGACACCAACTTCTGGGGTGTCGAGATAAATAAGTTATAAGTTAAGTACAATATATGTTCTAACCATACATCCCACTAACATGTGTCGGAAAATGGGAAGATTGAGGCTTTCAACAAAACCCTATCTAACATTATTTAGAATATTGTGGTCTAGAACAAGAATAGTTAGACATGAAATCTCTATATTTATCTCTAGGTCTGTTGGAAGATGACTCATAATTCAGCCCAGGTGACTCCATATTCCCTGGTGTATAGAACAGAGGCAGTCTTGCCCATCGAGATTCAATTATCCTCACTTTGAATGTTTGTCTATGACCATCATACGCCAGACAGAATGATATAAGTTCATCTATCTGAGTTGTAATCTCTCAAATAAAATAGGATTTAGGCCTTGTATAGTCTATAGAGGCACCAAAACAAGATAGTGAGGGTATTAAACAAGAAGTTTATCCTTCAATCCTTCCTCTAGGGTGACATAGTACTGGATCTAAGGATACTGATGATACCATGTAGGGAGTTTCCAAAGTTGCATCCCAAGTGGGAAGGACCTTACATCATTCATATGTTCTATCCCAATGTTGCATACTCTTTGATCACTATAGATGAAGTGAATGTCACTCCTCTAACAAATTCCAAATTCTTAAATCAGTACTTCACATAAGGATCCACACTCATCCCCATAACATGACGTTAAACTGTGTTTCTATAATCCAATTTGTATGACTTTAAACTGTATATCCTTAGTCCAAGAATCGTGACTTAAAACTGTATATGGGACTCTCTCTAGAATGTGTTGTGTGGAATGGACCACCTTGGCCCTCATTCATGTTGGGTTTTTTTAACACTACACTACACACATCTACTTGAATTCCCTTATCCCATGGTCCAAACTCTGTGACCTTAAACTAAGAGCCCATGGTCTAGGTTACATGACCTTAAAATATTTTTAGGTCTAATAATTATGTCCTTAAACTATTTTCATCTCTTATAGTCTGATTTGTATGACTTTAAACTTCCTAGCATCAACATCCCATGCATACGACATTAAACTTGGCACCTAGTATGAGCTCTATAACCTGAAACTAAAAGTTCAATTCTAGGAATCATGAATTTAAACTATGTATAAGTCTTCCTTGGGAGTGTATTGTGTGGTGTAGGCCTCGTTGGTCCTCATTCATGTCAGGTTACATTTTTCATTCCATACACATCCCCATTAGACCTCTTTCTCCCCTTAATCCCTAAAATATGACGTTAAAATGCACTATAAATTTCCTAGAAGCACGATGATAAACTATATATCACCAACATCCTAGTTTCATGATGATGAACCACATAATAACCATCGTCCTGGATGTACAAAAATAAATCGCACAACTTCATAATGTTCTCACCTGAGAGGAAATTTCCCCTGGCATCGATCACTTACCATTCCACATTCCAAGAACTATGTATGGATTTATTCCTACCCACATAGGATAGGTAGTGATTCCTAGATTCTACATCCTAGTCTAGACACACCACTCAAAAAAAGGAAACATAAAAAAACAAAAAACAAAATGATCCTTCCCAGTGTACGAATCAGACTTACGCAGGTAGATCTCATTCCATAACTATGTGTGGCTTGATTACCATTTTCATGGGATACATAGCGATGCACAAACATTTTCTTCTTTGGGTCCATCCACAATTTTGATGAATCTTCAGCACCTTGGCATCACCACAGTTCAAGCATCATGGATTAGAACTGTATGCAAGCATAGTCCAAACTCTATAACCTTAAACTAAGAGATGAAGTACTCAACACATGATGCTAAACTATAATTATACCCTAAAAATTTTAAGGATTCCTCACGATAACCCTGAGATGCCCTAGTTTCCTCACTAAAGAGGACTTCCCCCACCAGTGTTGGTCTATTATAATGTTGCTTTTTAAAACTACATGTGGATTGATTCTCATTCTTATGGGATACGTAGAGACAGCCGAACAATTTTTCTATAGGCTCAGTCATAATTCTATCAACCTTTTTTCCCCTTGGCCTCAGTTATGGTCCAAGAATTACACCCTTAAACTTTATGAAATTCATATTAAAGTATCCATGTGATACGTGATTCTCTTTGGATCCATTCACATCAGGTTTTATCTCTTGCATGCCACATATATAACCTTTGAGAGAACTTTTCCCCTTTAGTTCATGTGACATGACTTTAAACTATTTTCCATAGCCCAAGAATAATGACTTAAAACTCTATACAATCATGGTCTTGGTTATATAACCTTAAACTAAGAGCTTATAGTCTAATTAACATCTAAACTATCTGTCATGTTCTATGAAATATGACCTTGAACTATTTTCAAATCCTAGGTTTGAATCCCACTCTCTAATACCACATTCCACGCTTATATTTGTTCTCAGTTTGGGTGTCCATCATCTTTAAAACCCTAGTGTACCACCTAATAGTGATGGTCTCATGTCATTTTTTACTCACCTATTATGTTGGGCCAACACCCTAATGGATCTAGGGTAGAAAATAGTGGGTCCTATGTTTCAAATATGATCAACAATTGATCCTGTATATTCTCACCTCATTATTGACTAGTGTGGTCATGGTCCCCGTGTTTAAAAAATGCTCAACATTCGATCCTTACTCTCCAGTTACCCCTTCATCCAAACCTTGAAAGTATCAACTTACCTCATTCATACTCTCCTATTTCATGGTGTAATTCCACCCTTGGTATCACCCCAAATGTGTGCACCCACATGTCAGGTATACCCCCTATACCATTCCTTGTTTCCCACACCGATAATGGCTCATGTGGGCTTAGGATTTCTAGTAGGGTGCATATCAATATGGTCAAGCCGCACATGAGTCCTTATGGTCCTAACTTTATAACCTTGAACTAAGACACCATATGGTCCAAAATATATAACCTTAAACTAAGATCCATTATGGTCCAAACTCTATGAACTTAAACTAAGAGACCTTACGCTCTAAAATCTATGACCTTAAACTAAGATCCTTTATGGTCCAAATGCTGTGAGCTAAAAATAAGGGTCATTATGGTCCAAACTCTATGACCTTAAAATAAAATCCCTTATGTTTCAAACTCTATGTCCTTAAACTAAGATCCCTTATGGTCCAAACTCTATAACCTTAAACTAAGATCCATTATAGTATATACTCTATGAACATAAACTAAGATCCCTTATAGTACAAACTCTACAACCTTAAACTAAGATCCTTTATAGTCCAAAATCTATGACCTTAAACTAAGATCCCTTATGGTCCAAACTCTACGACCTTAAACTGAGATCCCTTATGGTCCAAAATCTATGACCTTAAACTAAGATTACATATGGTCTGAAACCTATGACCTTAAAATAAGATCCTCACTGGGAAAATGTGGTGTGTAACCTAGCCACCTAGGGCCTTATTTACGTCAGGTTTTTCAATCCTCCACACCACATATACCTATTTTGGGAAGCCTTATTCCCTTTGGTCCAAAAATCTATGACCTTAAACTAGAATACTATGTCTATGAATGAATTTAAACTACATATGAATCCCTTAAGGATGTGTGGTGTGGCATGGGCCCCTTGTTCCTCATTCATGTTAACACCCATCTATTTCTTAATACTTGTGTGGTACAAAATCCTCTTTTGGCTCATTCAAATCAGGTTTATTTCTTCCATGACACACAAATATACTGGGAATAGATATTTCCATAGTCCGTGAAACAAGACTTTAAACTAATTTTTAGGGTCCAGATAGTATGACCTTAAACTGTATGTTACATCCCAATCATTTTACATTAAACTATGATATGTGTCCTGATCACATGACATTAAACTATACCATGCATATTACTCACCACATGATGTTAAAATGCATGTATATTGTCCTTAGTTTCATGATGTAACATTGAAAAATGTATCAAGTCCTCACCTGAGAGGTCCTTCTTAGATGTTGGTTAACTACCACATTGTTCATGTTTTTAGATGTTTCTCAGCATCTGAGATGACACTCCCCTAAAATATGGGTTTGATATTTTTTCATACCAATACACTTAAACCAATGTTCTTTAATACATGGTGTTGTAATTTTGATATTGTTGGGATCCATTCGAACATTCCATCACTCCACTCATATGATTTACATACCACTCATTTGGATCCTCATCCTCTTTCATCTCCGAAATGACCCCCTAAAAGCTTGGTCTCATAGAATTTATGGCTCACCAAACACCTTGGGATAATGTCTTATAAGAATTTGGATGAAATTCTAGGAAAGGATCCATGTTTCAAAAATGTTTAGCGGTTGACCCTCATTTGTTTTCCCCATATCAGCCTAACAGTATGGATTTTGTGTTTTGAAAACGGTCAGCAGTTATCCTATATCTCCATCCCACTCTCCTTGTGTTCCAGATATTGGGTATATCACAATCCCCATAACCCTTTGTTCGAGTCGAAACTAACAGTCATGGATTTATCCCACTCATGAACTAGCGCACATCGGGGACGCAAGTTGGTTGTTCTAGGAGCCATATTCTTGAGCCACAACCTCTATCATCCTGAACACTCCTGGAAGTCAGTCATTAGTAATATACCCCGACTGTTTGATGGTTATCTAAAACTCTCATACATAGTGAAAAGTTATGCATTCATCCCTTGTTTCTCACATCGGTATGGGATTAGAGATTGTTCATTAGTTGTTTCAAAAATATTATTGTAGTGAAATAATTAAAGTAATCAAAGAAATGTGTCCATGCACACAAAATATTCAAAATAAAACAAAAAAAATCAAAGCATATAAAGGTTCATCCACATACTGGAGCCTCTCATGACTCTTTGAAAAACATTCCCTATGGTTATGCTTTGGTGATCAAGTAATTTAACTTTAACAACCTCTAGCATGTGGCCTCCATGATTTTCTACCTTTTCCCGAGATATGATTCCTTATCATTAGTTGTAGGATGAAGTTCATTAACTCTTATATATTCCTATCCCCACTCGAACTAGATATCAGAAATTTGAGAAGTTGTCTAATTCATTTGTCTCTCGGCCTCCTTTAGTTGAGTCCTTAATTTTCTGACGACCTATGATTGAGTTATGAGGAAGGAAGCATGCTCTCTCGCTTGCTCATTAAGATATTGAATATAATGGTTGATTTCTTGAAACTTGTGCATGTTGTTAGAATTTTCTTTGCTCCATGTGATGTAAAGATGTTGGGTCCCCTCCTACATTCACTATGTGAGATAATCACATACTAATGTGTGAAGACCTCAAGCATCTTTCCCTCGAGTGCACATATTATGCAGACAATGATGAGGAGACCCCATCCGTCCCACTAGTTGTGGATCTGGAGTCAGGTCAATGAAGTGCGGAATGCACTTCCACAACCTGCGCTGAATAATGTGATTCTCTTCATTTGCATCAAGATCAAAGTCATTGGGTTATTTAGGATCTAAGAAATCATACTCTAAAAAAGTATCAATGAGTTCAATAGTAGGGCTCTCCTCTAGAATCCTTTTGTATGGGATGGGATCCAGGTCATGTGGACAGTTGTCCTCACTTGATTCTTCCTTAGAATCCTCACCCCCACCATCCTCAATTTATGCCCCGCCAGTGGTATCACTCATAGCTACAGTCGCCTGCTCATCTGAGGATAAGGATGGATCATATTGAATAATTGGCGCATCATGAACCGAAGTATCCCTAAAAAGAGATCCCATAGATTCCCCATCCTCGTATGCTCATTAGACTAGCAATATTCAGAGCACTACATGGAATAAAATCATATCAGTCAATCTGATTAGTAAATGATAGTTATGAATCCATGAAAGTGAGAACATACAGGAGTTGAGTACCTCCAGGTCAAGCTCTAAATTCATAGTAGGTACCCCCACAAGAGAATAACCTTTATAAATGGGTATTTAAGAGATCAAAACTGGTTCTACTTGTGTCATTTGGGTATAAGTTGCATGGTACATGAACACACATTGATTTTGAAGCTCTGTGAAACCTCGATTATGACCGAATAATTTAAAATCTACTCTTACCTTGGGAAGGATGAATTTTGATGATGACCCACCTCAGTTGTGCCGCCTCCCTATTAGTGGGTGACATCGTGGGGATGCAAGAGAGTGTCCCCCATAAATGATGGGAAGAACCCTTGGTTCTGATGTTTCCACCCCAACCTCTTCATCTATCCCACCACTAGCCACTTTATCTGCATGCATTGGAATCGGGGAATGCTTCTCCATACCATTTGGAATACCTTTACCCCCTACAGTGTGGGCCCCTTGTGTAGTATCGATGTGCTTATATTCAATACAAGATTCAATTATTGAATCTCGATAGTAAAGGGGAAAGTTCAAAGATATATTTAAGTGAGTTAAGGTTTACTTTTAGGTACTTAGTCAAGTCTTCTTAAAATACCACTATCTCAACACTCTCATGGGGAATCCTTTAATAAGAAGCCATCCCTCAGGATTCCCCATCATCAGAATCCTCCTCCACTTCTTCTTCTTCACCAATTTCTTCCTCGACCGGTTTCTCCTCTATATCCATCTCTTGACCAATAATTACCTTTACCAGGGTGGGGGTGCTTTGTATTATCCCCACTAGTATGAATAAACATCCATGGATATCAGGTACACATGTCTCCGATAGAAGTCTACCCGCTCTGTAACCTGAATGCACCCAACATCTGACAGTTCAATTCTATCCCACTCCAGCTTTTACTATAGGTTCTCTATCATCAGTGACATTAACAATGTCCTCCAAGAAGACCATAAGAAAGGGAAGACAACAATAGAAATTGGTTGAAGAAAATACCTCAAATTCTTCTCAGGATCCTCCTTTTCCAGTCCCTGGGGTTGCTTTCAAGACCACTCCCCTCCTATAGGTGGGGGTGCAGATGCACCTTGTGATGAACCTACCACTATAATTCCATCTTAAGTAGTGGTTACCACTTGCTCCTAATTTTCCTCATGGGGAGCAGCATGTCTACTTACTTGCTTCTCTCATTCCTCACTTTCTGGTTCAATCAACTAGATACGATTCCTAAGGATCACCTCCATATATGATTCTACCTAATTGTTGGTATATTTTGTTGATAGGCCTACATCAATGATGATTGGCGATAGCACGATGGTTTCTCCAGAGCCCACGATTACCAGAATTCCCCAAATTTAGAGAATTATATAGGGGTGTCGCTCTTCATAGATCCCCATGTAAACTCTCTTAATCACTCATTGAAGAATTTTTAACTACCTTAAAAAATGGGATGGCGTGTATGGATCGTAGAAAACGTTTTCCTCGATCCAAGCCACTGGCACTCTACCCTTGAAGCTTTACAGGTACTCCCTTTGTTCTCACTATCCTCTCATTTTTTCCACTATCGAACTAAAAAGAGTCATGAAGGGGTGGAAATTGAAGTTTTTGTGGTTTATAATTCATACTATGACCTATTCTTTATTGAGTTTCATCAGTCGGACCCCTACAATGTTCAGCAGTGATGGCCGATGACCGGTGTTTGAAGGCCTGATGGAATTTTGGAATTAATAACCCCTGAGATGTACTAAAATCCAAACATGAAGGGACTGGAATATCCCATAGATCCTTATTGTTGTATTTACTCATGAAAATTGACCTAATATGTTGTATAGTATTTCCATCATGGCTACTCCCAGGTTGACCCTATTACCAGATGCTAGGATGGTCTCCGTCACCAAATTTCTAAAGAAGATTCTCATCCTCATGTCCCTCATTGGCATTAGCCACTGGATTAGAAAAGTTTCCATGAAAGTAATATAATAAACTACTGGTTCCCATACTCCCACCATATTTTACCCCCACCTTTTGTACTTTCCTCACTCTAGGATAAACCAATGGGATCCTGCCTTCCCCCTCTGTGATACGATCGTACACTATTTCCCTTAGCCTGGAATCCTAACCTTTGGATTCTTCTTGATAAATTATCCAAATAATGTCTTTAATAGGATAACATTTTAATAATTGGGCTTGGTTTTATGATTCTACTTCACTGCTTCAAGAATATGTTGTGCCATGATAAGATTCCACTCACTGTCTACCTAGGTATTCTATGGTGGTATGAACTTGTTATACTTGAATCCTTCTAGTGGAATTTCACCAATGCAGTAAATGTCCTACTGACTAATGCCGACATTTCATTGGTAGAGATAGAATGTGTTCATATATGTGGCCCAATGTCTAAGGAGCTCCATAACCATCTTCTATTGGTAATAAAAGTGGACCTGTGTTGTCCACACCGTTTCGTATATCCTAATGTTGCACAAATTTTCCCCATACTCCTAGAACGTGTAGTGAACCCAGTACACCCATGCCCATTCACTAGTGAAATTCCAATCGGACCTCGTATCTCAGTCTTTCTTACATCCCAAGCTATTGTTCCTCATGTTTATTTAAAAGTTGGTGGTTTAGTGGGTACAAAACTCCTCCATATCTAGCTCATCCCCAATGACCATCCTAGTCCTCCCATTCAACACATAAACATAAATTTCCCTATGATCTCTAGTGGCGTGAACTTGTATAGTGATGTTCCAATGTTGAAGATCACCTTCGCATATGAACCATGACTGTAGTGAATCAATCCACGATGTTGGGATGATCACTTCATCCGAAAACCTGAAGTTACACAAAGGAATATAATCGCTTAGAGAATAATCTCTTTGTGACTATGTTATCATCCCCATAAGTATCTCATTATTAGACATGAATCTCCTGGCCTGAAGGATCTGAGGGTTTCCATTCATGATAGCTCTCTAGGCCGTAACATTAGCTTGAATCTCATCAGTGTTCTGTTTGTTGGCCATTTCAAATGAATTTGAAAAAAATCTTCGAATGAGTCTAAAATATCTCCGAAAGAAGAATGTGAGATTAGAGAATTGGTTTAGAAGATTTTATGATGTGGGAAAGATTGGACAGGGGATGTGCAAAAGGCCTTTTTCTTGAAAAAGTCCAAATCATGCAAGAAGCATAAGCTGTGAAGAATAAACGGTCAAATATCAGTTTTCCACACATGAAGGTTGATCTTAGGCACATGAGAGTAGTTTTATTATCGTGTGGAAAGTCAATATTCTATACACCCCCCTCTTATTTATAGGAATGGAATTAGTCTTCCATGCATGCATAAGGGGTCTTATGCACCCACATATGAGGTTTTCATGCACCCATTGAAATCAATCCTTCTTTTTGATGTTTCCCTCAGAACCCAACTTAGTGGAGGATTCCAAAAAATAAAAGGAAGGCGCGTGCGTGTTTCGAGGTGTGTGTGCAATATTGAAATTTTCACACAAGACTCTTGTGTGCCCAATAAAACATATCATTCACCCTTTAGTTTAGGATACTCAAAAAATTAAATAATTTGTGCACAAGAGGTATACGATGTGCGTAAGACCCAAAGCCACATGGAAAACTCTTGCACACCCAATGCAATATCAAACAACCACTTTCATTATAGTTCACCACAGTAGAGGACATGGTTGCATGGAAAACATATTATGAAACAAAAACCTTATGCTCCATCACTAAAGGATTCATCTATATATTGAAGGTTACCCCCCCCCCCTTAGGGTGACCCTCCAGAAGTTGAACCGCTGCTCTGATGTGGGTAAGACGAATCTCCTATGACATCGTGAAAGGATAGAACTCTCAAGGTAGATATCTTGTGCGATATGTTTCTTATGTTTTCCTCCTTCAAGTGGGCCCACATTTGTTTAATCCTCACCCAACCTCTTTCATCCTAAGTTAGGTGTGCCCAAGGAATCAACCTGCGCGCAACCTTGACCTTTCTCCCAACACTCCAATGTTGTGTGCAAGCCTTGAATTGCATGCAAGCTTAAAATATTTCATGAATCCATTATTTTAATCTCACTAACTTTATTTTATTCCAAATCAACCTGTTTGATCACCCCTTGTACACAACCCCCATTCCTTGCACATGCCCCTTGTTCACGGCCCTCTAAACTTGCACGCAATAATTTCATGGCCCCTCGTGAGATGTCCCCTGCACCCCTAGTGCATGTGTTACCATAACTTTTGATTCTCAGCATAGTTATTCTAATGCCTATTGCTTATTATCATAGGAATGCTAATGTGGACCTTGCAATTGACCACTCCTCCACACCTTTCCAACCTGGAATTGCTAAATCCATGCCCCTACTAGAGGTTCATGAGTTGCAATTGTGTAAGACCAAGGGTTAAGGAGTGATTCCCCCAGGTCCACACTGCATGATGTGAAACTTACTAGCACAAAAATCTTCAACACATGAAGTTAAACTATATTCTTACCCCATATAATGAATGCAGGATTACCCATGTAGGATTATCATGGGATTCCACCACCTCCCGCCATAGGATACATGACCACTCTCATGGTAAGCTTTTAGGTGTAAGCCCCGTGTACCCTTTATAGGATGATCCATGTATGGATCACATGGAATGACACCCACAGAATAATATTCTATGTATAAGCTACACACCATCACTCATCGAAGTTTCTTTTGTGACAAAAGTTTCAGTTCTACCGCTTCCTCTTGTTTTTCACACCGAGTATGAATCACATGGTCTTAGAGGTTAGTAGAGATTAGGACATCCCCTCAACCCCCAAATGGGAATCCCTCTTGGATTAAGCCCCATTCTCTACAAAATGGGCTGCTTCCATGCATAATCCCTAACCAAATGGGCTACTTCCATGTGTAATCCCCAATCACATGATCCATGGACCGCTCCCATGCATAATCCCCAACTATATGGGATACTCCCATGTGTAATACCCAAATATATGGGTCACTCCCATGTGTAATCCCAAACTAGAAACCCCAAATGGGCTTCCCGTATAGTGTAATCCTTGAAACCATGCCTCAACCTTCAAATAGACATATTCCCAATAGAGAATCACAAAATGGGAATCCTTCTAAGTGTTAGCCCAAATCATTCCCAACTATGTGGGCTTTGATTCCCAAATAATTGGGATACATAGGAAGCCTTCTTAAGTTCCAAACCCATCACTCCATCCATTTCATCCACTCTATCTATTTCATCCAATTCATCCACACAATTCATTTTCCATTTTAATTTTACTCAGGCCACCATATCTCGGTGAGACCATGCTACCCATCCGAGCAGCCACCACACATAGTCCCCATCCACATTGTCACTACTCCGAGCAGCACTCTGGTATCTTCCATGTTTAATCCCTACATAATCTAACCAATAGAGATCCTCTTGTAAAGGGTGGATTCCATGTATAATCCCTACACCATCCCTCACTGATGCTCCTTTCGCGGTGCGATCATCCTTAATATATGACATTAAACTGCATGAATTGGTCCTGTCACATGAACTTAAACTATGAAATATAACTATGTGGATTTTTATCGATTCCTTCTAATTAGGGTATGTATAATGCCTCTTTGAGTTTCAATACCAACCAATAGTAAACCTTGGTTCCCCCCTCTTAAGGGTGTACCTACCTAATCCACCTACAAGGGCGTTCTGATCCATCAAAACTTCATGGTGTGACACCTCCCCTTTAAGGAACACACCTCCCAAATCCTCCTCCATAGGGAATTTCATTCATCCATTGGTAAACCATACACGTGTTTCCTCCTAGGGGCGGACCTCACTAATCTGCCTCTACAGGGCATTATGATGAGTCCCCATCTCCATAAGATGTTAAAATCATGACATGTTTCATACAGTTACCTCATACTAAGTGTGGGATGACTAAGGTGAAATCCTTAGAAAATATGTTCTTGTGGCATAAGCTACCTCATGCTAAACATGGGATTACTAAGGGGAAATCCTTAGAAGATATTCCCTTGGAATAAGATACCTTGTGGTTGACATGGGATTCCTTAGGTTTTGCACCCAATAGGCCTCTATGATATTCCTTACTATGAGGAATAAGATAAGTGTTCCATGTTCCAAGCATCCATACATGCCAATGATTCCTAACATGACTACTCTTCTGATCAAAGTTTGTTTTCTTATCAAGACCCATTGGAATGTTCAGATAGAAACATCATAATTAAAAGGCATCCACAAACAGATGTCATCAGGAATGAGTTCCAAAAATATTTTTAAATCTATGAGGGAGACTCTAACTAGGTGATTAATTCTAAGGAGTAATCCATAGAAGGAGAAACAGACATCACATTCTCTCGTTTCAATCAAAGAGTAGATATCACCGTTGAAAGTGGTGAATGTTTCCCGAATTTGGAAAGAAAGAATGTGGGGAAACATAAATTTGATGCCAGTGTCATGTTAAACAAATGCAGTGAATTTTCCTGGTGAAAGCATCAAAAATAGAGAAATGAATTACATTATGATCATGGATATGGTAGGGCATACATATTCATGAGTAACATTTCCATTTTTCAATGATCATTAATAAAGGAGGTAAGTGATATCTTATCTTTACAAGATGATAATAATATCATAAAAAATATTATTTATTTAAATATAGTTATACATATAATACATTTGGTGTGGTGATTAAAATATAGTCACATCGCTTCATGAAGGCGGTAGTCCACAAATACATGAGCAGCGCTTTCATCATTCATTGAGTGAAAAGGTAAGAAAGAAAACGATATATATTATCTTTATAGAGTGATAAATATTTCATTAATATCATAATTATGTAATTTTTAACACATATAATCATTATCTTTTCTTTTATCTCTTTCTGTGTAAATCATGAACAAATCACATTACTTCACGAGGTGGTTGTCCGTCGTACACACGAGCGGCATTATCGTATTACCACAAAATGGGAATAATAAAGTTATGTGTGTTATAATAATTCTAGAAGCATAATAATATCATAAATATTATATATAAATAATAAATTCATCATTATGTCAGACTGTTATAGGTGTTAATGGAAAAAATAATGACATCGGTTCTCAAGGCGATAGTCTATCATACACACAAACGACGATTTCATAACCCATTTGATTGGAGTGGGGAAGATTTTAGGTAATTAAATTATTATAATAACATCCCAATATATGTAAAATAATTTTTTTCTTATATATTCATCTTTTAAAAATAATTTAAGGGGGTGGAGAAAGAAATAAAATAAAGATTCTCATTGAAGAACATTACCTCTTCTTCAGGTATCCTTCTTAGGTTTGAACTAAAGCCTTACTAGGTTAGATTCATGTCCAAAATAAGGTTTCTAAGATAGTAGGATAGAATTTTTTAAGTGATTTTGGCATATATTGGATAAGGTAAATAGGTTTTAAGGTGTGAAGAAGAGAGTTGGGGGTGTCCTTTTATATGTGGGGGAGAGGACACACTTGGTATTTTTGAAAAGAAATAAGTCGTCCCATGTTTTTCATATAAAATAAGAGTAAAATTGTCCATTATATAATATTAGATGTTTAATGGTATAAATATTTCCATAAAATAGTTTTTACACAAGTTTATATGTCTTTTTTACCAAAATCATTTTAGTTTAACCCTAGAGTGAACTCATTTTTACCTTAACCGTAGTAATTAATTTTTACCGCATCTACTACTCATTTTGGAAAAAATTAAGTTTATCTTATTATAAATTATAAATTATTCTAACTCCAAATATAGAATTAATTTTTCTGAATTCTATTTACATAAGTGGAAAATTTTAATTTAAAATTAATCTTGCGGACATGATGAGAAAGAGGGTTTTTAAAGAAAAAATAGTCAAATGTTTGAAATGTTTTTATATAAAAATTTAACATGTGGTTGATTCCAATTAAATAAATTAGATTAATTGATATAAAATTGAAATAATTTTACTTTAAAACAAATTCAAAATATAATTTATCATTATAAATAATTTAAATGAAAGGTAATTTTCAATTAAAAAATAGTTTTTCATTATTCATCAAAAAATGAAACTTTTCAGAAAAATACCAAATATTCACCATAAAATAATTTTGAAATTATGATTTAAAAAATGAATTTTATTTTATTAATTTAATTTTATAAAATATTCAAAAGTAAATTTTATTATAATAGCACAAAAAGGCTACAAAACTTTTTTTTAGAAAAATGTAGATTTAAGCATAAAATTGGATTTATTCTTATTATAAATTTAATGTTAAAATTTTAATTTAATATAATATATATATTTATATATATTTAAAATCATTAACCAAAATTTATTTGGTTAATTTTTTTATTTAAAACACACTTGTGCCAATAAAAATAGTTTTTCAGAGGAAGATTTTCTTTAATTTTCAAAAGGGTTTTATTTTGATTTATGATTAATTGGTTTCCAAATAATTTATTTTATATAAATTTATGAACCATATTTTAATAATTTAGTTAATATTATTCATAACTTCTATTATAATGGCTAGGTGAAAACTACCTTAATAATATTTTAACAATATGTCATGTTTCATTTAAACTTAGTATTGCATGTAAATCCAGATAAAATTACTATTGTGTGTAAATTAAAATATCAAAAAGATTAAATTAATTTGAAAAAAATTCAAAAAATCTCAAGGTGTTACATTATACCCCCTTATAATTAATTTCTCCCTTGAAATTATTATCAGTGATCAAAGGTTTAACATTTAAAAATATCTTCATAGAAACCCACATTGTAAAGAGTATTAATAAAAACATCCTCTTGAAAAAGAAAAGGGTATTTGTGTAGGTCATCTATAATAACACGTAATAGGTTTCCAAATGGTAGAACATGGGTGGGAAGTGAAAACATGAACATAGAAGATAAATATAACACTCAAATACTAATGGAGAGTAATAGAGAACATTGATCACAAGAAAGTGGGTGATGTAGACAAGGTTAACAACCATAAATCAATAAACCAAAGAGGTTTTAAAAAGTTCATTGATATCATAAAAAATGGAAATAACAAGAAAACATTTTATTTCAATATTTTTCATGAGAATATATGATTTCTTGATTTCATTCCATTTATAAGCACAATCTCACCCTTTGGTTATGCCTTGATAAATTTCCACTTCATATCTTATTCTAAGAAATAATGGTAAATTTGTTATGGAATAAGGACTAATGGATCATAAGATTCATAATATAATGATAAGTTATTACTTATATCACTAGTTAAAAAAACTAACACTTGTTATCTAATATAGATAAATCTTCATATGGTGAAGTAATATGTTAATCTCTAAAACCTCATCTGAAGTTCAACTTAAACTATTCCATAAATGGTTAACCTTATAACTCTTCCAAAAGGTTAAAATCTAAAATGTTAGAAAGTTTACTAAATTTAAAATATGATCTTAACATTAGTCCCCCAAAAAACATTAATTAGCTCTTAATTTTCACATACCAAATATTTTAATACCTTCATCATGTATTCTTTTGAATCCTGGTAATAACCGGAATTACCATAAATCTTTATGGAAAGAATTCATGATTCCTCATTACTTGAATAAAACCATGGACTATTGAATTTATCACATTGATTCAATAATGTTGTAAACTCAATAAATAATAACACAACCCATTTTTTAATAAATCTTTAATTAGTTTTGAGGTCATTAATACAATAAAATTTACTTTATCCATATCAATCATATCTTTATCTCAAAATCATTGTCTCAACATCAGGAACATATTAATTGTTATCTTTTCCATAATCATGTATTTTCCATAAATATCACCTTTACATTAAATAAATTTTCTAGGTTATAATCATCATTCAACATATTCTTTCAAAACCTTAACAAAAAAACTTATGATAAACAATCCCATTATCCTTCACAATTCATAATTCATCAATTCAAATACATAAATACTTCATTCCTTTCAATTCAAAGATTATCATGGAATAGTTCCTTCCTTGTTCTAGAAGTTAATTCTTGATTCAAGGCATTGAGTTGGGTAATGCCCATGTTCTCCACAGATAAAACATTGAACTCCTCAACAATTGTTCACCCTAACCTTCTTTTCCACACAAATAACATCTTCCCCTCTATTTGAGATATCCCTTCAAGTTTTTATTCATACCTTCTTAACATGTAGGAATCTGAATCTTCTTTCCTCTATGTTTATTACCACATGAAATTTTATAAAATTCAATATTCCATTTATTTTATGTGTCAGAAATATAACTAAATTTCACATTATTAATCATATATCATGATAATTAATTAAGAATAATCACAATATCTTTCTCTCTCATCATCATCCAATTTATTTTCTCATATACACTAAATTTTACATCTTTTTTAATGTTAATATGAGTCCTTCTAGTTTCATCTATTGACTAAAACTAAAAAGAATATTCTAGAAATAATAATCATATATGGAAACGACATAATCATAAAAAACACTTATAAGATATCTAAATCATGATAACTTCTTTAATTTAAGATACATTAGGTTTATCCTAGGTCATCCATATTAATATTTTATTTAAATCCTTAATGATTGTTCATAAATAGTTTGTGAATTTCCAAATCATATCCCCTAAGAGTATTAAATGAGGTGTGCAGCAAGTATCGGTGTTGTTCACCAGTTCCCAATCAAGTATAGCTCAATATGGTGTTTTTGAGGTTGTTACCCCTTGATACATCTCTTCTAGGGCCACATCCACTTGTAGTATCTATACAGGAATGTAATTTCTTATAAACCACTTGCTCTATCCTTTACCAAAATTCCAGGAGATTTTTCTATACTTTGACTCATCCTTAGACTTATCCATAGAGTTCTCCCTAGAAATATCCATTGAAATATCCCTAGGGCCATCACTAAAGTTTTCTCATCCTAGTTTCTAATGGTTAAGTAAAAATTTCATCTAATACCAAATATAGAAACCTAGGATTCTCATACATGGATATTACATTTTTTTAGATGAATATTCATTACATTACACAAACACACACTTGGGGATGTAATAGTTTAGTGCCTTTGGAAACATAGAACCTAGTATTCTTAATTTTTTAAAAATATTCAATGTATCCCATAAAGATATTCCCCTTTTGTACTCCTACTTAAAAAAATTTCTTCATTACCTAAGGAAAATGAATTTAATAAAGGGTGAGATCAGATAGTTAGTAAGGGTAAACATTGGTGATATATAAGTATAACATGAGCATAAGGGTATGGTAACATGAAAATAAAATTTTAAAAACAAACCATGTATATCAAAGATCATAATCTTGAGTCATGGAATAAATATTGGCAGTTTATAGGACATGAATCATAAGGGAATCGAAGATCATGAGTCAAGGGAGCATAACATTGGTATAAGATGTGGAGTTTATAGAATACACATAAATATATAAAATCATTTCAATATTGGTAAATTCTCACTAAAAATACCATCATATAATAAAATTTTCCTTACTAAATCGGGTTCCCTCCTTGTTTTGGCACAGTCTTATTGAACTGAGTCAACTCCCCATTCTAGTTGTATCTTACTGAAATTTGTTTACTCCTCGTTCTAGCCCTGTCTTACTAAATCGAGTTCACTCCAGGTTCCAACCCTATCTTACTGAACCGAATTCACTCCCTATTCTATTTATGTCTATCTCATGAGATATAAATATTTACCCAATGAATTGGATGTAGATATAGGTCCCACCCATCTTTGGTTATAATGTAACCACAATCATATAATGAAAATCAAACAAATATTTTTCAAAAGATCATAAAACTGTCATCATATCAGTTTCCATGATATTAAATGTGTTTCATAAACATTTCATCACAATATAACCTATATAAAATAAACATGATTCATAGTCATTTCATTATTTTATCAAATCATGACCTGTGGAAAAAAGAGGGTTTCAAAATCATTTTATCATGGTATAACCCGTGCATGAGAAATAGGTTTCATAAACCTCTTTTAATCATAAACATAAACCATTCCAAGAAAAAATAAGAATGGTATCCTTGGATCATATCCCCAAAAAAGCATAATTAACCTCAAATAATGTCATCTTAGGTGAAAAATAATTTTGAAATACTAATTGATATATTTCTTCGAAGAAAATATATTTTCATTGAAAATAAATTTTTAAAAGATAAAAATAATTTTTCGTTGAAAATAACCTTCAAAAAAATATAATGTATGATTTTAAAAATAATATAAAACATTTATTGAGTAAAATATCATTTCATTTTTAAAAAAACTTTTTAAAACAGAAAATAGTTTCAAAAACCTTTACCTTTGAAATCATTTATTTAAAATAAAAAAAATACCAAATATTAAGGAATTTTTTTATTTTAAAATAACTTTGAATACTTTTAAAGGAATATTGAAATAATTGAATAGTAATGAAAATGGGAAATACTATTCATGTCGTACATGATAAAAACAAAGATTCTTTTCACGTTTTTGGTAAAATTAAAACAGACGTTGCTTTGGAAAATGACATGAAGATTCCTTTCAAAAATTATAACAAATAAATCATGTGTAGAAATTTATTTTAAAAAACATATGATTGTAATAAAAAAAATTTGAATTTTTTTTATAAAACATGGTTTTTGGAAGAAAACATATTTTTGACCGAAGAGATAAATAAAGTCAGGTTTTATTAAAAAAAATCTTAGTTATCTTAAGTAAAAAAGATTGAAAATGGTAAAATTACTTTAAAATTTCATAAATAACCATATTATAATAAAATTATTGAGTTTCTTGAGATATGGATCATAATATTTTATCATCATAAAACATGATCATAAAAAATCCTAATAAATGAAGAGATTAAAGCATAAAATCTTTACCACTTCAGTAACAATGAAACTTAAGCCTCGTGAAAGAATATCATTAAATCAAACTTTTAATATCATTAAAATATAGATATTAATTATATAACATGTCAATGATAGAATATAAACCTCATAGAAGAAGATATCTACATAACATAACTTATTTCTCAAAGCAAGCAAATTGAGATAAAAATCCCTTACCGATTTGTTAACTTTTGTACCATAAACCCCATGAAAATGAGATCCTAAAATATATATGTAAACCCAAATAATTTTATGATAATTATCATAAAATACATTCATGGTAATCATATACAACACATCAAATAAATACATGGTGAATATGGCTTGTGCCTCATAGAAAATAAAGGTGAGATGGAAATATCTTACCTTAAGTATTGACTTCATTGGAACTCATTCAAACCTCCTATATAATAAATATAAGTTTAATATAAATTTATTACAGAAACATTATTATATATATCATAACATAAATTATTTAATTAAGTCCATTTATTACCCAGTTATTAACAATTTTATGTTAAATTCACATTTCGAGTAATAATTGCTTTGTTTTTTATATATGTTTTGATTAGTTATTTTCGATACTCTTAATTTGATCATGGTTACATAACTCATAGACTAATAATAATGAAATAATTATTATATTTATACATAAAATATACTTTTAATACGAGACTTTAAAGTTATTTTTAAGTAATGAATTATAGTACGATCATGGAAACGGTAGGTCATGCATACGAATAAGTAACATTTACATTTTTTAATGATCATTATGGAAAGGAGGTAAGTAATATATTATATTTCTATAATTATAATAATATCATAAAAAATATTATTTATTTAAATATAGTTATACATATCATACATGTGGTGTGGTGATGAAAAGAGATACACATCGTTTTGTGAAGGTGGAAATCCACACATACACGAGTGGCGTTATAATCTTTCATTGAGTGAAAATGTAAGAAATAAAATGATATATATTATATTTTAATAATGATAAATATAAAATTAATATAATAATTATTTCATTTATATCACATATAATTATTAAATTTACCCTTATCATCTTCCATTAAAAGTGTGAACGAATCACATTGCTTTGCGAGACGGTAGTCTACCGTACACACGAGTGATGTTATCACATTCCCAAAAAATGTGAAGCATAATGGTTTGTGTTATTTAATAATTAAATAATAATAATATACTAAATATTATATATAAACAATAAATAAATCATTATTTCTAACTGTTAGAGGTTGTAATGTAAAATCAAATGAATCTGTTCGCGAGGTAGTATTCTGTCATACACACGAACGATGATTTTGTAACCCATTTGATGGAAGTGGATAAGGTTTTAAGTCCTTAACTTATTATAAAAAAACATAGTATATGGAATATATATATGTTATTATATAACAATCTTTAAAAATAACTGAATTAGGTGGAGAAAGAAATAAAATATTGATGCTCGTTGAAAAACATTACATGTTCTTCGGGTATCCTCCTTAGGTTTCCACTAAGCCTTCTTCTGTTGGATTTCTATCCAAAATAAGGCTTCTAGGATTAGAGGAGGTAATTTTGGAACTTATTTTTTCAGGTTTTTTTCTAAACCAAATAGTTTTAAAGGTGTTAAGATGATAGGAGAGGGGTGGCCTTTTATAAGTTGGGGAGAGGACACACTTTGTATTCTTGAAAACAAATAAGTGAAACCACATTTTTCATTTGTTAAAAGGGTAAATAAAAGTATATTATCAAACCACATAGTTTTAATGATCTAAATATGTCCATAAAATATATCTTATATAAGTTTCTAGGTTATTTTTACCCTTATCATTTTAGTTGACCCCCCTTTAGTAAGCCCATTTTTACCTTAAATGTAGTCGTCAAATTTTAAGGCATCCACTATTAATTTTGGTAAAAATTTATGTTTTAATTGTTATAATTTATAAATTATTCCAATTAAAAATTTATAATCCATTTTTATAAATTTAATTAATATAAGTGACAAAATTTAATTTAAAATTAATCTCACGGATGTGATGAGAAAGCGAGTTTTTAAAGAGAAAAAGTTCAAAAGTTTGAAAAGTTTTTATATCAAAATTCAATATAAAATTGATTAAAATAAAATAAATTAGATTAATTCATATAAAATTGAACTAATTTTACTTTTAAACCAACATAAAATATAATTTAACACTATAAATAATTTAAACGAAAAGATGATTTCCATTTAAAATTCAGAATTTCTCTACATTCATACAAAAATGAAAGTTTTTAGAATAATCCCAAAAATTCAACCTAATATAATTTTAAAATTATGATTTAAAAAATGAATTTTATTTTATCAAATTAATTTTCTAAAAGTTTTAAAATTTTATTTTATTTTAAGTTCACAAAAATGCAATAAAACTACTTTTTAAAAAAATACAATTTTTAAGAATAAAATGTTTAACATATAAATTTAATTAAAAATCATTAAAAAAAGTTATTTTGTTTATTTATTGATATAAAAAACACTGGTGTTCATAAAAATAGTTTTTAACAAATATATTTCCTTTTATTTTCAAAAGGGTTTTAGTCACCAAGGAATTCATTTTATATAAATTTGTAAACCATATTTTAATAATTTAGTTAATCTTATTCATAACCTCTATTGCAACGGCTAGGTGAAAACTATGATAATAATATTCCAAAAATATGTCACATTTATTTTAAACTCAGTGATTCATGTAAATAAATATAAACTTAATGTTGTGTGTAAAGTAAAATATCAAAAAGATTAAATTAATTTGAAAAAAATCACAAAATATTTTTGTGTTACAATATGATTACTTTAAGTGTTTTAAGGAATTTTAAAGTGAAGTATGGAATATCCATGGTCAAAAAAGATAATAGTTTCTTCATGAACATGTTTTTAATAATATCTTAACCATGAATTCATCGATCAATATAATGTATCATGGAGTAATTCATAAACACGCATTACCTTGTCCGTATCAAATCTATGCTATTAATAAGGATTATCTATGACTATTATTACATTCAAACATTGATCATTTGAATATACTTTGGAATAATTTCAAAATGCACATTTCTTTATAAAAATAAAACTCATGAGTAAGTAAAAGGAGAATCAATGTTGAGATATATATGTCTTTTATATACTTACATTATTTTTCAAGACATGCTACTCAAATAGAGACGTTTTCCCATAACCATGTGTCAGCTATAATGAAAAATGAATATCATATGATTGATAGTATGATATAACTCCATTATGTCATACTAACATGTGTTTAGATGAAAATATTTTGTTAGGATATAAAAAAACCTTCTTCAAGGGAAACACAATGTGTATCAAAAGTAGTTATCCTAATGTTTTCAAGGATATTACTTAAATCCCTAGGATAGAAAATAAATAGTCATGTAATAGACTATATTTCTATAAAAGGGTTCATATATCTATTTTAATGAGATAAAGGTTTATTTGGGTTTATTAAATTCTAGTAATTCATAAGTAGTTACATAGGAACAAGTTCCCTAAGATAATTTAGAAAAGGAATGTTCTAGAGACACATACTTCTCAGAAAGGATAAAACCATGGTAATGGTTTTACATTAACCATGAAGAGTGGTGAATTATTCAGAATAATAAATCCAATAATTAAAAAGTATAAGGAAATTAACTAATATCTACAAGATAAATTAAAATTTAATAATTGATTCCATGTATCAAATTGCAAGAGGTTATTATTTTTGAATACTGCAGTGGGAATTCAAGTGAAACTATACATGGATAGTATAATTATTGTATCAATAAGTATAGATTAGTAATACCAATTAATTATGCCTAAATACATTATAATTTTACTAGTTATAGATACTTTCTATGATCATTAATTTAGTAATTGGATATCAAGACCACCAATCATGTAAGGAGTATATTGACGCAACCATAAAGGGATGGTGACATTATTAAATTCCAATAAGGGGTGAAAGTTACTAAAATCTATTTTAGGATTGAATAAAGTAATAATATCATATATTAATCATTTGTAATGAATTATTTCCATGTGTTTTCAAGATTTTAGTGGGAGTTCCACTATTTTCCAAGTAAAATATATTTGGTAACATATTAAAAACAACTATTGGTCTTATAGTTAGTCAATACTAGAATGAAAGAATATCTCGAGAGATTTAATTAAAGTAACAACCAAAGTTATAGGTAATGAGATCTTCTCAGTTATATCTAAAAGTTTCTTAGACCCATTCAATACTATATATACGAACAAGGTATTTATAAAATTTAAGTTGAAATAATTCGAGAGAGAATTGTTTCTAGAATCACGTGGCATAAATATCTCTAAGAAGGCATGCATGGACATAGGAGAAGATTAATGTAGTGAATTTAATTACATAAAAACTAGTAATGTATATATCCTATATTCTATGTTATGTATTATATATGATATTTCCAACATATACTTTATGATATAACAATATCAGTAGAAACCAAGATAACTGTACGGGAACTAGTTATAACTATCAAATTATGCTTGGAGAAGTATAAGGGATATATCCTTGGTGTGTGGAGAGAAAGGGATACTAGATACAAGGGGACAAAAACTGGTATTCCTATAGATAAATATGATCCAATATCATAGTTAAGCTAAGTTAATGAGCAATACAAGATCATTCAAGGCAATGGTTTCCATATCTACAAATACTAAGTGCATTGCAGCTTGTGAGGAAAATAAAAAAGAAATTACAAATAAGAAATGATTTGTTACAGTTCTAAGAATCACACCTAGTAAGTAAAGTTTTATCATAAAATAAATCATGATAATTCTACTAACAGTACAAGAAAATAATTCAAGTTTTTATAGTGAAAACAATTGTATATACTTGGGGTTTATATCTTTTGAGAAGTTTTAACCAATGATGTGAGGTTGAAATAGTAGAATATCCATGCAATGGAGATGTGGAAGTACTATGACTAAATATATAACTTGGAAGAAATGTGATCTTATCATGTGACATATAACAAGGATAGTTATCAAATTGGATCTAGTGCAAGTGGGAGTGTTGTAAAAGAAGGTTCCCTAGACCCAACCGGAATAATAATTTTCAATTACCATACCATGTGTAGAGTGAGTTATGCATGACATACACTTAAAATTATACTATTGATATTTATATATCCACTATTTTTATGGTAATGTCCGTGGATTATTTATCGTATCAAAAGGTTATAGCAGTTCCCATGCTATAATGAGAGCCTTGAGATGCAATGAAATTAATCTTAACCATATGTACTATGGTTTAAATACATTGTACTGATTGGACATAGATGATGTCTAACTATCAGCTGTTGGGGCTCATAAGCATTGAGACTTTTTCTCATGAAGTTCTCACTTAGTGAATATGAGTAGATGAGATCGTGGGTACATACTCTCTAATAGGAAAACCACATGATTTTGGTTTCATTGGTTGTTCATATCTAAAAAAATGTGTATTGGTTTCTTTACATGAGGTCATTATCAATGTGTACCATTTGATTGTGCACTTTGATGAAAGTAAAAAACCATGACATTGATGTTTTGGTGAGGTAGTATGTGTTGGGTGAATCATTATTGGAATGACATTAGTTTAATGATCAAGATATAACTTTTCTCTTGTGAGTTGAGGAAGTGATGTCTCAGACTTAGTTGATTAAGATGGTAGTAAATTCATAAATCCTTGGCCAAGGTAGTCAATGTTAAGTCTTTCTAGTTATATCAATAAGTACTAAATCAATAATGGATGATGAAAAAAGTTTTGCATCCTACTTTATGAGATATCACTATACAAACAGATTATATTACATAGTGTGTGTTTGTAGGAAAGGTTTTCATTTCTATGAATTTTCCATATCTATTTAGAGTCTTGTATATGTTTCTAGACTATTTTCTTGGTCTATGAATAATATTCACTGTTATTGAGACAAGGGGCTTGGGAGTCACACACAATAGCATATTCAAGAGTTTTCCCTATTCTGATGAATAGGTATATAAGAAATGGTACGACCCGCCATGGGGTTTGAGAGTTGTCTAAGTAATTTATCACTGATGAATAAATAAATTCATTATTATTTGAGTATAGAATAATTGGTTTGAATTTATTTATTATAATTATTCATAAGGTATTTAGTGAATACATGTAAAATATTATATTAATGAATATTATTTTAATATTCAAGGTTTGTTTAATATTGAGGGAATTATGAGTCGAGTAAATGACACATTTTTATCACATAATATATTTATTATATATTAAAAGTATTTATAAAAATATAAATAAAAATATGACATGGTTAGTTCATCATAATGTGATATTTACTACTTATTTAGTGGGAGTTTTATTTTTGGGGGTATAGGGAACCCTTTCTGAGTATTTGATCCTGCCACTATATAAAAAGAAGTGTGAGACTAAATCTACAAAAATTCATTACAATATATTGATAGATTATCTCTCTTCCCGCTTAATAGAGAGAAATTTTTCATCCAATCATTTGATCCAAGAATGACTTCTTGGATTGAAGGTATGGGATTGAGGTGATCATCTCGATATCAAATTAGTCAATAGATCTCTATGATAGCACCAACAATTTGATTATCAGTATACATGTAGATTCTTCAAGAATGTGTGG
The DNA here is from genome assembly GCA_963277665.1 of Viscum album. Classification (NCBI taxonomy): domain Eukaryota; kingdom Viridiplantae; phylum Streptophyta; class Magnoliopsida; order Santalales; family Viscaceae; genus Viscum; species Viscum album. The sequence continues at coordinate 410,794,937 of OY728125.1, read as the reverse complement.
ATGATCTATAGTTCGGTCTTGGATCCTTTGAGCAACATCCACTGGTGATGATCTGCTACAGAGCATGACTTGATTCCAACTAGATAACCATTTGGTTTAAAAAAATCATTGATAATTCATACGATATCCTTGGACCTCTACTGTGGAATAGATTGTCAAAGATAATGAATTTTTATTATTCCTATAATGAAAAAATTTAAATACCTATCCCACCGGTTTCCACTGCATGCCCCGGTTCCAGCATTCCAAACATCATTAAAATTCCATGTTTCCAATTCATAAACCAAAATAAGTTTCTTTAGATAAATAATTCAAAATTTCATTTAAGAATTCATTTAAAAATCCAATAAAAATAATCCTTCAAGTTCCAAAATAATAGAAGAATAGAGAGAATCCACCTACCTCTCAATAGATGAGAATTAAAAAATGACACTAAGAATCCACAAGATCTGGGATAACAAAATCTTACCTTAAATATATCCCAAAATTATCTCATCAAAACACATCATATATCATAAATATATCCATAAATAATTAGATATTGTAACAACGCAAAGTTTTTCAATTGAAATTTCCCTTCTTATATCTATGTCAAAAAAACACAAAATAATGAACTACTAAGTGATAAGTGAGCTTTAAACATAATTTGGTCACCCCTATGTTTGGAATTTTAAAAATCTGACATACACGGCTGTGTTCAAGATAGTTTTTGGAGTCTAATGAAACAAAAATAATTTTTGGTGAATAGTAACCTACCCTTATAAATAGTAACCTACCCTTATGAATAGTAATATGACCCTTATGAATAGTAAATATGAGTAACATTACCTATGATTAATAAAATAAAATTTAGACATCATAGAAAGTGATAATTTGACCTTAGTAAACGTTTTTGGTATTTTATAAAGTCAAAATAATTAATTGTAATTAATTAATTAATTTAAAAGAATATTTATTTTCCTTAAATATATTCATAAATTATTGAATCAATGTCTAATAGTTTTTAGATAATTTTATAAGACCCTAAGTAATTTTTGAAAGAACTGCGAAATCAGTTTTAATTTTAAAAACTGTTTTTTTAAGTAAATTATGGTTTTAATTAAATATTAAATTAATGATATTTAGAAAATTATTTTTGAAAAATGGAAATCCTTTTTGTATTCTACACGTCGAAAAATGGTAGGGGTAAATTTTTGGGTTTATTATGAAATACTTCAATTTTTGGGTGAATAGTAAAAAATACAGTTTTTCGCATAATCGGTGTACACTAAATTACATCATTAATGATGTAATGATGAAATAAACATTATAGAAATTTAGTTTCGGCCAAAACATATTAAATTTCATAAATTGTTCCTTGAAATACAATAAATTCAATTCTAAAACCTAAAAATAACATTCCAAAGCCTAAAGTCAAAAAGGTGATTTCTTAAAGTGTCTTTTTCTCTTTCTTTCACTTTCCTTTTATTAATGTAATGAATTCGGATTATAAAGAAGAGTTAAAGCATAAAAATAATTTTATTATATTAATATATGATTTAGGATGTCAAAAAACTACTATTACAAGTCTAACTTATGATATATTATTTTATTTAATATTTTATGCCAAAAACACCTCCCTCCTCATGTATAAATAAGCCCTCCCCATCCTCTTGCCAAACCACACCTCTCAAGCTTCAAGCATTGTCTAAGCTCTGCCCAATCATCTCACCTAGACCCTTACCCACGTCCAAGAGCTCTTTGTCTCATTAAAAGACCAATCATAGGCCCTTAAGGAGGTTCTTAAGAGGAGGATTCTAAAGGTAATTTCCCTCCCTCTTGTCCTTTAATTTCCTTTCAAGTTCAAGTTCCTTTCTTAATCTCTCCCTACCCATCTTCATCCAAACTGTTTTTTTTTACTCCAGTAATATACATATACTGTAATCTTATGATTCTAATGGTATATTATATCACCCCACACCCTTTCCCTCTTCCTTTTATTTTATCAAAGAGAACGTTGTTCATGTGGTGATAGTGTTTCACCTTCAAAAACGACATATTCTCTTCTTCCATTTCTGCCTTAAAATATGGTCATGAAACCATTTTTATGGTTGAACCAGAATATTTTATATTTATTATGTTCTATTTTAAGTTCTGGAAATAACCTATGTCCATACTACTAAGTGAAAAGTTAAAATGAGTTGGTTGTGATCCAAAAACCGCTCAATTAGCCCAAATAATCTTCATTTAATTCTTATCTAATGATTCGGCCACATGGATATAATATAACTCATTATAAAATCATTCAAGATTCTGTAATATCATTAATTACATGTAATATCAGTTCTGGATGTTTACCCATGATCTACCCAAACATCAATTTAAGAATACAAGTGGACCGCTCAAGAAAACCATAAAAACGAACATCCCCGATCAATGTTTTTAAACTCTATAAGTCATCCAAAGGAACATAATATGGAATAATGAAACCAGAATGAACCCTATTAATGTATAAAAGGTTCTTTAATTTCTAATAAATGAATATAATGTCATTATACAGGACATTAAAGAGAAGGAGGCATTCGAGTACAAGGTAAGGGGAAATCTCGAACCCAATTTTCTTCCTTCGGGTTCTCCCTCTTTCACTCCATTGCTGATATGGTTACTCCTCAAATATCATTTGTTCATCATTAACTTTACTTTTCTGGGATATACATGTTTTTCACTGGTTTTTATGTCCATCAAAATGTTTTTCAAAAAAACTCTTCTTTTAAGATCTCACCTTTTACCTCTCATTCAAGGCTGATGGTTCTTGTATCAAGTATGTTGTTCCCTATTTCTTTTGGAAACCCAAAGCCTATGAATGTGTTATTATGAGATGAAACCCATTCCTTTACATGGGTTATTTATGTACATGTTTGATATGTGTTCTATGTGGCAATCATGATAATGATAATGTTATGATGTGACGGGTGCGCCCGGAATTATATAGCGCAATATGAATGTTTAAATGTGACGGGTGCGCCCGAAATTATATAGCGCTATAATGCATTGGGTAAAGTGATGAATCTCATGATTAAATGTGAAATGATGCTTGAACATGATTCTAGCTTTGTTCACAAGTATGTGGGGTAGTTAACCACTAAGACATGATGTTTCATTTTTATGCTTTGCCACATTTCAAGTTTATTGTTTATGCTCCTCTCATGTTCAAGATCTTCTTCCTATGTCATGATTATGCTCACCCCATGATATATTGTTCTTATCTATCCTCTTACTGGGCTTTTAGCTCACCCCTTTTGATGTATATCCTCAGGTGGCTACATGTACTAAGGAGAGGACAAGTGCTACTAAGAAGTCATAGAAGAAGAGATTAAATGAATTTTTATGCTTGATGTTGTACTTGTTATGTGTAGTCCTAGTTTTCCCAAGACACTAAACCTTTGGATCCTCCATGTGTAATACTATTATGTTGTTTATCTTTGAAATGATGTAATAGTAATGCAAGAAAAAGGCCGGGTCGCTATAGTTGGTATCAGAGGAAAGGTTTAGTTAATTTGGGAATTAGGATTAGTGAACCCTAAATAAAACCTCTAGCATGAGACTAAGTACAAATATGCACACAAGGATATTTACCTAGGGATCCCATATGTTATGTTTTGGTATAATTGTTTAAAAGGATAAGTTATTCATGACTTGTTTACTTATGTTTTGTTCTAACCTTTTCTATTTTAGAAAATGGTGGGAACCAGGAGAAATCAGGCCAACAAATCTTGCGAAGGACAATGAAACGATTGCCCAAACGACATCCCCAATGATTTTGGAGGGGGAGTTCAAAACTTCATTGCGATGCTTACCCAATTATCCCGGGTTAGGAATAAGAACCATAATAATGGGGAACGTCCTCCTTCACCAAAGAGGGAGCAGCTAGCTATCGAATGTTTTATGCGGCAACGACCACCGATGTTTTGTGGATCTTCTGATCCACTAGTTGCGGAACAGTGGGTCAACTCCATGGAGAAGATCTTTTCTGTTCTTCACTGTTTCGAGACGGAGAAGGTGACTCTAGCCGTTTATCGTCTAGATGGAGAAGCTGATTAATGGTGGGCTTTGATTAAGAACACCAAGCCAAGGGAGGAAATTGAAGAGATGGAATGGGAAGACTTTAAGATAATGTTTCTTAATAAGTACTTCCCAAGAACTCTTCGCATGAAGATGGAGAGAGAATTCATAGATCTCAAGCAAAAAGAAGGAGAATATGTCACAACCTATGAAGAAAATTTCACAAGGCTCGCAAGGTATGCTTCGGGTTTTGTTATCAACAATGGTAGCAAAATTGATAGATTCTTTAGTGGATTAAAACCACATCTTCGAAAGGCTCTTTCAATTCGAGACTTTGGGAGTTATGAAGAAGTTGTTCGGTGTGCTCTCAAAGTGGAGATGGAGTTTGGAGAATGGTCCCATGGCTATGGTGATAAGAAAAGAAAGATGGAGTTTCAAGCTGGTGGATCTAGTGATAAAGATGGGAAGAAAACACAACGACCCACTTGCCAAAAATGTGGGAAGTTGCACAGTGGGAACTACCTCAAAGGGACGGGGAAATGCTTCAAGTGTGGTAAAGAAGGACACCTAGCTCACGAGTGTCGAAGAGACATGAAAAGGAAGGATAATGTAGCCGATGAAAGGAGAGAACCACTCGTGGTTCATTGCTACAACCATAAGGAGCTAGGGAACTATTCAAACTATTGCACTAAACCTCGACCTTTCGAGGGTAATCAGTGCCAACAACCACAAAATCCAAAGGAACAAGGGAAGGCTTACGCCATCACTACTGTGGAGGTGGAACATGATAATGAAGTCGTACAAGGTACACTTCCTATTCACTCAAGAATGGAAAAAGTCTTATTTGATTCTGGTTCTACGCATCCCTTTATATCTTGCAAGTTTGCTAGAACTATAGAATCGAAGCCCCAAAACCTTGAAGTAGAGATATCTGTAAAAACACCAAGTGGTGCAATCATTGCCACCCAAGTGTTTGATTCTTCTCCTGTTGACGTATGTGGGAAGATTCTTCCGGCAAATCTCGTAATACTTCCCTTGGTGGAATTTGACGCTATAATGGGAATGTATTGGCTCTCGTTATATAGATCACATATCAACTGTCGGGAAAAGGAAATATATTTTCATATTCTGAACCATCCCATGATCCTCTACAAATGCAAGGAAGATCATGAATATCCTTTGAAAAATCCTTCAATGGTGTGGGTGATGATTCCCTATGAAGAAGCATACCTCGCCCAAATGTTTGAGTCAAAGGAAAGTTCCAACCTTGAGGAAATGCCCATCGTAAGGGAATACGGCGATGTATTTCTCGAAGAGTTACCCGGAATTCCCCTGGATCGTGAGGTAGAGTTCTCAATTGAACTCATACCCGGAGCTACTCCTATCTCGAAGTGCCCCTATAGGATGGCTCCTATCGAACTGGAGGAGTTAAAGAAGCCACTGCAAGAGCATCTGGACAAAGGGTTCATACGCCCTAGTGCATCACCTTGGGGTGCCCCAGTGCTCTTTGTGAAGAAGAAGGATGGAACCATGTGGCTGTGTATCGATTATCGGGAACTCAACAAGATCACCATAAAGAACAAGTATCCTCTCCCAAGGATTGATGACTTGTTCGATTAGTTAAGAGGATATCAATACTTCTCAAAGGTGGATCTTCGTTCTAGATATCATCAAGTAAAGGTGAAGAAGGAAGATATTCAGAAGACTGCCTTCCGTACAAGGTATGGGCACTATGAGTTGTTTGTGATGCCCTTCGGACTTACTAATGCCCCTGCAATCTTCATGGATTTGATGAATAAAGTCTTTAGACATTACCTCGACAAATTTGTGGTAGTTTTTATTAATGATATTCTCATTTACTCCAAGAGTAAGGAGGAACATGAAGAACATCTAAGACTTGTGTTGGCGACATTGAGAAAGGATAAGTTGTACGCCAAGTTCAGCAAGTGTGACTTTTGGATGAATCAAGTCACGTTCTTGGGACATGTGATCACAAGCGAGGGAATTTCTGTGGACCCTTCAAAGACAAAGGCGAATGAGGAATGGCCCAGGCCCTCTAGTGTCACAGAAATCCGTAGTTTTCTTGGATTAGCTGGGTACTATCGACGTTTTGTGAGAAACTTCTCACGATTGTCATGCCCGCTAACTAAGTTAACAAGGAAAGGGGTAAAGTATATCTGGACGGATGAATGTGATGGAAGCTTCAAGGAGCTAAAGAGAAGGATAATCACTGCACCTGTACTCACACTACCGAAAAGTGGAGAAAGTTTTGTGATATACAGTGATGCTTCAAAGAAAGGCTTGGGTTGTGTACTCATGCAAAATGATAATGTGATAGCCTACACCTCATGACAGTTGAAGATCCATGAGCAAAACTACCCGACGCATGATCTAGAGCTGGCAGCAGTGATTTTTTCCTTGAAAATCTGGCGGCATTACCTTTATGGTGAGAAGTGTGACATATACACTGACCACAAGAGCCTAAAGTATATATTCACACAAAAGGAGCTCAACGTGCGTCAAAGGAGATGGTTAGAGCTAATCAAGGATTACGATTTCTCTATTCACTATCATCCTGGAAAGGTGAACAAGGTAGCTGATGCTCTAAGCAGGAAAGAACCTGCTACTCTATCCATGTTGAGGATTGAGAAAGACCCTATCTTCTTGGATATCCAAAGGATGGATTTGGGAATCATAAGGGCAGGGGATACATCCGACCTTGCCCAAATGATTGCGCAACCATCCATCCAACAGAAGATTAAGGAAGCACGAAGGGATGATGTGGAGATACAAAAGAGGGTGAATGCAGTAAAGGAAGGGAAGCTGCAAGAGTTCCATATCGACGATGATGGTGTGATTCGGTTTGGAACGCGGCTTTGTGTGCCTTCATCACCCGTAATAAAGAAGGATCTATTGGATAATGCACATAGCTCAACTTTCTCTATTCATCCTGGAAGTACCAAGATGTATCGTGATCTCCGAGAACACTTCTGGTGGGATAACATGAAGAAGGAGATTGCGGAATATATATCAAGGTGCTTGGTGTGCCAGCAAGTTAAATCTGAGTGGCAAAAGTCCAAAGGTATGATGAAGCCATTGCCTATACCCATGTGAAAATGGGAAAATGTCACTATGGACTTTGTCATGGGTCTCCTGAAAATGTCAAGAGTAAATAATGCGATATGGGTTGTGGTTGACAGACTCACCAAGACTGCCCATTTTATCGCTATTCGGGAAGACCTATCACTTGAACAACTTGCAAGGATATATGTGATGGAAGTAGTGAGGTTGCACGGTGTTCCACTCTCGATTATCTCTGACCATGATCCAAGGTTCACTTCTAAATTCTGGAGGAGCCTTCAACATGCTTTGAGTACTGAATTAAATTTCAGCACAGCCTATCACCCCCAAACTGATGGCCATTCTGAAAGGACTATTCAGACACTTGAAGATATGCTAAGATCCTGCTATCTTGAATTCAAAGGTGGTTGGGATCAGCATCTCCCATTGGTTGAGTTCTCATACAACAATAGCTTCCACTCGAGTATTCAGATGGCTCCATATGAAGCTCTTTATGGGAAGCGATGTAGAACTCCAACATGTTGGGATGAAGTTGGAGAACGAAAACTAATTGGTCCCAATCTTGTTCAAGAGATGACAGAGAAGGTTCAAGTCATCCAGAAACATATCAAAGCTTCTCAAAATCAGCAAAAGAGCTATGCTGACAATCGTCGAAGGGAATTGGAGTTCGACGTTGGAGATAAAGTCTTCCTTCGAATATCTCCATGGAAGAGAGTCATGCGATTTGGGAAGAAAGGGAAGATAAGCCCAAGGTACATTGGCCCCTTTGAGATCCTTGATCGTATAGGAGACGTGGCCTATCGTCTGGCACTTCCACCGAATATGGCTCAAGTTCATGACGTGTTTCACGTATCACTACTGAGGAAGTACATTCCAGACCCCTCACATGTACTAAACTCAGAGGTGGTACAGTTGGAAGATGATCTCTCATATGAGGAGCATCCGGTAAAAATTCTGGACCGAAGTGATAAGGTTCTACGCAACAAGACAACCCGCCTTGTCAAAGTGTTGTGGAGGAACTAAAATTTTGAGGAAGCAACTTGGGAACCAGAAGAGGCAATGAAGGAGAAGTACCCTCACCTATTTGTGTAAAGTGAAATTTCGGGGGCGAAATTTCTTAAGGGGGGAAGAATGTGACAACCCAAAGTTTTTCAATGGAAATTTCCCTTGTTATATCTATGTCATAAAAACACAAAATAATGAACTACTAAGTGATAAGTGAGCTTTAAACATAATTTGGTCACCCTTATGTTTGGAATTTTAAAAATCCGACATACATGGCTGTGTTCAAGATAGTTTTTGGAGTCTAATGAAACAAAAATAATTTTTGGTGAATAGTAACCTACCCTTATAAATAGTAACCTACCCTTATGAATAGTAATATGACCCTTATGAATAGTAAATATGAGTAACATTACCTATGATTAATAAAATAAAATTTAGACATCATAGAAAGTGATAATTTGACCTTAGTAAACGTTTTTGGTATTTTATAAAGTCAAAATAATTAATTATAATTAATTAATTAATTTAAAAGAATATTTATTTTCCTAAAATATATTCATAAATTATTGAATCAATGTCTAATAGTTTTTAGATAATTTTATAAGACCCTAAGTAATTTTTGAAAGAACTGCGAAATCAGTTTTAATTTTAAAAACTGTTTTTTTAGTAAATTATGGTTTTAATTAAATATTAAATTAATGATATTTCGAAAAATATTTTTGAAAAATGGACATCATTTTTGGATTCTACACGTCGAAAAATGGTAGGGGTAAATTTTTGGGTTTATTCTGAAATACTTCAATTTTTGGGTGAATAGTAAAAAATACAGTTTTTCGCATAATCGGTGTACACTGAATTGCATCATTAATGATGTAATGATGGCATAAACATTATAGAACTTTAGTTTCGGCCAAAAAATATTAAAGTTCATAAATGTTTCCTTGAAATACAACAAATTCAATTCTAAAACCTAAAAAGAACTTTCCAAAGCCTAAAGTCAAAAAGGTGATTTCTTAAAGTGTCTTTTTCTCTTTCTTTCACTTTCCTTTTATTAAAGTAATGAATTCGGATTATAAAGAAGAGTTAAAGCCTAAAACGAATTTTATTATATTAATATATGATTTAGGATGTCAAAAAACTACTATTACAAGTCTAACTTATGATATATTATTTTATTTAATATTTTATGCCAAAAACACCTCCCTCCTCATGTATAAATAAGCCCTCCCCCTCCTCTTGCCAAACCACACCTCTCAAGCTTCAAGCATTGTCTAAGATCTGCCCAATCATCTCACCTAGCCCCTTCCCCACGTCCAAGATCTCCTGGTCTCATCAAAAGACCAAGTATTTTCCCTTAAGGAGGTTCTTAAGAGGAGGATTCTAAAGGTAATTTCCCTCCCTCTTGTCCTTTAATTTCCTTTCAAGTTCAAGTTCCTTTCTTAATCTCTCCCTACCTATCTTCATCCAAACTGTTTTTTTAACTCCAGTAATATACATATACTGTAATATTATGATTCTAATGGTATATTATATCACTCCACACCCTTTCCCTCTTCCTTTTAATTTATCAAAGAGAACGTTGTTCATGTGGTGATAATTTTTCACCTTCAAAAACGACATATTCTCTTCTTCCATTTCTGCCTTCAAATATGGTCATGAAACCATTTTTATGGTTGAAACAGAATATGTTATATGTATTATGTTCTATTTTAAGTTCTGGAAATAACCTATGGCCATACTACTAAGTGAAAAGTTAAAATGAGTTGGTTGTAATCCAAAAACCGCTCAATTAGCCCAAATAATCTTCATTTAATTCTTATCTAATGATTCGGCCACATGGATCTAATATAACTCATTATAAAATCATTCAAGATTCTGTAATATCATTAATTACATGTAATATCAGTTCTGTATGTTTACCCATGATCTACCCAAACATCAATTTAAGAATACAAGTGGACCGCTCAAGAAAACCATAAAAACGAACATCCCCGATCAATGTTTTTAAACTCTATAAGTCATCCAAAGGAACATAATATGGAATAATGAAACCAGAATGAACCCTATTAATATATAAAAGGTTCTGTAATTTCTAATTAATGAATATAATGTCATTATACAGGACATTAAAGAGAAGGAGTCATTCGAGTACAAGGTAAGGGGAAATCTCGAACCCAATTTTCTTCCTTCGGGTTCTCCCTCTTTCACTCCATTTTTGATATGGTTACTCCTCAAAGATCATTTGTTCATCATTCACTTTACTTTTCTGGGATATACATGTTTGTCACTGGTTTTTATTTCCATCCAAATTTTTTTCAAAAAAACTCTTCTTTTAAGATCTCACCTTTTACCTCTCATTCAAGGTTGATGGTTCTTGTATCAAGTATGTTTTTCCCTCTTTCTTTTGGGAACCCAAAGCTTATGAATGTGTTATTATGAGATGAAACCCATTCCTTTCCATGGGTTATTTATGTACATGTTTGATATGTGTTCTATGTGGCAAGCATGATAATGATAATGTTATGATGTGAGGGGTGCGCCCGGAATTATATAGCGCAATATGAATGTTTAAATGTGACGGGTGCGCCCGGAATTATATAGCGCTCCAATGCATTGGGTAAAGTGATGAATCTCATGAGTAAATGTGAAATGATGCGTGAACATGATGCTATCTTTGTTCACAAGTATGTGTGGTAGTTAACCACTAAGACATGATGTTTCATTTTTATGCTTTGCCACATTTCAAGTTTATTGTTTATGCTCCTCTCATGTTCAAGATCTTCTTCCTATGTCATGATTATGCTCACCCCATGATATATTGTTCTTATCTATACTCTTACTGGGATTTTATCACACCCCTTTTGATGTATATCCTCTGGTGGCTACATGTACTAAGGAGAGGACAAGTGCTACTAAGAAGTCATAGAAGAAGAGATTAAATGAATTTTTATGCTTGATGTTGTACTTTTTATGTGTAGTCCTAGTTTTTCCATGACAATAAACCTCTGGATCCTCCATGTGTAATACTATTATGTTGTTTATCTTTGAAATGATGTAATAGTAATGTAAGAAAGATGTCGGGTCGCTATAGATATAATAATCTTGGTGTGAAAATATGAGAAGATCTAATGTGAAACAGAAGAAACAAAGACTTACTGTTGATTCCAGAGATCCAACGCACACTAATCAGTCAAAATTTAAATCTGGATCAAATTTAATCTCCAATAGATCCTAGGTAATAAGAGGAGTTCGAGATCCTGGGTTATTAGGAAAAAAATGGGTGCTTCCGGAGTGATATCTGAATTAACATCTAATTTTCAAAGATTTTAATGCACAACATGCATTTAGGCCATATAACATCCCATTACCTTATTTCATATACTTATAACTAATTTTTTTATATCCATTTGTCTAGGGATTATTAAAAGTATTTTTTGGTGACTTTATTGAAATATTGGATATTTTTGGGATTGTGCATAGTTAGGGAAAATAGTACGGTTTTTCCTAAAAACCATCATCCCTTTGTTGGTGCTTTAGAGGGGGTGCACAGTTTTTCCAAACTATTCAGACTCACCCTTCATATTTTACACCCTTTTATAGAGGGATTTGAACTATTGGTGTATGGTTAGTTTAACCAAGAACCCTTTCTCGAATCCTAGTAAGGGAAGACAAGTACTACTAATCATGTGACCCAACAAGGAAACCATGAAAATGGGTTTTTAATCCCCTAAAATTTCAATTAAAAATCCTAGGACCCATGGTTCAACCCCTAATCACACACATTCGACCATAATTTTATTGGTCATTATTTTAAGGCTCTCAAGAATAAAAATTGAATCCCCCAACCCCTTCTCTTTTTTGATTGAATCACCAGTGATTTTGCCTAATCTTCTTCTGGTAAGTAAATCTCCTCTTGTTTTGTTTATCATAATATTATATTCTCTCAAATTAATAGAGTGATATATTATCATTTTATTGATAAATATAATCCTTTATTTTACAGATCTAATCATTGATTTGATGTTTCTTGATTCTAGGGTTGATTCCTTGACCTCATTTATCCTCTTTATTCGTTTGTGTTTCCCATTGTGGGTGTTGACTTGATGGAATAATTAATAGTAGGTGGTTCTATAATACTTTACTCTATAATTGAAACCAAAAATTTCTTGATTTATTTGAAATGAGTTTTCAAATTGATTTAAAAAACATGATTTGATATGATTTAATGTTTAATTTAAAAAGGGCATGGAAATTGTGAAAAACCCCCAATTTCAATGGCATTGAAATTTTTGGGTGGATTTAGATAAAAATTATGACTTGAATTGAAAGTTTATTTGATGAAATGATTTAATGTTGATTCTTGAGAAAATTTTTGTTTAAATTAAAAATGATTTAAAAAGTTATGAAATTGATAAAAACCTATGATTTTTTTTGAAATTAAAAAGGCATATTTAAATTGAAATTGGGAAATTGAATTTTGAATGATTAATTGACTTGAAATTAATGATTTTCCATGAATTATTGATTGGTTTATTTAATCACATGTGATATTGGGTAATTAGTGGTTGATTGGGAAAACTACGCTAGGAATTTGAATCTCTAGCAATGTATTGACAATGAAAACTCTAAATAAACCTGGTTAAGAATGATTATCCCTGATGGGATGTTGATTGATTAGTCCTGATGGCCTGAGCCTTAGGGATGTGTACTATAGTGACCCAGCATTTTCTTACATTACTATTAAATCATTTTAAAGATACATAAAATAATAGTATTACACATAGAGGATCCAATGGTTTAGTGTCTTGGGAAAACTAGGACCATACTAACAATTACAACATCGAGTCTAAACATTTATTCAATTTCTTATTCTCTAGCTTCTTACTGGAACTTGACCACTCCTTAGTACATATAGTCACTTGAGGATATACATCAAAATGGGTGATCTAGAAGCCTAGTAAGGGGAAAGATAAGAACAATATAGCATGGGTGAGCATAATCATAACATAGGCAAAGGATCATGAACATAAGAGGAAGCAGAAATATAAGACTTGAAATGTGAAAAAACATAAAAATGAAACAACATGCCTTAGTGGTTAACTACCACACATACTTTTTAACAAATCCATCAACTTATTCACATCATTTCACATTTACTCATGATATTCATCACTTCACCCAACCTTCATGACTTCGAAGTCATTGAGGAGCAGCTTTAGAATCATCTGAATTCAATTGGAAAGTATTGTAACTTTCCATCCATTCTTGCTTATTTCTTTTCATCTCATCCCAAGAATGATGTTTTCTAAATAAAAATGGTCTAGATACTATTATCTTGGACACGATCATATCTGGTTAAAATCATTTTGGGTACGATACAAAACAATCTGAATTTGATTCATTCTCAATTGGCACTATCTCTTCCATCAGCACAAATTTCTATCAGTACCGGATATTTCTTTCTACTACTTGGTTACGATACATCTGGATATGATCCTTTCCCAATCAGTATAATCTCCTAAATTGTAACCACACTACTACAGTGAAATCGTAACCAGCTTTTACCCTGAAATTGTAACTAGCTTTTACCCTGAAATCGTAACCAGCTTTTACACTGAAATCGTAACCAGCTTTTACTGTGAAATCATAACCAGCTTTTACTCAGAAATCATAACCAACTTTTACTCTAAAATCATAATCATCTTTTACTCTGAAATCATAACCAACTTTTACTCAGAAATCATAACTAGCTTTTACTCAGAAATTGTAACCAGCTTTTACTCTGAAATCGTAACCAAATTTTACTCAGAAATCGTAACCAGCTTTTACTCAGAAATCGTAACCACCTTTTACTCTGAAATCATAACCATCTTTTACCCAAAAATCATAACCATCTTTTACACAGAAATCATAACCAGATTTTACTCATAAATCATAACCATCTTTTACGCACAAATCATAACCATCTTTTACTTAGAAATCATAAACACCATTTACTCTGAAATCGTAACCAGCTTTTACTATGAAATCGTAACCATATTTTACTTAGAAATCATAACCATCTTTTACTCAAAAATCATAACTAGATTTTACATAGAAATTGTAACCATATTTTACATAGAAATCATAACTAGTTACAGTGAAAACAGCACCACTTGTTTTACTTCCACCATGAATCCAATTATTTTAAAAAACAATCTGAATACAATTCTTTTTCAATTGGCATCTACTCTTTCACTCTCCCTTTCTTCTATAAAGCTTTCATCACAAGTTCTCAATAAAATTCATTATTTATATGAAATAAAAACCATCAAAGCATCGTCACAATTAACACAGGTCTGATTCTTTTCAAAACAAACCCAAAAAAACTGTTTCCACAAAACAAAGTGAAGTGATTTCCTTTCTTAAAAACATAACTTAACAACAAAAGACAACACTTGAAACCTTCATCACCTTTATCATCAGCTTGGTCTCAAGAATCTTCCCCTTTGTATTTTTTTTGTCAACCAAGTTTCATAAATCACTAAAATTTGTAAACTCAAGCAATGGATTAAATATCAACAATTATAAGCCTACGTATGCTAACTCATTATAGGAAACAAGAATCATTAATAGAAAAACTATGCTATCCAAAATAGTGATCATGACCACCCCTTTATTTTCTTCATTTTTCCTGGAAAACAATTCAATTTCCTTTCCTAAAACCACTCCATAAAACACTTAGAATAGTTCACACACTAGAAAATTCTGAATTCATAGCTTACCCACAACTCTCTCTTTTTTTCAATACATTTATGAAACAAAAAAATTCTTCCCATTCACAAAACAATCCAAAGGTAAGATGAGAGAGGGGACAAATACAAATACCTCAACGTTGAAGAGAAATAGGATGGACACCCATGTTCAACCTCATTTTTTAGAATGATTCCTTTGATAAAGGTTTTGTGAAGATATCAGCAACTTGTTCCAATGTTGGAACATACTCCAGCTTCAATTCACTCTTCTACATATTCTCTTTGATGAAATGATATTTGATATCAATATGTTTTTAACGATAATGTTGCACTAGATTTCTGGGGAGATTGATTTTAATTTGATTTTCACAACCCAAGAGCATGGGTAATTTCACTCCAACAAGTAAGTCTTCCAATTGTGTTTTCATCCACATAAGTTGAGTAACAGATTGAGTAATAGAAACATACTCATCTTCAACCGTACTGAGTGTTACTGAGTTTTGTTTCTTCAAATTCCAACTAACATAATTCTTTCACAAAAAGAATACACCACCAGATGTAGATCTTCTATCATCAATATTTCCTAACCAATCTACATCAGAATATCCAAATAAATCAATACTATCTGAGTTGAAATACCTGATTCCAAATTCTGTTGTGCCTCTGATGTGTTTGAGAATTATTTTTCCAGCAATAAGATGTTATTCTCTTAGAGAACTCTGAAATATTTCACATAAGGTAACATCATAAACAATGTCAGGTCTTAAGGCAGTCAAATACAATAGACTTCCAATAATATTTCGATACTCTTTCTGATCCACTTCTTTTCCATCTCCATCTTTACTCAGTTTTGTTCCCAATGAAAAGGGTGTGGAAATAGTTTTTGAATTTTCCATTCCAAACCTCTTGAGAAGTTATTTTGCATACTTTTCTTGGTAAAGGAAAATGTATTCTTTCTTTTGTTGGATGTGTAACCTAAGAAAGTATTTCATTTCTCCTAGTATGTACATTTCAAAAACATTCTTTATTTATTCAGAAAATCTTTCACAGCTTCCTTCATCATTCCCAGTAAAGATAATATCATCAAAATAAAAAATTATGATGAGAGAATAATCTTGACTTCCTCTGATGTAAAGATTGTTATCCACCCTTTATTTATTAAAATTCATCTTTCATAAGCATGTATCCAATTTGGAATACCATGCCCTCAGAGCTTGTTTTTGGCCATACAAATCCCTTTTCAATATGCACACGTAACCTTAATCTTTTCAAATAATAAAGCCATAATGTTGTTCAATATAAACCTCTTCTTCAAGATCACCATTTAGGAATGCATATTTAACATCCATTTGAAAGATATTGCAGCCTCGTTGTGTGGAAATAACAAGAATGGTTCTGATTGTTTCAAGTCTTACCACTAGAGAAAAGGTTTCATCAAAATCAATACCCTCAATCTATTAATACCCTTTGTAAACCAATCTTGCTTTCTTTCTTATAAGTTCACCTTCTTCATTCAGCTTGATCCATAAAACCCATTTTGTTTTAATGATGTTTTTGTTTTCAGGCTTGGGTATGAGTTCCCATGTATTGTTCTATTCAATCTGATCCAATTATTCATTAATGACTTAAACCCATTCTGGATGCTCAAAATCTTCTTTTACATCAGTCGGTTCCACCTTTTAATACAAAGAAGTATGTGTAATGGAATTGGTTGTTCTTATTTTTTGAACCTTCTAATGTTGATCACCAATTATATTTTGTACTTCCACATGTTTCCTCATCCTTGGATAAGATTTTCTATTGTCTTCATTACTTGAAATAGGTAAGTCTGATTCTTCTTATTGAGAAGGAATACACTTGTTTGTATCCTTATCAGAATTGTTTTCTTCAACTTGCTCAACTTCATTGTTTTCCTGAACAAGTTTCTATTTCTCAGATATTTCAATCACTTTCACATCAACTGAATCAAAAATTCTTTTTTGTTTCTTTGTTGTAGCATATGTATTCTATTCCTTCTGGAGAGTAGCTGATAAAGATTCCATCATCACCTTTTTTCTCAAACTTACCATAGTTTCAACCTTTCTTATTTATAACACAAGGACTCCCAAAAACTATAAAGTGCTTCAAACTTGGATTTTTTCCATAAACAAATTCATAGGGAGTCATACCTGATTGTGGCCTATTGAAACAATGGTTCTGAATAGAAATAGTAGTACTCATGGCTTGCCTCCAAAAGTAATGATAAAGACCGTGCTCAAGTAACATGGTTCTTCCCATTTCCACTAGGATTATATTCTTTCTTTCAGCAACCCCATTTTGTTGGGGAGTTTATAGAGAGCTATACTCATGCCAAATTCCATGTTTCTCAAGATATATTTCAAACTCTTCACTTCTGTATTCACCACCGTTATCAATTCTCAACTTCTTCACAGAACAATCACATTCTTTCTTATATTTTCTTCTGAAACTTTTAAACATTTTCAAAGAATCTGATTTGTGTTTCATGTACATAACACAAGTAATGCGAATAAAATCATTAATTAAAGTAATAAATTAATTATCTCCTTGTGTTTATTGTTTGTTCATTGGCCCACATATATCAGAATGGATCAGCTCCAGGGGTTGTTTTGAACAAATATCAACTTTCTTAGGCACAACATTTGTAATCTTTCCTTTCTAACAAATAATACAACACCAATCTCTACTTCGTGGAAAATCAGGAATGTCTCAAACACTATCTCTTTTAGATAACTAGCTCATGTTTCTCTAACACATATGTCCAAGCCTTTTATGCCATAACTGATTCTCTTCCACCATACTTTTGTAACAATAGTTTTGTGAGTCACCAACCTGAAACAAGTTTCCTTTTGTACATTGACCTCTTGTAACAATCTTTATATCTTCTTCACTCTTTACAACAAATCCATCTTTCTTGAAGATAACTTTGTTACCCTCATCACACAATTGTGAAACACTTAGTATATTGTATTTTATCCCACCAACATACAATGTTTTCTTAGATTAGATCTTTTCTTTTCCAATGATGGATGACCCAATAGCTTTGATTTTCAATGATTCATCATTTCCAAACGTCATTGTGCCTTCTTTAAAATATTTCACATCCTTCAATGATTTTAATACTCCTATCATGTGAGAAGAACACCCACTATCAAGTATCCAGTTTCATTCTCCTTTCATGGATTTTAATGCAGTTTCAACAACAAATTCCTTTTCTCCATTCTTTTCATTCTTCACCTTCAGATTTTTAGAATTGAGAATCTTTTGTTGAGCCGGTAAAAAAACAAGACATCCTTTTACAATGTGTCTAGGTTGTTCACATCTTTCACAAATAGTTTCCAAGTGTTGAAACCTATTTTCAGTCTTCACTTCATTCTATTCAGAATTCTTCAAGACAGCCTTTTAATTTTTCTTTCTTTGAGGAGATTGAATTCCCCTCAATATCTTCCTTTCATAACCTGTGGGATAATAGTAATGTTGTTGATTAAACCAACACATACTTTTTGTGTGTCTGAATCCCCCACAATACCAGCAATACACATAAAAAGATTATTTTCCTCTAAAACCTCTATACTGATCAAAATTTTAAATGTGTTTCTCAGCCACCTTCTTCTATTGATTTTTTGATTCACCAGCCGTTCTATTATCAATCGGATTATTTATTTTATTTTATGAATTATCAAAACTAGAAGCATTGAAAACAATTTCAGCTTTAGAATGTTTCAAAACATTCCCAACCTTATTGGTCTTGTCCACATACATAACTTTACCATCTTTCTTCATTAAAAAAAAATTCCATTCTTATTCTCACCCTTTGAAGGTATCTTTTTTTATCCTTCTCAAGTTTCTCATTATGAGAACATTCACCAATTTCAGTGATAGAGTTTTGTAAACATAGACTTTTCTCTTTAGCTTTAGAGAGTTTTCATTGGAAAAGTTCCAACTCTTCTTCTTTTACTTTCAACTTCACCTCTAAATGTTCAACATGATTCTTTTATTCTTCAAGATATTTCTTCAAATCATCAATCTCTTTAATTAGATTTTCTTTCTCACCAAAAAATCATTCTTGGTTTCTTGACCATTCATCTTCTATCTTTTTGTTTTCTTTTTCAATCCTTCTTATATTTCTGTGACATTATTTTAACTCTTCTTTCAAATGCATTTCAAGATGAGTTTCTTCTTCTTCAGAACTACTGCTTCCAAATTATTCATCATTCACTGTTTCAATGAAAGTATTTTCATTACTAAACTCAATGTATTTTTCAGATTCAGCATCACTCTCTTCTTCTTTTTCATATTTGGAAAATAAACTTCTTCTTTTTTATTTGAAGAATTTATTTTCTTTTCCTTTTTCTCCCTTTTTCTTCCATGATATCCTCATATTTATTTCTTCAATATAATTGTTATCTTCTTTCTTACTTCAAGGACAATGAGCCGCAAATTGACTAACACCTCTACATTCAAAACATTTCAAGGGAAGTTTCCCTTTATATTTCCCTATACCTCTTTTCACATTGTTAGAAAACAGGGATAAGATTTCATTGAAATTTTTACATACCTCATTTTCAGAATCAGTATCACCAGCTTCATCTTCAATAACAATTTTCTTTGACTTTTCTTTCTTTATAGCCTTGAAATACATTTCTCTATCAACCTTTGTTTTGTTCTTTATAGAATTCTCTCTTCTTATTTCATAAGTGATAAGAGTGCTATATAAATCATCAAGAGATAATGTTTCAGGATCTCTATCTTCCAATGAAGAAACTTTTGCATTGAATTTGTCAGGTAGGATTCTCAAGATATTTTCAACAACTGTAGAGTCTTTCATCTTTTCACCAAAAAATATGATAGTACTCACAATGTCATTCACCTTGGTAAATAATTATCTAATAGATTAATGATCACCCATCTTCAAATCTTTAAACTTCAATCTCCATATTTGTAACTTTTCCTTATTCACTTTTTTATTTCCTTCGTATATGTTTTTCAACTTATCCAATATACCTTTAGTTGTGGAAACACCTTTCACTCTCAATTATTCACATTTATAAAGTGATGATAATATATCATTTTTTCCCTTCCATCATTCTCAAGAAACTTATTGTAAAAAAGTGTAAGTGGAGAACTATCATCAATGGGAGGAAACCCAACTGTTGCATCTTCAAGAACATCATAACTGATAGACATAAGATATGGAATCATTCTATCTTTACATATATGATAGTTCATTCCATCAAAGACTGGAATAACTTTATTGTTCACACAGTTCACGTTCTCCATCAGCAAAGAATAACGAAGGGAACTTAGCTTTGATACCAATTGAAAGTGCCCAGTCGGAGTATTGTATCACTGAGAGGGGGAGGGTGTAAATCAATGATACTCTTTTTCTTTTGTGTTTCTTTTCAATTGAAACAACCTTCACCTCCTATTAAGGATTTAAATTCCCTGCTGGGAAACAAAAACAACACACATCCACAAGAACACAAAGATTTACAAGGTTCACTATTCAATAAGAATAGCTACGTCCTTGGTATGGTTTGGAAATGATCCAATACCATACAATACACTATAAAAAAATCCTTCGATTACAATGAGTAGGATGTACCCTTTCACTTGTGTAGCACTATGAAACAATCCCACTAGTGTGTGTGCACCCATTTAGCAGAGTAGAGTAATACAATTGTTTTGTAACAACTCATGTTACCTGCACTTATTTTCAATTCGAAAAATGTATTCAAATTGTAAAACAATTCTTCTTTTACTTACCCAGAATAAAGGTAAGAACCACTTGGACTTTGTTATGAAGCCCTGAGTCTAATCGTTTTTGAATACAATTCTTTCAAAACAAAGATCCCATTCCGATTCTTTCAATACAAAGATTCCATTCTGATTTTCTAATAGAAAACAATAAAGTAGAATCAGCACCACTTCAATTCCCTAATATAATTATTGAGCTGAATAGAACATGAATGAATCGGCACCACTGAAAACAATTGTCAATTCAAATGGAATTGATCTCTTCTTCTATCTAGAAACCCGAATATTTTATCTCTTCTGTAAGTCTCACAAGTATAAAGTACTTTACACCTTTTCTAGGTGACCCAAAACATGTTTAGGAGGGAATCCCAAAACACTTTCATGCTCACTTAAATTCACCCAAATATGAATTTCTCCTAAGATCTTGGTGCAATTATGACTTTGTCAATGCTTCTTGATTCTTCTCGAATCTTCTAAAATCTTTATCTCTTCTTTTCCAGACTCCCATTTCAATTTTCAATAAAATTAAAATTGATGAGCAATATATGAGTCTGAATCTGATTCTATCATACTAATTTCATCAAAATAGTGATTTATACAACTCCAATTGAATGTGTTTGAAGAAATGCACTTCTCCACTTGAGATACAATCACTCTTTTAAAAGAAAGGATCCCCCTTTTACAATTCATTCATCGGTCTCCTTTTCTTTTCTTTTCGCTTTACCCACATGAGAAAACACACTTCATTCACCAACATGTTCTTGTATCATGACTACCTTCATGACTTTGAAATCATTGAGGATCAGCTTTAGCATCATCTAAATTCACATGGAAAGTATTCTAACTTTCTATCCATTCTTGCTTCTTTCTTTTCATCTCATCCCAAGCAAGATCTTTTCTAAATAAAAATGGTATGGATACTATTATCTTGAATAAGATCATATCTGGTTACAATCATTCTGGGTATGATACAAAACAATATGAATTTGATTCAGTCTCAATTGGAACCATATCTTCCATCAGCACCACTTTCTATCGGTACAACGTCTTTCTTTATACTACTTGGTTATGATACATCTAGATATGATCCTTTCTCAATTGGAATCATCTCTTAAATCATAACCACAAAACTATAGTGAAATCATAACTAGCTTTTACCCTGAAATTGTAACCATATTTTACCCTAAAATCATAACCAGCTTTTACACTGAAATTGTAACCAGCTTTTACCCTGAAATCGTAACCAGATTTTACTCAGAAATCATAACCATCTTTTACTCTAAAATTGTAACCAGATTTTACTCTGAAGTTGTTACTAGCTTTTACTCAGAAATTGTAACCAGCTTTTACTCAGAAATCCTAACCAAATTTTACTTTGAAATTTTAACTAGATTTTACTCAGAAATCGTAACCAGCTTTTACTCTGAAATCGTAACCATCTTTTACTCATAAATCATAACCAGCTTTTACTTATAAATCGTAACTAGATTTTACTCATAAGCCATAACCAGCTTTTACACAGAAATCATAACCAGCTTTTACTTAGGAATCATAACCAGCTTTTACTCTGAAATCGTAAATAGCTTTTACTCTTAAATCGTAACCAGCTTTTACTCAGAAATCGTAACCAGCTACAGTGAAACAATCACCACTTATTTTACTTCCACCATGAATCCAATTGTTTTGAAAAAAAAAATATGAATACAATTATTTTTTGATTGGTTGTAACTCTTTCACTCTCCCTTTCTTCTATAAATCTTGCATCATAAGTTCTCAATAGAACTCCTGATTTATATGAAATACAAACCATCAAAGCATCATCACAATTAACATGGGTCTGATTCTTTTCAAAACAAACCCAAACAATTGTTTCCACAAAACAAAGTGAACTGATTTCCTTTCTTCAAAACATAACTTGACAACAAAAGGCAACACTTGAAACCTTCATCACCTTTATCATTATCTTGGTCCCAAAAATTAGTTCTAATTACATTTAATTACTGCTAGTTTTTACTAATTATCACTAATTTTTTCTAATTATCAGTAATTAATACTAATTACTACTAATTCATACTAATTACTACAAATTATACTAATTACTACTAATTATTACTAAATATTACTAAATATTACCAAATATTACTAATTACCACTAATTACCGCTAATTTCCACTAATTAATACTAATTATTACTAATTACCACTAATTGCCGCTAATTATTACCAATTGCCACTAATTTTTACTAATTTCCTCTAATTACATTTAATTTTTAATAGTTAGCACTAATTATTACTACTTAGTACACCTTACTACTAATTATTACTAATTACTACTAATTATTACTAATTACTACTAATTACTACTAATTACTACTAATTATTACTAATCACTGACAATTACCACTAAGTACCACTAATTACCACTAATTATTACTAATTACCACTAATTGCCACTAGTTTTGACTAATTACCACTAATTATTACTAATTATTACTAATTATTACTAATTATTACTAATTATTTCTAATTAAAAATAATTATTACTAATTATTACTAATTATTACTAATTTCTACTAATTATTATTACTTACTACTAATTACTACTAATTACCACTAATTTTTACTAATTACCACTAATTACTACTAATTATTACAAATTATGACTAATTTTGACTAATTACTACTAATTATTAATAATTACTGCTAATTTTTACTAATTATCGCTAATTACCACTTATCATTACTAATTTTTTTAGTTTTTAAAATATTTTTACTAATTACCACTAATTTTTAATAATTATTTTGATTTATCGCTAGTTTTTACTAATTACCGCTAATTAATACTAATTGCCATTATTTTTTTACTAGTTAACGTTAATTTTTACTTACTACCACTAATTTTTACTAATTAGCACTAATAGTTACTAATTATGGCTAATTATTACTAATTATAACTAATTATTACTAATTATTGTTTATTACCACTTATTATTACTAATATTTATTAATTTATAACATATTTTATTAATTACCGCTAATTTTGAATAATTATTTTAATTTATTGCTAATTCTTACTAATTACCACTAATTAATACTCGGTTCCGCTATTTTTTACTCATTATATTTAATTATTACTAATTACAGCTAATTATAGGTATTTACAGCTAATTAAAACTAATTACTACAAATTAGTACTATTTACTCTTTAATTAAAAACATTACTACTAATTAAAACTAAATATTTCTAATTTAAAATAACTACTGCTAAATATAAATAATTACTTCTGATTATAAATAATTGCTTATAATTATAAATAATTACTTCTAATTGACTCTAATTACAACTAATTAATAATATTAAAATATAATAAAAATAAATAAAATAAAAATTTAAAATATTACATAAATACCTCAAAAATGAAGCTTTTGTGTGCTGTAAAATTCAAAATTTCCTTCCTCCTAAAATTTTATAATTCTACTTGAACAAGTGAATAGAGGAAGGCGAAAACAGAAGAAATGAGAGTTGAATTGGTGAATTGAGAGAAAAAATTTGGGGGTGTGTATATAGGTTAGATTAGTATCGACAAGACTATTTGCGATGGGAACCCCGTCGTAAATAGTGTCTGCAATAAATAATTGAGGCGGCAGTAGAAAAACTAATTGCGACGGGTCTCGTCGCAAATACTCACATGCCGATAGAGTATTTGCGACGGGTCCCGTTACAAATACTCACCTGTCGACAGAGTATTTACGATAGGTGAATGATCCCAACGCAATTACCTTTACATGACCTAGGGTATTTGAGATGAGAACCAAGTCCCATCACAAATACTCATTCTCACATTTTGGTGGGAAGGCACACTAATAATATTTGCGATGAGTTTGTTTACCCGCCGTAAATACATGTTTATTTAATAGTAAATGTGACAGGTGTCGGGTGTCGGGTCCATAGAAAATGGCCATTGCAAAAGGGAAATTTTCCTATATTGGGGGGATCATAATCATTGAGACTTTTTCTCCTGAACTTCACACTTGGTGATCTCTGGTAGGTTAGATCATGAGGACAAACCCACCAATAGGAACACCACATGTTTCAAATGTCATTGGTTCTTCCTATCTATTGACATTTGTATTGGTCTACTGTCTTGAGAACGTTATCATTGTGTGTCATTTGATCATGTACTTTGATATAAGGAAAATACCATGATAATTAAATCGTGGTGATGTTGATTGTGTTGGGTCTATCATTGGTGATATGAAATTAGTTGAATGGTCAAGATAGAATTTGTCGCTTCCGCGTTGAGGAAGTAATATTTCAGGTCTGGTTGATCGGGATGGTAGTACTTTCATAAATCCTTGGACAAGGTCGTCAGAGGTAAGTTCATCCAGATAGATCAACAAACAATAAAGTAAGAAAGGACAATGACACAAGTGCATGTCCTGCTTTATGAAATATCTAAAGACAAAGAGATTATATTACACAGTGTGTGTTCGATGGTTGGTTGTCATTTTTATGACTATTTTTTTATCTCTTTAGGGGACTTGAAGGGTTGCTAAACTCTGCTCTTGGTCTGTGAATACTATTCACTGCTATCGAGATAAGGGCTTAGAGGGTCACACATAATAGCATATTCAATAATCTTCCATATTCCGGTTAATAGGTAAATAAGATAAGGTGGGACCCACTAAGGGGTTCGAGGGTTTTCCAAGTTTTAATAATCACCGAAGAATAAATTAATTAATTAATATTTGAGTATAGAATAATTTGGTTAAATTTATATATTAAAATTATTCATGAGGTATTCAGTGAATACAGGAAAATATTATGCGAACAAATATTATTTTAATATTACAGGTTCGTTTAATATTAATCGGAAATTACGAGTCGAGTCAAATGACTCTGTTTTATCATGTGATATATTTAATATATATTATAGGTATGTGATAAAATATAAATAATATTTATGATGTAGTTTAATTCACCATAATTATTTATTTATTACTTATTTACTGGACATTTTTTTTGGGGGTCGGGGAACCCTTTCATTTATTTTGAGTGTCCCTCTATATAAGTAGGAGAGAGGGTCATTTCTTGTGTGATGTTCATGCCAACGAAATGAGTCTCTCTCTCTCCTCCCACCTTCTAGAGTGAGAGTCTCTCTCCGAGCGCTAATCAAAGTATTTCTCCACAGATCAAAGAAAGGGGATCATGGTGATCATCATGACATCGAAGAGACCGTCAGAGCACTGTGATAGCACTCTGAATTCAATGAACAACATGCACACAGATTTTTGGAGTGTGTGTAAAATCAAGAGGGGTTCGAATTTGGATCCTTCGAGCAACAGTCGCAAATGACGACCTACAGATGAGTGCACTTTTGGATCGAACTACGTACATGTTCATTTTTATTTTTTTCTTATTAAAAAAATGTGAGATCCTCATACTATACCAGGGCTCAGATCACTAGAGATGAGAAGTTTCGTTGTCCCGACGATGAAAATTTTTAAATACCCGGCCCATCGGGTTCTTCTGCGCACCCCAGTACTTTCAATTGGTATCAGGTCAAATGAGTAGATTTTTTGAGCCAATAAAAATTAATATTGCATTAAATGAAGTAGAGGATTTAAATTTGGTCCCAATGGAATAGAATACACACTGATCGAATACAAGACGACCAAGTTATAGTCATAAAAAATCATGGATTGTGTGCGATTTGTTTTCGAGAATTTACATTGAAATATATTTTACACAAATGTTTTAATTTACATGAATTTGATTTCCATTTGTAATTATAGTCATCCTGCAGATTCATGAAGGTTCGGACCAGACACCAAATGCCAGAACAGAATTCTCGGCTAATTATTTTTCCACATGTTTGGGGAAAAATTTAATAATAATAAAAAAATACAAATGGACTATAGAAGGATTTTGATTTTCCAATGAGGCGGACCCACCTTGTAGTGAAAATAATTTTTTTCAATTTGATAAGAAGGGGGCGATCTGACCCTTGTGGCCCTTTTTTTATTAAAAAAACAAAGAATTGTCGGTTGTAAAGTAAAGTCGAAGAAAGAAATATAAAAAGAAAGAGGGGTTGGAGGGGCCACCATCGGCTTCCCTTACGAGCCACGTTGCGTGCACATAACCCTGATATTCAGCCTTCGTGGCTCCCTCCTGCGCCAGACCACCCTTCGTCAGTCGCGCACAGAAAACCTTGGTCGCTGCTTCCCATGCCCGACCGTCCCCTCCAACATCGCCTACCCCCAACTAGATAGGCCAGATTTGACCATCCATTTTCTGGTCTCTACACCAGATTGTCGCTGCCTGAAACCCTAGGCTAATTGAGCAAAATCCGACATGAGAAGATCCAGCAAACCCTCCTGACCAGTCATGATCTCGGCTTTGGACAAGTATTTTTTTATTAAAAATGGGGTTTCACGGTCTTGGGGGGATTTCCCCAACTCAGAACGGGTCAATCGGGTCTTCCTAGACCAGAACACCCCGCAAGGGGTTTACCCGGCCTGGAATGAGCCTGTGTGAGTTCAGCCCGACCAACATTGGCCTTACCGAGGGGTTTGGGGCCCGAGTTAACCAAAATTAGTTTAATTTATTTATTTAATTTTAGTATTAAATTAGTTAAAATATTAATTTTTGGTTTAAAAAATAATAATTTTAATATACTGAATAATAAATTTAATTTTGGTATTAAATTAAACTATTTAATTAATTTAAATTTTTTTGGAATTAAAATTAAATTAATAATGAACTGAATAGAATTAAATTATTTGAATTTATACAATTCATTTAATTTAATTAATTCCCTCATATTTAAATTATTGTAATTTAATTTTTATCATGCATTATTGAATATACCGACTGGTCTTGAGAAAATTGACCAAGTCTGTGCATGTCTAGATGACTTGTTTAATTATTTATTACATGCATGTGATGATTGTAATAAGTAGGTAATTAAATGATGATCTATGCATAATCTTTTCATTTAATATGTACAAGGGCTACTGCATCCAATATTATCTGTATGTATTTTGTGCTCTTGAGTCCCCATCACCTGCTAGCAAGTACATTTGTACTATGATGAGGACGCTGTAAGTCATAGACCATGTCAAGACGAGGTGGAATTCATATGAGTAGTGGAAACACTTGACGGGGATGAGCTGCATCACGAGTCAAGATACGACTCAGGTATAATACCCCTAGCTCAGGGTTAATCTATTGAGTAAAATGGGTTAACCAGTTTTAGATACTCAAGATCGGTGGGGTAGTTTATTTCCCTTAAGCATTTGTTTATTATTTTATGCATTTTCATAATAGTAAGAAATGAATAAAATAATAAACATTAAAATTCATGAAAAAGCGATGGATGTTTTTCTATTAATATTAAGTTGTGAGTGAAACAATATAGTATGAATAGATTAATAGAAATGGATTGCATTCATTGAGAAAAATATAAAAACCCTCAAATAAATATTAAGTCATTAAACGCCTTCCATCATTTGAATTTTAAAAAAACCTTGGTGTTCAGGGTGCTCATCAGCCATAGTTGAGGGTACCACATACTATTGGGGAGTTCTTTTGAGAGTTATGGTTTAACTTAACTAAATATGGAAGAAAAGAAGTATCCAAAGCTAGCTTGTTGTAACTCTAGAGGCAAGTGTTGAGTAAATCAAGTTTATGATTTTAGAAGCTAGAACTTCACTCAAAAGATCAAGGAGTTGCGAGTTAATGTGGTTGGATAGTCAAAAACATACCTTGAAATCTCTGAGTAGTGGCATATACAATGCTTTTAGACTATGATGGGAGGTTCACAGATCCCTGCCACTAGAATACTCAAGTGACAGAGTATTATGATTCTAGTACAGAGGGTTCTTAGAATTCGATAAAATAGTGGGAGACATTTAATAATTTAATAATGTCTAAATTGGTAATCAAGATAAAAGTACTAATCTGCTAGTTTTTATTTTTATAGAAAATATAAAATAATACCAAAAATAAGTTCTGATAAATACTGAATAAGTGATTATTACACTTGATATGTGTAAATTGAAAGTTGGATCATGATATTTCATTACATAGCATTCTTATCACCCATATACTCCAGTTTCTTTTTAGATTACAAAAAAATATAATGGATTAAATGGTTCATTACCCTTTTGATAAGGTTCTCTAAGATAATAAAAACATTAAAGAAAGATTCTTCATTAGTTCTTATGGAAAACAAATTGAAAGACAAGATAAAAAATTCCAATGGAAAGAGTGGAACCAAATTTCATTCATAGTGTCCTTTAAAGAAATATGTATTAAATATGAGTTTATTTACTTAACATATCATGAAATAAATCAACGAAAGTTCACAAGTAATATACTGAATCGAAGAAGAAAGTAGCTGCTTCTTCTTTAGGAATATTCATTAATTATTTATAATGCTTTTGTAATACTTTTTGGGTATCGAATATGATGTTCATATAACATATTTTTATTTGAATTCAGTAATCAAGTAAGTATAGAAACATTACTAGAAGTAAGGTGTGTTCTCCAACCATATGATAAAGGGTGGTTCTTAAGTCAATGGTGAGAAACATACAACTTCTAAATTTCCAAGTGGATGATTCTAGTAGAACTTTTATTTAGTATAAATAAAAAATTTATCTTATGTGTCCTTTGGACACAAAGATACATTATGTTGCTTTAGTAATGAATATTGTTTGTGGTTTTTCATAATCAACCAATAGTTCATTGGTACATGAATCATAGGAAATACTTGATGAATATAAAATGTAAGACCGATATACCCAGTTGTGGAAAGTTAATTCTTTATCAAGTAAAAATAAAAGTGTATTTCAAGGATAAACCCAGTATGGTATTTAGACTCAATGGAGAAAAATACATTAGGTATTATTGATGTATATACTAATTTAGTTTGGACAAAAAAACCTTTATAAATAAATGTCATCCATAAATATTTTGGAATTAGTTTAGTTAGAGACTGTGAACTATTACAAGGGAAACCTAGTGGTAAATATAATTTATAAGATTATTTTAAGTGATTATGGAATATGAAAGTGAAGTATGGTATTTACATGGTCAGAAGATATGAGTTGTTTTAGGCTAGTATGTTGAAGGATATCTTGACCAAGAATTCATCAATCATCATAATGTATCATGAAGTAATTCCTAAACACACATCACCTTATCTACATCAAAGTTATGATGCTAATATGGAGGATAAATGATGAGTCTAACATGTTAACATTGATCAATAAAATTTAGCATGAATCAATTCCTAAATGCACATTTCCTTTGACATATCAGATACATGACGTAAGTAAAAGGATAATCAATGTTAATATTTATTTCCATTGTAGTTACTTACATTATTTTTCAAGACATCCTTAGAAATTAATGACATTATCCCATAAACATATTCCAACTATCATGAAAAATGGATATCATATGAGTTACATTATGGTGGAAATTCATTATTTCATAATAATATGAGTTTCGATGAAAAGTTTTTGTTAAGGATATAAACAAACTTGCATCAAATAAAACAAAATTTTCATATAAAGTAATTATCCTAAAAGTTTCTTAGGATATTACAAAAACACCTTTGATAGAAAATTTAAATTCAAGTGATAGACTATATTTCTATAAAAGGGTGTACATATCTACTTGAGATAGTAGGATGAAAATTGACCTAAGTTTAGTCAGTGCTAGAGATGCACAAATAATTGGCATAGGAACGAGTTCCGCAAGAACTTTTGGAAGAGGAATATTCCAGATACACGTGTTGTGTAGGAAGGTTAAAACCATTGTGATGGTTCTATATTCACCGTGTCCAGTGAAACATTACTCATTTAGAATAATAATTCCAATAAGTAGGAAATATATGAAAATTAAATAAAATTGACAGGATCAATTAAAAAATCAATGATAGATTCCATGTATCAACGTACAGGGGGCTTATTATTTTGAATACCATGGTGGGTATTTAAATGAGATTATACATGGATGGTAAAATCATGGTACCAATAGGGATCGATTGGTAATACTAATTCATTATGCCTAAATCCATTAGAATTTTACTTATCATAACTAATTTTTATGATTATTTTATTGAGAATTGGATTTCAAGACCAGAAACCATGGAAGGTGTCTATACGATGCAACCAAAAAGGGATGACGACACCATAAAATACCAATAAGGGGTGAAATCTACTTAAATCCATTTTAGTATTAAAGTAAGAAATAAGATCATAGAATATTCATTTGTAATGAATCTTTTCCACGTGTCTACCATATTTTAGTGGGAGAGCCATTTTTTTCCAAGTATAATATGTTTTCTAACTTATGGAAAATAGTTATTGGTCTTACAGTTAATTAAGACCAGAATGAATGTAATTATCTGGAGATTGACTTAAAGTAGAAACATAATTTATAAGGAATGAAATCTACTGAGGTAGATTTAATGGTTTTTTAGATCTAGTCAATTTTATATATACTGGAAAGGTATTGAAAAATACAAGCTAGAACAATTAGAGAGAGAATTACTACTAATATCACATGGCATAAATCTCTTTAAGAAGATATGTATAGGTATAGAAGGAGATTTATGTGGTGAGTTAAAATCCATACTCTTATATGATGGATCAATCACATATTCCATGACATGTAAAAAAATTATATTTCCAACATAAACTCTATAGTAGGAAAATAAAAATTTTATCTAGGAGAACTACAAGGGAAGTAGTCAGTACTATCCAATTCAACTTGAAGAAGTAAAAAAGGATATGTACCTAGTATGTGGAGAGGAGGGGATAATCATTACAAGGGGACATAAACTAGTTTTCGTATAAGGTTAATATGATATAATATCATATTTAGGATAATGTAATGATCCAGATAAGCTCATTCAATCCACTGGTAGCTATACCTACAAATACCGAGTATGTTGCAACTTTTTTGGAAGCCAAGAAGAAGTGTATAATATGTAATGATTTGTTCCTGTTCTTGGAATAACACCCAGTAAGTAATGTTTTATCATTATGATAATTATATTACTATTACTATCCAATATGATAAATTTAGAAAGTGTACAAATGGATATATACTTGGGGTTTACATCTCTTGAGGAGTCTTACTCAAGGAGATGAGGTCGCACATAGCAGAATAGTCACACAGTAGAGACATAGTAGACTCTAAAACTAAATCCATGGCTCAACAGAAACATGATCTTTATCATATGAGATATAACAAGGATAGTTATCAAGGTGACTCTAGTGAAATTGAGAGTGTTGTAATAATGGGTTCCCTAGACCCAACTAAATGGTAATTTTAGATTTCTATATCATGCATATAGTTAGATATGCATGATTTACACTTACCATTTTACTGTATACATTTCTTCATACACTATTTAATGGTAATTTACATAGATTAATTATCTTATCAAAAGGTTATAACAAATCTCGGGCTATAATGAGAACCTCGAGACACAATGACATTAATCTTAAATATATGCCCTATGGTATAGATGCATCAAACTAACTGGACGTAGTTGATGTCTAACAATCTGATGTTGGGGGATCATAAGCATTGATCCTTTTTCTCGTGAAATTTTTACTTGGTAATCTATGGTAGGTGAGATCAGGAGGACATACCCGCTAATAGGAATACTACATGTTTCAAGTTTCATTGGTTGTTCCTATCTATAGAAATGTGTATTGGTCTCTCAACATGAGATCATTATCAATGTGTATAATTTGATTTCATAATTTTATACAATTAAAAAAACATGATAATGAAATCAAGGTGATTTAGCTTGTTTTGGGTGCGTCATTAGTGGTATGTCATTGATTGAATGGTCAAAATAGAATTTATCGCTTCTGAGTTGATGAAGTAATATCTCTGGATGGATTGATCAGGATGGTAGTACCTTCATAAATCCTTGGAAAATGTAGTTGGAGTTAAGTATATCTATATAGATAAAAAACAATAAATAAATAAAGGACAATTACACAAGTGTGAGTCCTGATTTATAATATATCTAAAGATAAATAGATTATATTACACCGTACATGTTTGTAGGTTGGTTTTTGTTTCTATGAATGTTCCTTATCTCTTTAGGGGCCATGATGGGTTTTAGGAATCTAATCTTAATTTGTGAATTCTATTCATTGATATCTATATAAGGGCCTATAGGGTCACACACAATATCATATTCAAGAATATTCCCTATTATGGTGAATAGGTAAATATTACATTGTGGTCCCCACCACAGAGACTGAGGGTTGTCCATGTTTTAATTACCATCAAAGAAAAAATAAATTCATTATTAGTTGTGAATATAATAATTGGGTTGAATTTATTTATTAAAATTATTCATGAGGTATTTAGTGAATACATGAAAAATATTATACGAACAAATACTATTTTAATATTCCAGGTTCGTTTAATATTAATCAAGAATTATGAGTTAAGTTAAATGACTTAGTTTTATTATGTAATATATTTAATATATTTTAAAGGTATTTTATAAAATATAAATAATATTTATGACACAGTTTAGTTCATCACAATTATTTATTTATTACATATTTAGTGGATGTTTTATTCCTGGGGGTTGGGGAACCCTTCCAAGTATTTTGAGCATCCCACTATATAATTAGGAGAGATGCTCATTTACTATGTGTTGTTCATTCCAAAAAAATGATATCCTCTCTCTCCTCACACCTTCTCTCTCCAAGTTCTGATCCAAGTATGCCTTCGCAGATCGAAGGTAGGGGATTGTGGTGACTATTGCAACGTCTAAGAGATCATTGGAGAACCACACTTGCACACGGAATTAGATTAATGACATGCTCATGGATTATTGGAGCAACTATGGATGATCTAGTGGGGTTCATCTTTGGATCCATCAAGTAATGGTCACTGGCAATGAGTTACAGTCTAAAGTGCTCTGGATCTAACAAGGTACACATTCATTTTTATTTTATGCTACGCGAGACCCTCAGACCATATCGTGGATTGGATCATCATAGATGAAAAGTTTCTCCATCCCGAAGATGAATTTTTTTAAATCCCCATCCCACCGGTATTTTTTTTGTTCCCCAATACCTTTATAAAATACTATAGAATATAAAATTCAATGAAATAAATTCAAAAATAATGTAATCTCTTCTTCTTCAAGTCTATTCATCAATGTATGTAGTGTTTCAGTTATACTTCTTGGTTATTAAATAAAATATTCCTATCACATATGTATATTTTGATATAGTAACCAAGTAAGTATATAAACATTACAATAAATAAGGTTAATTCTCTAAGAAACTGAGAAATATTGATTCCTAAGTCAGTGGAGAGAAGTGCACAACTTCTAATTTCCAAGTTTAAATGATTATTATTCAAATTTTTTTTAAGTATCACCAAAAACATTTGTCTATTTTGTTTGAAACAAGGAAACATTATTCCATTAAGAAATTAATTTTGTTTGTGGTGTATAATACTCAATTAATATTTCATTAATTCTTGAATCATTGGAAACATATAATGAATATAAAATATAATACTCCAATACCCAGTTGTGGTAATATAATTAATTGTCTAGAAAAACTAAGTGGTTTTCAAGGGTATACCCAGTATGGTTTCAGTCTCTATATATTTAAAGACCTTATGTTTTATCAACACATTTACTTATTTAGTTTTGAAAAAAAAAACCTTTAAAAATAAAGGTAATAAATAAATCTTTCATAATTTTTTCAGCTAGAGAGTGTAAACTATTCCATGGTAAGCTAGTGGTAACTATACTTTATAATATTACTTTAATTATTTTAAGGAATGTAAAATCAAAATATGTAATATGAATTGTCAAAATATATGAGTAACTTTGAGCCTGTCTTCCAAATAATATCATGACCAATCACATATCAATCAATAAAATATAGTATAGAGTTATTTAAAAACGTATATTTCCTTATAGACATCAAAGTTATGATGTTTCTAGGGAGGATCAATAGTGAGTCTTACATGATAAAATTTATTAAAAAAATATAGTATGGAATAATTCCTAAACACATATTTCTTTATATACATATTATTCAAGTTGTAAGTAAATGATCTTCAATGTTGAGACTTATATGCATTGCAAAAACATCCATTGTTTTTGAGACATACATTGTAAATAGTGGCATTAACCCATAACCATATGCCAACTATAATGAAAAATGAATATCATATGATTTATCATATGATATAAATCCATTATGTCATAAGAACTTTTATTTAGATACAATGTGTTTGTTAAGGATATAAACAAACTTTCATCAACCAAAACACAATGTGCATCTAAAGTAATTATCTTAAAGTTTTATAATGATATTAAAAAAACCTAGAGTTAAAAAATTGATAGTCAAGTAATAGTCTATATGTATATAAAGGGTGAACATATATATATGAGATAGTGGGAGCTAGATTGATTTGGATTCCATCAATTCCAAATATTCACAACTAGTTGTCATATGAACAAGTTTCACAAGAGATTGTGGAAAATGGATGTTCTAGAGACACATATTGTGGAGAAAAAAATAAAGACATGGTAATTGTTTGAAATTAACCATAGATGGTGACACTTTATTCTTATAGAATAATTAATCCTACAAGTAAGAAGTATATGGAAATTATATAAGATTGACAAGATCAATTAAAATTAAATAATGAATTGCATGTATCAAAGTGCGGGGGGATTATTATTTTGTATATTATGATGGGTATTCAAGTGAAACTATACATTAATAGTAAAAGAATGGTACCAATGAGGATCAATTTGTAGTACCCAGTCATTATGATTAAATAAATTATAATTTCACATGTCATAGATACTTTCTATGATCATTTTATTGAGCATTGGATGTCAAGATCACCAATCCTGTAAGGTGTCTATACGACACAACCAGAAAGATATGGTGGAACCAAAGAATACCAATAAGTGGTTCAAGTTTTTGAAATATATTTTGGTATTGAAGTAATAAATAAGATCATATAATATTCATTTGGATTGAATTTTTACATGTGTCTACTAGAGGTTATTGGTAGAATCATTGTATTCTAAGTAAAAAATGTTTACTAACATATGAAAAACATTTATTGGTCTAACATTTAATACTATAATGAATGTAAATGTCAAAATATTGACTTAAAGTAAAAATAAATTATATAGGGGACATAATCAACTAAGGTAGATCTGATGGGTTACTTAAACCTAGTCTAAAGTACTTATACTGACAAGGTATAAAAAAAATACAAAATGAAACAATTTTAGAGAGAATTGTTTCTAATTTAATATGGTATTAATCTCTCCTAGAAGAAATGTATGAGCAATTGGAGGAGATTAATATGATAAGTTGAATTACATATTCTCCTGAGATAGATCAATCACTTATGCCATGCTATGTACTAAATATGATATTTCCAATATATAATTTATGGTGGTAAAATATCAACTATATATAGGAGAAATGTAAGGGAAACAATCACAACTATCCAATTTTACTTGAGTAAATACAAAATATATGTACCTAGTATGTGGAGAGGAATGGATACTAGTTACAAGAGGACATAAATTAATCTTATTATAGATTAATATGATCTAATATCAAAGTTATACTAAGTTAACGATCAAGATATTCTCATTCAATCTAGTGGTATCCATATCTAAAAATACCAATTATGTTGAGACTTTTGAGGAAGCTAAAGAAGTAGTGTAAAATATTCAATGATTTGTTCCAATTCTAGGAATAACACCTATAAAGTAAAGCTTTATCATTATGATAATTATTTTTCTAGATAGCCAATATTTCATGTTTAGAAAGTGGAAAAAAGGATATATTCTCAGGTTAGATATCTCTTGATGAGTCTTTCTCAAGGAGGTAAGGTCAGAGATTGAAGAATAACTACACAACAGAGACATGGAAGACCCATGAAAAAATCCACAACTCACCAGAGACATTATATTATCATGTGAGAGATAACAAGAATAGTTGGAAAGTTGGATCTAGTGAAAGTGGGAGTGTTATAATAGAGGGTATTCTAGACCCAACTAAAAATTACTTTTTGATTACTATACCAAGTATAAATGATTTAAATTTACCAATATAGTATTGATACTTCTTCATACACAATTTAAAAGGTAATTACCATATATTATTTTTAATTTAAAAAGGTTAGAGAAGTTTCCATGATATAATGAGAACCTTGACATTAATCTTAAACATATATCATTTGGTATAGATACATCATACCAAATAGACACAATTGGAGTCTTACTGTCAAGTTCTAGGGATCATAAGAATTGATACTTCTTCTCATGAAGTTCAAATTTGTTGATCTATAGTAGGTGATATCATAAGGATAGACCCACCAATAGGAACACCACATGTTTTGGGTGTCATTGGTTTTTCCTATCTATTTACATGTGTATTTTTCTATTGAATTAAGATCATTATCAATGTGTGAAGTTTCCAATGGATCCGGAAATCACATTGAGAGGGGGCCTGAATCAGTCATGACTCGTTTTACTAAATTATTTTATTTTCTTTAACGTCCTTAAAACCTAAGTCTAATTTTAAGATGAGTGGATCCTCTATGAAATGTGTAAAGTAAAATAAAAATAGCACACATTATTTTTAAATGGTTCGATGCTAAGAACTATTCCTTTTTGTAATAGGTTATACATTTGGTTACATATTATTCACTATGTGTAGATGGTTACAACTAGTGAAAGTCTCATTCACATCAAAAATGAGTCTCGTAGTGTTCCACTATAGAGTCCCACTAGATATTACATGTTTCCACTTACACAAGAAAACCCTGAGTCCTATAGAAGCACCTTTATACTGCATCTCAGAGTGTTACCAACATCCCACCGGCCTAATCCAGAGTTCCACTGTAATCTTATTCTGATTCAGAGTCCCACTGAATACTTCCACAATATTAAGTTACATAAGATATGATCCAATGATAGAAAGATCTTTGTCAGTTTAAGACTATTTCTACACTACCTTGAGATGGATTCATTCTCCACAAACAAACTAGATCACCTGATCTAATCATGTATAATATTAAATAACTTCTGCAACTGATAAACAACTGACTGATCTTTCTCACCATTCATTGATCTTCAAATGATCTGAACTTAACTCGATACACTAACTACTCAGGTATATGATTTCTGAAATTATGCCCATATTCAATCTCAAAATTTTCACTACACACTATACAACCAAATAATATTGCATTTTCATTTCTCAATAATCATGAATTTATAAAATAATGCATGGTTTTATCGAAACTTCTTATTATGCAATTGTTATTTCGTGTGAATGTAAATGTTTGTATTATGCACACACACTTACACTGTCGAACTTGCTTTTCAATGCATGTGTAAATTGCACACTGCCTTTCAAGCATATGTTCACTATATTTATTTTTCTCATATGTAAAGAACCATTTAAAAGAATTCATATATGAATATTGTATGCATCATGCGATATGTATCAATATTTCAGGTTCCTTAATAATAGTGCTTTATGTGATGATACACTCCCTCAAAACATATATGTGGCCTTCTTAACTAAAACCATTCATGAAAATAGTATGCACAGTCACTATGAAATCCTTGTGTGAAAATGTAACTACTTATCTTTGCACAAGAATATCATGTTATGCTTCTATATCTTCACGTAACATAGATATACACGATCTCTTCCACAAATTATACATGTGAAACTCCCTTCATGCATGAATATAATTTCTTGCATAATTCTAAAGTAAATCATGTAGCATAATACGCGCTACATATTTCTTTGCATAATCATATATGAAGGTTATTCTATCTCATTCAAGAAACATAGTGTAGATATTGAAAATGGTTCATAGAATCAAAACATATTCATGAGAACGTGAAGGATTTGAACATGATTACATGGAATCTCCTCACGAATACAGAGAGCTTCAAGCCTCTTTTCGGTCTTATCCACTCTGAAAAACTTCCTCAGATATTTTCTAAGCTCATAGAAACAAATGAGATCCTTAGGGGGTATTAATAGAAAAACCCTCACCGAATTACTTCAATAATTCACCTACTTACTTCATGCTTGCACCACCTCATATCATTCTTTGCGGCTACAAGAAATCACTATCATTGTAGAAAAAATAAACTCCACACTGTACCTATATGGTTTATACATATATCATTCATAAAAATAAAGTTTCATATTGATTTGGTCATATTCAAATCATCTTGATGATAAAAATGTGATCGGAATATTTATCTTGATCAATTGGATATCATGGTATGAATATCCTGATGAACAGTAGTCCTCTGACAAGCTTAAGGTAGAAGATAATTATGGTAAAAATTGAATAGTGATGATGTAACAGATTGAAAGGTTGGTGTTATTTCTGTATTTTAATGTGTATGAATAATAAGCAAAGGTTGTTTTTCCCACATTGGTTATTTGTTTATATTTACTCTTCTATTTATAATAATACATTCTATAGCCTACAAATTATGTGTATGGGGTCTTCTCCCATTACCCATTGGAACCACCCCATGCCGATGTACTTCTCTGCTGTCATGCTGCCCCACACGATGGCTCTCGTATGCTCTCTTACGCCTCTTTGTGGGTATTCTATGCACATATACCCATACTACCACCCATACTAGCTGGCTAGGGGGTTGAATACTAACCTAATTTATGGTTAAAGTCCTCCTTGGCTGGATGGTGTGGTAGGACAAAATTTTTAATCAAGTTCCTTTAATACTTAAAATATAAGTCCTTAAGTGATACTTAAAATATACTAATGAAAAGATAATCAAAACTAACCCACAATTCTACTTTATTTTATTTTGGAATTTAATTATAAATTCCAAATCTCTTAAATTCTTTCAATGTTGTAAACATAATGTTAATTCAAAGAGCTAGCGACACATGTCTTTTGAACTACATATTAGTTCCAAAATCATCACAATTAAAGCTCATTGGATTTTCATCTTCTCAAATTAATGACAAAATTTTCAACTTCAATAAAACAACAATAAACTATTTATTTTCTTCATTGTGTACCATTTGATTTCATACTTTTATTCAAGGTAAAAACCATGAAATTTAATCTGTGGCGAGGTAGCTTGTGTTGGGTGCATCTTTAGTGGTATGAAATTGGTTTAATGATCAATATAGAATTTTTTTCTTATAAGTTGAGGAAGTTATATCTCAAGCCTAGTTGATCAGGATGGTAGTACCTTCATTAAATACATGGTCATGGTGGAAGAAGGTAAGTCCTTCTAGTAAGGTCAACAAGTAATAAAGTAAGGAAAGGATGATGACATAATCATGCATCCTTCTTTATGAGATATCATGAGACAGAGAGATTATATCACACAGTGTGTGCTCATAGGATTTTTTTCATTATTATTATTGATATTCATCTCTTTAGGGGTCTTAATGGGTTTCTAGACTACAATCATGGTCTTTATTAGTATTCGTTGTTATCGAGATAAGGGCCTAGAGGGTCACACGTAATAGCTTATTCAAGAGTCTTCCCTATCCTGGTAAATAGGATTATAGGACATGGTGGGTCCCACTAAGGGGTCCGAGTTGTGTCCAATAATTAATGATCACAAATAAATACATAAATTGGTTATTATTTCAGTATAAAATAATTGGGTTGAATTTATTTATTAAAATTATTCACAAGTTATTAAGTGAATACGTAGAAAAATATTATATAAATTAATATTATTTTAATATTCAATGTTTGTTTAGTATTATGGGGATTATGAGTCAATTTAATGACTTGGTTTTATCATGAAATATATTTAATATATGTTAAAGTTATGTGATAAAATATAACTGAGGTTTATGGCATAGTTAGTTCATCCTAACATTTCATTTATTGCTTATTTAGAGGGTGTTGGATAAACAGAGTTCGAGGAACCCTTTTCAGGAATTTTGGACATCCAATATATAAGAGTAGGATGATATGTATTCTTGATAGTATTAATTCATTCACAATTGAGATATTTTCTCTCCTCCCACATCTTAGAGAGTGAAAGGCTCAACCCGATTGATCGATCCAAGAACACCTTTTTGGTTTGAAGGGACAAGATCAAGGTGATATTCACGATGTAGAAGGAATAATCATAGCTCCATTCTTGCACATGAAATTCAAAGATCAATATATTATTGAATTCTTGAAGCATGTATGGATTATCTAGAGGGGTTTTAACTTGGATCCTTCAAGAAACAGTCACTGGTGATTAGTGACATTCGAACACTTCATCAATTCAAATGAGATAAATTTTAATTTATTTGTTGTGATCAATAAATTCATGTTAGATCCTTAGACCTCTATAAAGGCTCAAATCACTAGTGATGATGAAGTTAGATCACTCTGACAATGAAATTTTTTAAATCTATGGCCTATTGTCTTCTGTTTTGTTCCCCAATACCTTCAGACATATTGTATCTAATACCCAAGAAGCACACATTAAATATTACATTTAATAATGAATATACCTGAATTAGAAGCTCATAATTTTTTGTCCTTTAATTCATTTTAGTTACTCTTCCATTGATATATCTTTCCACATGAAAAGTAAGTAGCTTCTTGTTCAATTCTCTACCTCTTTATCTTTGGTTTCTTAGAAATATGACACAAAGTTGGCTTTGATAGTATACTTAAAATCATTTATTTAAAATTTTCTTTTTATTTATTCACCTTAAGAATTAAAGTGTAATATTTCTCTAAATTTTAATCTTCTTAGGGAACCTGTACCAAAATATATTGAATTGGTTTCTCTAAACTAATAATTTGATAATTCTCAAAAAAACGAGGTGCTAAGGATGAGAGAATGAGATGAACTAAAAGTTCTTGATTTGTCTTGAAACTCAATTATTGTAGCTATTAAATGTAATTTATCATCCTAAGTACATGAGGAAAAACTTTAGTTCAATATTTCAATAAAAAAATGATCAGTTTGATCATTATCTCATTGATTTATGGCATTAATTTCTCCTCACAAACTTCTCATAGATGAGGAAATGTGGTATACACATCTATGTACTAATATTTCTCCTGTAAATATTTATAAATTTATGTTA
The DNA here is from genome assembly GCA_963277665.1 of Viscum album. Taxonomy (NCBI): domain Eukaryota; kingdom Viridiplantae; phylum Streptophyta; class Magnoliopsida; order Santalales; family Viscaceae; genus Viscum; species Viscum album. The sequence goes on along the minus strand of OY728125.1, from coordinate 410,753,128 downwards.
TTATTATGATGTAATCATCAAATTTTTTATCCATGAGTCTCCTGTAATCAATTTTCTCACCCTCACTAGCTCTCTAGGAAGGTCGATTAAGTTGTGGGGAGTCCAACACATATAATTTTTGCTGATGGGGATGTGATCTTTGTCAATTATGGATCACATAATATCTGTTATTTTACTTTTCATTAGATACAAAAAAAAATCTTTTAGATTAGTTCTTTTATCTTGATTACTTATTATAAATTACTAATTAATTTAATTGTCAAATTTCTCCCACTAATTTATCAAAATATAGTATCCCTCACTATTAGACTCAGAATACTATGTCTCTTGTGTAAGATCCCGGACTTTTTGAAGGTATGTACTTGTTTAAATTTTGGTTTCACTCTCTTTTTTTTTGGTTAATAAAATGGTTATAGGAAGTATTTTCAGTCTTGGGGGTGTTACAAGGGTTTGGGACACAAGAAAAGGGGAAAATAGGGCCAATCTATGTGAGGCGAATGGTTGGAGCACAATTAAGAAAACCTTGTGAAATTCCTAGGTAACCATATAACTATGGATAAAGGCTTAATGCATAGTTAGTTCATGGTTAAGAAATTTGTTCATCCTTATTAGGTAAACATGCTGCCCAGCTTCCCTTGGATAGTGGAACGTGCATGGTTTGCACACATTTTTTCAAACCGTGCTCCCCTGTAAAGTTTAGAAAAATTAAAAAAATCTATTACAGGATTTAAGAACCTCGCCCCATTTCTTTCCCGTTTCTCCTCCTATAAGCCCTATAATGAACCCTAGTGATCCAAGATTTCAAGAGGTGATTATCATTCAATACTAATCTGTTTAGAGAACCATTGGGTTCATATTTAAGATCTAGGTAAGTTTAATCCCTCTTTAGATTTTCCTTTTTGTTTAGGGTTCACATCCTTCTCTTATCTCTATCTGAAGCTCTAAAACCCTTCTTTTCTAGTGAAATCTAGGATGAGGCTTCAAAGGGTGGTTGAATTAGGTTTTAAGGCTTTTATTTGGAGTGTGTTCATCAATGAATTTGAGGCAGGTGGTCAAAAAGTTAAATCCCTTGGTTTTTTACATAGATTTGTGCATGTGGGGTAATGTTCTTGTTCCCTCCTTGATGTGTTCTTGGTTTAATTCTCAATATTTGGTATAAAGGGGTGTTTAAATAACCATTTCAACCTATCATGATCCTCGTGGGATGAATGGGGGATGACTTGACCAATTTAGGGATACCCATAGGGTGTGTGGAGCTTTCCTGAATGTGGTCAATAGAAATGCACTACCACAAAAGTGGGTTTTCGCAGCGCCACCATTTTACAGTGCTAAAAATCACTGATAAAGGGGGAACCTTTATCACCGCTAAAAAAAGTGATGATATAAGGTACATTTAACATCACTAAAAAGAATTGTTAAAGTTACCCCTTTATCAGTGCTTTTTTTAGTGATGATAAAGGTATCCCGTTTAGCAGAACTTTTTTTAGCACTATTAAAGAGTCCCCCTTAATCAGTTCTTAATTAATTAGTGCTGGTTAAGGGGGTTCCTTATCTGTGCGTTTTTTTACCAATGCTATTAAAGGGTATATTTCAAAAAAACAGTAAAAATAATATATTAATATGTTAATATATTAATATATTAATATATTAATATATAAATATATAAATATATAAATATATTGATATTGATATAAATATAATATATATTTTTTAAATATGTTTTAGATAAGTATAGATAGACATTTACATTTAATATATAAGAAATTTAGTCAACAGACTCGCCAGTAGGAATTCCACATGTTTTGGTGTTATCAGATATTTCTATATGTGAGCATGTGTAATGGTCCATAGACTTTAGCATTATTATTAATGCATGTCATGACTCGCACACTTAGATTTTTTGATAAAAACCACCAATCCATATGTTGGAGGGAAGTAGAGGTACGTTGGGTTTATCCTGAATGACATGTTATTAATGGATAAGTCAAGAAAAGATTTTTCCCTTCCATATTTATGGAAGTTGATATCTTGGACCTATGATTGAAATAGAACCACCACCCTAAATTTCATGGCCATGGTATAAAGATGAGTTTATTTTAGATAGTCAAAGAATGATGTATCAAACATAGAGGTTGATGAAACTGTCATTAAACCTTCTTGATGAGATTATGTGATAAAGGGATTATATTAAACAATTATCATTCATATTGTGTTATTTTTATTATGACTTTAAGTTATTTATATTTGGTTCCTTGACCCATTTCTAGACAGTAATCTTGGAATTTAGGAAATCCCTCCTAATACCAACCATAAATAATCCTATAGGGTCTCACACTAAGTGTTTATGGTGGTCTTGATTAAATTCTATTTGAATTTAATTAATGGAATAAATATTATTCTAAATACTGAGGAATAATTTTATTTAAGTTACCATGATCACATAAATTAAATAAATATCTATTCATCAGATTGTGAATAAAATATATTTATTTATTTTATTTAATATTTAATAAATATTTATTTAATAGTTTGTGAATAAAATATTTATTTAATATAATAAAATATTATTTGGGTGTTGAATAAATATAAGAGTTTGAATGGACCAATATCGTGTTGAGTGATAAAATAATTATTTATGAGTTGGTAAATATTATTTATCCATTTTGTGCAATTGAATTTTGTATCTAAAATGACAACTCTATAAATAAATGGCTATGTCTATTTTGTAATTCATTCGAAACCAATTCCAAGTTTGGGAAAAGATAATTGTTGTGCACAAAAAATTCTCTCTCAACTCCTCCTCATCTCTCCCTCTCAAGAATGAGAAACCCAAGATAAAATTTCTTCAAAACCTAATAATGAGCGATCAGGAATGAAAAACACATGACATTCGATTCACCATGCTAGCACTCAGAGAATGAGTAGCATTTCTCGGAGACCATTGAAGCATGTGTGGATCACCGCTATAGGGATTATACCCATAGATCCTCACAAGTGAAACAGAGGTAATCCGGAAGGGCCTTTTCAGATGATAAAAAACCATCAATGAAGAAATTTCCTAAGCACAAGTATTTATTTATTTAGATATTAAATAAATTAATTATAAATTTGAAGAGCAAGATCCTTACTCTTGGTTTTAGGAAATGATTATTAAAATAAATTTTAATATATTACACACTGACACACGCTTCTGATGGCCTGAAACCAATATAAAGTGGGTTTTGTTGACCCAAATTATGTATATACCTTGATTAACATTACATGTATACATTTTGATATATATATACGTGTGTGTGTGTGTGTGTGTGTGTTTATCTTACCAGAATAGTATTGATTCTTTTGCACCCACTATATTTATGGTAATTTCCTTAGATTATGTGACTTATAAAAGGGTTATAGTGGTTCCCAATTTATAATTATAACCTATATATACTATGAAAATAATCCTAAAGTTATTTCCTATGGTCAAGATACATCATAATGACAAGTCACATATTATGTGTGACTATCTGGTGTTTGGGGATCATAATCATTAAGAAATTTTCTCATGAAGTTTGCACTTGATGATATCTAGTTATTGAGACCATGAGGACAGTCCCGATAATAGAAACATCATATTTTTCAGATGTCATTCGTTGTTCCTATGTATAAACATTTGTATTGGTCTCCTAACTTGAGATCATTATCATTGTGTGTCATTTCATCATATAATTTGATGTAAGTATAAAACCATGACAATAAAGTTATGGAGAGGTAGTTTTTGTTGGGTGTGTCCTTGGTAGTATGACATTGGTTGAATGATCAAGATAGAATTTTTTTACTACTGATTTGAGGAAGGGATATCTATAGCCTACCTGATCATGATGGAAGTACCTTCATAAATCCAAGTTCATGGTAGTTGAAAGTAAATCTATCCAGATAGATCAATAAATAACAAATCAAGAAAGGATGATGACATAAGTGTGCATTCGACTTTATGAGATATCATATGACAAAGAGATTATATTACATAGTGCATGTTCATAGGTTGGTTTTAATTTATATGACTATTACTTATCTATTTAGGGGTCTTGATGGGTTTCTAGACCCCACTCTTTGTCTATGAATATTATTCAATACTATTGAGATAATGTCCTAGAGGGTCACACACAATAGCGCATTCGAGAGTCTTCTATATTTAGGTGAATAAGTATATAGGACATTGGTGCCCCACCATGGGGTCCAAGTGTTTCCTAAGTTTTATTGATCACCAATAGATAAATAAATTCATTGTTATTCAAGTAAAGAATAATTAGGCTGAATTTATTTATTAAAATTATTTACAAGCGTTTAAGTAAATAAAAGGATTAGTATTATATAAATGAATATTATTTTAATATTCAAGGTTCATTTAATATTATTGAGAATTATGATTCAAGTTAATGAATTGGGTTTATCATGTAATATATTTAAAATATATTACAAGTATGTTATAAAATAGAAATAATATTTATGATACAGTTATCTCATCATAATTAATTAATTATTACTTATTTATTGGAGGTTAAATATATAGGGGTTGAGGAAACCTAACCAGGTATTTTGACATATAGTATATGAGTAAGAGAGAATATCTTTACATGAGACTATTCATCAATAGAAATTGAGAGCTTATCTCTCCTCCTGAATCCTAGAGAGATAATCCTAACGACCTATGATTTTGATTCGGATGAAAATCTGAAGGAATTTTAATTTTTCATTTACTGGACAGGCAGTTTTACAAACCAAGTTTCTAAACATAATTATGAGAGTCAAAACACTCCAATATGTTTTTTTGTACTTGGGTGAAGGACTGAGAGGCCCCTCAGTGGTCTCAATGAGTTTTAGAAGTGATGGGCCCAAGAATAAAATGGTTTGAGTGGTTTGTGTAGGGTGCACAGTTTTTCTGAAACTATGCGGCCCGCAGTAGCAAACCGTACGGAAGTAGTAAAGGAGCAGAAATTCCCCACATGACCTACCCATTGTTTACAAAAACCATGCACCTATCCCATACGAGTAGTTAAAAATAGGAAGTACCTCACCACTATTCACGACATGGTTAGACTAACTATACAAGAAAAACCATGCGAGGTGGTTTCTATGGCAGGGGGTGCCGCATGGTTTGGCTAACTGTGCAACCCAAACTATGCAGTGAATTTATTTTAAAGAAAATAAATAAATAAAATTAAAATTAAAATAAATTAAAAACATAAACCTACACTACCCCCTTCTCCTACTCTACATCGCATGATGCACTCCCCATAGAGTCCTAGGCTACGAACGAGTCCTCTCATCTAGATCCTCTCCCTCTCGTTAATTTCACCAGGTGTTTCTTCAGAATTCTATTTTATTCTTCAAGGCAAGGTCCCTAGTTCCCTTTTATTCCCTTTTCTTGTGATTTTATTCTCTTTTGTCTCCTAATTTTAGTTCAGTTGAACCCTAGGGTTAGGTTTGACCGTGTTTCTGATTTTTCTTTTGTTGTTAGGGCATGAAGTGCGTCTTCTGGGATCTCATCAGGCATGTTTTGCAATCCACTACCAAAGGTGATGCATTTCAGATCATTTTTGGTTGTTGTATCCATTTAGGTAGGATTTATTAGACCCATGACACTCTTGAAATAGACCTGATACCCCACAACCCACTAACCCATGAGCTTCACTCCACTGGGCCACTCAACTAGGCTGAGTATCCTGGATATCTATCCTAGAAATATGGGGATTTATTTCACCTCCCTAGAGATTCAAACTTGGGGCTGACTAGCATAATAAATTTTTAGGATAATCTATAGTACCACTGCGCCATATGGTGTAGTGGTATTGAAGAGTCTCCCTAGAGGTTATTATGCCTGTTAACCTTGGGTTTGAATCTCATATGGTGTTGTGGTACTCATAATGCTCTCTGGTTGCTGTTATTCCTAAGGTCTCGGGTTCAAATTTTGAGGGAGGTGTATTAAATCCTAGTAGGTCCTGGGAGAAAGTTCCTAATGCGGATCCCATTTAAATGGCCCAAATGATCCTAGACTTTGATTTATGGGATAGGGAGTGTCAAGCCTATGACCCAATTAGTAGTGTAGGTCCTCTAAAAAGGTTTCTTTTTATAGGATCTGTGAGACTACCAACAATGGACTAGATACCCCAAAACCCACTAACTTGTGGGATGCACTCCACTGGGCCACTCAATTGGGCCATGTATCCTAGATATCTTCCCTAGCCATTTGGGGATTTATTTTTCATTCCCAGATTTTTGAACCCGGGGATTACTAGTATAATAGCCTCCGGGAAGTATCTATGGTACCATTACACCATATGGAATAGTGGTACTTGTGACAATACCTAGAAACTATTAAGCCTTAGGTCCCATGTTCAAATCTTTGGGGAGGGGAAATAAATCCCCAGCTGTCTAAGGGAGATATCTAGGATACTCGGCCCAATTGAGTGGCCCAGTGGAGTGTAGCCCACTAGTTAGTGGGCTATGGGGTATCTAGTCCATTTTCGGGAGCGTCATGGCTCCAATAGGCTTGTATCCCACTACCTTGTCTAGCCCAAGTTTATTTGGGGTCTTTAAGTGGTTTTGAGGTTCTGGTATTTATTTATAGTGCATCTTGGTCATCCTTAAGGTGGATTCGAGTTTCCAGGATCAAAGGTGACTTGCCTGTATATGCATAGGTGAGCATATATATATGTAAGTTCCCCCATTATATATATATATATATATATATTCACCCATGGTAGTGAATATATATATATATATGGGGCTAGGTGTGCATATGTATATATATGAAAAATGTATACGGGTGTAAGTGTTAACGGTTATATTCATATAGAAGCATATATGTAAGGATACCCTTGTACATATTCATGGCCATGTGAATATGTACATAGGGTCTAGGTTTCCTTATATATATGTGAAGGTACATATGCTCAGAGGCAGAAAGGAGCAGCTTCAAGTGGTCATAGATGAAAACACTAAGTGTTAAAGTGTTCATCCTGTCCTTCTTCTTTTGTGGTAGGATTCCTTAACTATGCCCTTTTTGTTTATGTCTTTTTAAAAATATTATTTATATCATGTGACATCCATCCTTTGAAAAATTTTAAATTATTAAGTGTGTTTCGCCTTGCTTTATGTCTCTCCTTGCACCCTTACCTTGTACCATATGATATATCCTTATGCCCTAAGATGAATTTAACTTTTAAAATTTAATGAAATAAATTATTGAAATACAATGTCATGATTTCTAATAAAACCCCTCAATGAGGTGCACTGTCATTAAATGAAAAAATCCCATAAGTGCTTGCTTGATGCTTAGTGCTTTTTCTTATGCCCATTTAAGTGGTTGGAATTATATGTTATGCCAATTCCTTGTGCATATCCTGGAATTCCATATGCATTACATTTAAATTAATAAGTGCAAGTTGGATGATCACCTTTCTTTATGCCATATGTTTTATTTACACTTATGCTATGTTAGGTTCCTTGTTCACTTTTTCTTGTTAAATACCTATTTCTTGAGCCATTTTTTTGGGTTGGATTTAATGGTAGGTATGACCAAGATTGATAGCTTGGGAAATTTCAATGTCTTGGTGACATGTGTTTAGAGGAATGCTGATTCCATGTACCTATTATTGTATTTCTTTTCTTATGCCTAATGCTCATGCCTTGTTCTTGGTTAACGCTTATTAACTTTCCATAGGAATTGTTCCATTGTTTTTTGGATTAAATTACATAGCTTGATTGGAATTGATCATGTAATATTGAGATACTACTTTTTTTGGAATGTAATTATAAATATATTCCTTGTTATGATATATGACTTTTTTGTATGCTTCACTTGATACGGGCAGGGAGAGAATGCGGGTTCTGTATTAAGGACTCATGGATAGACTCGCTGTGCTCATTTGGTTATGACACGACACACCAAGGGAAATGCTTTGGTTTTCCATACAAGGGATGATCAAGTGTTTTCTTATACTCTTGAGTGATACTGGTTCCCTATGGGAGAAACTACGGATGAGACTATTGGTAGGATGGCTACACCATGCCATGGGTGATACTCGGTCCCCTATGTGGGATACCTGGGACAGACTCAATGTCACCTTTCCTCGAGTGATAAAAGGGACTCCGTATGGATCGACTTGGTAGGACACTATGGTATTCAGTTATATTGGATGTCCCTATAGAGACACTTAGGATTATTTTTATATTTCCTTGGATGAGGCTACTGGATTTTAAAAATTGATTAAATTGTTTGTTTATACGAGATGCATCATTAATTATTATTATTATTAGCTTTCTTACAAACTTGTGATGATTCTATTATTTACTACCATACTTGTAAGATGGAATGTGAATTAGAACCCTATCCAAAGCACAAGATTGCGGGTATTCCTTTTTTGTTTTCATTTTTTACTTTGTCCCTTGTGTACACATTCTGGATTGCACAGGTACCCCATACTTTTAACTTATGCTGAAACAGGTGATAAGGGATGGGTTCCTGTTTGGGAACCCATACCAAGTTGTTATCATTTAAATTGTTTACTTCCCTGCATTTTTATATATTGGAACATTGATTATTTGTTTTTTTACAAGATGGATTGGCCTAGACACCGTGGGTTTCAGTCTATTGAGATTTATATCTCACACACTTCTCGGGCCACCGTTGCACTGGGGTACCCAAGAAGTATTAAATGCCACTAGATATTTAGATTGATTTTTTGTGTTGTGCTACATACTTAGGAGCTAAGGATCACATGACTGAGCTAGTCCTATGGATGCTCGTGGAGTTTTTCCTTGGGATCTTTTATTTTATTGCATTTTATGATCTGTTGTATCTCCTACTTATAGTTGGGAATGCATGCATACTAAATATATCATTATTGGACTTATACTTCTATTAAGTTATACATTTATTCTTCCATTTCTATTCTCTTTCATTCTTATTTCCACTGTTTGTCATTTATTACCTATGTTTCTTCTATCGATTACTGATTTAAATTAGTTTTATCACTATACATACTCTAATCTATGAGGGCATAGTCTACCCATGAACACACCCTAGGCCCTCACTGTTAGTCAACAACCTATGTAATTTGGGGATATGTGCTTAAGGTTATGTGGTGACCAGTTTGGCTACCATTTTAGTGGTCAATCATGCCAAGATGTTACAAAGTGATATCAGAGGATTATTTTTTTTCCTTTGTCTTGCTATTTTTGGCTGGTAGAAAGGAGACTAGGATTGTGTCAGCGCTTGGTAAATAGTCATGTCTGGGACTGATCACCCCACCCATGGGAAAATGACCAAGTGTCCAGGGTTGGGATTGATGTTCACACTGTTTTCTATTAGAGTTGATTTTTATTTCACCATGAGTTAATGGTATACTTTATTTTACTTATTGATTTATGAGATTATTAAATTAATGGAATTTTACCCTTAGCATAGTATGATAAGGAAGTAACATTTCATTCATCATTAAAGGCACATATAAATTTACATGACATGCATATTCCATGCCATGTAGTTTCATTTGTAGGATTCTTGCTGATTTTTCTTATGTTCTCTAAGTGCTATGTTGTGATTGTATTTCTTTTGCATGCCTTGGGTGATAATATTCAATGATACCTACTTTTTTATCCTATCTTGCTTATATACCATGTCCCTATGTTTATATCATGATTTCTATGTTTATTTTTTATGATGACATGTTTTTCTTATGGATATGTAATTGGTTTCATGGTCTAAATTTATTGGTTGTGATTAAATGGGAACTAGTTTTTAGTTATAAGGTGTATGGGTGCCTTATAATTGGGAAAAGGTAACCTATGCAATTGAACCGTCCTTAAGATTTATATATTCAAAGGGATTTTTTTAAATGTAAAAGGCTTCTAAAGTTCAACTGTTAAAGTTTATTGGTTTTGATTAAAGGGATCCATATGTCAAACTGTAAAGTGTATGGGCATTTTATGGATTGATATATGGACACCCATATGATTGGATCGTTAAATATGAGCATGGTATTTCTTGACATGGTTATAAATGTAAAGGATGTTTAATTTTAATCTGAAATGAATTGGTTAATTACCTAAATGCACAAATAGACCCAAGTAGTTCATTTCGGGAATTTTTTTAATAAAATGGAACCACTAAAGGTGTTTTCAAAAATCAAAGTGATTAAATTATTTGGGTTGTTTCACTTGAACCCAAAATGGATAAATGGGACCCTCATAGGTCACCTTTTTATTTTGAGATGCCATGATGCTTTAAACCCTATGGGGGTATACTTATACCATGTGTTCATAGATGTTTAATTTTTCCTAGTTTCCTATATGGTTTTCATATAAATGTAAGGTAGAATCTATTTTGACCATACCTCTTAAATTCATAAGATACCTTTTGAGACTACTTGATCTATTTTGTCTGAGGCCTTGAAAATGAATGAATGATGTTTAAATTGATTTTAAATGATAAAATGGACTAATTATTATGGGATGTCACTAAATAATAATTATTAAAGAGTAAGTTTAATGTAACTTTCCTATTTTTTTACATCATTGAACAAATGGTTTTACTTTATGATTGGTTATAGTTTATCTTTAAACCTCAACCTTGAAATGTTTAAAGGTTTAAAAGAGTTTTGGTTTGATGACTTAATATGGAACCCCAAGTGGTGTTCAGTCTAACACTTATGTAAGGGTAGTTCAACCCTTCCTCCTTTCTGCCTTAAAATAAGTGTGTGAGTGTTACCTGTTGGCCTCCTTTCCTATATCTTGGACTTAATCGTTGTTTCCTCTCAAGCTTAGTGACCTTGTCCAGCATGATTCCTTTGTAGGATCGAATATTTATATTTTTTTAGGGTCTAAACATTATAGGTATCACCCTTAGACTCTTTAAATCTCTTGTTGGTTTCTTTTGAAAATACCACTTGTGTGATACTGGTTGGGTTCCACAGTCTCATGTAGGACTCTTGGGTTTTAAAAACAACACCTTTGTTTTGATGGGTGACCTTGTGTTGTGTCGACCCTTCCTTCAGGTATGAGCATTTTGAAAAGCTCAGTTCAATCGGGCTAGACATCCCAATTTAATAGTCAAATACTTGGTAGGTTGTTTGACCCTTCCTCCTCTCAAATGATGGACAACTCGATATGTCATCAGTCAGGATAGGAGTCATATGGAGTAGTATGACTTTGAGTTTAATCTTCTGTAGGTCATCAAATACTTGAATGCACATGGCCATTTTCACCTTTGGATAGTGTCAAAGATGTGTTGTTCTACTTCTAAAACCTTAGGTTAGTATGTATTGATATATACAGTACCCATCATCTTATTAAATGGTACATGGAATTGTTTGAGTTCATTGTTAATCATTTAATCTGAAGTAGTTATGCTTTGAACATCGGTCAACTCCTGGGTAGAGTGACCTAGGAATTGATAAAGATATCGGATCGTACCAATGTTCAGGATGAATTTTTAAGGGGAATCACATGTTTTTACTTGAAAGTCAGGTTGATATTATATTTCCTGACCAAATGTTGTAACGTACATGAGCGCGTCATGGAGGAGCATCACATTTGCGTCTAAGCTGAATCTGGACCTAGCATAGTTTTGATTGGCTAGTCTGTTTCTATTTTCGAAAGTTAGGACACTCCTAAGGTGGGGATCATCATGTAGAATTTGGATAATATTCCCTTCCAAGTATAAGTAACACAATAAAATAATACCATTTGGGGAGATGGTTGGTTTTTATCGAATGACCTTCAGGCTTTCAAGTTTGGAAATTGTGTTGGTGCTTTCTTAGAAGCACAAATTTCTTATGGTTGGATGTGTATGCAACATTTGATAACACTATTTCTCTTGGATGAATTTGGTGGGTATACTTTAACGTTCACATGATGGTTCGGGTGGTAAAGGATTGTGATTGGTTAATAACGATGCGTCGGTAGATGAATTCGAGCTTCTTTCAAGGGAAGTTGACCAGTACTGGTTTGACTGATCTTCTTGGTAATATTCAGTGTACTTTCAGTGTACTCTTCTTAATGAGATGATCATTTCCCCTATATTTACATCATCCATGATGCACTAATAGATCTTCAGTCTTACATCATGTTAATGTTTTAAAAGCCGTTGGGATTGTTTGGTTGCTTTCTTCCAGAGTGTGATCTGGAAGCCCAATTTTTTTAGATGCTTGGTTATTATTAAGTGACACTTAGATTCCCATGTAGGAATGTCTTGGAAAAAATCATAGACACTAGCTATTCTATTGTGACAGGATATCTAGGAAAATTTCCATTTTGGGTTCAGTCGATGATCTGTTTTGAGGTGGACGTTTGGCTTTGTAAAAATGTTTTTCTTGTAAGGATGGAGTATGGACTACCTTGAGTTAAATCCTTGGACTATAGTTTATTAAACTCGAGATTATACCAGACACATTTTCAGTATTAGAGGTGTTGTTTAAATGTTAATGATTCTGGTGGGATGGATCTAGATTACACCCTTATTCATGATGAGGTACGACTATTTAAATGGCCAGGTGATGGATTGATCAGAGAACATCATCGGAAGTTAGGTATGAACTTCAGTGAATTTTATTATTGTAAAAATAGGATGACTTGTGCTAAGGTATTACAGTTCAGTTTGTAACATGCCAACTGTCTAATATGAGCATTTTGAGAGTGTTAAGTCATTTGGTGTGGCTCAACTTGTGATCCTTATCATTCGATGTTTCTTATTGAATGGAGATATTTTAAACACGCAATCATGTTAGGGCATGTTTAGTGAAATTGGTCATTAGTGCCTTCCTGGAAGGTTTGTGAAACCATTTTTTGTTTGGTCAGTCAAGATTCAACCATTTCTTTATAAGAGAACCCTATTATGACCTCAGTTGTAATCAGGTTTTCCCAGTTAAAGGAATCATGATATAGTTTCATTATAAAATTTGGAGGTGATGTAAGGAAATAACAATGGTGGAGGTACCATGGATCAAAATTTCCCCCTTTTACTATCAGATCCTATGGTGGGGAGCATCATCAGCGTTGTGTTTAAAGAGACGTCAAAATGATTGTGTCTCTAGATAAAAATGATTGGGTAAGTGTCATTTTAGTGTTCCAATCAGAAAAAGAGAATTGGTTCAGGTTTTAATGGCCCAAGTTCAATTACTTAAATGAATTATCTATAATGGCCTAGACCATTCCAGCCCATTACTTTGTGGGAAATCTGGTGTTTGAGGTGTCTAGGGGAACTGGGGTGTTTTTTGGACAGGTGAGATGTTACAATAGTGGGTAATTTTCAATAGTTTTCCAAATCCTAGTTTTCCAATCTTACCAATGATGAGTTATCCCAATAGTGTTTCATAATGGATATGTATTGCACTAGAGGTGTCTCACATTGGTAGTTGATCGCTTGGTGCCTCATCCCAATGGTGTCTCACTGGTGGTGTGTCATCCTGGCAGTGGCTCGCTGACGGTTTCTCGTTGGCGATCGCTCGTCTGGTGGTGCCTCATCTGGTAGTGGCTCACGAGTGGTGCCTCAACTATTGTACCTCACTAGTAGTGCCTCATCTGATAGTGCCTCATCTGGTGGTGTCTCGCTGGCAGTGCCTCATAATCAGTGTTCCTAGTTCTTCTAGTTTTTCCCTTTTGAAATCTTCCTTTGAAATAAAATGGGTTTAATGAAAATTTTAAAGGGATTTGAGATCGATTAAAAGGCTATAAATTATATATTTAATTACCTATGATTCTGGAGGCATTGAAATGGTCAAAATGCATGGCCTTGGGTTGATCCACCTTTAATGTAAATTCAAAACCATTTCAAATCCCCTGTGTTCTAGATCTAATCCTTCTAAGCTAGGGCCTTCCCTTTATTCTTCTCCTTTCTCTGGATACTAGACACCTCAAATCCTTATTCCCATAGGATTTATGTGGCCAATACAAGGTAGTTGGTTTGTGATTCCCTGGAGATTACCTACTATACATGCGTGCCTGTTTTTGGTGCAACCAGGAAGTGTCAATCGTCCTTCTTCCAGGTAGGATTTACTTCATATTTCTTAATTTTTCATTATGTGGGATAGGTATATAGATTTTTTCCCTTGTGAATATTATTGATTTTGGATTAATAAAAATATTTGAATTGGTTTAAAAATCAATATAGAATGGATGGGGAAAGTGACACATGATCTTGCTGTGTGATTGATATTATTAATATTGTGATTTGTATGGGCTAACTACCCACTAAAAATTGTGTCCGTTGGGGGTCCTTGTGTGTACACTAGATGGTTTGTGTAATGCATGTTGTTTGGTTTCTATTAAAAATTTATATATAAATGTTTGTTAACCATGTATATTTTACTAATAAGTGGATTACCTAGGATCATACAGTTTCTAGGATAACAACCTAAATTAACAAGTAGAATTAAATAAGGGATACCTTATTAAATTTGAAAATATGTTTTTCCTTGGTACGTATGGTGATATGGTTGTGGGAATATTTGTGCATAGGGGGTTGGTTCTATTGATATGATGAACTGGGTGGATGATTTTAAAGGGGGACAATAATGTTTGTATGGGTTATTTCCAATAGTATTTTCATTGATAACATGAAGAAAACTTCACCCCGTATCAAGGGTTCATGGTATGATGTGTCATTAATGTGAAGTGTGTTTATTTACTAGGGATCTTCACCTTTTTAATGACTATTACTGTGTTTCTTGACATGTTTTGTGCCTGATAGCTGCATGGGTAGTGATGGAATGAATAAATAATTGTTTAATAAAGTTCAGAATGTATTGGGTTGGTTTGGTTAATGGAATAGAAATGATTAAATTAATTGGTTGGGAATGTGAAATGGGATTTTTGGCTTGATGTAACACCCCAATATTTCATAGTACATTATCTCATTAATGTAATTCAATAGCTTGCGCTATACGCAACACCGAGTTCGAGCACACCACAACTTACTACACTAACCATTAAAAAAGAAGTTATGAATAGTATTAACTGAATTTTGAATCTTATATAATCTATATAATTTTAACATTCATATCATGTGTTTCTTATACATAATATAAGACCAAATTCATTTTTTCAGATAAAAGAAGTATTTTTCAAAAAATGCAATTTTACCGCCTTTTAATGACGAACCCTTTTTAAAACCAATATTTGACACTTCTATATATTCAATTTAATGAAATTAAAATTTTCTTTATAATAGGGACATAAAAATTTAGTTTAGATAAATTTTTGGTACTTTTCTAATAACTTTCATATTTTGATGAATAGTGAAAAATACTATGTTTCAATTGAAAACAACTTTTTAATAAAAATAATATATAGTGATAAATTATGCATTTGAATTGTTTGGAAGTATAATTAGATTATATTTTTATCATTTAATACAATTTAGGTCATTATAAATAATTTCACATTTAAATTTGACATAAACAATGTCAATCTTTTGATAGTTTTTACTTTTTTAAAAAACCCACTTTTTGGTTTTGACAACGGGAATTAATTTTAAATTAATAAAAGAAAATTCTATGTTTTGAATTTGGTAAAATAGACTTCATTTTTTAATTCATAATATCAAAATTGCTTAGGGTAAATTTTTGGTATTCTTCTGAAAACTTTCAATTTTTGATGAATAGTGAAAAACACTACGTTATTATATAAAAATGACTTTTTACTTAAATAATTAGTTATTTTATTTTAATTTATTTTAGGTAAAAATAGATACATAATATCTATATATTCTCAACATAATTTATTGGAGTCATTTTATAATAATTTTATATATATAAAATTTTATCGAACATTTTACCATCTTTTACCCACCTTCTAGGAGCATTTGCAAATTTGTATAAAACATAATTTTACCACTTATGTGACTTTAATTTCAAAAATATGAGAGACATGGTTAATAACAGTTAGTAAAATGTGGTTCAATAAGATGAAAATAATTTTTGGTGAATAGTAACTATTGACTTATTTTCCACAGTTAAAAGTAAATAGGATAATTAAGGGTAAAAATGATATCATAATTACCCTAACACATGTCCTAATTCTATTGGATAAGTATAATTCTACCAAAAACAACCTTAGGAATAATATATGATCCTTTTTGGTCCACTTGGATTATATTTGGACACTTATTATTATTTTATTTAAAGAAGAGTTAAAAGAGTTAAATGCAATGTTTAATAACTAAACCATTTTTAATATAGAGTTATACATAATATAAATTCAACTATAAATATTTATTATAAATATAAAAATATTTCCTACATAATTATATTTTATTTATAATTTTTAGACATTAAATAATTTAATTTATTTGTGACACAATGATGACGCAGTAATTACCTTAATAATGAAATATTAAAATAATTGATATTATAAATATCCAAATAAATGTAATTTAAGACTTTTTATGAATTAAAATAATTTTATAGGTTAATATTACATGTTAGGATTGAACATATTAATTTATTTCTAAGTAATAAAGTTTTTAGGACTTTAAAAAAATAATTTATTAAATAATGTCAAAATTGACATAATTGAGTTTTTAAAACAAATATTATATTATTATATTATATAATATTCCTAAAAATCTAAGGTTTGGAAAAAAGATTTATATAATAATATATATGTCATTAATTAACCACACGGGGTTCTCTTGTCTTGTTATAGTAAGTTTATTAACCATATAGTGTAAGAATACAAGAAGACAAGGTAAAATATAAACTATTTAACTAAGAGTTAAATATAAAAGATAAGGTTAATATTATGAACTAAATCTGTATAAAACCTATTGTTTGAGAATTTTTCGACCCATACCCACCTTATCCTTTAAATAATTCATTTTGGATCCATTATAAACCGAAAATTATTTTATTATAAAATAATATTTCATGATTTTCCTAAAGTGACCCTCACCTCTCTTATAAAAGGGAACTTTCCCTTCTTTTAATTTCACACCTCCAAATCCTTTTTTCTCAACCAAAACCTGCCCAAATATCCTCCTAACTTTCCTCCCTTCATCCTAGATGCCTTCCTTTGGTCATAAATCCATCATAAGTAGCCCTTTTGATCAAATCAAAAGGAAGAATTTGAAGAAGAGGTAAATATTTAATCATCTCTTTCAAGTTCTTTTCTTCTTCCACTTACTCTTTATTTGTTGTTTACATTATAAAATAATAAATCCACTATCTTCTATACACTGTGATGTTATTATAAAAATGGTACAACCATATTCATTATTCTATCCATCCTATAAATGACAAAGTCACCATATGTGCGTACGTACAGATTACCGTCTTCACGTCGTGATGTAGTTTGTTATTCCAACACTTCATTATTTGGATGGGTATAATAATGAGTATAACTGATTTAAATAATTAATATAACATGTTAATTATTCTTTATATATTATATAACATCCAATTACATACGATTTCTCCATCAATATAATGATATTTTCGCTCATGCGTATGTACGGATTACCGTCTCCACGACGCGATGAGATTCATTTCCACGCTCACCATTCAAATATGATTATAAAATATATATCATTAATAAGTATGTAATATATGAAATAATAATTCTACTATAGATATATATACTTATGTACTTACATATATCTTATTCACTTAGTTCCGTTCAATACAATATGAAAATGGAAACAACGTTTATGCGTACGTACGGCCTACCGTCTCCATAAACAGTGTTTTCCATTTCATATATACGTCTATTATACATGTTTATATTCTAAATATATATGATATATAAATCATGTTTAATATTCTGTAAGTATTTAAATCATGATCTAAGTGATACAATCAAGAGTAACAAGTTAAAACATGTGCGATAAAGAAAGTGATTATTACCCGAAATGTTTATTTAACATGAAAATTATTATTAAATGGGTAGTATAAAGTCACAAATGAATCGTGTATGATATAATAAATATTAATATGGTTCTGGTATAATTTAATAACATACTATGGTCTTTATATAAGAGGTTAAACGTACCCTCGATTAAAGGAAAGTGCAAGGTAAAGGTTAATTCTACAATCTCTTCATTATCTGAGGTTGTTTATACGTAATTATCTATTGGGACCTCTTTATCATCCACATCCATTTTTTCTTAAAAATGTATTTCAAAACATTTTTACTATTTAATAGATAATGGGTTAAATTCATTTATACCCTTATTTGACCATATATGTTTTTGAAAGGAATCTTTCTGTCATTTTCTAAATAAGGTACTTTATGACATTTTCAACAAAATTAAGGTAAGAATGTTTTTTTAACTTATACGGTGGGTGAAAATATTTTACACCATTATGACATCATCGAATCTTCCCTTACAATCTTATAAGAATATTTTCAAAATAAATGTTTTCTTTATAATTATGTGACTCTTAAATGATTTCAAAAATAGAAAGAGATATTTCTCTTGAATAGTTTTGATTTCATCTATGTCAACATCCTTTGATAAATTTTACACTTGTTTGAAGTTGATTTATTATGATACAAATCTTCCATATTGTATTTAAGGTTTTTTGATATGTTTAATTGTGTATGAGTTATTTTTATGCCATTCATGGTTTATGGTTAAAGTATTTACATTTCATATGATAATTTTAATACGAATTTTTATGTTATATTTCAACCTCTTCTTAAGATGAATGTGTTGGAATAGTATGTTTCAGTTTGAGGACTGGTAAAAGTAAGCCCTCCGGGTTGGGGTCCAGTTATAGCAGACCCTCTGGGTTGGAGTCTGGTTACAGAGGCTCTCTAGGTTGGAGTCCGGTTATAGAATCTCTTTGGGTTGGATTCCGGTTATAGAGGCTCTTCGAGTTGGGGTTTGGTTACAGTTATCCCCTAGGTCCTGGTACGAGGGCTTGACACAGAAATTAAAGACCGACATTATGCATTCCATCATTATGAAAGTGGATATTGATATTTAATGTGATTATTCGACTAGTAGAATATCCATGTGAATAAGTAAATAAAATTATTTTATTTTATCTTTTCCATATTATACTAAAGCTTATGTTTAAAATGATTTTGTTTTAGTATTATACATGGCCTTAAAGGTTTATGCTTATTTATGAAAGTTTCTGCTACATTTTTATCCTTACTGAGTATCTGAGATCACCCCTTTCTATGTTTTATTTTTCCCAGGATTGAATAAGTATGTTATGGTTGACCTATAGGGATAGGCTAAAGGATATGAATGTGTTCAAAAGGGGACAATGTTGTTGTTGTTGTTAGTCATTTTATAATATAAATTAATGTTCATGTATGTAATCTATTTTTCCAAGATTGCTAAACTGATCGGTTCTTCGGGACTTGATTCCTTGTAATCATGCCAATGTATTAAAATAATTCACTGACTCTGGGTAACTGGGGTCAGGGTGTTACACTTGATGTGTGGTGTTGTTCATTTAGAGGTAGCAATAAAGGTGTCAGTGTTGCGAGTTGGTGGTTTTTATGAGAACCCATGGGTCAAGCTTGAGTGTTTGGTTTCATATATATATATATATATATATATATATATATATATATATATATACTTGTATTTTCTATTGTATTTTAATATGCACCCCTCCCTAGTTGAGCAACATGTACCGAACAACCCCATATTTATGGGGGGAGGGTGTCTTTCCCAACATTCGGTAAGGAGTATGAATGGATGAGTGCCCACTCTTTTCCTATCTCTATTATTGGAGAGGTTGGTATGATATAGGATATGATGGACGAAGTTCTATTAGTTCTTTAGATGGAGGTTGTGATAGCCCATGTGTTTTTGGGTGAGGTGGTTTGTGGGCCAGGTGTCTTCGGGTGAGATGTGATAGCCCAGTTGTTTGCGGGCAGGGTGGATTGTTTCCTAGGTGTCTTTGAGATGATATGTGATGTGCCTTATTAGGTGTCTTCAGGATGAGATGTCATTTTTTGTGATTCCTAGGTTTGTTCGGGAAAGATGTAATGTGGTATACAAAAGGGATGGGAGCACCAGGATGTACGATGTTGGGAGAGAGTGGCATACTAGTGGGAAATTGGTGCAGGGTACCCTATCATTGATGTGATTTAATTTATATTACTTAACTTGCATTATTTGGTGAGAGTTACTTGGTGAGGTTTGGTTTGTTTAGTATACCTGTATAGGTGCTTTTTGGTTTTGTTATTTTCTCACGGGTGCATTAGCATGCTTCTTTCACATGTGCATGAGAAAATTTGTATTTTCTACTGATTATACTTGTATGCTCACACTTCATATATAAAACTATTTTCAAGTTTCTAGGAGTATTTTGTGTATTGTGTTGGACCTTACTAGTTTATATCCTCGATAGTTGTTGTGTCACTAATTAACTTTACTTTTTGGAATTTACTTTGAAGATTTTACTGTATTTGTATCAGTTCTATTTATACATGCATATGGGATGGTTTGGATTTCTCTTTTATACATGTCTTGGAGTTATTGAGGATGATTCATATTATCTCCCAATCTTTCTTCCTTATAAAGGGTAATGCCTCCCATATTGTGATATTTGTACACCCTTGGTGATAGTCACCAACTCAGTGCCTACTGAAGGTGGGAATTGGGGGTTATTATCTCCCTTTCTTCGTTGCCATCCTAGGAGGGGTATCCTTGGAAGGAGGGGGTTATGATAAAGTGGTATAAGAGCTTATGGTTGAGAGTTATGATGAATTTTGGAGTTAGGTACAATGTAGTTTTCATTTTTGGTATGGAAATGGTTCTAATTGAACTTGGTGTGTGACATAGGCTCGGGATACTGACTAAGACATGGGATTTTAGGGCCCTTGTGATCTAGTGCATGGACTCTGAGATTATTGAACAACCAAGTGAGATGGACCTGCTTGTAGGTTAGAGACCTAGGAAAGGTACACGAATCATAATGAATTATGTTTTTTTTTGAATTGGGTTGTTTTGGTAATATTAAAATGTATAAAATGAATGAAATGAATTAAAATAAATCTTAATAAAATTACTCCTACTTGGGATTAGGAAATTGTTGGTTTCCTTTCATCTATAGCTCCCATTCGTCGTGTGTGTGTGGCTCAAGAAGTTTCAGTTAATCATTCTGATCTGGTTGACCGTTGTAGGGTTGATTTGCTTGAGTTTGATTATTACTGGAATAGGACGTTGTGCGCTTTCTAGCGGCATGATTTGGGGAATTACGAGGGCAGATTTTTTAGATGTGGAGACAGAGAGTTAATTATAGGAGTTATAAATCATTTTCAGTTTGATCTAGACCCCTATGGAGTGTTGGTTCCCTTTGGTAGTTAGTTAGATGTGGGGAGAGGTGCATTAGTGGTGGACGTTGTATTTGGGATAGAGGAAAAAGGAAGATTTTTTGTGGGCTGACTTCCATAAGGAGTTCTAGGAAGATTTCCTTTTGTCATTCATGAAGGATAAGAAGTGGCAGAAGATAATCTCCCTTCAGCATGGGAGTATATCAATGTGGGATCTAGGAATTAAGTTCAAGTACCTTATGCATTTTTTCCCAAACATTTTTCCAAATGAGGAGTCTCGTGCGAGATTTCTTAAGGAGGCACTTCATCCTTCTATCCATTATGCAGTCACCCCTTTTACATTTCCAACATATTTAGAGGTTTATAAGAAAGAAAATGTGATTGAGTGAATTCACTTTCAAGGAGGTCTACCATGAGATGGGAGCCAACTGAGTTCTTCAAGAGTCAAAGTTGTCAGTGGAAGATATAAGGTTTTAGGACCATTTAGGTTTCGACCAATAGGGAGTCGACCTCAACGGCTTCCTTTTCGGCCTTTAGGTTCTAGTGGTTTTTGTGCTTTTCTAGGAGCTTTATTCCTGTGAGTTTTGGTTTTGGGGTTTGTTTCCATCACCAGATCTAGTTCCTAGTAGTTCTTTGAGCTTTGTTTGGTGGAGGTGGATAGGTTCAGTGTCAACCTAAACAAAAGTTTCTAGCGAGGTCGTTTCAACAATAGGGGCAACAAGATTTTGCTCCACTGAGGGGAGATGGAGCTGATAGAGGCCGACCTCAGGATGTTCCTTGTGTTTAGGGATTAAAACTAGAGCATATGCATGGAGGTGGTCATCATCAAAGAGGTATAAAAATTAGGCATGGTCAGTTTCACACAGTGGAGGCAGCGGTTCCAGCGGGGCCAGAGATTATCAGATGTACGATTAGTTTGTTTAGTACCCTTATTTGTGCCTTGTTTGATTCAAGAGATTTGAACTCCTTTGTTATACCCAATCTATCCCAATATCTAGGACTAGACATAGAGAGGCTTCTCATGCCCCTAGTGTTGAGTATGTCAGTGGGAGGCCAGACCAACCTATTTGATGTGTGCTGGGGGTGTAGACTGATGATGGGACCACATCAGTCCTATGGGGATATTTTCTTGCAATAGATGCAGCCATGAGATGTCACCCTCATAATCAACCGGTTGTCTTCTATATGTTATATTATCAACTACTTTCATAAGAGAGTATTATTTTTGGATGTGGATAATCAGTGTGTGGTTTTCATTAGTGATTGAAGTTTCTAGGTGGGCAGTTGATGTGTGGATCCCATTCTTTCCTTGTTGGATGAGTTGTCAGTGGAATCAATGGACACTGATATGGTGTAGGTTCTCAGGGTCATTGTAAATTTCCAAAATATTTTCCCCAATGAGGTTTTGACACCACCCCATCGACGTGATGTTGAGTTTAGGATATACTTTCAGCCCAGTGCTTCTCTAATTTTGATGGCCCCTTATTAGATAGAACCTTATG
The DNA here is from genome assembly GCA_963277665.1 of Viscum album. Lineage (NCBI taxonomy): Eukaryota > Viridiplantae > Streptophyta > Magnoliopsida > Santalales > Viscaceae > Viscum > Viscum album. Next base: position 410,730,344 of record OY728125.1, on the reverse strand, counting down.
ATTTGTAAGAGTTGAGGATTTAGAGATATGATCTGATACAGAAGGATTTTATCCAACCTAGGTGTCGTCATGGGTTACTCTAGTGTTGTTCTCAAAGAAGGTGAATGATGGTTTGGGGTTTTGTATAGACTACCGATGGTTGAATTAGGTGATAGTAAAAAACCATTAATCTCTTCCAAGGATAGATGGTCTTTTCGACCAGCTGATATGGGTGAGTTGTTTTTCTAAGATAAAAATGTGGTATGGATATCACCAGTTTAGGGTGAAGGAGGGTGATATCCCAAATAATTCCTTAAGATGTAGGCATGGGCACTTCGAGTTTTTAGTCATGCCAGTTGGTGTTATGAATTCACCATTCGTGTTCATGGGGATTTTTAACTCTTTTTTCTATGAGTTCCTATATCAGTTCATCATCATATTCATCAATGATATCTTAATATACTCAAAGTCATTGGAGGAGAATTATGGGAATCTTGTATGTTCTTCTATTCCACCAGCTATATGGAAATTTTTCTAAGTGTAAGTTCTAGATATGAGAGGTTCATTTACTCAGGCATGTGGTGCCTCAAGAAGGTGTGGAAGTAGACCTGCCAAAGGTTTAAGTAGTTTTTTCTTGGACATCACCCAGGAACATGGTAGAGGTTCAGAATTTCCGTGGTATCACATGCTATTATCAGAGTTTTGTACCTAATTTCTCTCGATTTTAAGCCCTGTTGACAACTTTGACTAAGAAAGACCAAGATTTTGTGTGGAGTGATCAGTTTCAGGTAGCGTTCAGTTACCCAAAGTGGATATTAGTTAGTGCTCCAATGCTCCATTTACCTGAGGAATGGGTGATGTTTGAGGTGTTTTCTGATTATTCCCATATAGGTTTGGGATGTGTGCTGATGAAGCAATGGGAAATGATCTCTTATGGGTCTAGGAATTTATGTACCCATGAGTGCAACTATTCCACCCACAATCTGGATCTAGCAGTGGTTGTGTTTGTACTGAAGTTGTGGTGGCATTACCTCATTGGGGAGCACTTTGTGGTCCTCACAAATCACAAGAGTTTTAGGTATATATTTTCCCAGCATGACCTGAATCTATGACAGTGGAGGTGGATGGAGTTTCTTTAGGACTATGATTTTGATATCTCTTACAACTCGAGAAATAGGAATTTCATGGTTGATGATTTGAGTAGAAAGTCAATTAAGGATGTTTTTTAGGAATCTGCAAATGCTTGGAGAGTGATGGAGGAGTTAATATCCTTGCACTTAGATTCAACGATGTATGGTGGTAAAGTTTTTTTATTTCAAATGACAGTGCAGTATTACCTAATGTAGTAGGTGGAGGAGTCTCATTGGGGAGAATCATAGGAAGAGGTGATATGTGATTGTGTTGGCTATGGTGATGCTCCAGAAGGATGGTCAGAAGATGGTCACAACTAAATGTTTTTTGTGGGATGTTTTTTGTTTTGGTGGTGATGCATGATGGAGTCCTTTGTGAGTTTTATATCTCACCTTTGGTGGTATATACAGGAGTTTCTAATATGTACCATAGCTTAAGGATATAGTTTTTTTGTCCCATGATAAAATGGGAAGTAGCAGAGTTTGTTGTGAAGTTCTTGGTTTTACAGCAAGTAAAGGACCAACACTTTGTTCCTAGTGGTTTGTTTCAACCTTTGGATATTCCTGAGTGTAAATGGGATAAAATATCATTGTATTTTTTTCACAAGATTACCTAGAGCTCAGAGTGGTTTTGATGCTATCTGGGTGTTCATGGATTGGTTGATGAAATTGATTCACTTATTAGATATTAGGGATTTGAGTGTAGTGGATGATTTTTCTAAGATATATGTTGATGAAGTAGTGAGGTTTCATGTATTTTTTAGGTCCATTGTCTCATATCAGGATACATGGTTTACCCTATAATTTTGGAGGGGATTTCAGCATGCTTTTGGCACTCAATTATGCCTTAGAACTGCTTTCCACCCTCAGAAAGATGGGTAGATGGAGCAGACTATCCATATGTTATAGGATATGCTACGAGAATGCATATTGGACATTGGAGGATCTTGGTTATTACACCTACCTTTGATATATTTTTCTTATAATAATAGTTATCACTATTCCATTGGCATGGATCCTTTTGAGGATTTGTATGGAAGACCATTTCATTCTCTATTGTGATGGAATGAGTTTAAAGAGATAACTATTTTTGGTCCCTGTGTTCATAAAATCAAGATAGAGAAAGTTTAGCTTATTTATGAAAGGATGAAATAAGTGCAAGACTAGAAGAAGTCTTATGACGATCACAGGAGGAGGCCCTTGAAGTTTGAGGTTGGGGACCACATGTTCTTGAAGGTTTCTCCTCGACATGGACAACAGAGGTTTGGTAGAGGGATTAAAATTTTTCCCAGGTTCATTGGGCTCTTTGAGGCATTGGGAAGAGGTGGCATATCATTTGGAGTTTCTACCATGGTTAGAGAGAATCCAAAATGTCTTTCATATATCTAAGATTCGTCAGTATGTTCATGATGAATCCCATATCATTGACTGTGGAGAGTTAGATATCAAGGATGATGTGAGGTTTGTGGAATGGAAAATATAGATCTAGGATTTATGAGAGAAGTTGATACATGGATGGATCGTTCCTTTGGTTCATGTGTTGTGGAGGCATGGTGGCCAGGAGGAGAGTACTTGGGAGAAAGTGACGTAGATGCATACCGAGTACCCAAAGTTGTTTTGAGTTTTTCCTTGTTCTATTTTTCTTTTTTATGTGATGTTTAAACCTTTTTGATTATGAGATGAACAAATTTCCTTGGTTTGTAATGTGTGTGCTGTGATGTGTGATAAATTATTAAAATATGAAAAGGGAAAGACCTAATTCATAATCAATATACATTAACTGTGATGTGATTAAACCCATGTGGGTGAGTCAGTGCTGCTCAGAGCATATAATATCTTGACATGGAGTTTAAAATTCCTTGATTTGTGTGTTCAGGATGATGTGGTATTTTGGGTTTCTTGGTTTTGTGTTGTGCAGTGGTTGTGTGGTTGTGTGGTTGTGTGAGAGGAGGCATCTTGTGGTTGTGCAGTGTGTTTTGTGATTGTTTGGGGGTAACGTGTCAACAACTATGATGATAAGGTCAGGATGGAATATATCAGACGAGGTTTTATTGGGTTTATAGGGTTCCAATATAGCTTTTAAACAACACAATATGGTTTGTTGTTGAACTTTGATGTGTTTAGTTGATTGTAGTGTTTCACGTGTGACGAGATCCTTAAGAGGTATCTCGAGGTATGGTTGTTCAAAGCCTTCCACTCTTTCCCTTAAAGTTTCTTTTGAATTATAGTGGGTGAGAATAGTTTTATAGGTATTTGAGGTAATGTCATGGAACTTTCCATTCCATTAATTTGTGGGAAATTTGGTGTTTGAGGTGTCTAGGGGAGCTGGGGTGTTTTTGGGACAGGTGAGATGTTCCAACAATGGGTAATTTTCAACAGTTTTCCAAATCCAAGTTTTCCAAGTTTTCTACTAGTCCCTCATCCTAAAGATGACTCATGCTAGATGTGTCTCATGCTGGAAGTGTCTCACCTTGGTGGTGGCTCGCTAGTGGTGCCTCATCCAAATGGTGTCTTTCTAGTAATGTGTCATCCTGGCGGTGGTTCGCTGACAGTTGCTCGCTGGTGGTGGCTCGCTGGTGGTCACTTATTCAGCGGTGCCTCATCAAGTGGTGGATCATAGGAGATGCCTCATATTGTAGTGTCTTGGGGGTGGTGCCTCATCTGATGGTTCCTCGTTTGGTGGTGTCTTGCTAGCAGCTCCTCATGAGTAGTGTTCCCAGTTATTCCAGTTTTTCCCTTTTAACATCTTCCTTTGATATAAAAAGGGTTTAATGAAAATTTTAAAGGGCTTTGAGATTGATTCAAAGGACATAAATTATATCTTTAATTCCCTAAGATTATAGAGGTTTTTAAATGTTCAAACTCTATGGTCTTGGTCAGATCCGCCTTTAATAGTAATTCAAAACCGTTTCAAATCCCCCATGTTCTGGATCCAATACTTCTAATCCTAAGGCCTTACCTTCATTCTTTCTTCTCATTTATCTAGATATAAAACACCCTGAATCCTCCTTCCTATAGGAGTCATATTTCTAGGCTGAGGTAGTTGGTTCATGGTTCTATGAAGAGTACCTGTTGTACGCGTTCCCCTATTTTTGGTGCAACTAGGAAGTATCGATCATCCTTCTTCCAAGAAGGATTTCCTTCATCTTTAGTAATTGTGCATCATGTGGGATGGGTATATATATGTTTTACCTTGTGAATATAGTTTATTTTAGATTAATAGAGATAATAAAATTGTTTTAAAAATCAATATATAGGGGTTGGGGAAAGTGACACATGATCTTACCGTGTGATTGATATTATTAATATTGTGATTTGTATGGGATAAGTACCCACTAAAAATTTTAGTTGTTGGAGGTACTTGTTTTCACACTGGATGGTTTGTGGAATTCATGTTGTTTAGTTTCTATTGAATGATTATATATAAAATTTGGTTAACCACATATATTCGGCTAATAAATGGATTCCCTAGGATCATACAGTTTCTGTGATAACACCCTAAATTAACAAGTGGAATTAAATAAGGGATTCCTTATTAAATATGAAAACATGTTTTTCCTTGGTATGTGTGTTGATATGTTTGTGTCCATATTTGTGCACAGGGGGTTGGTTTTGTTGATATGATGAATTGGGTGGATGAGTTTGAAGGAGGAAAATAGTGTTTGTGTGGGTCATTACCGAGATTCCTTTCATTGATAACATGAAGAAAGATTCACCCCATATCTATATACCATAGTATGATGTGTCATTAAGGTGAAGTGTGTTAATTTACGAGGGATATTCAACTTCTGAATGATTTTTACAATGTTTCTTGATATGTTTCATGCCTAATAGCTACCTGAGTAGTGATGGAATGAATAAATAATTGTTTTATAAAGTTTGGTATGGCTTGGGTTGGTTTGGCTAATGGAATGTAAATTATTAAATTAATTGGATGGGAATGTGAAATGGTATTTGTGGCCTGATGTGTGGTGTTGTGCATTTAGAGGTACCAGTAAAGGTGACAGTGTTATGAGTTGGTGGTTTGTATGAGAACCCATAGGTTGGGCTTGAGTGTTTTTTATAATATATATATATATATATATACTTGTATTTTCCTTGTTATTTCTATATGTACCCCACCCTAATTCAGCACTATGTTCTGAACACCCACATCGTCATGGGGGAGGGTGTGTTTCCCAACATCCAGTGAGGAGTACATATCACTGGGTACCTAATCGTTTCCACTCTCTCTTCCATGAAAGGTAGGTATGGAACAGACTGTGATGGTTAGAGGTCTATTAGTGCTTTAGAAGGTGGTTGTGATATCCCAGGTGTTTTTTGGAGATATGTTTTGTGATCCAAGTTTCTTCGGGTGATATGTGATAACCCATGTGTTTTCAGGAAAGGTTCTTGTTTCCCAGGTGTCTTTAGGATGAGATATGATATTCCTTCCCAGGTGTCTTTGGGATGAGATGTGATGTATTATGAGGACCATGTGTTTTCGGGTGAGATGTGTTTTTTTTCTTAGGTGTGTGTGGGCAGGATGTGTTGTGAGGCCCAGGTGTTTGCGGGTAGGATGTGATGTGGTATACAGAAAAGATGGGAGCGCCAGGATGTACAACATTGGGGGAGAGAATCATACCTGTGGGAAAGTGGTGTGTGGTACCCTATCATCAATGTGATTTACTTTATATTACTTGAATTTCATTACTTGTTGAGTGTTCTATGGTGAGGTTGGTTTTGGTTAGTATACTTGTATAAGTGCTGTTTGGTTCTGCTAATTTCTCATGGATGAATTAGTGTGTTTCTTTCAAATGTACATGAGATACTTTGGTTTTCCTACTAAGTATACTTGTCTGATCACCCTATGTATATAAAACTATTTTTAGTTTTCTAGGAGGATTTCATATACTGCTCTAGACCTTACTAGTTCGAATCCTTAACAGTTATTGTGTCACTACTTAGCTTTACTTTTGGGTATTTACTTTGTATATTTTACCATATTTATATTAGTTATATTTATACATTCATGTGGGATGGTTTGGGGTTCTCTTTCATATGTGTCTTGGATTTACTGTGGATGATTCATCTTATCTCTAGATCATGTTTCCTTATAAAGGGTAATGCCTCCCATCTTGTCAGATTTGTACATCTTTGGTGCTAGTCACCAACCCAGGGCCTACTAGAGGTGGGACTTAGGAGTCATTATCTCTATTTCTTCATTTCCATCCCATGAGGGGTATCCTTAGAGAGAGTGATCATAGGTGCATCAAGAATTTTTAAACATAACACAATTTTTTTAATAAGACTTCATGACCCTGGAAGTTTGGGTAATTTTTTAGTTGTTCCGAAAGGATTTTCAGGGACGAGAAGTTATATGGTGGAGAGGTTGTAGTGACTCGTGCTTTTGATCTGGATGAAAATACAAAGGAATTTGAATTTTTCATTTACTATATGGTCTGTTTTACAAAACGAGCTTCAGAATGTAATTATGAGAGTTGGGATACTCCAATATGTTGTTTCAAAACTTGGGTGAAGGCCTGAGAGGTCCCTCGGTGGTCTCAATGAGTTTTGGAAGTTCCAGGCCCAGGAATCAAATGGTTTGGGTGGTTTTTGTGGGGAATACAGTTTTTCTGAAATTGTGAGGCCCATAGAAGCAAACTATGTGGCTACAACAAAGGATAAGAAACTCTTCACACAGGATATGCATGGTTTACCCAAACCATGTTCCTATCCTGCATGGGTAATGAAAAATATTTAGTACCTAGACACTATTAACCACATTGTTTTCACATGGTTTGGCTAATCATGTGGGACAAACCATGAGAAGTGGTTTCTATGGTAGAGGGTGCCGCACAATTGGCAAAATGTTTGGATAACCATGCGACCCAAACATTGTGGTGTGTTTCTTTTAAATAAAATAAATAAATTAAACTAAAATTAAAATAAATTAAAAACTTAAACCTACACTACCCATTCCCCTCTTCCATATCACGCGATGCACTCCCCACAAGAGCCCTAGGTTGTGCATGAATCCTCTCCTCCGGCTCCTCTCCTATCTCGATTTCACTTGGGTTGCCTTGGATTTCTCTTCAATTCTTCAAGGTAACGTCCCTAGTTCCCTCTTCTTTATTTTTTAGTGGTTTTCTCCCCTTACATCACCTGATTTTGGTTCGGCCAAACCCTAGGCTTAGGGTTGACCGGGTTTTTAATTTTTCTTTAGTTGCTAGGGAATGCGGTGTGTCTCCTGAGATCTCTTCAAGCATGTTTCAACATTCGATGCTGAAGGAGATGTGTTTCAGATCATTTCAGTTTTTCATTTCCATTCATGTAGGCCTTTCTCCCACTAACATGTCTTTACCAAGTATATTTGGGGTCTTTCAATGGTTTTGAGGTTCTAGTATTTATTTGTAGTGCATATTGGTCATCCTTGAGGTGGGTTCGAGTTTCCAAGATGAAAGGAGACTTACCTACGTATTCATAGGTGAGAATATATATATGTAAGTTCCCCTGTTATATATATATTCACCCATAGTAGTTAATATATATATATATAAGGATAGGTCTGCTAAAGTATATATATGAAAAATGATTACAGGTGTAAGTGTTAACGGGTATATGAACATATAAGAATTTATGTAAGGATCCCCTTGTACATATTCATAGACATGAGAATATGTACATAGCAGCTAAGTGTCCTTATATACATGTTGAGGTGTATATGCTCAGAGGTAGGAAGAAGCAGCTTCGAGTGGTCACCGATGAAAATGCCAAGTGCCAATGTGTTCGGATTAGCCTTCTTGTTTTGATGTACAATTACTTTTTTATTCCATTTTTGTTTATGAATTTTTATAATATTATTTATATAATGTTCCATCCATCTTTTTCAAAATTTTAAATTATTAAGCATGTTCCTCCTTTCTTTGTTTCTCACCTTTCACCCTTAACTTGTACCATATGTTATATCCCTTACACCCTGAGATGAATAAAACTCTTAAAATTTAATGAAATAAATTGTTAAAATATAATGTCATGATTTATAATAAAATTCCCCAATGATGTGCATTGTTTTCAAATGGAAAAAGGCCATATGTGCATGCCAAATTCTTAGTGATTTTTCTTATTCCTATTTGAGTGGCTTGAATTATATGCTATGCTAATGCCTTGTGCATATCCTTGAATTAATTATGCCTTAAATTTAAATTTCTAAGTTCAAGTTGGATGAATACCTTGCTTCATGTCGTATTCTTTGTTTACACTTTTGCTATGTCATGTTCCTTGTGTAATTTTCCTTATTAAATGATTATTGCTTGATCCATTTGTTTAGGTTGGATCAAATGGTTGGTATGGAAAGATTTATAGCTTGGGCCATTGTAATGTCTTGGTGAAATGTGGTTAGAGGCATGTTGATTCTATGTACCTATGGTTTTATTTATTTTATTATGCCTACTTTTCATGCCTTACTCTTGGTTAATGCTTATTGCCTTATCATATAAATTTTGACATTGTTTTTTAACTTAAATTGCATAGATTGATTGATGGTGAGCATGTAATATTGATATTATCATCTGTTGGAATGTAATTATAAATACATTCCTTGTTATGATATATGCCTTTCTTGGTATAGTTCACTTGATATGGGTCGAGAGAGAACATGGGTTCTTTATTAAGGACTCATGGATGGACCTTCCGTGCTCATTTGGTTACGACTCAATGTGCCAGGGGCGATGCTTTGGCTTTGCAGGCAATGACTGCCTGGGTAGTTTCTTATACTCTTTAGTGCTACTGGTTCTCAAGGGGAGCAATCGTGGATGACCCCATTGGAAAGATGGTTACGACATGCCATGGGTGATACTCGGTCCCCTATATGAGATACCTAGGATGGACTCAGAGTCACCACGCCTTGAGTGATACAAGGTAATCTGTATGGATCACCTTGGATGAACTCAGTGGTATTGGGTTATATTGGATGTTCCCATAGTGAAACTTGGGATTCAGTTTAGATCGCCTTTAATGAGAACGGGACTCCAACACTGGATTTGATGGATTGATTGAATTGTTTGTTCATATGAGATTTATCCTTAATGATTATTATTATTATTATTATTAGCTTGATTATGTAATTGTTATACTTCTCCTATGCTTTATTAGAATACTTGTAAGATGACATGTGAATTAGACCCCAATCCGAAGCACAAGAATGGGGTTATGCCTTCTTGGTTTTCTTTGTTTACTTTGGCCCTTGTATACGCATTCTGGATTGCATAGGTACCCTATTAATACTTTTATCTTAGGCTGAAGAAGGTGATAATGGATGGGTGTACATTTGGGAACCTTGACCAAGTTGTTATCATTTAAACTATTCAATGCCTTTCATTGTTATATATTGGAACAATGCTTATTTGTTTATTGCATGAGATGGATTGGACTAGACACTATGGGTACTGGCATACTAAGATTTATATCTCACACCCTTCTCGCACCTCCATTTCATCGGGGTACCCAAGAAGTCTAAATTGCTTGTAGGTCATTTGATAGATTATTTGTGTTGTGCTGCATACTTGGGAGCTAGGGAGAACAGGACTAAGCTAATACTCAAGATGCTCATGGAGTTAGTCCTTGGGCTCTTTTATTATATTGAATTATAATGTCTATTATATCTCCTTCTTATATCTTGTATCATCAATTGTACATGCAAGCATCACAAAATGTATCAGCATTGGCCATTCACTTTTATTCAGTTATACATTTATTCTTCCACTGTTATTCTCTTTTATTCTTATTTCCACTATTTGTCATTTATTACCTATTCTTATGTTATTTACAACTAATTTACACCAATTTTATTGCTATACATGCTCTGAATTATGAGTGTGTAGTCTCCCCAAAGACACACCCTAGGCCCTCTTTGTTAGTCGATATCCTCTAGCATTCGGGGAGATGTGCTTGAGGTCATGTGGTGACCGGTTCGACTATCGATTTAGTGGTTAGTCAGATTGGTATGTTACAAGAATCACCATTATCAAGAAAATGATCCAAGATCATCTTTGTAGATTTAAGGTAGAGGATCATGGTGATTGATGCGACATCAAAGAGAATATTGGAGCTCCATACTAGCACCTAAAATCTGATGAATGATGTACACACAAATTCTAGAAACATTTATAGATGATCTAGAGTGTTTTGACATCAAATCCTTCGAGAAATGGTCATTTATGACTTACGACGTACGTTTACACTTCAAATTGGAACAAGGTACTCGTTATTTTATTTTCCATGTTACGATACCAATTTTTGGTACTTGGGAACACAACATAATTTGGTGGTCTAGGGATTTAAATTTTTTTCATCACTAGCATGGTGAAAAAATTTCATCTATAATGATCTGAGGTTCGATATAGTTTGAGTAGTGGAGGCAGACCTTGTGGGAGGAGACATCAACAGTCCCAAGTACAGATGGGCCACAAACCCCACCACCGACTGTGCCATCATAGTAGGACCCAACACTTGTATATAGGTTGAGTGAGACTGCCACTTATAGTACTTCTTCTCGCGACTGATCCAAATTACATGACCACCTCCTACACTAAGCCCCTATGCCAGATCCCAGTTGTGAGGTAACCCCTAACATGGGCCCTGTAGACCTGATTTTACCCATGATGGCTCGAGGTAGGTTTTCTCAATGAAAAACGGGTCTGGGTGGGCCTTCTATCTTAGATTACCTCTAAATGGGGTTTTCCTTGCCCCAAATAGGCCTGCGGGGCAACATCCTAGCCCATAATGGGCTTGGGTGGGGTTTTCAGAGATTGGATTAAATTAATAGAATAAAAAATTAATTAATTTAATTTTAGTATTAAATTGAATTAATTAAATTTATTTTTTGAGTTGAAATTAATAATATTTAAATATTCTAAAATATTAATTTAATTTTAGTGTTAAACTAAATTAATTAATTAGTTTAATTTTTGGATTAAAAATTTTATTAATGACATGACCAAATAAAATAATTTATTATATTAAAAAAATTCATTTAATTTATTTAAATACCCTCATACTTAAATTTATTGAAATTAATTTTATTGGGGGTTTATTTTTATAAAAACTGGTCTTGAACTAGTGATTGTACATGTGTATGTCTTGGTCAATTTCTTTAATTATTTTTTACATGTGGGCGATGATTGTAATAAGCAGATAATTAAATGTTAGTCTATGCATCATCTTTTTGTTCAATATGTATAAGGGTCAACATGCACACTTTATCTATTGTGTATCACACCCTAGACCTTCTCACCCATGTGAGAGTATACATGTAAAATTGACGATGACATTATAATATGCAGACCCTACCAAGATTAGGTGGTACTTCAGAGAGGAAGAGAATACACTTGATTGGGGGTGAGATGCATTACGAGTCAGTACTCGACTCAAGTATATTACCCCCTTGGTCACGATTGATCTGTTAAATTAAAAATGGATCAACCAATATTATATTCTAAAGACTAGTCTAATTAAATTATATCCTTTATTTATTGTTTATTATTTTACATAAGTACATGTTTACTACAAGATCACATTAAATAATAAATAATAAAAATACATAATGATGTGACCTATGTTTTTTATTAATTCATGATCATTTGTTAGCACAGAAACATAGTTTGAACATATTTAGTATAAATTTATTACATCCATTAGAAAATAATAAAATCCCTCAAAGATATATTACGTCATAATGACTTCTATTTCTCAAATTTTAACAAAACCTAGTGTTCGAGGTGCTCATCATCTATAGTTTAGGGTGCCTCGTACCACTGGGGAGTTCTTATGAGAGTAATGGGTTGACTTAAATAAATTTTGCAGAAAAGGAGTATCCATAGATATATTTCTATCACTTTAGAGGAAAATCATTGAGGGAATCAATATTATTATTATGATAAGTTGGGACTTTACTCAATGGATTAAGGAACTCTGAGTTAATATGGTTGCCCAACCTAGTGCCTACCTTGGAACTCTTCGAGTATTTATTGAATCCATAACTTGTATACTATGAGGTAAGGTTTTGAGGATCTTTTCCACTATAATAATCAAGACAAAGAGTATTATAAGTATAATAGTGATGGATATTTAGGTTTAATAAAATAGTGGCATCCATTTAATGATTTAATAATTAATTAATGAAAAATTACTAAAAGGTAATCAAGATAAATTATTGACTGCTAAAATTTATTTCTTTTAGATCTAAAATGGAAACTAAAAACACCTTCGAAAAATTGCTACTACAATCTATAAAGGATAAATAAAATATCATGATCGTTCATAAATTCCAACAGTGGTATAGGCAGATGTGCATAGTACTATGACAAAAAGGAATCTTTATGTTATAAAGTAATCACTTCCTACCAATCCTCCTTAGGGAACGCGAAAGGAGGATAAAGACAAGTGGAAAAAAGCATGTAGATGATGCACTAGATGTTCAGTGAATCATGTTGTCATGTATGTCTATTCAATTTCATAAAATGTATGAGGATGAGGATTCCTACAAGATACTGGATCATCTCTAAGAATTATATTAGGAGAGAGTTAGAAAATAAAGGTATGAGATATCTAGTGCACTGTATAGTTGTAGTCTAGAAAAATGGAATTAATAAGAAACTTATATACCCAATATGGTCAGCTATATTGAGATACTTGAAGCCCTTGGGTTTAATCTGAACCAAGAACTAATGACAGGTCTCTTTCTTACCTATTTATCATCAAGATTCTTGATTTTTATTGTTAATTAAAATAAAATATGAATAACATGAAAAATTCACTCCTATATATTTTAACTATAGTTCACTAAGCTGATAAGGCTATAAATAATATCAATTTTTCAGTCCATATATTAAATAGAGGAGGAAGTGAAAGGCTAAGTGGGCTAAGGCTAAGTCCAATCCAAACACACTGATGCACCTCCCTTCCAAAAAGACAAGGACACGAAGGAAGGGTAATAAGAAGGAGGTTTCCTAATTTCTATGTAGAAATAAAGGACACTGGAAGAAGAATTAAAGAGCTGGGAAGAATTAAGGATATGCTTCTACTTTAGGTATTTTATTTATTTAACGCAATATTTCATTATCTATAAGTTGTGTATTGGAAACAACATGTGGATCACACATATGTATTCATATATAGGAACCAATTAGTTTAATAAGATTGTAAAAGGTTAAGTGGATTTCCAATCTATAAATGGTGTGATTCTAGTATCCGTAGAAGTGGGAGATTATAATCTGAATTTTCCTAGTTTTTTTTGTTCTTGTATTGAATAATTGTTATCATGTACCTTCAGTTACTAGAAACATAATCTTAGTGTCATGTATGGAAACTATAGGATTTTATTTCATGTTTGGAAATAAATATTTTCTCTTTTATAAGGATAAAAATTTTTATGGTGCGGTTCATCTTAACAATGGGTTGTATATGCTTGAACACAAAAACCTAGTAATGGAAATCAATGAAAAAACCAGCGAACATGACTCTTACAACACCCGCGTACAACACTTCAGACATGGTCATGTTAATGAGAAGAGATTATAGAACTTACATAAAGAAATTTATTTAGACTTAGTTGAGTAAAAAACTTTGTATGAATTTCATGCTTGTTTACAAGGGAAAATGACTAAATCACCCTTCTCTAGAAAGGGAGAAAGAGACACTGAATTATTATAATTAATTCATAATGACACGTGTGGTCTATTTCTAGTAGAAGCAAGGGGTGGGTTTTCATACTTCATTACTTTTATTTATGATTATATTACGTATGTATATATCTACTAAATGTGATTTAAGTCGGACTCCTTTCATTATTTTAATGAATATCAACATAAAGTTATAAAACTAAATTGGTAAGAAGATTAAGGCACTCCACTCAAACCGAGGTGGAGATTATCTTAACCAAGATTTTATTGATAACTTAAAATAGTGTGGGATAGTATCCAAACTCACTCCTACTTATACACTATAGTGGATTAGTGTTAGTGAAAGGATGAATCAGACCCTGATAGACATGGTTAGATAAATTATGAGTTAGAAAACTCTTCCATAAACCTTTTGGGGATACACTTTGCATGGAGTGGTATATACTCTTAACCAAGTAACACATAAAGAAAAATATGGGATTACATATGAGTTTTGGTATGGAAAGAATCCCAGTCTATGAAACATATGTGTACGGGTATGTGAGACATTTTTAAAGTCTATACCTATTGAAAAACTGGCATCTCAAAGCATGAAGTGCATATTTATAGGATTTCCTAAAGAAACCAAATGATACTAACTATATAACCCTTCAGATAGAAAAGTGATTGTGGAAATACAAGCCACATTTCTAAAAAGAGAACACATTTACAATGGAAATAGTAGGATAAATATTGGCTTTAATGAATTCGGTGATCCAGTTTCACAAGATTTGGTATGGGAACAATCTCTTTAAGAGATAGTGGGAGATGAAGAAGTTCTCGAGATACATGTAATGCATAGATATAATCAAGAAGTTAGAGAACCAGAGTGCTATGGTTTTATTATCACCAAGTCAGGTGATAGATTAATCCTTTAGGATGATGAACCTATAAAATATAAGGAAGTAGTAGAAATAAAGGATGATTCTAAATGGAAAGATTGCATGCATTATAAGATAGAGTCCATATACCAAAATCAAGTTTTGATTTTGGTAGACCCTCCATCAGATGTAAACCCCATTGGGTGAAAATGGGTATTCTAGAAAAAACTAGACATGAATGGTAAGGTTAATACCTATAAGGTAAGACTATAAGTGAAGGGTTTCACACAAAGTTAAGGCATAAACTACGATGAAACCTTCTCACTAGTAGCAATGCTAAAATCCATCAGAATATTTCTTACAATATCAGCCTTCCATGATTATGATATTTGTAAAATGGTTTTCAAAATTGCTTTTATAAATGGTAAGTTGGTTTAATATTTCTATATTACTCAACCTATAGGGTTTTAGGTCAAAGAATGCTAGTAAAGTGTGAAATGTTTAGAGATCAATTTATGGGTTGAATCAGGAATCACGATCATGGATTTTTAATTTTTATAAAGACAAAGGATAATTTGGTTTTTTCAAAAATTAAATTGAGCCTTGTGTCTATAAAAAGGTTAATGATACTTCCTTTATTTTCCTAGTATTATATGATTATGACATATTAATTATGGTAAACAAATTAAAATTCTTACAGTTAGTTAAGACCTGGTTAAATTAATGCTTCTCCATGACATACTTAGGTGAAGAAACCTAAATTCAAGGGATCATGACCTATTGATATATATCTCATAGGTTACTTGGGATAAGTTAAAGTACATATATTGATAAGGTACTTAAAAGGTTTAGTATGGAACAATCCAATAGAGGTGTGTTTCCTATGTCCCATGGTATCAATATCTCCAAGAAAATGTGTCCAAAAACACAATAGGAGATTATAATAATTAATATTAACCCTTATTCCTCAGTAGTGGGATCTATCATGTATTCCATGATATGTAATAGGTTTGAAGTTTCCTTTTCTTTAATCATGGTGGGAAGATATCAAGATAATCTAAGAGAGATGCATTGTGTATCTATAAAAACTATACTAAAGCACTTGAGTTGTATAAAGATATGTTCTTGGTGTATAGAGGATATAAGGAACTAGTAGTGATAGGATACACTAATTCTAGTTTCTAGAAAAATCACGATGATCTAAAATCACAGTCAGGCTATGTCTTTTTCCTGAATAGTGGTGAAGTAAGCTGAAGAAGCTTAAATAAAACTATGGTCTCCAATTATATAGAATAATACAAGTATATAGTCGCTTATGATGCTGCTAATGAGTTATTTTGGATATGAAGGTTTGTCTCAAACAATGGTGTTGTACCTAGAAGTACAGACCCTATTCCATTTTATTATGATAATATTGTAGCTTTGGTGCTTTCCTAGGACCCATGTCACACAAGATGATAAATAATATACTTTGGATGTTTTATCTCTTTATGGATTTTACTCAGAGAGGTGAAGTCTCAGTTAGTAGAGTATCCATAGAGGACAATGTGGTAGATCCCCCGACTAAAGAAATATCTCAACTGAATCATGATTCTCATGTGAGAGCTAACTGATTTAGACTTGTTATTGGTTTTCTCCAGTGTAATTAAGAGTGTTAAAAGTGGGTTCCCAAAACCCAACTTGTGTATGTAATTTTATTACCATTACACACACACATATATATATATATTGATATGTGTGTGTGCGTGAGAGTGTGTGTTTATCTTACCAGAATAGAGTTTATACTTCTATATCCACTATATTTATGGTAATTTCCTTTGATTATGTGTCATATAAAAGGGTTATAATTGTTCTTCGACTGTAATGAAAACCTAGAGATACTATGACATTAATCTTAAAGTTATTTCTTATGGTCCATATATATCATACTGAAAGGAAACAGATGATGTGTGACTATTGGGTGCTGAGGGTCATAATCATTGAGAATTATTCTCATGAAGTTCATACATGGTGATCTATAGTAGTTTATATCATGAGGACAAACCCATTAATAAGAACACTGCATTTTTTATGTGTCATTGTTTATTCCTATATATGGACATGTGTATTGGTATCCGGACTTGAGATCATTATCAATGTCTTCCATTTGATCGAATATTTTGATCCAAGGATAAAACCATGATAATGAATTATTGGTGTGGTAGTTTGTATAGGGTGTGTCATTGGTGGTATGACATTGGTTGAATGATCAAGATATAATTTATCACTTTCAATTTAAGGGATATCTAAGGAATGATTGATTAAGATGGTAGTAACTTCATAAATCCATTTCCATGTTATTTGAAGGTAAATCCACCCAGATAGATCAAAAAATAATAATTCAAGAAATGAAAATGACATAAGTTCGCGTCCTTATTTATATGATATCGTATGACAAAGGGATTATATTACACATTGTGTGGAAATAGGTTAGTTTATGTTAATATTAATATTCCTTATCTCTTTAGGGGACTTAATGTGTTTCTAAACTCCGCTCTTGGTCTGTAAATATTATTCATTTCTATTAAGATAAGGGCCTCGATGGTCACACACAATAGTGCACTCAATAATCTTTCATATTCAGGTGAATAAGTATATAGGACATGGTGGGCCCCACCATGGGGTCCATGAGTTGTACGAGTTTTATCAGTCATCAATAAATAAATAAATTCATCATTATTTTTGTAAAAAATAATTGGGTTGAAATAATTTATTAAAATAATTTATAAGTGTTTAAGTAAATATAAGGATTAATATTATATAAATTAATATTATTTTAATATTCCAGGTTCGTTTAATATTATCAGGAATTAGGATTCAAGTTAATGACTTGGTTTTATAACATAATATATTTAAAATATATTAACATTTTGTGATAAAATATTAATAAAATTTATTATGTAGTTAGCATGTCATAATTAATTAATTATTACATATTTAGTGGATGTTAAATATATGGGGGTTGGGGAACCCTAACTGGGTATTTTGACATCTAGTATATAATTCAAAGATAATTTATTTCCATGGGATTATTTATTATTTAGAATTGAGAGCTTCTATCTCCTCTCAAATCCTAGAGAGATGATTTATCTAATGATGAAAATTATTTGAGATTGTCTTCAAGGATCGAAGGAAGAGGATCATGGTAATCAATGTGATATTGAAGATATTTACAGATATCTATTCTAGTGTCTCAAATATGATGAATAGAATATATGTTGATTCATGAAGCATGTGTGAAAGATCTAGATGGGTTTGGTGTTAGATCCTTTGAGTGATGGTCATCAGTGACTTGTGAAAAATGTGTGCATTTCAAATTGGAATGAGTAACCCATTCTTTTATTTTATATGATATAATTAAACCATGTGATATCTTTAGACCATATCGAGGCTCGGGTCATCAGAGATGAAGAAGTTTATTTGCGCCAGTGATTGAAAAATTTTAAATCTCCAACCCACCGGCTTTCGTTGTGAACCCCAGTACCAACATGAATTGTCCATGTAATGAGAGTCTCACCACTACTTATATAGTGGGAGATGAAATACCTAGAAAGGGTTACCCAATCCATGTTTATTAAATTACCACAAAATAAGTAGTAAATTACATGTTATGATGAACTAATTTCAATATATACATCATTTAAATTTTATCACCTACTTGTAATATATAATAAATATATTACATGATAAAACTGAGTCTTTAATTTGACTCATAAATCCAATTAATATTAAACAAACCTAGAATATTAAAATAATATCTGTTTGAATAATATTTTTCTATGTATTCAATAAATACTTGGTGAATAATTTTAACTCAATAAATTTAAACCAATTATTCTACACTCAAATAATAATGAATTTATTTATTTTTTGGTGATCATTAACACTTGGACATTACTCAGACCCCATGGTGTTGTCCATCATGTCCTATACACCTATTCACCAAAATATGGACAACTATTCAATATGCTATTGTGTGTGACCCTCTAGGACCTTATCTCATTAGTAGTGAATATTATTCATGGATCAAGAGTGGGGTCTAACAAGCCATCAAGGCCCCTAAAAAGATAAGGAATAGTCATATAAATGACAACCATCCTAAGAATATACACTATGTAATATAATCTCTTTATCATTCAATACCTCATAAAGTAGGATGCATACTTCATGTCATCATCATTTATTTCATTATTATTAATTAACCTTACTAGACATACGTACCTTATTCAACCATGGCCATGGGTTTAGTGTAGTTACTACCATCTTGATCAACTGGTCTTGAGACATCACTTACTTGACTCAAAAGTGTAAAATCATATCTTGATCACTCAACAAATTACATACATCCAATGACTCACCCAACACAATTTACCCCTCCATGACTTAGATGTCATTGTTTTTTCCTTACATAAAAGTGCATAATCAAATAGAACACTTTGATAATGTTATCAATTCAAGATACCAATACACATGTTCATAGATAGGAACAAAAAATGGAACCCAAAACATTTTGTGTTCTTATTGGTAGGTCTATCATCATAATCTCACCTACTAGAGATCATCGCATGGGAACTTCATGAGAAGAAGTCTCAATAGTTTTGATCCCCTAGAACCTAATAGTAAAGAATCATCTATATCCAGTTAGTATGATGTATCTAGACCACAAAACATATGTTTAATATTAATTTCATAGTATCTATATGTTCTCATTATAACATGGAAAATTCTATAACCATTTGATACGATAAAAAATCTATGGCCATATCATATAAATTGTGGATGAGAAAATATAAACACTATAATGGTAAGTGTGCATCATGTATAACTAATTATATACATGGTATGATAATAAAAATGTAATGATAAAGTTGGGTCCATGGAATCCACTTTTATGACATAGACCGTACAGTTTAACAAACTACACACACGATACTGTCTCCAAAACAGTATATATGTATGGTTATGCCACATGGTTTGTCAAAAATGTTTGACAACTATGAACTGATAATATCCATTAACTATAGGTAATGTATAATCGTGTCACATGATTTGATAAACTGTGTGCCAACCATGCATAACTATTGTCCCAAAAACTTACATTTTGAACGGTTTCTTATGAAAATTGCACAATTTCCCCTAACCATGCTCAAACCATGCGCCCTTAAAACCCCTTAAAAATAAATCCAAACCCCTCCATAAAATTCCAATACTAAAAAAAGTATTATATAACTTCAAAATACATAATAAAAGGGGGAAGTACATGAAACTAGGGGTGTTAAAACCATTGTTTATTCAAGTTTATTTTTCTTCTAAGAAGAAGAGAAGGGTAGTTTTGGAAATTTTCCGGAGTAGGTGGGAGGATGATCCTCCTATCTAGTTGGTTATATTTATACAAGTATCATGGTTGAAAAAATATCTCTATTTTCATGATACTTTTCATTGAAAGACTCAATACATCTAATAATCTATGAATTCAGCTATATAAAAAAGATACAAGAAATTGATGAGACAGTTGTATAGGAAAATTTCCTTATCAAACAGAGATATTATTTTTTCTTGGAAATATAGAGGATTTTTATTTTTTTTATAGTGAAAAATAGAATACATATTTTTGTTGCACACAGGTGTAGTGTGAAATATTGGGTGAAGAAAAAGGAAGAAGAATATTTTCATGAAGTTGAGGTAGATTTAATCTAAAAAATATGATTTTCCTAAGCTTACAGCATTGAGTCTGAGTGAAGAAGTTCCACAAAGGGTTTTTCATGCAGTGAGTTGATAAATATTATATCATCAATATTTATCCACCGTGTAGATTATGAATTGGTTGTTTGGAAATAAGGTGAGTTTTATTCATTGGATAACATTATGTTTTATCAAATATGATGATAATTTATTTATTAGTTTAGAAAACTACATTTGATAGAATACCACTCTCTCATCTTGTTCTTCTGGTATTTTATTTTAAATGTCGGGAGATAGTGTAAAATATGGTATCAGTAAGTGTTGGGAATCATGGGCTCAAAAAAAATTGACCAAACCACTTGTATTAATTAAAAGATATTAGTGAAAAATATATATATAAAGGGATAAAAAATAACTATAAAAATGAGTAATCTCACACATTGTGGTCAAACCTTCTAAAAATTATTTTGTACTTTACACTTTAATTTCATATTTTTCAGGTGATTCTAAGGTCAATCTAATCGAGAGGATCATGTCCAAAATGACCATAGAGGTTTATTTCAAAGAAGGAAATTTTAATTATTGATACACTAGGTCACCCTTCCCCACTCATTATACCCATTTGTTCTATTAATAATTTCATGTTTTATCATATCGTGTTTCCTCTACTAGACTCTCTTTATGGAGGATGGATAACATTAATTATGTAAATATTATAGTGCACATGTTTTATGGAAATAATTTCCATGGTTTGAAAATTTGAATGAGACCATTTTGTTTTCTCAAAGTATTAAAGTTATAGATGTAGCCACATTGATATTTTAACCCATTCAAAGGGGTGAGAGAATTTAATTCACTCACAAAATGAACCTTGAGATTAATAGACAATTCAATAATTATATTTTTATCTCTCTCTCTCACTCTTTGAGAATGTGTTTACCAATGTGATGGGGTTACAAATATCAAAATAGATTTAGGATAAAATTAAAAGCATTTATGAAGGAAATTCAAATGTGAAAGAAGCCAAATTAATAATATAGAGAATCATTTTTAAAGATATAAATATGATTGAGGATGAATCCATTGATTATTACTTCACTAGAGTGAATGAGATAGTGAGAAACATTAGAGGTTTTAAAGAAAATATGGATGACTCTATTATTTTAAAGAAAATCATGAGGAATTTTCCTAACTAATTTGATCCAAAAGTTTATACAATTGAAGTTAGGTAAGATGTCTCATTAGATGAGTTATAAAATATTTTCCTTGCCCATAAAATGAGAAATACACATGGAATTAAGAATAAATCGAAATATGAAATGGATTTTAAAGACGAAATAAGGTTAAAGATAAAAGAATAAGAAGCTAAAAAATCTAGTGAGTTAGATGATGAAGATGACATTGATAATGTAAATAAGAGAATCATGTCTCTTATCTCTATAAATTTTAGAAAATGCAAAAAAAATACAAGGGGAAATCCCTTGAAATGATTAAAATTGGGAGACATTGAACACTTTGAATTCATATTCATAAAGAAGAAATACTATAAGTATTATATTGATGACCAAGATGAAGAATATAAAAAATAAGAAATGTATAAGAATATATAAAATAGTGTTCAATGATATTGATAGAAATAAAAATTATCAAGAAGAAAGAGATGAAAATTGATAAGTGAAGAGGAGTAGGAATACACTTCCCCTAGTAGCCAATCTGAACATAAGTCACTTAAAAAGGTTTTAAATTTTATAGATCATTTGGAAGACCAAGAAACCCCCTCAAGAATTGATGGATAAGGTGGTGAAGAGTCTTACATAGAGAATATACTTAAATCAGAATTAGAGGCTTGACTTGATCAAAATACCCAGATGAATAAGGATGTTAAAACCTTAAAGAAAGATGATGGGAATAAATTTAAATTAAATAAATAATCACTCAAAAGAGATATTAGACTCATTAAAGAGAATAAGAAATTCCGGATGATGGCTTTTGAGAATGAAAATATGATGAAGAATCTTGAAGGAAAACTTTTATTGAAATAAAAATAAATAAATAAGATGGAATAAAAATTTATTATATAATAAAAAAGTTAAAAAAGAAGATATAGTAATTAAAAATATATATTCAATTCATGGTTCAATCATCCACAATATATGAGATAGTTAATACATCAATTCAGGTTAAATATACACCTAGATCCACTCAAAAAGTTGAAATTTTTACCTAATAGTGCCAGTCCCTTTTAAAAATATATGCAAGTCCAAGAGATAAAATATTAATATAAACTACCCTATACATCTAGTGAGGAAAGGATAATGAAAGAAAAATTAACCGCCTTAAAGAACAAGAAAAAACAAGACTGGTCTAGTCAAAAAAATAAATGATTATAGAATGAAATTTTCTAGTAAAAAATATTGATTTAAAAAAAGACTCAGATTCAGTTTCTATAATTTTTTCCAGGTTATTTTTATCCACAAATCATTCACATACTGACATGAAATTTCTTTATCCAAAAGAAGGAATTAATCAAGTGGTATCTAGAATTGAAAATTAATGAGTCTACAAAGAATAATGCTATGCACATAATTTCCATATGTCTCCCTACTCAGAAAGGGTTTAAAGGTTTGAAGGAAGTCTATAGGAGATGTGAGGGCTAGGGCACTGTGTTGAGAATTACATGAAAAATATCCCTGGATAGTTCACCTATAAAGAAATTGGAAACAAATTGAGAATATGAATGAAGATGGGAAATCATTAATAGTGGAAGTTTCACTGAAAGTAATCAAGAAAGGAAGATCATGAATCCTTGATAGTGGGTTCTCTTTCCACATGAATGGAGACACAAAATTATTTAAAGTCAATGAAAAACACGAAGGAGGAACTATTACATTCAGTAATAATAGTTCCTTGAGGATTAAAGGTTTACGAACTACTGAAATTGAGTTTAAAGGAATCAACTACGCAATGATGGAAATAAATCCATTTTTTCATAAGAAATATTGTATCATCGTAAATTTAAATTATGAAAAAGTTATTAACAAAGGAGAAAGAACAAGTGGGAACTTATTTTGAATTTTTGACCCATCAAATTCATGCCATGTGAGTGAAAGAGATGAGAATGTATATGGAATAGAAGACTTTTCCATCTTGGATAGAGAAACATGAGTAATAATTCTCAATATGTGTTGGTAAGAGACCTTCCAAAATTAGAAAGGGATAGATAATTAGTTTCTGATACATGCCTAAAAGGGGATATAATTCAAGGGACACAAAAGAATATCGATATTCATTCCGCTAAACCATTGGAGATTATATATTCAGATGTGTGTAGTCCCATGAGGAATAGTCTAATAAATGGTGATATTTAACTCATTACATTTATTTATGAATATTCTAGGATGAATAATGTTCTCTTTATGAATCACAAATAAAATTCTCTTCATATGTTTAAAATTTTTAGCATACTAGTTGAGAAAGAAGTTGGTGTCTATGTCAAGAAGGTGAGGACTAATAATCCATGTAATAAAGAATCAATATATGACAACATACACTCCATAATAAAAAGTTGTGACTGAAATAAGGAATATGAGAATTGTGGGCATTATAATATCTATGATTTTCAAAAATGAACATTCATATTTATTTTGGAGTAAAGTTATGTGCACCGTTGTGTGTATTCAGAATATGTTTTTAATGAGACCTGATACATAGAATGATCAATATTATATATGGAACCACAAAAGGTAACTATCAGATACTTTAAGGTATTTTTAATCCATTGTTACATGAAGATAAAGAACATAAATCTTAAGAGATGAAGAAGGGGCCTTTGTAGGATATCGATAACATCCCATTACCTTCTTTCAAGTATTCCTTAACCATTTTTTAATCTAATTTAATTTGGGTCCTATTTTGGGGTCATTATGGGATAATTTGGAAATTTTTGGAATCCTGTGGGACTATACATAGTAGTCGCACACTAAGGGAAAACCATGTGGTTTGGCCTAGCAAACAGTACACCCTATTGAAATCCACTTAAAGGGGGAACACAGTTTTCCCAAACCATGCAAGCACCCCACTAAACTATACACACCATGAAAAGTGGGGAATTCATGGTTTCTACATGGTTAGTTTAACCATGAATCCAAACCATGCTCCTTATAGAAGACTAGTAGGGATGCATGGTTAGGGTGCATGGTTACCACTAACCATGCAGCCCTACCCAACAAAGCATGTGCGCATATTTTAATTCCCCTAAATTTTTTATTAAAATCCTAAAACTATTTATTTTAACCCCTAATCACCCTATTTTTACCCTAACTCTTATCCTTGGTCTTGTAGGGAACCCAAGAGGTGATTTTTGACTCCTCCAAACCCTTTTCTTGTTAGATCGAAGCTCTAATGATTTCGATCGATCTTTTTTGGGTAAGTGGATCTTTACTCATGTGGTTTCTTCTGATATCTCTTTATATACTCCTTATAGTTTGATTTATCATCATGCTATTTATGGATCTAAAATCGGTTTTGTTGGATCTTGATTATAGGTTTTGTTTCTTAATCTCCTTCTTCTCGTTCTTCATTAGTGATACCATTGTGGGTGTTGTATTTGACTATATGATTAAATGTAGGTGGTTCCAAAATAATTTGACCTATGATTGAAACCTTATATTTCTTGGTTGAATTGAAATGATTATTTAATTTAATTAGATACCCTTAATTGAAAGTATTTAATGTGTGATTTGAAATGGCATGGAAATTATGGAAATAAAACTAAAATTTTAATGGAATTGAAATGTGAGGTGGATTTTGGGAACAAGATGGATTGATTTTGAAATTGATTTAATCAATTTATTTATTTTTGAATCTTGAGAAAAATTTCTTAAAGTAGAAGATGATTTAAAATAGTATCAATTGTTGAAAACCTCTTTTTTGGTTTTGAAATGAGAAAGTCATGCTAAAAACTGGAAAAATGGAAATTATAATTTGAATTGATTTAAAATGTTTGATTTTCCCATGTTTGATTAATTGATTATTTGAAGCACAAGTTATCCTAGGTAGTTATTGGTAATTGTGAAAAGCATGCCAGGACATTGAATTCCTAGAACTGGATTGATGATGACAACTGTAACTAATTAATTATAGCCTAAATTCCTGAGAGGGTTCCCCTTTGGGGGTGTAGATGGACCATGAGGGTTCCCCGATTTGGGTATAGACTGGTTTGAATGTGCACACCCATATTGAGTCAAGATCATTATTAATATGTGTTTTTTAATTTATTATACACACCATTGATTATTGAACTATTTTTTTTGTGCCAACAGCTTTATATAAGTGTTTTTTATAAAATGATCATTTAATACATTTTTGATATATATTCCATATCTTTTAATGTGAAAACATGTTTTGGTTTAAAATATGTGAATGATATAAAATTACTTTTTTAATTAAAATTTATCATAATTTGTTTAATTATTATGGAATTGATTGTGGAACACTTAGTGAGACCCACTAGGATTTATAGAACACACCCTACCTTTTACTTCGGGAGTTTGTAGAATTTATTATAGTAAGTTTGAGTAAAGGCAAATCACCACTTTTTAGTGGTGTATTTTTATAATCCTTGAGACCATGGAGTGTTGATGGTGACGGGTGGAGTTTTTTTCCACTTATTACATAAGATCTTTAAAGAATTTTGTTTGGTTGTTGTTTTTATTTCCTTTGGAATGTTTATATTTCCATATGGACATTGTTTTACCTATTTTTCCTAGTACTTTCTCCTCAAGGAGTTCTAATATACTAACTTATATCTTTTATCCTACACTATTTTGTGGTAAAATTATTCTCTATTTGATATTGTATGATACCAGGTGTTATTTTCCAACTCATGGGTATTGAAAAAACCCTTTTATCTATATTAGATATAGATCATGTATCAGTGTACCAGGGTATCCAGGATAGTTTTTGAAAAAGTGGTATGTAGGTTACAGGTTATGCATCTTTTCTTGATATCAGTATGCAGTTTGGGATGTCTTGATCAGACTTAGGTGGTATTTGCGAGTGATTTACTGGCCAGATCTCACTATAATGAGCCTTAATTCACCATTCATGTTTGGGAAAAGTGTCCTTGATGAATTTTTTGATTTGAATCTAGTATTTTTCATGACTTTTATTAGAGTATGTTGAAATATTAATCTTAATTTTTTTTTCTTTATGTAATTTATATTCCTGTATCTCTTGTTTGATCTTTTGATCTATATACCCTTTCTTATTTCTTTAGTGTTTTCTATTGATGTTTTTATCATCATGCATCTAGGAATATGTTTTAATAGTCCTGAGGAGGAAGCTTATGGGGAACCACCATGATTAAAATCCTCCAGTGGATTAGAATCCGGTTGAGATAGTAGTCTATGATGTCCAAGCTTTGGGACAGGAACCGACACCCATTTTTGTTTAGGCTCCAACTGTGGAACCTCATAGGGATGAATCTCGGAACCATGATCAAGAGTTCCATCACCCAAATCCACCAAATTTCCTATGATCTAATGATCCTCAAGATACTAAGGACTTGTTAAATAAGATAAATATTATTTTTGAGTTCATTGAAATTCCTAAAGCTATTATATTGAAATGAACTACTTTTAAGCTAGAAGGGCCTAGAAGGAGATGGTGGTATTCAATAATAATAGAGAAAAAAATGAGAGTTTGAAATGGAAATACATTCAATTTCTTTTCACTAATAAGTTATATCTAAAATCTATTGTATTAGTGAAATCCATGGATTTTCTCAAACTCCAGTAGGGTGAAACAACCATGAATTGGTATGCAAACCACTTTATTGAACTTTTTTAGTTTTCTCCTAAGGTAGTGACAAATGAGAAGATGAAGGTAGAAATATTTGATATGGGACTTAGATTTGAAATCTGATCTTAGGTTTTCTTACTAAATGTATATTCTTATGCTAATGTTTTAGATAGGTCATTGATGGTTGATCTTGACTTGTCTAGTAAGTCAAGGTTTATGGAAGTTACTTTTTCTCCCAGTGGTAGTTCTATGAGTTACTTTGAAGGAAAGAGGTAGCATGATGAGTCTCATGGTGGTTCTAGATAGTAGGAATCTTCCAAACCTCCTAAAATACCTGAAATAGTCTCGTTAACATTATTTTAGTGTAAAAAGGTTGTTCATTTGTGATGTGTTTGTACTGACGCACTAAAGAAATATAGTTATTGTGTTCATTCAAGACATCTATAGAATTTATTCCACTTAGTTTATACTCCACACTATGGAATGGGATCATCAGCTCCAAAAAGTACAATGGTGAAATCAGATGCTTCAAGATCTAAGGGGTCCCATCCATAGGATTTTGAAAAGAAGCTTCTTCACATAGTTGAAGAGTCTTTAGAGGAAACTGATATAGGTACAATGACTATGAGACGTATCATCACTATAGATTCATCATTAGTGACTAATTTATTTTATATCGGTGCATCTCAATCACTTATATCGACCTGTATTTAAACCTACTAAATCTAACTACGGATGTTTTGTCTTATGTGATAGATATTACTTCTCCCCTTAGAATGAAGATATACTAGGGTCTCAATTGTCCTTCTGTTTTCTCTTTATCATAGATTGAGATTACCTATAATTTTATAATTATTTCCATGAAACCACTTGATGGAATTTTTAAGATGGATTGGATGATTGTTAATCAAACCTGAATTGATTTTTATCTTCGATGGGTATCCTTAACTACACTCGATGAGGTGTGACATGTCTTTAAAGGAGAATGGGACCCAAGGTCGAGTAGAGTTGGAGTGTATTTTCTAAAGTTGGTTAGGGTAATATCGATGTTTGTTTTTTTACTTAGATTGGGAATATTTGAGTGATAAACTCCATTCAGATATCTTTGAGATTCACAACTTGTTTCATCTGATTTCTCTAGTTTTCCACTGGTGAGAGATGTATAATTATCTATTTATTTAGTACCTTGTAGTTAGTCAATATATATTCCTTCTTACCATATATAACCAGTAGAGTTGATAGATTTAAAGACTCATTTGGATGATCTATTATAAAATGTATTTATACACCTGATTGTGTCTCCTTGTCCAGAACCAATTCTCTTTGTGGACACAGATGAAGTAACAATTTTCCTATGTGTTGATTACTGAAAACTCAATCGAGTTATGGAAAAGGACAAGTATTTGTTACCACATATTGATGATCTATTTTACAAGTTTAAAGGGGAAAATTGGATCTAAAATATTGATCTTTGATCTAGTTATCATCAGTTGAGAATAAAAGAATCTGACATTCATAAGACTGCCTTTAGAAGTAGGTATGGACATTATGGGTATCTTTTCATAAAATTTGGTCTAACCAATTATCCTGAAGTTTTTATGGATTTAATGAATAGTATTTTCCATGAGTACCTCGACTCAATCATAGTATTTTTTTTAGATGAGATCTTGGTTTACTTCAATACTGAGGATTATCCTGTGCATCATCTGGGAGTAGTCCTAGAAATCTTGAGATATTAAAAACTATACATGAATTTTTTAAATGAAATTTATAGTTACGAGAAGTGAAGTTCTTGGTACATGTAGTATTGGAACATGAAATCTCAATCAATCCAGAGAAGGTGAAGGTTGTTATAATATGGGTGCAACCACATAATGTTTTTTATATATGTAGGTTCTTTGTCTTAGTGGGGTACTACTATAGGTTTTTCAAAGATTTCTTGAAGTTGGATTCTTTGATGACTGTTCTCACCCATAAGGGAGTGAAGTATTTTTGGGATGATAAATGTCAGATTTATTTTTTAAGCTAAAATTTCTTTTGAAATATTTCTTGGAATTAACTCTTCTAGAGTATGGGAAGGGATATGTGGTTTTTGTGATGCATCTGGTTTGGGTTTGGGTTGTATTCTTATATAGGGTGATCATGTGGAAACCTATGGATCTAAACATCTTAGACTAAATGAGAATAATTACCCAACCCATGATCTTTAACTCACAATTTTGATGCATGCTCTTAAGATTTGGAAACATTACCTTTACAGAGAAAGGTTTATCATTTATTTTTACCACAAAATATTTAGTTATGCATTCTCTAAAAAATATTTAAACCTCCAAAAGAGTCATTATGTAGAGTATCTACTGTCATTTAATTTTTTACATTACCTACACCTTAGGGAAGAGGAATGTCATTACTGAAACCTTGACTAGGAACTTCCGACCCAAGCCATAAAAGAATCATCAGAAGAGTGGAAATTGATGTATCTTTTTGATCAGTTACATTTAGGAGTCTAGAAGCAAGAGTCTGAGGTTATCTTAGAAAGGGTTCAGTTGACCTCCACTCTTTTCAAGATGATTCCTTAGGAGTAGCAACTTGATGATGAATTATATAGAATTAGTAAATCACTTTATGATGGGGATACTATTGGTGAGTGTACATTCTCTTCTAATGGAGTCATATTTTTTAAGAATCATTTTGTTTTACTTTTTCCCAAAAGAAAGGTCATAATGGGGAATTTCCATAATTCCTAGTGGGTGGTGCACCCCAGAACCATGAAGATGTTTTATGATATGTGGTGATGATTTTTGTGGGATGATATCTCTATAGATTTTGTGGTCATGTTTCTTCATACCCCTAGGAATAAGAATTTGATATGGGTTGTGATCGGTAGGATAACTATATTGGCTCACTTTATACCCATTTAAGATACGAAAAAAGTTAAGGATGTGGAAAATATCTATGTGGATGATATTTTTATATTATATGATTTCCCTTATGATATAGTGTCTGATAGGGATATATGTTTTAATTATCTCTTTTATAGAGGCCTCCATGAGGCATTAGGATCTCAAGTAAATTTGATCTTGGCATATCATCCGTAGATGAATGTCCATACAAAATAAGCTATACAAATTCTTTATGACATGTTACATGATTGATTTTTTGACTTTGGTGGAGATTGGGACATCCATTTGAGACTGGTTGAATTTACTTATAATAAAAATTACTTTTCTATAATTTTAATGTCTCCTTTTGAGGCCTTGTATGGCATACCAATAAAATCTTTTTTGTTTTGGTTAGAGATTGGTGAAAGTTATTTAGTTTTACTGAGTTTGGTCCAAGAGACTATTGTGAAGATTTAGTTAATTTTTTAGATAATTTTTATGGTACAGAGCCGGTACAAATCTTATGTTGACTTTCCTAGAAGACCTTTGGAGTTTTCAGTTGGTGAATAGGTGTTTTTGAGAGTTTCGCCTCATTTAGTTCATCAACTGCATGGGAAACAAGGGATGATTACACCAAGGTTTGTGTAACATTTTGAGGTTATTGATTAGGTTGGGAAAGTGTCTTACTTTTTATAAATTCTACCATAGATAGATTCAATACATATGGTGTTCCATGTATTATAGCTTTAAAAGTATCATTATGACCCATCTCATCTATTGAGCTGGGAGGATCTTTATATTGATCTAGATATATATTTGACAAAGAATCTAGTTAGGATCATTCATTCTGAGACCAAGGTACTTAATAGGAGGAAAATAACTTTTTTCAATGTTCCATGGAATCATGGTTCTGATTCGTATGACATTTGGGGGAATGAGGAAATGGTGAGAGTGTAGTGGACCCATCTCTTTGATATAGAGCTTTCTTGATAATATTTATGGGGATATAAAGTTTTTATAGTGGAGATATTGTAACATCATGTTACCTTTTTCATGTATTCTCAAAAAAAATTCTCTCATTCAAGGTGAGTCTTATTTTGGGTTCACTTTGGAAGAATTTGGAAATTTTTGGAAGCTCAAGGTGTTGTTCATGGTTGATGCACAGTTAGGGAAAACAGTGTGGTTTGGACCTGCAAACTGTGAACCCTATTGAAAGGAATTGGAAGGAGGTGCATGGTTTTTCCAAATTGTGTTCCCACTCCTCTAAACCATGCACCCCATGGATATTGTGGAATACATGTTGGCGCATGGTTAGTTTAATCATGTGACCAAACCATGGAACACAAATAGAATACTAGTATGGTGCACTGTTAGTGAACAAGATTACTACTAACTATGAGGAATTTCCCAAAAAACCATGAATTTGGGTTCTAATCCCCCCAAAATTTTAATTAAAATACTAAAACCCTTCGGTTTATCCCATAATCACTGATTTTGACTCCTTAAAACCCTTTTCTTTGTGAATCGAAACTCCAATGACTATGTTCAATCTTTTCTAGGTAATTGGATCTCCTCTCATGTGGTGTCTTTTAATATCTCTTTCTCTAATACATAGAGTTTTATAGATCATTATGTTATTCATGTATCTAGAATCTTGTTTTGTTGGATCTTGATTCTAGGTTGTGTTTCTTAATCTAATTCACCTTGTTATTCATCGGTGATCTCATTGTGGGTGTTGTCTTTGACCATGTGTTTAAAGATAGGTTGTTCCATAATGTTTTCCCTATGATTGAAACCTTATATTTCTTGATTTAATTGAAATGAGTTTTTAATTTATTTAAAAAACTTGATTTGAAAGGATTTAATGTGCGATTTGAAATTTAATGGAAATTGTGGAAAGAAAACCCCAATTTTAATAGAATTAAAATGTGGGGCGGATTTTGGGAAAATGACATCTTGATTTTGAAATTGATTTGATCAATTGATTTTTTTTCTAAATCTTGAGAAAAATGGATTAAAGTGAGAGATGATTTAAAATGTAATGAATTGATGAAAACATTTGTTTTAGTTTTGAAATGAGAGAGGCATGTTGAAAACTGGAAACTGGGAAATTTTAATTTTAATTGATTTGAAATATTTGATTTTACCATATTTTATTGATTAATTGTTTTAAGTTATTGTTATCCTGGGTTGTTAGTGGTAACTGGAACTAGCATTCTAGAACCTTGACTCTCTAGAAATGTATTGATGATGACAAATTTAACTAAACAATTGGGCATGAATGCCTGAGGGTTCCCAGATTGGGGTGTAGATGGACTATGAGGGTTCCACAATTAGGGTGTAGATTTGTTTGAATGTTCACACCTATCTTGATACAAGATCATTATTGAGACGTGTAAGGATCCTATTAGTGGAACTAACATACTTTGAGGATTTTTTACATGGTTCTATAATTTTTTGACTTGATTATACATTCCATTTATTATTGAATTGTTTTATTAATTCCAACTACTTTATATAAATGTTTTATGTAAAACATTCATTTAAGATAGTTGTGATATATCTACCATATCTTTTAATGTGAAGGAATGTTTTGGTTTAAAATATGTGAATGATATACCATATATTATTTAATTAAAATGGAGCATAAATTTTTTAATTATCATGGCATTGACTATAGAACACCCGGTTAGACCTTACTAGGATTTATTGCTCACACACTACCTTTTCCTTTAGGATATTGTAGATTTTATTATGCTAAGTATGAATAATGGGAAGTGTAATGTACCAGACCAGGTTCCACTAAAACTGATGCCTTGATAAGGAGAACCACAAGACCTAAGGTTCACCCCCATGTATTCTAAAGGATGTAGACTAAAAGCATGAGTCTATAGAGTTACATTGGATAGACTATACACTCTTATCATAGTAAAACAATGATAATAATAATATAAAAATATATAAAAACTAGCAGGGAAAATAAATGGGATAACCAAAGGTTAGTTCCAAAAATAACTCAAGTAAAACATGTAATAACAATGGGGTGCATACCCTACATATCTAGAAGTATTGAAATAAAAACTCAAATACCAAGAATATAAAAAACCTAGAACATGGTCCTAAGTCAAACCTGATCCTGACATCCCATTCTAAAACCTAATAGCCCAAATGTAAACCAAAATCTCAGTCCCTTTCTTAAACTTGTACCCAAAACAAGTAGCATCTCCTCAGGTACCCAAGTTCCATAGCATCCTAAGCAGGGAGTGAGTACAACTCATTAGGCCACCAATAATGGTTTCTAAAGTAACAACCTGTCTATAATGGTGTATGAAAAATTACAGTAAATAAAAATCATGTAGTAAGTACACCAGGTTTCATTATTTAAAAGTATATAGATTATCCACATTTACTCTTAGTTCCAAGCATTACCCAATTACATCAAACCTACTTCGGCCCATGATAGTAGTCTGAACCATGTGTCATAGGGGTCACAAGTTGGTATACAAGGATCATTAGTCCTAGTATCCAATAGAGAACTAAAATTCCATGTTTAGCCATCCCAACCACGATATCAAATTCTATATCCATATCCTTAGAGTCAGGAGAATTAGTCTATCCTCTGAAAACTATAGTGTATCGGGGTTCCTAGAGCATCAGTCTAGACCACCCAAAACTAAGGAGTGGAATTTCAATCCAACATCCCAAAACCATTAGTCATAGGTTGGAAAATAAGGAGCATCAGTCCAAGTATCCAACCATGATTCAACATGACATTTCTGACCATCCCCAGTCATTTTATTATCAATATCTACCAAGGTCCATTACATTCAACACATATAACCCAAATTCACAATTTAAACGATTCATTTTTATCTATATAACAAGTTTGTTAAATTTTATTCAAACCATTTAACAATTAAAAATACCCATTTAACCATTTACATTTCCTTAATTTAACACAACATTTACATTATCCAAATAGACCTTTAAATCAACACATGCCTCAAAAAAATCTTCACCCCTTTCACATGTCTTAAAATACCAAAACCAAAAATCATTGTCAAACCCATGGAAGCCACTCTTAAAAACATGGGTATTCCACATTGAAAAACTAAATAGTGTCTAATACCTTAATTTTCCATTAAAATACAATAAAGATCCATTAATCCATTTTGAAAAAAGAGAACCCACCCTTCATTTTAAATCAACATTTGAAACTCACTTGGAAACCCCCTTTTTAACCACCCTGAGGTCAACACCACATTTTAAATCATAACCCACTTTAAAAAATAGTTTTCAATCATTGAAAACCATCAACATATCAACATCCAAACACACCATTTAAACCATTTCCAAAGCCTCTTGAGAATTTAAAAAAATAAGAAATATAAATATTTCAATCATTTCATTAACCATGACCCTTTTATAATTAAAAACTCTTAACCTTTCACTCTCATAATTTCTCTATATCAACCTTTACCAATTAATTTCACTATTTTCAAGGGTTTGGCATACCCCACAGGCAGCCCTAGGCCTAATCTCGAATCATCAACGGACCCAACAGGGTCTGTGAAGGGTCTCGCACCTCAATTTTAAACCAAAAATACTTTCCTTATCTAAACACCTAAAAATAACTAGTAAGTTTATTGGAATTACCATATACAAAAATAAAACATCAAGACTATGGGGAAAACATAATAATCACCTACCTCATTCTTTTAGAAACTTACTTTCCCAAATGAATACCTTAATTAAAACTAAATCAGCCTCAAAAAAATTAATAAAACCCTAAAAAACAAGGGATTGGGGATTTTGAAGGATTGGAAACAACACACTAATCCTATTCTAGAAAAATGAAGAAAATAGATCCAAAAACTTACCCGGAGCTTTGATTTGAAACTGATAGAACTCCAAATGCCTAAGTAATGAGGAAGAATCACCCATATAGGAGGGGAGAGATCCCAATTTTTCACCCTTATTTTAGGGGGCCGAATGGGGGAGAAAATAAGGGGAGGCTCCATAAATCCTTAGGGGAAGAAATGTCATTTCTTCACTTTTTAAAAGGAGCACAGTTTGGCCACATGGTTGGACAAACTGTACACCAACTGTACTTCTCCCTATATCCAAGAGGGTGTTAGGACACATGATATTGTAGGTTTATACACATAGTTTGGAAAAACCATGAAGATCATGTGTACCTTCCTCTGTCTAAGGGATTCAAGACCGCACGACCCTCTGGAGGCACTCGCACGGTTAGGCAAACCATGTGGTGACCATGTGACAAACTTTGTCCTAAGGAATGGATAATAGGTGACTTGGTAGGCCTGAAAAGTTGTAAAACTATGTTAGGGATGTGTACTTGACTCTATTTAGAACACCCCCAACTCACACGGTTATGGCACATGGTTAAAATAACTATACACCAATTGTGCAACTTGCACAGTTTGGATTCTTTTCTACAATTTCACACCCTCAACCCTTAGGACACCCTTGAGACCTACCATACTCTCTGAAAACCACTCCATTAACCATTTATAAGTGATTTTAACTAAAATTTAAACTAGGGTGTACCTTGTCTTAGGGTTGGGATATTATATAAATCACCACTTGGAAGTGGTGGATGTTCTTGATCCTTGCGACCATGGAGTGGGGATGCTGACTGGTGGAGCTATTTTCCAGTTGTTACAAAGAATATTTTGAGATTTTTTCTGGTTTTTGTTTTTGTTGTTTCCTTTTGGGTGTTTATCTTTCTATCTGGGTACTTTTTTACCTATTTATTTCTGATACTTTACCCTTGAGGAGTGTTGACATACTGACTTGTATCATTTATCTTCTATTATTTTATGGAAAAAGTATTCCCTCTTTGATCTTGTATTATTCTAGGTGCTAGTCAAAAACCCGTGGGGATCATGAATTCCCTTCGAGCTATGTCATAGTTGGATTATGTATCAGTATACCAGGGTATCCAGGCTAGTTCATAACATATATTTCCAATAATAGTATCTACAAATGCTGGAAAAAATCAACACAAGCTAGTGGAGTGTTCAGATGTCAAGATCATAGAAAATCATCACAAATCAAATAAATTTATTGAGGATAAAGTTGAATCTGTTGGAATTTGAAATCTATAAATTATAGAAAAATGGTTTGAATAATAAGGTTATGGTTGATATTTAATCAGATATAACCAATGACTAAGAATTAGTTAGGGATCAAAGGCATATATGGTGAATAAACATGATCATTCTGAGAATATAATTAGCTGATAAGATATAATTTTACAAACCAGAAGAAGTTTGAGGTTGTAAATCCAAACTGATCTTATTTCACAATTAAAACCTCAAATTTTTTATGAGGTAATTTGATATGAAAAATTGATTGCTGATGAAAGAGGAACTTGATCGAATAGAAATTAACTATGCTTATAAGTTGGTATCAAAGACTATAAACTAAAATATCATTGGAACTAAGTGGATTTTCATAAATAAGATTAATGATAAAGGTGAAATTATAAGAAATAAAACAATGATACGATGTAAGGGTATTATCATATGAAAGGATTTGACTTTGAAGAAGCATTTTCACCAGTTGTAAGACCTGATATCATTATAATGTTTTTGGTAGTTTCATCTCATAAACATTATAATATATATCCAATGGATGTGAAATCTATATTTCTAAATGGTGATCTTACAGAATATTTTTTCATTGACGAACCTGAGTGTTTTATTCTTGATAAATTTGGGAGCATGGTATGTAGTCTTAAGAAAGTTTTATGATAGATGGATTATTGAGAAGCATGAATTTTTCAAAAGTAAAAATTGATGGTAATCTCTATATGAAAGATTTTTCCATAGGTACTCTCATTATAATAGTATATATGGATGAAATAATTTTTGAAGGTGACTGTCATGACCCCCTCCCTCCAAAGATACCGCAATGAGGGGAGAGAGATAATGAACCCTGAGTCCCACCTCCAATAGGCCCTGGGTTGGAAACTAGCACTGAGGGTATAAAAATCTCATGTATGAGAGTAATTTCCCTCTATAATATAAGTAGGTTGGGAGATAAGATGAATTTTCCACAAATAACTCCAAGAAATAATACAAAAAGAAATCCAAAAATCATACCACATGCATGTATAAATAAAACTAATACAAATATAATAAATTCTCCAAAGTAAATACCCAAAAGAAAAGCTAGAGAAGTGACACAACCACTATCCAAGATCCAAGCTAGTAATTCCTAGAACGGTCCATGTAATCCTCATGGAAACCTAAAAGCATTATTATATAGGTAGGGTGTGCATACAAGTATACTCAGTAGGAAAACCAAAGTCTCTTGTACACATGTGAAAGAAGCATAATAATTCCCCTATGAAAAAATAGAAGAACCAAAAACCACCTTTAAAGGTGTACCAACTATCCCAACCTCACCAAGGCATGATCACCAAATAACAAAAACCAAGCGATATAATATAATAGGAATCACATCGATAAGGGTACCCTACACCACTTTCCCATGAATATGCCACTACCCCGCACCACTTTCCCACTAATATGCCACTCTAAAACCCAATGTCATATGTCTTGGTCCTCCCATCCCTTTTGTATACCACTGCCCCCCCATAAGAATGTTCACAACACACCTTTCCTGTAGACACGTGGGCCTTCTGCCCCACAAGCACGACCACACACATCTCGCCCGCAGACAGCTGGGCCATAACATCTCACCCGCAAACACCTGGGGTATCAGATCTCACCTGAAGATACTTGGATTATCACAGACACCATCTAATGAACTAATAGATATATTTCCATCATATCCTATGCAATACCTACCTCACCTAGAAGAGAGAGTTGGAAACTGTAGGTACTCACCCATCTATACTCATCATCAAATGTTGGTAAAAACACCCCTCACGTGACTATGCAGGTGTTGGAACATAGTGCTCGATGTGGGTGGGGTGTGTATAGAAATAATAATAATGTAAAAGTATATATATATCATATAAAACACTCTATCCCAACCTATGGGTTCACAAACAGAAAAACCAACTCACAACAAGCTCACTTTTGTTGCCACCTCTACATGCATAACACCACACAACAAGTTGCAAACCCCATTTCACATTTCCATCCAATTTCATTTAATCGCCCCATTATTTTCATTATTTATAATCAACCACATTTAACCACATATCCCACTATTTAATTATCCATTAACCATTTTCATCCCATTATCCAAACCAACCCATTCATGTCATTACAAACATTATTTTAAAATTATTCATTTATTCCATCACTAATCAGGAATCTAGAATAAGGAAACCACATATCACAAAAATCCCAACATACCCATCATACCATCACATCACCACCCCAAAAATCACGACCAACAAACCACATTACCACCCCCAAATAATGGCCAAACAAACTACCACCTCGCCTCCCTAAAAGCACGAACAAACAACCACATATCGCCCCACACCCCATTACAACCACACACCACCATCCAAAAGCACGACCACGCATAAAAACACATCAAGATTCATTTTATATAGATTTTAAATTGGAATTTCATCACATTACATATTAATTTAGGGGTTTTATCACACAAACCAAAATCCTAGGGCAACCATTTCATTATCCAAGTATAAGTAATTAACCAATTTCCATTTAGGATGATATCACAACAATCAAAACAGTCACTAAAGTCATAATATATATATCCAACACAAAGAAATCTCCTAAAAGACATAATTTTTGGTAGGGAATCAGGACCTTACAATTCAAAATATCAAAAATAATATAAAAGTCAAAAAATCATGGGAATTAACCCCCATTTTCCCCTTTAAAATAAAATAACCAATTATTTATCTTTGACTAAGCTAAAACAACTATAACCCATAGATAAAAAAGTAAACCCCTCCCACATGATACACAATATGGAGAAATGAAATAATTCCTACCTAAAATAAGATTCTTCAACTCATTGTGCACCACATAGAGAAGAAGAATGCCCGCAAACCAAAACCGCACCAAAAGAAACCACAACTCAACCTATACCACACCAAAAAATCATAATAACATATCCAAAACACACAACCCAAACCAAACTTCACCACTGCAGGGAAACCCTAAAGAATAATGGAAGGGAATATATGAGAAAGAATGGATAACTCACTAAAAATCAAAGACAAAATCCCAAGGATTGATCCCCATCAAAAGGAATCTCCAAACATAGAAGGATAAGGTCATTATAAGCATGGAATGAGATAAGAACCACTTTTTTTAGGGTTTGGATAAAACCCAAGTACCTAAAACCTTTAAAGCTATATAGCATCATGAAATTACACGATGTTTAATCCACTTTCATGTCATGTAATCTGGGGATTATAGGTTTCACTAAAAAATCGCATCACCTTTTTATTATTTAACCCCTAAAATTTATAAATCGTGAACCAACCCTGGATAATCCATGAAACCGAATTTCACATCATGCAATACACATACATGACGTGTATTTCTTACAGTAGTTCTACTTCACCTCCAACTACCACAAAAGACTCTTGGAACCTCCCCTGAACACCTCTAACAACCAAAACTAGAAAAGTAATGGAAGAGGAGGGCACAAACCATTACAAAAAAAATATAATATTTTTGAATAGTTTTTTGAGGAAATGAAGAGTCATTTTGAAATTACCATATTGGGTGACATGTCATAATTTATGGGATTATAAATCATTCAAGGGGATTATCTTATTTTTCTATCCCAAGAAAAATACTCTAGAGAAATTTTGAATAGTTTTAGAATGGATAAATGTAAATATATTTCTATTGCTATATTTTTTGGAACTAATTTGATCAAATTTGAGGCTAGAAATATTTTGAAATAAAGGTATTATAGGAAAATAATTTTATGAATTCACTACTTAACAACTTACAGACCTGAAATTGTTTTTATTGTAATATTTTCTTATTTATTTCAAAGTTATCCCAAGGAATATCACATGTTTTTCATCCAAGAAAATTTTTAGATACATCAATAATGCACTAAATTGAGACCTTTTGTACAGATCTAGTTTAGACTTTTCCTTAAAAGGTTTTACCAATATTTATAATTCTAGAGATTGTGTTTATAGGAAGTCCACTTCTGGTGGAATTTTATTTCTTAGTGAGAGTTTAGTGGAACGACATAAAAAGAAGAAAAGTTAAGTGGAATTGAGAATAGTTGAAGATGAGTACATAGAATGCACACATTCTTGTACTCAAATGATGTGGATTCACGTTCAAATGACAAGCATCAGAGTTATGATTAAGAAGCTACTATGCATTTCCTATCACAATCAAAGTGTTATAGATCTTTCCAAGAATTGATTTCAACACTTTATATAAAAAAACAATGATATTATATATCATTTATCAAATAAAATATGGTGAAAGGTGATGTGGAACTTGATTTTAATGGAACCATGGAGCAAGTTTTGGATTTTTTTCACTGAATCATTACCAAAGGATAGGTTCTATTAGTTTAGGATAAACCACCATGTTCATCCTTCCCATCTTACTTAATAATATATGGAAGGTATCTATCACATGATTTAATGGATTGTGTTGTGAAAGGAGGATAAAAAAGTGTCACAACTCTTTTCTTGTTGCTTATCAAATGAAAAAAAATATTATCAAAAGAGAGTGTGAACTTTTTGGTAATGGATTATGATGAATTAAAGAAGTAATTAATTAGAATCACTTGGTTAAAGTTCCTTTCCATCGAGGGTCAGAATTATATGAAAAATGCTAAATTATTCTATGGTGTGGTGTCAAAATGAATCTCACTTTAGATAGGTTGTGATATAATTATTATTGAGTTATTTTATCAAAATCAGTGATGATTTTGAGTTTCTTGGGAAAGAGTTATAAAAATAGTTGAAAAAAAATCCAAAGGGGGAGATTGAATATCCCTTTGGATTGGATTAATTTTTGGAGACTTGTTTTTTTAATTTTTTTCTAGTCAATTCATTGAAATGTTTTTGGAGTGAATTACAGTGCTTGAGATATTATGGAAGTTTTTTGAAGTGGTTATGATGTTAAATGAATAATTATGGAATTTTTTAGTTTAATCAGAAAAATGGAAAAGTCACAAGTGTGTAAGAATGATTCTATTGGTTTCATAGGGATGATTCCTTGTCCTACATAACCACCATTTTGGTCTATATAAACATAATCAACACATAATAAAAATGAATTCCATGTTGTGTAAGCTTGATACCAATCTGTGTAAACAACATTTTGGTCTATGTAGGTCTGAGTACCATGAACATCATTTGGGATTTTGTATTAGCACCATTGGATCTACATAAAAATCAATGTTCTACAAAAGAATCAATTCTCATAAAAATTAAAGTGTAATGTAATCTAAAATATAAAGTTTATAGATTTAACATTTTAAGTATAAAATAAAACCAAGTGATGAAAGAGTTTTTCTTCAATGATCAAAACAACACATTTGAAATTTGATTCAAGAAACATAAAGAATTTGTGATCCCCACATCATAAAGAATTATTTTTAAAACAGTTCATTCGATTGAGGGTGATCTCAATAAATCCAAATTTCATTTATTCTATTTTCAAGAATAATTAATATGTTAATTGAGATGATTCTTGTACATTCTTCACATCCTAAATCATATTATAATAAAGATATGATTAAATATGAGTTTTTCAATTTTATGAGTCTCTAATAGGTTTTGATAGTAAGTGAAATTATGTCGCAAGTGTTTACTTCACACTGAAAATAGGTAAAAATAAATGAAATATGTGGAAAATAAGATTCTTAGTCATGTTTTAAGCAGGTTGGTGATAAATAAAAATTCTAAGATTGATTTAATTGAATCAATAAGATATTGAGTTGTTTTGTATTCAAGTTTGTTTATCTGCTAACAAGAAGAGAAGGGTAGTTATAGAAAACTTCTCTAAAACATGGGAAGTTGATCTTATTTTCGAGTTAGTGATATTTGAAGAGCATTGTGGTTTAAAAAATTGCTCTATTTTCAAGATAATTGTTATTGTAATCTTTGAGGCATCTAACAATATACCAGTTTGGGTATATGAAAAAGACATGAGAAATTAATGAGCTTATTGTAGAGGAAAATTTCTTTATCGAAGAGAGATAATATTCTTACTTAGAAATATTGAGGATTTAGAGTTTTGAGATAGTGAAAAAAATTAAATACATCTTGTTTTTTCATAGAGGTTTAGTGTGTGATACTAATTAAAGAAAAAGTAAGAAGAAGATGTGCATGAATCCAAGGTAACTTTCATCTAAAAAATATTATTTTTTTCAAGCATACCATTCCAAGTCAGATTATACAAGAAGAAGCATGTAACATCCTAGTTCTAGGTGCCTCCCAAAGGTACCCTGTACCCAGTTGGTCACATGGTCTCAAGCACATTTCCCCAAATGCTAGAGGCTGCTGACTAGCAGTGTGGTCCTTGGGTGTGATAGTGGAGAAACTATACCCTTATAGGTAGAGTAACACAATAGAAAAAAATAGTAAACAGTAAAGGAAGTAGTAATACCATACAAAAAAGTAAACAATGGAATACCGATAGTATAAACAACTGTAGTATTTATATATAAATAATGATGCATGTCACAAGTACCTAGGAAAATAGCCAAAAAAGTCACAATGCTGGAAATACAATACTGAAACCAAAGTTCAGAAAATAGTATACTCCAACAGCATCGCAAGCCTCAGCTTGGTGTCATGCTCTCCAGCTCCAACAACAATCAAGTACCTGATAGAGAAGGGTTTTTTCCCTTTTCTATATCTGTAACCATATAATCTGTTTGGGTCCAAAATCATGACCCAAATAGGGTGTGAGATGAATCCAAGTAGGCAACCACCAAAATATCTGTTCCTGACAGTCAGTGAATATATATAGCATGCAATATGTAGAAATGAAGCAATAAACTAGAAATTACTCAAAAGTAAAAAATCCTAAAGTTTCAATTACGTTCATTTACATTTATAAATTATTCAAACTAGTGAATAATGTAACCTTATGATCTAGCCTAAGATTTGTATCCCTCTGTATACAATAACAAATAGACGTCTCAAAAGACCATCTAACAATCAATTAACACATAGTTCAAGCTTTTGCTTTGGCTTGGAAGACTCTTCATGATCATTCAAACATTC
This sequence comes from Viscum album, assembly GCA_963277665.1. Taxonomy (NCBI): domain Eukaryota; kingdom Viridiplantae; phylum Streptophyta; class Magnoliopsida; order Santalales; family Viscaceae; genus Viscum; species Viscum album. Next base: position 410,687,108 of record OY728125.1, on the reverse strand, counting down.
ACAAGCAACCCTCTTGGAATGTCCTCATAGTCTAATCCCATCTGGTTCTACATATCACTCATTCAATAATAATAATGGTCCTCTAGGAATGATCACACAGTCTTACCCCTTTGGTACCACATAGCACTAATCAAATACAAATGACCACCTGGGTAGCTCTCATGGTCAATACCCCATTGGTCTGTATTATAATGATCCCCTGGCATCTCTCATAGTAAATGCCCCGTGGTCTAACATTTATTTAATAATGACCATCTGGGTAGTTCTCACAGTCTAACCCCTCTGGTAATGACCCATGGAATCTCTCACAGTCAATGCCTCTGGTCAATCAAAATGACAATACATAATTAAAATACCCTACTTCGAGAATCTATCACAGTCTATTCCACTTGGTCATACATTCATAATGTGAAACACATACATATCATATAAACAAAAACTCTATCCTAACAACACTAGGAATGGAAAATAAAGCATCCTAACATGATTTATAGACCTAATTACCATAACCAAAACAAACATGGGTAACACCTCCATAATCAAGTTAACAAAGCTTATTCATAAAAAATAACCCTTTCTCAACAAACAACCATAGCAGGCATCAAACAGGATTAAATCCCAAAAACACGCAATACCCTAAATAAGGGTATTCTGAACTTTTAGCATATATAATTCAAATAAAAACAAGGAAAGGCACAAACCACCTACCTCAATGTCATACGATGAAAACTCTTGAATTTCATCCCTTGAATCATACTAGAATTTTGTAGATCTATGAAAAATTCAAAATCATTCAACCTTGAATAAATCAAGAGAGAGGATAAATAAGAAAGGGAGGCTCTAGGGAAAGAGATAACTCACCACTGGGAATCCAACGCACTTGGAAACGTCTCAATCAGATCTCGGATGGAGAAATGGAAGGAGATCATAGTTTCTCATCCATATGTCACCCTCTTGTATGAGACAAAGGAAGAATAAAGGAGTTCTAGAGATGAGACGTGACCCCAGTATGTTTAATCAAATAAAAAGGAAAGTACACGGAGTGTTAACTTAATTTACACTCCATGTACTAGCCTCAAATGGCTCCCACCTTAGGTAGTCCACAGGGCCATGTACATGGATGTTACATAGCTATTACATGGCTACCCACAGAAACCAGGTATACAGCGTGTACTCAAGAGTACATGGTGTGTACATAGAAAATTTCCAAATTCTTACTTTTTCCTCAAAAGCACCCCAAATAAAGATCCATACCTGAAAAGTAGATCTGGTTTCTTAAAAACCTCCCTCCTTAATTCAATTTGTCCCTGAATTTCCCTTCTAAGGGTGGATAAGGAGAAACTTCAAACAACTCTGGCCATTGGGATCGTACTTTGTCCTCCCTCTCCCAAGTTTCATCCTGTACTCACCTGTGCTGACATAACTCTCGTAGCAAAGGAGCAGATTGACCATAGAGAACCTTTGTATTGAAATCCACAATATAAATAGGGTGCTCCTCAAAGGATGCATCCCCCTCCAACTCAACCTCCTCGGGTTAAAAAACATGAGATGGTTCTGAAAAGTAATATCGTAGCTGAGAAACATGGAAGACGTCGTGCATAGCCCAGTACCTCTGAGGTAACTACAACCGATAGGAAATTGGCCCGACTCTCTCCAAAACCTCAAACGACCTGACCTATTTCAGTGAAAGCTTCCCATATCTCTTAATAATCCTGTGTCCCAAACTCAGTGTGACACGTAAGAAAACATGATCTCTGACTTTGAACTCCATAGGTCATCTCTGTCGATCAGCATAAGATTTCTGTCGAGACTGTGTAGTAGACATCCTCTTCGGAATCAACTCCACCTGCTTAGTTGTCTCCTAGACAAGAAGAAGTCCCAAAATAGCTACCTCTCCCACCTCTATCCAACATTGGGGTGATCAATATGGCCTACTGTACAAAGCCTCATAAGGTTCCATCTGAATCGTCACCAGAAAACTATTATTGTAGGAAAACTCCACTAGGGGTATGTGTCTTTCCCAAGAACCCTTGAAATCTAGGACGGATTCTCAAAGCATGTCCTCCAAAACCTTAATCATGCACTCGAACTCGCCATATGTCTAAGGATTTTAAGATGTACTCAGAAGTACCTGGGTACCTAAATCCCTTTTTAGTCCCTACCATACATGAGAAGTAATATGGGAATCCCTGTCTGAAATGATAGAGTGTGGAACACCATGAAACCATAAAATCTCTCAGATGTACAACCATCCAATATCATCAACACTGAAGGTTTCCTTGATTGTAAATAGATGTGCAACCTTTGTGATTCTTTCAACAACCCAAACTGCATCATTCCCTCAATTTGACCTCAGTAAAACTATCATGAAATCCATGACAACATCATTCCACTTCATCTCAGGAATGGGTAACTACTGTAAAAGACTTGCTGGTTTCTGATACTCTACCATCACTTACTGATAAGTTGAACATCTCATAAAAAACTAGCAACATATCTCTTCATACCTAGACACTAATATTGATTGTGTAAATCTTGATACATCTTGATGACAGCAGGCTGAACTGCCCAAACTGAGGAATGAAAATCTCACAAAAACTCCTCACGTATGTCTGTTGACACCCATACGTGCCCATGAAAACATAAGATCTCATCCTCTCCTATAGTCCACCCAGGAGTAGGGTCCTTGCCTGACACACTCTCCCATAGGACTAGGGCTTCATAATCTGATAATGGACTCATTATCACTCGATCCAAAAGAGTAGAGGTAACAGATATAGAAGAAAAAATGTATTCCCATGTCTATCATGAACCTACAAATGCATCTAAAAGAACAGAGCCATCAGATTCCACTCACGATTGGCCTCCTAAACTACCTATATCTGAGTCCTCCTGCTCAATGCATCTTCCACTGTGTTGCCTTTACTAGGCATGTAGGAAATCTCAAAGTCAAAAGACTAAAGGTACTCAACCCACCTTCGCTGTCTCAAATTTATATCATGCTGAGTAAAGATATACTTGATACTTTTGTGGTCAGTGTATACCACAAAATGATCTCCCAAAAGATAATGTCTCCAACAACGTAAAGCATGCGCTAACTCTAGATCGTGCATCGGTTAATTCCTCTCATGTGTCTTTAACTGATAAGACCCGTACACAATGAACCCTTCCCCTTGCATAAGCACTGATCCTATACTAATACCTAATGCATCACAGTAAATGGTGTAACTCTTTCCTGGCTCTAGAAAAATCAGTATCTCTACTGAATTCAATCTCCATTTCAGCTCCTGAAAGGCTGGATTATAGGAATCTATCCATAATTACTTTTCACCCTTCCCAGTCAGGCCCATTAGTGGAACTACTAAGAATAAAAAGTCCTATATAAAGTGCTAGTAGTAACCCACAATCCCCAGAAAACTTTTTGCCTCAAAAACATTCTTCGGCTGCTCCCAAGAAACTACTGATCTCAATTTATCTAGGTCTACTGATACACCTGTCTCTGAGATAACATTACCAAAGAAGTGAATATGGTCCATCCAAATTTGGAATTTCGAGATCTTAGAATATAACGGATGCTCTCTTAGTGTACTCAAAATGATATCAAGATGTGTGGCATGGTTATGTTGAGTGTGAGAGTATACCAAGATATTTCTTACAAAGACTAACACAAAAGAGTCCAAGTAATTATGGAACGCTCGACTCATCAGTACCATGAAACCTACAGGTGCGTTCGTGAGACCAAACGACATAACCAAATACTCATATAGACCATACCTACTCTAAAAGGTTATAAGAGGTATATCTAATGGTCTAACATGCAAATAATGATAACAAAATCTCAATTCAATCTTTGAGAAAACTCAGGATCCTCAAAGATGATCAGAGATATCATCAATCCTTGGTAAGGGATATCATTTCTTGACCGCCAACAAGTTTATCTTCTGATAATTCACACATAGTTTGAGAGTATCATCCGCCTTCTTAATAAAAAGGATAAGAGAACCCCAAGGAGAAGTATAAGTCAGATGAAACCCTTTTCCTGTAACTCCTCCAATTGATTCTTGAGCTCCTGAAACTCAGGTGTAGCCATACTATAAGGAGGAATTAACACTAGTGTTGTTCCTAGAACAAGATCAATAGAGAAATCTACCTCTCGTTCTGGAGGTAAACCTAAAATGTCATGTGAAAATACATCTCTGAAATGTTACACCACTGGAGGAAATTCAATATATGAATTCCCCTAGTCATCCATATATAAACTAGCAATCTGGGATGTAATTACTCACAACCCATGATTCTTGGGTCTAGATTTTCTCTCCTGGACATCTCATTCACCCTTTTATAGAAAAGACCCACCCTTTGGTGATGTGAAACTCACCATGTGGAGATAGAATTCAAAATAGTCTTGGAAAGAGACTAACCAATCCATTCCAAGAATGACATTTAAGCTTTCCATCTCTAAGACATAGAGGTCCCATAAGAGGGACACCCACCAACCTCAATAGGTCACTCCTTGCACTGACATACACTAGACTTTCTAATCCCTAATGAAGTTTACAGCATTAAAAAATCCTAATAAGTAAATATATATAGCCCGAGGATCTCCATAACAGCAAAAAATATAAAACTATGGGAAGCCCCTATATCTAAAAGAGCAGAAGCTAAAACTGAGGCAACTAGAACTGTACCTCTAACCATAGATGGTCTGGGATCCTGCTCTTACTGGGTCTTCTCCAATGCAAAATTCTAACCTATACCACAGATCTATGACCCTACCGAACTACCCTGAGCCGATCCACCCTACTATCGCTGAAAACCTATCGACTAGATACCATGACCTTGATCTCCTCCATGGCCTGAATGGTCGGACGAACTCTAGTTCCCTAACTGATGAGAAACTAGTGGTCTTGATTTTGAATGTGGAGTCATATAAGAACCCCTATCACTATCTTCCTGTGATAATAACCAGAAAAAATGATGAATATGACCCATATTACCGTAAGATCAGCACTCGACCGGGTCCTTTGAGCAATGTGGTCTAGTATGCCCACTCTTCCCGCACTGGTATCATACCACCTAGATACTTGAGGAAACATTGTGTGAAGGCTCCCTACGGTGATTCTTGTTTTCTTTCAAAGGAGTACTTTCCCTAGATTCTGAACTACCCTGGCTCACAACTCCCAACTCCCCCACATTATGCTCGGTAATCAGCACTTGATTCACAGTAGACATTATCGAAGTTAGCCTAAAGATATTCACCTACAATTGGATGTCATACCTGAGACCATACTCAAATCTCCTAACCAAAGATAACTTGTCACATACCATAACAAGTGAAAATCACTATAGTTCTGTAAAATGAGAAGATTACTCCATCACTAAAAGAGTGCCCTACTACAAATGCATGAACTCTTGGGCTTGATCATCCCTCAATGTCTCAGGATAGAAATAGTCATAAAAGATCCTCTTGAACTCTTCCCAAATCATACCCCAATGACTTCCCACCTATGAGATGACATCCCACCATCTCTTTACGGAATCACATAGCATGTACATATCAATATTCACCCTCCTCTCTGGAGGAATCTTTAGATGCTAAAATATGGAAAGCATGGCCTCCAACCATGACTCTGCGGCCTGTGGTCCTTCACCCCTTGAAAAAGTGGGATGCTCCTACTACTGGAACACTCGCTTAAGCTCTACCATAGATGGGGAAGGATGTGGTTCCCCATGAAAATTCTGTAACATCCCCAAAAATAATTCACGGAACTATGCATCATCACCTGCGTCCAATATAATAGCTGGTGCCAAAACATGCACGATGGGAGGATTTTCTAGTAGTACCTGATCTATCCTTTCTAATGTCTGGTCATTTCAATGTACCTGGTGTAAAACTGGAGGATGTATCATTGGCATGACTCTGCAAGGTCAAGAACACGTCGTAGTTCAAGATTGTCAATGACTAAAAATTAGAAGTGCAAGAAAGGAACATAAGAATAAAACATTCAAGTTTTTCAAAATAGGGTTACACGACATGTATAACCTCTACAAAAAGTGTTCCCTTAATATTTTAACATGGTGTGTACCTCTTCCAAATTTGGTCATGTAACACCCATACACAATGTTCTTCCTGAGACACGGTGTGTACTTGAGTGTTTTCTCCTTCTACACGGTTCAAACCAAACGGTTCTATCCTGGGCAACACTACACAATGTGTTCACCCTACACACGGAGTGTACCACTTAATTTATAACCACTTGGGTTGTTAACCACATGGTCAAAGACATGGTTGACTCTACATGGTGTGTAGGTATGGGACACGGTGTGTACCACTTAATTTTCATCCACCCATGTCATTAGTCACACAGCTGGATACAACGTTCTTACAACATGACATGTACATTTGGTACATGGTGTGTTCCATCAATGATTTCCCAACCCTGTGTCTCTGCTCACATAGTCAGGCACAAGGTCAAGCACTACACAGTGTGTACTCCCAGTACACGGTGTGTACTTATGAAAAGTTGTTTATTCCATAATAGAAGAACACATGGCATGTGTTCATACAACCACACACTTTGTTGTCTAGGTTTCTAGATATTAAGCCTCTAAAAAAATTTCAGAGCCCCCTAAAACATAGAATTTTATCCAAGGAATGAAAAATTCCAACCCATGAGAGCCCATACTCCCGTGAATTAAAGTTTGGCATCCTTATTCATATTACAACTTGAAAAAATTCAATTAAAGTTCAACAAGTCCACCAAATTCCGATCCAAGAGGGTCTATAACACCTCAGAGACCAAATTTTGGTATCCATAAAAATGGAACTTTACAATTTACAATACCCTATCATAATAGCAGACATTCTATCATGACATCTATCATAACAATAAGAATATATAGTACAACATCTATCACAACAACATGAAATCAATAATACACCCAAAATGGCATGACAAGAATGCATGACTTGTGATCTCTAGAAAGTGCCTATATGATTCATGAGATGTAATACCCTCATATCATTGGGTTGAAAAATAAATAAAACCTAAATAATATCAACAACAACAACATAATACAGGTGAATCACCCAATAGTAAAATCAAATCGACTGTAACAATTGCAAAACTAGGAAATTGAAATATTCGAGGTAAATTGGCTTTTCCCTGTACACGAGTTAGCTAATCCTAGACATAACTTATTACCAACTATGTATTCCTTCCTATCCCTGTCTATAGGCTCCAAATAGTAAGACAAAGTAAAAAATAACCTGCTCTGATACCACTTTGTAACGTCCCAGTTTCAGGTGCCACCCAAAGGTTCCCCATACCCGGTTGGTCACATGGCCTCAAGAATATTCCCCTGAATGCTAGAGGCTACCGACTAGAAGCGAGGGCCTTGGGAGTGATAGTGGGTAAACTATGCCCTCATAGTCAGAGTAACACAATGGAAACAAATAGTAAACAGTTGCAGAAGCAGTAATACCATACAACAAAGTAAACAACGGAAGACTGATAGTATAAACAACTAAAACACACACACACACACACACACACACATATATATATATATATAATGATTCATGTAACATGTACCTAGGAAAAAAAAACAAGTCACAATGATGGAAATACAATACTGAAACCAAAGTATAGAAAATAGAAAACTCCAACATCATTGCAAGACTTAGCTTAGTCCCATGCTCTCCAGCTCCAATAGCAATCAAGTACCTGATAAAGAAGGTCGATTTCCCTTTTCTATACCTGCAACCATATAATCTATTTGGGTCCAAAAGTATAACCTAAATAGGGTGTGAGACGAATCCCATTAGTAAACCACCAAAAGATCTTTTCCTAACAGCCAGTGAATATATATAGTATGAAATATGCATAAATAAAGCAATAAACTTGGAACTACTCAAAATTAAAAAATCCTATAGTTTCAATTACATTAATTTACATTTATAAATTATTTAAACCATTGAATAATGTAACCTCGAGATCTATCCTAAGCTATGTATCCCCCTGTATACAATAACAAATAGATGTATCAAAAGACCATCTAACAATAAAGTAAGATAGAGTCCAAGATTGTGCTTTGGCTTGGTAGAATCATCAAAATCATTCAAACATTGACAAGAAACCTACTGGAAAATTCCTCACAATATAATCCCCTCTGGTTCCACATATCACTCATTCAATAATAATAATTACCCTCTGGGAAAGCTCACACATTCTAACCCCTTTGGTCCCACATAGAACTAATAAACTAAAAATTACCACCCAAGTATCTCTCACAGTCAATACCCCCTTGTTCTGCATTATAATGACCCCTAAAGCTCTCATAGTAAATTCCATGTGGTCCAACATTTATTTAATAATGACCCTCTAGGTATCTCTCATAGTCTAACCCCTTTGGTCAATGACCCATGGAAACTCTCATAGTCAATGCCTCTAGTCAATCATAATAACAATACATAATTAAAATACCCTACTTAGATAAGATCTCACAATCAATTCCCCTTGGTCATACTTTCATAATGCAAAACACATGCATATCATATAAACAACAACTACATCCTAACAACACAAGGCATGTAAAACAAACCAGCCTAACATGATTTCTAGACCCAACGTCGATAACCAAAACAAACATGGGTAACACCTCCATAATAAAGGTAATAAACCTTATTCATAAACAATAACACTTTCTCAACAAACAACCATATCAGGCATCAAATAGGATTAAATTCCAAAAACACACAATAACCTAAACAAGGGTATTCGACACTTTTAGCATATATAATTCAAAGACAAACAAGGAAAGGCACAAACCACCAACCTCGATGTCGTATGATGAACTCTCTTGAATGTCAGCCCTTGAATTGACTTAGAATGTTGTAGATCTACAAAAAGTTCAAAATAGTTGAATCATGAATAACTCAAGAGAGAGGAGAAATCAGGAAGAGAGGCTATATGTAAAGTGAGAACTCACCGATGGGAATCCAATTTACCCAACGGCGTCTCGATCAGATCTTGGATGGAAGAATGAGAGGAGTTTGAAGTTTCTCGGTTGTACGTCATCCTCTTGTACGAGACACGGGAAGAAGAAAGGAGTTTTGGATATGAGACGCGACCTCGGTCTGTTTAATCAAATAAAACAAAAAGTACATAGTGTGTTCATTTAATGTACATGCCGTGTACTAACCTCAACTAACCCCTACTTTAGGTGGTCCATAAGTACATTTACTCAGTCGTTACATGGCCAGTACACAGCTACTCATGGAAACCAGGTACACAACATGTACTCAAGAGTACATGATGTGTACTTAGAAAATTTACAAATTCTTTATTTTTCCTCAAAAACACCCAAAATAATGATCCATACCTGAAAAAAGATCGGGGTTCTTATAATGGAGTTCCACAAAGGGTTTTGTATATATTGAGTTTAGAAGTCTAATATCTTTAATATTTATTCACCAAGTATATTTTGAATAATCTATTCTTGAAGAAAGTGGGTTGTATTCACTAGATAACGTTGTGATGGCTCAAAGATTAAGATCATTTATTTTTTACTAAAGAAACCTATATTTTAAGGAATATCTCTCTCTTATCGGAACCTACTTGTATTTAATTGTAACTATCAGGAGATAGTGGAAACTATGGGAAAGTTTTAAGTGTTGGGAATTTGGGGATTAAGATAATAATTTACCCAACCAATTATATTGATAATAATATATTAGATAAAAATCTATAGCATGGGATAACAACCACATATAACAAGGAGTAGGCTCACACATTATGTAAAAACCTTGTAAAAACTATTGTGTTCTTTGATCTTATTTACATTCATATCATTAAGTTGATTTTTAGGTTAATAAACATGAGAGGGTCATGTCGTATCCAACCAAATAGGTTTATTTCAAAAAAGTAAATTTTAAAAAGAGTGATACGCTATTTTACCTTTCCCCTCCTAGTGTAACCATTTGGTCCACTGGGACTTTCACATGGTTAAATCAATTCTCACTATATCCATTCTACCTTGGGTTATAAGTGAAATTATTTTGGAACCTATCACATTCAAATTAATAATAATAAGAGTAAAATAATTTGAAACAATGATACAATTACAATTAAACATCCACCTATAAACTATCATGCTATCATCATTTTATTTTAAATCCTTTGGTTTACTCTCTGCACATTAATTATTTTAATTTTCTTCTAATCAAACAAACAAAAAAAATCATTCCCTAACTTTAAATGACAAATAGTTTTTAGGAACCTCTCTTTAGAGAAAAACATAAGTTTCCACTAATAATAAATTAATATAGGAAAATAATAGATTTTGAACACCTAATGATAAGGTGCTCATAAGCATTGTAATTTGATAATTTTTCTTGAACAAGATGAGAAATTATACATTCTAGAGAAACCCACAACATCTGATTTATTTTATTCTACCTAAAAATAAAGAAAATATACTTATGAGAAGTATCAAAATGATGAATATGACATGATATTCCTTGTGTTACCTTCCATGTTTTCCAAAATTCAAAAGCTATATGAAAACACAGAATCATTTAATGTAATTTAATGACTAAATAAGCAATCAATGATTCATAGGTATGAATAAATATATTCTATAGATATAAATTTATATAAATATAAATCATAGGTATTATATACTAGATGGGCATCACATATTTATGGTATTAAGAAACTTCTCAAAGATCAGAGGAAATTGATTAAGGGAGAAGTAGACCTATGAATAGGGAATACAGAAAGATTTTTTTCATAATCTGTGTGGATAATTAATTTACTTATTCCTAGTGGATTTTCATTATTTCCAAAAAATGGTTACCATGTACCATCAATAAACAAAATTTTGATTTTTGTATCTTTCCAATATATGGAAATATTTTCATTTATAATAAAGAAAAAATGTTGTTCTATTTTTATGAATGAAATGTTTTATGGTTATACTAACATTTTTAATGGATTATATATATTGGGTTTTGAAAATAAAATATATAATATAAATAATAATAAGGTAAAAATTAATGATTTGGATTCGAATTATGTTTGGAATTTTATCCTAGGTCATATAAATAAGAATCTCATCCAACAACTACATAATTATGGATTAATAGATTCAAATGATTATGAATAATTTTACATATTTGAATCTTGTTTATTTGGTAAAATGACCAAATCATATTTTCATGGTAAAGGGAAGTGGCATAATAATTTATTAAAATTCATACATATTGATGTATTTGGTCCTATAAATAAATAAGCTTAAGGTAGATTTCAGTCATTCATTACATTTATTGATGACTTTGGTAGGTTTTAGAATGTTTATATTATGAAACATAAGTATTAATCCTTTGAAATTTTCAAAGTATTCAAAAATAATGTGAAAAAATTGGAAAAAATATTGAAACACTTCGATCTGATCGAGGAAGAGAATATTTGAGTTAGGAATTTTGTGACTATCTAGGAGATTGCGGTATAGTATCATAATTAACTTCACTTAGTACACCCATAGTTAAATAGTATATCCACAAGGATGAATCTAACAATTTTATACATGGTTCGGTCAATGATGAGTCATGGAGACCTTCCTATTTACTTTGGGGGTTATTCTGTAAAAAATTTCATTAAAATGTGTTCCATCAAAGGTTGTTCAAAAGACACCACATGAAATTTGGATTGAGAAAAATCAAAATTTTCCTTTTATAAATATTTTGTGATATGGGGAATATGTGAGACATATTACCTCAAGTAAATTAGAACCCATATCAGATAAATTTTTATTTTTTGGTTATCCTAATGATACAATGAGTTATTATTTCTATAATTTGTTAGACTTGAAAGTGTTTGTTGATGAACATGTTTTCTTTATGGAAAGGGAAATTATTTCCAAAGGAATTCATGGGAGTAACATTATTAAGTTAAAAACTAACAAGATAATGTTATTCCTAAGATGGAAGAGTCAAAAACATAGAAGATTTTGGAAAATGTGTAAATTTAACTAACTAGGTATTCAAAAAAAATAATAAGATCTAGTAGATTTCATTAATAATCTAAGAGATATAGATTTATCATTTCTGGTGATGGTGATTTAATAGTCATAGAATATGACCCAACATCTTACCAAGAGGTCATCATGGATTATGACTCTAATTAATGATTAAAACCAATGGAATCAGAAATGTAATTTGTGTGCACTAGTCTTGTTTGGAATCTAGTAAATCCACTTGAAGGGGTAAACCCCATTGAGTGCATGTGGGGTTTTTGAAAGAAGACTAACATGGAAGGTATAATGTCTATATACCACCACCAAACTTTTATTTTGTAATTTTAAAATAAAATCACTTAGTGGATAAGTGAGAACCTAACAGGAAGAACAAAAATCAAAATTGTGTGCCCAAGGGAATCCACCATTGAAGACACCAGTGAGAGAAACAAAACATGAAGAGAAGTAGGATTATGAACTCAAGGGGATCAACCATTGTAAGAACCAGTCAGAAAAAAATGAAAACACCCAAAAACAGGCTGCATAATGAACAACTAGATTAGTTGTGATCCAAAGGACATCGAGCTCAACCTGTAACATCGCTACACTGCACAATCGTGCAACACCCACACCACACCATGGGATTGTGCATCCAGTCAATCACTCATTGGAGCTGAAGTTTTCATGACTCGAACACCACCGTGAAAAAGGCCAATGAACCGGAACAACCAGATCCACAAAAAAAGGAGTAGAGAAAACACAGAAAAAAACAAAAATTACCAGATCCGAAACCGATGGGGAGTCTTAGTTGGCACCATGAACCCAAATGAGAAAGAGATTCCATCAACATAGAGCTTTCCCGAGGATGCCACCTATGACCTCGTAATGACCTGGGAGGAGACAATGACCCTGCCTAACCCAAACTAGAAGAAAAGGGGGGGAGCCATCAGAGAAGTGGGTGAGATCGTTGCGTGTGTGGAAGCAAAGACCTGCAAATCTGAATCGTCAGATGAGGTTGAATGATGATCTTCATCAATAGAGCTCCTGGTCCACAAAACCAAAGAGCATTGACACACCGTTCCACACACAAATTTATTCTGATTATTTTATCCATAGCAGAATATTATGACTATAAGATATATCTAATGGATAAAAAACTACATTATTTTATAAAAAGTTATACGAGGATGTATATATGACACAACCTAAAGTTTTTTAGGATCTAAGAAATGATTCTAATATTTGTAAGATACAATGATCCATTTATGGGATGAATCAATTATCTCGGTGTTTGAATATTCATTTTGTTGAAGATATCAAAGTGTTCAACTTTATCAAAAATGAAAATAAAACATGTGTATATAAATGAGTTAGTGTTACCATTGTTGTATTGATGATTTTTCATGTGTATAACATGATTATCATCATAAATGACATCCCAATGTCACAATTAGTGAAAAATTGGCGGGGAGGTTTCTTCTCAATAAAATATCTTATTGATGCATCAGATTTATTGGGTATGAAAATCTATCAGGATGGATCTAAAAAAATTCTTAGATTTAGTCAAAGAACATACATTGGTAAAGTATTAAAAAGGTTTGACATGGAAAATATAAAAAGTGTTCTTTATCAATGTTACATGGAAAGAGTCTTTTAAAGATAAAATGCTCTTTAACTATTTAAGAATAAGAATGTATGAGTAAGATTCCATATTATGATAAAGTTTGATCAATCAGGTATGTTAGTTTTTTACTCATCCAAATGTATCTTATTCATTATTTATAATGAGTATATAACAATCAAATCCAAGTGAAATTCATTGGGTGGCTATTAATAATTTCCTTAAGTACCTAAGTAGAAATAAGGATGTATTCCTAGTATTTGAGGGTGAGGAAGAGCTCGTTGTAAATGGTTACACTGATGCAAGTTTTGAAATAGAAAAATATGGCTTTAGATCTCAGTAAGGTTTTTTTCTGAATGGTGGAGCGATAAGCTAAAAAACATCCAAATAGCCAAAAGTTTTTTATTCTATAATAGGAGATAAATATATCACAACATATGATTTAGTTAAAGAATATATTTGGATAAAGAAGTTCACTATTGAACTAGGAGTTTTCCCAAGCATCATACATCTAATTTAACTCTACTATGATAATAGTGGAGAGGTTTCACAAGCTACAAAAAATAGGTCTCACTAAATATTTAAACATATTCTACATCGAATTCATCTCATTCAAGATATAATTAATAGAGGAAATATTAATATGTGTTGAGTTCTATAGATTATAACATTTTAGATCCCCTATAAAATCATCTTACATATCAAAAACATGAAATCCACACCACTTCTCTTGGTATTACTACATGGGTGACTGGATTGAGTGCAAGTAAGAGTTTATTAGTGTTTGTGTCCTAAAGTCAGTAAAGTGATGCTACATTAGAAAATTTTTGTATCATGTAATGTATATTTATAGAAATACATTATCAATAATTTATGTTTGTTGTGTAAAACATGGGATATGATATGATAACAACCTCATAGAATATATGTATTACCAGGTTATCCCTGATTAATGATCATCATATTGGGTTGTGATTATATGATAATATTTGTTTGAGTATGATAAATTATATAGATATACAATTGATCACTCATAGGATATAAGTTTGTGAACCTGTATTCAGATTGGTCCACTTAAAGTAGACCACATGGATTTATATATATATGTCATTGGTTTTACTTAAGTTCTTGTGAGGTTTCATTCTCTGATACCAATCTAAATTAATTTGAGGCTTTATCATAATTGAAAGGTAATTGGGTGTGACTATAATAAAGTGGAGTAATTTGGTTAACAAATATAGGATATGTCTGCCCGTATGATGAGTTATGACATCAAGTAAATCAATTGAGTTTTTCCTATGTGTAAGGATATTCCAAGATAATTACATGTGATGTAAGTATATAAGATTGAGAAAAGGAGATAATCCATATGGGATTTAAATTTTCCATGACTTGTGCCTAATATAGATGTAAAGACAAAGGAAATTTGTTAACTATAGTGACCCAAGAATTTTTAGACATATTATTACATGATTTGTAACATAAATATCCATTAATACAAAACAATTATCGAAAAGGCCTAGTGTCTTTGGAAGACTAGTTACATAAAACATCAACATAAAAATAAAGAATCTTTATTTTAATATCCATAATGAGATCTTAAACCCCTTTTATCTCATAAAAATAAATGGGATAACCTGAGGAATACATAAAAAAAATGTGATCTAAAAAACCTATCAAGGTTATAAACATAATAAAGAAACATAATGTGTGAGTGAAAGTTATAACATGATATCATAAAAGGGAAGGCTCGTGAGTAATCACATGGGAGAAAAATATTAAGAACATGGTATCATAAGATCATGGAATGTAGTAAATGTGAAGGAATCATAGAACATGGCATAATCATAATTCAATGATAACTTCCAAAACAAAATCACATGGTTGACAGAGCCACTTAGTGGATTAAGTTTACTCCCCAGTCCTATATATAAATTCCTATGAGATAAAAATTTTACCCAATGCATTGGAGTGTTACCTAAGAAAAGTGATCATAATAAGTTAATTATTATGTGTTCCTTAAAACTAAACCAGTCAAAAGGTGTAATCATAATAATTTCCCATAGAGATAAATGGGTTTCATAATACTTCCTCATATCATGACCAAAGGATGTTTCAAAAAGAATACATTTGATAAATGAATATAAGGAATGTATTAACCCATAAAATGAAGGGATAATAAACTATTTATATATTTTAGATACATATATACATAATTTATAATCATTACATAACATTAAATTAATATATAAAGTGATTTAGGGAGATGAAGATCACAACTTAAAGAAAAAGGGTGGTTCGAAAAGATCCCTTACTTTGAGTCTAACTTGTCACGTACATTCGTTATCTTACTAAATAATAAACTTATATTAATTATTTACATTCTTAAAAATAATTTTCAAGATTATTATTCATGTTATTTTATTTATTTATATTTAATTACTTAATCGTTTAGGCTCATATCAGACGTTTTTATGATATTCGGCTCATAGGTTGAAAATCACTTTGGTAAGTTGACTAAGGTCAATGAGATTACTGTTTCATCATCTATAAAAATAATAATAATGAAATAATTATAATTTTTATACATCAATTATACTTTTAAAACCAACCATGAAATATGGTTATGAAAAATGAAATATGTTACAACCATGGAGACGGAATGTCGTATATACGCATGAGTAACATTTTCATTTTTAAAAGATCATGATAAAAAGAAGTTAGGATTTAATTTATTTTTAAATTATGATAATTGTATCATAAATATCATATTATTTCTTTAAATACACCTATATATACCATCCATTTGATTTGGTAATGAAAAAATAATCACATCGCTTCAAGGAGGTGGTAATCCACACGTACGCATGAACGAAGTTGTCATCTTTCAATGAATGAAAAGGTTAGAAAATTTATGATATATTACATTTCCATAATGATAAATATTTCATGGATATCATATATATAATCATTAAATCCATAATCATAAATGTTGAAAGTGGGTTCCCTATACCCAACATCGATTACCATTAAATTACCATAAACATATTGGATGTATAAATATCAACATTTGAATTTATTTATTAAAATTATTTAAAAGTATTTAATTAAATACAAGGAATAATATTATATGAATGGATATTATTTAAATATTTAATGATCATTTAATATTAGTAGAAATTACGAGTTTAGTTAATGAATCAAATTTTATCATGTAATCTATTTAATATATAATATAAGTATGTGATAAAATAAAAATAATATTTATGACACAGTTAGTTAATCATAATTATTTATTTATTACTTATTTATTATATGTTAAATATATGGTGCTCGGGGAACCCTGACTGGGTATTTTGTAAATCCACTGTATAAGTGGTGGAGAAGATCATTCCATGCACTTTTCTTCGGTTAGAATTGATATCTTCTCTCTCCTATCGAATCCTAGAGAGATAAATACTCTAACCGAGGGAAGGATTTAAGAACGTATTCACAGATTGAAGGCATGAGATCAAAGTGATTTTCGTGACGTCACATAAATTTTCATACCTCTACACTATCACCTGAAATTCAATGAATGGCATACATACAAATTCTTGAAGTGTGTATGGATGATCTTGAGGGGTTTGGCCTCAGATCCTTTGAGAAATAGTAATCGACGACATGTAATAGATGAGTGTGATTCAATTTGAACGAGGTAAGAGTTTTATTTTAAACTTTGTGTTTTGAATAATTCATGAAATATCCTCAAATGTCTACTAGGGTTCAGATCACTAAAGAAGACAAGTTTCATCACTTTGGTGATAAACAATTTTAAATCCCTAGCCCACCAACTTCTGATGCACACCCTGGTACAATCAATTGGTATTAGATGGATCATGTGGATATTTTTAGCCAAGAATTTTTTTTATTTAAATTTAAGTAGAGAGTTTTAAATCAGCCCCAATAGATCTGACCGCACTTCAATCCAATCTTGGATGGCCAAGTTACCTGGAACCATGGTTTCCCTTATCTATCAAACATCGCCACCCCACTCGGGTCGCCACCCACTATCCACTCCTCGTCAAGACTGCCACTCACACCTAGTTCCAACCATCGACTACCTCAAACTTTTCCTGAGCCATTTCCTCTATTGAGGCCTTCCTCGCATCATCCTCTCCCTCATAGGCATGAGGATTCCACCACTTGGTTACCACGCAGCTGCCACCCTCAACATCGGCACCACCACCAACTATTGTGACTGCCGCCTACCACTATCGCCTGATGATTTTGTTCACCTAGATTTGGACCGATCGAGGCCACCACTTCCATGCTCTCTAATGATTGAGCATGACCACTACCTACAATTGGATCTTGTGACTATCATCCCACCTCAACCTAGGTGACCACCATCCCGCTTCACCCCTCCGTCTGAACTAGGTGTCACATCGATGCCCTAGCCCTGAAGTGACCCCATGTCTGTGACCTCTGTTGGGTCCTGTTGGACCTAATCCACCCCAAAATGGGCCTGGCTAGGTCTTCCAGACCTAGTACAGGTCTGAGCTGGTCTTCCTAGCCTAGAATAGCATTGTACGGGGTTTGCCTGGCCCAAAACGGTTCAGCAAGGTAATGGACCGACCCACAATGGGATTAGGTGGGGTTTCTAGACCTAGGGAAATTGTATATAATCAAAAACTAATTTAATTAATTTTTAGTTTAAAATACTAATATTTTAATATTCTAAAAAAATAATTTAATTTTAGTATTAAATTATATTAATTAATTTAATTTTTGGAATAAAAAATAATTTAATGATGGGACCGGCTGAGAATAAATTAATTGAATTTAAATAATTCAATTTATTTATTTAAAAACCTTTGTACTTTAAATTTATTAAAATTTAATTTTATCACACTTTTGTTTTACCCATTGACAGGTCTTGATCAAGTGATCAAACCTATGTTTGTCTAGATATTAGTTACTACTACTATGTATGATGTTTGTAATAAGTAGTTATTTTTATGGTTGTTTGTGCATCATCTTCATTCCATTCAATATGTATAAAGGCATGTGCATCCTATTTATATTTATGTATTTTGTGCATCTTGAGACCCCCTCACTTGTGTGTGGGTTTTCTTGTACATTTGACAATGATACTCTCAAGTGTGGACCCCCACCAAGATGAGGTGGTACCCCAGGTGAGAAGTTAATACACCGGACCGAGGGTGAGCTACGATATGAGTCAGGACTTGACTCAGGTATAATACCCCTAGGTCATGATTGAACCATTATATTTATAATGGAACAAACAAAATTATATTCCCAATACTAGTCATGTAATTATTTCCCATATACATTATTTATTATTTTATGAATCTGCATGTTTACTATAAGAACACATAAAATAATAAACCAGAAAAATACATAAAGATGTTATGAAGGTTTTCTTGATTAATTCATGTCCAGTTGTGATCATGACAACATAGTATGAACATTTTTAATAGAAATTTATTACATTTTTCAATAAATATTAAAAATCCCTCAAATATATATTAAGTCATAATGCCTTACGTTGCTCAAATTTGAACAAAATCGGGTGTACGGGCTGATTGTCAGCCATAATTGTGGGTGTATCCTGCTACTATGGAGTTTTTATGAGAGTAATTGGTTTTCTTAACTAAATTTAGGAGAAAAAGAGTATCCATAGCTAGATTTATATCACTTTATAGGCAAATCATTGATGGAATCATGGTTATGAATATGATAATATGAGACTTTACTCAATAGATCAATGAACTGCGAGTTAATGTGGTTGGGTAGCCTAGTTCCTACCTTGCAACTCTCTGAGTAGTTATATATCCATAGATTATAGACTATGAGGGGATATTTCGTGGATCTTTCCCACTATAATAATCAAGAAATAGATTTTACTTTAGGATATGAGGAACACCAATAGATTTCCCTCCCTTCGTATCTTTAGATTTTAGGATGGAAAATTCATTAGTATCAAGCAATAGATTTTAGGATATGAGGAACACCAATTTTTTAGTACTTATAGTGAATAGGAGGAGTAAGGGAAAGGATAAGGGGTATAAGGCTAATCCCAAGCTGAAGATACTAATGAATTTTCTATCCTAAAATCTAAAGATACAAAGGGAGGGTAATGAGAAGAAGGATGTTTAATTTTTATGTGGCAAGAAATTCCACTGGAAGAAAAACTTCATGGCTAGGAAGAATAATCAATGCAATGCTTTTACTTTAGGTATTTTTTCATTGAATGAAATCTGTAATTATCTATAAGTTTGGTATTAGATACAACATGTGGCTCACACATTTGTATTCATATACATGAACCATGTATATTCAAGAAGATTAAAAAAGGGGAAGTTGATATCCATGCTATAAATAGAGAGATTTTAGTAACCATGACAGTGAGAGGTTATCACTTAACTTTGACTAATGCTTTAGTTTTTGTATTGAATAATTTTTATTATGTACCTTCAGTTACCAGAAGCATAATCTCAGTATCAATTCTGGACACCATGGGATTTTATTTCAAGTTTGAAAATAAATATTATCTATTTTATAAGGATAAATTTCATTATGGTATGGTGCATCCTAAAAATTAATTATATATACTTGAACTTTATAACACTGTAATGGTAATCAATGACAAAACAAGAAAGCATGAATCTTATAACACTCTCCTATGGCAGTTAAGGCTTGTTCATGTAAATGAGAAGTGTTTACAAAAATTACATCAAGTATGGTATTTAGACTCGGTTGAGTTAAAATCCTTGGATGTATTTCATACTTTTTTATATGGTAAAATAACCAAAACACCCTTTTCTAGGAAGGGAGAAAGAGTTGCTGAAATTTTTGAATTAATTAATACTAAGGCATGGGGTCCATTTCAACTAGATTCAAGGGGTGGGTTTTTGTACTTCATTACTTTTACCGATGACTATAGTAGGTATGGTTATATCTATTTAATTTTTTATATATTATATTCCTTTTAGATGTATAAGGAATACCAACATGAATTAGGAAACCAGCTTGGTAAGAAAACTATGGCCCTCTACACAGACTCGGGTGGAGTGCAGCTTAACCAACCTTTCATTGATCACTTAAAGTATCATGTGATAATATCAAAACTCACTACTCCTTATACACCACAGTGGGATGGTGTTAGTGAAAAGAGGAATCATAACTTTCTATACTTGGTAAAATCAATGATGAGTTAAGAAACTGTTCCATTATCCATTTGAGGATACACCTTGAAAACATCATTACACACCCTTAACTGAGTACTAACTAAATCTATAGATGGGATTATATATAATTTTTGGTATGGAAATAAACCTATTATATCACACATACGTGTATGGGAATGAAATAATTTTATCAATACTATACCTAGTGACAAATTGGCATCTCAAAGCATAAAGTTCATTTTTATAGGTTGTCCTAAAGAAACCATGGGATATTACCTATATAACCCTTCAGATAGAAAAGTGATTGTGGCAATACAAGTTATATTTCTAGAAATGGAACACATTTTCAATGGAAATTGTGGGGGAAATATTTACTTTGATGAATTTGATGCTCCAGATGTATAAGATTGGGTATGGGAAAAATATCCACAAGAGAAAGTGGGTGATGAAGAAGTTGAGAAAAAAACACTACATAGGTCAACTAGAGAGGTTAGAGAACCATAGTGTTTTAGTTTTCTTATCATTGAGTTAGGTGACACATTACTATATGAGGATGATGAACCTATATCCTATAAGAAAGTAGTAGATGGAAAGGATACTACTAAATGGAAAGAAGTTATGAATTTTAAGATGGATTCCATGTATAAAAATAAATTTTGTATTTTAGTAGACCCTATAAATGATGTAAAACCCACTAGGTGCAAATGGGTATTCAATAAAAAATTAGACATGGTTGTTAAGATCAATACCTATAAAGAAAGACTGGTAGTGAAGGGTTTCATGAAATTTCAAGGAATCGACTATGAAGAAACCTTCTCACCAGTAGTGATGATTAAGTCCATCAGAATATTACTTAGAATAGAATCCTTCCATTATTATAAAATTAGGAAAATAGATGTCAAAAATTATTTTCAAAATGGTAATTTGTTTTAAGGAATCTATATGACTCAACCCAATAGGTTAGTTAAGTCAAATAATTCCAATAATATTTTCAAACTACAAATATCTTCTTATGGGTTAAAGCATACATCATGATCATGGAATTTTTATTTTGATGATGCCATTAAGAGAGTTTGGTTTCGTCAAAAATGAAAGTGATACATGTGTCTATAATAAAATTAATGGAAATTCCTTTATTTTCCAAGTATTATATGTTCATGAAATCTTAATTATAGGAAATTATGCATAAGTCTTATATTCAGTTAAGACATGGTTGAATGAATAATATTTTATAAAAGACTTAGGTGAAGGAACCTACATTCTAGGGATCAAGATCTATTGAGATAGATCTTAAATGCTACTTGGTATAAGTTAAATTACATATATTAATAAGGTGATTAAAAGGTAAATTATGGAACAATCCAAGTAAGGGGTATTTCCAATGTCACATGGTATCAATTTCTCCAAGAAAATGTGTCTAAAACATAGGAGGATATCAAAAGAATGAGTGTAATTCCTTATGCTTCACCAGTGGGATCTGTCATGAATGCCATGATATGTACTAGGTTTAATGTTTAATTTTATTTAAGAATGGTTGGAAAATATTAGGATAATATAGGAGTGATACATTGGTCATATATCAAAACTATCCTAATGTACTTGATACGTACAAAGGATATGTTCCTGGTGTATAGAGGAGATGAGGAACTAGCAGTGAGAAGATACATTGATGCTAGTTTCCAGATTGATTGTGATGATCTAAAATCATAGTCAGGTTACGTATTTTACCTGAATGGTGGTGCATTTATCTGTAGAAGCATGAAGCAACCTGTGGTTTCCGATTCTACAACAGATCCTGAGTATATAGCCGCTTTTGATACCGCTAAGGAGGAAGTCTAGAAACATGTCTTTGTATCATACATTGGTGTTGTGCATATAAGTGAATACCTTTTTCCAGTTTATTATGATAATACTATAGTAGTGGTGCTTCCTAAGTATCCTAGGTCATATAGGATAACATGTAAGACCTTCTTACTATATACATATCTTAGGAGAAGCTTGATTCTCATGTGAGAGCTAGAAGGTTGAGACTTCTTAGAAATTGTCACTAGTGAAAGTGGGAGTGTTGAAAGCGGGTGCACTATACCCAACTTGTATATTTAATTTTATTACTGCTACATGTATAAAATTTGATATATATATATATATATATACATGTGTTTATCTTACCATAATAGTGTTTATACTTTTTCATCCACTATGTTTATGGTAATTTCCTTAGATTATGTGTCGTCTCAAAAAGTTATAGCAGTTCCCATGGTATAATGAGAACCTAGAGATACCATGATAGTAATATTAAAGTAATTCCATGTGGTTCAAATACATCACACTGACAGGACACATATTATGTGTTACTATCATGTGTGGGGGCTCATAATCATTGATAATTCTTCTCTTGATGTTTTCACTTAGTGATCTATAGTAGTTGAGATCATAAGGACAAAACTTAAAATATGAACACCACATGTTTTAGGTGTCATTGGTTGTTACTATCTAAGGGAAAGTGTACTGGCATCCTAAATTGATATTTTTATCAATGTGTTCCATTTAATTACATAATTTGATGCAAGGAAAAAACCATGAAATTGAGTCGTGGTGAGGTAGCGTGTGTTTAGTGCGTCATTGGAGGTATGGAATTGGTTGAATGATCAAGATAGAATTTGTCACTTCTGAGTTGAGGAAGTGATATCTCGGGAATGGTTGATTAGGATAATAATTCCTTTATAAATCCATGGTCATGGTAGTTGGAGATAAGTCTGTCCAGTTAGATCAACACATAATAAAGTAAGAAAGGATGATGACACAAGTATGTATCCTACATTATGAGATATTGTATGACAAAGAGGTTATATTACATAGTGTATATTCATAGAATGGTTTTCGTTGTTATGACTATTCTTTATGTCTTTAGGGGACATGATAGGTTGCTATACTCATCTCTTGGTTAGAAAAATACTATTCATTACTGTCAAAATAAGGGACTAGATGGTCACACACAATAGTACATTCAAGATTATTATTTTTTTCTAGTAGATAGGTATATAGGACATAGTGGGACCCATCATGGGGTCCAAGAGTTGTCCAAGAATTATCGGTCACTAAATAAATAAATAAATGATTATTCAGGTGTGGAATAATTGGATTGAATTTATATATTAAAAGTATTTACAATTATTTAAGTAAATACAAGGAATAATATTATACAAACAAAAAATATTTCAATATTCAAGGTTTTTTAATATTAGAGGAAATTAAAAGTTGAGTTAGTGACTCAAGTTTTATAATATAATATATTTAATATATATTACAAGTATGTGATAAAATATTGTAGATGCTCCTTAGAAAGATAAAAATGGTGAAGATGTCCTCTAGATATTTCAAAAGTCTCAAGATGAAGCTAAAATAAGTAAAAGGAATAAAACTTTCAAGGGCCAATGTAGAGGATCTACGCAACAGACCTGCACAGAGGAGCTATGCGACAAGAAGTATTCTATACCCCTATGTAGAGGAGCTACACAGAGGAGCTATGTGGTTGACCTACACTGACGAACTTCTTTCGACCATATCCCCTACCTGCCTAAAAATAAGACCATTGGGATCCTCATTTAATGACAGAAAAAATTTGGAAGAACTCTAGAAGCTCCCATTGCATAGATCATTCACCTAGATCCCCTAAATTTTCTTAGTTATCTCTCTAAAAACATGAGAGAAGATAGAATTAGATGGGATAAACATGTTTTTAAATCCTTTCAAAATTTGAAGCTAGCATAGGCTTGGTTATCCTATGTTAAGAACTTTTTTTAGTCATCACGACATGTGTGGCACACCTACGCAACATACCTGCATGTTGTACCTATGCAACATACCTATTTTGTATAACTACGATACATAACTGTGCTCAAGACCTAAACATATCACCTTGTAAACCCTCTTCAAAGCCACTCATGGTAGGGTATCTTCTTCCTTGGTTCCCTTATCTGAAAGGGGCTAAGTTGAAGCCTCCACCAAAACCTCTTGACTTATTAAAACCTTTGGGAAAGGTACCTCAGCGTATCTCTTATTTGGGGTTGTATATCTTCAATCAGAGGTATCTCACATTAATCTTTTAAGGGATTCAGGATCCTTGTGGTGTTTGTAGGTTTTTATATCTATAGTCACATGGATCCTTATCCTAGAGATGTTGTTGGGAATTTCCTGGTCTTAGATTCTGGGGATGGGACTCTGACCTCCCCTTTTCATCTCTATGACTCGGATCATCCAGTTCCAAATAGGGAGAGTAAGGGTCACACTTTATTTTCCAATCAAACAAAGGAAAAGTCTCCCTCCTCTCTTGGGATCCACATAGGTCACTCCCACTGAGTTAGGTCCCTAATCTTTTGAGATCCAAGCCGCGTGACCTCCAATGTCATCCCTCATTTAAAGGTTCATAGCTCCGTGCCTTCGCTCACCATCACCTCATCTTCTTTCGCCGTATTCCTGCCCTCTCCCATTAGCGGAAGAGAGATTGTGTGGTTTTTTGAATCATTCAAATCCTTTTGTTTCTCACACCGAGCATAACTCATGTGGGATTAGAGAATTGTGATGATCACAATATCCACACAATCCATCACCACTTTAACTATAAGAACTCTGATTCCCACCATAATTGGGATATGTAGGAAGACTTCACTAGGTCTTGAGCTCATTGGATATACTCTTTAAGAATGCAACCTTAATTCTCTTATTTTGGGCTTCCTCCATAAGAGTAATCCCTGACCTATTTGTCTTAGAGGGTCATACACCCCTAAGAGACACACCAAACTACATGGTCTTTGATTCCCATTCGAATGGGATACGTTCGAAGTCTTCTTGTGGTTCAAACCCAACACTCCAAAACAACCCTGTTCTTCCTGGTTCATATTCCCAACAGGGTCTAATACAACTAGGAAACTCATATCTCTTTTAGGTTCCTTGGATTGCTTATGCATAAGTCCCACGCTAAGCTTTGACTAAGCCACTTCCTCTTAGACATCCTTACCACATGACATTAAACTTTACTGCTAGGTCCTTATCACACGACCTTAAAAGGTATGATGTGTACCATTAAGCGGCACAAAACTACGGGGGTTCTGATTATTTTCACAAGGATACATTGGTATCACATTTATGGATGATTCTAGATTTCACACATGTTAATAATTGATTGATAATTTCAAGGGAAACCTATGTTATACTTGGTAAAATTATTAGTATTCAGAAAAATAACTTAAATATATAAGAGAGTCCTGGAGTAGGTAATAATTCCCCCAAAAAAGGGTGTGATGACTCCAACCTCTCATCCTATCGACCAATTCATGTTCTGAAGTATCGTAGGTCTAAACCTAATGAACACCTTCCTTTGGAAAGTAGGTCCCTTTGGATAAAGAACTATTGGATGTTTCTATTTCCATAAATAAATCCAATGAAAACCACCCAGAAGTAGTGATTCCTAACCAGAACACACGTTCTAAGGGAAATTAAATAACAATAGGATAACCGAGCCTAATCAAGATTCAAATTTTTAAAGGATTTCAAAACATTTTTATCCCATCTAATTCTATCTTCTCTCATGTTTTTAGAGAGATACCTGAGAAAATTTGGGGGATCTGGGCGAAAGAGCTATGCAATGTGAGATTTAGGTGTTATTACAACTTTTTTCGTCATCAAATGAGGATCCCAAGGGTCCTATTTATAGGAAAAGAGGGGATCTGGTTGAAAGGAGTTTATCAGCGTAGGTTAGCAGGATATCTCCTCTGTATAGCTCCTCCCAATAGGGGTAAATAAAACATCTTGTTTGCATATCTCCTCCGTGTAGGACCTTACAATTTTTATTCCTTTTATTTCTTTTAGATTTTCCTTGAGACTTTGAAATATCTGGAGGAATTCTTCCTCATTTTTTTATTTCTAAGGAGAGTCCACAAAATCCCCCTTAGGATTGGATCCGATTAGAAAGAAGGTCGAGTCCTGAGGTAAGATTATGGGGAAAATACTATGGAGTAAATTCTGAACCGTGCAGGTTTTCTATATAGCTATATCACGTAGGTGTTCCACGTAGCTATATCTTGCATGTTTTCCACGTAGCTATATCATGCAGGTTTTCCACGTAGGTCGATGGTGTCTATAAATAGATCTATTCCTTTGCGATTTTCTTCACTCGGGATATCATATTTTTTGCTCTCGTTGCGTAGCTCATTCTTACAGCCTTGTCATGTTGTGCTCTAATGTTGGTCCCTTGAAATTTTCTCAAGGTGAAACTATTTGAGAGATGGTGCTATGCGGAAGGATTTCATTGAATGAATTGCGCTAGGGTCCTTATCGAATAACCTACATGAATGACCTCATCGAAGGAACTACGTGGAGAACTTCTTTTTCCAAATTCTTAAATTCCTTTAAGTTTAAAATTTGAACTTTCTTAAGAAAAAATTATAACCTAATGGGGAAAACTTAATAATTATTTTGCAGGAAATGGTTCACTTGATGACTAAAACTAAGGAAGCTAAGGTTTTTCAAAAAGAGATGATGAAAATTGTTGGACAGGATTATTATGATGTTGTTAAAAGTACCCTCCCTGGGTTGTAGAAAGGCTTGATTCTATACCAATAGGAATATCCACAAATACATTATCTACCTTTATACGAACATAGGTTTTGTAAGATTCCCACATTTCGACTAATAAGAGATACTTTCCAAATACTTGGTTTCTCCAATACTTCAACTGTCATTCCATGAATATTACCGTGAAGGGTATGTCTATTAATGAGGGAACAATCTTGATTGGATGAATCCAACATAATATTGGTTGTACCTCTGATATGAAAGATCATGTTGTAGAGCCAAGGCCACAATATTATGATTCAACCTTTCATGCTTCGCAAACATATCAGTCTAATGGTTGGAAGAAAGACCGGAATATTCATTCTGGGGGAGGAGTTAAACTTGAATGGATGTGGGCATTTTGGGTATGCCAGACGTGTGAAGAATTTAGAAAAGATCTATCTAATTTTCACCTTTATGAAGCTATTTAGATGGGACAAACTTATATTTAAAAAAATGACTTCATTCTTAAATTTATGAGCTGGTGGATTCTGCAAACAAATACTTTCCACTTGATGCATAGTGAGGTTGGAATCAATCTATGGGATATCTACAAAATATCTGGGGTTCCCATTCTTGGGGAGATGTATGATGAGTTCATTCCACCAGTAACAACATGGGGTGATGTTACCAGAAAACCACTATTGGCTCATGAATTATTAAAAATAAAAAAATAATTTCCTAAAGACAAGAAATATATTCATGCAAGAGTGTGGATGGAATCCTTTTTTGAACCAACAATAGAGAAAGGTCCCACCTGAGGACGTCCTATTATTTTTTCCATCTGTAGATAATCGGGGAATTTTAGGAATTTATTGGCCCACATTGGAGATAGGTGACTGAAAGCACTAGGGATATAAAGTCAAATATGATATTGATGAAAAGTTATGCTTAGCCGGCTTCCTTTCCATGTGGATAAACATTTACTTGATCCCAGTCCATGAGTCTAGAGGCGGTGTAAGGTCAGGGAGCTTTGTTATCATAGCCAAATTGGTAGAGGAAAAATATAGTGGGTTAGAAACCCCTTTACTATAAAGAATATATCATTACCTTCTACATTTGTACACTAGGAAGGCTCCATTTAGACTTGTAGGACCATTTAAAGTGTTGTGGGGTTGGATTATGGTACACTTTTCTTCATATTCTGTGATGAATTTAGTTAGAGTTTCAAATGGTCGATTTACCCCATTTTTACAGGAAGTCTCCGGTATTCAGCCTTTGAACTTGAGACCTGATGTAGTGCTAAGGGAATTGAATGCATCGAGAGAATTAAGCTTCTTCCCTTTTGGTAACCCACCAGCTGGAACATTTATTGATGACAGTAAGGAAGAAAATTATAATTTGGGGTATTATATGATGTCATTCAGGGACATCATGTTATCAACCAGGATTTATGGTGAAATTATCTATGAGGCTTACGTCCCTAACATGTTTTCTCACGAGTTCAAATGTCTTCAAAAATAAATAACTTTTCCTCCCATGTATGTTAGACATGAGAAACATCCAATGGTCGACAGAAAATTGTGGATTTTAATGGATTTAGATACATCCAATTTATCAATTACGTTACCTCCATTAGATGCATAAATTGGATTAGAAGTTGTATATTCCAAAGCTTGGGCTTCTTCATACCCTCTAGGTGATTTACCAAAAGGAATATATTGGGTAGAGGTCATGACAACTGTCATGAGTAGAAATCATGGTAAAAGATCTAAATCCAAAGATGATACAGAGGATTCAAAAGTTTCAGAACCTTTAAAACATATTTGTAGAAGATACACCAAGAAAACTATGGCTAGGGAAACTGCACCTCCAGCATCGAGGCGATTGAGTCACCATCATCAGAAAGAAATTACCATCCCATCTGCTGATTTTTCTGAAGAATAAGGGAGACCTAAAGAGGCTTTCCAACTAGAGGGTGTTGAGTTTTCTCCACATACAACCATGTTAAAACTAAATTATGTGTGGCCTTTATCTTTTCAATATTGGGAGAGCTTGACTCATTAACTCAAGGATGCATGGGAATTCCTCCAAAATGGCCTTCAAATACTGGATGTGGGTGGAATTAAAGCACATTATAATTGTCATCTGGATAATTACCTCGATGAATTACAAGAGTATATTGTGGAGATAGAGACCTTTATATATGCAACTGATAACCAAGTACCGACCTCAAAGTATCTAAAATGATGTAATAAGGGATACATGAACGGGTAATTGTTCAACCTGATGAGGAATGGGACATTTATGTTAATACTGAGAGTGTATTTTCTTCTTTATTTTGTTTCAATTCTACTTTGTCATTCACCATCATTAATATTGATGAGATTGCATATTTCAACTTGAAATTAGGGAATGAACCTCATAATAGGTTCTTGAGTCACTGAGGTATGGACCTATAGATTCCCCTATTGACACATTAGATGATCACCCCAAGTCTCCAAAACTTTTTCTCAGAGCAGAAATCGTGATTGGGGTAATGAAAATAGAAAATCCTTAGCCACTACCTTAGGTTTCTACTACCAAGATGAGTATTTCAATTTCTCCACAAGATTATAAAAATAAACACAAGAGATCATTGAGATTGGTCTGAAGTGTCCGTCAAAGAAGTAAGTATTTGTGTTGTCATCTAGTATTATGACTTTCTTGATACACCTTTGTGACCACGTTCATCCTCTCATAGGATATGCATCCCTCTCTTCTCTTAAGGGATTAAAAACTGGTCCTTCAAAAATGGAGAAGGAAACCCCAGGAGAATCACAAATTCACGCTAATGAATCTATTATTTTGATGGATGAGACATCAAAAGGTGAAGCTATATCTACTATTAATTATATTGAGAGTGATAAAGGTCATGGTAATGTCAAATACATTTCTCTTGATTATCAAATTCTTTTGTTAATATTCCTCTCTTCATAAAATCTCAGATCAATTACCCTTACCAATGGATCCTACAATAATCAATGCTGATATTCCTATTTCTCCAGAAGGAAGGAATGAGGATCCTGGGAAATCTGAAGCAGATATTGGTACTGATCCAGACTTTGAAAGACATGATGATGTTGCACCAGTTGAAGAATTGGCAGAACAAAATGTCAGTGGAGCCAATTTGGGAATCAACCAACATTTGTTGGATACCTTAAATGGTGAGGATTCTATAAAATTCCAAGCCATATACAACGAAATTATGGACTCACTTAATCCAAACATTGATATTCCAGGTTACATCAAGGAGTTTGGGAACTTCCATGAAGAATTTCAAGGAGGAAAGTTCTCATTCTTGTATTTTCCATACCTAATTGTTCTTCTTTTACTTGGTAATTTACATCAAAGTTCAACTTATGCATATTTGTCTGTAGATAATGTTTAAAATACCCTTAAAGAATAGGGCATCCCACTCTATTCTTCTAATACTGAATCTAGATAAATACCAAATGAGGACCCTATATTGAGTGACACTCTAGAGCCTTCAATTATAGAAATTGAGAAAACTCAGAAGAATGTCCCTCCCCAAAAAACACTTGCTCAAACTACTGATGTTGAGAAGACTGGGGATGAATCTAATCAATAAGAAGACTTATTATTGGGTAAATGTTATTTGGGAATACATATGTTCATACCAAGCTTGAGAAATTCAACCAAACATTGGGAGAAACTCAATTAGAAGGGATAACTGCCATTTCAACTGCCAAAGAAGAACTTCATCAAGTCGAGGAGGCAGAAGTTGCTCAACTTTCTGAACTTCAGCAAGCGGTTGATAAACCTAATGAAGTAATTCAACATATGCAAAGTCATTCTGAGAGTTTCTTTTAATATAAGACATAGAGGATCTATTCTACAGATGTTCCGATAATTTTATCATATGAATGAAAATAATTTTGTTTCCAATCATATATGTATTTATTATTTCTTTCTTTCTGTAATTTCAATATCAAAGGTGATTTTTTTGAACATCAAACCTTTATGTTAGATAATAATAATTATAATAATAGGAATGGGGGTGAAAAAAAATTACATAAACCAATGGGCCTAGTGAACATAGTTTAATTTTTATTAGGGTTACATAGATAACCCACAAACATTGTATCTTTTTACTTTTTATTGCTCAATATTTCCTAAACCATACAAAATGTAGGCCTAGAGAGAAGAGACTTGACTTTTTTCCTGAGTTCCCTTTTGGGGGTTTTCAACCTGGTGATTATTATGTCTTTTTTTATTAGAAGTTTAAATTCATGCATGTTGGACTAATAAGGATAGTGTTTAAGGTCGAATAGCTTTGACCATAAATTTTGAAATTAGATCCCAAACATGGATTAGTGTCTAGGAATTGCTCCAATATTATTTAGATACTTCCAAGGTGAATCTTGAGTCATGATTTTTTTATGATCAACAAATCTAAAACTTAAAGCATAAACATAGAGATCCTTTCCAAGAATGAATTTACCATTTCTTGAAAAACCCATTATGGGGGTTGTATTATGTAGGGACAACTGAGGAATATGTTGTATAACCAAATAGTGGAATCTTTTGAATGACATATATATTATATAGAATAATTTTATGTAAGGACACCTAAGGGAATTCACTTCATAGTCAGGAAAAAGAGCTCTTAAAAATTTGACATGTTATTGTTGATAGACAAGGAAAATTAAGACTTGGGTGACTCAAGACCACAGTAGGTGGTTTTTACAAGGAAATAGAATTTAAAAATAAAGTTTCATCTATCCCAACATAGGTCATGAATGGGGAAACCACTCTTACAAAAATTCAGTGTGTGAAGAATGGCTAAAATTGTTCAAAAAGGGGCCTTCTTACATTGTACTGTGCAATTTCAAGTCATGCTACAAGGACATTAGACTGTTCAATATCAATTCATACTGTAAGTACATTAGGTTGTGTAGTTTCATGTAATTCTACAAGGACATTAGTCTGTACAGGTTCAAGTCATTCTTTAAGGATATTAGGGGGCTTTGATTTAAGGTCTTCAACTCTAACGAAAGGTTTATGAGTCTCTAATTTCTTGATAAATGTTTTTTGGAAACATACCACCATATTCAAATATAGAAATTAATAATTTTAAAATATTATTTTATAAATTTATGGATTCATAGAATGGTATGGGAAAAGGGATAAAGGCATTAGAGGAAGTATTTTACAAGAACGAAGTTTCCATTATTTGAAAACCCTGTTATGGGGGTTGTATTATGCAAGTCCAACTGGGGTATATTATATATAGCTAAATAGTGACATCTTTTGACTGATAGTCCTATTATATAGGCAAATTATACAAGTCCACCTAGGGGAATGTACTACATAGTCAATAAAAAGAGCTCTTGGGTATCAAACATTCTATTGCTAAAACCCAAAGAAAGTTTATGGAGATTCATATTTTACCAAAGCACAGAGTTTTGTTTATGAAAAAAAATCCCTGAATGTAGAAATAGTATTTCCAATTATAATTTTCATAGAAAATGAGGAATTGGTTCTCTACAAATGTTTGACCCAAATGTAGGATGTATGGTGTCTATAGTTTTGGGTCATGTGACTAGGACCAGAATATTATGGAAACAATGGATGATATGCGGTCAAATTATCCAAGGTTATTTCAAAATGATTTGAGTATATGGAGAGGGAAAATGTGTAAACCATGGTCTTGGAGACTTTCATATCAGGAGAAAGTTAATGGTATAAATTAACAGATGACTTATTTAAGATATGAATTCTTATATATTGTCATCAAAGTTTGAAGCGGACATAAGATGTTTTTACCAAGAATGAAGTTACCATTATTTGAGAAAACCCATTATGGGGGTTGTATTATGCAGGGATAACTAGGGAATATACTACATATCCAAATAGTGGCATCTTTTTTCTGACAGGATTTTTATTTAGGAAACTTATGCAAGGTCGCCTAGGGGCATGTACTGCATAGTCAAGAAAAAGAGCTCTCAGATATTAGAAACGCTGCCACCAAAAACCATATGAAAGATTATGAATATCTAAAATAATTCAATATTAAGAGTGTCAAATATAAAAGAGGGTAATTCTCAATGCACAGGAGAAATATTTGAATCAATATTGGCCATTATTTTGCAGTCCCTAACATAAATTTGAATCATATGTAAAATGGGGACATTTCTTGTTTCCTTAGTGGGATCTCTAGGAGAGGACCCAAAATAAAGAATCCCACATATATTTTTAGTTATATATGTAAGAGAGATAAAAAAACTTTATCCCATGTCTGGTACTAAGAAATGAGGTCGATTTTTCACTACATATCTTAATGGGATGATAATCAAGCCATACGTAGTTCTTTGGGTACATTCCAGTTTAATGTCGTGCATCAAGGACATAAAGTGATTCCAATGTGAAAATGAATATTGAGGTTGGACTAGAGAATTGAACCTGGGTGTCACTACATATCTCATATAGATGAGAATGAATCCATATGTAGTTCTTGAAATGAGGTATCTATGCTGATATGATTCAAACATAGGGATAAATGGAACTCATGTGCCACTAAGGAGTAGCAATGATGTGAGTAATACTTGTGCATGGGAGCTACTCATTTTTTAAAGAATCACAATGAATACCAGTTTTCATTATCTTATGGGATTTATTAATGTCAAATAAAGAATATGTTAATTGTATAGTTTAATGTCATGTAGTGAGGACAAATGATGTCATACAGTTTAACACCATGCGAAAAAGACAAAGATTTTATGCATTTAAACTTTGTTCCGCATGGGCGCATATGGTTGTTATATAGTTTAATGTCTTGAAACTAGGACTTTTTTTGTTCATTTTAGAGTCATGCAGTGAGGACATATGATGTCATACGGTTTAATTTCATGGGACAAATACAAAGATGTTATGCATTTTAATGTCATGCAACATGGACGCATATGGTTGTTTTTCAGTTTAATTTCTTGCAACTAGGACTTTATGCTATGTATTTTAGAGTCATGAAATGAGGACATTAGGCTGTGTAATTACACAAAGTACTTTTTCAAGAATCTTTTATTGGTTAGAGTTGTAATGAGTTCTCCATTCACTAAGATTAGGGAATAATCTACATTAGAGTATACCTTATGTATAGAGTAAGGTCCTTCCCAATTTGACTCAAACTTTGGACGCTTCTTTCCTAGTATCATCGGTGTCCTGAGAACTAATACCAATTCTCCTTGAAGAAATGATCAGAGGAAAAAAATTGTTAAAATCTCATGCTATTATGTTCTGATAAACTTCCAAATGATGAAAAGTATGAAATATCATTTCATCTATTCATTCTAGCTCACCAAATTTCTTCTGATATTGTTCATCTGTAGATAATTGATCACATATTTCAACTTGGAATATAGGAAATTGGATTTCAAAAGGTAAAACTACTTATGTTTTGTATAAAAACGAATATGGAGTTTCTTGAGTGGTAGTATGGGTAGTAGTTCGATAAGCCCATAAAGCATGCATAAGTTTATCAATCCAAAATTTCTTATCTTTATACACCATTTTTTTTTGAAGTATATTTGATAGGGTCTTATTTAAATCCTCTATATATCCATTGGCCGATAGATGACTGAGATATGAATGGTTGGATTTGATATTTTGCTCTTAATATAATTTCTTTAACACAACAGAATAGAAATTGGTGTCGTTATCCATCAATATGGTATAAGGGACACCAAATTTGGTTATGATATTAGCTTTAACAATCATAACAATAATTTTGAACCCGAATTATTTGAGATGTATTTCCTCATCCCATTTGGAGAAGAAATATGTATTAGTAAGAATATACTCAAACTACTTATCTTTAGCTAGAGGATAAGGTCCTACTACATCCATTCCCCATATAGAAAATGTCTAGGAGTATTTATCTATTTGTAGAAAATCTGGGGGTTTATGAATAAATTTGGCATCCACTTGGCAGTGGTTATACTTCTTGGTGAAATATATGCAATTCTGTTTCATTGAAGGCTATAAGTATCCAAGTCTTCATATTTGATCAAAAATCTTGTGCCCAGACTGGTGAGCACCATAAGCTCCTGCAAGTACTTCTTTCACGACAGCTACAATTTATTCTCCATCAATACACCTAAAGAGGAATCCATCAAAGCGTCATTTGTAGAGGATCTTCTATTGATCTGGGCTATTATAAAGAGTGAAATTGACCAATCATTTCCAAATTTATTCTTTTTTAACTCTATCTGGTGGAAGTACTCTATTTTAAAAGGTATTCCATGATAGGGTTCATCCATCCCATAGTATGACCATATGGATTAGAAATAGAGTGGATTTCATTAATTTCATCCATTCTATATTGAACAAAAGGTGAAACCACGCGATTATGGGAAATACAGATGATTGTATCATCCTGATTTGGATCTTATAGGGTTGTGGCCACATTAGCCAATGCATCATCTTAGGCATTTTGTG
This sequence comes from Viscum album, assembly GCA_963277665.1. Classification (NCBI taxonomy): domain Eukaryota; kingdom Viridiplantae; phylum Streptophyta; class Magnoliopsida; order Santalales; family Viscaceae; genus Viscum; species Viscum album. The sequence goes on along the minus strand of OY728125.1, from coordinate 410,651,228 downwards.
ATCGGGGGACATAAGACAATGTTAGATAATTCATCCATTAACCCTCTTACATAATAACACAAAGGGATTAACTCTTATATTCTAATATCATAATCCTCATTGATCTGTTTTATTACCAATTATGAATCACCTTTTACTTTTAGGTGGTTCACTTGTACCTGGAGTGCCAATTCCAGGCCTGAAATGAGAGCTTAATATTCTACCTCATTGTTGGTACTGCCTTCTGATAACAGAAAGGAATATGGAAACACTACCTTTTCTGGGGAGATAAGAATGATTCCTAACCCAAATTTGTTGAGTTTAGGGTTTTCCTTTATTTTTCCTATTGTACTTATAGAAGCACCATCAAAGTACATTTCCCATGTTTGGGGATTATCTTGAATATAGAAGATTTCTTCATTAGGAAGTTCAGTATTCAAAGATGTATCTTCTACATATGGGTGTTCATCAAGGAAATTTTCCAAGGATTGGCCTTTTATTACTTTCTGAGGCACAAACTGAATATAAAACTATTGAAAAATAACTAACCACCATTCCAAATGTCTTGTAAACATAAGTCGGCTGAGGATAAATTTGAGCAGATTATTGCGAGATGCCAAGTGGACCTCGTGATGCTGTAGGTAGTGCCTCAACTTCTGAATTTAAAATATTAATGTTAAGAAGCACTTCTCGATACTTGAATACCGAGTCTCTGTATCAAGCATGGTTCAACTAAGATAGTAAAGAATATTTGCATTCTCAGCATCATTATTTTGGGTAAGGAAGGCACATAGTGATTGCTCTAAAGCTGTCACATAGAGAATAAGAGGATTTCCTTCAACAAGTGGCATTAATACTGGTGGAATCGAGAGATATTTTTTGAGGGTATCAAATTCCTATTAATAGTCTTCAGTCCATTGATAGGAAACTCCCTTCTTCATTAATCTGGTGAAGGGTAAACACTTTCCTTCCAAATTATTGATAAAGCACCGAATATAGGACAAGTGTCCTTGAATACCACTTAATTGTTTCAAATTTCTAGGAGGTGGTATGACAAGGATTTATTTTGTCTTCTCAGGATTAACTTCAATTCCACAATGGCGTACAACGAAGCCGAGGAATTTTCCTAAGGTAACCCCGAAAACACATTTCAAGGGGTCATATTTAGATTATATTGCTGAAGTTTACTAAATATGGTCCCCAGATCAGTCAAGTGATCAGAACATTGTCTAGATTTAACCACTAAATAATCTACATAACATTCGACAAATTTTCATAGGAAGGATTTAAATATATGGTGCATGACACATTGATACATTGAACCTACATTCTTTAATCCAAAGGGAATTAACTGATATAAAAACACACCTTGATGGGATCTGAAGGCTATAGAATCCTCATCCTCTAGGGACATTTGAATTTTATTATACCTAGAGTATCCATCCATGAAGGAGAGAGCTTCATAGATGATTGTTGCATCAATCAAAAGTTCTATGATCAGTACTGGAAATTTGTATGTGGGAAAATTCTGGTTAAGATCTCTGAAATCAATGAAAAATATGATTTTACCATTCTTATTTTTCTCTGGTACAATGTTGGACAACCACTTGGGATATTTCATCTCCCTGAAAAAGTTAGCTTTGATAATCTTGTTGACTTCAGATTCAATTTTAGAGGTGTGAGTTGGGTGCATTCTTCTTGTTTCCTACTTAAATCCTCTATGATCTTCTGGAAAACCAAAATTATGAGTGGACACATCGGGATTAAGGCCTAGAATTTATATATAGTTCCAAGAAAATATATATCAATTTTGCTTTAGAAATGAAGTATACATCTCTTTCTCTTCAGAATTAATGGCTACACTAATTAGAGGGGGGCATGGATCTTCTTCTGTACCCAGGTTTATTTTTCTGAGATCATCCACAGTGGTAAAGACACTTTCCTCAAATTATGAAGGGGCGTCCTTAAGATATTATTCTTCTTCCTCCTCCTCATGTGTTACTTCTTCTGTTTCTTATTATAGATTAAGTGATGAAGGAAAACTTTTAGAGCTAGGGTAGGAGTCAGTATTTCACTACTGGAAAAACAACCTATACCCACGGTTCAAAACCGTGGGTATAGCCCCCAAAACCGTGGGTATAGGCTATACCCACGGTTTGGGGAACCGTGGGGCTGAGTGGCGTCGGTATAGGGGTCTCACCCTATACCCACGGTTTAGCAGAACCGTGGGTATAGCCATTTCAAAGGGAGGACCACGCTGCTCCAGCGTGGCACACACCAATCCCCACGGTTTCCAAACCGTGGGGTATTAAAAATCAGAATTGGGGCGCTGCTGGAATTTGAACCTGCAACCCAGCCACGCCTCACTACTGCGCATCACTACAAGACCAACGCACCTATAATTTCTATTTGTTAAATATGCATATATCTACAAATATATATTAATATAATCCACATATTTCGAATGACAGGAAATAAATTCAAAAAATGCGCCAGGAAGGATTTGAACCCGCGACTCGCGCGGCATTTGAAGCGGAATACGGAACTCGTGACCAACTCGGCTAATCTAATTTTATTAACATTTCAATCTGGTTATTTACTTATACTAAAAATAATCAAATATCTGAAAAATAAAAAGATACCGAGATTCGAACACCGGTCTTTCATATACGAGACATAGACTGAACCAACTAACCCAGCGAAATTATTGAACTAAAACCTTCACTCCATAAAATTATATTAATTTGAAATCATCTTCCCGCCAAAACAAAATTCACTCCCGTGGGAATTTCCCCCCCGCCATAATAAGTAAAATCTATACCCACGGTTTTGGAGAACCGTGGGTATAGGTCTTGTAAAAAAAATCCCTATCCCTACGGTTTTTTAGAACCGTGGGAATAGGTCTCTATGACAATCCCTATACCCACGGTTTTACCAAAACCGTGGGTATAGGTCTTCAAAATTAACCTATACCCACGGTTTTTCCGAGAACCGTGGGTATAGGGGACCTATACCCACGGTTTTCCAAAACCGTGGGTATAGGTTCCTATACTAACCCTATACCCACGGTTTTGGGAAACCGTGGGTATATGGGTGTCCTATACCCACGGTTTTGTGCAAAACCGTGGGTATAGACCCATTTTCCAGTAGTGTTTGGATATCCTGAAGGAGAGGAAACCATTCCTGATCCTACTGATGATGAAGGTTTTTCCTGAAGTATTGAAGGGAAAATTATGGGTTGGGAATCAAAATCTTTTTCTTCCTCTACTAATGTGAAAAATTATTCTAGCCTGACTGATGAAGAAAAAACTTGTTGAAGTTTGGTGAATTAAATGAAGACCTATCTATTTAATCTTTCACCACTACTTTTTAGATCAGCAATTTCTCTCATGCTGTCAAGATCAATTTCCATGACTAAAATTATAGAAATTACTGGACGATTGCTTGGATTTGGGTCTATTCTTCCAATTTAATTTATAAGAAAAATGTAATCTATACTCGGATGTTTCAATGGGTTAGCCAAGATATTTTCCCAACTATTTGGAGCATTTATTCTTGAAACATTTTTTTATATAGACCCCATTCCCATTGTGTGATAGAATTATTCCTCAATATACTGAAATTCACACATTTTAAATGGATCCTTATCACCATAAAATTTCCCAATTTGACCATTGAAGCAATACTTGAGACATTGGTGATATGAAAAAGGAATAACCGCATGTTGATGTAATCAGGGCCTTCTAAGTAGAATTTTGAAGGCTATGTCCAGTCATACAACCATGAAATCTGAATTAGATACAAGATCTCAAAACTGAGTTTTGAGTGTAATATCGCCTAGAGGATCTTGTCCATTCTTATCAAAACCTTGAAACATCAAATTGGAAGGAGATAATTCAGATTCAGTGAGACCCAATAGATGAAGTGTATGGATGGGAATGAGGTTGACTCCTGATCCATTATCAATTAAGGCTTGTCAGATGTCTATCATTAACCCGACCAGATAGATACAAGTGTCTGATGTTTCCATGTATAAAATCATCATCATCTTCATCTATGAAAGATTTAACTGCATGAAATTCTGTAGGATCATTCTCTATATGGTAAACCTCAGTAGCAGCAACCTTGGTTTCAAACTATTGAGGACTTGAAAAAGCCTCAATAAGTGATTCTCGAAGATATTTTGAAAAATTCAAGGCATAAAGGATTGATAACTTGGATGGTAATTGCTATAGCTATTTCAAAACATCATAATTTTGGTCCAGAGGTCTACATTTTCCAGTATGGAGATGCAGTTTTGAAGGTGACTTGGAAGTTGATGCTCCTAATGTAGATGTATCATATATTGGGGTAAAAGCTATAACTACTTTTACTCTTGGTATATTAGAATGACTAGGTCTATCTACTTGCTAAGAGAGTGGTTTTATACCCTCTAATATGTCTTCCAATATGATCATGTTAGGACCGATACTCTTAGGTGTGAGAGAATTTCCTTGTTATTGTTGATCCCGTTAAAGGGATCTCCCATGAGTTTCTACCGTATAAATGGTTCAAGTCTGGGTATAGTTAAAATAGTGGTTTCTAGCATGTCTATGTCTTCCTCTGTATCCTTGACCTTGAATTCTTCTTTTAGTTTCCCAATCAGGTGTAGGGAATGCAGGTTCATAAATGGAATCATCAATTGCATAGGGTCTGTTAAGTGGATAATGTTAACGAAACCAAAGATCAAATCTTCATCTGATGAAGTATCTGATTGAAAAGTCGGTTCTTATTGTACTGTTTGGTGGGGAGGTGCCCATTATTTTGAGACATATGACATAAAATCTGCTGAAGTCAAGGACAATTTTGGCCTTGACATGAGCTCGTCTTCTTCTGACTTCTCTTTATCTCTATGATCATGTTGCTTCTTTGAGGATTAACCTTTAGAGGAATGATATTTTGATGAAGATGTATTTATTATAATAGAAGTGGAAGGAGGCACAGTTCCTTGTTTCAACTGTGTTCTTAGGATGTCATGAGTTCGGTTGATCATTTTTTTGACCATCCAATAATTTTACTTCTACGTATTTTTCCTTTTGACTTCCTTTTATCTGTATTCTTCCTCAAGATTGGTAGCAGTAACACATGCTACTTGGGCTGATGAACTTTTTATTTTCACTTGTATAGATTCTACAATTTTTTTAAGTAGGTATTTGAAAACAAAACACTCCTAAATGGGATGCCCCGAAATTTGATAAAAGGGGTAATAATTTGTATGATCTTCATCTCCTTCCTTGTTCAGTTTCTTCGGCCTTGGAAACTGAACTAAATTGTTTTCCAAATATGAAATGATGTAACTAGGAACCTGTTCATTCTGAAAAGAATAGTATTTGTTCTTTAAATCATAAAACTATATCCACCTTTGATATTTTTTACCATCTTGATGAGGTGTTTGTTTCTCCTAACGCTCAGGAGGTGGATCCCTTCAGCATGATGAAGGTTTGGAAGTAGAAGCTAGTATAGGTGCTTGTTTGAATGTGACCACAACAGCCTCTACTTTACCTATTCTCCTTCCCAGAGCTAATGGTATTACACAAGATTTATATTTAGTTTCCACAATATAATCCTCCACTTGTTGGGTGATTGAAGAAAGGTATCGAAACCCTCCAGTGTATTTCATAAGGATTAGTGTTGTGTGTAACTCATCACATAGATTTTCCACACAAATTGGTATTAATTATTCTTGAGGGATTGGTAGATTTAAAGAATATGTTAATCATTTCCATTGAGAAATGAAATATGAAACTCTTTCATTATCCATTTGTTTTAAATTTTTAAGATAAAAAACTATTTCCTTTGGCAGCGTTGAGCTGAATTGGAGAAGGAATTTCTGGCGAAGGTCTTCCTGTCCAGTAATTGACTGAGACTACAAACATGTATACCAGACAAAGGATGGCCCCTTTAATGATTACACAAAGCATCTGATCTTTACTACTTCTTTTTGTTGAGGGGTCCCCATCATGGGGTCAAAATGAGAAACAAAATGCATTAAGTTCTACTATGGATCTCCCAAACCATTAAATATTATAAATTTGGTATTCACAAAGTTTGGTGGTGGAAGGATCGAATCTACCCATTTGGGGTAAGATTTATTTTTTGGTTGTATTGGTGAACATCATTCTTATTTAGCTTCCAATCAAGTTTTTCATGTCTCAATTGTATTTATAATAATTTGGGGAATATATAGATGAGTTAGGACCTATACAGGTACAACTGGTGGTGCTCGAACTGGCGCGATGACTGGTAAAACCAATGGTAGTGGTGATGCTAGTATTTGTCTTGGATAACCCATGGGGTTATGCCCATAAGTATGTGTTTGATCATGTCCTAGTTGTGTACCCAATAGTGGTAATTCATTATCTATATCTGTAGTTGCAAAAAACCCTCTTTGCTGAGGAGTTCCTATAGGATGTGTAAGTTTAGGATCTTCTTGTGGAGCATGTATGGAAGAAATGATGCTTCGAAGTAACTCTGCATTGAGTATTTTTAATTCCATCATATCCTCCTCTTGTTATGAAAATATTTCTTCATGTGAAAGAGATTGACCTTCTCCAGTGAAAAAGTGAGACATGATTTGACCATTACCTTTCCCCTTGTTAGATTCCTTTCAAAAAGGTGGTACTTGGTTAGTTGAGGGAATACCTAGATTCTGGGTAAGCCTCTGATTTCCGGTATGCACACCTCCTTCATTTACTTCAATGTGTACTATATTATGAATAAGAACTTCATCCTACAAATCCCTTGAACTGGACTCATTTTCTAGAGTATCTTCCGTAATGGTATTAAGGAATTTTTTTGATGCATAATTCATTAGAGGCATTCTGTCAGTATATTTGTAAGATTATCTTCTTATGTGTCCTCTATGATACTTTTTCCTCCTTTATGATGAATTCTGGGGAACTTTTTGATAGAAAGTAACCTAAAGGGAATCCTTGGATAGTTCAATTGTATTTTCACTTTATGTATTCTTCCCCAATTGGGAGAAAACTGACTTCTGTTGAGGAGGGGATTTTAGATGTCAAAAATCCCCCATCCCTACATGCTTGGGTTTTTCTTATTCTTCAAAACATCAAACTTTGTTTATTGCATTAAAAGGTTAGGTTAAACAATCCCCCAACCCTGCAAGCTGGGGTGGCTCCTAAACTTCTACGGATGAGATTAGTGCAGCTACTCTTTTGATTTTGTTAATTATGATCTGAACATTGGTTGGGTTAATTATACTAAAACCACTTAAATCACTTGTTTTGGAATACCATTGTGTTATTTCAGACATTTTTGCAATCTTATGGCTGACATACTCTAAGAGAGAGGCCTGCTTAATGTTCTCGGATCCTTGATGAAAAAGTATCTTGACAGCTTTCTCTCTTTGAGTCTGACTTTGATGAGAGCTAGTCGAGGCCTGCTCTTGAAATATCTTTGATTACACACAAAATTTGATGATTATAGCCGGCTATAAGAAATAACATTTAATAAGACCATTTTTGGAGGGATTTATTGATTTTGGAGTGCATTGAAATTAAATTCTCTGTGTGTACCCCATCCTTGGATACAAACACCAGATGGGGTATCAATAATTAACTAGTGTAGCCTCTTTAGTGCATCAAGGCATGCAGGCTAAAGGGTTCCATACTGCTTCTCAACATTTGGATGTTAGGAAAATAAGAGAGATGCCAAGTCAATTTGGAATTGTAACCCTTATATTACCTTAACATGACTTTGATATTTATCATATGGTAATACTTTGGATTTTAGATGATGAAGAGTCTTACTTAAGTTGAGGCAAATATCATGAATGCAATCTTCTACAATAAATTTTGGAATGTTGTATTGAGAGGTTTCCAAAGGCCAAAACATGACTGGTATTTCCCCCTTATCCAGTTGTTTTCTCATATTCAACATATCCTCATCATCTTTTGCTAGAAGTTTCTCCACTTGGTATGACCAGAGTAGAATTTGATCAACTATTTCATCATAAACAATGGGATCAGTTGTTTTTTACTCTTCTATATTAGAATACAAATAACCAAGGTAGGATTGAATAATGACCATCTCCTTGTGATGTCTTATGGTTGAGAAAGTATTTCACCTATTAATAACAAGGCATAAGACATGATTGGCCTTACGTTATCAAGTTCCTCGAAATAAGAGGGTTTTCTAATCACTACATTTTTAATTAGAGAATTATCTTAACAATGAAAAACACTACTAGGTAGATAACTTTCAAAACAAATGCCATCATGGGGGGACCACCATGGTGGATCACAACAAGGGATAAATCCTCTTTATCCTTGGTCTTCTAGCCACACGGAGGGTTTCCATGGCTCTCATTCAGAGATATATTCTCTAGATTGAACTAATTTTCATTAAGCAAGCCTTCATGATGATTTTTCCAATGGGGAACTTCAGATTTATTACTACTACTCCCATAATTTGGTAATGGTAGAGTAGGATCTTGAGTTGCAATAGATAAATGTCTAAGGGATTCAATAACTATAGAATTAATAGTAGCCAGATCGCAGATTGGATCTTAATTTTCCAACAGTGTTTGGTGAGACTTCTTCTTAGATGCTCCTTTACACGTAGTTGGGGCCACTTTCTTAGAGAAGTGGTTAGCATGGGTAGGTGTATGTGATTTCCTTGGAGTGGTCATCAGAATAGGCTGATTATCTCTAATTAGAAAGGGTGTATGTTCCTGATCCAGTTGTTTGTATGATATGGGGGATTATTCCCCATAACCCCCTAGACTAAAACAAAGGTGTTTATATTCTCTAGGATGGCATGCCGACGAGCCATCCTAGGTGTGGGGATATAATTATGTGTTGGTTCCCCTAGTACTGTTGAAGTTGTCGTTATGATGTTTTAGTAGGCTCCTAGAGTATGAGCAGAAATTTGTGTCTGCCCTTTCACCATTTCTAAAATGTGTTTGGTAAATTTAGTGGCTGGAATGGGAATATACGTCCATTACATATCTGGAGTAGGTGTATGTGTCTTTTTCTTTCCACCATTTTCTATCAGTGGATACTAACAATACTCATGTATGGGAGCATAGAGTTGAGTATGCCCTAGGTTTGTCGTCAGAGCTTTTCGAATGACTTCTTCGGATGCTACCAAATGAGAATCTTGGAAGGATTGATGGATGTAGGTAGGTGTATGTTCCTTTTGGTTTCCCCCCCAATCATGTTCAATGTAATTCTTTCAATGCTGACAGACGAGACTACTGGTAGGATTGGTGAGTCTATCCAGGTATATGTTCCTACTTACAGGTTTCCACCATATTTCATTAACAAGATTCCTTGAATGTATCCAGACGAGTCTGTGGGCTGGATGATATGTTGTAAGTATGTGTATGTTCTCGCTCATAGTACTCCACCACGATTAAATGGTGGGATCATTTAGGCACTACAAGATGAGTCTGTTGGCTAGTGAAATTAAAACGGATGGGTGTATGTGCCCATTCATTATTTTCAACCAAGTTAGGTAGATGGACTTCTCTAGAGAGGAAAAAAGTAATAACCTGCACCATATTGACTAGATTTTGTCTCCAGAGGTTTTTATTGTGTGTCTGGGTCTGAGGGACATGGGTCGAACAACCGAAGGTAACACCCCCATCATGTTGGTGGTTCACTGCCACACAATTCTTTTGGCGGCGATTGTTGGAGGGAGTTGTAAGGAACCAAACCCAGTTACTCGGAGTAGGTGCCTTATTTAGTTACATTGGAATATAAATAAGGAATATTCATCCTAAAGGACTGAGTAGTTTAGTATCATTGAAAACAATATACAAACATAAGTCCATCATTACAACTTGAAACAAAAAACAACATAGAAATTCCTTCGACAACATCAATAACTACTTGGTTATTTCTACATGTAATTCCTAATAAAAATATTTATGTACTAATAAAATAAAACATAATAAATGGGCGAGCTCAAATTCTTAGTAAGGGTAATAAATACAGCGGAATATATCATAAACATAAACATTAGGCATGTTGAATAACTAAAAATGCATTCCTTTAACCAAAAACTTGAATGCAATGTGGTAGGATTAAGAGCTGAATAAATAATGCCATAGTAAAACATAATCATGGGTATTATACTAGTAAAATAACCACATGAACTATAAATACAATTTTCATAATGAGGGGAATCATAATGTGGGACATGATAACTATACCGTCAAGGCCTCGTGCTAAGACCATAAATAATCATTTTGTCAAGGCCTTGTACTAAGACCGTAGTTTGTCTCATGAGACCTACCAATGCACCGAGGGGCTATTTCAGGACCCACCTAACACTTACTAAGTCCAATTCATTCCTCATATGAATGGGGATAAAGATAAACAATATATACATTCATATTTAAACTAATATATGAAATGTAAATAACTTTCCCCAAACATTAAGAATAAACACTAACTATTTGGAGTAAATTGGTGAATGGTTTTAAGATAGTAAATCAACAAAAAAAACTAATCATAAAACATTAAATTAAATATTTTATATGATATCATAAAATATTAATCCCAATAATACATAATAATTAACAAGATTGTTGAAATAGATGAAAATACTCTTATAAAATCATCAAGTAATTCATGAGATAAATACTCTTTTACTTTGAAAAGAAGAGTTATTTTGGAAAAATATTTGTATACAACTAGAAGTGAAGTAATATGGTATTTTCATAATAAAATTAGTGATTTTATAAAGATAATGGTTTCCAAAAATATATTATAGAGTGCCCTTGAAAATAGGTAAGAATCTGAGAGATTCCCTTGAATCGGTCTTGTATTTTCAAAAGAATTTTGAAATTTCCTTTAAAAAAGTGTAAATCAACATAAAATAAAGACGGATTATGGTTGGTAAACATATATAGAAAACTCAAACGTAATTTATGAGGAGTAAATAATAATACATAATAATTTCATTGAGGTAAGTAGGCAATAAAATTAACCCGAATGAAAATGGAGGTTCGGGTGGAAAACCCTTACCTTAAGTCCAAATGTTTCTCTCTTGACCTTATGGTCATGTAATATGAAATTTGACTCATTAAAAACTTAATTATGAACCTATTATAAATTTATTTAGTTTATAATAATTTTTTAGTTCATTTATGTCCATATTGATAAGTTATAATATTAAATTTCTTCATTCCGGAGTGTTCATTTTCTTGATTTTCATAATCGGTTCACTTGTTTTTAAGTAATGGAGTTCATGTGGAATGGATGTAAATATCCATAATTGAATTTACATATTATTTATGAACATACATATGTTTTAATTGTCATTATATAATCTGGTTACATGGAATGAGGATGAATCATTAGATAAAACATTAATGACGATCACTTAGATTATTTGGTGGTATTTGGATTATTATGAACTAGTTTTGTCATATGACTTAATACTTTGTACATATACTGTTTTCTGAATATTAAGTAGGTTATAATACATATATTATAGTATTTTTCAACCGTAAAAATAGTTTCATGACCATTAATGAAGGATTAATTTAAGAACAAAAGTTTTTCATCCACGAAGGTTGTAAATTGGAACCTCACAGACAATGATTTCATTTGTAAATGAGAGAGAGAGAATAAGAATATTGATAATGGTTATTGAATTAACATGGTATAATTATAGTATATATATTATAATAGAGTTATAAGGATCAATTTTATAGAGTATGTTAGGATAGAATAAGAAAACAAGATAAATTTAAATGAAACTAAATGAAAAAGAAAAATGATTTACCTCTTGAAATAACCTTCTTGTGAACCTCCTTAAGGGAAGGGGTTTTCGTATTTTTGAAAGACCAAGAGATCCTAGACGTGGGGAGTGACTAAGGAAGGTTATTTAGGTAGATATTTGAGTAGATTCAATGATTATATAAGTTAATATAAGAGAGAGTTAGGGGGGTTTATAGTGGAGGAGAAGAGTGAATTTTGAATATTTTATTCATTATTTAATTAATTCCCTCAAGAAAACCAATAGTATTGATTCATGTGCCCCATAATAGTAATAAGTGGATGTGATTTTGAACCAAGTGTGGTTACATCATTCATGAGGTCATAAATAGTGTATTTAATTGATAATTTGTATATATGGTGTTTTACCATATTTCACTATTCATCCAAAATTCAAGAATTTCAAAAAAACCCAAAAATTCACCCTAACCATTTTTTGAGGTTTATAATTCAAAAATGAACTCCATTTCTCGAAATTAATTTTATAAATATGATTATTTTTATTTTTAAATAAAATCACACTTTATTAAAAAATTAACAACTTTAAAACTATAACTGATTTTATATCACCTTGAAAAAATAATCAATATGTCATTATCTTATAGCCTTAAGAAAATAAAATAATAATATGATTTACTATTCATAAGGTTCATATTACTATTCATAAGGGTATGTTACTATTCACTAAAAATCAAGTTGGTTCTATCAGACTCCAAATAACTTACTGATCATAACTCTCGATGATCATTTTTTGAAATTAAAAACATTGTAGAGGCAAAGTTATGTTTAACGACTAGTTTATAAAAAGTGATGTTTTTTAGGGACTGAATGTTTCATGCATTAAAATTTTATTTTCAAATCCTTGGAGTGTTACATTCTCCCCCCTTACAAAAATTTCATCCTTGAAATTCATAGAATATTACCTCACAAAAATATTTGGGTATTTCTTCATCATAAGCTCCTCAGGCTCCCATGTTGCCTCTTCGATTTTATGATTTATCCAAAGTATCTTTACCAGTTAAGTCATGTGATTCCTAAACACTTGTTCTTTAGTGTCCAAAATGAGACATGGAATGCATTATTTACTTTAGATAGGCAAGGTGGCATAGCCAAATGATATACAACAGCTCCAATTCTCTCCAAAATTTCAAAAGGGCCTATGTACTCGGGGCTCAATTACGCTTTCTTCCCAAATCTTATAACACCCTTCCATGAAGATACTTTTAGGAAAACATAATCTCCCACTTGAAACTCCAAATCCTTCTTTTTATTATCATTATACCTTTTTTTCTACTTTGATCTGCTTTGATATGTACTTGAATAGTCTTTATCATTGTTGTTGTTTCCTCCACAAGCTTAGGGCCAAAAAGCTTCCTTTCATCAACTTCATCCCAACATGTTGGTGTACGACATCTCTTCCCATATAATTCTTCATATGATGCTATTTGAATACTCGAATGGAAGATATTATTGTAGGAAAACTCCACTAATGGTAAATATTGATCCCACATACCCTTAAAGTCAAGTTTAGATGATCTCAACATGTCCTCTAAGGTTTGTATCGTCCTATCTAATTTCCCATCAGTTTGAGGGTGTTAAGCAATATTCAATCGAAGTTCAGTATCCAAAGATTTTTGAATAATTTTATAGAACTTTGATGTAAATCATGGATCACGATCAGAAACAATTGATAGAGTTTCTCCATGAAGTCTCCCAACTTCATTGATATAGTGTCATGTTAGGCACTCCAATGTAAAATCCTCCCTTATAGAAAGGAAATGTGCAGATTTTGTAAGTCGATCCACAATTACCCATATTGCATCATTCTTTCTTGAAGTTTTGGGAAATCCAGTTAAAAAATTCATAGTGATGTCATCCCATTTCCATGTAGAAATTGGTAGAAGTTTCATGACTCACCTAGGATATTTTCGTTCGGCCTTCACTTATTGATAGACAAGACATCTTGATACATAATCCGCAATTTCCCTCTTCATGTTATCCGACCAGAAATGTTCCTTCAAATATTTATACATATTAGTGCTATCAGGATGTATGGAGAAATTCAAACTATTAGAATTATCCAATAACTCCCTTTTAAGCTCGGGTATAGCTAGAACACAAAGCCTCTTCCCAAATTTTAGAACACCATCTTCACACACAAAGTCATCCATCATCCCATCTTTCACAGCATTAATTCTATTTTAAGGGTTCTTGTCATCTGGATGATAACTTTTAATCCTTTCTAACAAAGATGGTTGGGAATCCAAATTAAAAATTAATGATGTTTCACCTTCTTTGATAATTCCCATATCCATCCTCACTAGATCCATGTACAAAGGATCCTTCTCAATCCTCATTTTGTTGAGAACTCCATGATCCTTCCTGCTCAATGCATCAGCTACCTTGTTTTCCTTTCTTGGGTGGTAGTGTATAGTACAATCATAATCCTTGAGTTTTTTTGAGCCATGGACTTTGCCTCATGTTGATTTCTTTCTATGATAATATATATTTTAGAATCTTACGATCTGTATATATCTCACATTTTTTCCATAGAGATATTGTCTCCATATCTTTAGAGTAAATATTAACATTGCTAAATCAAGGTCATGATTATGATACTTTTATTCATTAATTTTTATCTACCTTAATTCATTTGAAATAACTCTAGAATTGTACATAAGGACACAACCAAGTCCCTTATTTGATGCATCCATATAGATCACAAAACTATCATTCCCTAATTGTAGTGTTCTGATCAGAGCATTCACTAATCTCCTCTTCAATTCTTCAAAACAGTCCTCACATTCTTTTTTCCATACAAACTTAACCCCTTTACAGGTATGTTTGGTCATTGGGTTGTATAAATGGGTTAATTTATTAATAAAACACTGGTAATAACCTACTAAACCAATAAAACTACATACCTCAGTTATGTTTGTTGGAGTATACCATTCTTACACAACCTTTGTCTTTATATGATCAACAGATATTACATCCTTAGAGACAATGTAGCCAAGAAAGGAAACCAATTGAAGCCAAAACTCACACTTTCTAAACTTCCCATATAATTCATTTCTTCTAAGAGTATTTAAAATAGTGAATAAGTGATTTTCATGATCTTCATAGCTTTTGAAGTATACCAACATATCATAAATAAATACCGCCACAAAGTCATCAAGATATTCCTTGAAAAATTTATTCATTAGATCCATGAAAATAGAGGGTGCATTAGTCAGTCCAAAAGCCATTACTGTAAACTCATAATGCCCATACCTGGTTCAAAATTCAGTTTCTGGAATGTCTTCCTTCTTCACAAGAAACTGATGATATCAAGATTGAAGATCAATATTTAAAAAATATTGAGCTCCATGATGTTGATCAAATAAATCATCAATGCGAGGTAGGGGGTACTTGTTCTTTATTGTTATAGAATTAATCTTCTTGTAGTCAATGCACAGCCTCATAGATCAATCTTTATTATTAACAGAAATAACAGGGGCTCCCCATAGAGAAACACTATGGTGAATAAATCCTTTATCACTCAATTCCTCTAGTTGTTTCATTAGTTACACTAATTCCACATTGGCCATTTTATAAGGGTTCTTTGATATGAGCCTTTAATTAAGAATTAAGTCAATGGAAAACTCAATTTCCAACTCTGGAGGATGTCTTGGTAAATCCTCTGGAAACACATCAAAATATTATTTCAAAATAGGTATGTCCTATATTTGAACATTCCTTTCATGACCTGTAGTTATTTCATTCCCTTACTCCCCAATAATTGAATTTAGTAGAGCTACTGGGGGGTGGATATATATGAGAATCAGATGGTGATGTTTCTTCCCTAAAGATAAGGGATTCCTCATCATCCTCAAAAATTGTAACCTCCTTCTTCTTGCAATAAATTTTTGCATCATGGTTTGAAATCCAATACATATTGTGGATTATATCAAATTCAATCAT
Source organism: Viscum album (assembly GCA_963277665.1). NCBI lineage: Eukaryota > Viridiplantae > Streptophyta > Magnoliopsida > Santalales > Viscaceae > Viscum > Viscum album. The sequence continues at coordinate 410,635,497 of OY728125.1, read as the reverse complement.
GGGTATGAAAATAAAATCAGTAGACAAAGAATGTTCATATGCCATAATGGGGATTTCCTGACACAACTTTGTTGCAATGATACTTCCCTTATGAGTTTTGAATGATAACTCCCTTATTAAATAAAATTATATATATATCTATTTTTTTGGAAAAATGGGAAGATATGAAAGAATGAGATGCTCAAAAATCAAATAAATCATTGACTAAGTTTGAAGAAATTATTAAATTACCTGCCACCACATCATTAGGAACTTCAACCTCTACAGTTGTGACCGCATAAGCTTGGCCTTTCTCCCTTGGCCTCCTTTGGGTAATGTTTCTCTGACGCTTAGTACATACATTTTCATATTGTCCCATATCCAAAAAATTGTAGCATTGAACATTGGTACCTTCTTTCTTCCCCTTATAATCCTTATATAGGTGGCCTTTTTATCTACACTTATAATAGACTCACATTCCATTTAGGAAAGTTCTAGGGTGTTTCTTCACAAAATTACTACAGGATTGAAGGTCAAATCATCCCTTCTTCCCCATTTCCTTATTTCCTTTTATAGAGTTTTCGGTATCCCTTTTCGTATCTTTCTTTCCTTTAATGCCATAAGACATAGAAAATTCCTTTTCCATATTGATATCACTTGAGACTATATCTTCATATGATGAGAAACTTTGGGAGACTAGTTCCCTTTAGAGGAATGGTGTTAAAACATCAAAGAATCAATCAATATTTCTCATTGGATTAATTATATATTCTACAGCATGCCTTTCTGGCCTTGTAAAGTTGTCTTCATACTTGGATAAATTTTCATCCGCATTCTTCCTCAGATTCAATAATTTTCTTTCCATATCCGCTCATTGTTTGTAGGGGAAATATTTTTCTAGGAATATTTCCTTAAAATCCTTCCATTCCATATCTTTTATTTCTTCCTCATATTTTTGTTTTGGATTAACAACCACCACTAATCCTCATCTCCCAATATAAGATAAACTTCCATGAAAACCTTTTCTCTTTTATTACATCCCAAAGCGGGAAATATCTTCTCTAGGGAACATATCCCTTTCTCAGCTAAAAATGGGTTTATAGTCTCATTGAATGATGGAGGTTATTGTCGCATAAAGAGATCCAACATATCTCCTCTATGTTGTGGTTCTGGATGCTCCATACAGGTAAGGTTATTATTCATAACCTGAGTTATTTGTCCATGTATAGTTATAATTTTATCAACACCAGTCATAGCACCAGATCCAACATCATTATCTTGCATTAGAGGGAAATCCCTATATGGGACACGTGCATTAATGTGGTTTCCATTCCTTCCACTAGAATCCATTTCTAAATAATGGAATACACTAGATTAGTTTATAAATCATAATGTATAATCTCAATGTAGAAAAATACTTAGCATAAATTGAAATTCTATACATAGCTAATCTCATAATCATAAACATGGTTTCTTTGAGGAAAAATTTTCATTTAAATACTTTATAATGGCTTGTAAAGAAAATGTGAATTATCCTAAGTATATCCCCCAATAGTTTCAAACCAAGTGTGTAGTAAGGCTCTTTATTATGTACCAGGATACCCCGGTTCAAGCCCGAAACTCCTTGTCAGAGTTTTCACTCCTAGGTGCATCTGTGCCAAAATCGCGTCCACTTGTAGTATCTAGACAGGGCTGTATTTTCTAGAAAGATCCACATAATATATTTCTTGTGAAAATACCTAGATGTTCTTGTATATTTATCCTCAAAGTCTATCTTAGAGATTTTTCCCTAATCTACATTTTCTAGATCTAGTTTCCGAATTTTCTACTAAACTTCTTTTAATACCAACTATAAGGACCCGACCCCAGTTTCCCAGAGCTGGTGCATTATTTAATTAAATTGGAATATAAACAAGGATTATGCATCCTTTAGGACCAATTAGTTTAGTAGCATTGGAAACAATATCCATACATAAGTTTATCATTACCACTTGAAACAAAAAACAACATAGAAATTCCTTCGACAACATCCATAACTCCTTGGTTAATTTTTCATGTCATTCATAATAAAAATCTTCATGTCCTAAGAAAATAAAATATAAGAAATGGGTGAGTTTAAACACTCTTTAAGGGTGAGAAATATAGTGTAATATATTATAAACATAAACATTAGGCATGTTGAATAACTAAAAACACATGCCTTTAATGAAAAACATGAACACATTATGGCGGGATTAAGAGTTTAATAAATAAATCCATAGTAAAAAATAATCATGGGTATTATACTAGTCAAATAACCACATGAACCATCAATAATATTTTCATAATTATTTAATTAAGAAGGTGGTACATCATAACCATACCGTCAAGGTCTCGTTCCAAGACCATAAATAATCATTTTGTCAAGGCCTTATGCCAAGACCATAGTTTGTCTCATGATACCTACCGATGAACCGAGGGGCTATAACAGACCCCAACCGAAACTTACTAAGTCAAATTCATTTGTAATATGAATGAGGATAAATATAAACAACAAATACATTTATATTTAAATTAATATATGAAATGTAAATAATTTTCCCCTAACATTAAGCATAAACACTAACCATTCGAAGTAAATTAGTGAATGCTTTTAAGATATCACATCCAAACTAATCATAAAACATTAAATTAAATATGGTATATGATATCATAAAAATATTAATCCCAATAATACATAATAATCAACAAGATTGTTGAAATAGATGAAAATACTCTTATAAAACCATCGAGTAATTCATGAGATAAATACTCTTTTACTTTGAAAAGAAGTGTTATTTTGAAAAAATCTTTGTATAAAACCTGAATTTAATTAAGATATTATTTTAATAATAAAATTAATGATTTTATAAAGGTAATGGTTCCCAAAAACAAATTATAGACTGTCCTTGAAAATAGGTAAGAATTTGAGAGATTCCCTTGAATCAGGCTTGTATTTTGAAAATAATTTTGAAAGTTCTTTTCAAAAAGTGTATCTCCACATAAAATAAATAAGTATTATGGTTGGGAAACATATATAAAACACTAAAACGTAATTTATGACTATTAAATAATAATACATAAGAATTTTATTGAGTTAAGTAGGAAATAAAAGTAACCCGAATGAAAATGGAGGTTTGGGTGGAAAACCCTTACCTTAAGTCTGAATGTTCCACTCTTGACATTAGGGTCATGGAATATAAAATTAGAATAATTAATAACTTAATTAATAACCAATTATACATGTATTTATTTTATCAAAAAAAATTTAGTTCGTTTATGTCCTTATTGATATGTTATAACATTAAATTTCTTTGTTCTGGAGTGTTTATTTTCTTGATTTTTCATAATCGGTTCACTTGTTTTTAAGTAATGGAGTTCATGTGGGATGGATTTAAATCCCATGAATTGAATTTAAATATTATTTATGAACATAAATAGGTTTTAATGGTCATTTATATCATCTGGTTACATGGAATGAGGATAAATAATTAGATGAAACATTAATGACGATCACTTTGATTATTTGGCAGTATTTGGATTATTATGAAGTAGTTTTGTCATATGAATTAACACTATGTACATATATTGGTTCCTGAATATTAATTAGGTTATAATACATATATTATAGTTTGGTTCGACCATCAAAATTGTTTCATGACCAATAATGAATGAGAAATTTAAGAATGAAACATTGTCATCCATGAAGGATGTAAATTGGAACCTCATGGATGAAGTTTTAAATTATAAATGAGAGAGAGAGAGAATATTGATATTGGTTATTACATTAACATGGTATAATTACCGTATATAGATGATAATAGAGTTATACATATCAATTGGATAGATTATTTTAGGAGAAAATAATAAAATAAGATAAATTTAAATGAAACTAAATAAAAAATAAAGATGCTTTACCTCTTGAAATAACCTTCTTGAAAACTTCCTTAAGGTAAGAATTTTTGGTCTTTTGGAAAGACCAAGAGCTCCTGGAAGTGGGGAGTGACTAAGAAATGGTATTTGGGCTGATATTTGAGTAGCTTCAAGGCTTAGAGGAGTGAAGAGAAGAGGGGGTTATAGTGGAGGAGAGGAGTGAATTTTGAATATTTTATTCATTATTTAATTAATTCCCTCAATACAACCAATAGTGTTGATTAATGTAGTCCATAATAGTAATAAGTGCATGTGATTTCGAACCAAGTGTTATTACATCATTCATGATGTCATAAATAGTGTATTTAACTTATAATGTGTATATACGACATTTTACCGTATTTCACTATTCATAAAGAATTCCATAATTTTAGAAAAATCCCAAAAATTCACCCTAACAAATTTTCTATGTGTAGAATTTGAAAATAAACTCTATTTTTTGAAAATAATTTTCTAAAAATGATTAATTTAATTTTTAAATAAAATCATACTTTATTAAAAAATTAACAATTTTAAAACTATAACTCATTTTATATCAGCTTAAAATTTTAATCAATATATCATTATCTTATACCATTAAGAAAATAAAATAATAATATGATTTACTATTCATAAGAGTCATATTACTATTCATATTACTATTCATAAGGGTATGTTACTATTTATCAAAAAAATCAAGTTGGTTCTATTAGACTCCATATAACTTACTGATCGCAACTCTAGATGACCGTTTTTCAAAATTCAAAACATAGTATAGGTAAAGTTATGTTTAATGACTAGTTTATAAAAAGTGATGTTTTTTAGGGACTCAGTGTTTCATGCATTCAATATTTATTTTCAAAACCTTAGTGTGTTACAGGAGTACTCAGGAATGACCCATGTATCTTTGAGTTGAGGCCATGAGTGACCTCCTGATACACCTTCCTATAGTATTGGAAAGACTGGTTATTGAGTTCCAAGGATAAGGACCCAAAACGATTGAAGACTGTGGTTGGTACCATCTACTTCTTGACCACTAGTCATCGTTGACTGGATAATCGGGGGTTTTTGTTAACTTGGAGAGCCTATCAGGCAGACTCCAAGGTTTAGATAGTACCGTGTTGACAATATTCCCTAACCAATAAATTTGAGACATAGTATTGAAGATGTTGAGTTGGTGATGACATCCTTCTAGTGGACAAGGATCCAACTTGTGCGGCAGCTGGGGTATTCACAAGTGCAAACTTGAAGGAAGCCATTTGCAGTGAAGGGAGTTCTGAGAAAACTTGGAAAAAAATTCAAACAATAAAATCCATTAAAGCAGTGTCTTTTAGATGGACACATGCATCATTGATTCCTTTGTATGGGATTCCTTTGTCAATTGATAGGGTCCTGACAAATGGGTAACACTATCAACTTGGTTAAGGATTTACATCGGGTTCACCATTTTTGTTTTTTTCCCTCAAAACATGTGTTCTAGTTAGGAATCACTACTTCTGGGTAGTTTCCATTGGATTTATTTATGGAACTAGAAATTTCCAATTATTATTTATTTAAAGGGAACTACTTTCCAAAGGCATGCATTCATTGGGTTTGGACCTACAATACTTAAGAACATGCATTGGTCGAGAGGATGGGAGGTTAGACTCATCACACCCTTTTTGGGGGGAATTATTTCTTACTACAGGACTCTATTATATATTTAAGATATTTTTGTGAGTCCTTATTAATTTACCAAGTATAAAATAGGTTTCCCTTGAAATTTTCAATCAATTATTATCATGTGTGAAATTTAGAATCATCTATATGTATTTAAGGTTCTCCATTAATGGAGACATCTGTATGTATTTGAGATTCTCCATCAATGGTATCATATCATATACTATTTAGAGATTCTTTTAATCTTTGTTATGATAATACTGGTTTTTAAGCCACTCAATGGAACACTCTGGAATTTATTGTTGTCTAGGGAGATGAAAGTCTGTTTTGATGTTGGGATCATACCCATAAACGGGATACCTTTGTATCATTGGGAAAGGAATCATAGCCTTGGTAGTTCGGTGACGCTTAATGGGACACATCATACCTTTTAAGCTCGTGTGATAAGGACCAAGCTGTATAGTTTTATTTCATGTGGTAAGGGCGTCTAAGAGAAAGGGACTTAGTCAAATCTTGGTGTAGGACTTATGCGTAAGAATCCCGAGGAATATACAAGAGATATGAGTTTCCAAGGTGGATTAGACCCTATTGGGGATATGGCCCAGCAAGAACAAGATTGTTTTGGAGTGTTGGGTTTGAACCTTGGGGAGGCTTCCTACGTATCCCATTCAAATGGGAATCAAATCCCTTGTAGTTCGTTGTGTCTCGCATGGGTATATGACCCTTTGAGAGAAATAGTTTAAGGCTTACTCTTAAGGTGGATTCCTATACTAAGATAATCAAGGTTGGATTTCTGAAGAGGATATCCAATGAGCTCGAGCCCTAGTGAGGGCTTCCTACATATCCCAATTATGGGGGAATCAGAGTTCATGTAGTTCAAGTGGTGATGGATTGTGTAGATGTTGTGATCATCATAACACTCTCTCTTCCATTTATGGGAGAGGGTGGGCCTATATCAAAATTAGATGAGGCAATGGTGGGCGAGAGAGCAGAGCAATGAACCTTTCAATGTGGGATGACATTGGAGGTCATGCAGCCCATCTCTCATAATATTAGGGACCTAACTTAGTGGTAATTCCCAATGTGGATCCTAGGATAGGAGGATAATATTCTTTTGTTTTAATGGAAAATAAAGTGTGACCCTCACTCTCTCTATTGGAAACCGGAGTCTCCAAGTCTTAGAGATGAAAAGGTGAGGTCAGAGTCTCATCCCCAGAATCCAAGACCGAGAACTTACCAACACTATCTATAGGGTAAAGATCCATGTGAATGTAGATATGAAAACCTATAAACATCACAAGGGTCCTAAATCCCTTATAAGATGAATAAATGAAACCTCTTATTGTAGATATACAAACTCAAATAGGATACAAGTTGATGTGCCCTTCCCAAAGGTTTTAATAAGTCAGGAGGTTTTGGTGGTGGCATCAACTTAGTCTCTTTAAGATTAGGGAACCAAGGAAGGATACACCCTACCCTGAGTGGATTTGAATATGGTTTACAAGGTGATATGCATAGGACATTAGTACAGCTATGTAGTGTAGCTATACCGTGTAGGTATGTCACATAGGTACACCGTGCAGGTATGTTACGTAGGTGTGTCGCGCAGGTCTTGATGACTAAAAAAAAGTTCTTGTCATAGTAGAACCAATCCTATGAAAGCTTAAGAATTTGAAAATATTTCAAAACATGTTTATACCATATAATTATATATTCTATCGTGTTTTTAGAGATCTACCTAAGAAAATTTAGGGGATCTGGGTGAAAGATCTAAGCAATGGGAGCTTCAGGAGTTCTTCCAAAAAAATTTCATCCTCAAATGAGGATACCAATGGTCCTATTTATAGGAAAGGAGGTGATATAGTTGAAATGAGTTTGTCGGAATAGGTCGGATACATAGTTCCTCCGTGTAGCTCCTCCAAGTAGGGGTACAGAAAAAATCTTATCGTGTAGCTCCTCTGTGCAGGTCTGTCACGTAGCTCCTCCATGTAGGCCCTTGCAATTTTTATGCCTTTTATTATTTTAGATTCATCTTGAGATTTTTAAATATCTGGTGGAATTATTCACTATTTTTTTCTTTCTAAGGAGTGTCCAAAAATATAAATAATACTTTAGATTTATTTACTTTACCGTAATTATTTATTTATTACTTATTTAGTGGATGTTAAATATATGGGGGTCGGGAAACCCTACCTGAGTATTTTTGGCATCCACTATATAAGTGGAGGAGAAGCTCATTCCATACACTATTAATCATTAAAAATTGAAATCATCTCCCTCATCCTTAATACTAGATAGAGAAACACTCTGACCAAGAAAATTATCCAAGAACGCATCATGGATCAAAGGCATGAGATCAAGGTGATCGTTACGCTGTCCAAGAAATCAGCAGAGCTCCATGATAACACTTGAAATTCGATGAATTTTGTACATGTCAATTATTGAATCATGTGTTTATGATATAGAGGGGTTCATAATCATATCCTTTAAGCAATTATTTCTAGTGAAGTGTGACAGATGAGTTCTCTTTTATTATAATGAGGTACTCATTATATTTTAATTTCTATGCTTTGAATAATTCACACGAGATCCTAAAACCACTATCGGGGTTCTGATCGCTAAAGAAGACAAGTTTCACCACTAAAATGAGGAAAAATTTTAAATCCTTAGTTCAAATACTTTCTCTATGCACCCTGGTACCATAAATAAACATTCATGAGGGGAAATGATGGAAAACAAATTACATCAGTTCCTGAGGCAGTAGTTCTCCATATACATGAATGATGGATTTGTTTCCAATTTGATAGAAGAGGATATAGGTGTAGGTTATTTAATTAAAATAATAATATCTCATTATATTATAGACACTTATTTTATTTTATCATCATGGTTTAATAATATTTGAAGAATGTGGAAGAATTCATAAAACAAAAAACACTCACTTAAGAATGATACCTCTTCTTCGGACAACCTCTTTAGGTTTACACAAAAAGCATTCCTAGGATGGTTTTATAAACAAACCAAGGTATCTAGGACATAGTTAGGGAAGTAAGGAAGATATTATTATAGTTATTTTATAAACAAAAATTATTTTTAAGTGTAAATAAATGATGATAATAAGTTCCCTTTTATAAGTAAAGGGAGGAGAACTCTTAGAATTTCTTAAAATATTAAATTTTTATAAATTAATTTTAATGTTAAAAAGGCTCCAAGATGATATATTTTAAATATAGGATGAGTATGGATATAAATAATCTCATAAAATAAAATTTGGATAAGTTTAGGTGATGTTTTTACCCTTATCGTTTTGTTTTAACCCGTGTAAAACGTTTTTGATGATTACTTTTATAACATATTTTTTTACTCTTTAAGGGTCAAGATAGCTATTGTAAAAAGCAAATTGTCCATTAAATAAACCATGGTTGATATTTTAAATCATTTAAAAATCACTTGACTAAGGATAGGATATTTAGGTATTTTAAATCATTTAATAAAATATTATTTATTATAAAATAACATTAATTTCATTTTTGGAACTATTCATTTATTTTGACTTTGAAAACAACATGAAAATAAAATAATTAGAAAATAATATATTAAAAAATATATAATAGGTTATATTTTTTTAAAAATAATGAAATACAATAATTATTTCAAATTATATTACTTTTAATATTTTTGAAATCATTTATTTTATTTTTCAATTAATTAAATAAATGTTGAGCCAGCGTTGCACAAGAACTTAAGGTAATTATTTCATTACTAAAAATAGGAAATAAATTGTCATGATAAAAAAATTATCTTTAAAATTACTATTTAGAACCAAACTTAATTATTTTTATCTCTCTCACAAAATATTGTCGATATTAAAAGTAAAAGGTGACATTATTATATTTATCTTTTACTCAATTATTATAAAGGTCAAAATGAAAGAAATATAAAACCAAGTTAGAATATATTTGTACCTTCGATATAAATGGCCTAACTTCACTCATAAAATAGTATAAAGGCAAGAATTAGGGTCAATGTTTATTACTTATCATATTATTAACCATAATTACATGATTTACCCTTACCATGGTGTTAATTATTTACTATAGTTATTATTCATAATAATTAAAAATAAAAGGGTATTATTTACCAAAATTGGACCTCTTGATTAAAAATATGTAATATGTTTTTCAATATTCAATTCATATAAGTTTTAAAATTTAATTTTAAATTAAACCCGTGAGATGTGATGAAAAAACAGTTTTTCAGAAAAATGCCTTTTTTAGTCCAAAAATGAACTTATATAAAAATATGGTATAAATATTATTAAAATGTAATTAATTAAATTAAATATAACTAAATAATAATAATATTACTTTGAAATCAAATTCAAATCATAATGGGAATTTTTAATTACTTAATTTATTGAAAATAAATGTCAGTTTCACAAAAAGCGGTATTTTTCATTATTCATTAAAAAATACCAATTTTTAGAAATATCCCAAAAATTTCACCCTATGATAATTTTGATATTATGATTTGAAAAATTATATCCATTTTTTAAAATCTTATTTCTAAAAGTTTCAGAAATTACATATAATATTCACTCACAAAAATCAATAAAAACATTTTTGAAGAAAATGTATTTTTGAAGAATAAAATGACTTTACTAAAAATTGAGTGATTATTTAATAGGAAATTATCAATATTGAGTAGGAACTTTATGTATTATTCATAAATTATTTAATCATATTCATACCCACAAATTTAATGGTTGGGTTATAATGATCATATTTAAATAATAATATTTCATTATTCATTTAGGATCAATGTTGTGTGTCTTATACACTATCGAACATATTTTTCTTATTTTTTTTAAAAAAACTCAGGGTTTTACATTCTTATCCCCTTAATAAATTATTCCCTAAAAAATTCTTATTACGTACTAATTGGAAAAAATGTGAGAGTACTTCTAATTCACAGCTTTCGTAGGTTCCTAGGTTACCTCTTCGTATTTATAGTCTCTCTATAGTACTTTGGATAGGTAGCCTATCTTGTTACATAGAACTTTATCTCTATGGTCAAAGATATTCATTGTATACTCTTCATAATATAGATCATTTTCTAGTTGTACCACCTTCTAAATCTATACATATGAGGGATCTTGTATGTACTTTCTGAGGGATAAATGGAATACGTCGTGTACTTGAAAGAGGGTTGGTATGAGGGATATTTGATATACTACAACTCCAATGTGATTGAGAATATTAAAGTTTATGATGTACCTAGGGCCTGAATTTTCCTTATTTCCAAATCTCATGATTCTTTTATGGATATATATATATAAACTTTATATATGACCACAAACTCTAGGCCTCATTGATAATTATCATCATATCACTTCTATTGACTTTGAGAAGTCCTGATGTGTTGCTAAATGATCTTGACCTTTTCTACCATTTCATCAACCATTTCAGGTACCAGCAACTTATGTTTACCAACTTTATCTCAGCACACAGGTGTTCTGCATTTATTTCCCAAAATGGCTTCATATGGATCCATTTGGATTCTTGAATGGAAAATATTATTCTATGAAAACTCAAAAAATGAAATATTTTGACCCCATACTTCTTTGAAGTCTATAAAGCATAATCACAACATTTCTTCCAGTGTCTAGATATTCCATTCTAATTGGACATCAGTTTGGGGGTGATAATTCATACAAAAAATTCAACATAGTATTTAGATCATGTTGGATACTTTTCCAGAACTTATAGGTAAACCTCATATCACTGTCAAATACAATCGATAGTGGTGTTCTATACATACTCATCACCTCTCTAATGTATATCATTGAATGTTTATTGAGTTATAAGTCCTTTAAAATTTCATTGAATTTATCATTATTTGTAATATGATCCACCATAACCCATATGGTATTATTTACTCTTGATGGATTTAGAAAACTAGTAGAAAATTTTATGATGGTATTTTCTTATTTTCATGTAGTAATGGCTAATGGTTTTATCATCCCCTTATAATTTTTCCTTTAATACTTCACTTGATGATATACCAAACACTTTGATGTATATTTCATGATCTTCTTATACATATTGTCCCACCAATAGTGTTCTGAAATATCTTGATACATCTTCATGATCCATGGATTGATGGAGAATGTTGAGCTATGTGCATTATTAAACATATTTTTCTATATCTTGGTATTTTATGGTACACATATTCATAAACCAAATCTTACAACTCCTTAATTAATTTTGAACTCTAAAGATTTCACTTTTATTATATCTTCCACCTCTAAATTTCTACATCATCTCTTTAAGAATCCTTTGTATTTTACAAAATGGATGGTTGAGAAATCATTTGAGAAAGGAATTATGATGTTCCTTTCTTTATGGTTCCCATGTACATCCTTTTCAATTATAATAAGATTATATCCATTTTAATTCTTATCATTGATAAATTTGTTGTATTATTTCTATTTAGATCATCTTACACTTTGTTTTATATTCCATGATGGTAATAGATTGAGCATTCACAGTCCTTGATCAGATCTAACCATATTAATTGGCCCATATTAAGATACTACTATATTAATATATATTTAAGGCTCTTATGATCTATATATATTTCACACTTCTCCCCATAAAGGTAATTTCTCCATATTTTCAATACAAATATCACTATATCCAACTCTAGATCATGCATTGGATAGTTATGTTCATGAACATTGAACTATCTTGAGGTTTGGACTATCACTTTATCATTTGATATTAGTACATTCCACAAACCCTTCTTTGAAGCATCACTATATACCACAAATATTTCCCCACTTGAGGGCAGTGTGAGGACTGGTGTAGTGATAATACAAATTTTAAAATCCTTAAAGCTCTCTTCACATTAAATGGTCTAAAAAAACATTACCCCCTTTCAATTCGTATTTGATAGCAGGTTTGAAAATCATGATAATTTTCTCACAAATCATTGGTAATATTCAGCTAGTCTTATGAAACTACTGATCGTAATTACATATGTTAGTCTAGAATATTCCTCAATTTAATTTGTCTTAAAAGGTTCCATAAATATCCCTTTGTTGATGATAATATGCCCCAAGAATGATACATACTTCATATAGAAATTTTATTTATTATAATTTTCATATAGCTTTTCCTTTCCCAAATTTTTTAGAATAATATTCAAATGATCCTCCTTGATTTTTTAGTATATCAGAATATCTTCTATAAATATCACCAAAATTTTTAAGGTAATTTCTAAAGACTCTATTCATTAATTCTATAAATATTGTTACATAATTAGTGATTCCAAAAGGAATCATTGTGAAATCATAGTATCCATACCTTGTTTGGAAAGTAGTTTTGGGAATATCTTCATTATTCACCTTTAATTGGTGATATCCTGACCAAAGGTCTAGTTTATAGAAATATTGGTTCCCATATAGTTGATAAAAAATTTCATTTATCCATCGAATTAGATACTTGTTCTTCACCATGATTTTTCAAAGTTAAGCATAATTAATACAGTGGTACATTGACCCATACTTCTTCTTGATGAAGAGGACTAGTGCAACCCATGGTAAAGCACTTGGGAATATAAAACCCTTTTCTATATTCTCTTGTAATTTATTTTTCATTTATTCTTACTCAATAGTGGTAATTCTATAAGGAGTCTTGGATTTGGGTATAGATTCAAGTATAAGTTAGATTTATAACTCAACCTCTACGTCAGGAGGAAGACCAGACAACTCTTTAAGGAATACATCAGTATAATCTCTCACAAAGGTAATGTATTCAAGAATGATTCACACCTTTATCTTGATAATTTGATCTCGATATTCTTTCTCATAAGGTAATAATATCCATGCTTGATTAGAAGATTCTATTAGGTTTCCTGGAAGATAATGTCTATGATGATCGATGAAGAAGGAATTAATTTACATAGTGTTGTGGATACCATTAATTCCATGTAGGCAAGGTTGGAATGGGATATCATTGAAGGGAAGTTATTGTGGCATAAATTCATGAGGAATAAATATGGTGAGAATTAAGAAATTAGGGCAACAAAAAAGGTAGAAATCCATGACTAGAAAATTGCATATGATAAAACATCTAGAGGTTAGGAAGGATGAGGTTCGATGGGTGGTGGGTTGTGGAGATATCAATTATTGGGGAGATAAATGGGTGGGAGAAGAGCTTTATTTACTGGGGTGTCCAGTACAAGACATTTTGTTTTGGGAGGAAATATGATTCTTGGGCTTTATAAACTCCATTCATGACTAGAAATATAAAATTATTCATGGTAATATTTTCATGAATAAGGATCCTAGAAAATGTGTTTTTTACAAATCATTTATAGGGAAATTCTGTAGTCGGGTCTTTCAAACTATGGTTCATATAAACACTAAGTATTATGAATGGGAATTAAAAACATGGTGTAAGGATATTTCTATAAAGATTAATTTCTTATTTTGGATGTTGAGGAATCATGCATTTCCCATTGATGAAAATGTGGAGAGGAAGGTAATCTTCATTAATTTTCATTACATATATTGAAGTCATATGATTTCATAGAAAACTTGGCACATTTTCTTCGAGATCCATTGGGTGATCATTATATGGAATCATATAGGCCAGAAGCAAGGTTTTCATGGGGATGGGGAATCAATCAATGGATTCTCGACATACTAGTTTTAGGGTGCATATCCTTGGGGGAGGATATGAATATATGTGTTATGATATTTGTTGTGGTTTTCTTGTGGGAGTTGAGGAATAATACAAGGGACGAAATACATATCTCCTATACTTTTTTTGAGGTTTTCATGAAGTACTAGGTGGCAGAGCTTTAGTATATAATTAAGGCATGGGGTCATATTTTCTACTCAGAAGGTGGTTTCTTAGAGATTTCCCAGATCTTGGTGATATGGATCAAAGGAATCAAGGGAGATGGGTTAAATGGTTGCCTCTATGCACAAGCTTAAATCTAAACATGGATGTATTATTCATAAATAGGGAAATGAGAGGGGAGGATTTTTCAGGACTATAGTGGATTATTGATTTTACATTTTAGCACCTATTATGGTATAGGTAATTCCATGGGGGTGTAGGTTAGTGTGATGGACATATGCCTTTCTATTTGTAGGCCATATAAGATCAACATAAGGGAGGTGGAGTCTGACTCTAGTGTGTTGGTCATCCTTTTTCAAGAAATGATAGAGTCATATGGGAACTGATTTATCTAGTCATAAAATAATGATTAGATATCCATCTAGGTATAGGTGTAAGGAATTCTTAGAGAGAAGGTAATTTTTCTGTTGATGTACTGTAAAGTTAAGAGAGTATAATATAAGGTATTTCTATTTAATTTTGTATTGGGTCATTTCCAAATTATTACCATCTCATTGTTAGGAAAGATACTCTAGGTCTTCATCACTTTCATCCCCCATAGTATTGGGATTTTTTTCTCTTGAACAAGAATAATAATAAATAATTTGAAGTGAATTGAGATGTGAAGAGTGATCTCCTTTTATTGACAGTTGATGTTAGATTTATATAAGCATAGCCAATCTATTCCCAATATAGAATAAAACTACACTAAAGGAAGTAGGAAAATATTTTTTGGGAGATTCTATCTGTAAACTTTTATTGGGTAGATGTTATATAATTTAGATTCAACAATTTCTCTATTTTTTATTATCAAAGATATCTCAACCCCCATGTTTTTAGGTAGTGTTTGAATAGTTATACTAAACCTAAAAGATATGAAATAATGTGTAGATCCATAATCCAAAAGTAAGTATTCTATTATTTAATGAATAACAATAATACCTATCACCACATCATTTTATGGATCCACCTCATCAGTAGTGATAGCATAAGTACTTGCTTGATCTTTAGGCCTTGGAGGTTGTTATTGTTGATTGTCTCTGAAAACCCTTGGCTTAGGGCATTGGCTTGAATATTTATCTTGTTCCTTATAGTTTAAATGTTATACTGTAGGCTGAGTGTTGATATAAATATTCTTTTCCTCTATTACATTAGTTGAATTATACATATTCTTTATGTGTTGATTGGTCTGATTCCCCTCTTTTCCACATTTGAAACATTTTCTGGTTCCCTTAAGAAGATTTCTAGGGAGCTTCTTCCCATACTTTTGACACATGGGATGTTGGGTTTTCCTTCCTCTATGATATTTGTCTGTTGATACTCCTGAAGAAAATTCTATTTTACATTTTTTATAATCAATCCCATGATACCACTAAGAGTCACCTATCTCCATCTCATCCTTGAGGGAACAAAAAACAATATCTTCGTAACTATAAAATTCTCAAATCACTAAATATTTTCATAGACTTAGCTTTAATACACTAAAGAATTAATCCACCTTACTTTCATGGAATCCTTGTGAAGTTTTCCTCATATGCCTCAATAGACACATCTTCTTTTTTACTTCAGTCCAAGGAACTCCAACTTCATTTTATTACAGAGATTTCAGGAAAAATAATTTATAAAAAAATAGTTTCTTAAAGTCTTCCCAATCTATAAAATCAATATCCTCTTTGGACTTTGTTTTCTTGATCAGCACCCACCACTAATCAGATTCCCCCTCCATGTGATAAACAACCATCACCATTTTCTCTTGATCTAAGCATTAAAGTATAGAGAAAATATTCTCAATAGAGTTAATCCATTGTTCCATGATGAGGGAATCAAAAGATCCACTAAAGGTAGGAGGCCTTTTTCACATAAAATACATGACCAAAACTTTCTCTTTCTTTATAGGAGGAGGGGAATGTATGGTTCAAGTTATTATTCAAAACTTGATCTAGTTGAGACAGTATTTCCATGAAGTTATTATATCCTGATCTTATAATTTTAGGCATATCATTATGGAAATCATCACTTTACCTATCACATTGGTTGTTTTCATGGTTTACCATTTTTATATCTATTAACTAAAAAAATAAGATTAGAATACATTAACTGATAAACATATAAAATAAAAACTTATAAATTTAGTAGGAATAACTTATAAATGAAAATTATACCCTAACTTATGAGTATTCAAGTTTCAATATATGTTATTCATGATAATGTTTTCTCTTAGGTTTTATATCCTAATTTTTTTTCATGTCCATCAAAATGGTTCGTAAAGAGTTTTGTGAATTTCTAAATAATATCACCAAAGAGTTTTGAACCAGTTGTGCATTAATGTCTATTTGTCATGCATCATGTTACGATTAAGTCAATGGCCAATCTAACCTTTTTAGGGTTATTACCCTTAGGTATAACTATTCTAGATCCATATCCACTTGTAGTATCCAGACATGGATGTAATTTCTTGGAAACCAATTACTCTATACTTCACCAAAATTCTAGGATATTTTCATATAATAAGAATTATACCTATTGTTCTCATTAAAATATTCTATTCATACTCTCCAAAAATAACTATACCATGCTTTGATATCAACAACAACAACCCAAGCCTCTTTACATATATTATTTCATGTTTTTTAACATAAATATTCACTAATAAAAAACAAGAATCAAAAGTTCCTAGTGTATTTGGAAGACTAGGTACGTAAAACATCAATATTAAAAATAGATATTATTTATATTAATCTTTATAATGAGGACATAAAACCATTTTTTCTCCTAAAACTTCATGGGATAACATATGGAAAACATAGACAAAGGGATGAACTGAAAATACTGGTAAGGGAATAAAAATAATAAGGAAACAAAATGTGTGAGTCAAAGTTTTAACATGATATCATAAAATTGAAGGATTATGAGTAATCATATGGGAGAACAACATAAATAACATGGTATCACAATATCATCAAAATATAGTAAATATTATAGCAACACAAAACATAAAATAAGCCTAAGTCAAGTCTAATAACCAAGACAACATCACATTGTGGATAGAGTCAAATATTGGATTAGGTTTAATAACCTATCCTATACACAATGTCTCATGAGAAAAAAAATTTACACAATGTATTGGAGTTTTATTTGGGCACATCCATTATAACATGTTCATGATTTTTTGTTTCATAAAATGAAATCAATCATAAGGCATAATCATAAGAATTACCAATGGAAATAAATGTGTTTCATAATCTTACCTCATATCATAATAAAATAAAGGGAGAATAATCTAGTTATATATGTGAGATACATATATACATAATTTATAATCACTTCATAACATTAAAGTGAGATAAATTTAGTTAGATAGAAGAAGATTATAACCTAAAGAAAAAAGGTGGTTTTGAGAGATCCCTTAACTTGAGTCTGACTCATTGTGTACATTCTTTATCTTCTTGGATAATAAACTTGGGATAATTATTTAACTTATTAAGATAATTTTTCAAGTTTATTAATTATTTTATTTTACTTATGCTATATTTAATTACTTAATTAATTAGGTTCATGTTGGATGTTTTGACAATATTCGACTCATATGTCAAAAATCACTTTGGTAAGTTGAATTAGGTCAAATACATTATTAATTAATCATATCTATAATAATATTAATGAAATAATTATCATATTTATACATTAATTATACTTTTAAAACCAACCATGAAATATTATTATAAAAAATGAACTACGTTACGATCATGGAGACAGTAGGTCATACATGCCCAAGAGTAACGTTTTCATTTTTCAATGATCATAATGGAAAGAAAGTAAGTGTTATTTATCATTATAGAATGATAATTATATCATAAATATCATAATATTTTTTTAAATACACTTATATATATTATCCATGTGATAAGGTAATGAAAAACAAATTGCATCGCTTTGTGGAGGTGGTAATCCACTTATACGTACGAATAACTTTACCATCTTTCAATGAATGGAAAGGTAAGAAAATATATTATATAAATTAATTTTTCATAATGATAAATATTTCACGAATAATATATATATATATATATATTAAATCCATCATCATAAATATACATGATAGGTGATGATGGAAAATGAGTTACATTGGTTCATGAAGCGGTAGTTTGTTGTACACACAGACGATGATTTTATTTCCCATTTAATAAAAGAGGAGATCGATTTAGGTTATGTAATTCACATAATGGCATATAAATATATTTAATACATTATTTTATTATAACATCATGGTTGAATAATATTTTAGGGAGGTTAAATAACAAATAAAACAAAAATGTTCGGTTAATAACGATACCTCTTCTTCAGACAACCTCTTTAGGTTTACACCAAAATCCTTCCTAGGAGGGTTTTATAATAAAAAAATGCCTCTAGGACATGTTAATGGAAGTAAGGAAGATATTTTTAAAGTTATTATTCTAACAAAAAGGCGTTTCAACTGTGAAAAAAAGATGATAATATGAGTCATTTTATAAGTGAGGGGAGGGAAAATCTTGGAATTTCTTAAAATATTAAATTAATATAAATTAATTTTCAAAGAAAAAGGCTCAAAAATAATATCATTAGAACATATAATGAGTATTGGTTGAAATAATCTCATATAATTAAATTTGGATAGGTTTAGGTGATATTTTTACCCTTATATTTCGTTTTAACCTGTGATAACCTTTTTTTATGATTATCGTTGTAATAAAGTTTTTTACTATTTAGGGGTAAAGATACTTAAATTAAAAGGGAAATTGGATCATAAATGGGCCATCTTTGATATTTTAGATAGTATCCAAATAACTTGGCTTAATATAGTATTTTTAATAATTTTAAATCATTTAATAAAATATTATTTATTATAAAATAACATTAATGTCATTTTTGGAACTATTCATCTATTTTGACTTTGAAAAATATATGAAAACAAAGGAATTAGAATATAGTCAATTAAAAAATCTCTATTTGGTTATATTTACCTATAAAATTTGTGAAACATATTAATTATTTCAAATTATATTACTTTTAATATTTTTAAAATAAGTTACTTTATTTTTCTATTAATTAAATAAATGTTGTGACAATGTTTCACAAACACTTTAGGTAATTATTTCATCAATAAAAATTAAAAATAAATTAACATTACAAAAAAATAATTTATATTCCAAATAAATACCTAAAACCGAATATAATTTGTTTTTATCTTTGTCATAAAATATTATAGATATTAAAAGTAAGAAAGTGACATTTTTATCTTTATCTTTTACTCAATTATTATAAATGTAAAAATAAAATAAATATGGAAACAAGTGGACATATATTCTATTATTTGATGTAAATAGTCGAAATAATATCATACAAAAGGGTAAATGTAATTTTTATGGTCAATTTATACTCTTAGTCATATTATTAACCATAATTACCTGATTTACACTTTAGTGATAATAATTTACTATAGCTACTATTCATAATGACT
The DNA here is from genome assembly GCA_963277665.1 of Viscum album. Lineage (NCBI taxonomy): Eukaryota > Viridiplantae > Streptophyta > Magnoliopsida > Santalales > Viscaceae > Viscum > Viscum album. The sequence goes on along the minus strand of OY728125.1, from coordinate 410,615,523 downwards.
AAAAATAAAAGGGATCTATTTACTAAACATGGATATCCTAATTCCAAATATAGAATCCATTTTTCAAGATTCAATTCACAAAAGTGGTAGAATTTAAATTTAAATTAAACTAATGAGACGTAATGAAAAACGGTTTTATAGAAAAATATCTTTCTAAGTCCAAAAATGAACTTATAACAAAATTCGGTATAAATAGGATCCAAATATAATTAATTATATTACAACTAAATAAATAATACTCATGTTACTTTTAAATTAAATTCAAATCATAATTTTATTTTTAAATTTCTTAATTTACTGAAAATATATGATAGTTTTACAAAAGGTGGTATTTTTCAATATTCACTGAAAATCCCTCTTTTCAGAAAAATATCAAAATTTCACCCTAAGATAATTTTTATATGTTTATTTAAAAAATTATATCCCTTTTATAAAATACTATTTCTAAAATTTACTTAAATTAACTATAATATTCTCTAAAAACAATAAAAAATGTTTTTGAAGAAAACATAATTTTTAAGAATAAAATGAATTTACTAAAAAAATGAGTGATTATTTACTAGGATATTATTTTTATTGAGTAGGAAAATTACATATATTTCATAAAGAATTTAATCTTATTTATACCCACCAATTTAATGATTATGTTATAATGTCCATATTTTGATAGTAATATTTATTGGTTCATTTAGGCTCAATGTTGTGTGTTGTATTTGCTATCAGACATTGTTTGTTTATAATAGTTCTTTTCCTAGACCAACATAAATAGTAATTTTCAATTACCATTTCATGTATATTGTTAGATATGCATGATTTACTCTTATCATTGTAGTGTATACATTTTTGTGTCCACTATTTAAATGTTAATGTCTATATATTAATTGTTGTATCAAAAGGTTATAGTAGATCCCATGATATAATGAGAACCTCAAGATACCATGACATTAATTTTAAATATATTTCTTGTGCTCTAGATACATCATAATGACTAGAAATAGTATATGTTTGAGTATCAATAGTTGGGGGCTCGTAAGCATTGAGAATTCTTATCATGAATTTCACACATGGTGATATCTGGTGGTTGAGATTATAAGGACATACTTTATGATAAGAACATCATAGGTTTCAGGTGTCATTGGATGTTCATATCTACAAACATGTGTATTGTTCTCCTTATTTTATATCATTATCAATGTGATTCATTTGATCGTGAACTTTTATGCAAGGAAAAAAACTATGATAATGAAATTATGGCAAGGTAGCTTGTGTTGGGTGCATCATTGGTTGTATGGAATTGGTTGAATGGTCTAGATAGAATGTGTCTCTTTTGAGTTGATGAAGAAATATATCTAGTACTGGGTTGATTGGATGGTAGTACCTTCATAAATCCTTGGTCGAGGTAGTCAAAGGTAAATCCATCTAGATAGATCAAAAATAAATAAATCAAGAAAGAATGATGACATGGGTGTGCGTCATGCTTTATGATATATCTAAATATAGAGAGATTATATTAAATAGTGCATGTTTATAGGTTGGTTCACTACAACAAAAATTGATTCTAGCGGCGGTTCTGGGAACCTCCGCTTAACCTTTTTTAAAAATGATTTCCTGGTAGTCTATAATAAACCGCCGCGAAACATGTTTTTTTACAACACCGACCCTTCCTCCCCACCCCGACTGCACCCTGCGACCCTGCTTCCCCCGCGACCGCAGCCCCCTGTGACCCCATAGACCCCGCAACCCCGGAAACCCTGCTTCCCCCGATGACCCCGGCCCCATGCGACCCCGGAGACCCCGCGACCCCGGTGACCCTGCTTCCCCCGGCCCCCCGCGACCCCGATGACCTATACGAACCCTAAGGTTTGAAATAAGTTTTTTTGAATATTTTTTAAACTCAATTTCATTGCCAAACCAGGTTAGGTTCTTGAAGAATCGAGTCATGCTAGATTTATTAGATTTAATTACTAATGATATTTCAGTTGTTTTATTAAAACTAGGGTAGTGGTGTTAAAGGTATTAGAGTTTAGCCTTATAGGCTAGATAATCCAGTATATGTTATGATAGTTGATTCATTCCTACGTAAGGACACTAATTATATATTTTCTAACATTAGTATTTATATCATTAATTATAGAATACTATTGGATCAGTGAAAGCATTATATACTGATCAAGATTTGATTTATGTGTTTGTTTTCATGTGATAAATGAACTACCACGGGATAGATAGTCTTGAAATTCCAATGATATATTCTAAATTATTTTTTTATTCTATTTTTAACCTATTGAGATTTTCTTCATCTTTTATATTTGATATTTTATCTTGTAGAAAACTTCTATGTGAATTTTTGACCTAAACATGACTAGGTTTACACCTATATAAGTGCCACTCTGGATTCATCATGAAGATGATGAGAAATTTGTCTAGGTAAATGATTATTAAGGGCCTCTACTTATTTCCAAGTTAGGAATTTATCTCTATGTAGATACAATTTCCAAGACTTAGATGATAATTTAAGATTATTTTTTACACATCATCATAATAAATTCATGTATTATAAAAAATTCCCTTATATAAGTGTAGGTTTGTTAAATCACACTACCTACTTTCCTATCAATCTATATTCATCAATTTCACTAGAAGTATATTTATTTTCTTACTCATTATAGGATAAAGATTTTAAGTGATGCCTTAATGATAAATAAATGTGATATTGAAAAAGTTTTTCAATATTATATTGGAATGTTGTGACTTTTTGGGGATCACATGGAGATGTTTTGAGTTGTGAATATGGTTGTGACTTTTTTTGGGAAATTTTATTGTGAGATAGTTCAACTAGGTTTATTTTGTATTTAAATTTTATTTGTATTTTCTTTCTCTATATGTTATCTAAACTAGATAATTTTTCATTAATATGTATAGTCTTGGATGAAAGTAATCACTTTCATTGACTATCTATCTTTATATTTTTCATTATTTTTTGAAATGGATAACCTATTTATTTATAAGTCCAACTTGACTATAATGAATTATGACACTTAGGTATGGAGTTCCTTATACTTTTTATACTCGATCATCGAGTCCATAAAACATGTGTTACTCAAGAATATAATCCCTTTACTTTTCCTAAATTTCTCTTGTGTGTTGAAGTGAATGGTATTGAATTCATTCTAACTTATTGTAGTGTTTTAGATGAATATAATTCTTTCAAGTTCCCAAATATAATGTTTAGAGAGAATTACTTCTGGGATCTATTTCCACCTATGTGATTATGATTATCTTATTATGTTGTCCTGTATGATAGTACCAACACCCCACATTTCATCTCCAAATTCCCAACATGATTCTACTATTAAACTCTAAACACCAAGCCTAGACACATCAACTATTCTTAAAATACCCTAGTTTGATCCCCAAACCACATCAGCCGCATCTTGAACGCCATTTCTGATGTGTTCTCCACCTTACAACATAAAGTTTTATTCAACAACACTAGTAAGTCCTTATCTAGATGAATTATACCAAAGGTGCTCAATCCCACCCACCAATGTGCTATCATATCCCGACCACGATGCCTTAAAACTCAAGGAATAACAAAAAATTTCAATACCCACACCGATGTCTGAATCTGACTCTTAGTTCAACTCCATGGTTAGACCCTCGATCTTCCCATTTAACCATAATTATCCACTCATGAGCACTAACACATATATGATCCAAATCACCCTCAAGTCACACCAACACTCTTTTTTAGGTTAATACACCAAAGAGAGGTCTATGAATTCAATCCACACAAGGTTCGTCGACCTCAAAACCTAATCTCCCAGTTATTTCATCCTAAATTTCTATGAACACCACCACTTATCATGCCTCAAGACTACCATCCCTCACGTGGTTCTTGTAACTCCAAATTAACAATGTGCTGAGTTTTGTAAGCATCATAAGGTTTTCCCTAAACATTATTTATAATATATTTATTCGATATTAGAGTTTTATATGAAGACTCTATAGAGAACTTAGGTTGGGGTTATTCCAAATTTACAATGTGCTTTGGTTTTCATGGTAAAGTAGCTACCACATTGTCAGCACACTTTTTCTCTTTACCAAAGAAACTTCCCCTATCCCAAACACTAGAGGGTTCATATCTAACTTAGGGGCTCATATTTATTATATTATGTTTCTGTAATCTTATATTATCGTATATATGAATCTCTTTCTCTATTTAGTAGTAACTATGTGTTTTATTTTTTTTTATTGTGTAGGTACATTGTGATATACATGGTTAAAAGCTGGATCACATTACTGAGGAACACACCTCAGTATGTTAAGTGATTGAATGAGTTTTTATATTTTTCAATTTCTAATCGATCCGTTGAAGTGAGAATAAAATGCCCATGTCCAAAATGTAAATTTAGAACATGGTTGAAGAGAGATGAAGTTTATGAACATTTAATACTGAAGCAATTACCTGGTCAATATTTTTGTTGGATTTGGCATGGATAATCAAACGTTACAGAAAATTGAGCACTGGTGTTAATCCACAAAATGAGGTCCCGAGTATCGACAATGGAAAATGAAATTCAAAACTTCATAAATGATGCATTAGGCACTGCAATACACCACTATCAGTATCAAAACATATTAGAACAACCATAAGAGGGTTCTACAAATTGCAACATGACAAGTGATGTTTTTGAGACTATAACACAGGACAATCAAGATTGTAATATATCATTGGATCCTCCTCTTGATTCTGTGGAGCCAAATGTAAGAGAAAACTTCACTGAGGAAAATGCGCTTCATGATTTAGTTGACGATGGAAATAAAGAGTTGTATAGTGGGTGTTTGAAATATTCAAATCTTTCATTTCTATTGAAGTTGTACCATATCAAATGTCTATGTGGAATTACAAATAAGGAAATTTCCATGATATTGTAATTGATTTGTGATGCATTTCCTGAAGCAAAAATCCCAACATCTTTTTATGATATGAAAAAATTTGTTAACAAGCTTGGTCTAAATTATACAAAAATACATGTGTGTCCCAGTGATTGTATGCTTTATTTGGGAGAGGATTCAAGTAGACAGAATTAAAAGAAATTTTCTTCTTTTATATGGCAAAAAAAGGGTGATGTTGGAAGTCTGAATGAACATAATTTCATGGAGAAGAAGGAAAGGAACACATATACAAAGGTTTTGAGTTACTTTACTTTGAATCCTCGATTTCAAAGATTATTCATTTCATAGAAAACCATTGAATACATGAAGTGGCATTCTATAGATAATAAAAATGATGGGTAAATGAGACATCCATGAAATTCCCAATCGTGGAGGACATTTGATTAATTACATCTAGATTTCTCAGCTGATCCTAGGAATGTTCGATTGGGATTAGATGCTGAAGGATTCAACCCATTTGGGACTTTGAGTGCCGGTTATAGCATTTGGCCAATTGTTTTTATCCCTTATAATTTGCCTCTATGGATGTGTATGCAACAAACATCTTTTATCCTTCTAATGATTATCCCTGGAAAACAAATTCCTGGAAATGATATTGATGTATACTTGCAGCCTTTTATTGATAAATTACAGGAGTTATGGACCAGCGGTGTTGATACATTTGATGCTTATTCTAAAACAATGTTCAAAATGCATGATGATTTAATGTGGACCATTAGTGACTTCCCTGGGCTTGGGAATTTATCTGGTTAGAACAATTACACGGGTTTTGCTTGTCCCGTTTGTAACTTTAATTTTGAGCCCAAACGGCTACCTCACAGTAGAAAATGGTGCTTCTTGTGTCATCGAAGATTTCTCGATGCATCTCATAGATTTCGGCTGAACAGATCAAAATTTAATGGTTCCATTGATCATAGACCACCTCCAAAGTTGTTAACTGGTTCTGAAATATTGACACAGCTTGAAAATGTTGAAACAGAATCTAGAAAGGTTCATCATTTGAATGATAGCGAAAAACGGGTCCGAAGTGCATCGTCAAGTGAAATCAGAACACAACAATGGAAGAAAAAAAGTATATTCTTCAAACTTCCATATTTGGAATTTAATTTGTTGCGGTATAATCTTTATGTGATGCATATTGAGAAGAATGTATGTGACAATTTTATTTTCACATTACTTAATGAGCATGGAAAGTAGAAGGATCATCTCAATGCTCGCAAAGAACTACAATAAATGAACATAAAACACGATCTCTGGCCAGATGATAATGAAAAGTATCCTCCGGAAATTTTTGCAATGAAAAATAGGGATAAAGATACATTCCTTCAAATTTTAAAGAATGTTAAGGTGTCTGATGGGTATTCAAGTAACATCTTGAGGTGTGTTGACTTGAAGAATCGTATGTTACATGGATTGAAAAGTCACGATTCACATATTTTGTTACAACATTTACTACCATTGGCATTGCATACATTATTACCTGAAAAAATTACTGCTATTGTACTCCAATTCTGCACATTTTTCAGAAAACTATGTGAGAAATCTCTACATCCATTTCATCTTGACAACCTCTAGGAGAGGTTTGTATTGACCCTTTGTGCAATGGATATGATCTTTCCTCCATCATTTTTTACTGTAATGATGCATTTAACTGTGCATTTGGTTGAGGGAGCTAAATTAGGAAGCCCCGTTCATTATCGATGGATGTATCCAATTAAGAGGTAATTTATTTATATGTTTTTCAGTTAAGTAAACAATTTTTGGTACTTAATTAAATGTATAATTATGTTTATTTTATTTCACAGATATCTTGGGCATTTAAAATCATATGTGAGAAATAAAGCTCCACCAGAAGGCTCTATTGCTGAAGGCTATTTGGCTGTGGAGTGTCTTACCTTTTGTTCTCAATACTTAGATGATATTGAGACAATATTTAATCGAGTTGGACATGTTGATGACACATCGACTTAATCTCAAATACATCAGAAATCCAAAATATTTTCTGTTATTGGCCGATCATTTGGAAGGACCTCAAATGTGACACTGACTGAATTAGAATTATTACAGGCACAAAGATATGTGCTGCTGAATAGTGAAATTACATATCCATTTATTGAAGAGTTGAGGATACAAACAAAGAGACAAATGAGAGGCCGAACATGAAATGAGAAATATATAATGAAATCTGTTAATAAAGATATTGTAGAATGGTTTTCACGACGTGTAAGTTCATAAATATTGCAATAAATACGAATATTAGTTTCACACATACATTTTGTAAATCTAATAAATTATATTTCTTTTTTCAGATCATGAACACTGATACTCGATCATAGGTGTCAGAATATTTGAAGTTTCTAGATAGAATTCCTCTAAAACAAGTTAGAAAGTTCGATGATTATAATGTTAATGGCTTTAGATTTTATACATTCGATCGAGAAGTGGGTTTGAAAACACAGAATAGTGGTATATTTACATTTGTAGAAGTGGAATACTATGGAAAGTTTCATGATATTATTGAATTAAACTACCACGCACGTTTTTATGTTGTTTTATTCAAATGAAAATGGTTCGATATGATCAGAGGTGTTAAAAGAGATTCATTGCAATTTACTTCTGTGAACTTCTATCGCTTGATGGATGTTGGTGATCGTGAACTGCATGATCCATATATCTTAGCATCTCAAGAAAAAATGGTATATTATGAGAATGATGTTGTCGATGAAGGGTGGAGTGTAGTTTATCACTTAATACAAATAGATTTGTATGATATGAGCGATGGAGTGTAAAATTTGACCTCTGAGATTGAATTTAATCAACAACAGGAAGCTGAATTATTTGTCCATCATGATATTGAAAATATTAGTCTAGAAAGGATGAACGAAGTGGATGAAGCAATGGAGCATGAAACTGACAAGATTGAAGGGCAAAATGATTGTATGTACAATTATTTATTTATTCAGAAACCACTTGTTTCATTTCTACAGTCATTCATTATCATTGTTATATATATTTTTTCTGTTAGTACTGGGCATCTATTATCATTTTTAATTTTTTTTTCTGCATAATTTTTTTAAAATATATATTATGAACTTAATTTTTTTATTAAATGATAGTAATGCCAAGGAAGAAGTGGTACACTATTTCATCTAGTTCTACGACAGATGACGATCCATCTGGCTCCTTCCCCATGACATCTGAGGCACCGGCTGCCTACACCCCTGCACCATCTCCCCCTGCACCATACTTTACACCATCTATGGATGTCCCATTAGAGGCTAAGTTGTCGACTCCCCCTTCAAGATCCTCAGCAGTGGGGCAGCAACACACCCCTTCCAGTTCATCACAGGCATACTGGAGTGTCATTATCATAGGTACAAATTTTAATTAAATAAATTTATTTCATTTTTTTTATACTAATTGTTTTCTCACTGAAGATGAAAAAATGCAACCGTGGAGAAAAACATAAAAAATTCAGATGTTTGGAATATGACTAGCGAGAAGATAGTCATGCCATTTGATTCTTATAGGGTCCCTATGGATGACGCCGCGGGGTTACTTGGCCAGATTCTAGGCCAGCTGGTCGTGGAGCCCATTTACCTTCCTCTTTCTTATGATGATTGGAGACATATGCCTCCAAGATAGAAAAATGAAGTTTTTGATTCTCAAATAAAGGAAAATTTATTACATTATGGTTTAATTGAATGTCATGTTACTAATATGTTCAAAATGAATTTCTGTATACAAATGTTCTTCCACTTTACAGTTGCCGATGTGATAGCACAGAAGTGGACGTTGAAAAATCTAGGTAAGAAATAGAAATATTTAAAATGGAGATTGTGGTGTGATGCCAATGATACTTCATTTACTATGCAACAAATTTATGATAAGCTACCCTATGGGGTACCGAAAGAACGATGGAAAGTTTTTGTTGACAGACATCGTGATGAGAAGCGGATAGTATTGAAACATATATTATTATATTATCATCATTTTACATTTATACATGTATATGAAGAGAACATGACATTGAATACATTACTATTAAATTGCATTTTATTTATTTTAGGATCTCTCAAGACAGAATGCATCAAACCGGGCTAAGCAAGTCATCCCTCACACTACGGGCTCAAAAAGATTTTCTAGAAGCTGAAAAACATTGGTAATATTTTAATTAGTTTAAATATTTATAATAAAATATTATCTTTTTAATATATTTAATTTTTGATTTATCTTTTCTTAATGCAGTCACAGAGTTTAGGGCATGAAGCATCCCGAACTGAACTGTGGTTGGATGTTCACAAGAACTCAGATGGACGTTTTGTTAATGAGACTGCTAAAGAAGTTGGGGTATGAAGTCAATTTTTTATTATAATAACTTATTATCAGTTTTTACTTTGTTAATATATATTGATATTTGATTTATAGGTAAAAAATAAAGAACTATAGGATTCCAATCCTGTGTAGTCCTACTCAGTCTCCCAGGATTACCCGGTTGCTAATGTCCTTGGGAAGGAGCATCCTGGTAGAGTGCGTGGCATGGGTTTGGAACCCGTACCATCTGAGGTTTTTAGCAGGCCACCAGGGATGGAAGATGCATCTACTCCTATCATTAGTCAGCCCATACCCAGATATGCTCAGAAAGAGATTGTTTCTCTACGAAACATAGTTCACCAGCAGCGGGATCAGATATCTTCTTTGCAAAAAGAGTTGACTGAAATACGTCAGCATATGAGCATATATGCCCCCGGTGGTAGTGCATCGACTGGTGGTATGTAGGTAAATCACAAAAAATCAAAATCATTTAGTTTTCTAACTTTCATTGGCTTAAAGTTTTAATATAAATATGCAACCGTATTTAATTTTCAATATAATGTTCTTACAGGTGATAGCAGAAAGTGGGGATGAAGGTGGAGAGGGTGACGATGCATCATCGGACCGTGAGTAGTTGTATTGTTGATGTTTTGAACAAATATGGGAACTTTTGGTTTGTATATGTAACATTTTTGGCACATAGTTTCCACCAAACATTTTCATGTCCTAAAATTTCCTTGATTTCTCATGTTTCATTTTATGCATTTTATTGATTTTTTATGTTTCTTTTTATGTCTTGATTTCTCGAGTGTGGTATACATCATTCCATTTATGCCTGTGTTTGAATTGGTAGTCGATATTTTGGATGACTAGGAGTTAAACCCATTGTTGATGTGTTGAAAAAATTGGGTCATTTCATAGTGATCAAGGGGATAGTGTTGTAGAAACTTTGGTGAGGCCCTTGTAATTTGTCTTATTGGGAGGCCCTTTTGAGTGCTAATTGAACATCATGATAGGTTTTTTGTTTTTAATGTGTCTAGGTGTGACCTGTGGGTCATGCTAGTTTTATGGGTATGAACTATGGACCTAGGATGATTGGTAGTGTTGGGTAACTATGTATTATGTTAATGATTTTGGTTGATGAGATTTGTAAGGGTGGTTATTTTTTGTTGTATGTGTTACCCTCTTTGAGAAAGCTAATTTGGGATGTGGAATGTTGTATGGGATGAGACCTCACCCAAAGTGAGAGCATGGTAGTATGAGATATGGTTTTAAATGAGGTTTGTGATATAATCTAACAAATAACCTTTAGTGGAGGTTAGATATGTGATATGTAATACATTACTTGTTCTATGGCCCCATCCTAAGTGGCAAGGTAGAGGTATGAGATTTAGTTTGAGATATTGTATGGGACCTTACACTGAGTGTGACAATATTAGTATGAGACTTGATGTGAGATCATGATTTTGTATGATAATGTACCCTAAGTGAGAGGGTAGAGGTTGAGACTAAATTATGGGACCCTACACTAAGTTATAGGGTACCTGTTTGGGTTTGTATAGTGGGCTACCTTCTCTTTCAATATTGGACGATGAATGTGAGTTCTAGAATCTTTGTGTTTTATTTAGCACACAATAACCAAAAGTGATTGTTTTCATGCTATATATTGATGAATAATTTATATTATAATACATTTATACAGTTTATATGATGGTGATATGAGGTTCACTAGGTGATAACCAATTGTGTTTTATGATCACTCCCTATATGGGAACACCGACACACATGTAGATCTAATGTTTCATTTTCAAGTTACATATATTATGGGGGATCAAGAAGGATAAGCTAGATGTATGTTTGTAGAGTAGTCAAATAATGGACCTATGATTTATAGTTGATTCTATCATATATTTTTTTCAATTTATTATATACTGATTTCCTAGGTTGATGTTTCTTGTTGTATGTTGGTATGTACGATATGTTTCATTCTTATATAGCATGTCAATGTTTACTTATTTTTTTCAATTTATTCTATACTGATTTCCTAGGTTGATGTTTATTGTTTTCTATTGGTATGTACAATATGGTATTTCTAGTTTGATTTGTTTTTTAGGGTAGTGGTGCAACGGAAGCAAAAAAAATTTCTGGTCAGATTTTAGTGGCAGTTTTAATCGCCACGAAATGTACATTGGCGGTGGTTTAAACCGCCGCTAAATGCTGAAAACCATCGTGAAATGTAAAACAATTTACGTTTAGTTGTGTTTCTAACCACCACTATATAGTCGCATTGTAGATGCCACATTCCACGGCGGTTCTCGTGACTTCATCGGTGGTTTTACGGCCGCTGGATTTGATTTTATTCATGGCAATTATAACCGCCACCAATAAACTGATATCAAGGGCTCATAAAAAACCGCCACTAAACTCAGTAAAACCGCCGCGAAATGAGGCAGCTACTATGCTTTCCTTAAACCACCGTGAAATGGAAATAACCTCCACTAATAGATTGGCGATGCCGTATTAGGTGGCGGTTTACAGAAATCACCGCCAAACTATGTAGCGTCTTAAACCGCCGCTACACGCAAAAATAACCGCCGCTAAACGGAGTTTCTCTTGTAGTGGTTGTCATTGATATGACTATTACTTATCTCTTTATGGCCCTTTATGGGTTGTTAGACTCCACTCTTAATCTGTGAATAATATTCATTGATATCGAGATAAGGGCCCATATGGTCACTATTTCCATAGATAAGAGGGAAAATGGAATGGACCGATAGATTATAACCCAATCATTTTTTCATTGGATTTATTTCATATAAGGTTTATAATTTTTATTTCGATAGAGAATAGATGTCCATAGTGCATGTATTTCCTGGTCTGGTGGATGATTGTGGGGGGGTATTTCTTTCACAATCATTATCACCAAGTACCATTTTCATTCTTATCAGAAACACCTAATGGTTCCCTCATCCATAACTAGGTATATACCTACTTTCTAAAGGAAGGTGGTCAATTAGGGTTTTAGACATAGTGAAACTTAGGGACTTTCATTGGTTGAGAGGATGGGAGGTCGGGCATAATGCACCTTTTTTAGGTGAATTATTACCTACTCCAAGGCTCTCTTATAGATTTAAGATATGTTTTTGAAACTCTTCCTAATCATGATATGAGACTGGTTACCCTAAAAAATGATCATGGGTTAAATATTCTCTATTCACAAAGGAAAGGGTAGAGTCTCATCATTGAATCCAACAATATGTATCTGGGGCTCTTCATTCATTTCCCAGTAATGAATAGTTATTTTATGTGTTGAAGCCATATGACCAAATAATTTAGAATTTTCTACCATGAAGGGAGGCAGTTAATATTCTAAGGAAGGTATTGATCCATTATGAGGCATCCTACATATCATGGTTATGGGATGAATAAGAGTTACCATAGTTTGATGATTCCCTTAGGACTATACCTAAGGTGGATTCTCTTTTATGAGGAATGTTCTTATCATGCCACTCATTGGAGATTACATTTAAGGATTTTCCTAGATGGTGGCGATTCAAAATGCTAATAAGGTGTACATTACATCTCCCTAACCCCATATAATCTATGTTTAGTGTGAGAAACAAGGGAAAGATAGTGATCAGCATCATTGATTATTTTTATGGGACTTGTGTGATTGGACGGTATGTATGATATTTGAAATGGAGCTCAGACCTCAAAAAAGCATCCTACATATCTTGGTTATATTATGGATTTTAGTTTTCATAGTTTAGGAGTTTCTCAACCCACTAAAGGGTGAGGTACTAATCCATCTGTTGAAATGATTGGGTTCTAATGGTTGACATGTAAAAGTCATAGTTGGTCTTATACTAATGTGAATTCTCACTTAAATTTGAGCTTGGGCCTTAGGAAGGCATCCTACATATCCAAATTATAGTAGGAATCAGAGTTCTCACATTTCAATTTATCAGGGATTACACACTAAGGTTTCCCTTATATATGGGGTGTGTCATATCATATTGTCAGTCGAGGATTACACAAGATTTCATGTGTCCTTGTAGAGACTTATGGTGTAGATAATATGATCATGGAAACTCCCGAATCCCCCATGAGCTATGCTTAGTGTGGGAAACAAGGGATAGAAGATGATCAGTCTTATTGCACATTGATGTGGGAATTATGTGTTGGAACTTCCCTTGGGGTATTATAATATAGATCTTGGGTCTTGTAGAGTCATCCTACATATCTTGGTTATTACAATAATCAGAGTCATAGTAGTTCACTTGATCAAGGCTTATACAATGATTTTTCCTTGATCATAGGGGCTTATACACTAAGGATGAATAAGGTGATCAAGTCCTAGGATGACATATTGTATGGGGATTACATACTGAGGTTTCCCTTAGTTGGTCTGCCTACCTACCTAGTATGCAATGATTGCACTCTTGACATGCCATGGCTGTCTGCCTGATTTTTCAGAGAATGTTTTCTTGATATTTCAAAAGGAAATCATATGATCTAGTCAACTTTTCCACAGGAATTTATATATCCTGGATGGCATGTATAAGGGATTTCACATGATCGATGCTAATTAGTCTTGAGGATGTTGTAAGACTCAGATGGCATGCCTTGGTAGACATCGCATGACTTGGATGACTTGTCAAGAGGGCATCACATGATCCATCATATATTCCTTGGTGTCATCCTGAGGGTTGGCTGACACATTTGGGGGATTTCATGAGATTCGGTGTGATATGTCTTAGAGGGTGTCACATGATCCAATAGAAATTCCTTGGTTTCATCGTGAGATCTGGCTGACACATATGGGGGATTTTATGAGAGTCAGTGTAACATGTCTCAGAGGGTATCGCGTGTATTGGATAACATGTCTGGTGGTCATCAAAAGACCTTGATGGCTTACTCGGAGGGTATTGCAAGAGATAGTCGGCATGCCCGGGTGCTACTGTGAGATTAAGCTAATCTAAACTAGTGCCATTATATGAGTCATGCAACATGTTTGAAGAGAAGCGCAAGACTATGATGATGAACCCAGAGGGTTTCATAAGATCCAAGTGGAATTCCTATGAGGCATCGTATGACTTGTTTTTACCTTTCTAGGGGACTTCGCATGATCCAAATAGTATACCAATGGAGTGTCTCATGATCTGCACAACGTATACCGGTGCTTTCTCGTGTCTTGGATAGTTCGTGCGAAGCACATAAGGGTCAAGGTGTATGTTATTTAGCTTAAGTATCCCATATTTAGTCTTTGTTCTAGACTTAATATTTTGAATGTCTTATATTTGTTTAGTGATAGCTTATTTTTAAATCTCACATGATCTAGTAGGAGTACGGGATGTCCTTCGCATGTCCTACCAGAAGTCCCTATTATGATCTATAAGTGATCATGTGAAGTTCTATATTAATGGCACATAATTGGTTGGGTTGTTCTCCAGTGTATTACCAGATGGAAGATTTTTTGGGCCTGAGATTAGCCACTCAGATAAATCTTCTCTAGCACTGGTGCCTCCAAATTTCAGAAAGAACTTACATCTAAGAGTCCAGAGTTCAAGATTCAACCTTTTTTCATGTTGATGTGAAAAATTTATAGTCATCAGCACCCTAGTTTTTTAGCACTTTGTACAGTGTATCTAGTGTGAATCCAGGATGGAGCCAACAAAGTGCTTTGGTTCCATGCATCTTCACGAGTCTCCATGATGGACCACTTCTGAGTCCACCACCTGATTTTTAGTGATTGTGAGTCCCTCCATCAACATGTACTTTATTTTATTATTTCCAATCAATGGGGACTCATTTAATCAGGCAGGTATACCGAAGGAATTCCATATTGTCATATTGACATGTCCAAGGGCCTTTGTGATATTAGGATTCCTGTTGAAAGGGAATTTCATTATCTAGAGTGACTTTTCCATGAGTCTTAAGATATCGTATCACATACATCTATATCACATCACATGGTTTTTATAATAGTGAGTTCTTCCACCTCATTCCCTTTTATTTACTTTGTTCATGTGACAAAGGTTGTGAGTCATGCAAGATTTCATGAGTAATTTCAAGGACAATTAATCTATTTTTTTGGTGATGTGTCACATGACCAAGAAGGTCTTGTGAGAGATATGCAATAATTTCATGGAAATCCGCATATTTTTGTCCTTGGGGAGCCAAAATGGAATCGTGTAGTTTCTCGTACACACCCGAGGCCTTTCACGTTATGGGGATGACATGATGGGGGTGTCTTGTGGCGTATTTTGAATCATTATAGGTGTTTCACATGTAATTCAGTGACTTCGAGAGGCCTCCACCTCTTCCATTTATTTCCTTTGTTCTTTTATTCTACAAAGTCTTAGGGGTATTTTTAGTTTGTTCAAATTTTTTCAAGGATAATTATCCTTCCCATTGGTGATGCATCAAATAACCCTTACGATAGTAAGTTTCCTTCACCTTTTGGAAAATTTCCCATATTTTCTGAGGATGTTTGGATAGGTTTTCAGGAACTTTCCAATAATGAACCACGTGGCTTGGGTGAGCTTGTATGGCTTCTACTGCATGACCACCGATTGTTTGAAGCACCTTTATAAGAGCAGGAGGGCTTTACAAATGGGATTTCTGGGATATAATGCAGGTTATAAACTATGAATATTCCTTTTTCATGACCTTATGATGGTCATGTGATCACAGGTCTCTTAGAGGCTTTTGTGGCCCATGGGTGTCGGTCGCCTTTTTCTTCCTTTACTTTTTATAGGTAAAATAATAACCATATTCAAGAATTTATTACTTTTTGAATTTTTCAATTCTCATTTGGCGGGAATCAATAAATACCCCCCCCCCCCCCCCAGGAGAAATGTTCGTAGGGAAAAGGGCTTGGTTATGAGGAAAGAAAATGTCTACCTAAGACTTTGGAAGTGTCACCAATCGGTGTCTTGGAAGGCATTTTTTCTTCCATGAAATTCTTGGAATTCTATAAAATAACCTATATATAAAGGGGTGGAGAGACATTTATTTCACCATATAATCATTCTATAAATCTCTCTTGATTTGATTCTTCAACCTAACTTCATTGCAATACTGCTCCACAAGACCTTATTGTGGGATATTTGCATGATCTTTTGCTGCGAGATTTGTTCTGCAAGACCTCTTCTGCTCAGGTGCTCATTTGAACCTGCTGAAAATTATATTTTTATAATTACTTGAACTTAATCCATGAGGATTGATATTATATTGAGAACTTTGTAGGATCTATTGGATCGATCGTATGATCGATCAAGTATCATGTGATTTGTGCAACCATGTGAAGGCCACGTGATCAAGAGTCTCCAATGGGTCATGTGATTGCCCAATTCTATATGGGATTATACAACCCATGAGACCTCTAGGAGTTAGACGATTCATGAGCACTTCATGAAATTTTGAAATTCCTTATCTGATTCATGTGATGCACATGATTTTTCCAAAAGTCTCATGCCCTTATTATATGACAAGATTTTATTATACCAGTCTGACATATTCCACTTACTTATTTTCTAATGGATTCTGGTTCTTACCGATCTTCCCCTACTACAACCAACCAAAAGCCCATGATCTCTAGGAATCACAATGTCAACCCTAGATATCATGTGGATTCAGATAAAAAAGTTTCGAATAAGTTCCTATTATATAAGCTCTAGGATTACCCCTATCACATCGACTACCTATGTATGAGTTTAGTTTGCTGGATGATGCCATCATTCTTTCTCTAGATTTTAATCTACCATCTCACTAGGTATCAACTTCTCTCAACCATTTTTATATAAAAATCTATGAGTATGGTCAACTAGTTATAGCTCAATCCTAGGGGTTTTCTTATCTATTAGAAAACTATCCTCTAGGATCGAATGGTCGTGATTTCACTTAGCAACCAATTTCTCAGAGTTATTCAAGTATACTTTCCTTTTTTCTGAACAATTCAGGTAGTGTGTATTACTTGAAATGGGAACTCCATCCCAATGGTAATTTCTTTAATGAGTGGGCATGACCCTTCTGGGTCAGAAAAATTTGTTTCGAGTTTGATAATATTTTATAAAAGGTTTATTTTTACTAAGTCTTGTGGATCTCACAATTCATCATTTATTGACATCCTGACCTCCTTTGAGATATGATCATCCATTGGTGCCCTGGTACCAACACATTTCATTTTCCCCTTGGTAAAGTGGGCATCATCCTATGAGAAATTTATCATTTGGGTGGAATTACACCCCTTGGTGAAATGTATGATGAGTTCCTCCCAACCATAGATGTTTGGGATGATCCTTTGCAGACTATGGCTTTGGTGAGAGACATTCTTATCATTGTTAATGAGAAGCTGATAAAGAAGTTGAATATACACTCACTTATCTCTTTTGAATACTGGATTAATATTTTCCTCTGTAGTAGTGGATTCAAACCAACCACTATTCACCCTTGTAGGTACCCTTCCTAGCAAGTCTAAAATGGTGATGTATCATATTAATCCATTTTAGAGGCTATAGATCATACCTCATGGGGATATTGTGTGAACTTGGAGATCTCTTTGAGATCGAGACTGGAAATATTTATGGACATGTTCTTGAATGAATGGATCTTCCCAACTGAGGATACATGTTTAGGAATCGACTTAGCACATTGGTGATGGTGGCACAGCTTGCGGAGGGACAACACCTCAATCTGGTAGTGCTAGTCCCTGCACACCTTTATCGATTCATGGTCCATATTCAACAAGGTTTCACCCCTTATAAGATCAGTGGTCTTCTCCAATTTATTTTTGGATGAATAGGGTATAAATTTCATTATTGTGAATATTATAATGCCAGTTGGATCACTAATGCTTCATCCCTCTCCAGACTGTTAAATATATTGGGAGTTGAGGCCATGTCTCTAAGACCTATGGAGGTTAAAGATACACTGATTCAATCTAACAGTTTTTATTTTACTCCATATCGCACACCGACTAGATTGATTATTGATAATGTCCATGGTTCCCTTGATGAACGGTTATATATGATATCTATTTGAGATGATGTTCTCATAGCCAAAGTAGACAATCTATTTATCTGTGAACCTTATGCACCTTATTGATTTTATCATTAGTTTGGTTATATTCAAAGGATATTCTCTCTTCCTTTGGTTAGTGTTTGAGGGGAGAGACATCTTGGGGTCATCCATCTGTTTTGGATGTTGCTAGAACATGAAGATATTGAGGATGATATCATACTTATGCTTGTTGATTTTTCCACTTTCCTTACCTTGGATTATGCCCAAGCTTGGGTAGTAGCTTATCTAGATAGTGTTCTAGGTCAGCCGATCCGTCATGTGGAAAAAACCTTTTCTTCACCAAGCCCTCTATCTGTATCAAAAATGAAGTATATTGAAGACCTAGGAGAGACATCAAGTAAGTGACCTCATTTTAGTGATTATTTCCCTGATAGTGGGTTAGAATTCATTGAAGACCTAGGAGAGACATCAAGTAAGTGACCTCATTTTAGTGATTATTTCCCTGATAGTGGGTTAGAATCCATTGAAGAGGTTATTCCTCTAGCACAGGCTACAGATGACATGCATGTTGATAGAATAGAACCTAAGGCTTCTTCCCCTACTTTCATACTGAATAAATTGGTTATTCCACCCCTTACTATTATTTCCTCATCGATTACGGTGGTTCATACTGATCATAGGCTAATTTGGAAATAGATTCATGCCTTAATCACTAAGACTCCCTTGGAAACATTTTGTGACCAAGGAGACTACCTTCATCAATTGTTTTATGACTTGGGGTGGGTAGTTTTGATCAGAAACCATTATATGAAATTGTGATGAAAATTTTCTTGACTCAAAGAAGTTTGGCCACAAGTGAAAGAGATTTCCATGATCTCATAGATGAGGCTCCCCTTACTAGGAAAATGAGGGAGATGTAGGAGGAATTAGAGTAGGGTCGTTAAGTTGATATCTGAATTGTAATCTTAGAAGGATGCTTAGACTATGTAGATATAGATATGTGAAGAGATTAGTTCTCATCTAAGGTATTATCTTTCAACATCATCAATCCTCATTGTCTACTTCTCAGAAGAGGGTCGAAGAGATGACCACTTTGGTTGAGACTCTCCATCCAAGGGAAGAAGCAGAAGAGGTAGGGATAGCGACACTCCAACATTCAATTGATGCTTCCCATCAGACACTTTCTGACCTTTCTAGTATAACTTATTTACTTTTACTATAGTTCAAATCTTGTAATGCACTCTATTTTTTATGAGACTTCAGATAGACTAAAAAATCTAGAGATTCCTCCCCCATTTTACACACTTTGAATGAGTGGAATTTTTGAACTTTACATATTTCTATCAAGTTTCTTTTCATCCATGATATTCTTGACATTTATCTATTCTGTTATTATTTGAATCACCAAGTATAACCATCGCTTGTGTTATATTGAATGAAAATGAATGCTTGGAATTGAATGTTGGAATTGTAACAGATTCCCTTTGAGAGATACTCATGAATTCCCACCAACACAATATTTTAGATTGATAATTTGTTCCAGGTATCTTGATATTACTTGGTTTTAGAAGGATCTTTTATGTAGGATATATTTTACAGAGGGAGAGTGTTCTATATTTATCTAAAGTCAGTAGTATTGGATATAGTAGATTTATTTATTCTAAGTCCATATGGTGGTCCTCACAAGCTTTTTCAGACTAAATCGCTACATTTCTGTAGTTTAGATTCTTTTAGTCAGACCTTACATTGCTTTAGTTTAAGGTATTTTATCTCAGACTAGACATTGATTTAGTTTAGGTTCTTTTAGCTTGGACCTGATATTGCTTTAGTTTAGGGTATTTTATATTATACCCGATATTTCTTTTTAGTTTAGGGTATTTTAGCTCGAACCTTTGATGTTCTATATTTTAGGGTCTTTTAGCTCATACCTTTGATGTTCTATAGTTTATGTTCTTCTAGCTCAGGCCTTTGATGTGTTTTAGTTTATGATATTCTATCTCAGACCTGATATTGCTTTAGTTTAGGGTCTTTTAGCTTGAACTTGATATTGTTTTAATTTAGGGACTTTTAGATCAGACCTTTGATGTGTTGTAATTTAGGGTATTGTAGCTTAAACCTTTGATGTTTTTTAGTTTAGTATATTCTAGTCTAGACCTGATATTGCTTTAGTTTAGGGTCTTTTAGCTCGAAGCTGATCGATTATCATTCGATATGGTGCAGACATTCCAAGAGTTACTCAAAAAAACTAGGGTGTCGGGCACTAACATGGTGTTTCTAGGGATCACAAGGATTAGAATGTACTTTTTTAGAGAGTGAAACATTTATTTGATGACCATAGGTTCATATTCATGAGCCATAAGCATGCATGCATAGTCAATCAAAGTGTCCCTTAAAGCCGGTTATCCTTTATAGGGGCTACAGAATATTTATGGAGATAATATCGGTTTGGGGGTGAAATAATAGGGATTCTAGGTCTTCCTGTATAGTTTGAATATGGGTAATTTAATTTATAAGTCAAAGATTTGAGTCATGTATATGATATGGGGAAGACATGCCAGGTATGTCCATGACATTTTGAGATGTTAGGTTCCACTACGGTGTTTCCAGGGCTCACAAGGATTGAAGGTCCTTTCTAGTAAGGAGGATATTACTTTAGTTGGTAGGTCAAGGCCCTTATGAGTTGGTATCTTGGTTAAGAAAAATATGATATCCACTTATTTCTAAGGGACATGAAATATTTGTGAAGAATCAAACATCCAGATGATGAAGTTGGGTATAGAGTAAGGCTATCGAGGAAGGGTTTTGGCACCCTAGGGTAATTAGCTCTTGACTTATGAATTTCAAGACCCATTCCTTGTGGTTTTGAATCATGAAGTGTGGGTCAATTAAGGTTCGGGAATGAAGTGGTGCATTTTTCCTTGAGAAAGGGTATAAAACATGGCAATGTAACCTTGGGGATGTCAAATACGCTCTGATAGTTTGGTATGGAGACTGTAAGTCATGATCCAATATTCTCTTATTAGGGGCATGATATGGGATAATCATAAAGATAGTAGTTCAGACACACTGGGGTGTTGAGTGTTGTCATAGTGATGTCAGGGCTCACAAGGATCAAAATGTGCTTTTTCATAGCGATGCATTTTTTTGATGGTCATAGGCACATATGAAAAAGGCCTAGACATACATGCATAGTCAAGAAAAGGGTAACTTGAATCCAGTTATCTTTTTCCAAGGGCCATGGAAGGTTTATAGTGATCTGATTCACCCCAAATCATGAAGTGTGATTTTTGGAGTGTGTAATATCCAAGAAGGGTTTGAGCACCCTAAAGGTTGCGTCACTACCTAGAAAACATATTCTCACAACAAGGATATGTGAAAAGTCTTTACTCTAACTTTTTCATAGATCAGGGGGTCTAGTGATAATAGCTAGGATTTTACTAGGGCTACAACATAGGCCCTATGATCTTTGTGTCTCATTAATTTTTGCCCTGACTTTTTCCTAAACTATTGATATGAAGAGTTTTGTGAGCGAAGAATTTACTTTTTCTCAGGCAGCCCTTTTTTAGGTTTTTTTCCTTATAATTTTTATGTCTCTTTTTCTAATAGTTTAAGGTCTTACGATTTGGACCATTATAGGATAGAGTTTAAGTTTGAACAAATTTGACCAAACTTTAGGCAGTTTAAGGTCATGATGCGCATAGACCTATATGGAGGATGATACAAAAGGGCCTAAATAAGATATCCATGGTCAAGAACATATCATAATCCTTCTGATTTGGAGATGAAAATCCTGGTTTGAGATTCTCAAATCATGAGTAATGATATGGGATAGTCGTACCAGGAGTGGTTTAGAAACACTAGGGTGTTGAGTGCTTCCATAGTGATTTTAGGGCTCATAAGGATCAAAATATCCTTTTTTAGAATGATGCACTTGGTTGATGACCATAGGCGCATATACATGAACCATAAGAATACATGCATAGTCAAGAAAATGTTCCCTTGAAGCTGGTTTTATTTTTCCATGGGATATGGAAGATCGGTGGTGACCTGAGGGACTTAGGTCAATATTTATGGTTTATGGATTAAGATTCTTAAAAGATAATGTAAGCACCCCATACTCTAGTTGACCAGTGTAAGGATCATGTGGTCCTTTAATAAGAAATGATGATGGGTGATGACCTCCATGTAGTTTAACATCATGTGGTATGGACGTGCTCTGTGCAATTTACCATTATGCGATGAGGACTTATCTCATGTAGTTTAACACCATGTGGTGAGGATGTGTTCTATGCTGTTTATTACCATGCGGTGAGGACTTATCCTATGAAGTTTAATGTTATTTGGTGAGGAAGTGTATATGTTGTTTGTGGTCATGCGAAGAGGACTTATCCCATGTAGCTTAATGTCATGTGGTGAGGATGTAGATAAACTGGCATGAAATTGTTGATGCGTTGTGGCTGGACCCAAGGATGGAAGTTCAAGCGTCAATATGTATCTCATAAGGATGAGAATCAATCTATACGTAGTTTTGAATGAATATTCCTATGCAGGTCTACCTTGTGCACAAGGAGGGGGGATTTTTATATTTTTTTGTTGTAAAAAGGATCAGTTTTTGAGATTTGGGTGTCACTACCTATCCTGTGGTGACAAGAATCAAGTCACACATAGTACTTTAATAGGAAACACTCTACACAGGTTTGACCCATACATAAAGGTGGTCATTGTTTCTGTTGATTGTTACATCTAGGACTAGAATTAGAGATCCTATAATCACTATGTATCCTATCATGGAAGGAATAAATCCACATATAGTTCTTAAATAACCATTCATTTTAATGTCATGTAGAAAGGAAAAAAGATGGTCTGATGTATAAAAAGAGGATGTAGCAGCTGGGACCAAGGGTGGAAGTCTGGGTGTTGCTGTATATCTCATGAGGATGAGAATCATGCCACATGTAGTTCTTAAAAATGGAGGTGTGATAGAAGGCTAACACCAACCATAGTGGTTCTCTTGGGTGAATTCCACAGATGTCTTTAGTTTTATGTCGTACAAGGGACATTAACCATGCAGTTTAACGTCATACCGTGAGGACTCATGGTGTGCCTTTCTAAGTTCTTGCATTCCAGACCAATATGATTCTGTTGAAAGATGATACACCTTGTTCATGTGGGGAACCCCTTTATGGAAATCCTAAGACTTTGTGAACTATGCTCGGTGTGAGAAATAAGGAATGACAAGGTTTCCTCTCACCATGTAGAAGAATTTGAGAGAAGGATATGGAAATTATATATAATATAGTGGATAGACCAAGATATAGGACTGATACATCCCTACGTATCTCATTGGAAATTATAATCAATCCATATGTAGTTTTAGGAAACCTGTATAGTTTAATGTCATGCAGAAAGTACATCTTCCATATAGTTTAATGTCATGCGGTAAGGAAGAATATAACCTGTAATGAAAGAAAGAGAACATTATAGAACCATGTAGTTTAACTTCATGTAGAAAGGACAAGATATGTCGTACAGTTTAACATCTCACTACCAAGACACACTAGTGTAGTTTAATGTCATGTAACCAGGATGAACTTGTACAGTTTAACGTCATGTAACCAGGAGGAACTTATATAGTTTAACATTATGTAACTACGATGAACTTTTATAGTTTAATGTCATTTAACAAGGATAAATGGTGCAACTTACACTAATGTGCACACCCATATGAATCTATGTGAATTATTTCTTAAGAAATATCGTGTTTGTGGGTGTTGTAACATGCTCCTCATCCATTGTGTCCAATGAGTAAGCCCCATTGTTATATACCTTATATATGATGTAAGGTCCTTACTATTTGGATTCCATATTTATGGGATTATTTCTTTGTATAATTGGGTTTATGAGGACAAAACACTAGTTCCCTTGGAGGAATGATCATAGGCGAACCATTTTATTGAAGTCATGTGTAATCCAATTTTGATGGACCTCGAGGTTGTGCAATGTGCGCAACCTATTCTCATTGAGCCGTTCCAATTCATCTAGTTGATTTTGTGATTGTTAATCATCTAAAATCTATCCAAAAATGGATATTTTTAATGAGGGAAACTGTAATTCTATGGGTATTACTTCCTCAGTTCTTTACACCAATGAATATGGCGTTGCCTGTGTGGCAATACACATGGTGGTATAGTAGGCCCATAAATCATGGAGGAGCTTGTCCGACCAAGACTTCTTAACCTTATTCACCATATTATGGAGTATATTTTACATAGTCTTATTAAAGTTCTCTATCTGTCTGTTTTCCACTGCATGATAGCGATATGAGTTATTGGATTCGATGTTGTACCCCTGATATAGTTTCTTCAACTCTATAGAACAAAAGTTGGTGTCATTGTCTTTCAATATTGTGTAAGGGGCCCAAAACTTAGTGATGATATGGGACTTGATTATCCACTAAAATAGGATAATATTCATTTATTTTATTTTAATATTAATTTTTTTTTAATTCCATAAACACCAGTTTTACTGCATTTTATAAATAGAACTCCATTTCTCATCACATGTGAAATTCATGTTTAAAGTGAAAATTTGGGCCCAATAATTCATTTATTTTTGAAAAAAATTATATTAATTATTTTAATTTGATATTTTGTGATATTATTTATCAATTTTTTTGGAACATTTTTTCTTTTAGGATTAATTTATGAATCATAAGGGAAGATGGACATTTTTTCCATGAATACAAAAAATTCCAACAAATCATAATGGGCCTTAGGCCCATCAAATAGAAGTGGAGACCAAATTAAAAGACTAATAAAGATAAAATGTTAGATTTAGATATATAAAATTATGGGCATCATTTCATTAAACTATTTCCAAAGATAATTCTGACGTTTTTTAGGAGATCCTGGGAGCCCAAGTTGAGATTTAATTTGTGGGCCAGATTTGAAATCCCATAAAAACAACCCACCATTCTGAGCATAAAATCTGAATGGATGATCCAATTGGCATGAAATTTTGATAGAATTTATAGGAAATATATATGAATATATTTATATTCTACAACCATCAAATATTTTGAAATCTTAAATGCCATATCTGAATGAAAAAAACTTGGTGAATCTGGGTGAATTTCCTGGTCAACATTGAAAGACTCAGATTTCCTTTTTTTTCTCCCACCCTCGTTTTAACTCTCTTAATTAATGTGGAAGTAATTTAATGTTGGGGGAAAAACCCTAGGCTCTAAATATTTTTATTTAATGTGGTTTTGGTGAAGTAATTGGAGCATCCAATTTTTTCATTCAATTGTATTGTTACGCTTCCATTTTCTTTTCACGTGTATGTTTTTCACATGTAAGTTGTTCAAAACATGTTCTTTTATTAATAAAAGATCTTATTATATTATTTTATTATTATTCATACAATTTAAATACTGTTTCTTTATGTATTGAGTTTATTCACATTATCTTTTGTGAAATTCTTCACACAACGGTGGAGTGATCATTATTTCATTATTTTTCTTCTCCAATTCCACCCTCATGAGTCTACTTCTTGATTATATTGATAGTATAAAATCAATGGTGGGATAAACCTATAATGGATAGATACAAGGAAGTACAAAGGGGATGTATTGGATTCTATTTCTCATTTTAATAATTCTTAATCAATTTTTTTGTTGATATTTTCATTCAATGGTTTTCATTCTTCCTCTTCCTTATTGAATTTTATTGCCACACTTTTCATGTGATAATAAGACCATTTACCTTGAAGTCATCATGGAAATTATCCTCCAAGGGTATAAGTGATTATAATTTTTATGTGAAGGTGTTAAACCAATAATTTATGAGGTTATATATTCATTCCACCCCAAGTGATAACCTAGGATCAACTCATTATCTTAAATTTAATTTACTTAAGTTTTTAAAACCATTTAATTATCAAATAAATTAAAACCCAAGTTGTCCACTTTATAGATAGATCACCCTCATAGAATGAATATTTCTTTAGGTTTCTTCTTAGGTCTGTAAGGATTTGATAACCCAAGTTGTGCTATAAGAAACTGCTTTAACCATGTAACTTGGGTAAATTTGGGAACAAAAAAGACTTTATGAAGTTATTTATTTTATTCTTCCTTAATTCCTTGAGGTTTATTACCTTGAACCATTTATAAAAGAAGTTATTATCAGTAAGGATGTACTTGAAATGCTTACCTGTGGATGGGGGATATAGCTCTATGAAATACATTCCCAAAACAGAAAATAGCCAGAAATATTTTGTCATGTGAAGAAATTATGGGGGTTGATGGATGAATTTTTCTTGAAACTGTCATGCATGAAATTTCTTAGTGAATTCCACACAGTCTTATATCATGGTTTTCCAGTAATATCCCAACCTTCTGAGCTAGTGGGAGAGCCTGGTTCTGGTTTTATGGGTGTCATAGAAGCCTGCATGGACTTTTTCTATGTTAGTGGAAATCTCTTCTTCTATTATGCATGTGAGGAGGATTCAAAAAAATCCATGATTATAAATGGTTTTCTTCTCATTCCGCCTATCCTATAGGGTGAAATTCACTACACGGTGCTGAATAAGTTCCCTTCTAGCTCGATCCATCAAAAGAGTCTTATTTTTAAGATAATTGATTATGGGATCCATCCATTTAGGGGATTACATTGGTTCATCATGATTTGGGGTGGTGTTGACCTAATTTATTTCTTCCGTATCACATACAATGATTTCTGAGACCATTATTTTATGTGTGATATGGAAGATTACCTCCTCCTAATCAGGGTCATCCAGGACAGTGGATGTGTTGGCCAATGAATTTTCACAAGAATTTTGTGATTAGGGAACATGATAAAATGTTGGATCAAAAGGTAAATTTTCCATCATTCGTATGATGTAGGTAGTGAGAGGGGACAGTTTCTCATTTTTTATGGCATATTCACCATTTATTTTATTTACCACAAATTCTGAATCCCCTTTGAAATATAGGTACACTATTTATAGCTGTATGGATAATTACAAGCCTATAATGAGGGATTGGTATTCCACCTCAGTATTCATGCAACCTTCAGATAGTTATAAAGAGTATGGAAAACTGCTTTGTTTGGAGAGACAAATACAATCCCTGAGCCAACCTGATTGAGCTTTGGGTTTTCCATCCCTGTGATGATGGGACTCAAGGATGCGCCAACAAAATACATATCCCATGTATGGGGAGTGTCATGGGCATACAAGAACTCCTCTTCTAGATGCTCATTTTCTATCAGTGTATTTTATGGGGCAGGATATGATGCAGGGAAATTATCCAAGGTTTTCCCATTCATCGATTTCAGTGATATGGACTAAATGTTGTATTTATGAAGAATGGACACACATAAATCCAAGTGCCCAGTCAACATTGGGTGGCAAAGGATGTACTTTTTTTGGATCAATACGAGATACTAGATGGACTTCATGATGCTTCAAGTAATTCCTCATCTTCTGTACTATGAAGATGAGTGCAAGGCAGTTCTTCTCAATATCAGAGTATCGGGAAATAGTACCTAGCATGGTTATGATAAGGTAGTAGAGACTGTTCTTTCTCCCTGCATCATTTTTCTATGCGAAGAGGGAACCCAGTGAGCATTCCACAGTGTCCACATATAATATGAGTGGCCTCCATTCCACTGGAGGCATTGGGACCAGTTGGTGCAGGGGATACTGCTTGAGACTCTCAAAGGCTTCTTTGAAGTCATCGTCCATCAATATATGATTACCTTCTTCATTATTCTAGTAAAGTTAAGATTGTTCCCAACCAAGTTATCATTGAATTGACGAATTTAGACGACTTTTCCTTAAAACCCCCTAAATTCTTTGAGATTTATAGGGGTTACATAGCTAGAATAACACTAGTTCTTTTTGGGTCGACCTTGATGAAGTGGTGGCATACCAAAAATCAAATTAAATTCCTTGATGTTACCCCAAAATATAATTTCAGTGGATTCATCTTTGGACAGTGTTGTCGCAGTTTTTCAAAGATTTTCTAGAGATCCATAAATTGATCACATCATTGTTGGGATTTGACCATCAGGTCATTGACATAACATTCGACTATATTTCGTACGAATGGCTTAAAGACATGGTTCATGGTGCGTTGGTATATGGCTCTAACATTATTCAAACCAAAGTGCATGACCTGATAGAAAAAGATTCCCTGAGGCACTTTAAAGGTAGTGGCTTCTTCATCTTCAGGGTCCATCTTCATCTGATTGTACCCCAATTACCTGTCAATGAAGGAAAGGGATTGTAATCCAGTAATTGCATTGATCAAGAGTTATGTGATCGGTAATGGGAAATCATATTTTATGAAATTTTTATTAAGGTATCTAAAATCAATTTAGACCCTAATATGCCCATTCTTTTTCTTAACAGGGAAGATTTTTGTGAGCCATATTTGGTATTTCATTTCTCAAACAAAGTTGTATTTAATCAAATTTTAAAAATCTACCTCTACATTGGTGGAATACAAGGGTTTAATCCACATGGATTCCTTCTTGAATCCTCAATTCAAATTGGGTAGACCGAGATGGTGTGTTTCCACATATGGATTCAGTTCAGGCATTTTTGTGTAGTTCTAAGAGAGAAAATATTGGTGCTGCTTCAGAAATGCAATATAAATCTCTTGATCTTCTAGGGGCATGGTGAAACTAATCAGTATAGGTCATGGGTATTCTTCTATTACCATATTTATCTTCCCAATATCATCGATAGCGATAGAGACACCTTCCTCAAATATGGGAGGGATGTTCCTTATGTCCTCCTCATCTTCTTCGCTATCTGAGTCTGTGAAGACATTTTCAGATGAGGATGGTAATATCGGGGCTTCTCGGTCACTATTGGGGTGATAGAGGCTATGATAAGAGACATTATCATTACCTATTTCTTGAGTTATTTTAGAAATATTTTATATCTAACTATCTTTTACACTATCACTAGGGACAGGAGGATCTTGGACATCTAGGGTCAAGTCTATCACCTTGATTAGATTTATGGGGAGCCCATAATCACTATCAAGCATACTCTAGGTATTCACATGGGAGGTCCCCAAGACATTTGGAGCTACAAACTTTATATAATCATCCTCCAATGGTTGTTTTCCTCCCTTATTGTAGAAATATTCTTCAGTATATGTGGCTTCATAAGTTTCAAAGGATTGTTGTCACCATGAAGTATGATTACTTTTCTATTGATGGGGCACTTCATAAAATTATATAATGTGAATGTATCACCAAGTTTCTATGGAGTCGGGGCCTTCCTAGTAGGAAATTATATGTGGTGTCTTGATGAATAAAAATGAACTTAGTGTCTGATATAAGATCCCTAAACTGGGATTTTAGCTTGATCTTCCTGAGAGTTTGTTGCTCATGCTTATCATACCCTTGAATGGTCAGATTTGTGGGGGAAATCCACTTTTCCATATCCCAAACATCAGAGGGTTCAAATGAGGATGAGATTAATCCTAGAGCAATTACCAATCAGGGCCCTTTGGACATTGACATTACCGAGTATGCCTGAAACATATTGGGGTATGATGTTTCCTTAGAGGACCACTACTTAATCTTGGCCAGTGAATGAGATGGTGACATATAATTATTCTAACATGGTCTTTACATGATAATCTCCAAATACTAAAACTTTTGTCTCAAACTCCTATGGGATCCAGAGGGATTCAACAACTTCCTCCCTAAGTTATTTCAAGAGGTGGAGCACATCCAAGATTGAGAGTTTGGCTAAGACAATGGACATCTATTTCAGAATATCATATTTTTTTCCATAGGTCAGTTCTTCTTGATATGGGGTTGCTTCAGGGCATACGTTTCAGGATCTGAGGCATTTTAGGTGGATGGGACTACTTCTTGCACATAAGTCGAGGGAATATTTATTTCCAATGGTGTAGGTCACACCAGCTATTGGAACCAAGGCTATTATTTGTTGTAAATGGAGTGTGGTTTTATTTTTATTTTCAATCCTCATTAGGTTGATCAAGGGGTTTGCAATTCAATTGATCTTACAATACTGGATGAAGTAGGTGTTTAAGTTGGCATAGTTTTCCAGTGTTTTTAAAAATTTTAGATCTCAAAAATCAGAAGTTTGTTTTTTGGAAAAGGAAGGATTTCTATGTAGGGTTGAATAATACATAGACCATGAAGAATGGTTCTTGGATCACGAAGGACATCACATGGACCACGAATCATGTATGCGGGAAGCATATGAGAAATGGTGTACGGAATGAAAAATGGTTCATAGGGAGGCTTGTGGTTTGTAGAAGGTAAAAAATTCATGGAAGTACTGGTTGTTTTCAAAAATGAGGTGGGGGTTGAGAATCCGTGAAGGGTGTAATTTTTTGAAAATAAATGGTGATTTATGAAGCTGTGAAGGGATAGGGGTGGTACACAGACTGTGTAGGGAAAATGGTTCATGATAGGTGTAGTACGCGGTGAAGCTTGTACTACATTGAATGTTTAAGTAAAATGGATTAGCGATATTTTAGGATCTATTTTCCTATACAAGGAGAACTAATCCCATCATTACAGAGAGAATTTTTGATTAAAAATCTATGAGAAATTCAGTGTAGTCCAGAGTGGTTCATGGTAAGACAACCCTACGAAGGAGAAGTGATCTGTGAGGAGGCAGACCACAGAAGGGTTTTTTTCAGAAGCACTAGAGATTGAAAAGTATAATAGTTCATGAATCAAGAATGGTTTGTGGAACATGGTTCATGGAATATGGTTCACAAAATAAGATTCAAGGAAGACAATTCACGGAGGAGGATTTGGTTCATGGAGAAGATGTAGTACACATACATGGTTTGTGAAGGTAGTACGCAGCCATGGTTTGTAGAGGTTGTACGTAGAGGCAGTACATAGAGTAGTTCAGTTCGTAGAAGAATGGTTTATGAACTATCAGTGAGTGGAAAAGTAGATTACATATATAAGGAAAACGGGACTTCAACAGGGAGTCTATCCATAGTTGAGGATGTGTGATTTAATGCTAACCCATTGAAGAAACCTTCAAGTTGATAATATGAGTTTATATTCTTCCCATCATGGTGAGAATGGGGGAGTAAATGGAAGTGATACAAGGGACGCAATGAGATATCCCTAAAACCATGTAAAGGCAGTGTTCCTTGCACAAAGTGATTGTACTAAAATTTTGTAATACACAACTAGTGAAGATTAGTGAACTTTGGAACAACTGAAAACCTATCTATGTATGCTCCTTAGACTAGCCCTTAGCGGTGAACCATGTAAAATTATTGTGTGTTCCTTCTGTATGTGAATGCTTAAATTACTACACATTACCAACATACATATTTAACAAGTTCCTACCAATATGGGAACAATATCCATCACTTTAAAATAAAAAATTTGACACCCTAATTCAACCCTCCCCTTTTAGGGTGTTCTGAGTCCCTTCATCAGCCATCCCCATTGCTTGGGTTGATCGGATAGTTGAACCCTCGATAGGCGGTCATGCAAGACAATTCGGTGCATACGACTTCCCGAGGGTCCTGGGATGCCTTCTTACATATTTTGGTCTTACTGGAGCATTTTTTCATGATTCACCAGGGAATATATGTTCTCCATGGGGACATTACTAGAATATTGGGTCTGAGCACATCTGTGTTATCCCATGTACCCTCAGTTCCAGCACATGTGTCCTCATGTTCCCTATTTATGTGTAGAAAATTCACATTCAGGGGAATATTCATCATTGGAGAAGGGTTATTCCAATTGTATCACGTTAAAAGAACCAAAGATGAGATCTTTGTCTGATGATGATTCTGTTAGGTGGGGTAGTTCCCATGTTGCGGATGTTTCAGGGAAGAAGTCTGCAAGAGTTAAGGCCTACTTTGGAGTAGAATATGACTCTTCCTCATCTATTTTTTCCTACTTCCAGTGGTCATGCCCACTTTGGGAGGTATATCCAATGCATATTTCTTATGTTTTGGAGATATTGTGGGTCAGTGTATCTGTGATCTCAGGGTAGAATGAGCTCGATCAACTATTTTTTTAAGTCATCTAGTTTTCGAATTTTCACACACACCTGGACAGAACTTTTGTCTAATATCCTTATTTTTTTGGAAGAGAAACAGTTATGCAGGACACCTTCTCTGAGGATTCATCTGACACTACCTATCTGGAATTGATCATGCCTTGAAGGATGTATTTGAAGAAGAAACAGTTCAGGATATTATGACCCAGTCTTCTGTGAATAGGGTAGTAATTGGTACTGTTGGTGAGGTCGACCTCATAAGGCTTCCTGGGTTACAGTAGCATGAGTAGGTCATTATCCATGGATGATAATAAATAACTAGTGACTATTTTATTTTTAAAGGAGTATTATTTTTTCATTTGTTCCTAAAATACCGAGTGACCCTAGTTTATTTGTGCTTCTGGCTGAGGGCGATTCTGTGGTGGCCACTGCTTGATAGGAGGTGGTGGGTGGTTTGGAACCTTCTTGGGTGCTTGGACTGGCACCGTATGGGTTTAAGAGTGATAGTTTTGAATTATAATTTTCCTGAACTTTTCTATTTTGATATGGTAATGATTCATGTTTTGGATCAGATTCACCGAATGGATTCCTCAAGACGTTGTATCATTTCAACGAACTCATGGAACCCACCCGAATACTTCATGGGGATCAAAAGTGTCTGTAACTCATCCCAAATATTTTCAGAATAGATTTCCAGATATTTTTTATGTGAGATAGGGATACTTATTGAATAGGTTAAACATTTCTATCTAGCTATGAAGTTAGACACCCTCTCATTCTCAAATTGTTTGCAGTTTTTTAGGTCGATAGTTGTTGTCTTCCTCAGCATGGAGATGAATTGATAAAAGAACTAACGATGAATGTATTCCCATCCTATAATAGATCCTACTAGAAGACTTTTTCACCAAAAAAGGTCATTCATGTTAGATCTTGTACAAAACACCTCAGTATTGTTACCTCCTATTGATCTTGAGGGCCCATCATCGACCCACATTAGGTCATGAAGTGTGTGAGTTATTGTTCAGAGTCACCCACACCATCAAAAGTAAAAAGGTAGGATTGTTGAAATTTTATAGAGGTAGAGTGTCTTCTACCCATTTGATATATAGATTCCTCTTAGGATATATAGGTGTGTGTCGCCCTTCCATGGCTTCCATTTGAGTATTCAGTGACTTGATGATGTTAAGAATTTCTAAGGGCACTGTTGTTTGAGCCACTTCCCATCCATAGAGAGTGGGTGGGGGTTGATGAGGAGGCCCCACATTAATCTCCTATTGATTCTCAATTCATCCCAATATGGAATTATTACTCTAGAAAGGGAGATTCTATTGCCTTAATGGAGAAAAGTCATGATCATTTTTTGCTTCCTCGTTTATATAGGTTGGCTTCTTAGATCTAGAGACAATATAATTCTTAGAGACCTCTCTTACTGGTAGATCATATATGGGGGGATAATATTCATCTCATCTTAAATTCATTACCTAGTGGGAATATTTCCCTTGAGTAGCTCCTTATTTAAATATCAGAGAGTTTGTATCTCGCTCTCATATTGTGACAACTGTTCCTCTATGAAATAATCCTTAACTCTTTTAGACATCAACTGAGATGTAGTTGTGTCGTTACCTTTTTCTTTGGCATTTTTTTGCTAGAGGGGTGGTATCTCGGTATTCAAAGATTCCATATTTTGGATCCTTCTTTGGTTTCGGGTGCATGCACCCTCATTTGGTGCATTTAAATAACCCTCCTCCCAGGGTACATTATCTATATTGTGACCCTATGCATCTATGTCTTGGTCAATCTTCATGATGTTGATAGATATGACATTTATAGAGGCATATTGGGAAATGGTGGTTGTGACATTAATTTCAATGTAGTGGGATAATTCTCCACAACTTTCAATAGGGTCATTACTTGAACCCTTGACCTTATTGGTCCATTTTATCTTGCAACCCCAGCGGGGTCTAATCACCTTTTTCATACGCTCCTCCTATCTTGGAATGTGAATAGTGATATTAAGGGATTTTCTGGGTGTGGTTGTCGAACAGGCCCTGAACAGTAGAGGTTCGTCTTGTGATGGGAGTAACAGGTGGGATGCTACCTATTTTCATCCCAACGTTGAGAACACTAGTTCCCTCTATGGTGATGATGATGGAAATTCCCCCAACTCTGTGGGGAAGGGGTTATTTGGGGCCACAATTGGTATTGATTGGTCCCGTTGTTGAGGATCCAATGATTCTAGTCAAGGATTTTATGACTCCTGAGATTGATATGAAGATATAAATTCTCCAAGCCTAGTAGGGTGGGGATGATCTAGAATCACCGTCGATGTCCCTAGGGTCTTATCAGGGGATGATGAACTTGGTGATGGTGATTGTGATATAAATTCCCCTAGTCGGGTGATCTTGGGTTTCCTTCCAGCTGTTTCCAAAATGTATTGAATCCTCTTGATGATCCGAGAGGTGGAGGTGGTGATAGATATTCCCTTGGCTCGATGAGTCGAGTCCTCTCCTAGATGGCTGATATGGCAGTTTCTATTACATCATGTTTGATGTGTCATAACTATTATCTCATGGGAGATAGGTGCGATGGAATCCTATGATGAGAACTATTCTTTATGGAAATTTGTCTAGGTGATCACAACTTCAGTCTCTGTGTCTAAAATCTATTCATATTTCTTTGAGGGGGCATTTTTTGGTCTTTTTGGCTATCCTCTACCCCCATTTGTGATTTCTAGGAACCATTGAATTGGGGGAATTCTGTTGTAGTGACCAACTGGACTGAGAGTTACCTGGTCCCCTAATATTATAGGAGTCTATAACATTTCAGGATTTCATATCTTAGGGGTTTTATTGTTCCAAGGTAGCAGAAAAGTGTAACACTCAATACTATTCCCATACTCGAATAAGGATGCATGACATGGCTTTGGAGATCACCTGATAAAGAGTTTTTGATGCAATGGCGGCAGGAGTGTTGTAGATTTTCTCTGTGGTTTTCTGGTTTTGGATCTCAGTCCATCGATAAAGTAGCTAGATCCAGCGAAAAAAAGAGTAGTTTAATATTCTAAAGGTGACCCTCGTATCCTAGATAAGGGAGTTGTATATCCTTTATCTATTGATGAGTAACCTACATATTGTTTCATAGATAACGTATGAACTCATTTTCTAGATCATCTAGGATCTCATATATAGAAGTAGAGAGGGTCCTGAACATGATGGGTATGTTTTTTCCAGCTAACTCTCTCCATATGTCTATATAGACCTCCTCTTCATTAGAATTACATGCCTCCATCTAGTTATACCATAGAAGATAATTCTCAATGTCTCCTGTTGATGAGAGTGGAGTGCTACTGGAATTTGATGGGGAACCTAATGTAGTTGACCCTGATGTTTCAAGCACCTCTCTATATAAATGTGTCAGAGTTTTGAGTACCTCTCTATATGGATGTGTTTGGGAAAGGGGAGTATTTCTTTGTCTATGAGAGATATCGATGTGTAGAGGTTGACCATGGTGGATGTTAGGAGTAGAGTCCATGCGATCCATCTCCACACTACCATGAGGAGGACTATTATGGTAATGAATGTCTTATTCTTTCACTTCTATAGAAGAGTCGATGAACCCTTGTGGTGTTGAGAATGTGTCTCGAACTACCTCAAGGATGCTGACATTGAGCGGATTAGGAATATGGGGCATGTTCTGCATCATGGTCAGAATATGCCAAACTGCCTTTTGGGATTGTGTAGAAATATGAGCCTAATGTATTATGGTTTTTGGAACTTTCTTATAATCATATGTTTTTGCAATAATATGAGTTTGTTACTGAGAAATTATCAAATTATGTTGATGATTTGTCTCATTATCGATAGAAATATAATCTTATACTAAGGCATGTGTCATTCTCACTTGGTGAGCCTCAGTCAAGATGAGAGTATGAGCCTGATCCTACACCTTTGGGATATGTTGTTGGTCTTTCTTGGTAGAAATATATGTCTTCCCTGAGGCATGTGATGCTCTCACTTGGTGGTCCCCGGTTGGATCAGGAATATGAGCCTAGTCTGAATATTCATTCCTCACCGAAATATGCCAACAGACCTCCCTAACGGGAGAAGGGGTATGAACCTCCACTTGTTTTCCTTGGAATGATGTTAGTGTATTCGTCTGTCAGAAAAAGAAGGAATATGTGTTTGGATTCTATAATCTATCGTAATATGTTAGGCAGATTCACTAACAAGAATATAAGACTTCCCTGAGGCTTGTGCCATTCTCACATGGTTAGCCCAGCCATAAAAAGGATATATACCTGATTTTAGGCCTTTTAAGTATGTTTTTGGACTTCTTTGATAGAAATATATGACTATCCCATGGCATGTTCCCCTATCACATGGTGATCCCCAGGCAGAATGAGGATATGATCATAATCATGGGCATTTGGAATATGTTGTTGGACTTTTTTGATAGGCATGTGACCTTGTCCTGAGGCATGTGTTGCTGTCATCTGGTGAGCCCTAATTGGAATGGGAGTATGAGATTTGTTTGATTCATTGTCCGTTATCAGAATATACCGATAATCCTCCTGGATGGGAGCAAGAATGTGCACTTTCTCCGGCACAACCACTTGTTCATAATGATCAAAGTGTTGAGTTGTCCTGGATATAGGGATAGGAGTATGTTTATATCCATTTATCTACAACAGTGATGGAATATGTTGGTGGAGTTCTTCAATTATTGCTAAAATATATTTCCATTTTAGTAAAGTGTGTGGAGGGATATAAGCCTGCACATTTTACATCTCCACTATCATTTGGAAGATATCTTCGATTGGGGTAGGGATATGATCTCACTTCTATCCTCTTAGTGCCACTAGAATATTCCAATGGGTTTCATGCATGGGGGTAGTGATATGAAGCCCCATCATATCTATTGTGGGAATATGCCCACACACCTGTTCCAAGTGAGCAAGGATATGAGCTTGCTTGCTGGTCCCTTCCAGAATATGCTGGTAGGCATCATCGCCAAGAGTGGGGATATGAGCCATCTCCCAGATATATAGCATCCTGAACCTCCAATAAGTCTTCATTGTTTCCCATGCATGGGTTTCAGAAGCAGTAGTGTGTTGTATGGTACCCTCAGCAAGCAACTGGTGGGTAACGATGGGATGATGTTGGCGATGGTGTTTGATAGGAGCCCTCCTGGGTGACCCTTGAATTGAAAGGGAGTTGTATTTGGCTCCATAGTCTACTTTCATCAGATATGGAAGGTTTAAGTTATTGTGATCCCGTGATAAGCTTCTGAAGTTATTGGTTTTTGTGAAAAGGGATAATGGATTAGTAGTATTTTTTCCCAGGTGATGCGTATTTTCTAATTTTCGTGCTTGGAGAACCTCATGGGTAGCTTCCATGTACGGGATTGTACGATGTCGGTGGTACTCCCTGGCCATAATTGTTTCCACCTATCATTAGAGCTGTCGAGTAGGTGAGATAATTCTCTAACCTATGGGGGTGGCTTCTGTAGGTGATTTACCAGACCGATTTCTGGATGAAGAAGACATTGTCTCAGGTTGGGATGTTTCGATGAGAGCAGTACCTACAATCACACAGAAAAACAAGGAACAAGGTTACCTATTAGTCCAATATCTTAGGCATGATGTTATCAATTTGATATGCATGGTTAACACAATTGTATCATTTTCCTGATCCTTCCATTTGGCTCATGTTGACCTATCAACGCAAGGATGGACTTATAGGAACCCTGATTATAGAGGATCAGTGGTAAGATTTATTCTGTTCTTATTTCTTTTTTTGTATAGGATAGAAAAACAAAGTGTCCTAATTCTTGATTAACAAATACTTTTTTATTTCATAGATTTCCTTTGGTTTCACCATTTTTTTCATGGATAAGAGTGAATAAGGAAATTCCTAACAGATTATAACCCAAACATTTTTTAATTGGAGTTATTTTATGTCAAGTTTACCATTTTTGTTTCAATAAGTAAGAGATGACTATAACTACCCATAATTTACATACATTGATATTACTTCAAGGTTGAATAATATTAATTAGGTATAATATATTTATAAACTGGGAAACATAAAAAACTAGTTCATAAGACATCTTCACTGTCTCCCACTTATTTCATCATAACTAGACCCCTTTTTGAAATTTCTCACTTAATACCCTTCTTCATGACCTGGGGATAAGAAACATATGAAAGGGTGACCTAAAATTCTCTTTAAGGTTAAATAATGGAGATATAAATCATATCCAAATCATAAGACATAAGAACATAACATTTGAAATTATTATCCTGTATATGAAATATAGAAATATCATGCCATGGGATAAATCATGAAAGTTTATAAGAATCAATGAACGTAATCCCAAAAGTCATAATATAAGACATGAAGTTTTTTTCCATACACATAAGCATAGAAAATCATTTCATATTAGTCAATGATCATTGTGAAGACCATCATAGCAAAAAAAGTCCATTATTGAACCAAGTTCACTCCTCATTCCAACCCTCTATTACTGAACTGAGATCATTTTCTATTCTAGCCATGTCTATCTCATGAGATATAAATCTTTACCCAATTCATTGGAGGGAAATATAGGTCCCACCCATATAATAATGAAATCATTCTTATGTGTTCCACAAAAACATAAATCATTCATCATAGCATAACCCAAGGAAAAAAATGGGTTTCTTAAACTTCATTCCATCATAACATAATCCATGTAAAACAAATGGATTTCATAAATATAATTTCATTAAAAATATAATAAAACCATAATAATAATAGGGATAATATACTTGAAACATAACTCTATTAAATTATTCCATCATATATGGAAAATAATTTTGATTGAACACTTGAAATTAATTCTTGAGAAAAATATCATTTCTTCTTCAAAAACATTTTCTTTTATCAAAATGACACAAAATTTTAAAAGAAAAGAATTTATTTTAAAATAAACTTGAAATAATGTATATGAATATTCATGGAAATAAAGAGTTATGAAAACATAAAAATCAGTTCATGGTGTATAAGTTAAAAAGACATTCTCCTTATACTTTGACCAGAAAAGTAAAAAAGTACCTCATATCGAATAAAAAAAGATTCCTTTCATACCATTTAATAAAAATTAACCAATGGGTAAAATGGAATTTAAAAAAGTTATAAAAATATAAATAATATTAAATATATAGGAAATATGGATGTGGATGACAAATATACCCCAGTAAATACTTATGTAAAAATAATCTCAGATAATAGTGAGATTGCAAAATTATCCCTTACCTTAGGTTTGATTTCCTTTGTATGTATCCAAACCTCATGTATAATGATTTAAATAATTTCATTGACTTGTTTCAGAATCATATTAATTTTTATGATATCATATATGATTATATTATCATCTGTTTGTTAATATAATTTCACTATTACTTGTTATTTGGGTATTAACTGCTTCATTTTCTTATGCATGTTTTGTTGAATAAGTTCTGATTATCCATCATTTTTTATAGTTATATCATTAAAAAATTATATTAAAATTATATATATAATATTTATTCATTATATACATTTACATAATCATGATTTAATGAAGATCATGTAAAATGAATCACATCACATCGTGGAGAAGGTAGGTCGTACATGCGCACGAGCGACGATATCATTCCCATAATTGTTGAATGGTATTAAATTAAATGGTGTATAATATTTAAGAATAAATATCATGTTATAATATTAATATATATTTATTATCTACATCATTATACCCATCCAATTAATGTGGTGGTTAAAAACAAATTACACCATGGCATGGAGATGGTAAGTCGTACGTACACACGCGTGGTGATTACATTTTTCATATGATGAAAAAAAGTGGAATATTTTTACTCCATAATCATAATAACATATCAGTATATAAGTGATACTAGATTTATTACTTTATAATTAAACAAATCATGAAGAGTAACAACATTAATAAATAATTTTTAAAGAATCAGTAGAGAAGATTACCACTTCTTCGATGTGCTTCCCCTAAAACTCCTCTTAGAGCACTAGAGTTGGACTTTGAAGAATACCACAACCACTATAATGTAACTATGGAAGTATAAAAGGTAAAATGGTGGGGTATTTATGAGATTGAAGGATAAAATTGAAGTTAATAAGTAATGTAGGAGGTTCCCATTTATAATTGAGGTGAGGGGCACTTTTGGGATCTCCAAAAATATTAATTTAAAATAAAATCAAAACTCATCCAAAAATCTCTAAAATGTCCCAATTTCGAAGATGATATGAGATAGGGTTGTAATATCATCAACCAATAGATTTTATAAAAGTATTAATATCAATTTAAACCTTATCATTTTAATTAACACTTCGTTATTCTATTTATTTTTTAACTAGGGTAAAAAATATTTCAATATTAAAAGGGTGAAATATTTACTTATTTCATGTCATTTAGACCATAAATAAATACCTTATAACATTTTTGAGAAATTAATAATTAATATATATTTTAAAAAATGTTTTATTATTTTTAAATAATTTAATAAAACATTATTTTGATAAACAATCAAAAGTGTAAATTTTGACACTATTTAATTAATTGATTTTTAAAAATATAAATACAACAAGTTAACTTCAAAAAAACAATTTTATTATATTAATAAGAGATAACTTTCATCAATAAAATTTATTATACATATCAATTATCCCAAATTATATTTATTTTTACATTTTTAATAAAAATTATTTGTTATCTCTATTAATAAAATAATCAATACATCAATTATGTGTAATTATTTAATATACTTATTTATTGAATAAAAATTAAAAATAAATTAAAATAAATTATATATATTTAATTTATTTCTTAATAATATTTTTAGTTAAATTTATCTTCTATAAAATCTAACATTTAAAATTTTATATTTATTAAATTATGAATGTGACAATTTTAACATCACTATAAATAAAATAATATAAGTGTCACAATCTCTTCTATAAGGATAAAAATGGTCACTAACTCAACCATTGGATGTTTATGGTCAATATATACTCTAATAATAAAATTTTGTCAAGTTTTTTGGTCTTTTTATGGTTATTAAAAATTTAATAAAAATTGTTTTATTGATTTATCATCAATTAATTAATTTTTACATCATCAAATTATAAGTCTTTAAGGTAATTATTTATTTACTAAAAATTATAAATAAATTACCATGATAAAAAAAATTATATTTCAAATGAATATTTATAATCGAATTTATCTTCTGTATAACCTTTTATAACAAAATGATATAGTTATTAAAATTTGAGTGAGACATATTTAAGTTTTCTTTAAATAAAATAAATTTAATGTTTTAATCTGATTCAAGTAGCTTACACTGGACACCATTTTGACCAAAGGATGATTTAGGTCGAAACTCACTCATATAATGATATTAATACAAGTGTTAGGGTAATTTTATAATAGTGTTCTTATCCTTAATTACCTAATTTACCCTTTTACCGTATTGATAAAAAATACTGAAGTTACAATTCATAATGCCCCAAAAAATAAAGATATTTAAATAATTTAAACCTAATGATTCCAAATATGGAATCCATTTTTTAAAATTCAAAACATATAAGTTGCAATAATTAATTTAAAATTAATCTCATTTTCAGAAAGAGAGGACAAGTTTTAAAAGTTAAAACATTACAAAAGATTAAAATGTTTTTACATCTGAATTTGATGTTAAATTAATGTTAATGATGTACATTATATTGAATGATAAAAATATATTATATTATACTTTAGAACCATTAAATATTATAATTTAACCATATAAATTATTTCAATGAAAAAAGTTGTTTTTAATTAAAATTTAGTGTATTTTTACTATTTATCAAAACTTGAAAGTTATCAAAAAAAATATTAAAAATTCATTAAAAGTAAATTTTTATATCCTAATTCCAAATAACATTTTTATTTTATCATATAAAAATTATTAATGTGTTAAAATATTAATTTAAAATGGGTTTTCTACTAAAAGGCAGAAAATTACCCTTTTGAAAAATATAGGTTTTTATACATCAAATAGTGTTTATTCATACCCTATGAAAAAAATATCTATTGGATGAATATAAAAGATATTTTATTAATTATAAAAAAAAAATATTTCATTAATTTTATTTACTAATAATAATTCACTCAATTTATTAATACAAAAATACAAATATATAATTGATTTATATTTTTTATAAACAATTGGTAGTGGATGGATTCACCATAAATTTTCATAAGTTAGTTATATTTATTAATGATTACCTAATAGATAAGTTAAAATGATCATTTTATACAAAGGGAATCTTGCAGTTTTTCTAAACCCACAATTGCATACAATGCAATCTATTGAATAAAAAAATATTTTAAAAAATATATTTCATAAAAACATTCGGGTGTTGCATTATACCCCCCTTAAAATAAATTTCACCCTCAAAATTCATCACTTGGATACAAACATGTAAGGATATATCTCCCCCGTCTTATCCTCAAGTTCCCACATAGCTTCCTTAAATTGGTGGTTCTGCCACAAAACTTTAACCAAGTTAGTGGTCTTGTTTGGAAGAACTTTTTCACTACAATCCAGAATCTCTATATGTTGTTCTTTATAAGATAGATCTTACTCTAGTGGGTATTAATTATGAGTTTAGTATATTTGAATGATCAGGTATGTACTTTTTCAAGAGAGATACATGGGATAAATCATAAACTTGATATAGATTTGGTGGAAGTGCCAATCGGTAAG
Source organism: Viscum album (assembly GCA_963277665.1). Taxonomy (NCBI): domain Eukaryota; kingdom Viridiplantae; phylum Streptophyta; class Magnoliopsida; order Santalales; family Viscaceae; genus Viscum; species Viscum album. The sequence continues at coordinate 410,572,388 of OY728125.1, read as the reverse complement.
CTAACTTCCCATCACGATCCAAATTTTCAAAAAGATAAATATACCTAGGGATCAGTTTTCCCTTCTTTAAAAATATCATTACTCTATTTTAGGGAGTTATTCATAGAAAAACCATGTCACCCACTTCAAACTCTAGGTCTTTTCTTCAATTTTTATCATAATTTTTTTGTCAAATATGAGCTTCTCATATGTATTGTTGAATATATCTTACATTTTCTTCCATTTCATCAACAAGATCTGGTCTTAATAGCTTTATTTCCCCAAATTTATCCTAGAAAGTTAGATTTATGCACTTCTTTTCATATAGGGATTCATAAATATCCATCTTAATACTAGAGTGAAAGATATTTTTGTAATAAAATTCCACCAAAGGTAGGTGTTGATCCTAAAAAACCTTTGAAAACCATAGAGTAAGCTCTCAACATGTCTTATAGAGTTTTAATTGTCTTATCAGACTAAACATATATCTGAGGATGATAAGAAGTGCTAAAACATATCTCTATCCAGATCCGGGTGAATAATTCACCAAAACTTCGAGGTAAACCTTGAATCCCGATCAGATATAATGGAAAGGGGTTGTCCATGAAATATTACCACTTAATTTTCATATATCTTAGTAAGTTTATCAAGAGATAAATCCTCTCTAATAGTAATGAAGTGTGTTGACTTTGTAAGGTGATCAAATATAACCCATATAGCATTATGGACTTTAGATGTTTTGGAAAGTTTGATGAAAAATTCCATAATGGTGTTTTTCCATTTCCATTCTGGTATGGATAATGGTTGTAACATCCCCTTAGACTTCTGTATCTCTGCCTTAACTTTCTAACAAACCAAGCACCAAGATACATATTCAGTAACATCCATTTTCATTCTATCCCACCAGAAATACTCTTTCAGGTCTCTGTACATCTTTGTGCCTCTAGGATGAATAGATAATGAAGAACTTTGAGGCTCGTCCAATATCTCCTTCTTTAATGTTGGTATGGGAGGAATAAAAACTTGATTCCAAAACCTTATTATTCCATCACAATCAAGGTTGGATTCAAAAACATTTCTCACCTTCTTTTGTATCTCTACATCTTCCTTATTTTCCTCCTTAATCTTCATTTGTATAGATATTTGAACATTCAATTGAGAAAGATAAGATTTATCCCCTTCTTTAAAATTTCTAGATCCATCATTTGAAAATCCATAAATATCGAATATTTTGTGATCCTCATCATGGATAGGCTATCATGGTTCTTTCTACTCAAAGCATCTTCCACCTTGTTCACTTTTCTAGGGTGGTAATGTATTGAGAATTCATAATCTTTAATCAACTCCAACCATATTCTTTGATGCATATTCAATTCCTTTTGTGTGAAAATATACTTTAAACTTTTATGATCAATATAAATATCACACCTTTTCCCATAAAGATAATGCCTCCATATATTTAGTGCAAAGATTACTGTATCTAACTCCAAATCATGATTTGGGTAATTTTTCTCATGGATTTTCAATTTCCATGAGGCATAAGCTATCACCATATCATTTTGCATTAGAAAACAATCCAACACCTTCTTGTATGCATCACTATAGATCACAAACCTTTCTCCACTACAAGGTAGTGTGAGCATAGGTGCACTGGATAACCTTATTTTAGCCCTTTGATATTCTCTTCACATTCCCCCATCCACGTGAACTTAACTCCTTTCTGAGTTAACTTGGTTAGTGGATTAGATAATCATGAAAAATCTTTCACAAAACGTCGATAATATCCATCCAAACCAAAGAAACTTCATATATCAGTTACCATTGTTGGTCTCGGCCAACTTTGAATAAATTATGTTTTTTCTGGATCCACAAATATCCCCTCTCTTGAGATTATGTGACCCAAAAATGAAACTTTTTGAATCCAAAATTCACACTTAGTAAATTTTCCCTAAAGCTTCTCCTTTCTCAGGATCTTCAGTAAAATTATCAAGTGATATTAATTCTCTTCCTTGATCTTAGAATAGACAAGAATATTATATATAAAGACTACCACAAACTAATTAAGTTAGTCTCTAAAGACTCTATTCATTAGATCTATGATAATAGTGTAGAAATTAGTAAGACCAAAAGGAATCACTATAAATTCATAGTTTCCATACCTTTTATGGAATGTTGTCCTTGGTATATCCTCCTTCTTGAACCTTAATTAATGATATCCTAAATGAAGATCAATATTGTAAAATTATTGATCTCTATGTAGTTGGTCAAATAATTCATCAATGTGGGGAAGAGGATATTTGTTTTTTATAGTGATCTTGTTGAGTTCTATATAATCAATGAAGAGTCTCATTGATACATCTTTCTTCTTTACAAATAGAACAGGTGCTCCCCAAGGTGATGCACTAGGGCGTATGAATCCCTTGTCAAGATTCTCTTGGATTTTCTTCTTCAATTCCTGCAACTCAATTGGGGTCATTCTATAAGGTGTCTATGAAATAGGAATTCCACCTAGTATGAGTTCTATTGAAAACTCAACTTCATGATTTGGTTGAAGACCTGAAAATTCTTTCAAAAAGACATCATCAAACTATCATACAATGGGTGTATTATTAGTTAAGGGTTTCTCTCCAACCATTTGAGATATATAACCTTCATTTATAAGGATCAAGACCCATGAGATGGATGAAATTTTCATTGGAAGTTCATACTCATCCTTGCATTAATAGATGATCATAGATTGATCTAGAATATGAAATGTGACTTCCCTTGTATAGAAATTGATATGAGCTCCATATAGAGAACTCCAATCCATGCCAATAATCACATAAAATTACACTATAGAAAGGATCACAAGATTTTCAAGAATCACTTTCCCGCAAACTTCAACCAGACAAGAATGATAAACTTTTTATGTGACGGTTGTTCCATTAGGTGTTTTCACAACTAACTCAACATATAACTGTTGAGTTAATACAGATATACCTTTAGAAAATTCTTCAGAAATAAAAGAGTGGGTGGGTCCAGAATCAAATAAAACATTTTCTACTTTAGATTAGATGGTAAGTGTACCATTCACCACTTCATTATCATACTCCACATCACCGATAGTGATTGCATATGACTTGCATTTTTCTTTGGAATTAAAAGTTTACTAACGTAGATCATCATCAATAACCCTTGGATTAGGGAATTTATTAGAATAGTTCCCTATTTCCTTTAACTTGTAACATTTAAGTGTAGGAGGTGCATTTTGTGTAGCCTTTTCTCTATATGCATCATTATAAATCTTTTTCACATCACTTCAGCATTCAACTTCCTAATAACCTTCTTTTCCACACTTAAAACATTTAATAGTCCCTTTAAGACAATTTCCTCCATTTTTATTTCCACACTTTTAGCATAAGGAAAAACTCATCATCTTTTCCATGTGGTCTTTATATTTTCTCTTGAATTCCATTTTTCTCTTCTTATCAAATCCATAGGACTGATGGGTTACTCCAATATACATCTCAACCTTAAGAGAACATCAGATGATTTCTTCATAGCTATTGAAGTCCCTTATGAATAATTCCCTTCAGAGGCTTGGTTTTAAGCCACTAAAGAATTGAACAATTTTAATCTCAAGTTGGATAATAATTCCATATGTGTACCTTGAAAGTATTGTAAAATTTTCTTCATAGGTACCAACAGATTCATCATCCTTTTTCTTAAGTTTAAGGAACTCCTTATCTATCTTTATTCAATGAATATGAAGAAAGTACTTGTTGAAAAATAATTTCTTGAACTTTTCCCATCCCAGGGATTCAATTTAATATCTTTTCCTCATATTATTAATAAGGTTCCACCATTTATTAGCTTTTCCTTAAAAATTATAAACTCCTATGATGACTTAATCATGTTCTGAACATTGGAGAACTGAAAATATATCTTAAATGGTACTGATCTATTTTTCAGCCACTAATGGATCAGAAGACCCACTGAAAAAAGGTGGATGCTGCCTCATCAAGGACTCAACAAAATGTTTTTCCCTCCTTTGCTTGTTTGGAAGTCCCGCATGATTCATATCTTGAGAAATTTGTGTGAGCATAACTACAATATTTTTCATTCTTGATCCCATAACATTTGGTTTCTTAGGAGGACAATCATTTCATTCCCATCACATTCAGCATTAATGTGGTTCCTTCAAGTTCCAACCATTGACTAAAACCAAGAATCATAGTGTGAGGAACACTAATCATAATGGAAAAACCACATAATCAAGAATAAAATTTCAATTTAGAACACTTTAGGTTTTATCTTGAGTTATTCATGATCATTTCTAAAACACTAGGATTGTAAACTATACTTTAACATATCCTTTGGGTTCTAACTAAGGTTTTCTCATCATAGTCTCCAAAGGTTAACTATACATTTCCCACAATACCAACTATAATGACCCATACTTTACATACATTGATATTACTTAAAAGCTGTATAATATTCATTAAAAAATATAACAAATCCATGATAGAACCATATAGGTATAGTGTCTTTAGAAACTGGGAAACATAAACAACTAGTTTATAAGACATCTTCATTGTCTTCCACTTATTTCATCATAACTAGACCCATTTTTGACATATATTACTAAATACCCTTCTTCATGACCTGGGAAAAGAAAAATATAAAATGGTGATATCACATGATCAGTAAGGGTAAAAAAGGGAGATATCAATCATGTCATAATCATAATACATAAGAAAATAACATTTTAAATTTGTATCCTCTATGTGAAAGATCATGATATCATGCCATGGGATAAATCATTAAAGGTTATAAGAATCAATGAACATAATACCAAAAGTCATAAAATAAGACATGAAGTTATGTGGAATACACATAAGCATAGAAAATCATTTCACATTAGTCAAGGCTCATTTCCAAGACCATCATAGCAGACAAATTCCACTACTGAACTGAGTTCACTCCTTATTCATGTTCTATATTACTGAATCAAGATCATTTCTTGTTCCAACCATGTCTATATAATGAGATATAAATTATTACCCGGTTTATTGGAGGTATATACATGTCCCACCCATATCATAATGAAATCATTCATACATTTTCCACAAAAACATAAATCATTCAACATAGCATAACCCAAGGAAGAAAATGTGTTTCTTAAACATCTTTCCATCGTAACATAATCCATGTAAAACCAATGGATTTAAAAAACATCATTCCATAAAAAACATTTTAAAACCATAATAATAACAGGTATAGTATTCTTGAAACATAACCCTATTAAATAATTCCATCTTACATGGAAAATAATTTTGATTGAACACTTGAAATTAATTCTTGAGGAAAATATCTTTTCTTCTTCAAAAAAATTTTCTTTTCCCAAAATGTCACACAATTTTAAATGAAAAGAATTTATTTTAAAATAAACTTAAAATATTGTAGAGGAAGATTCATGGAAACAAGGCATTATGAAAATGTAAAAATCCATTCATTCCATATAAGTTAAAAAACATTCTCCTTGTACTTTTGATGGAAAAGTCAAAAAGTACCTCGTATTCAATAACGACAAAAGATTATTTTAATACTGTTTGATAAAAATTCATCAATAGGTAAAATGGACTTTAAAAAATTGTATAATAATAGAAATAATATTACATATTTAGGATATATGGATGTGGATGATAAATATACCCTAGTAAATACTTATGTATAAAAAATCTCGGATAATAATGAGATTGTAAAATTATCCCTTACCATAGGTATAATTTCATTTATATGTATCTGAACCTACTGTATAACGAAAAATAATTTCATTGACTTATTACAAAATTGTAGTCATTTTTATGATATCATATATGACCATATTATCATCTATTTGTTAATAACATTTCATTATTACTTGTTATTCAGGTATTAACTTCTTCATTTTCTTATGAATGTTTTTTTTAATAAGTTTCAGTTCTCATTAATAGGTCATAATTATATCATTTAAGAATTATATTAACATTATATATATCATATTTATTAATTCTATACATTTACATAATCATGCTTTAATAGAGATCATGTAGAATGACTCACATCGCATCGTGGAGATGGTAGGTTGTACGTACCCACAAGCGACGATATCATTTTCATAATTGTTGAATGGTATTAAAGTGAATGGTGTATAATATTTAAGAATCAATATCATGCTATGATAATCATATATAGTTATTATTCTCATTATTATACTCATCCAAGTAATGTGGTGGTGATAAACAGATTACACAACAGTGTGGAGACGATAAGTCACACGTACGCACGCGTAGTGATTTCATTTTTCATAGGATGGAAAGAAAGTGAAATATTTTTGCTCCATAATCATAATAACATATAATTATATAAGTTATAATAGATTTATTACTTTATAATTAAACAACTCCTGAAGATGAAGTAGAAGAAGACATAACTTCGAAAGAATAGGTAGAGGAGATTACCCCTTCTTTGACGTGCTTCCTCTAAATATCCTCTTAGAGCACTAGCATTAGGGTTTCAAAAATACCATAACCACTAGAATGTAAATAAGGATGTTTATAAGGGAACAGGTAAGGTTATGTCCGAGATTTAAGGCTCAAATATAAGTGAATAGGTGAGGGAGGAGGTTCCTGTTTATAATTGAGGTGAGAGGCACTTTTGGGATCTTCAAAAATATTAATTTATAATAAAATAAAACCCCATAAAAACTACCAAAATGTCCCAATTTAGAATATGAGATGATATAGATTTGTAATATCATCAACCAATGTATTTTATACAAGTTTTTTGATCAATTTAAACATTATCAATTTAATTAACACTTAGTTATACTATTTAATGTTTAACTAGGGTAACAAATATTTCAATATTAACAGGGTGAAATATTTACGTATTTGATATCAATTATACCATAAATAAATATCGTAGAACATTTTATACAATATATTAATTATTTTATATTTTTTAAAATGTTTTAAGATTTTAAAATAATTTAATAAAACATTATTTTTATAAGAAATCAATAGTGTCAATTTTAAAACTATCCAGTTTATTGATTTATAAAAATATTAAGATAACAAGTTAAATTTGAAAAAACTATTTTATTATATTTCCAAGATGTAAATTCCATCTATAAAATTAATTATACATAGTTATTATTCCAAATTATATTTATTTTAACATTTTTAATAACATTTATTTTATATCTCTATTAATAAAATAATTACTACATCTATTTTGTGTAATTAACTAATATAATTATTTGTTGAATAAAAATTAAAAATAAAATACAATTATTAAGATAAATGTACTAGATTTTAGAAGAATATTTTTAGTAAAAATTATCTTCTGGAAAATACAACATTTAAAATGTTATACTTATTAATTTATGAATGTGACAACTTTAGCATCACAAATAAAATAATATAAGTGTCGCAATCTATTCTATAAGGCTTCAAATGGTCACTAACTCAACACTTGGATGGTTATGCTCAATATATACTCGACCAATAAAATTTGGTCATGTTTTTTGATCTTTTTATAGTTATTATAATTTTAATAAAATTTATTTTATTGATTTCTCATCATTTAATTAATTTTTACATCATCAAAGTATAAGTCTTTAAGATAATTATTTATTTTATAAAAATTACAAATAAATTACCATGATAAATAAAAACATTTTATATTTAAAATAAGTATTTATAATCAAATTTATATTCTGTATAACCTTTTATAAAAATGATATAGTTGTTAAAATTTGAGTGAGACATATTTGACTTTTCTTTAAATAAATTAAATTAAATGTCCTAATCTCATCCAAGTGACTTCCAATGAACACCACTTAGACCAAAGGATGATTTAGGTCTAAAAACTCATAAAATTATGTTAAGACAAGTGTTAGGGTAATTTTATAATAGTATTCTTATCCTTAATTACCGGATTTACCCTTTTAGTGTATTAATAAAAATTACCGAAGTTAATATTCCTAATGCCCAAAAAATAAAATAAAGTTATTCAAATAATTTAGACCAAATGATTCCAAATATGGAATCCATTTTTAAAAATTCAAAACACAAAATGTTCATTAATTAATTTAAAATTAATCTTATGGTTAGAAAGAGAATGAGTTTTTAAAGTTAAAACATTGCAAAAGATTGAAATGTTTTTACATATGAATTAAATTTAACATTAATGATAATGAAATACATTATATTTAATTATAAAAATATATTCTATTATACTTTAAAACCATTAAATATTATAATTTAACCATATAAATTATTTTAATGAAAAAAGTTGTTTTCATTTAAAATTTATTATATTTTTACTATTCATCAAAACTTGAAAGTTAATAGAAAAATATTAAAAATTCATCAAAAGTAAATTTTTATATCCTTTTTCCAAAGAACATGTTTATGTTTTCATATAAAAATTATTAATGTGTCAAAATCTTAATTTAAAAGGGGTTCTCCATTAAAACGAAGAAAATTACCCTTTTGAAAAATATAGTTTTTTATACATCAAATATGGTTTATTCATACCCTATGAAAAAATATCTATTGGATGAATTTAAATAATATTTTATTAATTATATAACATATATATTTCATTAATTTCATTTACAAATAGTAATTCACTCAATTTATTAATTCAAAATTACAATTATATAATTGATTTATATTTTTCATTAATAATTAGTTGTGAATGAATTCACTATAAATTTTCATAAGTTTGATATATTTATTCCTACTAACCTAGAAGGTAGGTTAAAATGGTCATTTTATACTAAGGGAATCTCACGGTTCGTTTAAACTCATGATTGCATGCAATGCATGCTATTGAAGAAAAAAATTATTTAGAAAATAATATTCCATAAAAACATCTGAGTGTTATAATGACTATAATGCATGTCTGGACTGGTCTTGTGGTTGATTTTGGGGGGTTTATTTCTTTCATAATAATCATCACTAGGTACCATTTTCATTATTTTTATAAACTCTCAACAATTACCTTATCCATAACTCGGTATGAACCTACTTTCCAAAGATAGGTGGTCAGTTGGGGTCTCAGACCCAGTGTCACTTAGGGAATCACATTGGTTAAGAGGATGAGAGGTTGATCTCATTACACATTTTTTAGGGGAATTATTGCCTACTCTAGGAATCTATTATATATTTAAGATATGTTTGTGAAACTCTTCCTAATCCCGATGCAGGACTAGTTACCCTAACAAAATTACCATGGGTTAAATCTTCCCTTTTCACAAAGGAAAGGGAAGAGTCTCATCATTGAATCCATCCATATGTATCTGAGTTTCTTCATTCATTTATCAGTAATGAATAACTACTTTATGTGTTGAAGTCATGTTACCAAATAATTCAAAATTTTCTACCATGCAGGGAGGTGGTTAATATTCCAAGGAAGGTATTGAACCATTATGAGGCATCATATGTATCCTGGTTATTGAAAGAATCAAAACCCATGTAGTTCATTAAACCTGTGCATTTTAATTTATTTAGGAGAGGACATATTTGTAGGCATTTGGATATTAGATATTTGAACTTGAGTCTCAAGGATAAGTCCTATATATCCTAGTTATGAGATAAATAAGAGTTAATATTGATCGATGATGACCTTGGGACTGGCCCCCTGGTAGATTTTATTATATGAGGAATTTTCTTTTCATGCCACTCATTGGGGATTACATGATGGGATTGCCCTGGATGGTAGAGATTCAGTATGCCAATGAGTTATTCATTGAGGATCCCTAATCCCACGTGAGCTATACTTGGTATGAGAAATAAGGGAAAGAATGTGATCAACATCATTTTATATGGTCATTGGACTTATGTGTTGGGATGGTATGTGAGATGTTTTATATGGATCTTGAACATTGGGAATGTGTACTACATATTCTATTTATAATAGGAATCAGAGTTTTTGTTGTTTGGGAGTTTAACAACCCACTAGAGGGTGAGTTATTGATCTACTAATGGAAATGATTAGGTTCTGATGGTTAACAGGTCAAATACATATTGGGGATTATAATGATGTGAGTTCCAACTTTAATTTTGGATTAGGCCTTTGAAAGGTGTCCTACGTATCCTGGTTATAGCATGAATCAAATTTCTCGTAGTTCACTTGATCAGGGCTTGTACTATGAGGTTTACCTTATATATGGGGTGTGTCATATCACACCGTCGATTGGGGATTACACACTGAGATCACCTATTTCCTTGTATAGACTTATGGTGTAGATGATATGATCATGGAAACTTCCAAATTCTACATGATCTATGCTCGATGTTGGAAACAAGTGATAGTCGATGATTAGTCTTATTGAACATGGATGTGGGACTTACATGTTTGAAATGCCCTTGGGGTATTTTAATATGGATATTGGGACTTGGAGAGGAATCCTATGTATCTTGGTTATTTCAAGAATCAGAGTCATCGTATTTTACTTGATTGAGACTTACACACTGAGGTTTCCCTTATCATCAGGGCTTACACACTGAGGATGAACAAAGTGATCAAGCCCTAGGATGCCCTGTTGTTTGGGGCTTACACACTCATGTTTCCCTTTGATGGTATTCTTTTCTACCTAGTATGCACTGATTTTCCACTTGACATGCCTTGGTTGTCAACTGAAATGCATTGTCATGGGCGCCTTCAAATGATGTTCAGTTTCGGGTTACTTAGGTGCAGTAGAGTGGCTGACCAATGTCGTCTCTCAAAGGAGAAAGTAAATTTAACTACATATTAAAGGTATTTTAAAAATATAATAAAATGAAATTAGAATACTAAATAAAATTACGAGGTTTGTTTATTGTTTATAAATCAAGAATAAGTTTGTTGGAAGAAGATTGCATTTTTTTTAATTCTGAAATGAAAGTTGATTAACAAAGCACAACGAGAAGATGTTTTTTTAGAAAACTATTTTTAGAAAGTGTAATCGATCTAACTATACCTATTCATTTAATTATTAATCATTATAATTTATATTAATATCCACTTAATTATGATCCCCTAATTTGTTAACCCTCAAACCTTACGGGAGTTAACTTAACCACAAAGATGAAATTACTTAAACACTAGGCTAGTTTCGGAACACGCAATCACAACACCCTGCTTTTATTGATGTTCTAAGGTTAGCTTAGGGTAAGTGGTTAATTAGAGAACATATCCAATCTAGAAATGAGAATTAATTGAGTTTATGGATTATATTTGAACTCTACAAACTTATCTCATGTGGTCTTGTATTACTGATTAAGTTTGCGCTCTCACAATTTACACAAAATCTCAACCTCACGTGATTTGTGTTTATTGTTAAATTTCATGCTTAGTTTCATTTAAATTTAAAAATAAATTAATATATCATATTTATTGAATTATAGTTGCTCATTTATTCAAAATAAATGAATGAATAAGGTAAGAGGTAGATCAATTACTAAGAAAACTACTCTTCCATGGGCGATGTAGTCATCATTGAAACGGTTTGAATGTGCAAAGGTTTAGAAAGGGTAGAACCCAATCTCATTTTAACTCAAGAAATACAGCTCAAAGAGGAAGATAAAAGAAGAACAAATTTGAAAAAAACAGAAGGAAATAGAATAAATAAAATAAGAACAAATAAGTTTATTACGAAAACACAAACATTACAACATGAGGAAGAAGAAGAGGGATTCGATGAAGGGATCCTTGCTTCAAGAGATACCCTTATTGAATCGCTTGGCTACTATGATTGGAACCTCTTATAATATTACCTCAACTTCCTAATTCACTTCCCTAACCCCAAAAAATGAGAAAAACACCAATTTATAGAGTGGTGGGGAGGCTAGGTTCAAAGTGGTTTCAAGTGTGAATGGGGAATCTCGGCCAAATATTTTATTCCAACTTGAACCGCCCATTTGACCACCAAAATGCATGAATCAGTTATCCTTACAGGAGGATGATTCATAAGAAAATGATTCCTCGACCTCCTCTCAAAATTTGGGCCTAATCCAATCATGGATTAAGACGTTATGGCCCAAATACAGAACCCATTTCCATTCTGACGAGTCCTGACCAACTTTAACTGCATGGCCCATTTTCACCAACCAATTGCATGATTTAGCTCCAATTTCCTAACTAAAAATTTTAGAATATTATGTCATGAGAACATTTGAAAAATATTAAGTTCAAATAATTCAAATAAAATTATTTATGTTTGAAATACTACAGTGAATTTTTAATGGGTAAAACTGGAATTTTCATCAATTTTTCAAATGAATGATCTAATCCCAAATATTCTATAAATGAACATATTTAGCACAATGTGAGGAAATTATGTCATTTATTATCAATAAAATTGTGTTTTATCATATACCTGATATATTAGAGAATGTTTTCTTGATATGTCAAATGGAAATCATATGATCCAGTCGACTTGTCCATAGGACTTTGCATATCCTGGATGGCATGTCTATGGGTTTTCACATGATTGAGGCTAAATTTTCTGGAGTATGTCGCAAGAATCAAATGGACTACCATGAAATCCATTGAATTACCTAGCTAGCTTGTCTAGAGGGCGTCACATGATCCAACTGACATGGCTTGGTGTCATCGCAAGAGCTTGCTAACACATAGGGGATGTTGCGAGAGTTAGTGTGACATGTCTCGGAGGGTGTCACATGATCTAACAGAGATGACTTGGTTTCATCGTGAGAGTTAGATGACATGTATGGGGGATGTCATGAGAGTAAGTGTGGTATGTCTTGGAGGGCGTCGCATGTCCTGGTTGACATGTCTGGTGGGTGTCTTGAGACCTGATTGGCCTACCCAGAGGGTGTCACGAGAGCAAGTCGACATGCCCGGGTGCTACCACGAGATTCATCTGACCTGAAATAGTTCCATTATATGAGTCAGACGACATGTCTGAAGATCACCACAAGACTACGATGAAGAACCCAGAGGGTTTCACGAGATCTGGGTGACATACTTGTGGGGAATCGTATGACTTGCTTCGACATGTCTAGGGGACTTAACATGATCTAAATAGTATACCAAAGGAGTGTTGCGTGATCTAGACAACATATCTCAGTGTTTTCTTATGTCTTGGATAGTTCATGTGAAGTGAATAAGGGTCATCATGCATGTTCTTTAGCTTAATTCTCCCATATTTAGTCTTTTCTCTAGCCTTAATATTGAAAATGCCTTAGATTTTTTTAATGTTAGCTTAACTTTAAATATCGAATGATCTAGCAGGAGTACGGGATGTCCTTCGCATGTCCTACCAGATGTCCCTCATGTGATCTATGAGTGATCATGTAAAGTAATCTATTCATGGTGCATAATTTCTTTGGTTTTCCACTAGTATATTACCTGACAGAAGACTTGTTGGTCATGATATCAGCCACTACAAGAAATCCTATCCAGCACTGGTACCTTTGAATGTCAGAAATCCCTTTCATCTAAAATTCTATAGGTCAAGAGTCCTACCCTTTTTTCATGTCGAGGTGGGGAATTTATAGGCATCACCACCCAAGTTGTTTGGGTCTTAGTGTGGTGAATCTAGCGTGAATCTAGGCTAGAGTGGACAAAGGGATTTGGCGCCATGTGTTTTCGGAAGTCTCTATTGTGGACCGCTTCTTAGGGTGCCACCTGATTTTCGGTGACTGTGAGTCCCTCCATCAATGTTTCCTTTATTGGATTATTTCCAACTAATGGGGACTCATTTAATCATGCATTTATACTGAAGGATTTCCATATTGTCATATTTACATGTCCAAGGGCCTTTGTGAGATCATGATTCCTCTTAAAAGGGCTTTGCATGATCTAGAGTGACCTTTCCAGGAGTCTTGTGAGATTGTATCATGGACATCCTTAGCGTGTCGCATGGGTTTTATGACTATGAGTGCTTCCGCCTCCTTCCCTTTTATTTCCTTTGTTTTATGTGACAAATATTTGGACTCTTGTGAGATTGCATGAGTTTGTGAAGGATAATTAGTCTATTTTTGGGTGATGCGCCATGTGACCAAGAAGGTCATATGAGCGATACACAAGTAATTCATGGAAACCCCATTTTTTGTCCTTAGGGAGCCAAAAGGGAATCACGTAGTTGCCCAGACATACTCGAGGCCTTTTGCATGATGGGGATGAAATACCAGTGGTGTCTTGTAGCATCTTGCGAATCATCGGGAGCACATCTTGTGTCGTTCAGTGACCACGAGAGGCTTCTTCCTCTTACCCTTTATTTCCTTTGTTCTTTTATTCTATAAATGTTGAAATATTGGGTGCCCTAGACCCAACTATTATGTGCTTTTGATTACCATATCATGTATACAGTAAGTTATACATGATTTCATCTTATCATTATAGTGTAGACTTTTGTGCATCCACTATTGAAATGGTAATGTCCAAAGATTAATTGTCGTATCGAAAGGTTATAACAGTTCCCATGATATAATGAGAACCTCTAGATACTATGACATTAATCTTAAATATATATGTTCTATGGTCTAGATACATCTTACTAATTGGACATAGTAGATGTCTGACCATCAGGTGTTGGGGGCTCATAAGCATTGATACTTCTTCTCATGAAGTTCACACTTGGTGATCTCTAGTAGTGAGATCATGAGGACTGACCCGCCAATAGGAACACCACATGTTTCAGGTGTCATTGGATGTTCCTATCTACGATCATGTGTAATGGTCTCCTGAATTGAGATCATTACCAATGTATGTCATTTTATCGCATACTTTGATGCAATACGAAAACCATGGCAATGAAGTCATGGCGAGGTAGTTTGTGTCGGGTGCGTCATTGGTGGCATGTCATTGGTTGAATGGTCAAGAAAGGATTTGTCGGTTCTGGGTTATGGAAGTAATATATCTCAGTCCATGTTGATATGGATGGTAGTACCTTTATAAGACCATGGCCATGGCAGTCGAGGGTAAATTCATCCAGTTACATCAATAAACAATAAAGCAAAAAAAGGGCGATGACACAAGAGTGTGTCCTTCTTTATGAGATATTATAGACAAAGAGATTATATTACACAGTGCGTGTTCATAGGTTGGTTGTCACTGCTGTGACAATCCTTATTTCTTCAGGGACCACGATGGGTTGCTAAATCCCGCTCTTGGTCTGTGAATACTATTCACGGCTATTGAAATAAGGGCCTAGAGGGTCACACACAATAGCATATTCAAGAATCTGCCCTATTCAGTTGAATAAGAGTATTGGACATAGTGGGCCCCGCCACAGGGGTTCGGGAATTGTCCAAAGTTAAACGATCACCAATGCGATAAATAAATTCATATTATTCGAGTTTAGAATAATGATTATTGAATTTATTTATTAAATGTATTTACGAGTTTTAAGTAAATACATGAAAAAATATTAATTGACGAATATTAAATTATTCAAGGTTCAATTAATATTTATGGGAGCGATGAGTCGGGTTAATGACTTAATTATTATCATGTAATATATTTTAATATATTACAAGTAAATGATAATAATATTTATGGCTCAGTTTAGTAGTCATAAAATGTTGTTAATAGTGCGTTAAGTATTTGGGGCTGGCGAGGCAATACCGGGTATTTTAATTGAGCACTATAAATATAAGAGGAGGGGACTTTTCCAAATACTATTCATGGAGTTTATCTCTCCTCTCCTCTCTCCCACATTATAGATAGAGATGCTCTGGATCCAAGGAGCTCGGATGAAGCTCTCTCTCAGGCATCGCTAGCGAAGCGATGCGATGGTCGTTGGAGCGTCGAAGGCATCGTCGCAAATCCGCGCTAGCACCCAGATTACGAAAAACGGCGCTCCCACGGATTCTTTGAAGCGCGTGTGGACGATCTAGAGGAATTCGACTTCGGATTCTTCGAGCAGCGACCGCCAACGACGAGCAGACATCGTGCGTGCCTTCAGATTTAAACCAGGTATTTTAGGGTTTAATTTTGTGCTTAAAATCCTCCACGCCTGGTCCTCAGCTTTGACCAGGCTGCTCTTCATCGACGTCGGAAAGTTTACGTCGAACGACGGTGGAATTTTTTTTTTAAACCCACCTGTTTGGGGTTTCCGCTGCACGCCCGGTTCCAACAATAAAGGCCCAGGGGTCTTGTGAGTTTGTTTGGATGTCATCAAGGATAATTATCCTTCCCATTGGTGATGCATTACATGACCCTTACAAAAACAAGAATCCTCCACTTTTTAGACATTTCCCCCTATTTTTTAAGGTTTTTTGGATGGGTTGTTAGGAACTTGCCAATGACGAACTGTGTGGCTTGGGGGATCTTGTATGTCCGCCACTGCCCGACCACTGGTTGTCTGAAGCACCTTCATAAGAGTAGGAGGGCTTACTGAAAGGGGTTTTGTGGGATTTTTTGTAGGCTATGCACTACGCATAATCCTTTCACATGACCTTATGATGGTCACACGATTGTAGGTCTCTTAGAGGCTTTCACGGCCCATGGGTCTCAACCACCTTTTTATTCCACTAATTTTTGTGGGGAAAATAATACCCATATTCAGGCATTTATTCCTTTGTGAATTTTGTGATTCTCATTTGGTAGGTGTCAATAGTCACACGTAATATCATATTAAAGAATCTGCCTTGTTATGGTGAATATTATATATTACATGGTGGGCCCCACTATAAGGTCTGGGATTTTTCCAAGTTTATCAATCACTAATAAATAATAAATCATTATTATTCAAGTTAAGAATAATTAGGTTGAATTTATTTATTAAAATTATTTACTAATGTAAGCAAATACAAGGAATAATATTATACGAACGAATAATATTCCATGTCCATTTAATATTAGCGATATTACGAGTTGAGTTAAATGACTCGGTTTTATCATGTAATATATTAAATATATATTACAAGTATGTGATAAAATATAAATAATATTTATGATATATTTTAGTTTGTCATAATTATTTATTTATTTCTTATTTAGTGGGTGTTTTATTTCTGGGGGTCGAGGAACCCTAACTGGGTATTTGACCTCCCACTATATAAGTAAAAGAGGTCATCTCATTTCGATGTGTTGTTCAATCTAATGGAATGAGACCTTATCTCTCCTCTCACCTTCTAAAGAGGGAAAGTGTCTCTCCAAGTACCAATCCAAGAACACCTTCGATGGATCGAAGGCACGAGATAGATGTGGTTATCGCAACACTGAAGGATTCATTAGAGGTCTGTTCTAGAACTCGGATTTTGATGAACAAAAAGTATGTGGATTCTTGGAGCATGTGTGAATGGTCTATAGAGGTTCAGCTTTGTATCCTTCATGTAATGATCACTGGCATCTAACTGCATTTGAGCGTGCTTCGTTTCAAACAAGGTATGTGTTCATTTTATTTTTACATTCTTTGTTTAAATTAGATGAGATCCTCAAACTATATCAAGGCTCAGATCATCGGAGATGACAAGTTCCATCGTTCTAGTGATTAAAAATATTAAATTCTTGATCCATCAACTTCCACTGCTATAAATTGGTATCAAAGTGGTCTCATGAATTTTCTAGGCCAAGAAGATTAAATTAGATTTAAATTTTAGTAGAGCATAGTAAATTAGTCTCAATGGATCCGACTACGCTTTGATCCAATCTTGGATGGTCAAGTTGTGGCCATCCAAAAAATATTTATATGGATCGTACACTATGAGTTTTCAGGTAATAAAATAAAAAAACATATATTTTATAAATCTATGTGTTTTTACAATGGCGCAGTGTCAAATTGATGAGAAAAATATTCAGGTGACCTGGATAAATTCTGGCTAAGTCCGACCGGAATCCGGTGGCTTGATATCCTCCGGCAAGCAAATTGTTTTGTCCCACCATTTAAAATTGTTTTTAATAAAAAAAATATTATCCTATGATTGTGGGTTTTTGAAAAATCATAAGAAAAAAAATCAATTTGGTTGTGGAATATAGAGGCGATGCGAGACTTTGTGGGGAAATAATCACTGGTATGAATTTGAAAATGGGTTCTTGAAGAACCCAAGCAGATGGTCACCACTCCCTCTCCCTCTCCCTCCTCTGGTATATCCCGAGCGGCCGACCACTGAGCCACCGCCACTTTGCCTAGACCAGCCGGTCTAAGGCTACCTTTTGGATCTCACTCTGCCCTTTTCAGTTTTAGTCATCACCATTCACACAATTGCCTCCTCCCCAATCAGATATGGCAGTCACTGACACCCTGAGAAGCCCCCGCGCCACCCCTCACGTTCATCAGCCACCTTTTCAAACCCCATATGTCGTCGATGTGGCCTGATCAGGCTCTTACGGGTCACCCAAGGTATTTCCCACCCCGCAAAAGATTTGGAGTGGGTCAGCCCAACTTGGAACGAGTCTAGGTGGACCGATCTAAAAAAGAACTCCCTTGCACAATGTATGTCCGGCCCGAAATGGGTCCGTGCGGAGTCATCCCAACCCGCACAGGCCTTGTGCAGAGTTTCAGGACCTGTTCATAATTTATTTAATCAAAATTAATTAAGTTAATTAAATTAATTTTAGTATTAAATTAAAGTAATTTAAAAATAATTTTGTTTTAAAATACATATATTTTAACACCCAAATAGATAATTAATTTAATTTTTGGCATTAAAAAAAATTAATTTCAGGACCAAATAAATTATTTGAATTTAAATAATTCGTTTAATTTATTGATAAGTCTTTGTACTTTAAATTTACTGCAATTTAATTTTATTGTGTGTTTAATTATTATATCGACTGGTCTTGAGCAATTTACCGAGCTTGTGTATGTCTGGATATTTTATTTAATTATTTATTATCTGCGTACAATGATTGTAAATAATTAATTATTTTTAATAATGGTTTGTGCATAATTTTCCTTTCGGTCAATATGTATATGGGAATTCAAGTACAATTTATTTGTTTGTATTTTGTACTCTTGAGACCCTCTTGCCCATGTGTGAGTATTATTGTACCATGATGAGGATGTGGAAAGATGCAGACAATGCCAAGTCAAAGAAAAATCCTGACAATAATTGGATACACTGGAAGGCGAGTTGCATCATGATTCAAACTACGACTCAGGTATGATTCTCCTAGGTCATGGTTGATCCATTAAGATTAAATGGATCGACCAATATTAGATTCCCAAGACCAGTCAGGTATTTTTATTTCCTTTATTCATTTTTTTTATTATTTATGTATTTTCGTGATAATGGGAAACACATAAAATAATAAACAATAAAAATGAAAAAATAAGCGATGGTTTTTTTCTATTAATATTTAGTTGTGAGCATGGAAACTTAGTATGGAAAGATTAATAGAAATGGATTACATTTTTTGAAAAATATTTAAAACCCTCATAGAAATATTAAGTCTAAAACACCTTCCATATTTTTAATTTGAACACAACCAGGTGTTCGGTTTGCTTGGTCAGCCATATTTGAGGGTGTCTCCTACTACTGGTGAGTTCTTATGAAAATGATGAGTTTTATTAACTACAGTTGGCAGCAAATAAGTAATCATAGCTAGCTTGTTGTGACTTCAGAGGCAAGTGTTGAGTAAATCATTTTTATGATTTTAGAAGCTAGGACTTCACTCAACATATCAATAAGCTGTGAGTTAATGTGGTTGGTTAGGAAAACGCCTACCTTAAACTCGTGGAGTAGTGGAGTAGCCATAGCATGTAGACAACAAGGATAGATTCGAGGATCATTTCCACTAGAATACTCAAGCTACAAAGTATTAAGATTATAGTAAAGACGGTTCCTATAATTCGATAAAATACTTGGATACATTTAATGATATAAATTATCAGTAATGTCTAATCGATAATCATAATAAAATTAAAATCTATTATATTTTGTTGTTATAGAAAATGGAAATAAATATCACAAGAACACTATGATAATCATGGAAAAATTAAATGTCTTAACCAGCATGAGTTTCCAAAGAGTAGTACAGATGATTGTGCACAATACTATGATATAAGAAATTCAAGGTGTTGCTGGAGTCCCCAATACATATTAAGCTACCTCGGGAATCGAGAGTGTAAAAATTCTTACAGGAGACTCATGTATGATGCATACGGTGGTTATATCATAATGATTTCATCAATGTCCAATGTTATTTGTGGATACTACATCAGGACATGCACTAATGGAAAATAGACATATCCCCACGGTTTTCTCCAAAACCATGGGTATAGACCCCCCCCCCCATACCCACGGTTTTAGAAAACCATGGGTATAGGTGTCTATTCAAGATTTATACCCACAGTTTTCCAAAACTGTGGGTATAGTGGGGTCTACCCCCACGGTTTTCCAAAACCGTGGGGATAGGTCTGGGCTAAAATACCTATACCCACGGTTATGAAAAACTATGGGTATAGGTCACTTTTGTGTGTGCGGGAAAAAAAAATTCCCACGGGAAGGAATTTTTTTTTTGCGGGAACCCTATACCCATGGTTCTTCCCTCTATACCCACCGTTTTTATAACTATATTTAACTATATATATATATATATATACATATAGGTGATGTTAGGGTAGTGTTTAGACGCGATGTTTGCATGGAAGAGGTTGTGGGATCGAAACTCGGCGCCTGTATTATTTTAGGACCTATACCCACGGTTTTGAAACTGTGTGTAAAAGCCATTGACACCATGGCAATTGGCTATGTTTCGGTGACACGGTGGCTGGAAACCTATACCCACAGTTTTGGAAAACCGTGGGTATAGGCTGCAGACCTATACCGATGCCGTTCTAGCCCACGGTTCCCAAAACCGTGGGTATAGGCTATACCCACGGTTTTGGGGGCTATACCCACGGTTTTGGGGGCTATACCCACGGTTTTAAACTGTGGGTATAGGCCGTTTTTTTAGTAGTGATGGATGATATTCCATGTTGTCTCATCTCTGAGAAGCTTGTGAGGGGAATGAGAAGTGCGGATATGGATGGGTGATGATTAAACTAAATATGTGTTAATTGAAAGATAGATCATGATATTTCAATGGATCTCTTTCTCATATCATTTTCACATATTTACTCCATTATCTTTTAAGATAAAAAATGAATAGAATGGATTAAATGCTTTATTACCTTTTGGGGTAAGGTTTCCCAAGATAATAAGAATATTAAAGAAATATTCATCTTTATTTCTTATGGTGAACAAGTTGAAAGACAAGGCGAAAAGGCCAATTGAAAGCATGATTTCAATGGCACCTTCATAATGTTTACCAAAGAAAGATGTATTAAATACAAGGTTATTTGATTCACATCTCATGAAATAAATCTATGGAATTTTAAATATTGAATTAAAGAAGCAAGTAATCACTTATTCTTCAAGTGTATTCATCAATTGTATGTAATGTTTCTATAATAATTTTTGGGTATTAAATACAATATGCCTATTACATATGTGAATTTAAATACAGTAACCAAGTAAGTATAGAAACATTACAATAAGTAAGGTGTATTCTCTAAGAAGATGAGAAAGAGTGGTTCCTAAGTCAACGATAAGAATCCCACAACTTATAATTTCCAAGTTAATGATTCTAGATTAACTTTTGTTAATTATTACCAAAACATTTATCTCATGTGTCCTTTGGACACAAGGAGACATTATTCCAGTTTAGGAATGAATTCTATTTGTGGTGTTTAATACTCAATCAAAATTTCAGTGATGCATGAATCACGATCAATACATTATGAAAATAAAATGTAAGACTTATATACCTAGTTGTAGAAATATGATTATTTGTCAAGTAAAACTAAAAGTGGATGTCAAGGATATACCCAGTATGGTATTTAGACTCAATAGAGATAAACACATTAAGTATTATCCAAAAGGATTTTGGAATTAGTTCAGTAAGTGAGCATGAACTATTCCAAGGGTAATCTAGTGGTAAATATACATCATTAGATTCCTTTAAGTGTTTATTAAGGTATGTGAAAGTTAAGTATGATATATTAATGTTCAAAAGATATGGTTTTCTTTGGACTGGTATTCCAAATAATATATTGACCAGGAACTCATCGACCATCATAATGTAGCATGGAGCAATTCATAAACATACATTGCCTTATCTACATTAACACTATGATGAAAATAAGGATGATCAATGATTAGTATTACATTTTAACATTGGTTAACAAAAAGTAGCATGAAGTAATTACTAAATGAAAATTATCTTATAAACATCAGAGTTATGATGTAAGTAAATGGCTATCGATGTTGAGACTAAAATTCATTGTAGATACTTCCATTATGTATCAAGACATGCATCGTAGGTAACGATGTTATCCCATAACCATATATCATCTATCATGAAAAATGGATATCATATGAGTTACAATATGATGGAGATCCATTATTTCATAAGAACACATGTTTCAATGTAAAGTGTTTGTTAAGGATATAAATAAACTTGTATCAAGAAAAACACAATGTGCATCTAAAGTAATTACCCTAAAAGTTTCTTAAGATATTATAGAAATCCCTAAGATAGAAAAGTTATAGTCAAAGTAATTGATTTTATTTCAATATAAAGGTGTACATATCTACTTGAAATAGTGGTAGAAATATTGACTTGGGTTTATTCAATGTTGTAGATGTACATGTAGTTATCATAGGAACAAGTTCCACAAGATCTCGTGGAAGAGGAATGTTCTAGAGACGCATACTTCATAGGAAGAATAAAACTATAATGATGGTTTTATATTCACCGCAGCTGGTGATACATTATTCATTGAGAATAATAATTCCTATAAGTAAGAAATGTATTAAAATTAACTAATATTGAAAAGATCAATTAAATTCAATAATGGATTTCATATATCAAAGTACATGGGGCTTATTATTTTTAATATCATGGTGGGTATTCTTGTGAGACGATACATGGGTGGTACGAGAATGATACTAATAAGGATCGATTGGTTATACCAAGTGATTATGCCTAAATCGATTATAATATTACTTTTAATATCTTATTTCTATGATCATTTTATTGAGCATTGGCTATCAATACCACCAATCATGGAAGGTGTCTTTATGAGGCAACCAAAAAGGGATGGTCACACCTAAAAAATCCAATAAGGGGTGAAAGTTACTGAAATATTGTTTAGGATTGAAGTAAGTAAAAAAGATCATAGAATATTCATTTAGAATGAATATTTTCCATGTGTATACTAGAGGTTAGTGGGATCATTATTTTTTTCCAAGTAAAATATGTTTGGTAACATATAGAAAACAACTATTGGTCTTATAGTTAGTTAAGACGAAGATAAAAGTAACTCTCCAGAGATTGAATTAAAGTACCAAATTAATTTATTGGTAACAAGATCTAAGGAGGTAGATATAGCAGTTTCCTAGACCTACTCAATCATACATATACTGACAATGTATTGAAAAATAAAAGTTAGAACAATTTGATTAGGGGTGTCTATGGGTCGGGTCGTAGGCGTTTCAGGGCTCGACCTAAACCAAAAGGTTTGGGTCGGGTCACATGCTTCATGAGCGGCTAACCTGACCCAACCCAACCCGTTGGGGTCGGGTTACCCGTCGCATGCCTGAAAGACCCGACCCAACCCAACCCGCTGTGAGTCGGGTCAATTCGGGTCGGGTTATATGTGTAAACCCGACCCAACCCGAACTGACCCGCCCCAACCCGATGGACCTGAACCAGCCACTCAGACCCAACCCCCCTAAACCCAACCCGATGGACCCCTATTGCCCCCCCTGCTGCACACCAGCAGCTTGCCTGTACCCCCCCTATAGATCAGTCGGCCCCCTCCCCCACCTTGCATGGCACAGCCTCAGCCTACCCCTCTCCCCCCTACACACAAAACCCAGCCCCCTCCCCCTGCACTAAACCCCTACCCCCTCCCCCCTGCACCCCTCCCCCTCCCCCCTCCACACCAGTCACCAAACCCAGCCTCTCCCTGCTGCACACCAGCACACAAACACCCCTGCACCAGCCTCCTTACACCCCTTCCCCCCCCCCTCTCTCCCTACATACTCCCCCTGTAAACCAGCACACAAACACCCTTGCACTAGCCCCTCCTTAAACCCCTTCCCCCCCCTATCCCCCCTGTATACTCCCCCTGCAAACCATACCCCCCCCCCTCTCCCCCCTACCTGCACACCAGACCCACCCTCCCCCCTGCACACACCACCTCCCCCCCCCCCCACCATGCACACCAGCCTCCCCCTATAAGTGCAAACCAGCCAGCCTCCCCCCCCCCCCCCTCTCCCCCCTTCCTGCACACTAGACCATGACCCAACCTCCCCCCCACCTGCACCCCTGCACCAGCCTGCCTCCCTCCCCACTGAACCCCTACCTACCTCCCCCCCTGCACTGCACCCTTGTCCCCCTCTCCCCCCCTGCACTACACCCCTGCCCCCTCTCCCCCCTGCACACAACAGCCTCCTCCTCCCTCCAGCACACAAACACCCCTACAAACTAGCCTTCCCCCTGTACAAAACCCCTCCACCCCTGAATTTTCACCCCTGCACCAACCTCCTTACACCCCTGGCCCCCTCCCACAATGCACACCAACCTCCCCCCCTGCAACTACAAACCATCCAGCCTCCCCCCCCTCTCCCCCCCTTCCTGCACACTAGACCCATCCCCCCCCCCCCCCGCCTGCACCCCTGCACCAGCCTGCCTCCCTCCCCACTGAACCCCTTCCCACCTCCCCCCCTGCACTACATTGCACCCATGCCCCCCTCTCCCCCCTGCACACACTAGCCTCCCCCCTTCCTGCAAACTAAACCCAGCCTCCCCCCCACCTACACCCCTACACCAGCCTGCCTCCCTCCCCACTGAACCCCTGCCTACCCCCCTGCACTGCACCCCTTCCCCCTCTCCCCCTGCACACACCAGCCTCCCCTACCCCCATGCACACACCAGCCTCCCCCTTCCCCTACACACACTAGACCAGACCCAGTACAACACCTCCCCCCCCCCTGCACTACACCCCTGCCTCCCTCTCCCCCCTACACACACCAGCCTCCCCCTCCCCCCTGCACCACCCGCACCCCCTGTTGCACCCCTGCACTAGCTAATCTAACAGCATGTACCCCTTCCCCAGACCATACTCAAACACTGAACAGACAATGAACACATGGAGAAAATAAAAAACAACATCTATTTGTATTAAATGCAGAATACTAAATACTAAATATGTTTTCTTTATAAAAATCATCATATAAAGGTGAAGTTAATCACACCAATAATAAACATGGAGAAAACAAAAAACATCATCTAATTAGGCCAAAATGCCAATAAGGTAAGGTTCATATCAGGATTCAGAAGTGCAGATATTCAGAAAATGTGTATGCTACGTATAGGTAAGAAAACCTGTTGTCAAAAGAAATTAGCCAGCAGCATCCAAACTTATGAGAGTAGAGAATCTACCATCTTTCACCCTATATAATTTCAATGTTTTTGAAAATTTAAGAACAAAATTAATAATGGAATAAAATAGAAGAACAACCATGTTTAACTTACAAGTTAATAATCAGTCACCCAGATCAATTTTAGGAAACAGATAATATAAAATTGGAAGCCTTTAGGGCTTACATCTCTGCACAACAAACCTGAAAAAAATCACCCAGTACAAATATGTGTCTCAACAACCTCGACATTTTAAGAAACAACTTAAAAAACACACACGAAATGATGGCAAAAACGATTGCTCACTGAGCAAGTTTATCATTTTCCAAAATTCAGAAACAAATGACATGAAATTTCCATCCTTGTAAGTATGTAGAGGGTACAGTCAAGAAGGTTAAAAATCCAAGGTTTTAATGACTATTGATAGGAGAGGGTCCCTATGCTAAGAAAGGGAATGAAATTCAAAAAAAAACACAGAAAAGGGCATGCATGCAAGAAGATGGAACAAGTTAAGAAGGCATGTCAGCAGCCCAAAAATATTGGCCAAACAAAGAAAGAGTGTTTAGTTTGGCTTGATCAATTGGAAAAGACTAAACAAATTAGTAAAGCATAATCCAATGCTAAGAACAAAGAAAAACATGTTCTTTTATTTCATGAGGAGTCATCCACAAAATATGCCTTGAAAATAAAACTGGGATAGATGAAACAAACATGAGGAATCAATTCATGGGAAGAAACTATATATTCTTTTTTTGTGGGTGATCTATGTATGTGATGATAGTATTATGAAAAGAATTTGTAAAACAACCATAAATTTATACCTTAATGAAGAGTGCTCCATCCATCCATCATCTTTGCCTCTACTACTACTTTAGACGGTGAAACTCTAATCATGAATTGGGGTGGATGGGGGCATATCTTAAAAAAACACAACAAAAGAAAGAACAAGTCAATATTTTATTTTTTAAAACAAAAGTTTATAATTGAAAAATGAAAAAAGATAAAAAAAAAATCATAATATTTTTAATAGTACCTGATTCAATCGATTACACTTCTTCTAGTTGCTTTTGAATGTCAATTGGTTTCGAATTTCTAAACCAATTTTGTGAGCAAATTAATGCTTCAACGGTTTTTGGATTCAAACAACTACGAAACGGATCAAAGACTCGTCCTCCTGTACTAAAAGCAGACTCTGAAGATACAATAGTTAATGGAATTGCTAGAATATCTCTAGAAATGCATGAGAGAACATGATATTTTCTTGCCTTTCCTTTCCACCAACTTAAAATATCAAATCCTTTGAAATCATCCTCACAATCATCAATCTCAAGATATCTCTCTAGTTTATTCCTTTGTTGTGTCAATTGCCTTTTCCTTTTCTTTAATATATATGCGTCTTTCCATTTCTCATCATCCTCACTATCGATACTAGCATCATGAATATGTGACTCTTGATGTGAACTTGACTCACATTTATCAATAATTGGAATGAGATATTTACATTTGTAAAACTCATAGAGATTATTCAACACCTCTGTTAATTTATTTATCAACTTATTTTTGTCTTCTTCATCATCAAACATAATTTCAAAACTATCCCGAACATATTCCAATTTATATCAGGGATCAAGAAAAACTACCACAAGTAAGAGAGAATTAAAATCTAAACCAATACCCCAATACTTGTCCAACTTAAGTTTCATTGCAATATCCATTGCACTCAGAGTAATATCATGACTCTTTATCCTTTTATTTTTCTATATATGTCACAAAGAGTATGAAAGAATGTGTGACATGTGACATACATAGAACCATAAAACTCAATAGTGCTATCATAAATTTTTTTTAAGAACATGACATATACACGAGCACGCTCCTAATCATATGTTGTAGGAGCCCCACCTTCGCAGACAAGAGCACTAATGAAACTTGAATCCTCCTCAAGGAGAATAAATACTTTCTCATACTTCTCTGCCACATCCAACATAAAGTAACAAGAATTATACCTAGTAGCCACATAAATAATTATGGCATGTTTATTTGGAAGTTTTAACTCCTCGGCTATGCTCTTGAAAAGAGACAATCTTGAAGGTGAACTTCTCACAAATTTGCAGGAAACTCTGATTCTAGAAATTAATGTTGATATTTCCTTTATCCCATCACTAACAATAAGGTTTAAAATATGTGAACAATATCTCATATGAATATACTCTCCATTAAGAATAGACCCATTCAAATCATTAACCATCCACACCAAATAAATGATCGTTGTATTATTAGAACTAGCATTGTCCACGGTAACAGTATTAATCCTTTCAATCCTCCATTGTTTCAGTGTCTGTTCTAATACTCGAACAATTTTTTCCCCTTTATGATCCGCAACAAGAAAAAATCAGATGATTTTTTTATTTAAGATCCAATTATTATCAATAAAATGTGCAGTCACACACATATAATTCAGATTTTGAATTGAAGTCCATGTGTCAGTTGTAAGACATACCATGTGAGAGAAAATATCAAACATAGACTTCAATTTTTCTTTTTCATCCAAATATAACTGCAAGAAATCCCTATCAACTGTTTGTCTATATGGAACTTGAAATTGAGGCTGAAGAACTTCAATAAATTCTGTAAAACCTTGATTCTCAACATATTTAAATGATAACTCATCAATGATTATCATTTTAGCAAGAGCTATTCTGCACTCTTCTTGGTTAAAATGGCCTACTGAAATTTTAACCATCCCATCATCCTCATATTCACGCTTCTTTATAAGAACAAGAGTGGTTTGAATTTTGTCAAGATTTTTTTGTGGATTTTTGTTGCACTTTATCACATGCCTATTCAAATTACTAGTTCCATGTTGGCCAGATGTGCAAGCATAATCTTTTCCACAATAATTACAAACATCCCTTCCATTTTTCTTATGAAAATGATCCCAAGATTGAGAAATTCTAGAACCAGAAGGTTTATGAATTGTTACATTAGGAGACCTCTTAGTACCCTCACTTTATTCAACTGGTATGAAACTACTCCCCCCTCCTATTTCTATTGAATGTGTAGTTGGAGTAGACCCCATCTGACTTTAGGTTCCTGCGCCAACTGGAGGATTAGAACCACTTATTTTATCACCACCTCCTTCCATGAATCGCTAGCTAGCAGTGTTGTCAGCTTGTGGCACACACACCCCTGGGCCCTGGTATAATAAGTAGAATAAATTTTAAAACCAATATATGGATTTCAAATTATAATACAAATACAAGGATAATCAGTGATAAAATTTTTAAGAACAATTTTTAAATGATTATAAGGCGCATCATGCCTTGAGCCCAACACGACACCTACTCAACCACCAAGGTTGCTTTGACCACTGCTCATCATCAAAAAAATACAACAATTTGCATTACTAGAACCACCAATATCAATACACCACCGTAGACATCATCGATGATGAAATACCAAAAACCAATATTATTATTATTAGACCATCACAAAAAAACCAGGGACAACAAGAAAACCCAATGCCACCAGAAAACACAACCTACCACAAAACAATTTCGAATCGACTTGAGACCAAATGGCAGTCGAGACCAGACCACATCATCACCATCACATCACAAGACCACCAGTAGTAAACAAGGAAACCCCAAACTACCACCATCGAAGGAAAAAATGAAACCCAAATGAAGAAATGAAACCAAGGCTAGTCATCCTGCCTTGTGTAAAATTAAATTGTTGGATTCTAAAACAACACATCCTAAAATCCCTACAAAAACCACATCACCAAACCAGAATTGGGCCTAGTTGCAGTGCAATAGTTCAAACAAATGGTTCAAGGTGTAAAGTTTGAGTCGAACTAGGTAACAGTAACCAGTGGATGTGTGACTAAACCAAAATTTTACAGGAGTAGAAAAATAAAATTGGAACTCATACATAATGGAAAGGAAAATATAATTTAAAAGAACATGATAAAAAGAAAATAAATTGCTTACCAACACCACACACACGCATAACAGCAGCAGGAGGAGGAGGTCACCCGAGCCAAGGGATTTCTCCCAAATCCCGAACCCAAATTGTTGTTGAGCTGAGAAGCTGTCTTTCGTGGGAGAAGGCAAACCAGGATACCTTTTCTAGGTGGGTTTGGAGGTGCGAAAGGAGGCAAGAGGAGAGAAGGATGGAAGAAGGGTTTTTTCACGGAAGGAGAAGAGAGAAGAATAGAAGGAGATGGGTTCGGGAAGCTCAGGGAATGAAGGAGGAAGGAAGGAAGAGGGGCATCACCTCGCCTGTCGCAGGGTTTCTTCACCGTGCATAAGGGAAGGTAGGGGTCAGGTCACGGGGAGAGGAAGGATGGAAAGCATGAGGATCACGACGGGAGCGTGCGTGAGGGAGGGATGGAGGGCGACGTGAGTCGTGGCCAAGCGAGAGAGAAAGATAGGTTAAATTTTTTTTAGGTCAGCACCCAGTGGGTCACGGGTCGGGTTGGGTCTAAATGACTCCAGCCCGAGACCCTACCCAACCCATGCATGGGTCGACACGTTATGAACCCGACCCGAGTTTTTTTGTGTAACCCAACCCAACCCGACCCAACCCAGTCGGGTTGGGTCGAACCCATCGGGTTGGGCCAGATCTGGACACCTTTAAATTTGATAGATAATTGTTACCAAATTCGCATGGCATAAATATCTCCAAGAATATATGCATTGGAATAAGAGGATATTAAAGTGGTTATTAAAGTTTCATGCAGTTCACTGATGGATCAATAAAAAATTCCATGATATGTACAAGACATTGATATTCCCAACATATACTTTATAATAGGAAAATATCAGTTATATCTAGGAGAACTGCAAAGGAATCAGTCAAAACTATTCAATAGAACTTGAGGAACTACAAAGGATGTATACCTGGTATGTGGAGAAGAAAGAGTACTATTTGTAAGGGGACACAACCTAGTATTTTTTAGATAAATGTGGTCTAATATTGTATTCAGGATAAGGGAATGAGCGAGAAAGGATTATACAATCTAGTGGTGTCTATTTCTACAAATATAGAGTGCATTGTGGCTTTTGAGGCAGCTAAGTAGTAGTATAAAACACACAACAATTTGTTCGAGTTATTTAAATTTCACTTAGTAAGTAAAGTATTATAATAACATAAATTATTATACTCTTACTATCCAAGATTTAAATTTTTCATAGTGGACAAAAGGATATCAACTCGGGGTTTATATCTCTTGAGGAGTTTTTCTCAAAGGGATGAGGTTGCACTATAAGGACCCACCCTTAAAACATTACATAATGTTTAATTTTAGTCAAGAAATTACATTATTTCATATTTATGATCTTTTCAGGTTTAGAGTTTTAGAATATTAGGAAATAATACATACATAACTAACCACATTCATACAAAGAGGATACTAATAAAACATTATCCATTTTTTCATTATATAAACCATTTAAAAATAAAACATGTTTTATTTGAAAAAACTTAATAACATTTAAATACACTTCATACATTATATTACACATCCTTATAACCTATGAAAAACATTTAAAAAATTTGGATGAGCATAAAAATTTCAGTAAGGGTCATAAAGAAAGAAAAACCATTTTTCCAATGAAAACATGAAAACCCATTATAAACCCTTTTATTGAAAACTCATAAGCATGTATAGAAACATCATGTAGTTTTCTTGGAACATATTTACCATATCACTCTTACATTTAACCTTACACATCGAATAAATATTCAGTCATCTTCCAACTATAGAGTACCCAATGCATTGAATAGATATAATGGGGCTCACCCGTCATATCTTGAGCTATAATGGGCTCAACCAAACATATATTGAGCTATAATGGGGCTCAACCCATCATATATTGAGATATAATGGGATAAACCAAACATAAACTATGTAAAAGGAACATAACATGAATAAAACACTTGATAACTCATTTCAACCCTGGATCAAAACACATTGAAATTTTCAAAATACCCTTTTTTCATAAAATAAAACCCTTTTAAAATATAAAAATCGTGCACATAATAATGAAATAATATTATTAAAAAATAACTATTAAAACATATAATTGAAAAATAATAGTAATATATCATCATGAAATCATTAGAAACCTCTCACACTATATAAAAAAGAACAATCTTTTTGAATTTTGTAAAAGAGAGATTTAAAAGGATTTTAAAAGGAAAGTCCCTTACCCTGGGTTCGACTACATTCAAATGTATTCAAAACTCTTTTATAATGGTTTTAATAGTGTTATTAATATATTAATGAACTAAACTTGTGTTTATAATAGCTTACATTTTCTTATTATAACATTTTCCACCCATTTATTAATGATATTTTGTTATTTTTATGGTTTTGGGTGAATTCTTTTCATGGTTTCCACTGTTGGTTTATTTATACTATTCCTTGTCAAAATGAAATAATAATAATAAAGTTATAACATATATATATTTAGGTAATTTTAAAAAATTACATGTGAAATGAAAATTCCCATGATTTTGGTAAAAGGGAAATAAAAAATTATCATCCACGAAGGCGGTGAATTAACCCACAACGAACGATGATTTTGTTATTTTAGAAATAAAGGAGAATATGAAAGATATTTTGAGAAATATTCCATAAACACAACAAAACTATAGTATATATGTGATACTTAATTTTTCATAAAACATTGGATTAGAGGGGGGGATAAGGTATAAGTTAAAAAGAATTTAAAAGAGAAGAAAATGGAACCTTACTTCTTGAAAAATCCCCCCTTGAGAACCGATTAAAGGTTCTTGGAAGTGATATTTTTGTGAGACCATAAGCACAATAATATGGAAATTTATGAGGAGGGAATTTTTCAAAGGTTAGATAAGAAATATGTCTTGAGGTGATGAAATTTTTTGAACGGGGGAGCCTCCTTTTATAATTGAGGTGTGGGGTGACATAGGAATTACACAAATTATTAAAATAAAATAAATTTATTATAGGGTAAAAATTATAAAAGGGATAAAAAGAATATTATATCAAATTTTAGACTAAAGAATTTCATTTTTGTCCTTTTTCAATAATTTTTTGATTTTTAAATATTTTAATGAAATATTATATTCATAAAAAGAATAATTTTGTCAAATTAAAACTATTCACAATCATGACTTTAAACACATTAGAAAAAGTTTCCAATTAAAATTAAATTATTTATTATATATTATAAATATTATAATTACCTATAGAAATGGTTAATTGACTTATAAATATCAAATTATATTTATTTTACTATTTTTAAAATCATTAATTTGATTTATTTATTAATTAAATATTTACTACATAATAATTATTCAAGACATTAAGGTAATTATTTATCACCTAAAATTTTAAAAAAAATATGAGAAATATAATTCCATTATATTTCCAAAGACTATTTTTTTCCGAAAAACACTTTTGGAAAACCTCAAATTAAAATATTATACTAATTGAAAGTTATAGTGTGAACAAGTTGTATTTCTTTTTAATAAAATAATATAAAGGAACTAATGTGATTCATGTGGGTCAAGAATTCCCCCAATTCGAATCAAAACTTGATAATGGATGTTATTTTCTTATATAAAAAGTTGTAACTGAAATTTTTGTAATTTAATAATTCTTATAATTTTAATAAAAAAATATTTATTTTTCTTATGCTTGAAAAAGCGTTGTATCAACGTTGCACAAGAATTAATGTTAATTATTTGATATATAAAAATTAAAAATAAATTACTATCATAAAAATAAGTTAATTAGGTTCAAAATAAAATTCAATATTTCTTCATATACATGTCAAAATAACATCTTAAATTTGTTATATTTTCTTTTCTTGCACTATGCAAGCATTTCACAGGCATTTGGACAAGATAAATGTTATATAACTATAAAATTATAAATTAATATACAAAAACATCAATAATACATAATAATTAATAAAAAATTCTTGAAAATAATTTTTATCACTCGATTCTTATTTATAAAGAACAAAAATTGACATTGCTGGTGTTGCACAGGCACCGCATCATCACTGATAATAATTTTTATACTTATCATAAATAGAATATAATTTTAATATTATAAGTTATTTATATACAATATTACTCTTATAATATCATTATTTAATTATTAAATAAATTTATTAAATTTTATAGCATAAAAATGTATTCATGACATCACAAAAAAATACAATATTTAAAAAAAACTTATTTTTACTATTCACCAAAAATTAAACTTTTTTTTGGGAAATTCTCAAAAATTCATACTAAGATAATTTCAAAATTATTAATGATAAAATGGAAATATTTTTCTCAAAATAAAATTCTATAATTGAAAATTTAGTATTTTGTAATAAATAACCATATAGTAAATTATTTGTTTCAATAATTACTATTTAAATAAAAAATACAAATAAATATAAAAACAAATTATTCTATAAATACTTGGGTTGCTACATCCCCCCTTTTTAAATTGCGTCCTCACAATTTTATTCACTTATTAAACAAATGGAGGTACTTTTTCCTCATATCATTTTCAGATTCTCATGTTGCTTCTTCTACCATATGGTTTATCTACAAAACATTAACTTGGTAAATTACCTTATTCCACAAAATTTGATCTCTGCGATCAAGAATCTGAATAGGTTTCTCTTCATAATAAATGTTCTCTTCTAGCTGAACTACTTCTATGATGAAAATCTAAGATGGATTTGGCACATACTTTCTGAACATAAAAACATGGAAACCATTATGTACCTAAGAAAAACTCAAAGGCAAAGCTACTCGGTAAGAAACTGGTTCAACTTCCTCCAAGATTTTGAAAGGTCCAATGAACTGTGGACTTAACTTTCCTTTCTTACAAAAATTCATAACACTCTTCCAATGAGAGATTTTTAAGGAAAACATGATCACAAACCTCAAATTAAAGGTCTTTCCACCTGTTATCTACAAAACTTTTCCGTCTACTCTAAGATATCCACATGTGTCACTGAATCAACTAAAATTCCTATACCAATTCCTCCACTAATTTCAGTCCCATCAACTTCCTTTCCCCAACTTCATCCCAAAATTCTAGAGTTTAGCACCGCTTTCCATATAATATTTCAAATGGTGTCATCTTTATACTACAATGAAAACTTTTATTATAAAAAAACTCAACTAATGAAAGATTTTGACCCCAAATTCCTTGGTAATAAATTAAAAAAGATCATATTATGTCCTCTAATGTATGAATTGTTCATTCAGACTGCCCATCTGATTGAGGGTGAAAAGCAATACTAAAATTTAATTCTATTCCTAACGACTTCTAAAGTCCTTTCTAAAAGTTAGAAGTAAACCTAGGATCACAATATGATATAATGGAGAGAGGAACTCCATAAAATATAACAATTTCTTTGAGGTACAGTCAAGAAAGATGATCCAAATACATAGTATCTCAAATAAGAAATAAATGATCAGATTTAGTCAAACGAAAAACAATAACTCTAATTGCATTGTTATCTCCATATGTCTTTAGTAGTACCACCTTGAAGTCTTTGGATATATTTTCCCATTTCCATTCGGGCACTGGAAATTTTTGAAGCATCCCCTTCAGTAACTATCATTCTAATTTAACCTATTTACATTTCAAACATTTCATAGTAAAATCAACAATATCTCTTTTTATTATATCCCACCAGTAATACTCTCGAAGATCCTTGTACATCTTAGTGTTGCCAGGATGAAATGAAAATGGAGAAGTATGAGCTTCACATAACAACTCTTTCTTCAACTGTGAATCACAAGGAACACATAATCTCTTCCCAAACCTCAAAACACAGTCTTTATCAATATTAAATTTAGTAAAATTACCTTTCTTAACTAGTTCTACCTTTTTCTATAACTCATGGTATTCCTTTTTTTCTTTCTTAATTCTATATGATAGAGACGATTACACTAACACCTGAAACAAAACGAAGGCATTTCCTGCACCTAAAACTTCTAATCCAACATTTATCAAATCATTCACTAAGGGGTCATGTTCCAAATATATCATGGTTAATGTAGAATTATTTTTATAACTCAAAGCATCAACCACTCTATTTTCTTTTCCAGGATGGTAATGGATCGTGAAATCATAATTTTTGATTAGTTAGAACCATATTCTCTATATAATTCTCAATTCCTTCCATGTAAATATATACTTACAACTTTTATAGTCAGTATATATTTCACATTTTACTCTATACAAATTATTTCACCAAATTTTTAATGCAAAAACAACAATAGTTAATTCCAAATCATGTGTAGGGCAATTTAACTCATGAGGTTTCAAATGACATGAAGCATAAGCATTTACCTGATCATTTTGCATCAGAACACAACCAATTACCTTCAAAGAAGCATAACTGTAGATGATAAATTCACCAATTCTAGAAGGTAAGTTCAAAACTAGAGCATTCACCAATATTCTTTACAATTCCTTAAAATAACCATCGTATTATTTTTTATAGATTAATTTAACTCCTTTTATATTTAACTTAGTCAGTGGGCTAGATAACCTTGAAAAGTTTTCAAAAAAAATCAAATAATAGCCTTCCAAACTAAGAAAACTAAGAGTCTCAGTTATATTTATGGCTCTTGGACATTCTTTAACAACTCTCATTTTAGCAGTATCAATGGTTATTTCATCTTTAGAAACAATGGGACCAAGGAAATATATTTTGTTCAAAAAAAATCACACTTTCTAAATTTTACATACAGTTTATTTTCTGTTATGGTTTGAAAAATAACCCTTATATGTCTTTTATGCTCCTCTTTACTTTTAGAATATACAAAAATGTCATCAATAAACACAACCACAAACTTATCCAAGAACTCATGAAATATTTTATTCATAAGATCCATGAATATATAAGGTGAATTAGTTAACCCAAATGGAATAACAACAAATTCATAATACCCATATCTAGTACATAATGCAGTCTTCAGAATGTATGGTTCCTTTACTTTCAACTAATAGTACCCTGACCTCAGATCAACTTTCAAAAAGTACTATGATCCCTAGAGCTTCTCAAACAAATCATCGATAAGAGGTAAAGGATATATTTTCTTAAAAATAATGTTATTCAAGGATCTATAATCAATACAAAGTCTCATTGAACCATCTTTATTTTTAATAAAAAATATAGGATCACCTCACAGTGAAGTGCTGGGTCAGATGAAGCCTTTATCTAATAATTCCTATAGCTGGTTTTTCAACTCTAAAAGTTCCATTTGATCTATTTGATAAGGGGGTTTATAAATTAGCTGAAAATCAAGAACTAAGTCAATAGTAAACTCAACCTCTCGATCAGTAATAACATCAGGAAAATCATCAGTAAATACATCATGATACTCATTTACCACTAGCACATCATTAATCTAAACAGTTCCCTTATTTTCAAAAATCTGTGCAAGATAACATTCATTTCCATATTTTAATAGCTTCTTATCTTCCTGATATGTTATCAATGGTATGGGTTTATTCTTGTACACAAAATGAAACTCTTTCTTAAAAACAACATCTTTTTCTCTATAATCTATCTTATCATGATAAAAAATCCAAACCATACCCAGAATAAAATCAAACTCTAATAGAGGCAATACAACAAGGTTTTCAAGTAAACTATTTCCACATAAAAATATAGTTAGATTATTATAATTTCTTTTTACCTCAATATTTACACTAGGTGTTTTTACCATGAGTTCTGGATTCATTTCAAGAGGCGGAATTTCCAATTTAAGAGAAAATTTCTCAGAAATGAATGAATGCGTAGACCCTGAATCAAACAACACATTTTAAAAATATGTAAAAACAAAAAATGTACCTGATACCACTTCATTTGATATCTCAGCATCTTATGAAGTGGTTGAAAGGATTTTCCACACCCTTCTGCTTTCAATCTTTCTAATTTACTGCCTTAGTGATGAGCTTCAGATATACATTAGCAAAATAACCCAATTATGTATAGTTAAATCATCTCACCATCATCTTATCATTAATTTTTGGATCATTTTACTTGCACTCATGAGAAATGTTCCCAAACTTTCCACATTGGTAGAATTTCCCAGAATTTATGATACATTCTCCATGATTCTTTTTACCACACTTTTCACAAGAAGGGAAATTTATTTTATTACCACTATATTTCATTGATGAATTATTCCCCAATGCCTACCAACCTGACCGCATCTTATTCTTGTCATCACAGGGAACATACATATTAGAAAACATCATCTCAAATTTTTAAGTATAATGAAAAAGTTTATCATTGCTTTTAAACTCTCATAAAGACAAATCTCTTCATAAAAATGGATTCAAACAAGAGCAAAATCTATTAATTTTACTATCAAAGTCCCAAGTAAAATTCGGTATGTACCTGGATAGTATTAAAAAATTAGCTTCATATCCTACCATGGAATCATCATCTTTCTACTTCATTTACAAGAATTGTTTCTCCATTTTGAGTCTTTAACAGTTTTAGGAAAATATTTTTCCAAAAAAAAACTCTTAAAATCATCCCATTCCAGACTATCAAGATCATCTCTTTCTCTTCTATTCTTAACCAAAGACCACCATTGATCGGATTCACCTTCAAAACAATAAATTGATAGTATTATCTTTTGGCGTTCTGAAAATCCCATGACATAAAATATCTTTTCTAGGACATTAATCCATCCTTCATTCAAACTGTGGTTCCACTGAATACTGGAAGATTTTCCTCATAAAAAGATCCTCAAAATACATTTTTCTTCAAGTAAGATCAGGTTCCTCTATAAAATTGATTCCACCACCATTTATTTCCTAATTTAATTGATCCATTACTATAACAAACATCTCAGTTCTGATTCCCACCATTCTAGGCTGTAGATTCCGAAGGATATCTTTCTGCTGGTGCCTTTCTACTTCAGCTTCCCCATTTCTTCTACATAAAATCATTCTGAACATACATATCTTAGATGAAGAAACATGGTAATATTTAAATTTTATATCATTTTAAATTAACCATAGAGTAAAAATAATTTATGGTATTCTATTAATATCATACCAACCCCCAAGTTTATCTAAACCATCCTATGATACTAGCTAGAAGGACCCAAACTTAAAACATCACATAATCTTGACTTTTAGTAAAGAACTTACATTCTTTCACATTGAGGATATTTTCAGGTTTATAGTTTTAGATGATTAGGACATAATACATATATAACTAACCACATTCATATAAATAGGACACTACTAAAACAATATCCACTATTTCATAATATAAA
Organism: Viscum album; assembly: GCA_963277665.1. Classification (NCBI taxonomy): domain Eukaryota; kingdom Viridiplantae; phylum Streptophyta; class Magnoliopsida; order Santalales; family Viscaceae; genus Viscum; species Viscum album. The sequence continues at coordinate 410,533,691 of OY728125.1, read as the reverse complement.
ACATTTAAAAATAAAACATGTTTTCTTTGAAAAATATTTATAACATTTAAATTGACTTCTTACTTTCTCTTACACTTCCTTATAACCTATTTATAACATTTAAAAACTTGGGATGTGTAACACCCCAAGATTTCATAATGTGTAATTTCTTCAAAATAATTCAATAACTTGCACTACACACAACACCGAGTTCAAGCACACCATGACTTACCAAACAAGCCGTTCAAAAGAGGTTATGAATAGTATTCACTAAATTTTAAACTTTATATAATCATTATAATTTTAGAATCCATATTATGAGATTCTTATACATAATGTAATAACAAATTCATTTTTCAGACAAAAGAAGTATTTTTCAAAAAATGCACTTTTACCAACTTTTAATAGTGAAACCCTTTTTTTTAAATCCAATATTTTAAACTTTTATATATTCAATTTGAATAAATAAATTCTTTAGAATTGGGACATCAAAAATTTACAATGAAACACCCCAATTTTCCATGGTATGTTTCCCTTTGAATAATGCAATGGCGTGCATTGTACGCAACTTCAAGATTCTAACACACCACAACTAGTCAAACTAGTCGTTATGAATAGTAATACCTACTTTTTGAAATTTTATAAATTTTATCTTTTGAAATGGACTTCATTTTTCGATTCATAATATAGAAATTAGCTTAGGGTAAAATTTTGGTACTTTTCGGATAACTTTCATATTTTGATGAATAGTGAAAATTACTAAATTTTAATTAAAAACAACTTTTTTAATCGAAATAATTAATAGTGATAAATTATTAATTTGAGTGGTTTTAAATTATATTTAGAATATATTTTTACCATTTAATACAATGTTGGTCATTAAATGTAATTTCACATTTAAACCAGACATAAACAAGTGTCAATCTTTTGATAGTTATTATCTCTTAAAAACACACTATTTGTTTTGACGACGGGAATTAATTTTTAAATTAATTAATGCAACTGATATGTTTTGAATTTGGTAAAATAAACATAATTTTTGAATTCATAATGTCAAATATATCTTAGGCCTAATTTTTGGTATTTTTCTGGAAACTTTCATTTTTTTGATGAATAGTGAAACCACTAAGTGGAAGTTAAAAAACTGAATTTTTCATAAAACTTAATTTTACTGCTTCTGTGAGTGGAATTTCGAAAATCCAAGAGACACGGTTAATATCAAGGAGTAAAATGTGGTTCAATGAGATGAAAATAATTTTTGTTGAATAGTAACTTTTTACTTTTATTTACAACGGTTAAAAGTAAATAGGGTAATTAAGGGTAAAAAAGATATTAATAATACCCTAACACATGTCCTAATTCTATTGTAAAAGTTTATCTCGACCAAAAACAACCTTAGGATTAAACTATTATCAGTTAGGTCCACTTAGATTAGATTAGGACATTTATTTTTATTTAATTCAAAGAAGAGTTAAAAGAGTTAAAATCAAAGTTTATTTACTAAAATATTTTTAATATAGGGTTATACATAAGATAAATTCAATTGTAAATATTCATTAGAAAGATAAAAATATTTAATACATAATTATATTTTATTTATAATTTTTAGATAATAAATAATTTAATTTATTTATGACACAATGATGATGCAGTAATTACCATAATAGTGAAAAATTAAAATAATTGATATTATAAATACCCGAATAAATATAATTTGAGACTTTTTATGAATTAAACTAATTTTATAGGTTAATATGACATTTTAGGATTGATTTAATTAACTTTTTTCGAAGTAATACTTCTTTTGTAATTTCTAAAAAAATCAATTATTGAATAGTGTCAAAATTGACATAAAAGAGGTTTTAAAACAAATATTATATTATTAATTGATATTAAATTCCTAAAAATCTAAGGTTAGTCCAAGAGACTTATATCATGATATTTGTATCATTAATGAACCACTTGGGGGTCTATTGGAGGTATATAGTAAGTTTATTAACTATATATTATAAAAATACAAAGTGACATGGTAAGTTTCAAACTAATTAACTAAGAGTTAAAACTAAAAGATAAGGATAATATAATGACCCAAACCTATATAAATTATATTGTTTGAGTGTTTTTCGACCCATACCCACCTTAAAAGTTAAATAATCCACTTTTTATCCATTAGAAACTGAATATGAATTTATTATAAAATAATATTTCTAGCTTTTCCAAAGGTGCCCCTCACCCCTCTTATAAAAGGGCACTCCCCCTTCTCACTAATTCACACATTAAAAGCCTTTTGGATCGGCAAAACCCTGCCCAAATACTCTCTCAACTTCCCTCAATACAACCTAGAGGCATTAGTTTGATCAGAAAGCCAACCTAAGGATCCCTTTTGATCAAATCAAAAGGAAGAACCCGAAGAAGAGGTAATGTTTTCACAACCCTTTTTCAAATTCATTTCTTCTTCAACTTTTTATTTCTTTGTTATTCCCATTATAAAATAATGAATCCATTATCTTATATATACTGTAATATTATTATAAATATGGTACAACCATATTCAGTATTCCATCCATCCTTTGAATGACATGTCACCATACGTGCGTACGTACGGCTTACCGTCTCCACGTCGTGGTGTAATTGTTATTCAATATATTATTATTTGGATGGGTATAATAATGATTTTTAATTCATTTAAATAATAAATATAACATGATAATGATTCTTTATATATGATATACCATCCAATTATATAATATTTTAATATCAAAATAATGATATTGTCGCTCGTGCGTACGTACGGACTACCGTCTCCACGAACGCGATGAGATTCATTCTCCATCGTATCCATTCAAGTATAATTCTCATTTTAAGATTGATAATAATGTTTAAGGAATTAATATCATTATGGATATTAATAAGATACAACCTATCCATAAAAAACATGGCTTTCATAACAAAACATATAAAAGAAAATGAGTAAGTTAACACACGAAACGACGATAATTCTAAAATATTATTAACAAATCAATGTTAAAAGATCATATATGATATCATATTAATGTAAATGATTCTTGTATAATTTAATAACAATTATTTCACCATTATACAGGAGGTTAACCTACCCCAACCAAGGAAAAGTACAAGTTAAGGTTTTATTTCGCAATCTCTTCATTATCTGAGGTTGTTTATACGTAATAATCTACTGGGGCTTCTTTATCATCCACATCCATGTTTCTTAAAAATGTATTTCAAAATATTTTTACTATTTACTAGAATATGGGTTAAATTCATTTATACCCTTGTTGACTTTTATAAGTGGTTTATAAATGAATCTTTGCGTTGTTTTCCAAACAAGGTCCTTTTTAACCTTTTCGACGGAATTGAGGTAACAATGTTTTTTTTAACTTATACGGCGAGTGCGGCTATTTTCCACCATTATAAAATCTTTGTAGAATCCCTTATAAGCTTATATGAATATTTTCAAAGTAAATGTTTTATTTTATAATTATGTGACCTTTAAATGATTTCAAAATGAATATTTTAAAAATTTGTGAAAGGTACTCTTTATCAAGATCATAATTTTAAATGTTTTAAAGATTTATCTTTCTAACTATTTTTAACTAATGTCCATGTTTTCAAAATTATTTTAAGGATTTATTCATATGGAAATTAATATCTTGAAATGATATTTCTTTTCAAAAGTTTTAAAGTGTTATGGGACACTTTTATTCAAAAATCTCTTTTAAATTACTTCCTTTATAAATGTGTGACTTTTAAATGATTTAAAAAAAGAGATATTTCTCTCAAATAGTTTTTATTTCATCTATGTCAACATCCTTTGATTGATTTGAATATTATTTGAAGTTGATTTATTATGATACAAAACTTCCATATTGTATTGAAGGTTTTGTGATATGTTTGACTGTGGATGTGTTATTTCTATACCATTCATGGTTTATGGAGAAAGTATTGACATTTCGTATGCTAGTTTTAATACAAATGTTTATGTTATGTTTAAACATGTTCATATGAGGAATGCATTGTACTTAATAAGTGACGGGTGGAGCCCGATATAGCTCCTAGATGCATCGGGAGGTCTCATGAGACGAACTAGTGTCTTGGAACAAGGTCTTGACAAAATATTATTTGTAGTCTTGGCACGAGGCCTTGACTATGTGGTTATGATAGTCTGGCATTATGCATTCCATCATTATGAAAGTGGTTATTGATATTGCATGTGATTATTCGATTAGTATAATATCCATGTGAATAATTAAATGGAATTATTTCATTTTATTTCTTCCATATTATGTTGAAGTTCAAGTTTAAAAGGCTTTTGTTTTAGTTATACATTGCCTTAAATGTTTATTCCTATTTATGAGAGTTTCTGCCATATTGTTATCCTTACTGGGCATTTGATCTCACCCCTTTCTATGTTTTATTTTTCCCAGGATGTGAAGAAGTATTTTATGAATGACCTGCAAGGATAGTATGAGGGGATAAGAGTGTGGACTATGGAGACTATATTGTTGTAGTTTTCATTTTATGATGTAATGTAAACTTTATGAATGTATCTAGTTATTCCAAGGCTACTAAACTAATCGGTCTTTCGAGACTTGATATTTCTTGTGATCATGCCAATGTTATGTAATAATGCACCGAATCTGGGTAACTGGGGCCAGGGCGTTACTGGATGAGCACAAAAATCTCAATAAGGGACATAAATAAAGAAAAATTGTTAGTCTAGTAAAAACATGAAAACCCATTATAAACCCTTTTCTTGAAAACTCATAAGTATGAAAAAAAAATTATGTAGTTTCCTTGGGAAATATTTACCATATCACTATTAAATTCACCCTTACACATGGAATAACCATTCATCCATATTCCTTCTTTGGATTACCCAATGCATTAGAGAGCTATAATGGGGATCACCCATCATATATTGAGCTATAATGGGATCAACCCAACATATCTTGAGAAATAATGGGGATCAACCCATAATATATTGAGATATAATGGGATCAACCCAACATAAACTATGTTTAATTAATGTATCATTAATGAAACACTTGGTAACTCATTTCAACCCTTGATCAAAACACATTCATATTTTCAAAATACCATTTTTTCGTAAAATAAATCCCTTTCAAAATATAAAAATCATGAACATAATAATAAAATAATATTATTAAAAAATAACTATGAAAACATATAATGGAAACATAATAGTAATATATCATCATGAAATCATGATAAACATCTCAGTCCATATAAAAAAGAACAATATTTTTCAATTTTGTAAAAGATACTTTTAAAAGGATTTTAAAAGGAAAGTCCCTTACCTTAGGTTAGAATTCCTCTAAATGCGTTCAAAACTCTTATATAATGGTTTGAATAGTGTTATTAATATATTAAATAACTAAAATAATTTATAATTCCTTAAATTTTCTTCTTATAACATTTTTCACCCATTTATTCACAATATTTTGTTATTTTCATTGTTTTGGGTGCATTCTTTTCATGGTTTCCAAGGTCTGTTTATTTATGGTCTTCCTTGTAAAAATTAAATAATAATATAGAAGTGATAAAATATATATATTTAGTTCATTTTAGACAATTAAAATTGAAATTAAACTTTTTAGGATTTCAGTTAAAGGGAAACCGAAAATTATCATCCACAAAGGCGGTGAATTAACACACCATAGGCGATGATTATGTTATTTAAGAAATAAAGGAGAAGATGAGATATTTTATGAGGAATATACCAGAAACACAAAAAAAAATATTATATATGTGATACTAAAGTTTTCATGAAACATTCGATAAGAGGTTGGGATAAGTTATAAGTGAAAAAGAATTTAAAAGAGAAGAAAAAGGAACCATACTTCTTGAAAAATTCCCCCTTGAGAATCCCTTAAAGGTTCTTGGAAGTGGTATTTTTGTGAGACCATAAGCATAAGAATTTGGAAAGGGATGGGGAGGATGGAATTTTTTAGAGTTTATCCAAACAATATGTCTTGAGGTGATGAAAATTTGTGAAGGAGGGAGCCTCTTTTTATAATTGAGGTGAGGAGTAACATCATCATCATCGATTGCATTTTTATTAAAGAAGAGAACACCCACAAAAAAACAAGGTTGCGGGAAAGGAAAAAGGTACAATACCAGAGTGGTATAAAGTATTTAAGACCAAATCTATCTCCCTTAATCATAATAACTCCCTTTGGTTTCATTTGATGGGTGTTTGAGAAACACTTGATGCTAGTACCCTGATCTTCCATCGCCATGGATGCAAAATAGCCAGCCACCTTATTATAGAGTTTAAGATTTCCAAAAGGTATAAAAAGCACATTATATCAAAATTTCTACCAAATAATTCTATGTTTTTCTTTTTTCAATAATTTTTTTATTTTTAAATATTTTAATTAAATATTATATTATGAAAAAAAAATATTTTTTTCAAATTAAAACTAATCACAATCATGAATTTAAACACATAAAAAAACTTTCCAATTCGAATTAAATTATTTATTATATATTATTCATGTTATAATTACCTATATAAATCTTTAATTTAATTATAAATATAAAATTTTATTTATTTTACTATTTTAAAATCATTAATTTGATGTATTCATTAATTAAATATTTACTGCATCATAATTGGTCAAGCCATTAAGGTAATTATTTATCACCTAAAAATTAAAAATAAAATTTTATGAGAAATATAATTCCATTGTATTTCCAAATAATATTTTTTTTAAAAACTTTTAGAGAACCTCAAATTAAAATATTATACTAATTGAAAGTTATAGTGTGTACAAGTTGTCTTTTTTTTAATAAAATAATATAAAGAGGATAATGTAATCCATGTGGGTTCAGAATTTCCCCAATTTGAATCAAAACATGATAATGGTATTTATTTTCTTAGATAAAAAAATTTATCCAAAATTTTTATCATTTAATAATTATTATAATTTTAATAATAACATTTTATTTTATTTTTTTATGCTTGCACAAGCACTACATCGGCGTTGTATATGCATTAATGTTAATTATTTCATATATACAAATTAAAAATAAATTAATATCATAAAAATAAGTTAATTAGGTTAAAAATAAAATTCTATATTCATTAATTATTTATATCCACTCATATACATGTCAAACTAACATCTTAAATTTGTTATTTTTTCTTTTCTTGCGATGCGCAAGCATTACATAGACATTTGGACAAAATAAAGGTTATGTAACTATAAAATTATAAATTAATATCAAAAAACATAAATAATATATAATAATTAATAAATAATTATTTAAAATAATTTTCATCACTCAATTCTTATTTATAAAGAACCATAATTGACATTGTCAATGATGTGCAGGCATTATGTCGACTTTGACAATAATTTTTATATTTATCATCAATAAAATATAATTTTCATGTTCTAAGTTATTTTTATACAATATTACTCTTATAATATCATTATTTAATTTTTCAATAAATTTAATAAATTTTATATCATGAAAATATCTTCATGACATCACAAAAAACACTGAATTTTATAAAAAAACCCTATTTTTTACTATTCACCAAAAATTTAAATTTTTCAAAAAAAATTAAAAAATTCATACTGAGATAATTTAAACATTATTAATTCAAAAATAAAAATATTTTTTTCAAAATTAAATTATATAATTGAAAAAAATAATGTTTTAAAATAAATAACCATATAATAAATTATTTGTTTTAAGAATTGTTATTTAATTAAAAAACACCAATAAATATAAAAACAAATTATTCTATAAATACTTGGTTTTTTACACACACATAGTAGAATATACATGCAGTGGAGACATGGAAAACCCAACAACTAAATTCGTAACTTAGTAGAAACATGATCTTAATCATGTGAGAACTAGCAAGGATGGTTAACAAGTTGGCTCTAGTGCAAGTGGGATTTTTGTAATAGTGGGTTCCCCAGACCCAACTAAAGAGTAATTTTTTATTATCATTTCATGGATAGATTTAGATATGCATGATTTAAACTTACCATTATAGAGTATACATTTCATCTTCCACTATTTTAATGGTAATGTCCATATATTAATTTTCATACCAAAAGTTTATCATAGATCCCAGGGTATAATGAGAACCAATAGATACTATGAAATTAATTTTAAATACATGTCTTATGGTCTAGATAAATCAACTAACTAGAAACAATTGATTTTTGACTATCAGGTGCTGGGGGCTCATAAGCATTGAGATTTATTCTTAGAAAGTTCACACTTGGTGATCTATGGTAGGTGAGATCCTGAGGAAAAACATGCCAATATGAAAACCATATGTTTTGAGTGTTATTAGATGTTCCTATATATGGAAATGTGTATTAGTCTCTAGACATGAGATCATTATCAATGTGTTTCCTTTGATACCATAATTTAATGCAAGTAAAAAAACCATGAAAATGAAATCATGTAGAGGTATCTTGTGTTGGGTGTGTCAATGGTGGTTGGCATTGGTTGAATAGTTAAGAAATAATTTTTCGCTTCTGAGTTTAGGAAGTAATATATCTCAATCCTGGTTGATCAGGATGGTAGTACCTTTATAAATCCTTATCCAAGGTAGTGATATGTAAATACATCTAGATAGATCAAAAAATAATAAAGCAAGAAAGGATGATGACACAAGTGTGCATCCTTCTTTATAATATATCTAAATAAAAATAGATTATATTAAACAGTGCATGTTCATAGGTTGGTTTTCATTTTTATGACAATTCCTTATCTCTTTATGGGCCTTGATAGGTTGTTAAACCCCACTCTTGGTCTATGAATAATATTCACTTCTATCGAGATAAGGGCCTAGAGGGTCACACACAGTAGCATATTCAAGAATCTACCTTATTCTGGTCTATAAGTATATTAGACATGGCAGATCCCACCATGGGATCTGAGAGTTTTCCAAGATTATTTATCACTGATAAATAAATAAATTCATTATTTTTCATGTTAAGAATAATTAGGTTGAATTTATTTATTAAAATTATTTACAAGTGTAATTAAATACAAGGAACAATATTATACGAACAGATATTAATTTAATATTCTAGGTTCGTTTAATAATAGTGGGATTACGAGTCAAGTTAAATGAATCAATTTTATTATTTAATATATTTAACATATATTAAAAATATGTTATAAAATATAAATAATATTTATGATGTGGTTTAGTTCATCATAATTATTTAATTATTTCTTATTTAGTGGGCATTTTATTTCTGGGGGTCGAGGAACCCTAATTGGGTATTTGACATCCCAATATATAATTAATAGAGAGGAGATCATTTTTATTCAATATTAATTCCAATATAATGAGATATTATCTCTCCTCCCATCTTCTAAAGAAATAAAGTCTCTCTCTGAGTGTCCATCCAAGAAAACCTTCGACGGATCGAAGACATTGGATTGGGGTGATCGCCGCGACGCCAAATGATTCCTTGAAGTTCCTCTCTAGCACCTAAATTTTGACAAAATGTGAGCATGATTATTCTTGTATCATTTTTGGATGATTTATAGGATTCCATATTTGGATTCGTCGAGCAATGATCACTCACTACTAGTTGCAGTCAAGCGCACTTCGTTTCGAACAAGGTATATGGTCATTTTATTTTTCTATGCTATGTTTGAATTCATGCAAGATCCTTAGACTGTAATGGGGATCAGATCATTATATAAAACATTTTATGTCACTCCTTTGATTAAAAATTTTAAATTCATGTTCCACCGTCTTCCACTGCGTGCCCCGATACCGTCTATTTTCTTCTTCTTTTTAAAAAAATTAGGGTGTTTCATTAATGGTCATGTGGTGGATTAAATCATAATAAACCCATTTGTAATTTAGGTATCAATGATTTATTGTTGTATAAAACTCTAATTTTATAATTATGAATGAGATTTATGATTATTTTCAACTTTACAAAGGGCTCATCGGGTCGCACCTAAGATAATGCTAATTGGGATTTTTGGGCTAATGTGATTATTTTATGAATAAAAATGTATATGTTTATTATTAAAAAATAAGATTAAAATTTTTCATATTTTAAGTATTTAAATAAATAATAGTTATTTAATTAAATAAATAAGGTTGTTTTATAATATAAATAATGAGTAATTTATATTATTAAAACATAAACATATGGAAATGGAAAAACCCAAATGGGATTTGGGATTTGGATTGGGGTAATGGGTTTCTAAGACCCATTTAATGAGAAGACTCATAAACTAACCTTGAGATATCATCTAATCACTCTATTTTCTTGGTTTAACAAATTTGTAGGGTCATTAATGCACCTCCCAAGGTGGTTTAGGACTTAACCCATTTTTTAGGCTATTTAATGCTCTAAGTGACTATTAGAGGATATTTATTACACCTCATTCGGTTTAGTATGGATTTTTATTCCATAGAGTCTATTGAATTCCCCTATCCCTATATATATCAAAAAGTAGTGGTGTTATAATTCATTCCATTTTTTAGAAAGTAAATGTGGTGTTTATTATTCTTAAGTGTTCCTATTCTGAGAGAGTTATCTATTTTTCCTCACCTAGGAGGTTCTTTAGAGTCTTTCTCATCCTTTCTTCTATCCTTTACCATAGAGGAGTGACTAGCATCACTTGGATAAGAATAGGATCCCATTATGGAATTTGGGATTAGTATTATTGGTGTATATTTAAGGATACTTTAGTTTTTAAATTAAAATTTGATCTAAATATTCCAAATCTATTTAAAAGGTATTTTTACTTTATTATTTTATAAATGTGTTTTTCATTTACTTGTTATCCTCCTGAATAGGTTTTATTAATTATTCTACTACATACCAAGCATCTATAACATCCTTAAAACCCTACAGATACACCACATATACACATCAAACTCTCCTCATCACTGAAACACTATAGCCACATGACTATCTCATCCTCCTCTATTACCTCAAGTCAACCACACATGGCTTCCACTATTACCACCATGTTAATTTTAGAAATAACGAATTACCAAAATAACCACAAAATAAAAAAACCATAAAACAATAGGATCACACTAGCTCTAAAAACGACACTATCAATAATTTATAGGTTCTCATTTGTTAGAACCCATCCTTTATCATTACATAATCAATTGTTTTTGAACAAAAATTCACTTTCATAAAATTCTGAAGATATTTTTGGTTTAGAACTTTAGATAATTAGGAAAAAAATATTACAAAGTAAACTCACACATTACAAGTGGATACTCATAGTCGATATCCATTTTTTCACCAAATAAACCTTTTTAAATAAAACATGGTTTCTTTTCATGAAAAATCATCACAGTTTTCTTTTTGACCTAATTCTTGTCCCTACTCTCCCTTAAACCCTATGAAAAACATTTTAAAACATGGGATGATAAAAAAAATTCATTAAGGTACATAAAAATAAATAAAACTATTATTCCACTAAAAAACATGAAATACCATATTAGAACATTTCTTAAAACATTCATTTTTACCCCAAAAATGGCATCATATCAAAAAATCATTATCATACTTTTCAAAAATCAGAAAAACAATCCATGAAAACTCATTAACAAGCATATAAACGTTATGTAGGCATCCTGTGATATAATTTACCATATCATTCTTATAAATGTAATAAACAATATGATCTACTTCTATCTTAGAAGTACTGAATGCATTGGAGGTTATAACATAACCACTCATCCCCAGTTTATCACGGAACCACCCGTCATTTCTTAATAACATAACCACCCATCCTTGTTTATCATGGAACCACCCATCATTGATTTATAATGTAACCACTAATCATCATAAAAAATTCCTAATAATATTATCATAATCATAAAATATGAATTCTTACATCATAAAAATATTCTTAAGGAAAATAATCTTTTCATTTTTAAATCACATATTTTTAGAAAAAACTATGCACATACAAAGGAAAACATTTTATTTGAAAATAAACATGTAAAATTATAAAGTAATCTTAAAATAATTATGGATTCATGTAGGTGGTAAAATTAATTCATGTCGTATGAGTTAAAAAACATTTCTTTTTCACTTTTGTAAAAAAATGAAAGAGGTACTTTAAAATAGGATTTTAAAAAGAAAGTCTTTTACCTTGAGTTTGGTTCATCATGTATGTCCTTTATCTTCTTGAAAAATAAACTTATGTGAATTTTGTAATTGTTTAAGATCCTTTTTTATGTTCATTATTTCCATTATACCACTTATTACAATTACTTTATCATTTATGTTCACATCAGGTTTTTTTGAAGACATTCGGTACTTAAGTACTAAATGACATTGGTATGATGATGATGGTCTTAGAGTCCATAATTAAATAATCTCCAAAATAAAAATCATGACATAATTATAATTTTTATACATAAATTATAATTTTAAATCCATTCATTAAATATGGTTATGAAAAATATACCATGTTACAATCATGGAGACAGTAGGTCGTATGTACGCATGAGAGAGATTTCCATTTTTCAACAATCATTTAAGAAATAAAGTAAGTGTTATTTTGTCCTTAAATAATGATAATAATATCATATATAAAATGTTAATTCTTTAAATATACTTATAAATATCATCCATGTGATATGGTGAAGAAGAAAAATCACATCGATTTATGGAGGTGGTAGTCCACACGTACGCATGAATAATGTTATCATTTTTTTGTACATGGAAATGTAAGAATGTAAGTGATATATTATATTTTAATAATGATAAATATGTAATTAATATAATAAATAAACATTAATTTCATAATTATAAATCGTATTTATGGATAGTTTTGGAAAACGAATTTCATCGGTTTGCGAGGCAGTAGTCTATCGTACACATGGACGATGAATTCTTTTCCCATTTTATGTTAGAGTATAGGGATATGGGTAATTCCATAAACATAATAACATATAGGTATATGGATTATATTAGATTTATTACTTTATCATGGTTTAAGAATATTATATGGAAGTTTAAGAAGAAACAAAACTAAAACGAGTAGTTGAAAACTGTACCTCTTATTTGGAAAACCTCTTTTTCTTAACACCTTAAGACCTATGAGTTTGGTATTATGGTTAAAAAATAGCTCTATAATGTGTTTAGTGATTATAGGAAGGTATTTGGGAAGGTATTGGATGAAAAAAATGGTTTTTAAGTTTGTATAAATGATAAAAAGAAGTAACCTTTTATAATAGAGAAGAGGGCACTCTTGGCATTACTCAAAATATTAAATTAATATAAATTAATTTTCAGTTCCAAATAGATACAAAGTGAGTTATTTTAAAGAAAATATGATTCTACGTTAAAATACCTTCATAAAATAAAAATTAGATAAGTTTTTACTATATTTATACCCTTATCTTTTGGTTTTAATCATTATTTAACCTCTTTAACTCTTACCATGACAACATGACTTTTTACACTTTGAGGATTAATATAGTTTCTATAAAATGAAAATAAATTCATAAATAGAACATGGTTGATATTTTAAACCTTATCATAATCAATTTCATGAATTTTAGTTTTATAGTAATTTTATATCATTAAATAAAATAATATTTATTATAAAATAACAATCATGTCATTTTTTAGAATGATTCATTACTTTGACTTTAATAATATAAAGATAACACTTCTAATTTGAAAAAACTATTATATTATATCATAAAATGTAAATTTCATCTAGAATTTTTTTATCACATTATTTATCTCAAATTATATTTATTTTATTATTTTTAATATCATTTATTTGTTTTTTCAATTAATTAAATATTTTGTGTATCAGTGTTGTGCAAAAATTTAAGGTAACAATTTATACAATAAAAATTAAACATAAATTATCATGATTATGATAAATATTTTATCTTTAAAAATACTATTTATATTCAAAAATATCATCTGGATGAAACCATATTTAAAAATAAGACTTATTAAAAACAAGAGTGTGTCATGTTTGGCATTTCTTTAAATAAAATACTATAAAGGTCATAATGTCATCTAAGTGGCCCCAAAAGGTCATAATGTCATCTAAGTGGCCCCAAAAGGTCATAAATTTGAAAATTGGATGATTATGATCGATATATACTCATATCATAAAATTTTGGTAAGTTTTTAGGTCATTTTATTGATATTATCATTTTACTTTTAAGCTAAATTACCCGATTTACCTTTTACCATGGTAATAAAAATTACTAAGTTTACTATTCATATTGTTCAAAAATAAAAGACTTATTTATTAGATTTTTACCCAAAGATTTAAAATATGCAATCTATTTTTAAAAATATAAATCACATAAGTTTTAGAATTTAATTTAAAATTAAACTGGTAAAATGCAATGAAAAGAGGTTTTTTTGGAAAAATGCCATTTTAAAATATAAAATATTTTTATACTAAATTCAAGTATAAAATCCATTTAAAAAACCATCATTGGGTAATTATAAATAAAAAATAACTAATTACAATTTAAAATCAATCCAAAATATAATTTTACTAATTTATTAATTTAAAATAATATATAGTTTTCAAAAAAAAATTAATATTTTTCACTATTCCTTGAAAAATCAATATTTTCAAAAAATTATCAACAAAATCATTTTAATATAATATTGACATGATGAATTCAAAAATGAAATTCCTTTTTTCAAATAAAGTTTCTATAACTTTTGAAAATTATAATATTCACTTATAAAAAGAATAAAAACTCATTTTTGAAGGCAACATATTTTTAAAGAATAAAATTTCCTTAATAAAAAACGCGAGTAATTATTTTCTAAGAACATACCAATACATTCAGATTTATTTGTACATTTGTATTTATTTCATAAATCAGTTATTCTTATTCATACCTGCTAATTCAACTGATAGGTTATAACAATCATATTTAAAAAATAATATTTAGTTGTTTGTTTAAGCTCGATGTGGTGTATTTTGTACACTATAGAATATAGTGTTTCCTTTTTAAAAAAACTTGGTATATTACATTCACCCCCCCCCCCTTGTAAATTGAATCCTTGAAATTTTTAAATCGGTCTCAATAACTAAGGTTTGAATTTTCAAAATACCTTAGTTCAAATCTCACAATGTAAAAAGGATTAATAAAACTTTCACTTGATATGAAAGAAAAGGGAAGTATAAAGGTCATATAAATTAACACATACTAGGTTTACAAGTAGTAGGACATAAATTGGAAGTGAAAACATGGATATGGAATAGAAAACTAACTCCCAAGGACTGATATATACTGATAGAGAACATAGTCATGAGAAAGTTAACCACCACAAAATCATAAATCTGTGATGGGATAAAAGGTCATTGATTCCTTGATAAGAAAAGTAAATGGATAAATTTTTTATTTAAAGATACTTTTTCTAAATTTGAGTAATTCCTTTATCATCTATACTAAAATCATAATTAAATATACATACTTTAAGAGTATAGTTTCATCCTTTAATAAATTTCCACCACAAACTCATCTTTTTCTACAAATGATGGGTATGAATTCTTCAAGCTTAAAGCACTAGAATCAACTTATATGGATAAAAAAATCTACAACATAAAAACAATATATTCCTTCTATCTTTAGAAATTAACCAAAACCAAAATGGTTAGTTCAAGATAATATAATTATCCAAAAAAACCTTTATATAACAAAAAACGTATTTAATTTTCAAATTCAATAGTAATACCCAAAGTTCAACATGGATCATTCAACAAATAAATATCCTTAAAATTACTCAAAAATATTCTAAAATAAGTTTGAAACCCAAATATCAGAAGGATTTGATCACATAGTCTTATAATATAAATTTAATATTTATCTACAAATAATATCAATACTCTTAATGTCTCATACCAAAAATGCAATTTCCTAAATCAAATAATCTCTAATATATTCTTACCATTTACATAAATTACCTAAATCACCATAAATCCACTATAAAATCATATATGATTCCAAAATATAATTTATCCTTTATTATTCAAATAAAATCTCATATTATTATGTTTACCTTAATTGTATAGTGTTTCCAAAATAGTTAATGCCTTCCGCAATAACATTAATCACTTAATCACCAAATAATTTTCCAATATCATGGTTATCATATGATAAAACATATGTTCCCAAAATCAACTTATTCTTCATCCATCAAATCATTTAACTCAAAAGAAAATGTCATACTAACTGAGACTTCACATAGTACAGTGTTAGGAGATGCACCCTTATCACCCTTCGGTTGTGAGTTCAGTCCCCGCAAACTTTTCAGACACAATAAGTTCTCACTCATCCTATAAGTTATCATTTTTTTAAAAAAATATATTAATATAATCCTTATAAAACTCTAGAAATGTGAGAAACATCCTAAAAAAATAACAATAATATATTCAACATTAATGAAATGTTTTAACCTCAAAGGTTATTGCATACCTTTCATTTTTCATCCCAAACCATAATTACCTTAACTTCTTAATTCATGAAGTATTTTATGTAACGCCCCAACCCTAGAAGCCTGGAGTTGATGCATTATTTTAATACATTAGCCTGATTATAAGGAATCAAATACCAAAGGACCGATCAGTTTAGAAATCTTGGAAAATAGATTACACACATGATCCTTACATTACAATTGAAAACATAAAATACAACATATATAATCCTTTGAGAACACCATTATTATCCTAGATTAACCCTATATATCAGTCATAATACACTTCATGGAATCCTAGGAAAATAAAACATAAGAAATGGGGGAGATCAGATGCTCAGTAAAGGTAAAAATATAACATAATATATTATGAATAAATAATAATGAACCATAAGTCAAGATGTATAATTGAAAAAAAAATCCATTTAAACATAATCTTGATTATAATATTTCAAGAATAAAAAATACCATATAAAGTAAGCAAAACCATGGATATTATACTAGTTGAATAATCACATGGAATATCCATAACTAATATCATAATGAGGGAATTCATAATGTTAGACATATGTACTATCAAGATATATCCTCAAGATAGCTATTTTTAAGATCTATCCTCATGACAGTTTAAGTCTATGGGTAAAAACCCATCTGATTTGTGTTGAGATCATTCCTCTTGATAATGTTAAAATACTTGGAAAACAAACGCGAAGGGTTTTCACCAACTAATTTTGTCTCATGAGACCTATCGATGCATCAAAGGGCTATAGCGGGTCCCGCCCTTCACTTACTTAGTCCAATACATTCCTCATATGAAAATGGTGAAACATAAACAATATAATCATTTGTATTCAAAATTAGTATATAAATTATGAATACTTTAACAGTAAACCATGGATGGTATCTAAATAGAACATCCATAGTTAAACATATCTTAAAACCTTAAACACAATATGGAATATTATATCTTAATAAATAAACCTAAATTAATTATTAAATCCAATAAAGTATATTGACATAAGTGAAAGTAATCTAATAAAATCATTAAAACTCTTTGAGAGAAATGTCCCTTTTTTACTTTGAAAAAATTAAAAAAAATGTGCAATTTTAAAAGCAAACATTTCTTTTGAAAATAAACTTATAAGATTGTAAGGTAATCTTCAAAATGTTAAGGCATCATAATGATGGAAAATAACCACTTGCGTTGTATAAGTTAAAAAAACATTCTTTCCTTAATTTTTTGAAAAGGTCATAAAGTACCTCATTTAGAAAATGATGGAAAGATTCCTTTCAAAACTATTTTATAAAAATACAAACATGGATTAAAATGACTTTAAACAATTTTTGATAATATTTTAAAATAAATTTTAAGAAACATGGACATGGATGATAAAGTTACCCCAGCAGATACTAATGTATAAACAACCTCGGATAATAATGAGATTGTTAAATTAACCCTTACCTTGTACTTTCCTTTAGTCGGGGGTTCATTAAACTTCAGTATAATAGTTAAATAATGTTATTAAATTATACAAGAAACATATACATATTTATGATATCATATATTATTCTCTTATATCATTTTGTTAATAATATTTTAGTATTACCATTGTTTCAGGTGTTAACTACTTCGTTTTCCCATTCCTATTTTGTCACATATGTCATGTTTGTTATGAATAGGATATATTTTATTCATATACAGAATTATATTAAGTTCATAACAATTATTTTTACTCATCATATAAATTTTATAATCATTCTTGAATGGTTAACATGGAGAATGAATCTCACCGCGTCGTGAAGACGGTAGGTCGTACGTAAGCACGAGCGATTATATCATTACTTGATGGTTAAATGGTATGGAATTGAATGGAATAAAAATTATAAAGATATATTATTATGTCATATTTATTATTTAAATCCATTATATTCATTTTTATAATCATCAAAATAAATTATAAATGAAAAATAGTTTAAACCACGACGTGGAGACGGTAAGTCGTATGTACGGACACATAGTGATATTGATTTTTGTAGGATGGGTAAAAGGATTAATATGGTTGTACCATAATAAAAATAACATCTAATAATTTATATGATAATATATATATATATATATTAATTTATTATGGAAACAACATAGTAATATGAAGTATAAGAAGAAAATAAATTGAATTGAATTGGTAAAACAATTACCTCTTCTTTGAGCGTCTTCTATTGATTTGTACAAAATGACTCCATAGGTTTGCTTTATTACCAAATTTTGGCCTCTAGGATTAATTGAGGAAAGTTTTTAGGATAATTGGGTAGGTTTTTTCCGAACAAAATGGATTTATATGTTTGAATTAAAGAGAAGTATAAGTTCCCTTTTATTAGAGGGGTGAGGAAAACTTTTGGGAGATCTTAAAATATCAATTTATTATAAATTGATATTCAGTTTCAAATAGCTCCAAAGTGATTTATTTAGAGTATAATATTATTATGAGTCAAAATAATTTCAGAAAATAAATTTTAGACATGTTTAGGTCATAAAAGTAAACTTATCTTTTGGATTTAACCCTTAGTTATACAGTTTAACTCTTACCACGTCTTCTTGTATTTTTACACTATAGGGTTGATATAGTTACTATAAAATTCAAAATGAACCAAAATTGGACAATTTATGAAATATGTGACATCATAAAAGTTATTTGGCTGAACCTTAGATTTTTATGACTTTTATATCATTTAATAAAATAGTATTTATTTTAAAATATCATTTATGTCAAGTTAAATACTATTCAATATTTTCATTTTAAAGAATATCAAACCAACTTGATAACTTAAAAACAATACTTCCAATATGTCACTAAAATGTCTAATTTATCTATAAAATTAGTGTATGTAATTAATTAAGTAAAATTATATTTATTTTAATATTGTTTATATCATTTATTTGATACTTCTATTAATAGAATAATTTCTGCATCACTATTGTGTCATAATTAATGGTAATTATTTAATTTCTAAAAATTATAAATAAATTTATATGAGGTAGGTAATTATTTTTTATTTCCAAATAATATTTATAATATATGTTATCATATGTTTTTCTCTATATTAAAATTATTGTACTTATAAGAAATGAGAGTGTGACATTTTGTCACATTCATTAATATTAATAATATTCATGTCATATTCAAGGAAAAGGGTCCATTAAATGATTAAATTTCGAAACATAGATCATAAGGGTAGAATTTATTCATATAATATAATTTTTACAGGTGTTAGGACATTTTTACATTATTATTTTTACCTTTAATTACTCGATTTACCCTTAACTGCGGTAATAAAAAATTACTAAAGTTACTATTCATAATGCCAAAAAAATAAAAGGATCATATTTACATAATTTTTACCCACTGATTCCAAATATGGAATAAATTTTCCAAAATTTAAAACACATAAGTTTCAGTAATTAATTTAAAATTAATTCCATTATCGGAATGAAAAACAAGTTTTTAAAAGTTAAAACATTGTAAAAGATTGAAATGTTTTTACATAAAAATTCATGGTAAAATTAATTTCAATGAAAAAAATTAAATTAAATTGTAAAAATATATTACATTTTTACTATAAAACCATTCAATAATATAATTTATCCACATAAATTATTTCAATGAAAAAAGTTGTTTTCAATTAAAATTTATATATTTTTACTATTTATCAAAACATAAAACTTATCATAAAATATCAAAAATTCATCCAAAGTAAATTTTTATATCCCAGTTACAAATAAAAAGTTTATTTTTTTTAAATATAATATATAAAAGTTTCAAAAACTATATTTAAAATGGGTGCACCATCAAAAGGAAACACAACTACATTTTTTGAAAAAAAACTTCTTTTATCTGAAAAATGGAATATTTTCTTATATCGTGTCTAGAAAATACATAATATGAATGTTAAAATTATATGGAATATATAAAATTCAAAATGTGGTTAATATTATTTATAACCTCTAATTTAACGGCTAGGTTATATATTATATTAAATAATAATATTTTATTAATATATTGTTATTTGGTAAAACTGGGTCTTGTGTGTAATGCAAGAAAACTAATTATTGTTTGCAGTGTAAGATTAACATGGTGTTTTTTAAAAATAAATATAGAAACAAAATTAAATTTATTCAGAAATGAAAAATATTATAAAGTATCGGGGTGTTACATTCTCCCCTACTTTAATAAATTGCATCCTCGCAATTTAAACTCGGGATCAAAAACTAGGGGTTTGACATTTCAAAACATCTTAATTGAAATCAAACCTCAGAAAAAAAAGATTAATAAGACCCTCACTATAAAATAAATAAAGGGAAGTATGAAGGTCACCTGAGATAACACATACTAGGGTTCTATGTAGGAAAACATGGACATTAAAGGAAAATATATTCATCGTGTTCTGATGGAGAGTGATAGAGAGCATGAAGAGGAAAAATTTAACAATAACAAAGATCTAAACATTAAATGATAAAAGGGATCATTTGATTCATCAAAAAAACTACTAGGATATCATTTTTTGTTTCAAGATCCTTTCCATATGAAGAATTATTAGGAAAGCATTTAATTGATTTCTTTCCATGTCATAAGCATAAAACAATACTTTGGTTATACTTTGATATATTTTCACTTCATCCCTTACACTTGGAAATGAATGTTCAAAATGAATTTTGTACACATGAAGCAATTTTGATAAATCATAATTCCCGTAAGAATTTCTTTAATCCTCTAAATTTTTACAGAAACGAAAAAGGTTATCCCAAGGTGTACAATAAATCATACATAAACCTCAAATAATAATATCCAATGTTCAACTTAATCCATTCCAACCTTATGATTTTTTCAAAATACTTTAGTCCTAATTAATAGTCTAAAAAAGTCTCTAAATTTCCAAAATCAGTCATAACATCAGATTCCCAAACAACGTAATCTAGATCTTATTTACACATACCAATTATTTGATCACCTGAAAAACCTTAATGAAAACATTAATGCCTCTAATTACATAAATAATAATTACTGTAGACCAATACTCATATATTCCATAATTCTTATAACTAGAACATTTCTAAGAAAATATTTAAATTACATAATTCTTGAATCCCAAAAACAAAAATACATTAATCATTCTATTTTGACTATAGTAATAACATAAGTGTGACCTTGATACCTTTGATTTTTCTAAGATATATTTCCTTGACACTTAGGAAATTTATTTGTGAAATGCCCCATTTCACTACAGTTGAAACACTGAATATTAGTCTTTTATTTATTCACTTTCCATTCTTTGTCCTGGTGACCCTTTTTTCACACTTATAACAAACACCCAATCCTTTCAAGAACTTCCTAGGGTGATTATTTCCACAATTATCACATGTGGTAAAATCCTTCTTTCCCTTCTTCCCTTTATCAATCACCTGCTCCACCATCCTCTTCTTCTCTTTATTTCCCTCAAAGTCATAAGACTTAGATAATTCCTTTTCTTTATTTATAGCACATGAGACTATATGTTTGTATGATGATAAAGATTGTGAGACCAGTGCCCATCAAAGTAATGGTTTTCACCCATCAAAGAATCTATCAATCTTACTTATTAGGTTACATATGTAGTTTTCAACATTCCTTTCTAACCTAGTGAAGTTAGCCTCATACTTTGAAAATTTCTCATCCTCCTTTTGCCTCAGACTTAGAAATTTCCTTTCCATATCATCTCACTATTCACAAGGAAAGCATTTTTCTAAGAAAATTTCTTTAAACTCCCTATATTATTTATTTTTTACTTATTAATATTTCTTAGTGTTTTGAATTATTTACCACCATTGATATGAATCTCCTGATAGACAATAAACTGGCATGACAACTTTTTCCCTTTCATTATTTCCCAAAGCAATAAATATCTTCTCTAAGGAACTTATCCTTTATTCAGCTATAAATGGATTTATAGTCCCATTGAATGTTGGATATTGTTGCCTTATGAAGCAATATAACATTTTTTATCCACATTGTGGATCAGGATGCTTCATATGAGCATGGTTATTGTTCATAACCTGATTTAGTTGTCCCAATATGGTTATAAGTTGTTCAGAACCAGTTGCAGATCCTGCTCCAACATCATTATCTTGCATAGGAGGGAAATCCCTACATGAATTACATGCATTGATATGATTTCCATTTCTTCCACTAGGCACTATTTCTAAAACATGGAATACACTAGATTATGTTATAAATTCAAATGCATAATTTTGAACCAGTAAAACACTTAACATAAATTGAAAATTTTATTCATATATAATCTTATAATCATAAACATGGTTTCTTTGGGGACATATTTAATTTTAAATCCTTCATAATGGTATGTAGAGAAAGTGTGTATTATCTTAAGCATATCCCCCAAGAGTGTTAAAATAGGTGCACAGTAAGGCCCATTATTGTGTACCAAGTTACCCTGAGTCAATCCCAAAACACCTTATTGGAGTTATTACTCCTAGGTATCTATGCCAGAACCATTTTCACTTATAGTATCCAGACTGAGATATATTTTCAAGTAATACCAATATAATATCTACATTAGGGAAATTTTAAGATGTTCCTCTATGCTTATCCTCAAATTTTATCTTAAGTTTATGTTCCCTAATCAATGTTTTCTAAATATATTTCTAAGGTTGTTGCTAAAATTTATCTGATACCAACTATAAAACCCTAACCGTAGAAGCCTGGAGTTGGTACATTATATTAATACATTGGCATGATTACAAGGAATCAAGTCCTTAAGGACCGACCAGTTTAGAAATCTTGGAAAATAGATTACTTACATGATCCTTACATTACAATAGAAAATAAAAAATAAAAAATAGATAATCCTTTGAGAACACCATTATTATCCTATATTAACCCTACATATTAGTCATAATACACTTCATGGTATCCTAGGAAAAAACATAAGAAAGGGGTGAGCTCATATTCTCAATAAAGGTAAGCATACAACATAATCTATTACAAATAAATAATCATAAACCTTGAGGAAATATGTATAACTGAAACACAATCCCTTTAAACATAATCTTTATCATTATAGGGAAAAAATAAATAATACCATATAAAATAATCATAACCATGGACATTTTACTAGTATAATAATCACATGGAATATTCATAACTAATATCATAATGAGGGAATGCATAATGTCTGACATATGCACTATCAAGATATATCATTAAGATAGATACTGTTAAGATCTTTCCTCATGACAGTTTAATTTTGTGGGTAGAAACTTGACTAATTTGTGTCAATATCTATCCTCCTGAAAAAGTTAAACTTCTTGGAAAACAAACACAAAGGCTTTGTTTCAAACTAATTTCATCTCATGAGACCTAGCGATGTATCGAGGGGCTATAGTAGGCCCCACCCATCACTTACTAATTCTAATACATTCCTCATATGAAAATTATGAAACATAAACAACATAGTCATTCGTATTCAAAACTAGTATATGAATTAGGAATACTTTAACTATAAACCAAGAATGATATCTAAATAGGACATTCACAATCAAACATATCATAAAACCATCAATACAATATGAAATATTTTATCTTAATAAATCAACCTTAATTAATCATAAAATCCAAAAAATTATGTTGACATAGATGAAGGTAATCTAATAAATTCATTAAGACTCTTTGAGAGAAATATAACTTTTTTACTTTGAAAACATTAAAAAAATATGTAATTTTAAAAGAAACCATTTCTTTTTAAAATAAACTTATAATATTGTATGGGGATCTTTAAAATTTTAAGGCATCACAATGGCACAAAATAGCCTCTAATTCCATATGAGTTAAAAAAACATTCTTTCCTTAATTTTTTGAAAAGGTCATAAAGTACCTTGTTTGGAAAATGACAGAAATATTCCTTTAAAAAACATTTTATAAAAAGTCAAAAATAGATTAAAAACACTTTAAAAAATTTTAGATAATATTTTTAAATACATTTTAGGAAACATTGGTATGGATGATAAATTTATTCCAGTAGATACTTACGTATAAACAACCTCGGATAATAAAGAGATTGTAAAATTAACCCTTACCGTGTACTTTCTTTTAGTTGAGGATGTTTTAACCTCATGTATAATAGTTAAATAATGTTATTAAATTATAAAATAACCATATCCATATTTATTATATTATATATGATCCTCTTATATCATTTTTCAATAATATTTCAGTATTACTGTTTTTTCGGGTGTTAACTGCTTCGTTTTCTCATTCCTGTTTTTTCGTGTATGTCTTTTTTTATGAATATAATGTATTTTATTCATATCCAGAATGATATTAAGTTCATAATAATTATTTTTACTCATCATATAAATTTTATAATCATTCTTGAATGGTTAACGTGTAGAATGAATCTCCCTGCATCATGGAGATGGTAGGTCGTACGTACGGAGGAGCGACGATATCATTCCTTGGTGGTTAAATGGTATGGAATTGGATGGAATATGGATAATAAAGAATCATTATTATGTCATATTTATTATTTACATCCTTTATATTCAACGTTATACCCATCAAAATAAAGTATAAATGAAAAATAGTTTGCATCATGACATGGAGACGGTAAGCCATACGTACGCACGCATGGTGGTATTGTTTTTCGTAGGATGGGTAAAAGGAGAAATATGGTTGTACCATAATCATAATAACATATAATCATTTATATGATACTATATATATTAATTTATTATGGAAAAAACATAGGAATAAGAAGTAGAAGAAGAAAATAAATTGGATTGAATTGGTAAAACAATTACCTCTTCTTCGAGTGTCTCCTTTTGATTTGTAAAAAAAGACTCCTTAGGTTGGATTTCTACCCAAAGTGTTTACTATAAGAGGAAGTGAGTGAATTTTCAAGGATAATTGGTCAGGTTTTTCTGATCCAAATGGCTTTATAGGTGTGAATTAAAGAGAAGGAGAAGTGCCCTTTTATGAGAGGGGTGAGGGAAACTTTCGGAATAACTTAAAATATTAATTTATTATAAATTAATATTTGGTTTCAAATATATAAAAAGTGATTTAGTTAAATTATAATATTATTATGGGTAAAAATAACCTCTACCAATGAATTTTATACATGTTTAGTTCATAAAATTAACCTTATCTTTTGGATTTAACCCTTGGTTAAATAGTTTAACTCTTACTGTGTCTTCTTGTATTTTTACACTATAGGGTTAATATAGTTACTATAAAATGCCAAAAGAACTCCAATTGGATAATTTATGATATCTTTAACATTATAAAAGTTATTTTGATGAACTTTATATTTTTATGACTTTTATATCATTTATTAAAATAGTATTTATTTTAAAATATCATTTATGTCAATTTTAATACTATTCAATATTTTCATTTTTAAAAATAGAAAACCAACATGATAAATTCAAAAAATAATTCAAATATGTCACTAACATGTCTAAGGTATCTATAAAATTAGTTCATGTCATTAATTAAGTAAAATTATATTTATTTAAATATTTTTAATATCATTTATTTGATATTTCTATTAATAAAATAATTTATGCATCATTAATGTGTCATAATTAATGGTAATTATTTAATATCTAAAAATTATAAATAAATTTATATGAGGTGGGTAATTATTTTATATTTCCAAATAATATTAATAATCTATGTTATCTTCTAGTGATCTCTATATTAAACTTATTATACTTATAAGCAATGAAAGTGTGACATTTTGTCACATTCATTAATTTTAATAATATTCATGTCATATTCATGGAAAAGGGTAAATTAAATGATTATATTTCAAAAACTATATTATAAGGGTCTAATTTAGTCATCTAATAAAAATTTTATAGGTTTTAGGGTAATTTTATAATATTAATTTTACCTTTAATTACTAGATTTACTCTAAACCGCGGTAATAAAAAAATTACTAAAGTTACTATTCATAATGCTAAAAAAACGTGAACTATTTACATAATTTGGAACCACTAATAAAAAATATGAAATCCATTTTTCAAAATTAAAAAAACAGAAGTTTGAGTAATTAATTTAAAATTAACCCCGTTGTCGAAATGAAAAACCAGTTTTTAAAAGTTAAAACATTGCAAAAGATTGAAATATTTTTACATAACAATTCTTGGAAAAATTAATTCCAATGGCCAACATTAAATTATCTGGTAAAAATATAATATATTTTAATTCAAAAATAATTAAATAATATAATTTAACCGTATAAATTATTTCGATGAAAAATATTGTTCTCAATTAAAATTTAGTATATTTTTATTATTCATCAAAACATGAAATTTATCATAAAAATATCAAAAATTCATTCAAAGTAAATTTGTATATCCCACTTCCAAATAAGAAGTTTATTTTTTAAAATATAATATATAAAATTTTCAAAAACAAGATTTAAAATGGGTGTGCTATCTAAAGGCGGCAAATCTGCATTTTTTGAAAAATACTTCTTTTATCTGAAAAATGGATTCTTTTCTTATATCATGTCTAGAAAATACATAAGATGAATTTTAAAATTATATGAAATATATAAAATTCAAAATGTGGTTAATACTATTCATAGCCATTAATTTAACACCTTGGTTTTATATTATATTAAATAATAATATTTTATAAATATATTGTTGTTCAGAAAATATGGGTCTTGTGTGTAACGTAAGACAACTCATTATTGTGTGTAGCGTGAGGTTAAGATGGTGTTGCAGAAAAATCAAAAATTAAACAAAATTAAATTTATTTAGAAATTAAAATATTATAAAGTCCTAGGGTGTTACATTTTATATCTCGACATTTAACATTTCATCTCCTTATGATTAAAATAAAATTATTCCAAGATAAAATAAGGTCATACCTTGATCATGGGTGTCCACTGGATTTCATTGTCATTTTTTTCTCATAAATAAAAGGTCCACGCATCACAATAATGATTTAGAGATTCTTCAAAGTCCCTTTCTTCCATTTTCCAAATTCACCTTGTAAAATTTGGGTAGTATGGATATTGGTAGAGAAATATTTCTAAAAAATATTTTTATATGACATATAATTTCAAAACATATGATAAAACTTGATTTTTTTAAAATATTCAGACTGAGTTTGTTTTGAAACTTTCAATCAAGGTTCCTTTTAAAATAGCATAAGTATGACTCAAAAGACTATAGGTTAAACCCAAATATAAATAGGTTGCACAAGGGTCTCCTTCATCGACAGTTGTATTAAAATCTTAATATATGATTCAAAGTCCTGTGATAGGATAAAATATTTGAAATACCTTGATGATATTTACCTTTTTGGGAAAGATGAAAAAATTGGGAAATTAGGATTTGATTAAAAACAACCCATGAACCACGGTGGTATCGGGGTATAGAGAAGATATTTGATATTTCATAAAAAAATTTAGGAGAGTTGTATGTTATAAAAAGTTTCAAAATCCTAAGAACACGACTCTATAATAATTATTGCAATAATTTCATTAGGAATAGATAGAAATGTTGTTTGGGATCCCAATTCTTTAATTTGTAACTGATTCTCCCCAATCTAGAAATTTTAAAAAATAGATATTTTACTAAAAGAATATATTGAGAAAATTAACCTATTCTTCACAAAAAAGTAATAATCTTAAAAGTTGTCTAAACCCTCCTCTGATACCAACTATAATGATTGGGCCTTTATCATTAAATAGTCTAGTGTTTTTTAACTAGAATTAATTTTATTAAAATTTCAAGGATATTTTCGGTTTAGATTTTTAGAGAATTAGGAAAAACACTTAAAAAGTAAACTCATACTTTAAAAGTGGATAGTTATAATCATCCATTTGTTCCAAAAAACAAAACTTTTTAAATAAAACCTGGTTTCTTTTTATGACAAATATTTACAATTTTCTTATTGACTTCATCATTGTCCCTACTCTCCCTTAAACCCTATGAAAAACACTTTCAAACTTTCGATGAGCACAAAAATCTCATTAAGGGACATAAAAACCCATTAGTCTAGTGAAAAACATGACAAACCACATAAAACCATTTCTTAAAACATACCTTTTTACCTCAAAAGGGGAAACATCTCAAATATATTATTATTATACCATTTAAAAATCAAACTATTTCCATGAAAACACTTTTATAAGAATATAAATGTTTTTTAGTTATCTTGGGACATCATTTTACATATCATTCTTCTAAATGAAATAACCAATATGGTATACTTCTATCTCCGGAGTACCCAATGCATTGGAGGTTATAACATAACCACTTTTCCTTAGTTTACCACAGAACCACCTGTCATTGGTTAATAATGTAATCCCCCATCATTTTTTTATCCTAGAACCACATGTAATAAGTTTTTAATGTAACCACTCATCGTCATAATCAATGCTCAATAACCATATCATAATAATAAAACATAAATTCTTGCATCATAAAATTATTCTTAAGGAAGATAACCTTTTCATTTTTAAATCAAAATTTTTTAGAAAAACT
This sequence comes from Viscum album, assembly GCA_963277665.1. Classification (NCBI taxonomy): domain Eukaryota; kingdom Viridiplantae; phylum Streptophyta; class Magnoliopsida; order Santalales; family Viscaceae; genus Viscum; species Viscum album. The sequence continues at coordinate 410,504,666 of OY728125.1, read as the reverse complement.
ACATACATAAAAAGGAAAACATTTTATTCGAAAATAGTCATATAAACTTGTAAAGGAAGCTTCAAATAATTAAGTCTTCATGAAGGCGGAAAAATATTTACATACCGAATAAGTTAAAAAACATTTTTTTTTACTTTTAAAAAAAATGAAAGAGGATATTTAAAAAAAGATTTTAAAAATAAAGTCCCTTACCTCAAGTTTGATTCATCACTTATGACATTTATCTTCCAAAATAATAAACTTATATTAATTTTCTACTTGTTTAAGATCCTTTTTAAAGTTCATTATTCCCTTTATATCACTTATTACAATTACTTAATAATTTAAATTTACGTCAGACGTTTTGATGATATTCAGTACTTATATCCAAAATGACTTTGGTATGATGACTATGGTCATAGTGGTTATCATTACATCATCTCCAGAATAATAATCATGACATAATTATTATTTTTACACATCAATTATAATTTTAAATTGATCCATTAAATATGGTTATGAAAAATGAACCATGTTACAATTATGGAGACTGTAGGTCATACGTATGTATGAGTAACTAATAGGGCCCAAGATCTACTTGGAGAGTGGAAGGTGTACTATAGAAGGGTAAGAAAGGTGAACACTTATCAGAGGATTCTGTTAGGGGGTTGAACCCACACAGTGTAGTCTATTAGGGGGTTATTCACATAGAAGTAGAGAAATAGTTTCTCTTTAATAAAGTGGGAGGGGACCAGGTCATGGGAGGGGTGTGAATAATACAATTGGGAATTAATTTTTGTAGCTATAATATTAGGAAGTAAATCCTTGGATACGGATTTTGGTATTTTCCTATTTTCCTATAATTTTTCCTATGAATTTTAATATTAATCTTTCCCTTCTCTATTTTCATGGGGCATTTTCATTCACTGGTTTACAATTCTAATGGATGTTTGTGATCATATAACCTAGATAGTATTTAAGGATGGATTGATTGATCATTTTATTGTTCTATACATTCAAAATCCCAATAAGTAATTGGCCGTACTTCACCAATAGAGAGTGGTACAAAATTATATCATGAAATTTGAATACTTTTCTTCCTTGATACCTTGTCAACCAAAACCCCAATACGTTAGATACTTTCTCCATGTTTTACATGTTGATATTCAACATTGGGTGCATATTCACAATCTAGAAACATGTTTTCTGGCTATGTGTCTCACCTATAATGTGGAAGTGGTAGTCCTTAAGGCATTGGTCCACAATCACATGGGGGTTCTTGTTTCTTTGGTGTGCCTATAAGAAGCATTCCATCAACTATTCAAGTGCGTTAGTTTTCATTACATCATCCTGAAACTTTTTTTTCAACTATCTTGGCGCATGCCACCTATTTTTCTGGATCATTCCATGAGGTTCCAAAACCAGCATCACCTGGCTGTAGAGGAATTCAGTATCTCACTACATAATAATGTAAAGATCACCGCATACACGACCTTTGTTTTCATTGTGGTTTACTGCATACACCTTTACATAAATGTGTTGATCCTAAAATGTGTGTGTTACTTCTTAGTGAGGATGACCACTTATCAGATATTACTCCCCATTTAATATATGAGAATATTTGATAGTATAAAGAGGATATACCTTTTGACATGGAATAGATGATTTTGGAAAATCAAATCTTCCAAAACTGTCCCCCAGTTCCTTGATAGCACCCAGAGAATTGTTCCTACATGAAAGTGGTTAGAATTTTGGGCAGTCTTTCCATTCTAATTCTCTTGGATAGTGGGGTGATCGATAACATCATATTTCCCTAGGTGATTAAACTGTTAGGTTTTCTGGTGAACCAACTGCATCACTTGGACATCAAATTGGGTGAAAAAACATAATATTGCTTCATAGGGGGTGTGAACTAATTTAAAATTGTCCATAGGATGGTAAAAATATTTGATCTATGCTCATTTCATGGATATGGGTGGCCTTTACCTTGTTTTGGGTATTGATTGGTTATGGACTCTAGGGGAAATGATTTCTAATTTGGAAACAATGACCATGAAATTTATTGTTCCTCACAAAATTTATTTACTTAAGGGATCTTATACAGAAATCCAAGAATCCTTCTCTTTATCTAGGGTACCCAAGCCTTTAGAAAGAAGTTATATAAATTTTCTAATGTTGCTATCCAAATTTGGTTCCATTGCATCACTATTCTATGCACATCAGAAAACCAGTTTACACTAACTGCTTGACAAAAAATTTCTCATTTTTTCAAACCCTACAAGTCTTCCCCCATCGTGCCATCATTTGAACTCCATCTAACTAAAACTAGGCCATCCCCGAATTTCCATCATACCTTACTGCTACCCACATTTTTAAAAAAATGATATTTGGTGAAAATTCATTGAGTTGTACTCTTTGGGGCTTATCCAACCCCATTCTAGTGAATTTTCTAGCCCGATTATCTTAGTGAATAAAAAATATGGTATGTGTAACTTATGTGTGGATTATATATCCCTAAATAAAGTGAAAATCTAGATAAAGTTCATATTCTGTTGTTTGAGTAATTAATGTATGAATTATATGGGGCTACTTACTTCTCAAACTTGGATGTCCAATCTGGCTATCACCAAATTTGTATAAAGGGTGATGATATTGAGAAAATGATTTCAAAACACATAGTGACCATTATGAATATATATTCATGTCATTTGGGCTTACTAATTCCCCATCCACTTTTCAAGCTTCCATGAATGATATTTTTCTCTCAGCTCTTTGTAAGTTGGTGCTCATTTTTTTAAATGATATATTAGTCTACAACACCGTTTGGGAAGCCCACTTAAAATGCTTGGAGATTGTCTTATAGATTATCCTTGACAGGTATTTCTTGTCCAGTCATAAGAAGTTTTTGTTTAGTTAATGTGAGGTTGATTACTTGGGGAATGTTATTACAACAGTGGGAGTTTCCATGGATCCCAAAAAAATATAGGTTATTCTAGACTGGACGAATCCTATAATGGTGTGGGGGATCCATGGATTTCTTATCCTTAATAGTTACTAACTCAATTTCATCCAAGGTTATTGGAAAATATCACAACCTCTAACTTCCCTTACCAAAATGAATAACTTCCATTGGGATTATAATGCAAGTACACATTTTTAACTATAGAAACAACTAATGACTCAACCTCCTGTCCTAGTTTACAAAATCTTTTATTAGAATTAGAGGTTCAATGTGACGCCTCCAGAAGAGGATTGAGATCCTTTATCATTTAAAATAATCATAATATTCCCATTAGGGTCCAAAAATCTATCCAAATCTACATATGATAAGGAATTTAGGGCTTTGGTGTCTGATATCCAACATTTGAGCCCTTATTTGTTGGGTCACAAATTCACTATTTATTTTGACCATCATAGCCCAAAGTTTATTCTCCAACAACGTATCACCTCATCTGATAAAAAAATTTGGATAGAAAAACTTTTAGGCTGCCAATTTAATGTTAAATTTAAGCTTGGTCGAGAAAACTCAGCAGCGGATGCCTTTACTCGAAGGGACAATCTCGCTACCTGCTAGATTGTTCATTCCAAACCGATCTAGGATGATGGTCGATTCCATACTGAGGGATTTTTTGAAGATACACTCCTTTAAAAAATTATTATAACACTCCAATCAGGTTCCTACTCCTACTTGACTTTTCAAGTTATCCATGGAGTGTTTCAATATAAGGGTAGATTGGTCCTTCCCACTTCCTCCCGCTGGATACCAATTTTTCCAGATGATTTTCATATTACTCCCCAAGGGGGACACTGGTTTTTTATATACTTACTAAAAGCTTGATACAAATTTATGTTGGATCAGCATAAAGACCCATATTCAGTAATATGTCCACAACTATGCAGTTTTCAAATGAAATAAATACACTACTTTTTCTGCCACTAGTCTATTACAACCACTTGCACTTCCAAAGTTGCTATTGGCAAACCTTTCAATAGACTTCATCATGGGATTACCAAAGTCTCATGGTATGGTGTAATTTTTTTGTTCATTGAATGGATTTCCAATTATGCACATTTCAGTCTTCTTAAACACCCATTTACTACAAAATAGCGTTTTTCATCTTTGTGCAAGAAGTGATTCGTTTACATGGAATGACAACATCCATAGTCAGTGATAGAGACCCCATTTTTCTTAGCCATTTTTGGACTAAATTGTTTTTTCTTTATATAAAAAAATTATATTTTAGCTCTACTTATCACCCATAGTATGATTTCCAGAATAAGGTGGTTAATCACTATTTGGAAACATATTTACATTGTTTTTCTAGGGATCAACTGAAATGTTATTATTTTTTTGTTACCATGGGATGAGATCAGTTACAACACCACCTGAAATGATTCAATAAATTATACCCTATTCGAGGTTGTTTATGGAAGGAACCCACCCATGATATTCAAATATTTTACCTCTTAAATATGTGTCAAATTAGTTGCAAATGCATTATTGGACCACAATGAGGCCTTAAAATCGATCCAATGCCACTTGGATCATTCCTAGGATTACATGTGTCAGTAAGATAACCACTATTACTGTGATGTTTCCTTTTAGGTTGGGTATCTTGTTAATGTCCACCTTTATCCACATAAACAACATTCATTACTACATTGTATCAACCAAAAATTATCATCTCATTTTTAAGACCATTTTCCCATTAACAAAAAAATATGCTTGTGGCATATAAGATGAACCTTCCAACAAAAGCCTGAATACATATGGGTTTTTATGTATCCCAACTTAAAAAAATTGTGGGTTATTATCTAATATAGCCAACTTTACCAACAAATATGGACCTGGTAGACATGATTGGCCCATGCTAAAGGTTGTACTGGCTAAGTGCCTCCATACCACTGATGGGATTGAACATCCCCAATACCTTCTGCAATATATTGGTTATCCAGTAGAGGAAGAAACTTGGGAATATGACTTCACCATCCAAAATTAGTTTCCCACTTTTAGTCTTTAGGACAAGACTGCTTCTCAAGAGGCCATAAATAATTGGGTTAGGAATCTCCCTAGAGAGTGGCAGGTGTACTCTAGAAGGGGAAAAAGGTAAACACAGTCTAGTAAAGTCTATCAGGGGGTTAAAAAATCTAGGGGAGTCTGTTAAGGGGTTTAATCCATTAAAGGGAGTCTATTAGGGGGTTGTTCACATGGTAAGAGACAGAAGATATTCTATTTAATAAATTGGCAGGGGTCCGGGTTATGGGAGGGGTATTAAAAATATTATTGGGAATTATAATTGAAATTTGTAATCTTGAGAAGGAAGGCCTTTTTGTCTCCCAATTCTATTGATTTACTCTTTTACTATAATTTTTTCCTACAAATTTCAATATTAATCCTTCCCTTATTTATTTTCAAAGAAGGTCATGTGTGGTGTTCTAACAGTAAAATTTCTATTTTTTAACGATCATTATGGAAAGAAGGTAAGTATTATTTTATATTTCCATAATTATCATAATATCATATATATCACATTAATTATTTAAATATACTTATACATATTATCCATGTGATGTGGTGATGAAAAACAAATCTCATCACTTCTTGGAGGTGGTAGTTCACATGTACGCACGAATGACGTTATCATTTTTCAATGCATGAAAAGGTAATAATTTAAGTGATATATTATCTTTTTATAATGATAAATATTTCATGAATATCATATATAAACATTAATTCTATCATTATAAATAGTCTTGAGAGATGATGATGGAAAATTAATTGTATCGGTTTGCGAAGTGGTAGTCCATCGTACACACGGATGATGAATTATTTTCTAATTTCATAGAAGAGGGGATAGATATGGGTCATGCCATAAACATAATAAAATATCATAATATAGAGGATACTAGAGTTATTATTTTATCATGGTTTAATAAAATTTTAAGTGTAATAAGAAAAAAAACTAAAATGTGCAGTTGAAAACTATACCTCTTATTTGGAAAACCTCTTTTTCTTAACACCTTAAACCCTATAAGTTTGGTATTCTGTGTTGTAATAATGGGTTCCCTAGACCCAACTTGAAAAGTACTTTTTGATTACCATATCATGGATACAATGATATATACATGATGCATAGTTATCATAATAGTGTAGATATTTCTGCAACCATTATTTAAATGCTAATGTCCATTGAATAATTTTTGTATCAAAATTTTATAGTAGTTCTCAGGCTATAATGAGAACCTTGAGATAATATGAAATTAATCTTAAAAATATGTTCTATAGTCTAGATACATCATTCTGATTGGATAAAGGGGATGTTTTACTATTAGGTGTTTGGGGCTCATAAGTATTGATAATTCTTCTCATGAAGTTCACACTCAGTGATCTCTAATAGGTGAGATCATGAGGATAGACCTGCCAGTAAGAAAACCACATGTTTTAGGTTTCATTGGTTGTTCCTATATAGGGACATGTGTATTGGTCTCCTTACTTAAGATGATTATCAATGTTTTCCATTTGACTATGTACTTTGATGTAAGGAAAAAACCATGATAATGAAGTCGTGGTGAGGTAGTTTGTGTTGGGTTAATCATTGGTGGTATGGTATTGGTTGAATGATCAAGATAAAAAATTTCACTTTTAAGTTGAGAAAGTAATATCTCGGTCCTGGTTAATCAGGATAGTAGTACCATTATAAATCTTTGGTGAAGGAAGTCGGAGGAAATTCTCTCCAGTTAGATCAACAAACAATAAATCTAGAAAGGATGACAACATAAATGTGTGTCTTTATTTATGAGATATCTAAAGACAGATAGATTATATTACACAGTGTGTGTTCGTAGGCCAGTTTTCATTACTGTGACTATTAATTATCTCTTTAGGGGATTTGATGGGTTGCTAGACTCTACTCTTGATCTATGGATATTATTCATTGTTATAAAGATAAGGTCCTAGATGGTCACACATAATAGCGTATTTGAGAATCTTCCCTATTCTGATGAGGTATATAGGATATAGTGGGCCCCTCCAAGGGGTCTGAGTGTTGTCTAATTCATTAATCACTGAAGAATAAATAAATTCATTATTATTTTAGCATATAATAATTAATTTGAATATATTTATTAAGATTATTCACAAGGTGTTTAGTGAATATAGGAAAAATATTAAATGAACAAATAGTATTTTGATATTCAAGGTTCGTTTAATATTATCAAGAATTATGAGTCAGGTTAATGGCTCGAGTTTATCACATAATATATTTATAATATATTACAAGAAGGTGATAAAATATAAATAATATTTGTGATATATTTTATTCATCATAATTATTTATTTATTGCTTATTTGGTGGGTGTTTAATTTTTGGGAGTTGGGAAACCCTTTTGAGTATTTTGTACCACCCACTATATAAATAGGAGAGAGGAGATCATTTCATTATTGTTGTTCATTCCAATGGAATGAGAACCTATCTCTACTACCACTTTCTAGAGAGAGAGAGTCACTATCTAAGTGACCAGTCCAAGAACGTCTTCGATGGATCGAAGGCACGAGATCGAGGTGATCGCCGCGACGTCGAAGGATTCCTTAGAGCTCTGCATTGCACTTGAAATTTGATGAATAGTGAGTGCACAGATTCTTGGAGAGTGTGTGGATGATTTAGAGGGGTTTGGATTTATATCATTTGATCAATGGTCATTGGTGATGATATACAGTCGTGTATGCTTTTTTTTCGATCGAGGTATTTTTTTAGTTTAATTTTTGTTCATATAAAATTTATGCAAGATCTCTAAACCTCTACCAAGGCTCGAATCACCAGAGATGACTAGTTTCTTCACTCTAGAGACAAAAAATTTAAAATCCTCAATCCACCAACTTCTACTACACACCCCAGTACCTACAATTGGTATCAAAGATATCGTGTGATTTGTTTGAGTCAAAAAAATTAAATTATCTTTAAATTTAAGTAGAGGGATTTAATTTGGTTCCATCAAAAAATTTGTGTGTCAGTCTAATGTTAGATGGAAGAGATATGAACACTCAAAATTTTTTATATGGATCATTTGTGTATTTTTTAGGTATTAAAAATTGAAGAACAATTGTAAATAAATGCATTATTTTTTAGGCATTTGTTTTTTTCGGTGATTCCTAGTTTTTTCAGCTAGTACCTTCCAGATTTTGGTTTCCAGAGTAATTCCAGTCAGTGGCCAATAATTTCAACCATCCATGGCATTATCAAAATTTTAATAATAAGTTTTATTATTATATTAAAAGCTTATGGTAATAGATTTTAGAAATTTATTATAAAGGGAATCAAGGGTGGATGGTGGGACTTTAAGGATTTAGAAAATTTGTATAAGGACAAAATTAAATTGGCATCAGCGTAACTTTATTGATAGAAGAAAACAAAAAATATATAATTTTTTTATTCAAGTGGCTTCCAAAGGAAGATACCTCTTCCAACATCAAGTGGCAAGGTAGCCTACCCCAGTAGTATGACACATCCTCCCTGGTCTCCTCCTCCTAGTCACCTTGCCCAGACCACATCCTCCTCTGACCCCACGCTGCCATCAGAGGCTGTCTCCATCGACGATGCTGCATGACCTCCACCCAATAATTCGAATTGCTACCCCACCATCGTGACCAGCTCATCATCCTGCTCAGCGCAGCAGCAGCGGGAAGAGGACCCCACTGTCATCACCTGGTGTCATGCCGCCCACAACATCCCCACTATATCAGTCTCTCATTTTACATCGCATCTAGGCTGATCCCCTACCGCACCATGAGAGATCATCCCATATGGAATCCTGCCTTTTTTATTACATAAATTTTCATTACATGGTATAATCATAAGATCTTTTAAAGTTTAGTTTCTTGGAAATAAGGTACATAATACATGAAAACTTAAAACATTTTTCTAAATCCACTTGAATTACATTTTAATGGGTTCACTCTAAGTTACTTTTACTGCATCTCATATCCTAGGAACATACATCAAATGAAAGGGTTGAGCGTGAAGCCCGGTAATGGAATAAGCAAGAGAGACATATAATATGTGATCTTGAGACATATTAATAAGATCATGAATCATAATGAAAATGTATAAGAAATAGGAATATCATAATAATAATAATAACATGAATCATAACATAGAAATGTGGATGAAACATTTAAATAAGACATTTATAAGCATATCACCAAGGTTTATCACCAAGGTGTCATAAATGAAAATTATCACGATAATTTGCCAAGGTATCGTAAAACATGACATCTCTAGAGATTAAATTCTTTACCTAATGCATTAGATCAATTTGAGGGTGAACTATTCATATGTATTAATTTCATGTGATCCATATAGATAATAATAAAACATTTCATTAAAAACCCATAGAGAATAAATAATAGGTTTCTTATCAAAATCATGGCATACAAAAGAGCTTAAAGACATAATCATTACGTCATTTTTAGCCCAAAAAATGGAATATGGGTTTTTTATGTATAAATATCGGAATAAAGTAAATTATTTTTACATATAGGTCGATAAACATGGAAAATAAAAAGTTTGGGTATCCACACAAAGATAAAAAATAGAATTTATTAAATTGAAGAGAGAAATTTTGAGAAGTAAATTCGGTAACATGACGGGTATAAAACATGGTTTTATAAAAGGGTAAATTGAGAGGGGAAATGGGTCTCCCATTGATAAAAAACTACTATTAAAATAATTTTATAATATATAGTGTACAAAAGAACATAGTTTGTAAATTAGAAGACATACCACCTAAAAAGGGAACTTGAATGGAAAAGAGAAGTGAAGATTTCTCTTACCTTGAAGAGTTGCTCCTAAATCTTGAGGATTGGGACCTTGGGGGCTTGAGGGAACCTTGAGGGACACCTTGGGATCCAAAATAATCATAAATTTATGAAGGATAGATTTTTAGTGAAGGGTAGAGGTTAAATTGGTGGGTTTTTATAGAAAAAGTGGAAGATTTCTTTAATAATTTCCAAATATAGGCCTTGGAAATTTAGATTGTGGAAAATGAAAAAACATTGGCTTACACATGGTTTTTGACCTTGGTTTTGGACATGTGGGACAAATTTTATGTTATTTTACTCCACCAGAACCGAACATCATTTTTTATTACTTCTTTTGTCTTGGAAAAGTAAAGATTCCAGAAATTAATGTTTTTAAAAACCAATTTTTTCTATTTTAGACTTTGTAAAGTCACTTATAGTTTTAGAAATTGATTAAAATCCATTAAAATACTTAATATTAATAAAATAACACATTTTAGGATGTGCATTGTGTTTAATTAATTATTACATCGTTATGAAATAAATATGAAGTCATAAAATATACCAAAAACCAAAAACTGTATTTTTACTATTCATGAAAAATAAAGTATTTTAGAAAATTATCATAAATTAAAACTAACCAAATTTAGTCATGATTATTCAAAAAATAATGTTTATTTTTCCATAATAATTCTCTAAAAATGAAAATTTTAACTTTTAAATATAAAAATCTTTATTTGTTTAAAAATAGCAGTTTTTAATGTATAGTAAATATTTTGACACTTATAAAAAAATTCCCAGGCCATTATAAAATTATTTTATCATTTATATTTAGGTGAGAGTGTTTTAAAGGAAATTTTATTAAAACAAATAGTATTTATAATACTTGAGTTTATTATAAAATTGTATATATTTTCCAGAAAAATACAATTATATTTTATTTATGTCCAAAAACTGATTTATCAATTCCATATCAAATAAACATATATTTTTTTAAGAAAAACTATTCTTAAAAGAAATTTATAGAATAATAATTTTATTTATACAAAGGAAATTACACTTCAAGTAACTAAATCCTAAACACATATCCACTTACTACACCTGCATATGCCCTAAGGGTGAGGTGTGTGATGGTTGTAGTTTCATGGGATGGGTCGACTAGCATCAATTGAGTGGTAATCTCCACTAACTTATAATTCACCCATAGGTTATTTAATTCAATATCTAATTGTTGAATTTTGGATCTGTATTGGTCAAGGGAGAACCTTGGTGATGCTGCCTCCCTCCCAAGTTTAAACAAATGAGCTTTAAACAACACAACTCTACTGGTTAAGACCATCAATTCTTCTTTCTGTACCAATTATCCTTTATCATTACTACTTATAAACACAAATTATAATGGTAAAATTATCAACCAATGGAATAGTTTCTAACGATCATTTTGACCAATGGTCATATAAAGGTCGAATCCCAATAGTCACATATCCCTTTATTCTTTATAAATACCACTTCATTATTTCACTTAAAATTCACTGTAATTCCACTTAAGGTTATATTTTCATTTTTATAAGATATTGACTGGTTTACTAATAGTTTGTTTTATTTATATAGTGTTTTTAGTGGGGAAATGATTCTAACAGATTAGGGTGATCTTTATTTTCCCATTTTAACTATTCTATTTTATATTCTTTATCCAGTTGTAATGTTTGGAATTTTAATTGGTTTCATAGCTGACTAATGAAATGATCATTGTTAATGTGATAAAAAATTTGGTTTCTCTTTATTTTTTACATGTATAATATTATATAATATGTAATAACAATTATTTATGAAACACGTATCATTTAGAAAGTCTGGTTCATTACATCCCATTTTCCATCAGATGTCGTCATCCACCAAACCGGTCGGTTCCATCCACCATCCATTGTTGGGTTTTGGTGTTTCCACCATAGTCAGGTTCACCTAACCTAATATATTTGAGCCTTCTCCCTCACAAGAACCACCGAACCTTGCCAGACCCCACAACCAGATCCAACCATCGCTGATGGTTCGATATGTCGTCTTACCATGACCCCAATGTTGTTGGCCCTCCACAGCGGTACCTGTGGCTACATTTTTCCAATTGTACACTCTCTTCACCCTCTTCTGTCAAACAGGCATGCCAGCAGACCACCCGCTGGATTGAAATTGTCTCGTCCAGTATTCCCCTCTAAATCTCCTACCATTGGTAACCTTTGCCTACTTTTTAGCCACTTACAATTGTCGTGTTCCCCAGAGGTTCTCCCTGTCGACCGAGTAGCTCAGCTTTGCAGGTCTAGTTTTACCCAACCTACCCTGCAATGGTCCCAGGAAGGCATACCTAAATCAGAATGGGTCTAGGTAGGGTTTTCTGACCTAAAACACCCCTTTACGGGGTTTTACCTATCCCAGAACAGGCCTATGTGGGGTCGAACCAATCTACATTGGCCCTGGGTGGGGTTTCGGGGCCTAGGATATTTTTACATAACAAAAAATTAATTAAATTAGTTAATTTTATTTTATTATTAAATAAAATTAATTAAATATTATTATTTGGTTTAATTTTTTTGATATTTTAATACTTCGGGAAAAAATAATTTAATTTAGATATTAAATTAAATTAAATAATTGATTTAATTTTTGAAATTAAAATTAAATTAATATTAAGACCAACTCAATATTTGAATAAAATATTTTAATTTAATTAATTATTTTATTTTATTTTCATTGGTCTCGTACTTTAAATTTATTAAAATTTAATTCTAATTTTACTTTAACTTTTACCCGCTGACCGGTCTTGAACATTGACCATGTACGTCTATTTTATTTAGTTATTTATTATCTGTGTGTGATGATTTTAAATAATTAATTAGTTTTATTTGCATTCTATGCATTTTCATTTTTATTCAATATATATAAGGGTTCGTGCATCCATCAGTTATCTGTATTTTTCACTCTTGAGACCCCCTCGCATGCGTTTGCATATTTTTGTACTATGATGAGGATAGTGTGAGACACAGACAATACCAAGATGGGAAGGTATATCAGACAAGAAGTGGACACACTGGATGGGGATGAGATGTATCATGAGTCATTCTAGGACTCAGGTATGATCTCCATAGGTCATGGTTGATCTGTTAAGTTTAAATGGATCAACCAATATTAGACATTCAAGATCAATCGAGTATTTTTTATTTTATTTATGATTTTTTTATTAATTTATGCATTTTATGACATCAAGAAATGCATAAAATAATAAGGAGTCAAATTCATAAAGATTCAATAGATGTTTTTCTATTAATGTTCAATTGTGAGTGTGATAACAAAGAATGAACAGATTAATATAAATGGATTACATTCTTCAAAAAAAAATTAAAAAACACCATTTTAGAAATATTAAATCGCAAACACCTTCCATCATTTGAATTTGAACAAAACTGGGTGTATGGGGTGTTCGTCAACCAAAGTTGAGGGTGCCTCCTACTACTAGGGAGTTCTTATGAGAGTGATGATTTGACTTAAATAAATTTTACAGCCAAAAAGTAGCTAAATCTAGATTTTTTTCAACTATAGAGGCAAGCATTGAGAAAATAATTTTTATGATTTTAAAATTTGTGACTTCACTCAACATATCAAGGAACCAAGAGTTAATGCAGTTTTCCAGACAAACACCTACCTTGAACCCTCTGATTAGTGGAATATCCAAATCTTGTAGACTATTATGACAACTTCCAAGATCCTTTCCACTAGAATACTCAAACAACAAAGTATTCCAATTATAGTAAAGAGGGTTGATAGAGTTTGATAAAATAGCGTGATATATTTAATGATTTAAATAATTGGTAATGTCTAATCAGTAATCAATATAAAAGTACTAAATTGATATATTTTATTTTGTGTAGAAAATGGAAAGTAATACCACAAGACATACTATGATATCTAATGGAAAAATAAAATGTACACACTAGAATGAGTTTCAAAAGAGTAGTACAGGATCTTGTGAAAAGTACTACAAAATCTGAAATTCACAGTGTTGGTGTCCCTAATACCTATTAATCCACCTCAAGAAGTGAGGGTGTTAAAAGTTTATAAGATAATCATGTATGTTGCATATGATGGTTACATCATAATGTTATCACCAGCATCTGATGTGAGTTGTGGATACAACATCAGGACATGGATGATTACACATGTTGTTTCATCTCCAATAAGATTACAAGGAGAAAGTGAAGTAAGATATGAGTGAGTAATGACTATACTGACTATGTGTAAATTGAAATGTGGATCAAGATCTTTCTAGACATCTTATTATTACATCTTTTTCACCCATATACTCAAGTTTCATTTAATATTACAAGATGAATAGTAAATAGAGAAAACACTTCATTACCTTTTGGGTAATGTTTGTCAAGCAATAAGAAATTTAAAGAGAGTTTAATATTTAGTTATTATGGTGAACAAGTTGAAATACAATGCAAAAAGGTCAATTAAAAGTGTCACGTAAAAGGCACATTCACAACATCCTTCAAAGAAAAGTGGTTAGTTATCATACAGGAGGTTATATTCTTCTCAAGACATAAAATAAATCTTTTAAAGTTTAAATTTATTGAACTGAATTGAAGAAGAAATTAAATGCTTTATATTCAGGTATATTCATCATTACAAGTAATGTTTCTATTATACTACTTAGGTATTAAATATAACATGTTAATCACATATGTTTCTTTTAAATATAGTGACCAAGTAAGTATATAAACATTACTAGAAGTAAGGCGTGTTATCTAAGTGGTTGAGAATGGGTGGTTCCTAATTCTGCAGTGAGAACACTACTGGAAAGGCTAGCTTTCCCAACACTTCTATACCAACGGTTCAAAAGAACCATTGGTATAGATGTCCTTTACCAACGGTTTTAATAAACTGTTGGTAAAGGTGCGGTTAGGGAAGGATTTCCCAACAGTTTAAAGAAACCATTAGGAAATCCATTATTTTCCCAACGGTTTTTAATAACCGTTGGGAACCCCCCCCCCCCCAAATTCACTGAAACAGAACCCACCGACTCCCAGAAGCACCCCATTTCTAGAAGCACATTCTTGACTCCTAGAAGTGCCCGCCCAGGTGAACCTCTTCAATCCAATCATCTGCAACTCCCCCATTCAGGTTAGACTCCTTCAAACTCTTCTCATATTAGCTAAGGATATACTTCTATTCTAAACATTTCTCCATTTATTTCACTATTTAGAAAGATCACGTTGTTTTGCCCTATTTCTAGGGATTTTGGAAAATTTTAGGATTCACTACTCCCTTCATGAATTGTATACTCAAATCACTACATCAATGTACACATTTTCTAATTAATGTTTTCATTACACATATACATTTATAAGGTCATGGTCTCTTTCTTGTGTTCTAATTTTAAAGATTCATAGTTCTTTTTTTAATCTCAATGATCCAAATATTACAGATTCATGTATATGAACTCATAAGAAATTGTTTGTAATATTTATTCATAGTATTTCATGAAAATCCCTCCTTTCATTAAGATCATGTCAAACATGAAGATCTTATTCATCTTCATTTTTGTACACTATGTGTGTTACATAACAAGTATGTATCATGTTTCTATCAAAATCTTTATATATATAAAATGACACACTGTTCACTTATCCTTTGCACAATAGAACATATGGAGTATCTTCTTCAACTTTGCAAAATAGTATGTGGTCCCTAATTATTTTTCACAAAAGAAATAAGAAATACTTAACCATACAATCCAGTGTTCCTTATGAATAAAATATCTACAAAGGGAACTCTCGGTGGGACCTCTCCTTCTCCTATGTAGTACTTCTTATTTCTTCATGAAACTAATTCATAGAAAACCATTTTATATTTTTTCTCCATAACCATAGAAAACCCTTTTAGATTTTTTAGTTATCGCTTTAATTTATCAAATCATTATATTAAAATGTTATATAAATAGACTGGATAGTTATAGACCTCTCGGTGGTCACCTACATGAATTGTATCTCACAAATTGTTCAAGATGCCATTGGGTACCCGGATAAACTACATGATTATATGTTTAGATAAGGGGAATCACCATTTTACAGATGCATGACTACTCACATGAAATAGGATGGAGCATGTTGTAGTTGATTGGGTTGTAGCTCAAGAAGCTAGGTAGAATTTTAGAATTTATTGATCCTCTTGCATAGTACTACTTCCTACTAGTTGTAACTATGTTTTTCTTCTTGATACATGACATACATTACCATCATTCGTTTTATGATTCTATTATTAGTTGGTATTACTAATTTGGTTATTTTCATCCATTTCTAATATTTTCCCATTGTTATCTTTCTTATACTTTTTAACTGATAATATTAAAATTGTGAAACTTAGGTAATGATGGAATAGTCTCTCCTAGACACACCAAATTCTCTCACTATTAGTCAATAACATTTGGAATTTTGGTATATGTGCTTGAGGCCATGTGGCCATCTGGGTTTGGATCACTAATGAGTGGCATCCTGGTTTGGGATGTCACAATTCTTGGATATCCTTTTTATAGGTGTTTCTAATCAAATCCATACCTATAACTATTGAAGGTCCCTCTCCAAAATCAATTGGGACATGATTCAATGAATACACCCTACCAACCTATGATCTATGGCCCCAAACCTAGGATCCTTTAATCCATGTTTAAGGTGAAACTTGATGAGGCCATAACTACTTTTGATGTGATCCTCATCCTACTCCTCATCCTGATCTCCCTGAAGAAGTTAAAGTATAAAACTCATGTACTCCCAAAAAGACCCTTAAGGATTATGTATTCCTTGATCCACTTCCAAGATCTAACTGGTAAATCCTTGAATATAGGCATTAGAAATTATGTATCTTATTTTCTTATATACATTGTATTTTGTTGTGTTTCTTAATATGATTCTCATATAGAGTAATGTGTCACTTATTCTTTTATATAAAGTAAACAATTGTCATTTACCTAAATATTTTTTGATTGAAATTAAATATTATTGAATTGATTTGAAAGGACTTATTGCAATTTTTTACATAATGGATAGAATTTGGATGTAAAAAACTGATCAGATTTCAATCGATTTTCAAAATAATTTGAATATCTTTTTAGATTTTTCATTTGACAAGGCTTCAGATAGTGGTCTCATACACTTCCCATGTTCTAATTGTGTTGGAAGACCTTGGTTGAGTTGTGAAGTAGTTAGCTATCATATAACCCAATATGGTTTCCAAACAAACTATTATATGTGGTATCACAATGAAGAGAAAATGGAATCTCAAAATGTTGATGATCCAAATGATAGGACTGAATTGGAGAGTTTGATATATGATTGGTTTCTATTTATTCGGAATCATGAGAAGGAAAGGATTTCTATCCAATAAGATTTTGATACAAGCACACATGATGAGTCTAATGAAAATGATGATGTTGATAGGGTGAAAAAATTGAATGATGTTGCAATGACTCCATTATATCGGTAATGTGGTAAAATGAAAAAGTTGGAATTTTTAATCTGATTGTTTCATTGGAAAACTATGTATGGCATTTCAAATACTACAATAGATTAAATTCACACCTTCTTTAAGGACTTACTTCCAGATGATGCAGATATTCCCTCAAACCACTATATGGCATGGAAGTTAGTTGATGAACTTGGATTCTCAAAAAATTCATGCTTTCCCGAATGATTGCAGCTTATTTTGTGAGGAAACTACTGAAATAAATGATTGTATCAAATATGGAACCTCCCTATGGAAGCAAAAAGATGATGGAACACCATATCATGTTCCACAAAAAGTAATGTGGCACTTTCCATTGATCCCCAGATTAAAGAACCTTTTCATGTCTGAGGAAATGTCAGTAAAAATGTGATGGCATGACACCGAGAGAAAAAAGAATAATGAAGAGTTGGTTCACCCTGAAGATGCATTTTCATAGTAGAGATTTGATGCTCGATATCCTGAATTTGTATTTGATGTACATAATGTGAGACTGGGTATTTCATGTGATGGTTTTAATCCATTTGGGAAGATGCTTACTTCGCACAGCACATGGCAGGTTTTCATACACATTTATAACCTTCCCCCATGGTTGTGTATGAAAAAGCCTTACAATTTCTTGAGTATACTGATATCTGGCCCTTCTGATCTCGACAATGATATAGATGTATACATGAAACCTTTAATAAAAGAGTTGAAACTTCTTTAGGATGTGGGTGTGCCCACATGCGATGCATGTTCGAAAGACATATTTCATATGCGTGTTGCGCTTATGTGGATGATCAATGATTTTCCTACTTATGAAATGATGTCTTGATGGATCACAAAATGAAAATTTTCATGTCCTATTTGTATGAAGAATACTCAATCGAGAAGACTGAAATATCATCGTAGTTTTAGTTTTATGGTACATCGATGATTCTTGCCAATGAACCATCCATATAGAAACAATCATCAAATATTTGACAATACCATGGAGACTAACGATCCACCTCAGCATATGTATGTAACTGATGTTCTTAATGAATTGAAAGATTTTATTTATTCATTTGGGAAGAGTGTAATGAAATCTAGAAAGAGGAAAGATGTTTCCAATGATACATGTTACAATTGGAATAAGAAGATTATATTCTTTGAGTTGTTGTATTGGTCAACCAACTTGTTACGTCATTGCTTAGATGTAATTCACATTGAAAAGAATATATGTGCAATTTTGCTTTCTATTCTTAGAAATTTCATGGGGAAGACAAAAGATGATTTACAATCTCAGTGTGACTTGGTAGATTGGGGGATCATACCAGAATTGCATCCCGTCTGTATTAGTGAAAATAAATGGCAAGTTCCATGTGCTTCTTATGTGATGACATCTGCTGAAAAAAATCAATTTCTGGAAGTTCTAGAGACTATTAAAGTTCCTGATGGCTATTCAAGAAATATATCAAAACAGGTCAATAGAAAAGAGTTGAAGCTGAAATCTTTGAAGACTCATGATTATCATGTCCTTTTTTATGAGTTGATTCCAATAGAAATCTGTCATCTCTTCTCCAATAATGTAAGAGTCTTAGTTATTCAGTTGTGCTATTTTTTTAGAGATCTTTGTGCCAAGAAGTTTTCCAAATCCTTCTTGCAAAAACGGTTGGCAGAGACACCATTAATTTTGTGAGTTAGAGAAAATATTCCCTCCATCATTTTTTACATGCATGTTGCATCTGACTATCCATATTCTAACTGAAATACTTCTTAGAGGACCCGTTGCTTTCCATTGGATGTATCCAACTAAAAGAAATATATACATATTGAAATCATATGTTTGGAACAGAAAGTACCCCAAAGGTTCTATTTTGAACAGTTACTTGGATCAAGAATGTATGGATTTCTACTCAATGTATTTGTCTAATCTTACTATGAGAATAAACAGACCAATGAGAAATAAACAATAACAATATGAGAAAATTGAACCTAGTTTTCCATCACTTCCTCAGACAGGAGGAATTCCGGGATCATATACATTGACGACATTAAGCCTTGAAGAGTGAGAGATGGCACATCGCACTGTGTTTTTCAATTGTGATTTGTTCGATGAGTATATCAAGTAAGTAAATTGTACATGTATATCTTATCTTATCTCTTGTAATTTTAAATATTTGTTAAACTATTATTATTTTTATATATAGGGAACATAAATAATTGATATATAGAAAGCATCTTTCTTTATCTTTGAGAAGAAAAGAGGCTTTTCATAGCAAAGGGTTTTCTGCTTGGTTGAAATTGAAGGTAAAAATATTTCTCTAATAACTAAATAAAAATAATATTTAATTAAGTTTACTATTTTTTTATATTTCAGGTATTGAGTTTGGCTACAGACTCTGTTTCTGAGGAAATAATAGCTTTGGCTTTTGGTCCTAATACCATGGTTCATGCTTGTAAATCACTTGTGATCAATGGATACAAATTTATTATCACTGAACGAGCAATAAACATGAGAACACAACATTATGGTGTTATGCTAACTACCACAATAGACTATTATGCCAGTTTATAAAATAATAGACCTCATTCTGAAAATGTAGCTTATTATGGAGTTGTGGATAAAATAATAATTTTGGATTATTACTCGCATGGTCAAGTCACAATGATGAAATTTCAATGGTTTGATTCAATAATGAGGCAAGTCACCTTTATTTAAGTAAATCCCAGACATGTTTTTGAGGATGGTGATGATGAAGTTGACACTATCCCTACTGAAATTGGAAGCAATCTGGTTATTACTTATGATGACTCTAATAGCTCAATTTTCAGAGTTGATTGTGAATCCAAAGTTGTGGAGGGAAATATATATAATCATACAGTCATGTTCTCACCTACATGTTTCACCTACATCATTCAGAGTGTGTATCCTGGTACTTACCTTCAAACCACCATAAATATTCTGTTTCTTTATGTTTTTTTTATTAGAATGGTTTTTCTATATTTTGTTTTCTGGTTTACACATTAGTTATCTGTTTCTAATTACTTACATATTTGTTTTCATTGTAGGAAATTACACCCATTGAAGAGATACGGCAAAAAAAGATGATAGAAAATAATCTTCGCATGACACAGATGGGAATTCCTCCACTCATCCCTATTGTGATTTTTTTATTTCAAATATATATATTTCAATAACTTATAATATCATGTGTTTACTCTTGTGTTAAACTTTTTTTCAGGATCCACCCCCTAGACGAGAGATATCTAATGAGGAGCCTAATATTGCTCCCAGTACAGAGGCTGATGGTAGGAGGGGGTGGTGTCAGATTTAGATGATTATCTGGTGGTCCCGGTACTGACGTCGGTGGTACGAGGGCTCATGGTGTGATAGTTAGACGGTCCACTGGTCATACCCGATTAGACTATGCCCCTACCACAGACGTATCTTCTATGCCCCTTTTTTATCATGCTGTGTCTTTAGGGACACATGGGATATTTAGGCCTCCGATTTTTACACTACCAGTTGGCCAGACGTTTGTGCCATCATCTTTTGGTTCTGGTTCATTATCTCCAAGCTATTATATTCCACCTTCTTCTACTCCTGTTCCGACACAGTATGCGGCTGAGGAGTGTACACTGAGGGACACTCCACCTGTACAGGATATTCCTTCAGCTTCTGCACATCCAGTGACGCCCATTGATCTGACTACCACAGGTATATATTTATATAACTCTAAAAAAAATTATACCAAAATTTATTTTTATTATAAATTGTACTGATATTTTTTTTCTTTAATAACAGATTCATCTACTGATAGGAGGTAGGGGAGGGGGCATACTCACTTGCGTGCAGTATGGAATTTCCAAACATAGTTGATGGTTGAATACAATGATGATGGACAGATGATTGATAAACCTGGGCAGGAATGTCGGGGGTTTTTGGCGACGCTAGCCAAATACTCCGACATCATTCCGGTCAACCCTCTCTCTTGGAGACATCTGCCACACGAAGTCAAGGATAATGCATGGGCACAAATATGGGTAAAAAATATATTGGATTTAATGTAGTATTTTTTTGTATTTATATGAATTAATATATTGGGTGTTATCTTCGGTTTAACTTCCATGATGGTGAAGGTGCACGACCAGCACATTTAAAGGAGCTAGGAGAGCTTTGGAGAGCTTATAAGCATGAGTTTTATGTTAGATGGTGTGATAGAGTGGGCACAGAGTTGGAGATAGTACCTATCGTGGATGACTACCCGATAGAGAAATATCTCCAAATGATTACCCATTGGGCGACTGCCACATTTAAGGTATTAATCCCATTTGATGTATTTAAATGAAAATTTTCATATTTTTATTTAAAATTATCTTATTTATTATTAAACATTATTTATGAATCTTTTGAAAAAAACAAAAAAACATTGATTCAAAGCAATACCTCCACACCTTGGGGCGCACTATTGTGTCAGATCATGAGAGGCAGCTGGTATGATATAGTTGTTTATAATTTTTCTTTAGGACTTGCACTTTTTATTATTTCCTACTTAAATTATGTGATTTATTGAATATTGAATATATGATTATACTTGCAATTTATATTGTTTAAATTTCATTACAGAAGCACAAATTGAATATTGAAGGACGTCACCCTCGAGAAAATTTTTTTTTCTCAAGTAGAAGGAAAAAAAGATGGAATTGCGGTTAATGAACCAACATAAGAAAAGATTTTAAGTTTCAATTTGTTTATTTCAAAGTTTAATATCTATTTTGAAATTTAAAAATCTATTAATATTTTTAACAGGCTGCTTTAGAGGCCCTTGATGCCCAGGAGCCTGACAATTTTGGTCCACATGATCATTTATATCTAGTTTTGGTAGATGAGCACTCTGGTCGAGTACGCTACTGACCTGGTAAGAATATAGTCCCAACGAAGTATTGGTCCCCTCCAGGTATCCATTCTAGTACCACTGAGTTGAAACAGGTCAAGGATCATGCAAGACAGTCTGATAAAAGGGTCACAGAGTTGGAAGAATAGGTTCAAACGAGGGAGAAAGAATTTATGAAACTGATCAAAGCTTTATCTTAATCACTTCCAACAGAGTCCAGCGTGGCTTGTCAGACATATATGTCATCGATGGGTGCATTATCCAATGCACCAGGTGGCAGTTCTAGTGGCGGTTGAGATGATGATGTTTTGGGTGATGATGGGGATGCTGAAGAGTACGAGGGTGAGAATGAGGATGAAGACGAGGGCGAGGATGGGTCTGAGGGTGAGGATGGGGCCAAGGATGAGCATGATTATGATGATGAGGAAAATGATGAGGATATATATGGCAACAAGGATGAGGTTGATGATGACAGTGGTGATGGTGATGGTGATCAGGGGCAGATTGATTGATTATATTTTTGAATACAGTATAACTCTTTATTTTTGAACCTGGTTTTCCACTCTAGTATGGATATTTTTAAATTCAGTATGACTCTTTATTTTTTAAGAAATATGGAATCCTAGTGATGTTATAATGGTTTATGGGGCTTCTGGGGATTTTTTGGAGCTCAGAACCCCGGTCGGCGTAGAAAAACACTTTGCCTCACGGTTAGTAAAATATTTAAGTCCATCCCATAAGGTATCTACAAACCATATATGGATATATATTAGAAGAAATTTTTATGATTTTCCCTAACCATGCACCAGGGGATGCACATTATACACAATGTCTATAGTTTTAGTATAAGATATTATCACTGTTGTTGCACGATTTTCCTAACTGACATACGAAAAACAGACCAAATGCATTCGGATTGTGTTGATACTTTAGTAAAATGATCCATGAGTCATATTTGATGTGTACGAGTCAACCCCACCTCAATATGAGGTACGGTGTGGCTGGTATCACTCAAAGAGTCTCTCTTTTGTTTAAAATGGACACCCTTTTAAGTAAAAACAACTGGCATAAGGAAAACCAACCAAACGCATTTTGATTGTGTTGATACTTTAGGAAAACGATCCATGGGTCATATGTGATGTGTATGACTCAACCCCACCTCAATCCTAGGAACGGTGTGGCCGGTATCACTAAAAGTGTCTCTCTTTTGTTTAAAATGGACACCCTTTTAAGTAAAAACAACTAGCATACGGAAAACTGACCAAATGTATTTGGATTTTGTTGATAATTTATGAAAAATATCCATGGGTCATATGTGACGTGTAAGACTCAACCCCGCCTAGATCTGAGGCACGGTGGGGCCGGTACCACTCAACGTGTCTCGCTTTTATTTGAAATGGACAACATTTTAAGTGAAAACAACAACTGACATACAAAAAATGGACCAAACGTATTAGGTTCTGTTGATACTTTAGAACAAAGATCCATGGGTCATATGTGATGTGTAGGATTCAATCTCTCATCAATCTAAGGTGTGGTGTGGCTGGTACCACTCAAAGTGTCTCACCTTTATTTGAAATGATCAACATTTTAAGTGAAAACAACAACTGGAATACGGAAAACCAACCAAATGCATTTTTATTGTGTTGATACTTTAGAAAAACGATCCATGGGACATTTGTTATATTTAAAAGTCAACCCCACATCAATCCAAGGTACGTTGTGGCCGGTACCACTCTAAGTGTCTCTCTTTTGTTTAAAATGGACAATGTTTTAAGTAAAAACAACTAGAATATGGAAAACTGAACAAACGTATTCGGATTGTGATGATACTTTAGGAAAATGATCCATGGAAAATTTTTGATGTGTAGGAGTCAACCCTATATCAATCTGAGGTGTGGTGTGGACGGTACCACTCTAAATGTCTCTCTTTTGTTTAAAATGGACATCATTTTAAGCGAAAACAATAACTAGCCTATGGAAAACCAACCAAACACATTCAGATTGTGTTGATACTTTAATGAAACGATACATGGTACATTTTTGACATGTATGAGTCAACCTGGCATCAATATGAGGCATGGTGTGGCCGGTACCACTCTAAATGTCTCTATTTTGTTTAAAATGGACATCATTTTAGGTGAAAACAACAACTGGCATACGGAAAACTAATCAAACACATTCGGATTGTGTTTATACT
This sequence comes from Viscum album, assembly GCA_963277665.1. Lineage (NCBI taxonomy): Eukaryota > Viridiplantae > Streptophyta > Magnoliopsida > Santalales > Viscaceae > Viscum > Viscum album. The sequence continues at coordinate 410,480,278 of OY728125.1, read as the reverse complement.
TTATGAAAATGATCCATGAGTCATATGTGATATGTACGAGTCAACCCCACCTCAATCCAAGGCATGGTGTGGCCGGTATCACTCAAAGTGTCTCTCTTTTGTTTAAAATGGACATTGTTTTAAGTAAAAACAATTGGCATACAGAAACCAAACGTATTCAGATTACGTTGATACTTTATCAAAACGATCCATTGTTCATATGTGACGTTTAGGAGTCAACCCTGCATCAATCCGAGGTGTGGTGTGGCTGGTACCACTGAAAGTGTCTCACCTTTATTTGAAATGATCAACATTTTAAGTGAAAACAACAACTGGCATAAAAAAACAAACCAAACTCTTTAGGAATGTGTTGATACTTTAGGAAAAATATCCATGGGACATTTTTGAAATTTAATAGTCAACCCCACATCAATATGAGGCATGGTGTGTCTGGTACCACTCTAAGTGTCTCTCTTTTATTTAAAATGGACAATGTTTTAAGTAAAAACAATTGGCATATGTAAAACTGACCAAGCATATTCTAATTGTGTTTAACTTTAGAAAAATGATACATGGGACATTTTTTATGTGTAGGAGTCAACCCCGTATCAATCTGAGACGCGGTGTGGCCGGTACCACTCTAAATGTCTCTCTTTTTTTTAAAATGGACATCATTTTAAGTGAAAACAACAACTGGCATATGGAAAACCAACCAAATGCATTCGTATTGTGTTTATACTTTAGTAAAACGATCCATGGGACATTTTTTATATGTACGAGTCAACCTAGCATCAATCCAAGGCATGGTGTGGTCGTTACCACTCTAAATGTATCTCTTTTGTTTAAAATGGACATCATTTTAAGTGAAAACAACAACTGGCATACGAAAAGCTGACCAAACGCATTCAGATTGTGTTTATACTTTAGGAAAAGGATCCATGAGTCATATGTGAGGTGTATGAGTCAACCCTGCCTCAATCCGAGGCACGGTGTGGCCGGTATCACTCAAAGTGTCTCTCTTTTGTTTAAAATGGACATTTTTTTAAGTAAAAAAAACTGGAATACGGAGATAAAATGTATTCTTATTGTGTTGATACTTTATGAAAACGATCCATTGGTCATATATGATGTGTATGACTCAACCCTTCATCAATATGAGGCGCAGTGTGGCTGGTACCACTCAAAGTGTCTCACTTTTATTTGAAATAGACAACATTTTAAGTGAAAACAACAACTGGCATATGGAAAACCAACCAAACTCATTAGTATTGTGTTGATAATTTAGGAAAACGATCCATGGGACATTTGTGACATGTAAGAGTTAACTCCGCATCAATACGAGGCACAGTGTGTCCGGTACCACTCTAAATGTCTCTCTTTTGTTTAAAATGGACATCATTTTAAGTGAAAACAACAACTGGCATACAGAAAACAGACCAAACGTATTCAGATTCTATTGATACTTTAGGAAAATTATCCATGAGTCATTCGTGATGTGTACGAGGCAACTCTGCCTCAATCCAAGGTGTGGTGTGTCCGGTGCCACTCAATGTGTCTCACCTTTATTTGAAATGATCAACATTTTAAATGAAAACAACAACTGGCATGCGGAAAACTGACCAAACACATTCGTATTGTGTTGATACATTAGGAAAATGATCCATTGGTCATTTTTTATGTTTAAGAGTCAACCCCGCCTCAATATTAGGCACGATGTGGTTGATATCACTCTAAGTATCTCTCTTTTTTTAAAATAGATATTGTTTTAAGTAAAAACAACTGACATACGAAAAACCAAGAAAACGTATTCAGATTGTGTTGATATTTTAGAAAAACAATACATGGGTCACTTAGGACATTTAAGAGTCAACTGATCCTCAATATGAGGCACGGTGTGGCCGGTACCACTCAAATTGTCTCACTTTTATTTGAAATGGACAACATTTTAAGTGAAAACAACAACTGGAATACAGAAAACCAACCAAACGCATTCATAATTGTATTGATGCTTTAAGAAAATGATACATGGGTTATATGTGACGTGTACGAGTCAACCCCACCTCAATCCAAGGCACGGTGTGGTCGGTATCACTCTAATTGTCTCTCTTTTGTTTAAAATGAACATCATTTTAAGTAAAAACAACCGGCATACGGAAAACCTACCAAACGTATTCGGAATTTGTTGATAATTTAGCACAAAGATCCATGGTCCAGCCTCACACAATCCACTTCTCATGTGAGGAAATCCTACCCCTATTCTAAAACACATGACATTTAATACGCCAAGGACAACTATATTCCCTAAGTCACACAAGCTCATTGATACACACCCATTATCACCATCACTAAGTTCAAAGACACCCGCCCCAAACCATGACATTATATTTGTGTTTGGTTTAATTCATTTATTCATTTCCTTATTTTGGGTTATTAGCTTCTAATTTATGAATTCAATCATGTATGTGTTATAAAAAATACAATTTTGTATGTATTCTTAATTCTGTATCATATATAATTACGTATTAATTTTTTAATGTATTGTATTCATAATTGATTATTAAATTATGTATCCTTATAATTATCAGTTTTTAATTATTTATCCTCATTATGTATTGCATTGTATGTATTCTGTACAATTCAAACAGCAGCACACAGAGCAGGCTGTTGTGAGAATTGTATGCCAAAGCCTATACCAACGGTTTTAAACCGTTGGTATAGGTTCTGTATGTTTTTGTTTTACCAACGGTTTAGAACTGTTGGTACAATAACTTTACCAACGGTTGAAACCGTTGGTATTGGGGTGAATGTAAGACTAAAAAAGATATTCCAATGGTTTTGAAACCACTGGAATATGTATTTTATAAGAACTCTATGCCAACAGTTTTATAAAATTGTTGGTATAGAGTAGATTTCTTCACATATACCAACAGTTTATCTCAAACCGTTGGTATATGTTTATTGTCACTAATTACTGGGCTACAGTTTCTAAAACCATTGGTATAATTTATACCAATGGTTCTCCACCCTATACCAATGGTTTTTAACCGTTGGTATACCTTAAATTTCCAGTAGTGGAAGCACACAACTTCTAATTTTCAAGTAAATGGTTCTAGTTGAATTTTTGTTAAGTATTACAAAAACATTAATATCACATGTCCTTTGGAGGTAAGGAGACATTATTCCAGATCAATAATGAATGTTTTTTTTAGTTTTTAATACTCAACCAATAGTCAAGTAATGCTTGAATCATTGTCAATACCTGATGAATATAAAATGTAAGGCTAATATACCTAGTTGGGGAAGGATAATTATTTTTCAAGTAAAACTAAAATTTGACATAAAGGATATACCCATCATGGTATTTATACTCTATGGATATAAACACCTTAGGTATTATCAATGTATATACTTATTTATTTTGGGAAAAGAAACCTTTATAAATAAAGGTACGCCACAGAGATTTTAGAATTTTTTCAGCTAGAGAGTGTGAACTATTCCAAGGGTAAGCTAGTGGTAATTATACTTTATTAGATACATTTAAATGATTATTAAGGAATATGAAAGTGAAGTATCTTATATGCATGGTTAGACGATATGAATTTCTTCGGTCTGGTGTGCTGAAGCACATTTTGATCAAGCATTCATTGATCAATATAATATAGCATGGAGTAATTAATAAACGCACATTACCTTATCCACATCCGAGCTATGATGATAATAAGGAGGATTGATTATGATTCTTACATGTTAATATTGATTATAAAAATTTAGCATGGAGTAATTCCCAAATTCACATTTCCTTATATAGATTAGATTCATGATGTAAGTAAAAAAAGCATCAATGTTAAAACTCATTGTTTCCAAAGAAAATGTTTGTATGTTTTGTTTGATGGTATGATTGTTATAATTTGAATGGTTTCACAATAATTCACACCAAGTTCACAATTTTTGAATAACCTCCAATTGATTTTGTTCATGGAACTGGAAACACCCAATGATTCCCTTATTCAAGATATTTCATGAACCTACTTTCTAAAGTTAGGTGGTCAGTGGGAAATGGTTCCAATAACACTTAGGAACTCACATTGATTGAGAGTATGGGAGTTTAGGATCATCACACCCTTTTGGAGGGAATTATTTAATACTCTGGGGACCACTTAAATATTTAAGACATATTCATGAATCATTTATTCATTCCCAAGTATAACAAGGGTATCCCTTGGGCCAAAAATCAATTCTTAGGATGAATGGAATTTGAAATCATCTGTATGTATCAATGGTTATTCATCAATGGATATATTTGGGTGTATCTTAGATTCTCCATAAATGGTACCTTTTCATGAATGGATTAGATATTCTTTTTCTGTTTATTATTATAATGTTGGTTTTAAGGCATGTAGTGGTGTGATCTTGAGTTTATCATAATTTAGGGAGATGGGGGTTGTTTTGACATTGGGATCAAACCCATAAGATGTTTTTCCTAAATATCCTTATGAAATGAATCATAACTCACATAGTTTGGTGCCACTTAATGGAACACATCATACCTTTTAATGTCATGTGATGAGGAACATACCATGTAGTTTAACATCATGCAGTAAGGATGTCTAGGCGAAAGGTATCTAGTCAATGTTTGGTGTGGGACTTACGTAGAATCATCCGAGGGAACCTGGAAGGGATTTGTGATCCCAAGTTAGATATGAACCTACTAGGAATGTTGCCCAGAGAGAAATTGGGTTGACTTGGGGTATTGGTTTTGGACCTCATGGAGGCTTCCTACGTATCCCATTTGGATGGGAATCAAAGTCCAAGTAGTTTAGTTGTGAGGACCTGAAATTTTTTTCATGAAACGTCAAATTGATTATGATTGAAAGAAAATTTTATATCATAGGGTAGATCCTAGTTCATCTATCAAGTATCATTATAGGTTTAAAATTTGTATTTTTAATAAAAAGTACTAAAATAGGAGGTGGTTTTGAAAGTAGTTTTAAAAATAAAATGACTTAATTTAAAGAGTTAAATAGTTAAAAAACCTATATATTTTTAAAAATATGAGAAAAATGGTTTATTGTTAGTTTTATACACACATTTAAAGTTCTTAGATCTTATAGATTAATTTAGTTCTGAAGAAATTCTTTGGTTGAAATTAATCAGAATCTCGATTCCTTTCCAATATTTTATATCAATGCATGTTAAACCAAACCTTGACATAAAAATCATATATCCAAGGTCTAGATCTTATTAATGGTAAAATAACTTAAAAATAAAATTTAAAACTCAAATAAGTGGTGAAGAAAAGGATTCTTGTGTTTTCAAATTGGAACAACACAAGTCACACACTTAAAACTTCACACCAATTGGTTAGAAATTAGGAGAATACCAATCACATGCATCAAAAAAACATTAAAATATTAAATAATGTAATATAAATATAATTAAATGTTGTCAAACCCAAAATACATCAAACTAATAGAAATAAAAGTGTTGAAACTCCCTTTACAATATGTGTTTCTCTCTCACAATGAACGCCCACCATTTAGCCCTCCATCAAGAGGAGGGGGAAGCCCAAGTGAATATCCTTCATTTTAGATATCTCTATGAGAATAGGGATATCTAAATCCTCAAGGGGATGATATTAATAATCTATAAATCAAAAATTGAAGCATTTCACTCCTTATTGAACCTGCAAATGAGGTGTCTATGATTCCGTTTTATAGCTAAAATTGGAAGTGGTTTTGGGCACCCATATTTCAAAATACCACTTGGACCATGGTTTTGGGTGGGTATATGACCTTATCTCTCTTTGGAAAAATCTAAAAAGATTTTACCCCACCACTTGACTATCTCTATGATGATTTAGGTGGTGATTTATTGTATAAAATGAGAGATATTTTCAAAATACAGAACCAAACTTTTAACTTTTTTCATATTATTTATCTTGTAATTATTGGTTAGATTGGGACCATTAATAGAAGAATTGAGATTGGGTATCTTCATAAGATTTGTATAAAACTAAATTTTGGATCTTCCCACAACATTTCATCCCATTTGGATGCACATATTATCTTTAGAGTGTGTTTTAGTCCTCATGTGTGTTTGGGATTTTGTGCAGTTTGGCCTACCTTGCTTGAATTCCATCATGGGCTCTCCAAATCACCTACAACTACAATAAAATTATAAAAAAAGTGAAATTACACTTTTTAACAATGATAAATTTTAATTTATTTAATTAAAAATGAAGTGAAATTTTTTATTATATTTGTAATTTTCAATACAAACCCAATTTAATACAGTGGTTTAAGGGTGAAATAAAACAGTGAATCACGGTGCGATCACACCCCCACACCTAAACATTTGCACTCTTGGGAAAAGTCACCTTTCCAAAAATTATGTGTGGATATATTTCTAAATTTATGAAGATTTAACATTAAAATAAAATTTAATTCATGATATCAATGTAATCAAATCAAAAACCACACTAAGGAGTTATTCTCAGTGATCATGGAAAAAGATGTCACATAAATTATATCAAAACAAAATTCGAGGAGATACGTGATACCAATATGAGAAAATAATTCAAAAGTCAACCATGTCCCTAACTCTCCATGTGTGTGTTTTTGGAAACCATTTCATGTTATTCTTTCTACTTTCTATCCTATAAATATAGGTTATTTTAAAAAAATGTGCTTACATGATTATTTTCACAGAACCTACCCTACATCATTTTCAATAAAATTTCAAGATACACTCACTTAAGCATTCCAAAAAGTCAAATATTAAGCTCATGGCCTAGATATTCCCATATGTTGTACATTTCATTACTTCAATCAATATTTTTTTTCTTTGATTTTTTAGAGCGTACAACAATCGAATAACTTGTCCACATGCATAGGTCAATATGGTACAATAATGAAATAGATTTGATAAGGAACAAATGTATAGAAAAATAATTTTTGAAAGTATAGAAACATTAAACTAACTTATATTTACCTTTTATTAGGTAAGAAATATTCACACTTCATGGTTTTGTGCAAAGATGTGTGGAGATATTAAGTGACACAATTTCTCATAAACTACTCACACAAAGGGTATCAATATTCTCAAAGGTTTCATATAGATAAAACCATTTATATCATAAAAAAATCAATTTACTAGAAAAAGGAACACCTAAATGTTAAATACATGCTAAAACACACATTACATCAATGAAACAAATTTTTTTAAATGTTAAAATAGTTGAAATAGAAAAATTACTCATAAATTTTAAATAATTCCTAGGATTAAGTTGGAATTAAAATAGAATATTTTGTCACAAAAGTGAGGGGGAAGGGGGGAAGGTAGTAATACTATGTATCAAGATAAAAAAATAAAATGAAGAATGATTATGAAAATTTTAACTAACCTAGGAATGTATCCACCACCACCCCCCCAACCTAGAGTGTGCAGTGTCCTCACTATAAGAAAATAGAATGTGGAAAGGAAGGATAAAACTTGGTAAGTTTCAATAGAAGGTTTCTTCTTGAAGGTGAAGTTACTCCATAGGGGACTCCAGAATGGCCTCATGACAGTGCTTCGGCTGCTTTCCATTAACAGTGAATGTTTGTTTAGTTTTTTCATTTTGAAGCTACATAACACCAAATGGATAAACATTAGTAATAGTGTATAGTCCAAACAATTGGGAAGGAAACTTACATAGGTGTAACTTCAACCTTGCATTGTAAAAGAGGACCTTTTTCCTAATGTGAAATTGAAGATGAAGTATGAGACCATCATGGGAATCCTTGGTTATCTATTTATATTTTTGGGAGTTCTTACATGAGTCTCTTCAAATTTCCTCTAGCTTCTGAATCTACAACTTCCTATGCTCACTGGCATCTAAGAGGTTCATATTATTTTGTTTAACTACCCAATATGCACAGTTCTCTACCTCCACAAGTAGGTGAAAAGCCTTTCTAAAAAAAATTCGATACGATGAAAATCTGATTAGGGTTTTAAAATTTATAATATACACCCAAAGTGCATCATCTAAGTGTAAAATCAAATCTTTCCTATTGGTTGTCCTATTTTTTCCGAGATTTTCTTAACTTCCCAATTTGAAATATTTCCTTTCTTGTTAGTTTGGGGTGATACGAAGTAGTGACTTTATGTAAAACCCCATACTTATAGAGAAATTTTTTCATGTTTTGATTACAAAAATGTGAACCCTGCTCACTAATGATGAATTTTCAAAAACAAAACCTGCTGAAAGTCTAATATCTCACAAAAATTGAAAACCACTCAAGGGTCATTGTTCCTTGTAGCCTTTGCTTCCAACCATTTAGAGACATAGTAAATAGAAAATAAGATGTTCACAAATCCAAATGAATTTGTAAAAGGCATCATGAAGTCAATTCCCCATGCATTGAAGATCTCACAAAATAACATGGGTTGTTGGAGCATTTCATTTCTATTGGAGATATTCCCAATGAATTGACATCATGTGCATGACTTACCAAACTGCTAGACATCTCTGTAAAATTTTGGCCAAAAAAGTCCATGTTTAAGGGACTTTTGAGATATATGTTGAGATCCAAAGTGGTCCCCACAAGCCAAAGTGTGACAGAATCTAAAAACAGAGGTGAAATCATGGTCAGAGACACACTGACGAATAAACTAGTCACTAAAAATTCTCCATAAGTATGGGTCATCCCAAATTTACCATTGTGCCTCATTCATAAGTATTTGGGATTATGATGTGCTATAATCTGTGGGGACCCTATATTTTTTCAAATAATTCACAATATTATCATTCCAAAGGGTAAGTTCCACTACATCACATAGGTTCTTGATTCACACTCAAATTTACCCTAGAGATAAAGGTAGAACGGTCCTTGTAGTTTAGCTTGGGTTGTCGAATCCTCAGAGACCTAAGAAGTAACCTATGGACACGTACATTATATGGACTATTTTTGGATATGAAGTTTCCAACTTGGGTTGATTTTATATGGGTTTAATTTAACTTTAAGATACTGAAGTTAATTCAATTTTAAAGTATGAGTCGATCCTAGGTTATCACTTGGGGTGGATTGGACGCATTCCCTTTTCAACTATTTAAATTTCTTATATTTGAGATGAGTTCATTTAAGAAGATCAAACAAAATCATCACTCACTATTTTAATTCCTACACACCCTAATACTAATCACCTATACAATTGAATGATCAAATCTTTGATCACTCCAAGGTAAAGGTTCGTATTAGCACTTGAAGTGTGTGATCTTAAAATTCAATAAGGATGAAGAAGTTTTAAAATCATCAAATAAAAATCTCATTTTAAAGAAGTGATTAGTGATTAGGGTAGTGATAAATAACATCCAATCAAGCCCATTTCTACTCCCTTGGATCAACCCATAAGTGGGTTAGCCCTCCATTTATGCTATGGTTTCAATGGAAGCAGGAAGTAGACTCATAAGGGAGGAATTGGAGAAGTAAAAAAACAATGAAATAACAATCACTCCACCGTTGTGTGATAATATCACAAGGTTTGGTATGAAAAAGTTCACACCTTGAACCAATGGTATCAAATTTATATGGAGAAGAACATAATAATAATAGAAGAAGAACTTTTATTAATAAACAAGTATGAATTAAAACAACTTACATGAGAAAGAAATGTGATTACAAACACAAAGCGGCAGCATAACATTACAATGAAACCAAGCACCAAATATTCTTCAAATCCTCCACCACTACTGCCTTAAATAGGAATTTTGGAAGTATTTGGCCTATCCCCTATCATTAAATGTGCCTTTAATTAATTTTGTTGGGGAATGGTGGGTGAAAAATTAATGGAGATGTGACTTTTCCACTCTTCCCCCGAAATGGAATCCAGCTTGCATCTACCAGAAAGACGTGTAGAAAAGACCTTATATATGAACGAATTAGAGTGTGACATAAAAGGATAAAATGTATCCCCGGAAGTCCTCTAAAATCCTGTAAAATATCAGCCAAAAATAATAATCTATTTGGGAAATATGATATTTATGGTGGGATGTTTTTCTGGGCCATGGAATCTGGCCCAGAATTTCATCATCAACTTGGGCTGCCTGGAAAACCATTCAAAACTCTAAATTAGCTTGGTAAACTGTTAAATGAAATGTTCCCAAGAATATCCTATATTTTTATTTATATATTCAGAATCATTGGGCTTCAATTCCGTCCTCTACAGTACTTTTATTGGGCTGTTGTCTAAATCACTTCGCCTAGAATGTGGTTGGTTCAAAACCCACTTTGGTGGTCTTCCAAATTGAATCTCCAAGTATTCCAAAAGAATGAATTGTTCCTTATATCATGGGAGACCTGAAAATAAAATATAAACATAAAATCAAGACCATTATGTGTTTTATGAGATGTTCAAGAAGGTACCATGTAATAGTGCATTTTAAGAAGGAATTACAATCATAATGTCAAATAATGTTCAAAGTGTAAAATGAACTAATAATGGTGTATATGATTAATAAAGCACATGAATATTATATTATAAACAATGAATATTATCCAATTTTAGGTGCTAATAACACCCCCCCAACTTGAGTTTTTCTAGTCCCGAGAAAAATATTTCTCAAAAATATGAAATTTGAATTCCTTTTTCCAAAAACATTGTAATACACATTGCTCACCCAAAGACCTTATACCAAAAAACTTATGAAAACCATCAAAATAATTTAAACAAGCTAATTATAGAGGCATAACCCAAGCCCAAGGCCATTCCTTTTTTCAAATTCATCGCCATATTTCATCCAATTTCAATTAAGCATGATGAAGTGTTGTGCGTCACAATAGACAAGGGGGTTCATTTTCATTCAAGGGAGAAAAGATGGAAGCACTAGGAGAAATAAAATTTTAATATTAAGATGAGTACTCATATTTTTTTTTGTTTTATTTTTTATTTTTTATTTTTTATTTTTTATTTTTTTTACAATTTTTCCATGGTAATTGAAATTAAACTCAATCGAGTCAACCCATGTAGCAAGAATTTTCTGATGAATCTCATGCTCAAAGACCTTAGGGAACCAAGTGAAGCTCACATAATCAGGCATCATCTCGAGTTAACTCAATCAAAAACAAATTCTAATTACCATAAATAGAGATAAAATACCCAACTCTAGGTCAGACAACTATGGAGTCACGATCCCCAAGTGCTGAAAGCCACACATTAGGTCAATTCATTGCTCTACGCACAATTGATTTTTTTTCCTGAATACTCATGTTAAAATTAAAATGATCACCAACCATATTCCATTTATTATGGACCCCAAGAATTTGAACTAATACCCCACAATCTAGAGGATGTATATTGTGTTTTTTTATTAAATGGTTGAAAATATAACGATGAAAAATCACATCGGACAACCGCACTTTCCAAAATTTATGCACATGAACCTAAACTTGAATTAAAATCAGAATCAAGGCATGAAAATTTATTTAATATCCAATTTCAGAGATTGTAATGTGTGTTATCATGTTCAGGGTTAATGAAAATTTTCCTTCCACACAAGATCAAAAATTTTATTTCATCTCCCCCCAACATAGAAAAACATTGTCCCCAGTGTTTAAAGAAAAGAAAATTTATAAGGGGGGTAGGAGAGGAGTTCAAAAAGGAAATTTAAAATGATAAACAAGGAACAAATTCACCAGGTTTTTGAATTTGAAGTTTATGATGCTTCAGATTACTCCTTTGATCTCTTGAGGGATGTAGGCACCTCTTGATTGAACATGTATCACCCAAAATAGTTCCTAAACCATACAAAGAAGAACAAGGCAGACAAAACAAACAACACAATGATTTATTTAATTCCAAGTATCATCATTTTTATGGTTTTCCCTATTTTTTGTTTTTTTTTAAATCAAATTAATGATAAATTGTCTTCTTTTAAATTTTTGGGTAAGGTATTACTCAGGGATCACACCACGTGACACTGATGAATACAGTGCTCCCCTTTTATACACATCCACACTCATAAAAGAAGAACAGGTCAATAGTAAAAAAAATTAACCTACAAAAACATAAATAAAATAAAATAAACTGATGATACATTGTATTCTTTTAAATTTTTGGGTAAGGTATTACTCAGGGTTCACACCGCATGACACAGATGAATATGGTGATCCGCTTTCATACCCATACATACTCATAAAATAAGAACAGATCAAAAGTCTATGGTAGAATAAAATTATGTCAAAATGATCCTCTAATCCTATTTGAAATAAAAAGTTGATTAAAACAAAAAAAAATGATTGGAAACTTGAAAACCACGGGTTGCCTCTCATGCAGTGCTTAATTTAACATCTTTAGCTCGACTTGAACCCCCCTAACTTATCCAATTCTAACTTTAAAGATTTTAATGACCTCATCTTTCTCCACTTAAACATGATTGATAATTTGTATCCCTTATGGTTGGTAAGAATATTTTGAATTTGATTCATGAAAAATCATATTTTCTAAAATGAATGGGGAAATCTAAGGAATATCAGAAATGGTTGATCTTTTTTCTTCTGTAGTATTTCCTAATAAATCAAAGATCAACCCCCCTTTTTGGGTTTCATGAGATGAATGAATGAAAACCCCGAGATCTTTCTTAACACAATTGATGGGATACTCGAGTGGGGAAGGAAGGACGGTGATTTTGAGTTTGTGTTGATTGAATTTTCTTAAAGAAGATTGGCAATTTGAATCAAAATCAGTTTCTTATAAAAAATATTTAGAATTAATAGGTTCCTTATAAAAATAGGATTCATCCCCAAAAGTTTCCATTTTAATTCTAGGAGTGTGTATGAGCTCACTGTTTTGGATTTCTTCCGATCGTTTAGTGATCAATGGTCCTAAAAATTCACTAATGGAGCCATGTTCAGGAAACTCAATCCATTATGTCAAGTTATTATCTTTTAAATACATGAAATAAATTTCCTTCTGATTTAAATACCCTTCAACAATTTCTTGATTCACTTCTCCTACCCCAAATCCAAAGGTTGGTTCTTCAATAAATTCATGAGAGTTTTGTGGGAAACTAGAAACTCCACATAAGGTTTTGGAAGGTACAGTTGGTGTATAGATGAGTTCCTCACAAGTATTAATGCATTGTAGTTCTAATCTCAAAGATGATACCTCAGAACTCATTATCTCCATTTTATTACACAATTTTTCAATCAGTGTTTGAGGATTAGGTTGGATAAAAATTTGTAAATCATGACCTTCATTAAGTTTGATCTCTTCAATCATCCTTGAAAGGGATGAAAATTGATCCTTTAAACAATCATCATCCCACTGATTGTACATCTCACCATTTGTGTGGTAATTAATAAGGGGTTGATCAAATAATTTTTCTAATTTAGGGGCTTCCCAATATTGATTTTTCATTTGATTCTATCATGAGTTTATGACATGATAATTTGGAATATACTCCATTGGAGAAGATAGAAAGTTGGATTTTGGATTTTTAGGGCACAGAAAAATAGAAAGGGGAAGAGAGAAGAGAAATGGAGGTGAAAAAAATAATTTGGGGTGAGAAAAGAAATTTAGTATTTGAGGTGACTTACTTGGTTCCCCGGAAACGATGCCAAAATTTAGTTTCGCCCAAATTTACCCAAGAGATGAAGGTATAACGGTCCTTGTAGTTTAGCTTGGGTTGTTGAATCCTCAGAGACCTAAGAAGTAACCTATGGACACGTACATTCTATGGACTGTTTTTGGCTATGAAGTGGCCAACATGGGTTGATTTTATATGGGTTTAAGTTAACTCTAAGACACTAAAGTTAATTAAATTTTAAAGTATGAGTTGATCCTAGGTTATCACTTGGGGTGGATTGGACGCATTCCCTTTTCAACTATTTCAATTTCTTATATTTGAGATGAGTTCATTTAAGATGATCAAAAAAAATCATCACTAACTAGTTTAATTCCTACACACTCTAATACTAATCACTTATACACTTGAAGGATCAGAACTTTGAGCACTCCAAGGTAAAGATTCGTATTAGCACTTGAAGTGTGTGACCTTAAAATTCAATAAGGATGAAGAAGTTTTAAAATCATAAAATAAAAATATCATTTTAAAGAAGTGATTAGTGATTAAGGTAGTGATAAATAACATCCAATCCATCCCCTTTATAATCCCTTAAATCAACCCATAAGTGGGTTATCCCTCCATTGATTCTATGGTTTCAATGGAAGCGGGAAGTAGACTCATAAAGGAGGAATTGGAGAAGTAAAAAAAATGAAATAACAATCACTCCACCGTTGTGTGATAATCTCACAAGGTTAGGTTTGAAAAAGTTCACATCTTGAACCAAAGGTATCAAAGTGATATGGAGAATAAAAAATAATAAGATAAGAAGAACTTTTATTAAGAAACAAGGATGAATTAAAACAACCTACATGAGAAAGAAATGTGATTACAAACACAATGCGGCAGCATAACATTAAAATGAAACCAAGAACCAAAGATTCTTCAAATCCTCCACCACTACTACCTTAAATAGTAATTTTGGAAGTATTTTTCCTATACCCCATCATCCCATGTGCCTTTAATTAATTTTTTTGGGGAATGGTGGGTGGACAATTAATGGAGATGTGACTTTTCCACTCTTCCCCCAAAATGAAATCCAGCTTGCATCCACCGGAAATACACGTCAAAAGGACCTTATAGATGAACGAATTAGAGTGTGACATAAAAGGATAAAATTTATCTCTGGATTTCCTATAAAATCATGTAAAATTTCAGCCCAAAATAATATGCGGTTCGGGAGATATGATATAAATGGTGGGATGTTTTTCTGGGCCTCAGAATCTAGCCCAAAATTTCATCATCAACTTGGGATGCCTGGAACACCATTAAAAACTCCAAATTAGCTTGGACCAATTTTAAATTAAATGTTCCCAAGAATATCCTCTATCTGAATTTAAATTTTCATAATAATTGGGATTCAATTACATCCTCTACAGTACTTTTATTGGGCTTCTTTCTAAATCACTTCGCCCAGAATGTGGTTGGTTCAAAGCCCACTTTGGTGGTCTTCCAAATTGAATCTCCAAGTGCTCCAAAAGAATGAATTGTTCCTTATATCATGGGAGACATGAAAATAAAATATAAACATAAAATAAATACCATTATGTGTTTTATGAGATGTTCAAGAAGGTACCATGTAATAGTGCATTTTAAGAAGGAATTACAATCATAATGTGAAATAATGTTCAAAGTGTAAAATGCACTAATAATGGTGTATATGATTAATAAAGCACATGAATATTATATTATAAAAAATGAATATTATCCAATTTTAGGGGATAATCAGTTCTCATTAATGAATAATTATTTAATGGGGAGGGATGAATCAACATGTTGGTTTAATGGTGGGAAAATTCAACTAATCTAGTTAGGTACCACATTCTATTATCCTTTCTTATCCCTAATTTCTAGATTAAATTCCTAAAGTTAGAGCATCTGAGGAATTAGATGGGTTTTGGATCCCAATTACTTAAGGAGATACTAGAGGGATTCATGGTCTGATAACACAATTACTTTGGTCCCTAAAATGTTTTACCTAAATTTATCCAAGACAAACACAATGGAAATGAATTCTTTTTCAGTTGTGGTGTAGTTTTCTTGGGTAGGGTCCAATGTGCATGAGGCATAGGCTATGACATGTGAATCTCAATTGACCCATTGTGATAAGACTACCCCAACTTCATATTTAGAGGTGTCACATATGAACTTAAATGGTAAATCCCACCGAGGTGGATGGATTTTTATGTTCCGGGCACAACAGAAGCATGCGATGGTAGGTGTCCAACTTTTCTATTTTCCATGATTTATGATCAATCCAAGATTTAAACAATGATAAATATCATGATCTATGGAATTTAATCAAATAATATAGAAAAGGGATATAATGATGGAACCAAGAGAGGATCGTCACATATTTTTTATAATCAACTAATTAAATAAAGTATTACCTTGATGAAATTATTTCTTCATTGATGAATCTGACAACATATTTTCATTGTACCATCGTTACATTGTAGGAATCAAAGAAGATTCCCTATAGCAGTGATCCACACATGTACCAAAAATCTTTGAACATCATTGTAGGAATCTCCAGGTGCTATCACAACATATCCTAGCACTTGCATCTTCCTCCATTGATCGCCTTAAGAACTGCTTACAAAGAATCCTCCTGGATCTCTCTTGACTTGAGAGTGGGAGGTGGAGGAATATTTCTCTCCATTCTTGGGAGAATTATTGTAGAAGGGATATCTCTAGTTCTTGAGATAATTCTCTAATTTTTTTGTACACAACCAACACAAATGAATTGGAATTTTGAGAAAATAACATAACTGGGTTTAAATATCTCTAGGCTTAAAATAAAATAATTTCACAAGTTCCCTTAATTATTTTTGTAATCATAGAAAAAAATACATGTCAAATAATAATAATATTATTATTATTATTATTTCTCGACATATATTAAACTTACGAATTAAAATTAAATATTATTTATTCAAATAATATTAAATATTTATTATTTTTCCACTGAACCATTTAAACTCGGTCCTCTATTCCTCCACAATATTTATCGGGCCTTGAATAATGACTATTTATTTATTAAATAAATATCAATGAATTATTCTCTAATAAATAAATAAATATTATATTCACTAAATAGAAAATAAATATTTATTAAATATTCCACTCACATTATATTTTCTTGAATAATTGGTGGCATAATATATGTGATCAAGAAAACATGAATACTTATTAAACCACATGCAGGAATAATATTTATTCAACTTGTGAAATAATAAATAATAATATATTATTTAACTCATATTTTGGATACACTTAGTGTGTGACCCTCTAGGCCTCTTTCTAGGTGGAATTAAGTGAAGTAGCCTAAAGTCCAAGGTTAGTATCTAGCAACATGCCAAGGCACTCATAGAGAAAGAAGTTAAAGATGCAATGACATGTAACCTCGTATAGATGATTATTGCATAATATAATCCCATTATCATGATATCTCTAATCAAGAAGGTTGAATGATGGTGTCATCAACCAAAGTACTTGATGTATCTTTATTTGATTTCTTGAAAAGTTAATTGTCCTATAAAACACCATGTCCTTAGATTTATTTAGGATATATCATTTCTATCAAAGGGTTTGAGATATCAACTTCAATTAAAACAGAAGGGACAAATCCTTTCTTGCATTATTCATTAATGAAATATTACTCATGATTTACCCAACTTATCCAACCTCACCATGAACATATGTCGTAATGGTTTTCTTATAAATCAAAGTACGCAACTCATAATATTCATTAATAATAATATTAAAGTCCAATAATCAATAAAAACGTTCACATATAGGAATATCCAATAAAATATAGAAATGTGGATTTCCTACCGATAGGTATCATTCTCATAATATCCTATTAGATATTACTAAGGGTGTATGCCATGAGAAGGTGCCTCAAAGTTCTATGAGTCTACACCCCCGATGTCCTATATTGTTTGTGACCCTCAAATGATATCATTTGGATATAGAACATATATTCAATAATAGTTTCATAGAACTTCTTGGTTCTCATCATAGCGTGGAACTACTATGACATTTTAGTGTGACAGATACTCTTAGGACATTATCACATACTATGTCATGCATAAGAACAATCATGATGTGATAAATAGTTTATTAATATTCAAAAACAATGAATAAATGTTATTATAAAGCACATAGAAGTCGGTTCTATGGAACCAACTCTAACAAACTCCCACTTACACTAGATCCAACTACTAACAACCTTCAGTCTGGTAGCTCTCACATGATACTCATTCTTATGCTAAGATAAGACTTTAGTTAAGGGACCCACCATGTTCTCTTCTATGGGTACTCTGATTACTGTAACTTCTCCCCTCTGATAAAAATCACTCGAGAGGTGATAATTCTAGCATATATTCTTTTTCTATTAGTGTGAACTTGGATATTTTTCAAGAGACACCATTGTAGTATTATCACAATACAATGTGGTAGGGTATTTACTACTAGTTTCAACACCAGGCTCTTGAAAAAAGTTCTAAATCCAAACAGATTCCTTGGATGAATTAGAATCTGTTATATATTCATACTCCACTATAGAATAAACGACAATTGGATGCTTTGAACTCTTCCAAATAAATGCTCCTCTATTGAGATAGAAAACATATCCTAATTATGAATTCAGATCATTCTAATATATGTATAAACTAGAATCATTATAACCCCTGATGACCAGCTCTTTATCTTCTCTATACATGAGGAACATATCCTTAGTTATTCTCAAATACTTAAGGATAGCCTTAACAGCAGTCTAATGTTTTTCTCATGGATATGCTTGATATCTTCCTACCATTCTTAATGCATAGTAAACATCAAGTCTATCACATAACATGGAACACATGATTTATCTTATCACTGAACCGTATGGGATCTTACTCATTCTGTCTTTCTTTTGTTGTGTTTGAGGAAAACATTTCTTAGAAAGATGTAAACCATGTAACACTAGAACCAATCCCCTATTGTATTGTTCCATATTAAATATCTTTTGTATCTGGTCAATATATTTACTTTGACTTAGTCCAATAAACCTCTCAGATCTATCACAAATGATCTTGATCCCTAGAATGTAGGTTGCTTCACCTAATTCCTTCATGGAGAAACACTTGTTTAACTAGTCCTTAACAGACTATAATACTGGTAGGTCATTTCCAATTAGTAATATGTCATCAACATATACTATTAGGATAAAGAACGCATTGCCATTAAACCTCTTGTAAACATAAGACTCACATCCATTATTAATGAAACCAAATTCTTTTATAGATTCATCAAATCGAATGTTCCATGACCTTGATACTTACTTCAACCCATGAATGGATCTATTCAACTTGAAAATCCTTTTGGCATCATCTGGAGTCACAAACCCTTCTGGTTGTGTCAAATAGAAATCTTCCTAAAGGCTCCCATTAAGGAATGCATTTTTTGAAATCCATCTGTCAAATCTCATAGTCATGGTAAGATGCTATATCAAGAATAATTCTAATGGATTTAAACATGGAAACTGGTGAAAATGTTTCATCATAGTCAATTCCATGAAATTTTTTAAAACCTTTAGCCATTTTCCTTGCTTTATAGGTATTACTTTACCTTACATATCTAGTTTTCTCTTGAATACCCATTTCCACCCAATGGGCTTATCAACTGGTGCATCAACCAAAACCCAAACTTGATTTTGATACATGGAATACATTTTAGAATTAATGGCTTCTTGCCATCTTATATCTTATGATCTCTCTACTACCTCCTTGTAGGAGAGAGGTTTATCATTTTCAATCAAGAATGAGTCACCATCTCCATTGACTTGAAAACCATATTTCTCTAGTTATATTACCTCTCTTATGCTCCTACGTAGTACTTGTGTTTGAGGAACAACTTCTTCCATGGGGACCTATGGAATTTTTTCCTGCTCTAACTCTTGTGTATCTTGAGCATTAACTTCATCAAATTCAATCTTGCTCCTACTATCATTTTTGAGGATGTGATCCCTCTCAAGAAATATGACTTTTTTGGAAATAGTCACTTTCTTTTCTGAGGGTTTTTATTGGTAGTATCACTTTATTTCCTTATTATACCCTATAAAGATACACTTTTTTCCCTAGGGTGCTAGTTTATTACCTCATAAGGCCTTAATAAATTCCTTGCAACCCCATACACATGTGTGTGACAAAACTGGTTTCTTTCCACTCTATAACTCAAAGATAATTTTGTTTGATGCTTTAGTTGGAACTTGGTTTAAGGTGTATGTCGTAGTTTGTAATGAATATCCCAAAAAGGTCAATGGAAGATTTGCATGACTCATCATTGACCATACCATGTCTAAAAAGGTACAGTTCCTACTTTCACTAACACCATTCCACCGTGGTGTCTAAGGTGAAGTGAGTTAAGATATAATCCCAAATGCCCATATAAATTTAATGAACTCTTGGTTAATATATTCACCACCTTGATTCAATTTATGCTTCTTTATCTTCTTACTAAGTTGATTCTCTACTTCATTCTTGAATTCCTTGAATTTTTCAAAGGACTCATACTTATACCTCATCAAGTAAATAGAGCCATATCTACTCAAGTCATCAGTAAAAGTTATGAAGTAAGAATATCCAACTCTAGGTTCTAATGTAAATGGTCTACACACATTATTGTATACCAATACTAGAGTCTCTATAGAACTTTAAACCTATCCACCAAATGGTGATTTGGTTATTTTTCCTTGTAAACAAGCATGACATATTTCAAGTGTTTTTAGCTCAGAAGAGTCTAAATAACAATCTTGATAGAGAGTTATCAAATAATTCTCATTTACATGACCAAGATGGTTATGCCAAAGTTGATTGTTATATGAGTCAAGTGGAATTGATTCATTATCAGTTTCTAACACTTGGTTTTCACAATTTAATACATAAATACTGTTATTTAAATGTTTCATACCATAACATATGTTGTCCTTATAAAATAAACAACTTCTATTTCCAAACTTGAAAATAAAATCATTTGTATCTAGGAATGATATAGAAATTATGTTATTGGTAATCATAAGTACATAATAACCATATATTAAAATCAAAATCATTCAAGTTGGAAATGAAAGGTGGTAGTCTCTAATGGAAAAAGCAGCCAACCTTACACCATTGGATGCTCTCAGATCCACATTTCCTCAAGGAATATTTTAGAATATACTTGGTTCCTATATTTGAATATATATATATATATGATCCCCAAAAGCTATATCTAATATCAAATGTGTAGATATTGAAAGATTACACTTGATAATTAATTCACTTTTAGATTTCCCTTGCTTTTGGGTGTAATTACTCTTCCAATGGCTTGACTTTCCACATGAAAAATGCATTGCCTCATTTTCCTTGCCCTCCCTTTAGATCTTCCTCTTCTTGTAAGGATAGTGATCAGAAGCTTTAGACCATTTATAGGTCTTGGGACCCTTTTACTTGTTCTTCCTTTTCTTATTCACCATAAGGACTGTGGATTTTTTATACCCTATGTCCTTATCCACTTGGTGAATTAAAGTAAGAATTTATGAAATACTCTTATCAATATTGATCATGTTGTAATTAATAATAAAACTAGATAAGGACTTGGGTAGTGATGAAAGTATGATATTTTTATGAAACTCATCTGGGAATTTAATCCCTAAGATTTTCAGGTGTTCAATGTATCCAATAAGCTTGACTACATGAGGCTCAGATAGCACAAACTCTCTGAGATTGGTTGTAAACAAATCATTGGATATCTCTTACCTCTCATGTATCGCCTTCTCTTAATAAAGATCTTGAAGGTGAGACATCATGTTATGGGAATCCATATTCTCATGTTGCTTCAAAAGATCATTATACATGGATGATATCATGAAACATTAAACATATGTAGCATCATTCAGATGATTCTCATAGATAGATAGATATTCATCACTTGCCTCATTACCAAGTGATTTAGAAAAAGGTTCTTCCAGCATATATAATTTCCTTTCATGGAGAAGTATGACATGTATACATCTTTTCCATTCTTGGAAATTTGTGCTAGTGAGAAGGTTATCCTTCTCAAGTATGGATCGTAATGATATGTTTTATGCCATTTTTATTTTTTTCTATAAATAAGATAAATATAATTTTAGTACTTTATCTTATAAAATTTAAACAAATAAATAAATATTATTCTTCCGCTATTTTATCAAAACCCAATATCCCTCACTATTGGCTTTGGAATATCCTATTTCTTGGTCATCCTAGTGGAAAGAATCCATATTCCCCTTCTCATTACCCCAACTTTGGTTGATCAAGAAAATTGAATGGTTTTAGGTAGTAATTTCAAATTCCAACTACATTAACTCACATTTCCTTGATTTGTTGAGTGGACTCCCCAATCTTAAAATCCTTAAATTGGATTTCCTCAACCTTTGCCTCTTAGTTTCACTAATTCATGCTTTGGAAGTCATCCCTTGATGTGAAATAAGTTAATTCAACCCAAAACATCATGTTAGAATTCCTCGATAATTGAAAGCACCACAACTTTGGATGGTCAAGAACTTTGAACTATGGTTCAATCTTAACTGAAGTAGTGGAAGGCTATACTAAATTAATATATATAATTGAGTGATATTATCCTTTTATGAAAAAATTTCCAATTATTGTCATTATCACATGCTTTTTAATATTAAGTGGGTTTTCTTAAGTGATTATCCATGTATTAGATAATATTTACGTATAGGCCAATTTATTTTAGTTCTATCTTGCATGATCATTAATTCATTAATTATGTGATCATGAAAAAAACACCCATAATTAAATAACCATGTAACTTGACAGAAATAAAATAATAAATTGGTATGATCATGATCTTTACTAATGGTTAGTTTATCTAAAAGTTGATAAAC
Organism: Viscum album; assembly: GCA_963277665.1. Classification (NCBI taxonomy): domain Eukaryota; kingdom Viridiplantae; phylum Streptophyta; class Magnoliopsida; order Santalales; family Viscaceae; genus Viscum; species Viscum album. The sequence goes on along the minus strand of OY728125.1, from coordinate 410,457,782 downwards.
TAACCATTAACCTAAAGGAAAAACACCTTGAACCGATTAAGGTTCATGTTAAAACTTTCCACCTATCCACCAATGTATCTCCTTGGATTGGTTTCACCTCGACTCCAAACTTGAACCGCCTCAACTATCTTAGTAGCCCCATCTATTGAATGTGTTTTTACTCACACACAGGTGATGGAAAAGGGTTTACATAAAAGAAACCATGGGAACGTAGACCCTACATATTAAGAGGAGAGAAGAAACATAGGAAAACATTTAATTTAATAATAAATTAAATTAAATTAATCACATGCAAAGGTCTGTTCTATGCTCATGATCATCCACATGCATGAAACAATTTACGCATTTAATAAAACTAGCATTCAATTCTTAATCATTCTTATTTCAGATAAATTGTGCTTGAAACAATTAATTATTATCTTTAATTAATCAATTATTTTATCTTAATTCTTATCCAAATTTCCCTGAGATTCTCATCTATTATAATTTTAAACAAATTAATTTATTTATTTAAAATTAACTATGTACATAAATGTACCTTGGAGGCAACACAATGAATACCCATCTGAATCTACCCAGCATGTATTATACTCGTATATAGTTTTACCTTTTATGAAATATAGAATACATGACTTATCTCGTAATTTCATGATGTGTATTATCAACTTAATGATTACATGAAATACATGATTTTTCAGTCACGTGTTATGATTCAATGCACGTAGATTAAGAACTGTAATATGACTCATACATGATATGCAGATCTGAACATTACGCATATATTAATAAAACATTTATATATATATATTAAAAACCTATCACATGGTGTGTCCTATCAAATCAATGACCACACGCAAGAACATGTCTCAAGGTTTACATAATATAATAAATAAATTTAAAATCTGTGTAATTTGGTATAAGTACATGGTGTGTACAAGCGAGCTACACGGCATGTACATCTCTCATTATGTATCTAAGGCACACGCCTAGGGAATCTGTGTGTAAATCATGCATTAGAAAATTGGAGTACATGGAATGCATCATGGACTACATAATGTGTTAACTACGAGTTACACGGTCACCAGTCAGGTAGGTCGTGTATGGAATACACAGTATGTCTGTGACTCAAAGGGACTACACGCCATGTAGGTGGGATACACGGCATGTAACCCTACTGACTGTGCGCCAGGATGGACTGGTCAACACCACCAAATATAAATTTTTTATTAAAAATCCACTTTAAGGACAAGTGGGAAACCATTGTTCGGAAAACCACAACCACTACGTTCTAAAGTATCTCACAAAATTATTAAACACCAGACTGAGGTTATTTGAATCAACCACTCTATATAATTCCTAGTGCAAAGTTTTAACCTGTGTGTTTGGATCCTCACTAAGTAGTTCTTCGAGATGATAGATCATCTTGTCCATTGTCTGAATGAATTCTTCCAAAGATATTTTGCCCGGTAAACACATGGTGTAATAATTAACTACACCATGTGTCATCAATGTGCACAGATTGATTAATTTCTAAATTAACTCTTAGTGCATTGAACAAAAGTACATGACGTGTAAATCCAGTTACATGAAATGTACTCATATATTGTCCAGTTAGAATCCTTAGCACCTCTGAAAGAGTTCCTCTATTTTATTTTAATCATAAAATTAATCATTTCAATTAGATCTATGAGAAATTAAGGAGTAAGAAGCATATCTCACAATTTGGATTAAAATAATGATTAAACTAGAATTGAAAAACTAAATTACAAATTTGTAAATCACTAATGATATTTAAATAATTATGTGACTGTTTTTATACTACTTATAGGTTCTGGGAACAGCGGAAGCATGTGATTGGTGGTTCCTCACTTTACTTTTTTCCGTGATCAGTGATCAATCTGAGATTTACACAACAATAAACATCATGATCTATGGAATTTAATAAAAGAATATATACAAGGGATATGATGTTGGAACCAAGATATGACCATCACGTATTATTTATAATCAATTTAATTAAATAAAGAATTACCTTGATTCAATTCTTTCTTCCTTGATGAATCTAACAACAGATCTATGTTTTACCATCATTGTGTTATAGGAATCAAAGCATATTCCCTCTAGTGGTGATCCACATGTGTCCCAAAAATCTCCAAATATCATTGTAGGAAAATCTGGGTGCTAGCATGGTATATCCTTGTGCTTGAATTGTCTGACTTTGATCGCCACAAGTGACACTTCCAATGCATTCTTCTGGATCTCTATTGACTTGAGAGTGAGAGGTGGAGAAAGATCACTCTCCATTCATGGGAGTGTTCTTATAGAAGGGATCTCTCTATGGCTTGAGAGGATTCTCCAAATCTATTGGGTACAACCAACATAAATGAATTGACCTTTTGATAAAATAACATAACTGGGTTTATATATCGCTAGGGTTAAAATAAAATAATTTCACAAGTGACATTAATTATTTATTTAATCCTAGATAAAACCCCATGTCAAATAATAATAATAATATCATTATTATTTCTCAACATATTATTTACTTGAGAATTAAAATTAAATATTATTTAATCAAATAATATTCAATATTTATTATTTTCTCATCGAACTATTTAAACTTTCTCCACCATTCCTCCATAATATTTATCAGGCCTTGAATAATGACTATTTATTTATTAAATAAATAAATATTATATTCACTAAATAGAAAATAAATATTTATTAAATATTCCACTCACATTATATTCTCTCGAATAATAGGTGATAGAATATATGTGATCAAGAAAACATGAATAATTAATAAACCATGTACGAGAATGATATTTATTCAACTTGTTAAATAATAAATAATAATATATTATTTAACTGATATTCTATATACAATTAGTGTGTGACCCTTTAGGCCTCTTTCTCAGTGGAAATAGGTTACATGTTACCTCATATAGATGATTATTATATAATATGATCCCTTTATTGTGATATCTATAATCAAGAAGGTTTCATGTCAATTTCATCAACCAAAGTGTTTGATGTATCTTTCTTTGATATCTTGAAAAATGAACTTTCCTATCAAACACCATGGCCATGGATTTATTTAGTCTATATCATTTCCATCAAAGGGCCTGAGATATTAACTTCTGTTAAAATAGAAGGGATAAATCCTTTCTTGCAATATTCATTAATGTAATATTACTCATGATGCACCCAATGTATCCTACCTCTCCAAGAACATATGTTTTCATGGTTTTCATCAATACATCAATGTATGTGACTCATAATATTCATTAATAATAATATTAAATTCTAAGTATCAATACACACGTCTGTAGATAGGAATATCCAATGACATATAAAAATGTGGATTTCCTACTGGAGGGTTGTTTCTGATGCTTTTGTTGGGGCGCGTGCATCCGTCATGTAGAGGACGCGCTGCTGTTACCCCGCATTCCCGCTTTCCAAAGGTGGTCGGCATTTTATCCTTATTTAGGGATGTCTACTCCTTGATCGAAATGGGATGATGGGATGTCGGTTCTTCCTTCTGTGGATTCCTCCTTGGAGCTCGTCACCTAGTCCGGGTCTCCCTCATAGATTTAAAATGTAGTTCGTGAAGTTCTTCCCAATGCCATATCTTCATGGACACCAGTTAATTACACTGCTTCTGTCAGGACCTTCCAAGGAGTCTGGTCAGGGCAGTAACCTTCGGTTAGGAGAGTAGTCATGTTGGGGCATCATTGGCGTGTCGTGACACTGGGGATTGACATGTCTGTCTTCTGTCCCTTATTATAGGGCTTCTCAAGGGCGCGGAATCCTAAGGCATCCCATATCAAACGTGTGTAACTATATACCATAGGCATGTATCTGAGGTTTTCCTCCGCTTCCCATGTTTAACACGGGGTATGCCACAAGTTTAACATCCAGCGGAGACGGATCAGACTGATCGAAACACTAGCTAGAGTGGATCAGATTGAAGAACCCCCTGGAGGGAACACTGATGTTGGGGCCATCACTTGGGTGGCTTCCTGAATATTGTGGAGGGGAATGAGGAGTGAAGTGGCATGATCCCACCGGGATGTGTCTGCCCGGGTAAGAATCGGGATGGATGGTGGCTTTGGGCTTGGTTCTTGAAGATACTTCCTACGTATCCCCATGGCAGGGAATAAAAGTTCGCTTAGTTTGATGATACGGTGGGACACCTAAAGAGGCGACCTATGAGAATCGATGCGTGGATGGGACCCAGAGAAAGTGGAACCTCCGGGTTAGGGTATGAGCTTCCCAAGACACATGGGCTCAAGGGAGAGATCAGGATGAGACATGAGTGATGGGCTTGAGCCTCATGAAGGCCTCCTGCATATCCTCGTGGTGGGGAATCAAAGTCTTCATAGTTCAGAATGGAATGCAGTTTAACGTCATGTGGGACGGGAGCATTTGGGTCTTACGCTCTAAAACAGCCCAAGGTGGAGTCGGTGAACTGATGTGAAGAGGGACCTAGGGTGCATGTGGATTGGGGATTATGCTCTGAGATGGCCCAAGGTGGTGGGGATTGAACCTCGTGGAGGATTCCTATGTACCATGCCTTAGCATAGATCAAAGTCCCCATATTTTGGGTTGGATTGGGTCTTACGCTCTAAGATGGCCCAAGGTGGTGGGGGTTGAACCTTGTGGAGGCTTCCTATGTACCATGCCTTAGCACGGATCAAAGTCCACGTAGTTCGGGTTGGATTGGGGTATACGCTCTGAGATGGCCCAAGGTGGTGAGGCTTGAACCTCGTGGAGGCTTCCTACGTACCATGCCTTAGCACGGATCAAATTCCCCGTAGTTCGAGTTGGATTGGGGCTTACGCTCTAAGACAGCCTAAGGTGGTGGGGCTTGAACCTCGTGGAGGCTTCCTACATACCATGCCTTAGCATGGATCAAAGTCCCCGTAGTTCGAGTTGGATTGGGGCTTACGCTCTGAGACGACCCAAGGTGGTGGGGCTTGAACCTCATGGAGGCTTCCTACGTACCATGCCATGGCACGGATCAAAGTCCCCGTAATTCGGGTTGGATTGGGGCATACGCTCTGAGATGGCCCAAGGTGGTGGGGCTTGAACCTCGTAGAGGCTTCCTACGTACCATGTCTTAGCACGGATCAAAGTCCCCATAGTTTGGGTTGGATTGGGGATTACGCTCTGAGACGACCCAAGGTGGTGGGGCTTGAACCTCGTAGAGGCTTCCTATATACCATGCCTTAGCATGGATCAAAGTCCCCATAGTTCAGGTTGGATTGGGGCTTACGCTCTGAGACGGACCAAGGTGGTGGGGCTTGAACCTCATGGAGGCTTCCTACATACCATTCCATAGCACGGATCAAAGTACCCATAGTTCGGGTTGGATTGGGGCTTACGCTCTGACACGACCCAAGGTGTGTCATGGTCGGTGCTCACTCTAAGCTCACGAGAGTCATGCTCAGTGTGAGAAACAAGAGCTGGAAGAGACCTGACGATCACGTCGTGAAGGGTGCGTCTGTGGGAAGTGAAAAGGGGCTTACGTATTGAGCGGCCCATGGTGTCGGGACTTACTCCAGGATGGAGTCCCGGGGGCGACAAAGTGCAGTGGGACAGGGATTTGGCACCCAAGATGAGAGGAGGGGCCCCATTCCCTATCATGCCCTCCGCTGGCCTTAGCACCGAGGAAGTGAGGAGGATCAGGGGTACTGTCTCTGGCAAGAAGAGCTAGGGGCTTACACCAAGGTGGATGCCCTTCCCCACGGACAAACTACGCTCCAACAAGGAGGATATCATCCCCTGTGAGGGGTGATCCCATCCCCGTGAATATGAGTGGGTGTGGAGAATGTCCGAGGTGGGGGGACCCTGCGTGCGAGGCACAGGGTCAGGTCACAGTTGAACTTCATGTGTTGAGGAGGAGATACTTGGCAGTTTAACATCCTAAAGCTCGAACAAGGTGGGATTTCTCCACACCCTTAGGACTTACATAAGCAGTACCCTCTGCTCCTTGTGAAATGGAAGGCATCGAGAAGGCTGTATTGAGGGGGTGTCGTGGAGCGAACCATCGAGGGGTCCATGTTAGCGTGGCTATGTGAAGAAGCAATAGTCGTTAGCGTACCTATGCGAAGAAGAAAAAGGCGAAGCAATGCAATGGGAAGGATTGTCCCAGGTACTTTGAAGTTACTTCGTATGAGCCTAAAAGGTCGCACGGGAAAACCATGCATGATGCAGATGCCTGGAGTGCACGAGGCGAGCAGCACCCAGTTGGAGGGCATCGGGCATTCGTGCAAGAGGGTGCTCGGGGAGCACCAAGGTGAAGGGCCCTGGGGATTGTGCTCAACCCTTGGAGCTTGTGTGAAATAAAGGGGCCCGATGCAAAATCAGTGTTTCTTGCGTGAAATAGGGGGGTTTAGGTTTTGCACGCGGCTTGAAGGGATTGTATGCAAAGGAAGGGGTGTGCGCGTAAAGGAAGGATTGCGCACAACCTGGCCGGCATGTGCGCCCTGGAAAGGATTGCGTGCAAGGGGCAGACCCTGAAGGGGTTGGAGTTTAGTCTAATCTAGGGGGATGTCGCGCGAAGGCGGATCTCGGGGTGACTTGGCGCGAAAAAGAACCATACCTGAAGGTCATATTCCGTGCGCGCGGAATGCCAATTACATGCACGACAGGCGGTTCGAATTCTTCAGCCTTGAAAAGGAAGGGGTCGCCTTCTATTTATAGGAATTTGGGGGGCATGGAATTTAGGTTTGCGCGAAATCATTGAGCGATGGAGCCGCCCATGGAAGGGGAGCGAAATTATTTCGCGTCGGTGTCGGGACTCTTCACGAATCCCGATACTTTCTGTGCGGGAGAATTTTTTTTTCACGTGTTTCACCCTTTTTTTCACGCAATATCTCCAGGCCCTCCAGACCGGGCCTTCGGGTCCGAATATGGCTTCACTTTTTCATTTCGGAACTTTCTCCATCACTTATGCATTTTTCGGCGTCTATAAATGCCCCCCCTCATAATTGGATCGATGAGGAGTCCCAACGATCGGATTCCAAGGGAAACTCCAAAATGCAGGGCCCCGTGGGCCCCCTGCGTGCAAAATTTTCGAGCGGCATACAAAACCCGGCCACGCGCGGAATATTTTCTTCACGTGGGTGTGGAACCCAGGCTATGCCTATAAAAGTTGTCACGGGTCCCATGCTCCGTATGACATTTCTCGTGCGATAAGCATTGAGCTCTCGTGCGCGAAATTGATTCTACTCCTGCGCGAAAACCGCTTGGATGCGCATAATTCCACTGAGATTTAGTGGAATTTTATGAGCAAACCTGGAATTTTTTGCACAACACTCTAAAATTTTGTGCAATCCACTGATTTTATGCACCGGACTCCCAGATCCCACGCCAACCTTCCAGATTTCACGCCCAACTCCCGAAACACTCAGTTGGAAGAATATGGCTGCAAACCATGCTGATGAGGGGGAGGCCACTTCTCGTAGAGATGATACGGCTACGAACTCGAAGGTTTATGGCACAAAGAGGGTTGTCTCCAATAACCACACCCTCTTCAACATGCTAACTCCTGCCCAGAAAGAGTACGCCATGTCTGATAATCTGACATTGTGGGACTTCGGCATTCTAGAGGAGGTCCCTTTATCGGGTTTTGAGGTTGATACCCCGCGGTCATGGGTGACCCGTGAAGATGACCTTCCACGATACAACATCACCAGAAACGATCACCCTTCCAGGGAAATCAGGCACATGGATGTGTATGTCCTGGATCCAAGGACTAGGACCATTGATGGGGGTGACCCTGTTGCGAAGAGTTCATCGACCCTCTATGCAAGCACCTTCCATCAGAGCATCACTAACGAGACCAAGGGTTGGCTGCAGGACTAGGATCTACGGTCTGGAGGAAAATTTACCAGCGAGTGGTCCTGGTCCTACTGGGTTCACCACACATGCGACCAATTCGGGGCCGAGCTGCGGCATATTGGTCAATTTGAGGTGGTGTGGACATCGCAGTTCCACTTTTACCGAAAACCTGAGCTTGGACTAGAGCTGTTCACTCGGTTTTCCCCTGGCACCAACACATTACATATTCACCATGGGGAAGTTGGCATCAGCCTCTGGGACATCCACTGCATTAGAGGCATCCCTTTGGAGGGTCATCAATACGATGAGTTCCTCCCACCGATGAACATCTGGGGTGACAGGTCTCGAACCCCCATACTGACGTGGAACCTGCTGGAGTTGTCCAAGGAGAAGCTGAAGGTCAAGGAATTCCTGAAGGACATCGCCTACAAGGAATGGTTTAGCCTGTTCCTGGAGAAGGATCCAGAGGTCAAGATGCCTAGGTGGGAAAAACGGTGTCCAATCGCGGCTTAGAAGAGCAAAAGCAGATCATATTGGAGGATCCTAGAGGTGGGGAAATACCAATCATGGGGATATAGAATCAATTAGTCCCAAGACCTGATTTTATGGTACGCCGTATTCCTCACCACATACCTGAACGGGTGGATCTTGCCAGTGCGGGACACAAGGATGGGCGTCCGTCCAGCGACTCTGGTGATGGCGGGCATCATGGCTACCAACAAGAGGTTCAACCTGGGGGTCCCCGTGCTGGCTTGGTTTTACACCATCTTGGGATGCATCTCAAGATGGGGATCACCTAGGAGAGTGTGTGGCCCCTTCTAGATCTTCCAAAACTAGGTTGTGGATCACTATGGCGGCTATACCTTCTCAAATGCCATCCGTCCTCTGGGCAATGGATTGCAACCCTCTCTGCTGAATATTGTCGAGGTCATGCCAACGATGACCAATGAGGAGGGGGTACGAATATAGATTGGTAACTACACCAACTCCTCATTCATCCCATTCCCTACCCCAACTGGTCAGCTGATAGATGATGGGCAAGGCTCGCTGGAGCAGAAGGAGTACTTCAAGAGCATCAGAGGAGGGGTGCTCGTGGCCCGAATTGATGGGAAGATTTTCTGCGAGCCCTATGTCTTGTCCAGGTTTACTAGGTAGTTCAGATTCCTCCAGTGAATGTCGAAGAGAGTATACATAGATTTCTAAGAGTAGAGGCATCCCTATGTTATTCATCAGTTGTGGCTGATGTTTACAACCTATAGCTCCAGCGACATCATCACTTTTCCTCCCAATGGATTCAACATTGGCCTCTCGACTGAGTATGTTGAACATTGGACCATAGCATACCCTGAGTGGCTTCTACGGAAGTGAGTCTGGCAGCTCAAGGTCGCCAGTGTAGAACCTCAGCGATGAGAGAGCAGGCAGGGTGCCGCTAGAGGAGGAGGGCCAGAGGCGCCTTAGGGAAAAGGGTCTGCACAGGTCGGGACCTCAGCAGCAGGGGCGTCACATGGCGTGGTCGCGCCCTCATTTCCAGGAGGAGGAGGGTCCCATGGAGTAGCCAGAGAACTTCCTAGGAATAAAATAAGATACTTGCTTCAAACTTCCTAGGATGTCTTCTTCCCTGCGCTATGGTCGGCTTGGATAACCCTGCGGCAGTCAATGAGTACTGAATCCCTCTAGCAGAAGATAGTGCGAGATGGGATCCATTTTCCATAATTCGGGCTTTTCCGAGTCCCCGACAGAGTGAGATTCCATCGACGACATGCATACCTAACGGCCATGGACACATACGCACGTCAACGGGGTCGGCGTGTGGAGCCACCTCTCTTGGTGAAGATGCTGCTCATCTAGGAGCATGATCTGGAAAGGATGTCACTGGGGGAAGATGACAGTGATGAATCAGAGGGCGAATAGACAAGAGAGTGGGTATAAGGAGAAGGGGAAGGTGAAGGAGAAGGAAAAGGGGAGCCAGAAGGCAAAGGATCGCAAGATGCGTCCCACCAAGGGAGTCTCCGGGAGAGCGGTGAGATCATCGGCTCCGATATGGATGTGACCGAGTTGCTCAAGGTAGGCTCTGACCCTTATCTTTATTCTCTTGTATTCTCTTTCCTTTGTAACCCTTAACCCACCTTTCTCATCCTACTCAGGAGCACCTCGGTGCTAACCAAGCGTCTTCGGCCAAAGGAAGGGAGGAAGCGTCAATAGGGAAAGGAGGGGCACCGACGCTCATTATCGAGCTGACAAGTGCTAAGGGATCCCCTTCCACGACAGCTCCTGTAGTGACCAGAGTGCTAGAGGGTGATGCATTGTGTTCCTGTAAGTTCCTTACTTCGATATCGGTACTCACTGTCAGAGGACTCAACTGATCAGGGTGATCCTTGTCTGTACAGTGATCACGACGCTAGAGGCTCATCGGGATGCTGAGCCCAGACCATCTGTTAGCATGCTGATGCAAAACGTACTTCCCCATCCAAAACGTGCCTCCCAAACTAAGTTGGCTCTGGCAATTGGTGAACAAGGAGCAGAAAACATCAGTGGTGCTGCCGTTAGGGCAGGGTCGGAGATTGATGTGGGCACCACCAGGACTGAGGGGAGAGAGGAAGGTCACCCAGATGCTGAGGAGCCTATTCCCCTGGGAGTAATCTCTGAGGAAGACCCCAATGCTTCCTTGTTGGCTGTATTTCCTGTCTATCAGCCCGCTGATCCCGAAGAAGTTGACGATTCATATTTAGAAGCGGTCGAGGAGAGTCGGATGATGCGATGCAAGGGATGGAAGTGCATCTGACGTTTCCTCAATCATCCCCAAGAATAATGGATGAAGCAGATGGGGTCACTCCACACCTAGTTGTGCTTCCTGTGTTCTAGAGGGGTGGATGCTCAATGCCTTCACCTGAAGGTCCGTGATTACATGGCTGAGAAGATGCGTGAGAGCAGCCGATGCACCGACGTCATCTAGTGCCAAGAGGATTCGGAGAGTATCTGAGCATTTCCGAGGGTGGATCATGAGGTCCAACACCTCAGGGAATAGGTGAAAGATCATGAGGTATTCATTGTAAACTACTTTGAGCTCGTGGAGCAGTTGAGGTCTCAGCTGGAAGATGCCCAAGAACAACTCATAAAAGCGAGTCGCCAGATAACTGATCTCCAAGATGAACAGGCACGGGCACGGGCCAGGGTCAGTGAGCTATGCTCCATAGACACCAGTAAAGAAAGGGTCCTCAAGGTACGGGAGGCCGTCTTGGAGTCCACCAGTGAAATAGTGGCGGCATTGGGGAGATCTATCCAAGAATCCAACCCTTAGGGGCCCTGTTTTGGCCAAACCCATACACTTGTCCCACCTTACCGCTTTCTGTTCTTTTGAACTGTATGTATAGACAAATTTACTTACCCCTTTTCTTAACATACTTGTCCCTTTGGTTTAACACACTCAAACATAATCTTGAAATAAATAGCAATCCATAACTAAGTTCACGTGGGCCGTGAGAAACAAAGGAGGATCGTACTATCACTTCGTTTGATCGTGGGATCGTCAACCAAGCTTTGGGCATTTGAAATTCGAACTCGGATTTCCAAGGAGAAGAGGGAGGCTCATACAAAGGAATGTGACCTCATACCAATCGATGTATTGTCTTCTCAACGTGCTCTAGCGCATGAGTAGGGCAATGCCAGGGGCATTTGAATCAATCCGAACATAGGGGAATGAGAAATGTGAATCACGTTACCCAAATTCCGAACACTATGGGAGGGGCATAGTAATAAAGGATGACTATTGAACATGTTCAAAACATAGTATCCCCATTGCATTATCCTAGAATGGGGACAAAAAATGAGGGCCGAACGCTGACCATGTTCGCAACATAGGGCCTAACTCAAATATCGTCGATCAGTCTTCTGGAACGTTGGACTAGGACAGCAGGCGGACCATAGGTTGAGCATCCATACTGTTAGGGGGTCCCTCCAGTTGTGATTAGTCTTCCGAAACATTGGCCCAAGATAGAAGGCAGACCATAGGTCGAGCATCCATACTGTTAGGGGGGCCCTTCAAATGTGATCAGTCTTCTAGAACATTGGCCCAGGATAGCAGGCGGACCATGGGTTGATCATCCATACCGTTAGGGGGTCCCTTCAAACGTGAAATAGGATTAATATTCGAATAAAGGGGCACATAAAGTGTGGAAAGTGAAGTGGTGGTTTGTTCGAACAGAATCCAACACTCCCAAGATTACGCCACCGTGGTGGAAGCACGTTAGGCGGGTGCATTAATCTGGTCACGGATCATTCCTACTTTTAGACAGGACCTCCCTGGTGAGGGAACTGTCACTTCCCAATGTCATTATGGGGAATCCCAAACTTGTTCGGGGCAAATGTTGTAGTTAGACAACTCCCTGAGAAGTCAGGCCAAGGGGCTGATAGTGAGGAGGGACGAGATTTGGTGATCCCCAGGGCTGGACCCGAGACGAAATGTCTGGGCGTTCCTACATATCCCATAAGGATGGGAATCAAGCCGCACTTAGTTCTTGGGGGGGGATGGCATGGTAAGGTACCAGTGCAAAGGATGAAAGGGGTGTGTGGGTCTATCCCTCGCACCAAAAGAAATGTCATTTGATGTATCTTGTTTGTCCTTTAAGGTGAATGGTTTTTCATTTGGGGAGCGACCGGCCTAGGGTAGAAATTCATGGAATCTCCACAATAATCAAGCCGCATATGAGAATTGAAAATGGTATGGTAAATGACCTATACCCAACGTGATGTCCTCTATGATGAGGTTATCACAATGCAGTTCCATTTTTCGTCATGCGGCCGGGACAATATTGTCACAGTTTATGGTCATGTGGTAGGACCAAACAACACAGTTTAAATTCATATGGCTTGGACATGGAGGAATGCATGTGAAACGATAGAACATACCCGGCATGAATGTGGATGAGGTCCATATCATCACCGCGTGCACCTCTGTAAAAAGATCCTTGGGCCAAGAGGTCGGCGAGGGTCAGAGGACGAGGGGCAAGAGAGACTAGCTCCCAGCTGGGCTGGACTCAAAATCACGATGTTCGGGTGATCCCACATATCCCATGGGGATGAGGATTGAGCTGTACATAGCCCTTAATGAAGATATTAGTTTATGGTCTTAGAGCTCGGACCATGGGAGCCCCGAAGGACGCCATATTGCAGCTTTGTCCCCCTGACGTGCAAAGGTACACTGAGGGATAGTTCCAAGAGTGTCCTGATTCCACCTGGACACAATGGGGGTGGAACATTACATGAATCATGTAACCAAAATTCAAGGCCTGAAGGGACTGGCGTGACGATGAAGTATTACTACTGACCATGTTCTCAACATAGCATCCCGTCACGTTATCCTGAAATGGGGAAAAACAAATGAGCATTGACTGCTGACCATGTTCGCAACATGGGATTTGTATCGATTTGTTGTCTGAAACCCTCGGGGTTGTTAGCCCGTAACTGTATGAGAGCCCTTAGGCATGGTATCCATGCCGTTTCTGGGGGTCCCTTTGGGTGTGAGAGATAACGGGGGCCCAAATAAAGGGGAACATGAATCTTGAAAAGTGGAAGGAACTTGCCCAAGCTGAATCTGACACTCCTGGTGCTAGACCAGAGTACTCTGAACACATTGGTGGACCAATGTAAAGGGTCAAGGGACTAAATTCGAGAGCGTCCAAGAGATTGTGGATTCCTGGGAGAAGGGGGCATGGCGCCAAAAACCCTGTACCGCACCTATATATCCCCATCATGGAGAGGGACATGCCAAGGGACCTAAGTGACCGAGAGATCGGGGAGATCTCTTAAGAGATGGGAATGGACCTAAAATCTAGATGTCCAGGTGGTCCTACATATCCTATAAGAATGGGAATCAAGCCACATGTAGTTCTTGAAGACACCCAGGGGTATGATACCCTATCAAATGGGGGTGTACGGCATGGCGAACAGCCCGGCGTGAATGAGGACATAATCCCACACCACACCGTACACTCTGGGAAGAACTGGGACTGGATTCCAAGAAGTCCAAGGGGCCTGAGGCTGGGCCTCAGTAAGGAAGGCCTAACTAGCTTATAGTTTAATTTCATGCGGGACGAGTGTGCAGTTTAAGGTCATGTGGGACCGTATGGGCCCGAATATAGGACCAAACGCGGTTTAAGGTCATGCAGGACCATCATGCGGTTTAAGGTCATGCAGGACCGTCATGCAGTTTAGGGTCATGTAGGACCATCATTCAGTTTAGGGTCATGCAAGACCAGCATGCAATTTAGGTTCATGCAGGACCAGAGAAGTTATGAAAAGTATTTCATGAGGAACTTGGCATTGGTGGGAGTAGTTATAGGCTCACCATCCATGGTCACCAAAGAGTATGCTCCATTAAGGTAAACCTTATGAAAAATGAAAGGTCCTTCCCACTTGGGCTCCAACTTGGGTGGTCTCCTTCCGGGGATCATTGGTGTCCTAATAGTTAATACCAAATCACCTTGCAGGAAAGAGCGAAGGCGAACCTTATTATTGAAAGCTTGATCCATCCTTCTCTGATGCCTTTCTAAGTTGTTCATGGCACAAAGCATGTTCTCGTCCAGTGCTTTCAATTCATCTAGATGGATTTTAGCCACTCTATCTGGTGCTTTCTGGTCATAGACCACTATTCACAATGAGGTCAATTGAATCTCAGTGGTAAGGAAGGCCTCTGTTCCGTACACCAGGGAATACGGGGTCACCTAGGTGGAATTACAGGTCGTCGTCCGATAATCCCAGAGGGTGTTGGGGAGCTTATCCGACCAACTCTTCTTGTTCTGACCAACCATTTTCTGTAGAATGTTAGAGAGGGTTTTATTGAATTCCTCAATCTATCCATTCGCTTGCGCATGATATTAGGAGGTATGGTTAGACTGAATGTTGTACTTGGCATACAATTTCTTCAGCTCGGCTTCCCGGAAGTTGGTGCCATTATCAGTGAGGATAGCGTGAGGTACCCCAAATCGATAGATGATATTGGAACTCATGAAGTCGGCGATAGAATGGGCCTTGACCTCCTTGAGTGGAATTTCCTCTGCCCACTTGGAAAAGAAATCTGTAGCGGTCAGAATGAATCGATATTGGCGAGCCGTTGCCGGTGGGTATGGTCCTACGACATCTAACCCCCAAACTTGAAAGGGGCAAGAGTACTTGGTAGTGTGGAGAGGATTTGGGGGCCGATGCACAAAGTTACCATGAACTTGGTACACATGGAACTTCCTGGAGAACTCGATGCAGTCATGGATCATGGAGGGCCAAAAATAACCTAGTCTCCAAATCTGGTGAGACAGTTTTGGCCCATCCTGATAGGCACCACAGGAACCGGCATGAACCTCTCGCATGACCTGTGGAATCTCTAATCCTTGGATGCAATGGAGGAGAATACCATCAAATCCGTGTTTATAGAGGATCTGCTCAAGGATGGGACCACTCTGGAGAGTAAACTGTAGTGCACAGCATCAGATTCTCTTACGCTTGGCCCGGTCTGATGGGTGATTACCGTGTTGGAGGTATTCGACCAAGGGTGTCCTCCAATTGGCCATTACTTCGATCACCACATATGGACTACCCAAGGGCCCTAAAAAATAGGTATTGGCAGTAATATGGTTTACCTATGGGCCTTCATCACCCTCTCGGGCGACAGGAGCAATGACTCTTCGGTGCGCCACGTGGATAATCAGATCATCATGCTCGGGCTCTACAAGCGATGTGGCCAGGCTGGCCAAAGCATCTGCTTGACCATTCTGTAACCAAGGGACATGGATAACCTCTGGTCGAGAAGGGAACTAGGCCATTAGCTAGAGAGTGCATTCTAACAATGGTACAAGCTCTGGATTCCTGACAACATAGTCTCCATTGACCTGCTTGATAACTAGCTCAGAATCCCCTTTCACATGCAACTGGGGCACATCGATCTCAAGGGCCAGCTCGAGACCAGTAATGAGGGCATGATACTCTACCTTGTTGTTGTTGCAGGCTTCTGACAACAGGAATGAGTACGGAAGAACATCTTGCATTGGGGTGATGAAGACGATACCCAGGCCTACTCTGTTGAGACTAGGATCACTGAGCCTCCTACCGGTGGGGCTCTAGGAGGTGCCATAAAAGTGCATCTGCCAACATGGGATGACTTGATCAACTGAGAGGATTTCCTTGTTAGGAAAATTCAGGTCCAGGGACTGGTCCACGGAGGTTGGATGGGCAGCTAGAAATTTTAGCAATGCCTGCCCCTTCATAGCCTTCTAGGGAACGAACCTAATGTCGAACTACTAAAGGATCACCGCCCACCACTCTAGTTGGCTGGTCAACATGGGATGGCTTAAAATGTACTTCAACGAATCTACCTGAGAGACCAGATATACCTCGTGGCGCTGCAGGTAATGTCGCAGTTTCTACACAGAAAACACGAGCGCAAGGCAGATCTTCTTGATGGGGGAGTATCTAGTCTCTGTATCGAGGAGCATGCAGTTGAGGTAGTAGAGGTTGTTCTCCATCCCCTCATTTTTCTTCAGGGTGAGAAGGGCACCAAGGGATCGTTCCAGGGTGGTGACATAGAGAATCAACAGCTTCCCAGAGACAGGTGGCATCAAAGTCGGATGCTGAAGAAAATATTGCATGATTTCCTCGAAGGAAGTCTGGAACTCCTCATTCCACTCATAAGCAGTTTCCTTCTTTATAAGTCGAGAAAAGGGCTTACACTTTCCATCCAGATTCACAATGAATTGACGTATGTAGGATAAGTGGCCTTAGAGAACTCGAAGCTCCCGAATGTTTCTCGAGGGAGGAATCTGGCTAATGGCCTTTATCTTCTCCGGGTTGATCTCGATGCCTCGGTATCTGACAACAAAGCTAAGAAATTTCCTGGAGGTGACCCCGAAGGCACACTTCAACGAGTTCATCTTCAAGTGGCGGGAACGGAGGAAGACGAACACTCTCCCAAGATCCTTGAGATAGTCTTGGTGATGTTGGTATTTGACCACCAGATCATCCACATAGCATTCCACCAATGTTCCCAGGATTGGATTGAATATGCGATGCATGGCCGCTGATAGGTGGCACCTTCATTCTTTAGGACGAAGGGCATAACCTGGTAATATAAAGTACCTTGGGGTGCCCTGAAAGTGGTAGAATCCTCATCCTCGGAGGCCATCTGGATCTAATTATATCCAGAGTAACCATCCATGAAGGAGAGGGCTTGGTACCCCATCGTAGTGTCGATCAACAATTATGTCACTAGAAGGGGAAAATAATCCTTTGGACAATGACGGTTGAGATCGTGGAAGTCGATGCAGACTCTGATCTGCCCGTTCTTCTTTATGACTGGCACGATGTTGGCTAACCACTTGGGGTACTGGACCTCCTTGATGAAGTTAGCTCTGATGATCTTGTCAACTTCAACCTCAACCATGGCACCATGAGACGGATGCATCTTTCGAGGAGGATACTTAAACCCACGATGGTTTGTCGGGAGACCGAGGTGGTGGACGGATACCTGAGGATTTAGTCCTGTCATCTCATCGTAACTCCAGGAAAATACATCATGATGCTATTTGAGGAATTCCACATACCACTACTGCTCCTCAGGGGACATAGCAGCGCTGATCAATATGGGTCTCGGATCTGCCTAGCTATTGAGGCTCACCTACACCAGCTCGTCAACCGTGGATGAGACACCTTCCTCAAAAGTAGGGGGAGCATCCTCCATATATTCTTCTCCACTTATGAAGGGGTATTCCATAGGGAAGCTACTTCTGAGCTACCAAACCCTGATGGGAGGCTGCTACCAGCTTGTGCGGTCGTGGTCATTTCATCGGGGCACTCCGGTACTATTGAGACCATGGATATGAAGGCTATCAACCCAATCCCATCTGGTCTCCGGCCCAAGGGTCCATGCTTGATAATATCAAAGCAGTAGTAGCACGTCAGCCAGAGCCAACTTATTCAAGCTCGGTGAAATAGACAAATATGACGTATTTTCGTTGCCATGAGTCGGACGTCTCGACACCTGACGGGAGTGGGAGGCTCTGGGATCACTGGAGCCTGGTTCGTATAAGAATACGAAGTGATCTTCTGATGATTCCTGGATTTGGGAGAATTATTCCCCCTTGTCCCAGAAATGACAAAAAATTGCCCCATATCAAGGGTTGTGGCCTCCAACTGATGGATCGCGAAGACGTAGGCGTCATTCAGGTCTGCCCAAGGGTCGGTCGTAGTGGCAACGGGCTCAACTTCACTTACCTGGACTTGCTTATCCTTGCTCTTGTAATAATCAGCATCCAAGTAGTGGGATTCTCAAGAGGAGAAAGGAGATGCATCACCTTGGAGTATGCCTAATCTACCATTAAGGGAGTACTTGAGGCATTGGTGATATGATGAGGGGACTGCCGTGTGCAGATGGAGCTATGGTCTACCCATCAATGTGGTGTACGCAGTGTCCTGGGAGACAACCATGAACTCAGTGCTGGCAATCAGGCCACTGAACTGGGTCTTCAGACTGATCTTACCAACCAGTTTCTGCTATATCCTGTCATATCCTTGGATCCTTAAATAGGAGGGAGTCAGGTCATCTTCTAATAGGCCTAGATTTTGTAGTGTCCGTGTCAGGATAAGGTTGATCCCAAAGTCGGTGTCAACGAGACAGCGGAAAATCTCCACAGCGTTGAATTGGCTGGTGATGTACAGCGAGCGGATGTGCTCCTGTATGGGGGATCCTTCATCCTCTCCTGATAATGAGATGACGGCTTGGAATTTAGCGTCCTCAACTACTTCAGAATGGAAGGCCTCTGCAACTGCTATCTCTGTCTCAAACTAGAGGGGGCTCCTTAAAGCCTCGGCAAGTGCTTCGTGCATATCTGGCGACAGGAGAAGGGCTTCAAGGATGGAGAGCCTTGCTGGGATTCCATTTAGGTGCTTCATAACATCATACTTCCACACCAGGCACAAAATTCTACTTACAGAAGGCCGCTCTGCGATGGAAGGAATGGCTGAACCTGCTGGCTAGACCGGCGGCTGACTGGTACTGGGGACATCCCGCTGCTCACTAGTTGAGGCTCGGGGGGTAGATCCGGATGAGGACCGGGCCACTGATATTGGACTGTATTGGGGTTAAGTTGGTCGTGATACAGCCGAAGTGGCTCTGCCTAATCCAGTAGCATAGACGGTGATGGAGGCGGACCTGTCGACACCGGATGAAGAGGATGCCCGTGCTGAGTTCTGCACTGGGCCTGCTGTCTGGTCTCAGCAGCGTGCATGGCCTACCTATAGGTTCCAACTAATGCACCCTGGTGACCCATATAGTCGCGGTTCCACTGACATTGGCATCGGCTGGGGACATCGGGGAGGTTCGTCTAGAACTCTCTCTCGTCGGGAGTCATATAAGGATTTACCAACTCAACGTTGTTAACCGAAGCATACCCTTGACTGTCACTTGATGAATCATCCACCACTGGGTGGATTATGGGAGGGATGCCCATATCCAAGGGAATGAAGTTTCCGAGATTATAGGACGAAAACGGTCTTGGTGGGGTGCATTGCTTCTTCTTGCGTCGCTGGTGCTTGCTCTTTTGGGAAGAGGTCGGCTGAGATGATGATACAGAAGAAGTGGTCACCGCTTATGAAGGCTCCGGCTGGTTCAGGCATGCATGGATAATGCCATGGGCATGGGCGACCATCCTACGAGCCATCCAGTCATTATAGTTCTGGGACCCGCGGTCAGGAACCTACTTCCACTCGCCTACGTCATCGCTACTGTTATCTGATCCCACAAAGACACCTGCCACCTACACCGGGGTTGGGCCCAACCTGACTATGTTGTTGTTAATCTAGTCTTGGAGCCAGTCCTTGAACACATACCATTGCTTGATGGTGTGCCCCAGGATCCGGTGATAAGGGAAGTAGTTGGGGTGATCAGTGAGATGCACCTCTTCCGGCTTCCGGCACTCAGGCAGTCGTACGATTCTCTGCTCTAAGGTGATGCGGAAGTAGTCAGGGACCTGAGCCTCATCGAATGAGTAGATCCGATTCTTTCTATTCGGAAAGGGGTCTCTAGTAACCTAACCCTTAGAGGGGGCCGAAGGATCCTTCTGAGGAGGCAGAACTTGATTATCCCGCCTAAGTGGCAGCGGTGCGTTATGTGGGGGCGCCTTCCGATTCTGGGGCGGGCGCTGTTGGGCTGGAAACTATGCTCGTTGTGGAGGGCCTTTACAAGGCTGTGGGTCCGGTGCTACTGGTAGCAACTCTAGTTGCATAGGGGATTCTACTTGGGCCATGGTGGTAGGCTCGGCTCTGGAAGCTCTCTTTTCCGGAATTGCAGGGGGCAGCAGGCATACTTGGCTAGCCTGCTGCAGAGCTTCCTCGAGGTGTTGGGACTTATCCGAAAAGTCTCGGAACCCTCTGGGATAATTCTGAGTGATCGGGGAGGGAACCAGTTCCGTCTTTACATTTACTATGCACATCGTCAGTAATTTCTTCTGATTCAATGGCATGTCAAGGGAGTATATGAGAACCTTCCACCAGGCGATGAAGTCTGCGACTCGCTAATCAGGCCTCTGCTTGCACCTGAAGAGGTCTGCAATGTTTTTCTTCCAGGTGGTAGAGCTGAACTGGTAAAGGAACTCCCTGATAAGGTCCTCCCAGCTAGTCACAGATCCAACGAGGAGTTGGTTGTACCAAACGAATGTCGGCCCCTCCAGCGTCTGAACAAATCAACCGAGCTTGGCGGCCTCCTGCTGCGCTAGGGTCCCTAACCTAGGCCCACACCTCGAGTTGAAGTGGTCCAGGTGCTACGGTGGGTCCCTCATCCCGTTAAAGGGGGAGAAAGTGGGATTTTCGAATCCCAGGGGTGCCAGCATGTCATCCACCCATGTCGGGTATGGATTTCCATCAGGCGGGATAGCCACCTGTTGCGTTTCCAAAGCTTCCAGGAGGGAAATGAGCGCCGCCATCAGATCGTCTATACGCGGGTCCCGGTCTTGAAGAAGATCCCTAACCACGATCGCATTTTCAGGCTCTTCAATGTGGTATCCCAGCTCGATGGCTCGCAGAGCGGCTGTTGGAGCGATCCTTGGGGCGATCAAAGGAGCCTGAACGGGGTTCCCTGGGTGGTCGCGTCATTCAGGAGGGTTCGGCGAGACATACTGCACCCTCTTACCATGGGCTCAGGCTTCTGCCCTGTCGGCGAATACGACATGATCAGGGTTGACTAGGAGAATCTATTTGGGGGGTAATTCTTCCTGCCCCTGCTACCTCAGCCTAGAATCACCATAGTCGGGTTGCCGCTCTACAATACGTTCAACCAGAAGTTCATCGACCAACTTCTTCTGCTCAGCAAGCTACTGGCGCAGCGTGGCATTCTTGGGGTCCTCTTCTGTCTTCTACACTGAGGCCGATGAGTCAGAGTGCTTGATAGCTCCAACATGCTATTTGCCTTTACTGACATTATGGCTCAGTACCAATGCCTCGGTGGGTGGAGGGAGACATAGGAGGTTCCTCTGCTGGTGAGTAATCCTTCCTGATGGGTCCAGTGGTGGCACGTCCTTGGGGGGGACGCCCCCATCGAGAAGTCCCAACTCATTCAACTCTCCTATCAGATCAGTCACGTTGACTGCCACTCTTCCTAGTTTCATGTCCTCACTACCACCAAATGATTCAGGCTGCTAGTGAATCATACTAAAGAGGAGGGCAGCTTACTGCCCCCAACCATCGACTTGCACGTGGGGGGTAGCCTCCTTGAAAACTCTGCGGAGTACTTGGAAACTCTGAACGCATTTGACACACGCTTTTTGTGAGGTGTGGAAAAAACAATTAAATACCCCAAAGGGTGTAGTATGAATGGTAACCAGAATTTCATTCTTCAAGGAGCAGAGTTTTAATCTTGGTGTCACTTAAAAAAATAACAAGTTTCAATGATTTAAGAAAGCAAGAGGTTTTTTTAAATAGGTTTGTGAATTTAATATGAGAGAGAAGTGATTGGATTTAGGTTGGGTTTTCCCATTTGTGATGTTATCGTAGTTTTTAAGAAAATATGAATCCTTTGGTTTTAGAAAAAATAATTAAGTGAATTGAATAACAATTGTTTCTTCGTTTCACCTTTGATTTAATTATTTATCAAAGTGTAGAAATCTTAATGGACTAATATTAATTAATTAGGAAATACCAAATAAGGTATTTAATTCCCTAAATAATTAAATTAATCTATCTTAATTTCTCCATGTGATTTAGAAATCACCAAATCACTCCCTTAGTTGATTTTCTTTATAGATTAACCAATCGGTGTAAAAATGAATAGATCAAGCAAGGGTAGAATAATATTTAAATCAAAGAAATTTAATATTTAAGAATAAATCAAAATACAATCATATTTAATTTAAATTCAAAAATAAATTAAATTGATAATAATTCAATTAAAAGAAAAGAATACCTTTGAATTAAACTTCAGAAACTCAAACATCACAAAATGGGGTCCCCCTTCCCTTTACCCAATCACAAATGATTCTACCCCTCCATGCAAGGTGGGGTCATCGAATTCAAATAAAAAATAAAAATGGAGGAAGTAATTATAAATGAAGAACAAGGAGGAGGAATTTATACTCCTCTTGGATGCTTGTCGTTGGCTGAAATGGGATGTGAAGGAATGAATTGAGAGGCAGGAGATCCTCTCCTTTTATAGGCAGATTTCTGTCCTCTGAAAGATTTCACGTTTTTGGACCATAAAATAGCCACTTAATGCACGTACCCCTTCTTCAATGTTGTTAATAAATGTGTTGTCCGTTCACCCTAAATATTTCAGAGCATTTGGACACCGGATTAATAAGTTATGAATTTTTCATTGAAGGCTTATGTTTCTGGACGAAGC
Source organism: Viscum album (assembly GCA_963277665.1). NCBI lineage: Eukaryota > Viridiplantae > Streptophyta > Magnoliopsida > Santalales > Viscaceae > Viscum > Viscum album. Next base: position 410,435,065 of record OY728125.1, on the reverse strand, counting down.
TTCCATGATGGTTTTTTTAATAATATGTCATTCAATAGTCGCCTTAATGGATTCCAAACTCCATGTAATTTATTTTTTGAACGCCTATTTGAGTCTTATTTCCTCCAAAAGTGGAATAAACGTATTTGAAGATGTGTAGGACGAGTTTTGGTTCCATTACAGTGGTATGATCCACACCGTCCTTCCGGAAAAATGTCAAACTTCAATGAATTTTTAGGACTACTAGATGGCAGAATCAGCTCCTGGTCCAGAAAATAAATATGAAGGAAATAAAATCAGGATTCTAAAAAAATTAGATTCACTGAATTTGAAGTTATATTTTTTATGAAATGACAAAAATACCCTTGTGTTAAAAATCTGTCCAAAAATCCAGAATTATGCACTTTTCATAATTTTGCTCATTTTCATTCTAAAACTCAAATTACCCACTATTTAAATAAAATAATGAAATACATGGGTTTTATCATCTAAAAAAATAAAAAAATACTCATTATTTGATCAAAAATATGCATGTAAATTTGCTCTGTCAAATACCCCCACACTTAAACTATGATTGTCCTCAAGCATAAAATCTCAACATGGAAATCAGAGGACACCAATGTTACCAATATTCAAATTTCAATGCAATAAAATCAAACAATTTTCAATGTAAAATCAAACTTTCAAAAATCTGCATAAAATATCAATTTAAGTTCCTATTTTTCAAAGAAACCAATAATTCACATATTTTACTTTTCCCATTTGAAAATTGATGAAACTTATCCTTTCATTCATTCAAGCTTTATGATTCATCATTATTAAACATGTCATGTCATGATTTACCTCACTTTTTTTCTCTCATAACTCATGATACAATTCAAGTAGATTTATGCTCATATCATGAGAACATGCTTCTTATCCATAGGCTTGTAAATGAACTACTTTCTCCACATTGTAAAGACAAAAGACACATAAAATCATGAGGACTTGAAATAAAGGTTCAAATGACTCTGAGGCTTAAGGTTAGTAGGATTTGATGCTTTAAAAATTAAGGCTCAAGGAGGAGGCTAATCTCTGAAGTACAATGCTTGATATTAAAAGTAAAAGTGTAATGAAATCCTCCCCTTCAAAAATAGCAACACCCACTTCCCAAAACTCAACAAAAAAGGTTATGATCATGTAAGCATAATGGATGATTTGTGCACCCTCTTGATTTTTTTTATTTTGTACTTTTTTTTTATTTTTTCGAAAGTTATGATTAGATCAAACCTCACATCCATCACCTAACCACATACGATCATAAGATCATTAGCCTGGAAAATGGTGATTTTTGGTTCACCAAAATCAAAACCCATTTTTCTATTTTTTTTTCTTTTTTGTCATTTTTATTTATTATTATTTTTAATTCAAGAGGGGAAAACAATAGAGTATAATGAATGATTTCCCAACCTTTTAAAATTCCCACAATAACACCCCTACACTTCTTCCTCACAATGTGTATCATCTCGTCCACCATGATTCCATTTACCCCCACACTTCAACTTAAAAATATCATGCAAATACCAAGAGTTGGGTAGGAATGGATAAAAATGGCTTGATACATGGCTCATCCCTATAAAGGTCATTCATGGTCTCTATGGGATAAATGAAGGATTGATGTAAAGGTGGTATTTTAAGGAAATGTAGCTTTTCAAAGGATGCCTCAATCATTTTAAATGTGTTTTTGCGCAGTCATAGCTTTGAAAAGTTTCAATACAAGTTTTGGTCGGTTACATGTCCCAAGATCACTCAAGAAATATGCTCAAGAATAAATAGGAAGTACTTGGTCTAGAAATCCTCTCGGGAATGAGAAATATAACATTGGACAATCACTCATGGAATGAATAATAATAATAAATCAATTCACATAAATTTCAGAAATTCATAGCATGAAAGATGGTTGAGAATTTCATTTACATGAATTAATTAATTCCTTCAAATCATGAGTCATCATTTCAATATCTATGCTTCATATTTAAAAATTCAATTCTGTATTTCAATCATTTAATCATATCAACATTGAAATCTAAAACATGGCATCATTGGGTTCCTAAGAAACTCATGTCTCCTAGATAAGTCGATTAAAATATGAATTCAAGTATGGGCATACAATTTCAACTTTAAAGCTCAAAACATGATTTTGATGAAAAAAATGAAGGGAGTTTAAATGATAATCATGAAAAGTGAACTCCCTTTTGACATAAATCTTTTTTTCCTCTTCCTCTTGTTCTTGGGTCTGCCTTGTGGTTTCCTTCCATGATGGTTCTTGAAAAATTAAAACCACTCATACCAGTGTAAGAACCATTCCATTATAGCTCAATTGGGTGATGTAAGAGGTAAATGACTACTAAATCCTATGAAAACAGTGAAACTCGGGTTGCCTCTCGGAAGAGCCTTTGTTTAATGTCATTGGCTCGACCTTACCTCATGAAAATAAATCAGTATATGGGTTAGAGAACATTGACCTCTTCCACCAATTCTTGAGGTAAACTTCCAAATAACTTCTTCAGCCTTTTCCTTTTTATTGTGAATGGGTTTCCTCCTTTATTCTCAACCTGAATAGTACCAAAAGGATATACATTAGTTATAAGAAATGGACCTTCCCACCTAGAACGAAGCATACCTGGAATTTTCTTCAATCTGGAATTATATGGTAGAATTTGGTCTCCTGGTTGAAAGGTATTTGGTTGGATCAGTCTATCTTGTTCCACCTTGGTTCTTCCTTTGTAAGTCCTCAAATTTCCAAAAGATTCTATTCTAATTTATTTCAACTCCTGTAATGATAGTTTTCTCTCTGAATCATTAATGGGATCACTATCTTCTCTGTGGGAAATTGCAAAGAGGGAATGGTCGCTTGACGGGCTTCTTTTTGAGTCAAGGACATTAAAGTTAACCTTGTTATGTCCTAGCTCCATGGTCAGAGTTCCTTCATGTACATTGATGATTGTTTGTGTTGTTTTCAAGAATGCTCTTCCCAAAATTATGGGTGAATGTTTTGGTGAATTGTCCTCATCCATGGTGAGTACATAAAAGTCTGTTGGAAAAATGAGTTCTCTAACTCTTACTAGCACATCTTCCACAACTCCTTCTGGATAGACAGTGGATCCATTTTTGAGTTGGATAACCACTCTTGTGGGATTCAAATCACCTATTTTCAAAGAAGAGAAAATAGAATTAGACATTACATTTATGGATGCACCAAGGTCACACAAAGCATCAGAAAAATCTAAAGAACCCATTGTACAGGGAATAGAGAATGTCCCTGGATCTTGACATTTTTTGGGTAAAGGTGGGGTGGAAACGGCTGAGAAACTCTTTCCAGAACTGATTTTTTCATCCTCATCACTCTTCTTTTTCTTGGTGCATATTTCCTTCAGAAAATTTTCATATTTGGGTATTTGGCGGATTTCATCCAGTAAGGGAATGTTGATTTCTACTTTTCAAAAGGTTTCATGGATCTCCTTTTGAATTTTTTCTTCTTCAGCCTTTGATGATCGAGTTAGTGCAGAAGGGAATGGTACTTTGTTTCCTCATTTCTCTCTTTGTTGCCTTTGAATTTTTGTTTATGCCTTCTTCTTGGGGTGGATGAGTTTTTCTTCAGGTTTCTATTTGGAATCATCAAACTTACTTGGCTCATGTGGTGGAATCTCCTTTCCGCTTCGAGCCGTAATTTCACTAATATTATTCTTTGGATTTGGGATAGTTTGGGCTGGGAGTTTTCCTTGATTCCTAGTTAAAAGATCCATAAGGTTATCAAACTTGTTGTCCAAATTTTTCATAGTCTTCTTTAGCTCTTCAATCTCTGTTTCTTCATGGAACTTCTCAGAACTTGTTGGAGGTTGTTCAAAATTACTTCGTTGTAATGATGGTGATTGAAATGATTGTTGTGGTTGGAAGGGTTTCTTGTACGGTGTCTGGTTCTGAAATTGCTGTTGAAATGGTGGTTTGTCCTGGTTTTGTTGTCCTCTGTATCCTTGTTTGGTTTGACCTTCTCTCCATTGTTGATTTTGTGGGAATTGCCTTTGCTAGAATGCAGCTGCACAACTTTCTGTATCCTGTATCTCAACACATTGATTAGTGTAATGATTTGGTGATGAACATAACCCATATACCTGAGGTGGAGATGGATTCTCATTCACCTACTTAATGGCCATTTTCCTCACAAGGCTTGTTAGTTCTTGAATTTGATTTGTAAGAAGAATAGATGAGTCAGAATTTCTTACCTCATGCATCCCTCTTGTACAAGTGCTTCTTGTCCCGAATTGTTGTGAATTCTGGGCGATCTTTTTAATCAGGCTTCAGGCTTCTATGGGTAATTTTTCAATCAATGCTCCTCTAGAGGATGCATCCAAAAGGTTCCTATCACTATCTAGTAGTCCTTGGTAGAAAAATACAAGTAAGTGGTGCTCCTCTATAGCTTGGTGTGGGAAACTCGCACTAAGCTTCTTGAATCATTCCCAATACTTGTAAAGATTCTCACCGGTAGCTTGTCGAATGGTGTATATCTCCTTCCTGATTATTGTACTCTGAGAGGCTGGGAAGAACCATTTCATGAAACTTTTTTGTAGATCATCCCAGTCTTGGATTTCTCCGGGTTGTAAGGTATACAACCACTCCTTCGTTGCTCCCTCAAGTGAAAAAGGGAATGCTTTCCACTTCACTTGCTCATCTGCTACTCCTCTTGGTTTGAAGCTTGAACACACATGGCTAAATTCTTGAATGTTCCGATTGGGATCCTCACCTGCAAGTCCATGAAATTTAGGTAGCACAGGAATCATGTTTACTCGTAATTCAAAATCATTTGGTTGTTCAGGCATGTTTAACCGATTCTGCTGGTTAGCAGATTGTGGGGCACAAAGGTCCCTCAAGGTTATTCTAGGGTTTTGTGCCATTATTGGTGGTTCTAATTGGACACTTGAGTCTTATAAACTTATTTCTTAAAAATTTATTTCAATATTGAGATTCTTATTCCTAGTAAACAATGTTCTTTCTATCTCAGGGTCTAAATCAAGTAGTTCCTCATTAGAGGTCCTGGTCATGCAGATTTACACTTGCTCCCCAGCAGTAGCGCCAGTTTTGACACACGCTTGTCAGGAGGTGTGGAAAAAACAATTAAATCCCCCTAAGGGTGTAGTATGAATGGTAACCAGAATGTCATTCTCCAAGGAGTAGTGTTTTAATCTTGGTGTTACTTAAAAAAATAACAAGTTTGAATGATTTAAGAAAGTAAGAGGTTTTTTTAAATAGGTTTGTGAATTTAATATGAGAGAGAAATTGGATTTAGGTTGGGTTTTCCCATTAGTTATTTCATCATAGTTTTTAAGAAAATATGAATCCTTTGGTTTTAGAAAAAAAATAATTAAGTGAATTGAATAACAATTGTTTCTTTGTTTCACCTTTGATTTAATTATTTATCAAAGTGTAGAAATCTTAATGGACTAATATTAATTACTTAGGAAATACCAAATCTGGTATTTAATTCCCTAAATAATTAAATTAATCTATCTTAATTTCTCCACATGATTTAGCAATCACCAAATCACTCCCTTAGTTGATTTTCTTCATAGATTAACCAATCGGTGTAAAAATGAATAGATCAAGAAAGGGTAGAATAATATTTAAATCAAAGAAATTTAATATTTAAGAATAAATAAAAATACAATTTTATTTAATTTAAATTCAAAAATAAATTAAATTGATAATCATTCAATTAAAAGAAAATAATTCTTTTGAATTAAACTTCAAAAACTCAAACATCACAAAATGGGGTCCCCCTTCCCTTCACCCAATCACAAAAGATTCTACCCCTCCATGCAAGGTGGGGTCATCAAATTCAAATAAAAAATAAACATGGAGGAAGCAATTATAAATGAAGAAAAAGGAGGAGGAATTTCTCCTCCTCTTGGATGCTTGTCACTGGCTGGAATGGGATGTGAAGGAATGAATTGAGAGGCAGGAGCTCCTCTCCTTTTATAGGCAGATTTCTATCTTCCGAAATATTGCGCATTGTTGGACCATTAAATGGACGCTTCACGCGTTTACCCCTTCTTCAATGTTTTTCATAAATGTGTTGGATGTTCACCCTCAAAATTTAGAGCATTTGGACACCGGATGAAGAAGTTATGAATTTTTCATTGAAGGCTTCTGTTTCTAGAGGAAGCTTCTAGGAAGGTTCTTTTAAGAATATGTAGTTCAATAGCCACCTTAATGGATTCCAAACTCCATTTAATTTATTGTGTGAACGCCTCTTTGAGTCTTATTTTATCCACAAATGGAATAAACGGATTTTAAGATGTTTAGGCCGAGTTGTGGTTCCATTACAGTGGTGTGGTCCACATTGTCCACCCTGAAAAATGTCAAACTTCAATGAATTTTTAGGACCACTAGATTGCTGAATCAGCTCCTGGTCCAGATGAAAAAGATGAAGGAAATAAAATCAGTATTATAACAAAATTATATTCACTGAATTTGAAAATATATGTTTTATGAAATGAAAAAAATACCCTTGTGTTAAAAATATGTCCAAAAATCCAAAATTATGCACTTTTCACAATTTTGATCATTTTCATTCTAAAACTCAAATTACCCATTATTTTAATAAAACAATGAAATACATGGTTTTTATCATCTAAAAACATTAAAAAAAATACTCATTATTTGATCAAAAATATGCATGTAAATTTGCTCTGTCAGCATTGTTGCTGGAGGGCCCTGTGTTGGCCAGGTGACTCAGGGTGTTGGACCGCAGGGAGTGTGGCCAGGTCAACCAGTCGGTATTGTTTGCTGATGTTTTCAAGGTGCTCTTGGATCTCGGGATAAGTCACCCACTGGTGGTGAAGACAAAGGTGATTCGCCGAGAGGTTCTGGCGGAAACATTCAAACTCCTCCAAGGTGAGCGATTCTGGAGTATCAAAGTTCAATCCCGCAACCGGCCAAAACTCCTCGGGGAAGTGACCCGCCGCAAGGATGGTCCAGAATCTCCCCAGCTTAGATTCATAGTCTAGCCTCTGATTCCCCCACTCATCAAATGAGGGTGGCTGAGGGACTGGCAGTGGCATTGAGGTGGGCCGCTGGGATGGCAGGCTGGCCGGTGGAGAATACGGCGAGCGGGCAGATTGGTCGTCGAATCTTGAGCTGTCCTTTGAGGACTACAGTGACCTGGACGCCATGTCATGAAAGGATGGACCGGTGACCAGATCTCCTGACACAGTAGTAGCGTCTGCTGGGGGTGGGATACGCCCCATCTTTTCTGTCATTAACCCCCAAAATAGCTCTGTGGCAGAGGGCGCTCCCAGAGATGATGGTGGAAACTATGTGGTCAGCCCCCTGAGACATTCCAGAGTCTCATCCTCCTGAATATACCTTCAGAGGGAGACAGGTATCCTACGGACCTCACATTCTGGGAGCAAGAGGATGGTGCACCTCATTCATGCCCCAGCCCTTGACTCGGAGGATTGAGGGGAGGGCTCCTGCGCTGAATCATACTCCACCTCAGAGTCTAAGAAGCGGACTGGTCTAATCCCCATTTGGCCTTTCCCATAATTCCTCTTGTAGTGGCGGCGACCTACTCTTCCGCCCCTGGATGGTTCTTCGAGTCAAAGCTGATTTTTGACATGGGTTCCTCCGGCTGCACTAGTGTCGGGGCGAAGAAAGTTTCCACCCGAGGAAGCCGGGGTGCACGGAGCAGCGGGACAAATGTCAAAAGGAACATGGGGAGGACCTCCGACCTGAGCGTTGGTGAGGTGAGGTTGGATTCCACCTCTCTGATTGCTGGGGCGAGGAGGACCTTCGTCAATCATCATGGGGACATGGGGAGGACCTCCATGTTGGTGAGTGACCGGACATGCAACGTCTCCATGCTCACGGTCCGCAGCAGGGGGAGTGATCCCATACCTAGTGTAGTTAGAACAGGAGAGACCCCCATATGAAGTGTTTCTGTCATAGGGAAGACCCTTTCCTAGGTTGAAGGTGGCACAGGGTAGACCTCCAAGTTGAGGTTGGAAGTAGGGAGGGCTCACACCCTCCGTAGTGGTGGTGCGGAGTGAGCCCCTGCGCTGGGCGGCACTGCTACAGATTGGTCCACGATGGATATCACATGTGCCAGCGACTGGGAGAGTCGACCAAACCTGCCTGTGGGGCGGTTGGGGCCTCAATCTGGGTTGGGTGTATAGTTTCCCCTGCTCAATGTATGCAGGGATTTGGGGATATAAACCAGCGGTGTCTCGGGCCACATTAGTCACTGACATTGACGCCACATAGCAAGCGTCTTCTTCTGCTCGTGCCCGACGCTGGCGCTGGGTCAGATGGACTGGAAATGATGGTGCAGGCGCGTGTCTTACCTGCTCTTTGGCTCAGGGAACTAGGTGGCGGCACTGACGCGGCCTGGTGGGGGCCCTCACCAGGAGCCTTGTAAGCGGGACTCCAATTGGTCCAACCCAGATATCCCCTACATCTTTGGTGTAATAGAGGGAGCTATCGAGGTGCTCTGGGGACAAACTCCTGAAGTAATTGAATGTTGGGGTGGGGAGCAGTGGATCCCTGCGTGGCCCTCGGGGGCAGCGTGGATGGTGAGGCACAGCTGCCTCAAGATCTAGGTGGTCCATACCCCTGGTGTGGATGACCCTCTCCTCCTCGTACCTGAGTACATGGCCATTGATTACCCTTCACTAGATAATCTCTGATGGGGAGAGGGGGCGTGGGTGCCCAGTATTCATGGCAGTCATGACCGTTGTGGAAGAGGCAAAACTGTGTGGGGAATCCACGTTGATATTGCCCCTACCCCTACATCGGTGGGCAGGTGATCGAGCTCCGGATGCAACAACTTGATTCCTAAAAGCAGGGAGATAAACTCATTAACACTTCGAGGAGACGAAATCAAAAACCAGTGCCCCAACTCCATTCTGTCTCCCGTGGTCGGCAAGAGGGATCCACGCTGACAACGTTTCAGAACGGAATGTTCAACGTCTTGATTGTCCCAATTTCTGGCGAGTTTTACATCAGTCCTGTTTGGTGGGACCTGGTACCGGATGACGAGGTCAGACGACATGCTTATCCACTGATGTCCCAAATGCTACTAGCCTCCAAGATGTGGAGAGGAGATTCACATTGGGTTCACCATTTTTTGTTTTTGACGCTTTCGTCAGGGCGCGTGCATCCGTCACACATAGGACGTGCTGCTATTACCCCGCATTCCCTCTTTCCAAAGGAGGGCGACATCCGCTCCTTATTCAGGGACGTCTGCTCCTTGATAGAAATGGGATTATGGGATGTCAGTTCTTCCTTCTGTGGGTTCCTCCTTGGAGATCGTCACCTAGTCCGGGTCTCCCTCATAGATTTAAAACGTAGTTTGTGAAGCTCTTCTCGGCGCCATATCTTCATGGACACCATTTAATTATGCGGCTTCTATCAGGACCTTCCAAGGAGTCTGGTTAGGGCAGCAACCTTCGATTAGGAGAGTAGTCACGTTGGGGCATCACTGGCGTGTCTTGACGCTGGGGATTAGTATGTATGTCTTCTGTCCCTTATTATAGGGCTTCTCGAGGGTGCGGAAGCCCGAGGCATCCCACATCGAACGCGGGGAACTATATTCCATAGGCATGTATCTGAGGTTTTCCTCAGCTTCCCAGGTTTAACACGGGGTATGCCGCAATTTTAACGTCCAACGGAGACGGATCAGACTAATCGGAACACTAGCTAGAGTGGATCAGATTGAAGAACCCCCTGGATGGATCACCGATGTTGGGGCCAGCACATGGGTGGCTTCCCGAATGATATGGAGGGGAATGAGGAGTGAAGTGGCATGATCCCACCGGGATGTGGCGGCCCAGGTAAGAATCAGGATGGATGGTGGATTTGGGCTTGGGTCTCGAAGAGACTTCCTACATATCCTCATGGAAGGGAATCAAATTCGGTGTAGTTCGATGATACGGTGGGACACCTCAAGAGGCGACCCATGAGAAAGGACGCGTATATGGGACCCAGAGGAATTGGAACCTCCGGGTTAGGGCATGAGCTTCCTAATACACATGGGCTCAAGGGAGAGATCAGGATGAGACATGAGTGATGGTCTTGAGCCTCATGGAGGCCTCATACGTATCCCTGTGGTTGGGAGTCAAAGTCTTCATAGTTCATAATGGAATGAAGTTTAACATCATGCGGGACAGAAGTATTTGGGGCTTACGCTCTGAAACGGCCCAAGGTAGAGTCAGTGAACCGACGTGAAGAGGAACCTGGGGTGCAAGTGGATTGGGGATTACACTCTAAGATGGCCTAAGGTGGTGGGGCTTGAACCTCGTGGAGGCTTCCTACATACCATGCCTTATCATGGATCAATGTCCCTGTAGTTCGGGTTGGATTGGGGCTTACGCTCTGAGACGGCCCAAGGTGGTGGGGCTTGAACCTCGTGGAGGCTTCCTAAGTACCATGCCTTAGCATGGATCAAAGTACTCATAGTTCGGGTTGGACTGGGGCTTACGCTCTGAGATAGCCCAAGTTGGTGGGGCTTGAACCTTTTGGAGTCTTCCTATGTACCATGCCTTAGCACAGATCAAAGTCCCCATAGTTCGGGTTAGATTGGGGCTTACGCTCTGAGATGACCCAAGGTGGTGGGTCTTGAACCTTGTGGAGGCTTCTTATGTGCCATGCCTTAGCATGGATCAAAGTCCCCATAATTTGGGTTGGATTGGGGCTTACGCTCTGATATGGCCAAAGGTGGTGGGGCTTGAACCTTGTGGAGGATTCCTACGTAGCATGCCTTAGCACGGATCAAAGTCCTCGTAGTTTGGGTTGGATTGGGGCTTATGCTCTGAGACGGCCCAAGGTGGTGGGGCTTGAACCTCGTGGAGGCTTCCTACGTACCATGCCTTAGCATGGATCAAATTCCCTTTAGTTCGGGTTGGATTGGGGATTACGCTCTGAGACGGCCCAAGGTGGTGGGGCTTGAACCTCATATAGGCTTCCTACGTACCATGCCTTAGCACGGATCAAAGTCCCCATAGTTTTGGTTGGATTGGGGCTTAAACTCCGAGACGGACCAAGGTGGTGGGGCTTGAACCTCGTGGAGGCTTCCTACGTACCATGCCTTAGTATGGATCAAAGTCCATGTAGTTCGGGTTGGATTGGGGCTTACGCTCTGAGACGGCCCAAGGTGTGTCATGGTCAGTGCTCACTCTAAGCTCACGGGAGTCATGGTCGGTGTGAGAAACAAGAGCTAGAAGAGACCTGATGATCATGTCATGAAGGGTGCGTCCGTGGGAAGTGAAAAGGGTCTTACGCGTTGAGTGGCCCATGGTGTCGGGACTTACTCCAGGATGGAGGCCCGGGGGAGACAAAGTGCATCGGGAGAGGGATTTGGCACCCAGTAAGAGAGGAGGGGCCCCGTTCCCTATCATGCCCTCAGCTGGCCTTGGCACCGAGGAAGTGAGGAGGAGTAGGGGTGCTCCCTCCGGCAAGAAATGCTAGGGGCTTACACCAAGGTGACTGCCCTTCCCCACGGACAAACGCCGCTCCAACAAGGAGGATATCATCCCCTGTGAGGGGTGATCCCATCCCCGTGGAGGCGAGTGGGCGTGGAGAATGTATGAGGCGGGGGGACCCTACATGCGAGTCATGGGGTCAGGTCATAGTTTAACGTCATGTGTTGAGGACGAGATGATTGGCGGTTTAACGTCCTACAGCTCGGACGAGGTGGGATTGCTCTGCACCCCTAGGACTTACATAACTAGTACCCTCTGCTCCATGTGTAAGGGAAGGCATCGGCAAGGCCGTACTGAGGGGGTGTCACGGAGCGAACCATCGAGGGGTCCATGTTAGCGTGGCTATGTGAAGAAGAAATAGTTGTTGGCGTGCCTATGCGAAGAAGCAAAAGGTGAAGCAACGCAATGGGAAGGATTGTCCAAGGGACTTTGAAGTTACTTCATACGAGCCTAGAAGATTGCACAGAAAAACCATGCATGATGCGGTTGCCCGGAGTGCACGAGGCGAGTGGCACCCAGTTGGAGGGCATCGGGCGTTCGCGCAAGAGGGAACTCAGGGAGCACCGAGGTGAAGGACCCCAGGGAGTTCATGCAACCCTTGGATCTTGCGCAAAATAAAGGGGCCCGATGCAAAATCAGTGTTTCTTGCACGGAATAGGGGGTTTAGGTTTTGCGTGCGGCTTGAAGGGATTGCTCACGAAGGAAGGGGTGTGCATGAAAAGGAAGGATTGTGCACAAACTGGCCGGATTACACGCCCCAGAAAGGATTGCGTGCAAGGGGCAGACCCCAAAGGGGTTGAATTTTAGTCTAAGCCAGGGGTATCTCACGTGAAGGCAGATCCCAGGGTGACTTGGCGCAAAAAAGAACCATACCTGAAGGCAATAATCCACGCGCGTGGAATGCCAATTACACGCACGAGAGGCAGTTCAAATTTTTCAGCCTTGAAATGGAAGGGGTTCACCTTCTATTTATAGGCATCCGGTAGTGCGTAATTTAGGGCTGCATGAAATCATTATGCGACGGAGGTGGCGGCGCGAAAGGTCAACCGCCCGGGGCGCAGGCGTGAAATTATTTCGCACCGGCTCCGGGACTCTTTGTGAATCCTGGTACTTTCCATGCGGGAGAAATTTTTTCATGCGCTTCACCATTTTTTCCACACAACATCTCCAGGCTCTCCGTACCGGGCCTCTGGGTCCGAATATGACTTTGCTTTTTTGTTTTGGAACATTCTCCAGCCCTTACGCATTTTGCGGCATCTACAAGGGTCTCATTCTCATAATATCCTACTGGATATTACCAAGGGTATACACCATGAGAAGGTGCCTCAAAGTCCTATGAGTCTACACCTCTGATAGCCTGTATCATTTTTTCCCTCAAATAATATCATCCAGTTATAGAACAAATATTCAAGAATAGTTTCATATTACTTCCAGGTTCTCATTATAGCTGATAACTCCTATGAAATTTTAGTGCGATGACTACTCTTAGTACATTGTAACATATTATGTCATGCAGAATAATAATCATGATGTGATAAGTAGTTTATTAATATTCAAAATAATGAATACATGTTATCATAAAGTACACAGAAGTTTGTTCAAGGGCACCAAATCCAATAGGATTACCTGGGGTGATGTAAGACTCTATTTTAATTTGTTAAAATCATCCTCATAGTATTTATCAAAAACAAATTATTTTTCATTTTGGATTAAGCAGCAGAGAGGAGTGAAATTTTACTAAATTCATGAATGAAACAATGTTAAAATTCAGCATGATCTAAGAAAGATCGCACATCCTGCAAATTATTTGATAATTATATGGAAAAATAATGTATAATTTTTATTTATCTACTTGGATACCATCCCCATAAATGACATGTCCAAGTACGATACCTTATCGCACCATGAATTATCATTTCTCATAATTTAATACAAGATTCTCTTCAATAAAATGATGTAGGACATGACCAATACTACTCAAACACTAATCAAAAGAGGATTTATAAATGGTGATATCATCCATGAAAATTTCCATACAATTCTCTAGGTAATCTGAAAAAAATATTAACCATGCATCATTGGAAAGTACCTAGATCATTGCATAGACCAAATGGCATCCTCCTATATGAAAATGTGCCAAATTGGCAAGTGAAGGTTGTATTTTCCTAATCCTCAGGGGTATTGATATGAAATTATATAGAATACCCATTAAGAAAAAAGTAGTGGGACTTCCCCACTAGCTTCTCTAGCATATGTTCAATGAACGATAATGGGAAATAGCCCTTTCTAGTGTGTTGGTTTAGTAAATGATAGTCTATATATAAATGCTAACTATTTCCACATAGGTTTGAACCAATTAATTGTTTTCCTTTTTTTATTATTGTTGGACCATTTTTTGTCAGAACTAACTGCACTGGACTAACCCATTGGCTATCAGATATATGGTAAATGATTCCAATAGCCAATAATTTGGTTACTTACTTTTTAAAAACATCAAGGAGTCTTGGGTTCAACCATTTTTGTGTCTGTATCATCAGTTTAAAATCATTATTTAACAATATATGATGCATGAAAATTAATGGGCTAATACTTGAAATGTTAGAAAGTGTCCATCCCAATGCATGTTTATACTCCCTAAAAATGATTAGTAATCGAAATTCATGCTATAGAGTGAATAGACTAGCAATGATGAGAGGGAACTTGTTTCTATTCTCACGATACGAATATTTCATGTTTTGAGGAAATAGTTTAAGTTACAATTCAAGGGATTTTGGATTGATGGGGATGAATGTGAAGGTGAGAGATCAATGATCTCATCTAACTACTTAATGGTAACATCCCTAGATGAGGAATAAGATTTTACAATCTACACAGTATCATTGATGGTCATAATATCCTCAGTGATCAAGAAATCATCAATTAAAACACAATATTTACACTTTTCCAAATCCATACAACACTCAAAAGATGAATCACACCACAAATCATCAAAGAGTAAAAAAAAGGAAAAACCAGAGTATGGGTTGAGGAGAGAATTTTTTTGTGTGTCATCAAAGAGAACTTCCATCAAATAGACAGGAAGAGTAGAGTGTTAGTCAATAGGGTGATTAATAGCATCAAGGATATTAAAAATTATATTTTCTACCCCAAACTCTATGGATAGTGTACCATTGTAAATTTTTATTATTGTATATGTTATTTTAAGGAAATTCCTTCCAAGTATGAGAGGATAATTTCCTTGGGTTCAGTTATCCTCCATCTCAAGAACATATAATTCTATAGGGAAGATGATATTCTTCACATGCACAAGTATGTCCTCGATCACACATGTTGGGTTTGTTTTGATTCATTTGGAAATTTACACGATGATGCTCATTGGTTGAAGATCTCCAACCTGTAGAGAAGTATACACAGAGTGAGGCATCACATTAATCAAAGTGACTAAATTAAGAATTGCATAAAAAAAAGAAAGTATCTCCTATGGTACAAGTTATCATAAAAGTTCTTTAATCCTTACATTTTGTTGGAATCATTGGTTGTATCAAGGATGAGACATTCCTTCCAAGGATGACTCTCTCATTCTCCTTTATTCTTCGTCTTTGGGTGAAAAGTTCTTTGAGAAATTTAGCATAGCAAGGAATTTTTTTAATTACATATAAGAGAGAAATATTAAATTATAACTCTTTAAATGTATCCATTATCTCTTTATCAATTTCATTATAAAAAGTTTTATTGTATTTAGAGAGTCTTTGGGGAAAGGGAATAGGAATGGATTGTTCAGGACAATCCTCAATGATAACTTTTTTACCCTTTTTATTTTTTTTCTTCACTTGAGTATTTTGAGGATAGAGAAATAGAGTTTTCAGGAGGACATACCTGATTTATTGAATCACTAGAAGTAGAAATTTCTTTACCACTATGAAGCGTGATAGCACATACATTACATTTTTCCTTGGGACTGGAAACAAGTTGAGATAGTAGTCATCCAGACTCTTGACTTTGTATTTCACCCACCGAGTTGGAGAGTTTAAATAATTGAGTTTTTAGGTATTGTATGGTTGATTGGGTGGTTTTTTGGAATTAGAGGTTACTTGAAACCATTTTTTTAATTATGTCCTCCAAGATAGGATTGGGTTTTGGAGGGTCTGTTGGAAAGGCCTTTGTGGTGGTTGAGGATTTCTGGGTGGTGGTTAAGGTTTATCACCCTACCCTCGGGGGTTCCAGGACTATTGAGGTTTTTTATAATACCCCTATGCCTATAATATTGGTTATACTTCCATCTAGAGTTGGATGGATAGTATGGTTCTTTCCTAATAGGTTGGTTATAGGGGCATCCTAGAAAGATTGCCTCACAAATCTCAGAAGATTCTCTCAGTTGGGGGAACTGGTTGGAATAGTGGGTGTTAACGGCACAAATACCACAATGAATTGGAGGAGGTTGGGATTTCCCTTGGTAAATATCAATATATTGGATTAGGGTTCTTACCTCTTAGAACTTTGTGTCCACCTTCTCAAATTCAGAACTTTTCACCTCATGGAAACCTTAAATGGGTACAAAAGACCTTAAAATGAATTGTTGAGTGTTCTGAACCATGTTCTCAATGAGGTTCCTTGCGGTGATTGGGGTCATGTCAACTAGTGCACCACCTGTAACAGAATCAATCATGTTATGATCAATTGGAACTAAACCTTCATAAAAGTATTGTATTAAAAGTTGATTGCATATTTGGTAGTATGGACAACCTGAAAAAATTCTTTTAAATTATTCCCAATATTCATGAAGTGTTTCCCCTTTTGATTGTATTATTACAAAAATTTATTTCCATATGGTTTCATTTCGAGAGGTCAGGAATCATTTTTCAAGAAAAATACGTTTCATATCCTCCCAACCATTAATTTGGGAGTTAGCATAGTTTAAAAAATATTTTTCAGTATCTTCTAAATAGAATGGGAATTTCTTAATCTTAACTAATTCTTCATCCACATTATAAAATTTTAACATTGAATATACAATATAGAATTCTTATAAGTTCTTATGTAGGTCTTCTCCATCTAGTCCCTGAAATTTTGGTAATAAGTGAATTAAACTGGATTTATGTTCAAAATTGGGTGCATCGCCTTGTATTTGAATGTATACGGAATGGATACCTACATTAAGTGAGGTTAGTTATTTTAATTTATGGTTATTTTATATCATATTATGCAAGTTAATTTTAGTATTGATGTTGGTTTTAGAAGAAGAATAAGAATAAGGATTGAGAAGAGTGTCAATGTTTTGTTTTTCCTCCTTCAAGGGATTGTTTAGTGATTCTTGGAGTCGATGATGCGAGATCCTCTTCAATTCATGTTCAAAAGGAAGTAGTTCCTCTGATGAATATTGCATCATTCACGAGTCCTACAAAATAAAGATTTTAGAAATAGTTTAAAAATGAAGGAAGAATAGAGGTTCACAAATATTTACAAAATAAATAATGGTTTTATAAAGAACACACACTAAAAACCAAAGCACTCTCCAGAAATACTGCCAAGATTTGGTTATTCTATCATGAAATATCAAATTTATTATGATTTAAAGATTATTTTATATCATTGGGTAGACCCTATGTTATCTCTCAATGAGCATTAGAATTTTAAAGTGTGTATTTTTAATAAAAATTACTAAAAGAGGGGATAGTTTTGAAAATAGTTTTAAAAATAAAATGACTTAATTTAAAGAGTTTAATAGTTAAAAAACAAGTGTATTATTTAAAATGTGATAAAAAATTGTTTTTTGTGAGTTCACGACACACATTTAAAGTTCATTATTCTTGGAAATTAATTTAGCTTTGAAGTAAGTCTTTGGTCAAAATTAATTAGAATCCTGATTACTTTCCAAGATTTTATATCAATGCATGTTGAACCAAACCTTGAAATAACAATCATATATTCAAGGTCCAGATATTATGAATGGTATAATAACTTACAAATAAAAATTAAATCTCAAATAAGTGGGTAAGAAAAGGATTCTTGTATTGTCCAATCAGAACAACACAAGTCACGCACTAAAAACTTCACACTGATTGGTTAGAAATTAATAGCATACCAATCACATGCATCAAAAAAAATATTAGAATATGAAATAATGTAATATACATAGAATAAAATGTTTTGAAACCCAAAATACATCAAACTAGTTGCAATAAAAGTGTCAGAACTCCCTTTATAATATGTGTAGCTACCTCACAACAAATTCCCACTATTTAGCCTTCCATTGAGAAGAAGAGGAAGCTCAGGTGTATCTCCTTCTTCATTTCAACTCTCCCTATGAGGATAGGGATATCCAGAACCTCAAAGGGGATAAGAGGAATCCTCTTGAACTCAAAAATGGTATCACTTCACTCCTTTTCGAACTTTCAAATGAGGTTCTCATGGTTACCTTTTATATCCAAAATTGGAAGTGATTTTGGGAACCTAGATTTCTAGATACCACTTGGCATGTGGTTTTGGGTGGGTAGACAGCCTTATATAACTTTACAAAAAACTAAAAAGTTTTTATCCCACCTATTGAATATCTCTATGAAAATTTTATCAAACAATTAATGTGTAAAATAAGATATATTTTTAAAATACATAACAAAACATTTGACTTCATGCATATTATTTTTCTTGGAAAGATTGGTTCGTTTGGCCCCCTTAATGGATGAATTAGTCTTGAGTGTCTTCATAAGAGTTGTAGAAAATTGAACTCTTGATCAGACCACAAAATTTCAGCCCAATGGGATTCACGTATTAGTTTTATTGTGTGTTTGAGTCCACATGTGTGTTTGGGATCATGTACTGTTTGGCCCGTTTTTCTTGAATTCCATCATGGGATATCCAAATCACCTCCACCTATAATAAAATCATCAAAACAAGTGAAAATATATATTTTTAATAGTGATAAAAATTAAATTATTGAATCAAACATGAAGTTAAATTTGTTATTTTATTTGAAATTTTTAATACAAAACTAGTTTGATACAGTGGTGTAAGGATAAAATAAAGCAGTGAATTGCAGTGAGATCAAGACCCAAACCTATAGAGGCCCTCTGAAGGTTTTTATCATTGGTAATGTGTCCCTTTGAGAGGATTGAGTTTGTAATTATACTAAATGGGAGGCTCTTTTACTTGATTCATTGGTAATATGTCCCCTTTGAAGATCAAGGAAGGATTTCAGGGCTTACACCGTATAAGAGGATGCCTCAGTGGTTAGATACATGGCTTTGAGGACCCACGCCTATGGAATCCCTCTGAAGAAAGGTGAGTGGAGGATTAGGAATAAGATTCTATACTGAGAAATGCATATAGCCATGTGGATGTCATGATCATAGGTAACCTCAAATCCCACTTGATTCATGCTCAAATGTGAGAAAAAAGATGAAGCAGAAGATCCATCAAACTACATGATCCTTATTCAACTAGTGGAAGGGGTTAGAGCTATAGGAGAAGAAGAAATGGATTTTATGTGCCTATCTCCTCCCATTTCCATAACCAAGATAGTCACATCTGACAACCTATCTAGCTATTACCCATAAGAAAATTCCATAAGATTACTTTAGGAGGGGTGCTCTTCTCCTGGTTCTAGAGAAGAGAGAAGGATAAGCCACTAACACTCAAAGGGAAAATTAGGTGTGATCCTCTTCCTCCCCAACAGGAACCAAGGGTCCCTAGTCTTAGAGATGACAAGGGAAGGACATGGTTCTATCCCTTTTAACTAAGGTCGGGAGGTCCCTGACACTGCCCCCAGGGTTGGGGTCCTCATGATCGATGGGATGCATAACTACATGCACCCTGAGGAACCTACCTATCAGGTAGGAAAAGTGCGGGACACCTCTGACCACGGGAATGCATAATTGAATGGGAGACACATGGGTGTGTCTCTATCCATGGTTGTGAAAGTATGAAGGATTCATTTGAGGCTTAAATTTGGTCCCCCTGGGATGATGGATTCAAAGGATAGGGATCCCTGTCATTGATGTCTTGAAAGAGGGCTTAGAGGGTGTCTCATGTGGGTCAAGGATTGGAGATCATAAGGTGATTCTCACAAGGTAGACCTAGGAGGAACTAGAAGTGCTTCGTGCAGTGTATGAATGTGTGAGCTAGAGGTGACTTGGATGATGGAAAACCTGGAAAACAACACTTGGTCGAGGCCCTGCTCTTGGCACCAAGGGTTTCCTCAGGTATCCCTGGAAGGATCTTGCACAAGTCTTGGATTTGGGGAGGGACCTTCGCACAAGTTCTTGTCAACTAGACGTAGGGGGTCCTCGTGTGAGTGTATTATGTTTCAAACCTTATAGGGACTTTGATCCCACTAACCCCCTTTGATTCCCTCTTCTCTCAGGTTTTGGAGATCTACCTAGGTGGTTTTGATGGCCTGGGTAAGTAGAGCATCAAGGCTTCTACAAGTTTATTTCCTCTTTCAAATGAAGAGCCCCATGGTCCTATTTATAGGCAAACACAAGACCTTGGTTGAATGATTCATCTCATGTATCTGTGTCATGTAGATAGGTCATGTAGGTGTGTCACACAGATGGGACACGCAAGTATGTCGCTTGGGGTTGTTGGGCGCGCCTGCAGTGTAGCTGGGCGCGCAGGTAGGACCTACATGCTAACACTATTTTGGGGGCCTATGCAATGTAACTTTCAATGAGTTTGTGATCCACGATATCCTTTCCTTCTTTTATTATTGGTATTTTCCTTTGATATCTTTTTATCCATGTGACAAAATAGAGTGTCGACAAATTCCCCCCTCAATATTGGATCTGATCAGAAGAAGTGGGTCTGATCATGAGGTGAAGGAATGAAAAGGTCTTGAGGGCCACGCAGGTCATCTGCATAGATCATCCACATAGTTCATATGCGTAGGCTATCTATGCTACTATTTCTCACATGCATATCACATTCAAGGAATTTGTGTCTACAAATATGTATGATGGCATCAGCAATCCCTCCTTTCGCTTTCTTGTTTCTTCTCACTTTGTTCTAGTCTTCCGCATAGATTGTTCACTTAATATTTATTTGTTAAAGCTCTATTCACAAAAATTAGGTATGCACTTGTCCATGTGATGCATACACTTGGGTGAGTAACCTGCATGAGGTCACTTGGGTGAGTGACCTACATGAGGTCACTTGGGTGATCCACCTATGCGAGTTTAGGACATTGCCAAATTTCTATATTTCTAAATTTTCTTCAAAACCAAAACTTTTTTTAATAAAATCTTGGTACTTATTTATAGATTTACAATGGATACTCAGAAGGATAAAGTTTCTGATGAATAATATGGAAATTGTGTCAAATATATGATCGATATCGTTGGGTTTGATTACTACAATGAATGTGACACTACGCTTCCGGACTTGGTGAAACACATGAAAAAGAACCACTGTGAATATTTAGAAAGTAACTATTATCTTATCTAAGGCCACGTAAATATGAAGGAGGTATCCATCTCGATGTTGGAGAATTATATCCCACATTCTTAGTTCTGAGAATATAAAAATTTTACTACTGCCAATATCTAATCTCAAGGCGTGTACAAAAATTAGGGAACCTCAGCAATGACTTGTGTCATGCATCATATCCAGTGTGCTTTAGATTTGAAGTTGCATGCTCCCAAGTCAAAACTGCATTGTTACTCATCTGTCTTTCATGATTCCAAGATAGACTAGTGAAAGGGTGGGAGGGAAGACTGGGACTTCCTCCCAGGAGGTGGTTTCATACCTGAGTGGATGTGGGTGTACTAGGTGTGCTAGACCTGTACCGATTTTATGACTGAGATAAAGGTGTTCGGTATTTATAAGGTGCTATGGGTGGCCCAAAAAAACATATATAAGAATCCAGATTTCATTCTGGAGCTTCTAAGCTACTGAAGCCCACATACTAACTATTTCTACCTGATGCACAGAAAATTAGGCATCAACCTATGGGATGTCTACAAGATCTTAGAGGCTCCCATCCTTGGAGAAATTTACGATGAATTTATCCCACTGAAATCCACCTTGGAAGATACAGAAAGGACACATGTTCAGGCCCATGAGTTGTTGGAGATAGCCTGAGATATCAAGAAAGAAGACCATCATCTGAAGGGGGGTGTTTGTTTTGGAGCATGGATGAGTGCTTTTCTAGATCAAAAGGGGGAGGGTCCCATGTGAAAACGTCCCATGGGATGTCCCGCGATGGAGAAGTGGGCCATTACTAATAAATTATGGCCTTCCATGGAATAGGTTGAGTACAACTAATGGGGGTATAAAGTCAAGTTTGATGTACATGCTAATACATGCCTTACAGAATTCTTATCCATGTGGCTAAGTATTTACATGTTTTTAGTCTGCGACTCTAATAGTGGTGTGAGGTCAGGAACATTTTTTATAGTATCCAGACTAGCATAGGGAAAGTACATAGGGTTGGCAGCCCATATCTTGGTGAATATCCACTGGTGTCTGCTGCATGTTCACACAATGAAGGCCCCTTTCATAATTATAGGGCCATTATAGGTACTGTGGGGATGGTTTGTAGCACACTTTGCCTCCTACGCTGTGTTGAGTGGGATTAGAGTTCCTGGAGTCTGGTTTTGACCATTTTTTCAGGTTTTTTCTAGCATCAAACCCCTATCCCTGAATCCTAGTGAAACCTTAAAGAGGCTGAACCTATTTAAGGAATTTAAATTCTTTCCATATGGAGATCCACCTATTGGCACACTCACTGATGATGTAATGGTTGGAAATAAAAAGAGGATATACTTGATTGCCTTCAAAGATGGTCTGCTAGCAACCCAAATTGATGGAGAGATTATATATCAGGATTATGATCCATATAGATTTTCACACCAATTTAATTTTCTGAAACAAATAATTGTATCTCCTCCTATGAACATCCAATAAAAGAGGCACCCAATGGTGGTCTGACAACTCTGGATGCTCACAGTTGTGGAGGCGACTCAATTAGTAATCAATTTTCTTCCAGAAAATTCATCCACTGGGTTGACCTCTTGGTATTATGAGGCCTGAATTTCATTATATCCCTAAGGGGTGTTGATAGTAGGTATTCCCGGAGTTGCATCTATAATGACTAATGGACGGGGAAAGTGTGGTATAAAGGCTCCACCCATTTTAGAGAGTGATAGTGATGAGACCCTGAGCTTTCCCAAATATCCATACACATGTTATAGCTCACAATTCCTTGTCAAAAGGGATACACCAATTGAGATTGGTCCTAGACGGTCTAGTTGACATTGTCAAGAGAAAATTAAGGCTCCGGTTTCCTACCATTCTACCAAAATGGAGGGAGTTGTGAATCCTGTGAAATCAAATAATATTAGGTATAATTCATATCAGGTCGGAACAGCCTTGGATTTTGTGCGGTTAAGGCAGTTCAAACATGGAAAAGCATTCCCTATAGTTCCTACCTATGGATATTTCTCTGTGTCGAGTTGTGGATTCTATAGATTGGGGATGTTTGAGCCCCTCCTGAACTCCACTTTGATGTTAATCTTATCAAGGTGGTAATATGTATTCGGAATATGGAGTTACTTATTTATGCCACTGATAGTCAAATCCTATCAAAAAAATGGGTAACTAACTTGTTGTAATGGGGGGCTACTGAAGGGTTTGATGAGCCGCCTGCGGATGAATGGGATGACTTTGTCGATCCGCAGGATATAAGCTTTCCTCATCTCCTGTTTTCCTTTTTCATCCTTTTATTCCTTATTTTGAACAAAATATCATTACCAAGGAAATGGTGACCCTGATTTTTAGTGGGTAGAGGAGAAAATAGTTGGGATCTCTTCTATGGAATTTAGCCCAACAGGCTCCCCTGTGGGGCTAAAGAATCAACTCCTGAGTTGGGGGATCTATCCTCCATCCATAGGATGATAGAGGAAATGGAAGGAGAGTCTTATTGACTGCCACCACCAATACCTTTATTTGTAGAGGCAAGTTCTAGCCTTCCTCCCTCAAAAGTGAAGGAACAATGGAGAGTGAAGCACTTATCCCAACACATCATTAGCTAGGGTAAGTATTCATAACACTATTTATTATTGATTTGTCTAGAATAAATTCCCAATCATTCCCATGGGTTATAGGATACACTTACCTCTCATATCTTCTCAAGGGGCTTAGAGATGAACCCCCGAGAACTGAGGAGGATGTTTCGGATGAGGCGTGGTTTCAAACTGGTGAGTAGTTCCCTCGGCAGGGGAAGTATCAAGGGTCAAGGTTACATCTTCTCTCATTACTATGGAGAGGGAGGAGAACCCCAATAATGCCAAATATGAATCATATGGTTTCATGTTCCAATTACTAAATTTTTTTCCTCATGATATTTCATATTTTTTGCACACACTAGAGAACCCTAGGATCACTACTATTAGTCCTATCGCCACTCTAAAATGGGATGACATGGATCTCAGACCATCCAACATGAAGGTACAGGGGAACTCTCTAGAAGCTTGTGGGATAGGGATTTAAATTTTTTCACTAGAAATTAATGTAACAACATTATCACCGACGGTGAATTTCCACAGTATAAACCCAAGGATCACACATGAAGAATAATAAGCACAAAATTAAACCAAAAATACTTGGTTATATCTAAAATCATGCGTACATAATCCACTTGTTGCTGACAATCACTTATCAAAGAATCTGAAGTCAGATTCATGTAGATCATATGCACGTACTTAAAGAAACTATGGGATCACCGATCATCTAATTCTGAGTGCTAACGCAGATCATACGACACCTTTGACACCCCAACAATCATCAAATCAAAATTTCTTCAATGCATAAGGGAGAGCTTGATCTGATCACTTGGATTGAGAGCTTCTCTCTCTAGGAAGTGATAGATGGGAGATAATCTCTCAAGAGATTTCCATGAATCGTTTGTTGGCAAGAGTCTCTCCTCCTATTTATAGTGTATTAAGAAATTACCCAAAAAGGCTCCCTGACCCCCGAATATTTAACACACTATATAAATGATATATTATGACTATTGTACTAAGTCATAAATATCATTTATATTTTATCACTTTCTTGTAATATAATAAAGATATTATGTGATAAAACCTGAGCTATTAACTCGACTCATTGTTCACGCAAATATTAAATGATCCCTGTATATTTTAAACTAATATTTGTTCATATAATATTTTCCATGTATTTACTTTAAAAATTGTAAATACATATAATAAATAAATTCAATGTCAATTATTCTTAACTTGAATAATATGAATTTATTTATCCCTTTGGTGATCATACATCCTTGGAAAAAACTTGGACCCTGGTGGTGGGGCCCACCATGTCCTATATACCTATTCACCTAAATAGGCTAGATTTGTGAATATTATATTTTGTGTGACCCTCTAGACCCTTATCTTGATATAAATGAATATTATTCACACATTATAAGAGGAATATAGAAACTTATCATGACCCCTAAAGAGATAAGGAATAGTCATAGCAATGACAACCAGCATACAAACACGCACTGTGTAATGTAATCTCTTTGTATTAAGATGCCTCATAAAACACAACGCACACCAATGTTATCATCCTTTCTTGATTTATTATTTGTTGATATAACTTTATGTATTTACCTTAGACTACCATTTTCATGGATTTATGGAGGTATTACCATCCTGATCAACCTTCTTGAGATATATCACTTCCTCAATTTGGAAGCGAAAAATTCTATCTTGATCATTCAACCAATGTCATGCCACCAATGATGCACCCAACACAAGATACCTCACCAAGATTTCATTATCATGGTTATTGTTTTGAATCAAAGTACATAATAAAATGGAACACATTGATAATTTATAGCATCATGCAATTCAAAAATCAACCAACAAAAACAATCAACAATTGGCAGTAACAATAGAAATCAGAAAAATCAAGATCGATAAAACTATTCCCATAATTTATTTATATATAAATTATTATATTTTTTAGATCCATATCAACCCTTTACCCAAAGACAACCCAATCATGATAATTCCATAGTTTCATATTAAATAAATAGCAGAAATATTGAAACTCCTATCTCAATTGGATATTTAACAAATGAAACACATGGACGAGGAAGAAATAATTATCAAACACTACCAAAATCCTAATGATTTACCGTAGGACCTATTAAAACCAAACTATCATTAAAATCACGACCAAACATCAACCAGATTTATGCCAAACCACTACTATAATACCTGAGAAGATAAAAAACATGAAGGAATGGAAGTAAAGGGATAGAAATAACATCTTGTATTGAAAGGGTTTGATCTCTAGATTTTTGGGGCTAAACCCCACCAAAGGACAGCCATAAATCACTAATGATGAATCACAAAGCACTGAGGATTCAAAATAGGCTAGAGGAATTAAAGATAATTCAAGTAGGAACTCAAATTTATAATAAAATCCTGGGAACATGAAATCACAACGTGGAGGAGATCGTCATGACACAAGTATGGTTCAATCCAAGAATCATGGCATGACCCTCCCCAAATATCAAGGATTCAAACTATTTAAAAACAACATAAACAAGGAATGTTAGGACATGACAAGGATTACCACACTTAAATGCATGAATATCTAGTAATCATGATTCAAACCACATGTCTCCACCCTCAAACTGAAAACCCACATCCCAAAACCACAATACAACAAGTGAAACCATAGCACAGTACTCCAAAAAATGTGACACCATGATTTGATATCCAATAACTTTAAGGTTCAACAGAAGCCTTCACACTGCAATCCATGACACCATAGCACAACAACAAAATTTCATCCATCTAGAGACACACTAAACAAGGAATGTTACGACACAATAAGGATTGTGACATGACAATGCATGAAGAGATGGAAATCACAATGAAAACCATGCATCTCCCCCCTTGAACTTGATTTCCACAACCCAAAACTATAGTACAATAAGTGAAATCATATCACAACACTCCAAAAAAAAGTGACACCAAGATTTGATAGACAAGACCATCACAGCACAATAGAAGCCTTCACGCTGCAATCCATAACACTACAGCCCAACCAAACTTAAGAAATCCAAATACACACTAAACATTCATTTCCCAAACTCTATTTTCTAACACATCATCTCATGTTGAAGCCTCATAGACCACAACTGTCATGACCCGACCAACCTTGGTCCATGAATACTATGATCATATATTCTCCTAAAACATAGTAATAACCCAAATCACCATAAACCTTAATAAAATCATACATGCTTCCAAAAATTATCTCTTGTTATTCCTTAAATAAAATCATATATTATCAAATATATTTAATAAATCCAAAACTGAAGTAAACTCCATCAAAGATAAAATAAACCATTTTTTCATCAAATCACTAATCAGTTACAAGGTCACCAATATTGTCTCATTTACTTTATCAATATCAATAATCTATTTATCTTAACATTGGGAATGTATTAAGGGTTATCTTTCTCTTAAACATGTGTTTTCTATAAAATATCACCTTACCCTTAAATCACTTTTCATGGTTATAGGTACCATTCAACATGTGCTTTCAAATATTGAAAGAAAAACTACTGCGGAACAATCCTTAGATGTTTCATGATTCTTATAACTAGAATATAATTGATATAACACTTTTATAATATAATTCTCAAATCCCAATACTCAAGAACTTAATTCATTCCACTTCAATGATTGGCATAGTATGGATCCTTCCCCAATCTAGGATTTAACCCTTAGATTAAGGCATTGACTCTAATAATGATCATGTTATCCACACATAAGACATTAAATAATAAATGGTACCTTAGGATGAAATTCATAACCCTCCATCGAACTATTCATTTTTCCTCAGCAATTACTTGCTTTATGCCCATCATTTCTGCACATAAAACATCTTCTTACTCCTCTAAGTCATTTACCTAAGTTCTTATTCCCATATACTTGATATGTAGGAAACTAAATCTTCTTACCTTCATGGTCTCCACCATCCAAACTCTCAGCTAACTCTATCCTTATCTTCTTTGGTGAGTCCAATAGTTGGTTAAGGTGCAAGTTGTTAATCATATATTGTGATAAATGATTACACATAATCACAATATCTTTCACTACATTTTCCATCACATTAAATGTTAACATTATTCCTTCTGGTTCTAGACATTTAATGAAACCAAAAAACATAGTATGAACAATAATCATGGCGAGAAACCACATAATCATGAAAATAAATTATATGATGTCTAAATCATGACACCTTATTTATAATATAAGACACCTTATTTTTAACCTAGTTCATTCATGGTCATCATAAATTCAAATATTTCATAATGGTTCATAATGAAAATATCAGTTAACCCAAGCATATCCTTCAAGAGTGTTAAACCAAATGCATAGTAAGGGAACATTAATCATACATCATAATGATAGTCAAGATATACTCAAACAACTCTTTTTAGGGTTATTACCCCTAAATACATCTTTTAAAAAACCACATCCACTTATAGTATCCAGGCATAGATTTATTGTTAGGAAAACCACATAATAACTACCTTAAAAAATCTTTTATGATATTATTTATAGTACTGGGGCATGCAACAAAATTTGGTGGGTTATGGATTTAAAATTTATATAACTAGAGAGACATAACTTCATCTTCTCCAGCAATATGATCCTTGGTAGAGGTATGAGGATCTCACATGAATTTAATAAGCACGAAAATAAAATCAAACGGTTACCTCATTCGAATCGAATTGCGCTCAACAACAGCTTATCCCTAGTGACCATTGCTCGAAGGATCTAAGGTCGAACCCCTTTAGATCGTCCACGCATGCTTCAAGAATACTCGCGTACACCAGTCATTGAATTTCGGGTTCTATCACAAAGCTCTGATGATTCTATAAATGTCATAATGACCACCTCGATCTTGTCTTTTCAATCCATTGAAGGTGTTCTTGGATCAATTCCTCATAGAGAGCCTTTCTCTCAAAGCTCTCACTTCTAAATGGTGAAAATAGTTTATGGAATGGGATTCTCCTCTACTTATATAGTGGATGTCCAATGTTCAAATATTTATACCATGTTGACCCACCAAGGTCACTACACCAAAATTGAATGAGTACCACACCATAATCCTCATCATCAAGTGTCTCATAATAGATCCATATAACCTTCCATCAGAAATAGATCCATATACAAGTTTTTTCATATAAGTAAAATGTCACCAAGTACTTATATGATAAAATGTCATATGAGTATTTGATGACACTTTAAATAATGGAGTCTCTATCATCAGTAAATTCACACACTAGTAGACCTATAACAAGCCTGATATGATGCATGAGACACCTCTTTCCTCTACATGCCAAGATTTAAAACCAAATCATAGGAATATTTTCAAAAAAACCAAGATACAGAAATCCATCATAAACCATGAAATCCAAACTACCCATGTGTCACTTGAAACAAAAATCAAAGACCATTTTAACATTATAAATAAAAACAAAAATCTCATTCCCTAATAACCTATACTTCCGAGGAAAAAGGTTTTTGTGACACATCAATATGGTATCCATCATAGGCTCTAAAACATTCATATATCTCCAGACTAACAAACCCCAAATAGTCAACAGGAAATAAATGGATCTGATACCACTTTGTAACATCATAGCCCAGAGGCCACTAAACTTGTGCCCCGAGATGGTTCACCACAAGACCTCAAGCGTGCCTCATCGCATTCCATAGGCTACCAACTAGCAGTGAGGGTATAAGGTGAAACTATGAGGAGACTATACCCCCATATTAGATTGTACAACCAGAAGTAAATAACCAAGAATCATGCACATCAGAGTATACAGAAAGAATAAATAAATGGAAACATAAGAATACTATAATAAAATGAAATATAGTAAAGGCTTGAACAATCATGTCATACAAACAACATTGGTCACCCATTGGGTCGATCACATATACAAAATAAATAACTAAAAATAAATACATCAATATCTACTGATAACTCTGATCCATGTCAGATACTCGGCCTCTATAACCCTATTGAGTTGTGTTAATTTGGTGTAGCCCGATTCATTCTACATATTGTTGGGCTAAATGCTTATGGCCCATACTGTGCACTAGGCCGTAACTTTCGCAGGTTGAGATCCATAGTGATTTTTTGGGGATTGTAGGGGAAATGCATCCCAACCCCGAGGGTTCGGGGACTGAAGGCCCCAGGGGAAAATTTGGGGGCACTGTAGTAATGTTGACCACTGTACTAGAGCTAACCAACTAACACTGACAGGGAACTATAGCGATGCAGACTTGCAGCCTCCATTCATTGTAGGTCCTTGGACTTCCAACCAACATCCACTGTAGTAATTTTGACTTGGGTGGACACCTTTAACTATAGTGATGCGGACTTTAAAATTCCTTTCACTATAGCACAATGGGCATTCTGATGTTTAGTGTAATAGTGCTCCATCCTCCTTTTTTACCCCATTTTGGGCTAGGGTTTCAAGTGTTAGAAACTCTTAGAAATATCCCTGTAATTTTTTCTCCTGATATATAGTGAAATTCTCTCTCTGTGTGGACATAAGGATTATTCCCAAACCACTTAAGTCCTTGTGTTCTCATTATATTTTTTTCCTTTTACTCTTCTCTGAATCGTTTCTTTCTATCGTTGCAACTCCCGACATTTCTGCATCAAGCTGCACCATCCTAATCATTAGACACCACATGATCTGATCAGCTCAATCATACAACCATGGGCCTCTACCCCATCCATCATGAATTTGTGCTCAACCTGAAAGTAGACATAAATTCTACATGCACACCAAGGTGAATGTATAGGGGGTGAGAAAAAAATATTATTAGACCCCCCATGGTGAACCTATAATATGTTGTCACGAGTGTAAGCTCATGTCATATGCTTATCATAGTCAAAACACAACTGAAATAAAGAATATTGAAACTATCATCGATCCTTAAATCCATGACCTCAATCGACCATACCTACTTCATCCAAAGTCGGAGTGTCTTTGAGCACGTCATGAAAATTGTGCATCCCAATTAACATATGGGCTCCACATCCATGGCAGCCCCAACCAATCCCCTCGACCCTAGGGACCTTTCCCATGGAATTCCTACCATTTAGGTTCCTAATATAAGGCATCCCATACCATGTCCTCATGAAACCATTTGTTATCTCATTCTTGGTACCAAAACACATCAGTCTCTGGTAATCATATCATGATAGAATACAAATAGTACTCAAGGAATCAATCTGATATCTAACCCATGTATCATAAATAAAAGTGCATGGAGCATCATTTTGGAATTTATAACATGTATTATAATCAAATAGTTTATGGATCATTAGTTTAATACCTAAACCATAGATACAGAGTGTTAGTCCACCGTATCATCCCACCTCGTATACCCTCATTGCCTAGTGCGTCAATCTGGAACATAAACCATAAAGTATACTATTAGTTTTTAGAGCCTCATCCCATTTCCTAAGAAATATAGTATACTACCCATGTCTAGAGCATAAATTCATCATCTAAGAACATATTTGGAATGTTATCTTTTATAACCTCAACCATATTTATGGAACTCCATGTCCACCAATCTCATCCACATCAAAATAATAAATGTGTTTGGAACCTTTTTCCAACACCCAAACCATAAAAAAACTATCGGTACCAATATGGAGCATCATTTCCCTCTTTCTCAACCTCAGATGTGGAGCATCAAATTTGACATTTGGAATTACACATGCGGACCACCATGTCCAAATCTCTCAACCACAACATCCCCTATCAGTAAACTAGGCTCTAAAACATGGAATCTCAACCATATCACAACAGTCCCAAGGGTGTGAACCAAGTCTCGACATAAATAAACAAGATAAAACATATCTAGGGTTGGTCGAAGTCCCATTCCCATCATCAAAATATCAACCCCATCAGTACATACAATGTTTCAGGTCCTAAGGGAACACCTGTAACCATTACTATCCAACCAAACATACCCACTCAGGGTTGGTATATTAGTCAGGAACCCACTTGGACCTATGGATTAACACGTAAATAGAGACATCCCTCTTAGGATCCTCGTAACTGATATAAAATCAGAGGAATCCCACTTGGGATCCAATGGGTCAGAACATATTTGAAGACATCCCTCTTCCAATCCTTGGTCACAATTAATCTCTCAGGTCAACACCCAACTTTAGAGGGTCACACATACCACAACCTAGTCTCTATCATCTCAAAACCTTGAAGGATAAATGGATAAACCTCACAAGCGATATGGCCTCCTACTCATCCCATTTCCATGCCACTCTAGATCAACCTAAACACTCAACCTATCTATCACCTTGAGTTGCAACCCAGTACCACTAACTAGGCTATGTCCAAATCTAACATCAATCAAGGGATATAGTTAACCCATGCCATGTCTTACAATCATTATCATGTCCCTCACCTAGGTCGCATCCTATATCTCACCCTTAGGAGACAACTGAATTCAACTACTAGAGGAAAACATCTCTATCATAAGTTACTCACTCCAAACCACCTCCTAAATGTTCTAAAAATGCCCTAAGGGCTCCATCATTGTGTTCTATGTAGAAAAATACTCAAAATGGACTCCTCTTTCATCCAATTATAACTATGGGGGGGGAATCACTCAAAATCCTCAAAAGGATAAAAAGGGGAAATACACTGTGTGTGCCCCCAAGTACACAACGTATACTCCAAAACCTCATAATTGGCCATTTACTTATACATGGTTGGGTACACATGGGGTATGGTTGTGTACTACAACATAGCCAAAGCATACATGGGGTCTATTCATGTACTTCTCGCACAGCCATATCCCCCTTACATGGGGTTTCTTATCATTTCCTTGGCCACATTGTCATGTCCCACTACATAGCATGTACCTCTACTATATAGCATGTAGTTCCAAAATTTCATCTTCCCAAGTACTTGGCCACATGGTCATGTCCCACTAAATGGTATGCACTCTCAATACATTTCATGTAGCTCTAATAATTCCATCTCTACCAAACAACAACACACAACGTTTGTTCTTGAAACACATTCCAAATAGAAAACCCCTATGAACTTCCTAAAACCCCTATTTTTTCCTAATTTAGCATAGATCAACCCCATGGTGTCCTTAGCAT
Source organism: Viscum album (assembly GCA_963277665.1). Lineage (NCBI taxonomy): Eukaryota > Viridiplantae > Streptophyta > Magnoliopsida > Santalales > Viscaceae > Viscum > Viscum album. The sequence goes on along the minus strand of OY728125.1, from coordinate 410,402,378 downwards.
ACATAAAAGGAATTTAAAACTTAAAAAAAAATATATGGGGATTAGGGCATAAAACTCAAAAACTAGACTACCTCATGCTGAAAATGCCAAAGCTTTGGGTCCAAATCTGCTCATGGAATCCATTACACCTCGATTCAGTATCTATATCCTCCATGGATGAATTTTAGCGACATCTCATCCCCCTTATACTCTTAGACCTATCATCGCATAAGGGAGGCACTCTCCCCCCTCCTTCCATGTGTTGGAAACCCCAAATTTGGGTATCTGATTAATTAATTAATTACCTTTTTTAATACTCGTCCCGACTCCCAAAACCAAAAGTGGGTTTATACCCCGCCTAGGTAAAATCCCCCATTCCAGACTCAACTTCATATTCAAAATCTTAATATAATTCTTCGTTCAAAAGATATTTCCACCTGAACTTGTGGAAATAATTTAATATTTAATTAGTTAACTATTAACTATTTCACTAAAACTTGAACGAGTAGGAATTCCACCAAACTCATTTCCTAGGGTAAAAACCATATTGAGGGATGAATGGAGTTGTTAGAAAAATTATCTGAGATCATATTATATGGGAAAATGATCATTTTACCCCTCATGAATACCTAAAAGAAAAAATTCAAATTCCCATTCAAATTCAAAATCAATGGAAACATGGGTCTTTTCACGAACCAGCCTAGGTACCCTGGTAACCCGATAACCGAGTTGGTCCTATCATATCCCAAAGGGAGTTCCCAATCCCCATGGGTTTTCAACAAGCACCTGACTTCATACAATATGAAAGTGGGAATGAATTTTCAACAAACATAATAGAAGCAAGGTAAAAAAATCAGTATACATACAAGAAAAATCAACAAGGAGAAGTGTACCATAAGTCAAACAGGCATAAAAACCCAAAGTACAACCAGAAGTACAAGAAAAAAAGAGAAAATCCCAAGTCCCAATGGACGTAACTCACTAAGACCAAGGATTAATAGCTACTACCACCTCCAAGTGGCGCCTTACCCTTGTTCGAACCAAACACCTGAAGAAGATAATCTACAAACATCTAAATGCACATGTAGGGTGTGATCTAAAATCCCTATAGGGTATCACCAAGGATTCCATAATAAGATTACAATATTTAATTAACCAAATAAAGATTTCAATTTTAAATAAACAGGAATGGAATTTCACAATAATATTTAAAAAAATAATTATTTACATTTCAAATGATGGAAACATTTTAAACAAATGGCTTAAATAAAAAAATTTATATAAAACATTTTATATAATTTAGAAGGCATGTGTAAAACTGTTTATAAATAATTATATATATTTAAAATACAAACAATGAGCAACATGATCATCTTCCAAAAGGTACGATAGTTCCAGGTTATAGGATCCTCACATACTTATATAATGATAATGGAAATGTGTACACACATCCCTCAATATAGGCCAAAGAGGACTCATCAGTATCCTATTGAGGAATAATATGTTCCAATAATGTTTTAGTTAGAGTTGTAAGGCATCAATCCATTGCTAGGTAAATTCTAACCTAGAATGTTTGTCCCAAATAACTCACTAACTACCTAGGTTTTCATGTGCTCTAATACAATCAATGATGCACAAACTATTTTAAAAAAGTTTAAAATACAATTCATTCCATTCTCCCAATTCAAATATGTCATTTTCCCTTTAAAAACCAAAATGGGTTTTTAATTAAAACATGTCTTTTTCCAAGATAAAACTAATGGGTTTAAATTAAAACAGTTTAATCCATTTTTTCATCACATAAGAATTTTAAATAAATTCAAAATTAAATTAATAATTTAAATTACACAATTTAAATTCCAAATTTTCCATCAAATCTGTAAACACACCACAATTTTATGAAATTGGGGGTTTTCCCCAATTTCATGCCAAAACCAATTAAAATCCTTAATCCAATGGAATTGGGTTTTTAATAAACCAATTGAAAGAAATTAATTGAAATAAAGAAATTGAATTTAAATAAAACAAATTAATTTAAATCAATAAAATTAGGGTTAACAAAAAATGGCCATCATAACGGAACCACCTACCTCAGGATCACAGGATCTCAAAACGCAAATTCCTAAGTGGGAAACTCCAATGAAGAACATTAGCTAGAAAGATATGAGAATAAACCCTATATCCAAGATATAAAATAATGAATATTAGATCCTCCAAAAACATGGATATCTATAAAACCCTATGGATGAAAGAGGAGAGAGAAGAAGAAAGAGAACAATAAGAGGAATCTTATCGGGAAGAGACTGAACATCATTTTCCTAGATTTGATTCACTTCTGGAAGGGTGTAGAGAATAAAAAATCACCTCTCAGGAGCCTCCAAGGAAGAAGAAAATGTAGGGGGTAGAGTTATGTCTTTTGGGAACCTAAAAAAGATGGTTTGGGGATTTTAAAATTATATTTTTGGATAAATTAAAACTCATGCATAGTTTCCTGGGTAGGGTTGCATGGTTAGAAAAATGGTGCACCCCTTTTATTAGGGTTGCATGATTTCTATTAAGTGGGTGCATGGTTTTTCAAACCATACACCAACCATGAAAAGCCTCACTGTCTGGGTTTTCATGGTTTGCACTAGTAGGGTGCATTGTTTGGGAAAATCATGCGTCAATCGTTCACAGCCCATAAAATTACATTTTTTCCAAAATTTTCACCTTAAATAACCCCAAACAAAACCCAACCAAAGAATGATCAAAATAGGGGTTTAGGAATACCTAAAAACAATAGAACTATGTTAAAACTTCCCCACTATAGAAAATTTCTACCCCTAAAAATCTAGTTAAGAAGCTTCCATGTCAAAAGATGAGGTCACTACTCTCACACTAGTGCCCCCTCTCTCATGTCTCATGAGAATCAGAACCATGATGTCATAGAACATGAACCAAAGATATTATCCTCCCACAAAGTACCTTTGTTTTAGAATCAACTATCCTGACTGGATGCTCGGTCACAGATAAATTAGGTTTAACCTCAAGATCACTCTAGCTCAGAACATGAGATGAATTGGATAGATATTTTTGAAGTTGAGATACATGGAACATGTTATGTATCAACGTCATCTGTGGTGGAAGTGTTAAATGATAATCCACTTTCCTCACTTACTCAACAACCTCAAAAGGCCCTACAAAATGAGGAGCAAGTTTCCCCTACCGCCCAAGTCATCGATGACCCAAATGGGGTGAAACTTTCAAGAATACCAGGTCACCAACTAAAAACTCCAAGGGTCTATAGTGATGATCATCATAAGACTTTTACCATCTCTATGTAGTCAAAATTATTTGAATAATCAATTGAATCTTTATTGTTGTCTCTAGAACCAAGCTTGGTTTAACCAAGAAACTTTCACCAATCTACGACCAACACAATGGAGATCTACAAGGGTGGTCATACAAAACCTCAAATGAAGACATTATAATCGTAGACTGGTAACTATTATTATTAACAATCACAATCAGGCCCAATTGATAATCCAAAGCCACACCAAAGTCGAGAATGCAAGAATAGAGCATGTCCTCAAGAATCTATATATCTCTTTCTGTTTTTTCATCCGAATGTGGATGGTATGTCATTCTCAAAAAAACCTGAGATCCCAGTGCCTCAAGAAGGTCTCTCCAAAAATGATAATTGAACTGGAGATCTCTATCAGATACTATAGAAAACGGAACTTCATGAAAACAAACAATCTCTTTCACATAGATATTTCTCAACTCCTCAACTTTGGTTATATCACGAATGGGTATAAAGTGAGCTGACTTAGTTAGCATGTCGATCACAACTCATATCGCATTCTTATTTTTTAGGGTATGCAGCAACCCAACTAAAAATTACATAGAGATCCCATCCCACTTCCAAGTTAGAACTATAAGTGGTTGAAGAAAACCCAAAGGATTTTGGTGCTCGGCTTTTACCTTTTGGCATGTACAACAACGAGCAAAAAACTCAGAAATTCCTCATCTCATACATGGCCACTAGAATCTACATCACATGTCATAGAACATCTTCATGGTTCCTAGGTGCACAACCCACTAGGAATTATGTAAATCCCCCATAACAAATTTCCATATCGCTAATGGCACAACAAAGTGATTCTGAAATCATAAAATTTTCTCAATGGAGAATAACCAGACAGGCACTGTCTCCCCACCATAAAGAGAGTCTCTAATGCTATGGAACTCATCATTAAGCTTTAATTCCTGAAGAATCATCTTGTGAAGAGTGGATGTCAACTAAAAACTGGCCAAGGAAACCTCATCCCCAAATTCTTGGGCTCCAATATGCAACTGTGCAAAGCGAGCCATCAAGTTACACTCTTTTGATGATTCTTTAACTGCCTGAGTCAGAATTTTTCTACTCAGAGCATCTACAATGACATTCCCTTTCCCTAGGTTATAGGAAATATCAAAGTCAAAATATTGAATGTATTCCACCCAATGCATCTAGTGGAGATTTAAATATTTTTCAGAGAATAACTCAAGGTTGTGTGGTTAGAAAACATGGTAAGCCTTTCTCCAAAAAGTTAATGTTTCCAACTCTTAAGTGCATGCATCACAAATACAATTTCATGATCATGGGTTGAATAATTCTTCTCATGTGGTATAATATGAAGAAATCCATAAGCAAAAACATGATTGCCCTGCATAAGAACATAGCCCAAACCTGAACCCAATGCATCATGGAAGACCACAAAGCACTATTTTTCCATTGGAAGAGTCAACATCGGCTCAATAGTCAAAAGATGTTTTAGATTAATAAAATAATTCTGACATTTTTCATACTAATAAAACTTTACTCCCTTCTGAGTTAAAGTAGTCATCATAGAATCCAACTTTGAGAATTCCTTTACAAACTGGTGATAATACCCAACTAAACTCAAGAGGCTCTAAATCTAGAAAAGGTTATGTGGTTGTTCCCTTATAATAGAATCCTTCACCTTATTGGGATCAACTGAAATACCATGTTCTGAAACCATGTGTCTCAATAAAGTCACTTCTCAAATCCATAAATCACATTTCAGAAGAATGGCATAAATTCAGTGATTTCTCAACAATTCCAGAACTAATCTCAGATGACACACATGATCCTCCTCAGGCTTAGAGTAAATGAGGATGTCATCCACCATAATGTTTTGTTCCTTTTCAATCCATTATTTTGGTAGTTTTGATAAATGTGTTTGTGGGAGGTTTAGGGAGTTTTTGGTGGAGGCTGGAGTTACAGCAGAGCTACTGCAAGAAATATACATTGTGTAAGTGTATTACACGATGTCAAAGTTGGTTTCATGGCTTGTCTAATTCCAATTCATGATGTGTAGATTTTTGGTGTTAAATAATAAAAAGGCGACATGTTTTTTAGTGAAATCGAACCCTAATTATTACACGACATGAGAGGGGATTACACGTCATGTAAATCCCTAATGAAGTGTAGTTTTGAAAGTTCTTTTCTGGCCAAATTTTCATTCATTTATTTGTAGATTCTTCTTCCACTCGTTTTGGACAAACTGCCCGAGTTGTCATGACACATCAAATTGATTATGTTTTTAAAGTTTATTTATAGTAAAAGGAATACCATAGGTCATCTCTCAAGGAGTGTTGGATGTTTTAAGTTTGTATTTTTAAAATTGATTACTTAAAGAGGGGGTGTTTTTTAAAACAGTTTTAAAAATAAGATGACTTAATTAAAGATTTTAATAGTTGATAAATAAATGTGTTGTTTTAAGAATTATGAGAAAAGGTGGTCATTTCAAGTTCACTACACATCTTGGATGGTTCATTTTTCTGAAAATTGCACATGGTTTAATGGAATTCTTTAGTTGATGGTTGTCAAGATCTTGATTCCCCTTTTTCCTCTCAAAACAATACCCAAAGAACCAACCCTTGACACAGTAATCGTGTTTTCGAGGTTTGGAAATCAAGCATAGAACAAGGGATAATAAATCATAATGAGATCTCATGCATGTGAATGTGAAGTTTTGTTGAATTGGATCAACCCAATATTCCCACTTGAAATATCAAGAAAATCATTATTGATATAAAAATAGTTTCACTTGAATAAACTAAAACAAATCATTCAAATAAGAAGCATTTTAAGATAATGCTGAAATAGTGGGTGCCCTATACCCAACTATATTGTACTTTTGATTACCATATCGTGTATACAGTTAGCTATACATGACGTTTTCTTACCATTATAGTGTAGTTATTTCTATATCCACTATATAATGGTAATGTCCTATATTAATTGTTATATTAAAAGGTTATAGAAGATCCCAGGATATAATGAGAACCTCGAGATACTATGACATTAATCTTAAATAGATCTTATGGTATAGTTACATCATACTAATTGGACACAGATGATATTTGACTATCAGGAGTTGGGGGTTCATAAATATTGAGACTTATTCTCATGAAGTTCTCACTTGGTGATCTCTAGTTGTGAGATCATGAGGACATACCTGCCAATAGGAACACCACATGTTTTGGGTTTCATTGGTTGTTCCTATCTACGTACATGTGTATTGGTCTCCTGAATTGAGATCATTACCAATGTGCAAAATTTGATTGTGTACTTTGATGTAAGGAAAAAATCATGATATTGAAATCGTGGAGAGGTAGCTTGTATTGGGTGTGTCATTGGTGGTATGACATTGGTTGAATGGTCAAGAAAGGATTTGTCACTTTTGGGTTTAGGAAGTTGTATATCTTAGGCCTGGTTGATCAGGATGGTGCTACCTTCATAAGTATTTGGTCAAAGTAGTAGAAAGGTAAATCAATCCGAATATATCAACAAATAATAAATTAAAAAAAGGATGACGACACATGTGTGCATCCTGATTTATGATATATTTAATGACAAAGAGATTGTAGTGCACATTTAGTGTTTGTAGGTTGTTAGTCATTGCGATGACTATCCTTATCTCATTAGGGGCCTTGATGGGTTGCTAGACTCTACTCTTGGTATGTGGACTTTATTCACTAATAATGAGATAAGGGACTAGAGGGTCACACACAATATCACATTCAAGAATCCACCCTATTTAGTTGAATAGGTATATTGGTCATGGTGGGCCCCACCACGGGGTCTGAGTGTTGTCCAAGGTATCGTTCACCAAAGAATTAAATAAATTCATTATTATTCAAGTTATGAATATTTGGGATTGAATTTATTTAATGTATTTACAAGTTAAGTAAATATGAGCTAATATTAATCAAATGAATATTATTTTAATATTCAAGGTTCATTTAATATTAATTGGGATAGTGAGTTGAGTTAAATGGATCAGTTTTTATCATATAATATTATATATATATATATATTATAGATATGTGATAAAATAATAAATAATATTGATGCATATTAGTTTGTCATAATTATTTATGAAGTGGACGTTGAAATAAACAAGGGTCGGGGAACCCAACCGTTTATTTAGAAACTCCAATATAAATAGAGGGGAGGCTCTCTCACCATGGGACTATTCATTCATTTATGGAATGAAAACCAGAGCCTCTCTCTCCTCTTGATCTATAGAGAGATAAACTCTCGATCCAAGAACTTGGATTAAGATATCCCTCAAGCATCGAATGCATCTCGATGCGGTGATCGTCAGGACATAAAAGATATCGTTAGGATGTCGTGCTAGTACCTGGAGTTCGACGATCGGTGCTCCCCTGGGTTTTTGAAGAATGTGTGGATGATCTAGAGAGATCCTGCTATGGATCTTTCAAGCAACGTATACTGGTGACGAGTTGCAGTCGAGCATGACTTCAGATATAAAAGGTATGTTTACTATTTAAGTTTTGTGCTCTTTATAATTTACACGAGATCATTGGACCTTATCGAGGCTCAGATCATTTGTGTTGACAAGTCCCGTCGACCCGTCGATAAAAAATTTTAAATTCCCCAGCCCATTGGCTTCCACTGCGGGCCTTGGTACCTTTCAGTGGTATCAAAGAGAGTCATGTATATTTGAGGAGCCAGATAAAATTATAATTTGAATGAAATTAAGTAAAGGGTTTGAAATTGGTCTCAATGGTTCAAACTGCACGTCGATCTGATCTTGAAAAACCAAGTTATGACCAATCGATTTTTTTGATGCAGATCGATTTTTGCATTTTGATCTCGGGTTTTAAAATTTATTTTCATTCCGTAGAACCAATCAAGTTTTGATTGGATTAATAATTTTCATAATAATTTTATTACTATAATTATAGTTATTTTATTATAATAATAATATGATAATAATAAATTATTATTTTATTATTATTAAATTAGGTTACGTAGCCTTTAAAGAAAAAAAATTGGGTTTATGTGTGGAATTCCACACATGGAGAAAAAAATGGAGGGGTGGATTTTTGAGTGGTGGACAAGAAGTCCAAAACAAAAAAAAATAAAAAAATAAAAAAGCAAAAAAAAAAGGTCACACAACCCCCCTCCCTGCTCTCTCTCCACGTGGTACAGACCACCCAACCGGGTGGTCCCCTTATTCCTAGGCATGCCACAATGAATGGCACCACCACTCTGCTCCACGCCGGCCAGATCGCGGTCAGCCCTCCCAGACGCCGCCTGACTCCTGCTCCAGATCACAGCCACCCCAGCCGGCCGCCGCCCTCCTCCCAACTGATCTCACGGCCGTCACCTCCGGAAGCCCTTGCAGGATGCCATACCGGCCTCCAGCCTCCCCACTACAGCAGCGCCACCGACCCCCCCCCCCCCATGCGCGCTCGGCTCTGGCCACCCCGAAGCCCACCGACCTTCTCCATGGTCAGCATCGGAGGCGCGCCCCTCTCACTGGACTGAACTGTATTGGATAGATCTGTTTGACTGACTTCCTTGAACCGCCATCATGGACCCCCTCTGGTTCGCTCCTGTCGGTTTCCCCCAGCCACAACAAACCGCCAACCCGCACCAGCACTGGCCTCTGGACTCCTCCTGATGCACTGTCGATCGCCCTGCCACTCAATGCTCAAACCGTTGCACCAGGTCCATCCACCTAGTCTGGCAGCTGTTGTAATGTCCTGCTGTAACTGCGGGCCTCACCGCCACAGTATCCGGACAAAGCAGCTATGTAGGTAACCCCTCATGGGTTCAGCAGGGCCTGGTTTGCCTCGAAACAGGACCAGGAAAATCTGCCCAACCAAGTATGGGTCTGGGCGGACCTACCTGGCCTAGATAAGCCCAGCATGGGCTTTCCCTGGCCTATTGCAGGTCTGTGCAGGTTCGGTGCGACCTGCAACGGGTTAGAGCATTGATTCGAGGCTCGAGTTATAATTAAATTAATTTAATTAATTAATTTAATTTACTAAATTAATTAAATTGATTAATATATTAATTATGGTTGAAAATAATAAGTTTTAATACCTAAGAATATAAATTAATTTAATTTTTTAGTTAAATTAAATTAATTAATTAATTTAATTTTGGCATAAAAATGAAATTAATTAGAGGACTGATAAATAATTAAATTATTTGAATTTATTAATTCATTTAATTTAATTAAATAACACTCATATTTATTTAATGAAATTTAATTTTATCACGCATTATTTTACCCACATACTGGTCTTGATCATCGAACCATGTATGTTTGCATTTATTTAATTAATTATTTAGCTGTATGTGATGACTGTAATTAATTAATTGATGGTCTGTGCATCATCTATTTTTCAGTTAGAATGTATAAGGGCATGCGTGTCTAATTTTACACGATGTAAATTTATACCCCTAGTCCCTCTCACCTGTGCGTGAGTATGTTTGAACTTCAGATGAAGACGATACAAGACGTGACATGAACCCCGCCAAGATGACGCGAAACTCCAAGACGTGACGTGGACCCTCCCAAGACAAGGTGATACTCCAAAAGAGAAGAGAACATACAAAATGGAGGCAAGCTACATCATGAGTCAAACTATGACTCATGTATGATGCCCCTAGGTTGTTTAGATGCTCAAGACCAGTCGATTAATAGTTTACCTTTATACATTTATTTATTATTTTATATATTTTATTACAGTGAAAAAAATACATAAAATAATGAATAATCAAATACATAAATAATCAATGTATGTTTTTCTATTAATGTTTAGTTTTGAGCACAACAACATAGATGAACAAGATTAATAGAAATTGATTACATTTGTCGAGAGAAAAATACATAACAACCCTCAAAGTAATATTAAATCAATATCACCTTCCACCATTCAAGTTTGAACAAAATTGGGTGTTTGGGGTGTCGGTCATACCAAAGTTGAGGGTGCCTCTTACTACTAGATAGTTCTTATAAGAGTGAGGGTTTATTTAACTAAAATTCCAGTAAAAAATAGCCAAATCTATTTTTTTTGTAATTTTAGAGGCAAGCATTGAGTAAATAAAGATTAATATTTTTGAAGTTGATACTTCACTCAACAGATCAAGAAACCGCGAGTTAATGTGGTTGGTCAGCCAAACGTCTATCTTGAACTCTCTAATTTGTGGTGTAGCCATAGCTTGTAGAATATGAGGGGAGGTTCGGGGATCCTTTCTACTAGAATACTCAAAGGATAGAGTATTCAGATTCTAGTACAGAGGGTTCCTAGAATTTGATAAATTAGTGGGAGACATTTAATTATTAAATTAATCGGTAATGTCACATTTGGTAATCAATATAAAAGTACTAATTTGCAAAAGTTTATTTGTAGAAAAAATGGTAATTAATACTGAGTAAAAACTGTAATAAATAATAGATAAAGTTAAATGTCCAAACTAGCATGAAATTCAAAGTGTAGTATAGGTACTTGCACAAATTACTACTATAACAGAAATTCAAGGTGCTTGTGTCCCTACCTATTAAACCACACAGAAAGAAAGAGTGAGAAATTGCTTACATGAGACTCATTAATCGAGCATATGATGGTTCTGTCGTAATTTTATCATCAATGTCCTATATTAGTTGCGGTCTCTACATTATGACATGGATGATAAGAACATGTAATCTCCAAGAAGTTATCGAGGAGAAAACTAACCAATATTTGAATGTGATGTTTACACTGTATTTTTGTTAACATGAAAGATATACTATGATCTTTCATGGAATATCATTCTTATACCTTTTTCACCCATTTACTCTAGTTTCGTTTAAAGATACAAAGGAATAGTATGGAGTAAGTGCTTCATTACCTTTTAGGTAAGGTTCTCCAAACAATAAGAATATTAAAGATAGAACCATGTTTAGTTCTTATAGTGAATAAATTGAAAGACAAGGCGAAAAGATCAATGACAAGTTATGTAAAAGAAACCTTTGTAATATACTTCAATGAAAACAAGCATGGTTAGAAATAGGAGGTTATTTTCATTGCATATTTTGAAATAGATTTATGGAAGTTTAAAACTCAACAAACTGAATTACAAGAAGCAAGTATCTGCTTCTCGTTCAGATATATTCATCAATATAAAATTAATGTTTCTAACATACTTCTTGGGTATTGAATACAATATGCCAATAACATATGTGTATTTAAATACAGTAACCAAGTAATTATAGGAACATTACAAGAATTAAGGTGTCTTTTTCAAGCAGCTGAGAAAGGGTGATTCCTAAGTTAGTGGTGAGAAACACATAACTTCTAATTTCCAAGTGAATGATTCTAGTTGAAGAATTTTTTGAGTATAACCAAAAAATCTATCTCACATGCCCTTTGGACATAATGAGACATTATTCCAGCTTTAGGAATGAATTTTTTTTGTGGTAACATACTCAACAAATAGTTCAGTGATACTAGAATCATAGGAAATGAGTGATGAATATAGAAAATGTAAGACTTTTACCTAGTTGTGGAAATATGATTGTTTGTCAAGGAAAACTAAAATTCAACATCAAGGATATAACCAGTATGGTATTTATTCATGGTATATCTAAACACCTTTGGTATATTTGACGCATTTAGTTTGGACAAAGAAACCTTTAGAAATAAAGGTATATCATAAGGCTTTTGGAATTAGTTCGACACATATAAATTATTCCAAATGAAAGATAGTGGTAAAGATACTTTATAAGATTCCTTTAAATGATTAAGAAATGTAATAAGTGAAGTTTAAGAATATTAAGAAGATATTAGTTTTTTCGGATTGGCATACTGAAGAATATCTTGATTAAGCATTCACCAATCATGATAATGTAGTGTGGAGTAATTCCTAAATACACATTACCTTATCTACTTCACGGCATTGATGCTAATAAGGAGGATTGATGACAAGTCTTACATGTTAACATTGATCAACAAAATGTTGCGTGGAGTAATTCATAAATGCACATTTTATACATCAATGTAATGATATCAATGTTACAATTTGTAGTAACTTCCATAATATTTCAAGATGTGATTTGTAAATAACGGTGAAAACCCATAACCTAAATGCCAAATAAAAATGGAAAATGGATATCATATGAGTCAAAGTATTTTGGAAATCCATTGTGTCATTGACATGTGTTAAGGATAAAAAAAGTTTGTTAAGATATAAACAAACATGCATTAAATTAAATACATGGTTCATCTAAGTAATTATCCTAACAGCAACTTAGGATATTACCTAAATCCCTAACATATAAAAGTGGTAGTCAAGTATTAGACTACATTTATATATAAGGGTGCACATCTCTATTTGAGATAGTGGGAGCAAGATTGACTTGGATTTAGTCAAATCTTGAGTTGCAAAAATGGTTGGAATAAGAACAAGTTCCACAAGTTCATGTGGAAGAGGTATGTTCCAGATACACATAATTCATAAAAAGATCAAAATCCATGGTGATGGTTTTGAGTTCACCATGGCTAGTGATAAGTTCTTACAAGTAATAAATATATGGAAATTAGCTAAGATTGACAAGATCAATTAAAATTTGGATAATGGATTCCATGTATCACATTGTAAAGGGGCTTACAAATTGAATACTGTAGTGGATATTCAAATGAGCTGATACATGGATGGTACAAGTGCGGTACCAATAAGGATCGATTGGTTATACCAAGCCGATATGCCTAAATACATTAGAATTTTACTTGTCATAGCTAACTTATAAGATCATTAAATTGGTCATTGGATGTCAATATCATCTTTCTTGGAAGGTGTCTATATAATGCAACCAGAAAGGTGTTATGACACCATCAAATGCCAATGAAGGTTGCTAGTTACTGAAATCTAGTTTAAGATTAAATTAAGCAATAAGATATTAGAGCATTCATTTCAAATGAATCTTTTCCTTGTGTATACCAAAGGTTAGTGGGATCACTAATGTTTTCCAAGAGAAATATGTTTGGAAACATATGGAAAATTGATCTTGGTCTTACAGTTAGATAAGACCGGGTTAAAAGTAATTCTCTAGTGATTGACTTAAAGTAGTAACCTAAGTTCTAGATAACTGGATCTATCAAGGTAGATCTGAAAGTTTCTTGGACTTAGTCAATCATACATATTTTGACATTGTATTGAAAAATACAAGTTGGAACAATTCAAGTTAATAATTGTTGACAATGTCACATGGAATAATCTCTCTAGGTTGACATGTTCATAAAATGGGAAGAGATTAAATTTTTGAGTTGAGTACCATATGCTTTAGCGATGGATCAATCACGTATGTCATGTTATGTACAATAATTGATATTTCTAGGATATACTTTATAGTAGGAATATATCAATTATATCCAAGAGCATTGCAAGTTAAGCAGTCAGAACTATAATCTTGTACTCTAGCAAGTACAAATTATATGTACCTGGTATATGGAGAAGAATGTATACTAGTTATGGTGGGACACAAACTAGTAATCCTTAAATCAATTAGATCTAGTATCGCAATTAGGCTAAGGTGATGAGAGATTCAAGCTTATAAAATTCAGTGGTATCCATACATATAAACACCGAGTGCATTGCAGCTTCTAAGGCAGCTAAGAAGCAGTTATCAATCGTAATGGTTTGTTCCAGTTCTTGGAATTGCACCAATTAAGTAAATTATTATCATAATGTAAATTATGATATTCTTACAATCTAAGATGTCAAGTTATGATAGTGTACAAAAGGGATATACTCTGGGATACCTTCTCTTGAGAAGATTTACTCAAGGAGATAACGTCGCATATAGTAAAATTACCACATGGAAGAAACGTGGAAGACCCAGCAACTAAAGTTGTTACTCAGCAAAAACATGATCTTTATCATGTGAGTATCTAAAAATTATGGTTATAAAGTTAGATCTAGTTCAACTGGGAGTGCTGAAATAGTGTGTTCCCTAGACCCAACTATGTTATACTTTTGATTACCATATCATGTATACAGTTAGATATACATGATGTTTTCTTACTATTATAGTGTAGGTATTTCTGTATCCACTATATAATGGTAATTTCCTAAATTAATTTGTATATCAAAAGGTTATGGAAGATCCCAAAATATAATGAGAACCTCGAGATACTATGAAATTAATCTTAGATAGGTCTTATGGTCTAGTTACATCATACTAATTGGACACAGTTAATGTTTGACTATCAGGTGCCGAGGGTTCATAAACATTGAGACTTCTTTTCATGAAGTCCGCACTTGTTGATCTCTAGTAGTGATATCATGAGGACAGAACTGTCATTAGGAACACCACGTGTTTTGGGTGTCATTGGTTGTTTCTATCTACGAACATGTGTATTGGTCTCCTGACTTGAGACCATTACCAATTTGTGACATTTGATTGCATACTTTGATGCAAGGAAAAAAACATGATATTGAAATTGTGGAAAGGTAGCTTGTATTGGGTGCGTCGTTGGTGGTATGAAATTGGTTGAATGGTCAAGAAAGGATTTTTCGCTTCTGGGTTTAAGAAGTTGTATATCTTAGGCCTGGTTGATCATGATGGTGCTACCTTCATAAGTCTTTGGCCAAAGTAGTAGAAAGTTAAATCAATCTAGATATATCAACAAATAATAAAGCAAGAAAAGTATGATGACACAAGTGTATGTCCTAATTTATGAGATATTTAATGACAAAGAGATTATAGTACACATTCAGTGTTCATAGGCTAGTAGTCATTGCAATAACTATCATTATCTTATTAGGGGCCTTGATGGGTTATTAGACTCTAATCTTGGTCTGTGGAATTTATTCACTGCTAATGAGATAAGGTCTTAGAGGGTCACGCAAAATAGTGCATTCAATAATCCTTCTTATTCAGTTGAATAGGTATATTGGACATGGTGGGGCCCACCACGGGGTCCGAGTGTTGTCCAAGGTATCGATCACCAAAGAATTAAATAAATTCATTATTATTCAAGTTATGAATATTTGGGATTGAATTTATTTAATGCATTTACAAGTTAAGTAAATAAGAGATAATATTAATCGAACAGATATTATTTTAATATTCAAGGTTCGTTTAATATTAAGCGAGATAGCGAGTTGAGTTAAATGGCTCAGTTTTTATCACGTAATATATTTTATATATATTATAGGAATTTGATAAAATAATAACTAATATTGACACAGATTAGTTTGTCACGGTTATTTATTAAGTGGATGTTGAAATAAACAGGGGTCAGGGAACCCAATCGGGTATTTAGCAACTCCACTATAAATAGAAGGGAGGCTCTCTCACCATGGGACTATTCATTCATTTATGTAATGAAAATTGGTGCCACTCTATCCTCCCGCTCTCTAGAGAGAGAAACTCTCAATCCAAGAACTCAGATCAAGATCTCCCTCAAGCATCAAAGAAATCTCGATGTGGTGATCGTCGGGACATCGAAGATATCATCGGGACGTCATGCTAGTACTTGAAGTTCGACGATCGGATATCCTGTGGGTTTTTGAAGCACATGTGCATGATTTAGAGAGATCTTGTTATGGATCTTTCAAGCAGCGTTTGCCTATGAAGAGTTGCAGTCGAGCGCGACTCCAGATCTAAAAGGTATGTTTACTGTTTAAGTTTTTTGATCTTTATAATTTTCATGAGATCCTTGGACCTTACCGAGGCTCAGATCGTTGGCGTCGACAAGTCTCATCGACTCGCCGATAAAAAAAATTAAAATTCCCCGACCCACCGGCTTCCACTGCAAGCCCCAATACCTTTTAGATAAAACATAAATGAAATGTTTCACACACAAATTACACAAAACCAATAGCATAAGAACTATTGGAACTCCCTCCTAAGTATGTGTAGCTCCCTCGAAATGATTGTCCACCGTTTATCTCGCCATCGAGTGGAGGAGAAGGCTCAGGTGGAACTTCGTCTTCATCCTTGATACCCCTATAATGATAGGGGCCTCCATAACTTCTTAGATGAGGATAGGACTCCTTTAGGTCTCCAAAATGGCATATATTTTCTCCTAGTTAGAACTTACAAATGGGATTCCCAAGGTACTCTTTTATAGGAAAAGTGGATGGTAGTTTTGGGCACCCAGATTTAGGGAAACCACTTGGCCCATGGTTTTCGGTGGGTAGAAAACCTTATATCGCTTTGGAGAAAACTAAAAAGTTATTTTTACACCCCTTGAATATCTCCACTGAAATTTTGGCTTCATTTGGAGACTTAAATCTCCAGATATAGCCAAAATACAAAACATTACTTTTGACTTCATGCAGATTCGGTTTCTTAGATAGATTACTTCAGTTGGGCCCCTTAATGGAAGAATTGGGCTAGAGTGTATTCAGAAGAGTTGTATCCCAATGAATTTTGGATCAAATAACCAAATTTCATCCCAATTAAATGCATAGATCATCTTTAGTGTTTGTTTGAGTCCACTGGTGTTCTTGGAATCTTGCACATTTTGGCCCATTTTTTTCAACTTCATCTTGGGCCCTCCAAATCACCTACACCTACAATAAAATAATCCAAACAAGTAAAATTACCCATTTTAACAGTGATTAACACAAAATAATTGAATCAAATATAAAGAAAATTTTGTTATTAAATTTGGAATTTATGATACAAAATCAGTTTAAGACAATGATGTATGGGTGAAAATGAATAATGAATTGCTATACGATCACACCCCCACACCTAAACATTTTCACTCCTGGGAAAAGTCACATTTCCAAAAATGATGCATGGAGATATTACCAACTTTATAAAGATTTAACATTATATAGAAATTTAATCTGTGATATCAATGTGATAAAATAAAAAAAATTATTCCAATGAGTTATTCTCAGTGATCATGGAAAAAGTGGTCTCATAAATTGTATCAAAACGAAATTCAAAGAGATGAATGATACCAATTTGAGAAAATAATTCAAAAGTAAAAAATGTCACTAAATCTTGATGTTTGTGTGTGTGGCAACCATTTCATGATATTATTTCCACTTTCTATCCAAGAAATATATGTTATTTTAAAAAAAATCTGGTTAAATGATTCTGTCCACCGAACCTATCCTATATCCTTTGCAATAAAATTTCAAGACCCACTCAGTTAAGCATTCCTAGAATTCGAACATTAAGCTCTCGACCTAGATACCCTCATATGTTGTACATTTCATCACTCCCCTCATTTATTATTATTTTAGTTTTTTTTTCAAAAGTTTCACTTAGAACAAATCTCACACTCATATCTCAACCCTTATTTGATCTTCTCATGAAACCAATTTTAATAGTTATAACAAGATCAAAGGTCGAGGAAGAGTGGTTTTTGACCATCCCAAGACACAACCCACATTTTTGTGTTTTTTTAAGTTTTTTTAGGGCGTACAACAGTCAGATAATAGGTAGACATGCATAGGTGAATCTAGTACAGTAATGAAATAGATCAGATAAAGAACAAACGTATGGAAAATTCATTTTGTAAAGTAAAGAAAAATTAACCTAACTTATATATTCCTTCTATTAAGTAATAAATAATCACACTTCATGGTTGGGTGTAAAGATGTGTGGAGATATTAAGTGACATAATTTTTCCATAAAATACTCACATAAAGGGTATCATTCTTCTCAAAGGTTTCAAAGTGATACAACCATTTATATCATCAAAAAACAACCAATTTTCTAGAAAAATTCACCTCAGTGTTAAATTCATGCTAAAACACACATTTCATCATTAAAACTTTTTAAAAAAAATTTTAAAACAACATGAAATAGAGAAATTCCTCATGCATTTTCAATAACTTCCATGATTAAGTGGGAATTATTTTCCATGATAAATTGGGCATCAAAAACTAACATTTCGGCACAAAAGTGAGGGGGGAAGGGGGAAGGGGGAAGTAATAATACTATCCATCAAGAAAAAAAAAGAAAAAGAGGAAAGATTATGAAAATTCCTAAATAACCTAGTAATATACCCATACCCCGACACCTAGAGTATGCAATGTCCTCACTATAATAAAAGAGAATGTAGGAAGTAAGGATAAAACTTTATGGGTGTCATTTGTAGGTTGATTTTTCAACTTGGAGTTCCTACATCGAGGACTTCAAAAGGGATTTTTGAAAGTGATTAAGTCATTTCCCATTGATAGTGAAGGTTTTCTTCATTTCTTCATTTTGTACCTAAAAAAGGCCAAATGGATAAACATTACTAACAATGTTTTGGACAAACCAGTAGGAATGAAGCTTACCTGGATACAACTTCAGACTTGCATTGTAAAGGAGGACCCTCTTCCCAATATAGAATTCACGATGAAGGATGAGGCGGTTGTGAGCATCCTTGGTTCGCTCCTTATAGATCTGGGAGTTCTCATAAGAATCTCTATAAATTTCCTCCATCTCCTAAATCTGTAACTTCATCTAAGTACATGCACCAAAAATATTAGAATTTCATTGTTTATTGGCCCAGTAGGTCCGATGCTCTATCTCAAAAAGGAGGTGAAAACTCTTTCCAAAAACTGGCCGATATGGTGACATTCCAATGGGAGTTTTGAAGGTAGTACAGTAATCCCATAATGAATCATCAAGTCTAAGACTCAAATCTTTTCTATTGAGTTGAATAGTTTTTTCAAGAATTTTTTTACCTCTCTATTTGACACATCGGCTTGACCATTGGTTTGTGGGTGATATGCAGTAGACACTTGATTCCCTACACCATACCGATGCAAAAGTGATTGCATTATTCTGTTATAGAAATGAGAACCCTGTTTATTGATAATGAACCTAGGAAATCCAAACCTACAGAAAATTTGGGTTCTCAAAAATTCCACAACTGACTTGGAATCATCTATCATCATGGCTCATGCCTCTATTGATGCAAAAATGCCAAGAGTCGCAATAAAAAAACAACGATTCAAAGAAGAGTAAAAAGAAAAAAAAACATAACCAGAACACAAGGATTTACATGGTTTGGAAATAATCCCTACATTCATGGAGAGTCATAATTTCATTATATGTCGGGAGCACAAATTACATAGAGATTTCTCATAGTTTCTAACACAGAAAACCCTAACCTGAAATGGGTTAATAAAAAGGATGAAGCATTATTCCACCAACCATTTGGAAGTTTGCATCGCTACAGTGAAAGGTGGTCACCCAAGTCAAAAGTGATACAGTGATTCCGGTTGGAAGTATAAAGATCTACAGTGAATGGCAGCTGGAAGTCCACATCACTACAGTGCCCTAATGGTGTCGATCAGTCTGCTTTGCGGCCTGGTGCGCAGTATGGGCTGAAAGTATTTGGACCAACAACATCTAGAACAGATCAAGTTACACCAAACTAACATCTACCTATTTTGACACGTAATCAATTGTCATAATAATGTATAATTTTCCAAAATAATTGGAAAATGACCCCATAAAGTCAATTCCCTAAATGTCAAAAATGTCATGGAAAAGAAAGGGTTGTTGTGGCGTTTCATTTCTTTTAGAGACATTCCTCATTCTTTGACAGTAAAAACAAGATTTATAGAAATTGTGGGCATCCCGAAATAATGTTGGTCAAAAGAGACTAGAATCAAGGATCTTACAAGCAATCCATTGGGGACCAAAGTGGCCCCCACAAGCAAGAGTGTGACAGGACCTAAGGATAGACTAAAACTCATTTTCAGGAACACAATGCCTGAGGACTTGATCACTACATGTGCACCAAAGGTAGGGGTCATCCCAAATGTACCAATGAGACTCATATTTTAGACGGTTAGCTTGGTTTTTATTGAAATCAATAGGAATGTAAGATGGTACCAAATAATTTACAATTTCAACATACTGAGGAATAGCATCTTGTACTCAGTACAATTACTCATCAGGAAACATGTCATTTATGGGAATACGGGGGGATGAGTCAATGTATGAGGATGAGAGGATCCTACTGATATGGTCAGCCACCATATTCTATGCTCCTTTTTTATCCCTAATTTCTAAATTAAATTCCTGAATGAGGAGCATCCAACAAATGAGACGTGGTTTAGCTTCCAGTTTCTCAAGGAGATACCAGAGGGTTGTGTGGTCTGAGAAAAGAATTACTTTGGACCCTAATAGGTGTGACCTAAATTTATCCAAGGAAAAAATAATATGGAAATGAGTTCTTTTCAATTTTAGTGTAGTTTTCTTGGGCAGGGTTTAGTGTACATGAGTCATACGCAATGACATGTGGAGCTCGGTTGAATTTTTATAATAAGACTGCCCCAACTGCATAGTTATAGGTGGCACACATGATATCAAATAGTAAATCCTACCGAGGTGATTGGATTATCGAGGGTTATTTGAGGCTCCATTTTAATTTATTAAAAGCTTCCTCAAATTCTTTATCAAAAACAATTTATTTTTCCTTTTGAAGTAAGTGGGAGAGGGGGGTGCAATCTTACTAAAGTCTCAAATAAAATGAAGGTAAAATCCAGCATGACCTAAGAAATACTGCACATCCAGCACATTATTGGGGAATGGTAGGGAAGAAATGACATCCACTTTTGATTTATCTATATGAATATCATACCCAAAAATGACATGCCCAAGTACTATACCTTGCCTCACCATGAAATGGCATTTAACATAATTTAATACAAGATTATTTTCAATACAGTGACATAGGAAAGAACCAAGACTACTCAAACATTCATCAAAATAGGGGCCATACATAGTGAAACCATCCATGAATACTTCCATACAATTCTCCAGGTAATCTAAAAAAATACTAACCATGCATCGCTGGAAAGTACCCAGAGCATTGGACAAACCAAATGGTATCCACTTATAGGAAAATTTGCTAAAGGGGCAAGTGAAGGTTGTATTCTCCTAATCCAAAGGGGAAATATGATCTGAAAGTATCCAGAATACCCATTAAGGAAATAGTGATGTGGCTTCCTCTCTAGCCTCTATAGCATCTAGTCAATGAATGGTAATGGTAAATGGTCTTTTCTAGTGTGTTGGTTTAGTCGATGATAATCTATACAGACACACTAACTATTCTACACACGAGTTGGAACCAATTCATTATTTTCATTTTTAATTACCGTAAGACCAGTTTTTTTAGGAACTAATTTCACTATATTGACCCATTGGTTGTCATAGATAGGGTAAATGATTCTATTAGCCCACAATTTTGTTACCTCCTTTTTAACAACATCTATAAGGTTTGGGTTCAGTCAACGTTGTACCTGCCTCACTAGCTTAGCCTCATCATTTAACAATATGTGATGTGTTCAAATTGATGGGATAATACTAGGAATGTCAGTAAGTCTTCATCCACTGCTTTTTTATACTCTCTCAAAAGTTCAAACAGTGGAGGGAGTGAACTAGAAATGATGACAAACAACTTATTTCCATTCTCAAGATAAGAATATTTTAAATCTTGGGACAATTGTTTAAGTTCCAATTCATGTGGATTTTGGATTGATGGGAGGGAATGTGAAAGTGGGAGATCAATGATCTCATCTAACTACTCAATGGTTACATCCTCAGGTGAGGAATTATCTTTTATAAGCTTAGTAGTATCATCAATGGTCATGGGATCCTCAATGTTCAAGAAATCATCAATTAAAAAAATGCATGAAATTTTTCTAAACCGGTACAACATTATGTGAATGATTCATTACCTAGAATATATATTAAGGATGAAAACTTAAAAAGGGGATCAGGGGAAATAAAAGAATTTTTTTCAAGGGAAGGGAGTACATCAATTGAATTAACTGAAATTGAGGAATGCTCTTTTGAGGGGTGTTTTATGGAATCAAGGATATTGAAATAGACAATATCTCCATCAAATTCCATAGATAATGTACCATTATAAACATTAATTATGGTTTTAGTAGTTTTCAAGAAAGGACTCCCCAACATAATCAGGGCATGTCCATTCATCATCTCATCTTCGATTTTAAGCACATGAAAATTAGCCAGAAAAATTAAGTTTTTCACCCTCATAAGAACATCCTCTAACACACCAGTGGGGTGTGTTGTACTCTAGTTTTCTAGTTGAATAAAAATTTCAATGGGCTTTAGTTCCCTGGCCTACATTGAATAGAAAATGGAGTGACGCATCACATTTATAGAATCACCCAAATCAAGAATAGTGTTGGAAAAGAAATACTCTCCTATGGTACATGGAATTGAGAATATTCCAGGATCGTTGAATTTGGTAGGAAGTGATGGCTCTATCAATGCTAGAATTTCCTCCCCAATATCACATTCTCATCACCTCGAAGTCACCTTCAGTGTGTACATATCTCCTTTAGAAACGTGGCGTATCTTGGAATTTTCTTCACGACATCAATTAAGGGGATGTTAACCTGCACTTTTTTTAAAGTTTCCAAGATTTCTATATCAATTTTAGTTTCTTTTTTGTTTTCTTGGTTTGGTGTCCCTTTGGGGAAATGGATGAGTAATGGTTGGGCTATGCAGCTCATCGAAATACACTCTTTCCTTTGGTGGTGTTTTTCTTAAGACAAGGATTTTCTTCTCTTAGACCATTTTCAATGGTTGGGATGGTAGTTTCCTCGGGAGGGGATGACTCTAATAGAGGAGTTATTTGGATTTTAAGTTTTGTTCTACTCCTAAGGGTGATGGCACTAAAATTTCTCTTTCCCTGGGTTTGACTAGTGGTTGAGAGGGTAGTTTACCTGACCCATGACTTTGGATTTCCCCCAACAAGTTGACAAGTTGGCCTAATTGTGTTTTTAGGTCTTATATGGCAGCTTAGGTTGTTTTTTTGAATTGGAGATTGTTGGCATCCATTTGCTTCATCATGTATTATAGTCTAGGCTCGGATTTTGTAGGTGGTTGTTGGAAAGGCCTTTGTGTTGTTTGGGGATTTATGCGTGGTGGTGGTGGATGACTACTCTACCCCGGTTGGTTCCATGGTTACTGAGATTGGTTTGAATACCCTTGTGCCTATAGGCTTGGTTTTCTTTCCACCTAGGGTTGGATGGATAGAAAGGTTCTTCCCTAATGGGTTGGTTATAGGGGCGGCCAGAAAAGATTGTCTCACAACTCTTAGAATTTTCTCTCAGTTGAGAGCATTGGTCAGAATAATGGGTGTCAGCATAAAAAATACCACAATTGATAGGAGAACGAGATTGGGATTTTCCTTGGGAAGAGAAAATTTTCATAGAAGGGTACTTACCTCTTCAAACTTCGTGTCCACCTTCTTCTCAAACTCAGAAATTTTCACCTCATGGGCACCTCGAATGAATAAACTGGACCTTGAACCAAATTGTTGAGTGTTTTTTGCCATGTTCTTAATGAGTGTCCTTACAGCGATTGGGGTTTTATCAACTAGTGCACCACCTACAACACCATAAATCATGTTTCGGTCAATAGGAATCAAACCTTCATAAAAAATATTGTATTAAAAGTTGATCACTTATTTTGTGGTGTGGGAAACTTGAAAAAGGCCTTTTAAATCTTTCTCAGTATTCATGAAGTGTTTCCCCTTGTGATTGTATTATCCCAAAAATTTCTTTCCTTATTGTTGCAGTTCAAGAGGCTAAGAAATATTTTCTAAGGAAAAGGCATTTCATGTATGCCCAACCTCTAATAAGGGAATTAACATAATACTACCAATCTTTTACAGTGTATTCTAATGAAAAATGGAATGCCCTGTGTTTTACTTGTTCTTCAACCACATTAACAGGTTTTAATGTAGAACACACAGTATGAAATGTTGAAATAGTGGGTTCCCTAGACCCAACTATACATTACATTTAATTACCATACTGTGTATATAGTTAGATATACATGATGTAGACTTACCATTATAGTGTAGATATTTCTGCATCCACTATTTAATGGTAATGTCCATAGATTAATTTTTGTATCAAATGGTTATAGCAGATCTCATACTATAATGAGAATCTCGAGATACTATGACATTAATCTTAAATAAAGGTCTTATGGTATAGATACATCTTACTAACTGGACACAGTAGATATCTGACTATCAGGTATTGGGGGCTCATAAGCATTGAGACTTCTTCTCATGAAATTCACACTTGGTGATCTCTAGTAGTGAGATCATAAAGGCATACTCGTCAATAGGAACACTACATGTTTTGGGTGTGATTGGTTGTTCCTATCTACAAACATGTATATTGGTCTCCTGACTTGAGATCATTACCAGTGTGTAACATTTTATTGTGTACTTTGATACAAGGAAAAAACCATGATAATAAAATTATGGCAAGGTAGCTTGTGTTGGGTGTATCATTGGTGATATGACATTAGTTGAATGGTCAAGAAATAATTTGTCGCTTCCAAGTTAAGTAATATATTTCAGGCCTGGTTGATCAGAATGATGCTACCTTCATAAGTCTTTGGCTAAAGTAGTCGAAAGGTAAATCATTCCGGTGAGATCAATAAATAATAAATCAAGAAAAGGGTGATGACACAAGTGTTGCATTATGAGATATTTAAAGACAAAAAGATTATAGTACACAGTAAGTGTTTGTAGGTGGTTGTCGTTGCTATGACAATTCATATCTCTTTAGGGGCCTTGATGGGTTGCTAGACCCTTCTCTTGGTCTGTGAATATTATTCACTTCTATCGAGATAAGGTATAGCATCCCGTCTTTTTATAACATAACTTTCATTTCATTACACGGAACTGAGGATCGTTAAGGTTTATTGTCTTGGAAACAAGGAACATAATACATGAAAAAAACATAAAACATTCTTCTTAAACACTTGAAAGGATTCTCCTTTAGTTCATCCTAGGTTCATTACTGCATCTCATAACCTGGGGACATACATCAAAAGAAAGGGTGAGCAGAAGGCCCAGTAAGGGAAACAAGAGAAACATTTTACATGTGAACTTGAGATACTTCAATAAGGACATGAAAAGAACTTTAAGGCATGAGAAAGAAATCATGAGATACATCATAATAAAAATAACATTTTTCATAACTTGAATGTGTGGCTGAAACATTTAATATTGACAATCGTTTCGTTTCACCAAGGTCCATCCCCAAGGTGTCGTTAAAAATTACCAAGGTTATTCACCAAGGCGTCGTTAAAATGGTCATCTCTAGAGATTAAGTCTTTACCCAATACATTGGAGCGCTATCAGGGCGCACCCTTAAATTTGCCTTTATTATCATGTGAGCCACATATATAATCATCAAACATTTCATAAATAACCCATATATCATAAAATAAATGGGTTTCATTTCATAATCATAACGTTTTAAAAACTGCTTTAAAGACATGATCTTTATGTTACTTTAAACCCACGGAAAGGGAAAGTGGGTATCATGTATGTAAATCCCAGAATTTAAAATAGAACATTTTGATATATATGTGAATACCCCTATAGAAATAAGAGCTTTGAGTATTCACTTTATAACATAAAATAATTTTGAGAAAAGAGAGGCATTTTGAGACGAAAATTCTACAGCATAACGGCTATGTTACAAGGTTTTAGAAAACTTTGAAAAGAGAGGGAACATGGGTCGAACAATCATAATTGACCCATAAAAAAGTAGAGGGATAGAATAAGAAGGATATATGGACATGGTGATGCAATTTCAAGGACATACCATTTGAAATGAAAAACATGGAAGGAAGACAAAAATTTGATTTCTCTTATGAAAATTCGGCAGCCTAACGGCGTCACTTAAACTTCAAAAAAAATGAATTGAACAGATCAAATAGGGTCTCTCATAATATGATCATAAGAGATCAGTATGATAGATATAGAGATCATACCCCAACATAATAAAAAGTAACTTGAAAGATTTGACATGAAAATCGAACTTGAAAAATGAGAAGGGTGAAAGAATCACTTAAAAATTCGGCAGCCTAACGACGCCACTTAAACTTCAACAAAAATGAATTAATGAGATCAAAAAGGGTCTCTCATCATATGAACATAAATGATCAGTATGATAGATATAGAGATCATACCCCAACATAAAGTAACTTGAAATACTTGACAATAAAATAGAACTTGAAAATGGGAAGGGTGAAACAATCTCTTAAAAATTCGGCAGCCTAACGGCGCCACTTAAAACTTCAAAATGCTGAATTGAAGAGATCAAAATGGGGTCTCTCATCATATGATCATAAAATATCAGTATGATAAATTTAGAGATCATACCCCAACATAATAAAAAATTAACTTGAAAGACTTTACATGAAAATAGATCTTGAAAAATGAGAAGGGAGAAAGAATCTGTTACAAAAATTTCGGCAGCCTAACGGCGCCACTTAAAACATCATAAAACGAAATAATGAGAGTAAAAGGGGATCTCTCATTATATGAACATGAAAAGGGAAGTAAGAGGAGTATAAAATAACATCCTTTAACATAAGAACATGGAGCATAAAATAAATGACATAAAAGAGATTACTTGAAAAGAAAGAGAGGGGTCGGATCCCTTACCTTAAAACGTAACTCTTAAAACTCAAAGGTTTGGGCCTTGAGGGCTTGGGGGCACCTTGGGAGGACTCCTTGGGAGGTAATGAGACCAGAAATTCGTTGGGGGAGAGTGGGAAGTCGAAATGGATGAGAGGATGGCTTGGTATTTATAGGGAAAGTGAGGGGACAAGGCATTAATGGCCAAGGGACACCTCAAAAGTGCTTTTCTCAAAACCATGTGCTCTCCCTTGGCATTTACCATGGAGTTAGGCCACATGGGGCCCCCAAAACAATAATTCATCACCCTTGGCCGGCCAACCCTTAAAATATCTCATGACATCATCATGACACAGTTATGATGTCATTAAACATACCGAAACCCTAAAACTGTATTTTTACTATTCACTGAAAATTCAACTTTCTCAGAAAGATCCCAAAATTTCACCTTAATCAAATATCAATGCTCTGATTTCAAAAATGAACTCCATTTTATAAAAATAATTTTCTAAATATTTTTAATTTTATTTTTAAATAAATACACTATTCACCAAAAATTCATTTTTTTTCAGAAAAATCCCCAAAAATTACCATAACATAATATCGATGCTCTGAGTTCAAAAATAAAGTCCATTTTATAAAAATAATTTTCTAATTATTTTTAATTAAATTTTTAATTAAAAACACTATTCACCCGAAAAAAACTAATACTTGACTAATAATTTATGAAACTGTTATTTACCCATTTTATTGAATCTCATTACTTAATCAAGGTGTCTAAATTATATTAAAAATTTCTTTGAGTTAAATTACAAGTCCATTTGGTCACATTACTAATCTGAAGCGTAAAATCACTATTCATAATTTACTATTCATCAAAAA
Source organism: Viscum album (assembly GCA_963277665.1). Lineage (NCBI taxonomy): Eukaryota > Viridiplantae > Streptophyta > Magnoliopsida > Santalales > Viscaceae > Viscum > Viscum album. Next base: position 410,374,763 of record OY728125.1, on the reverse strand, counting down.
TCAAGTTGATCTTATTAGACTCTAAATTTCGTACTGAACATAATTGTAGAAGACCATTTTTTTCAAATCATTACACATTTTTAATTATTTAAGGTTTACAAAAACATTTTTAAAATATACTTTTTCTAAAATTCATCAAAAATATGCATACTGTATTTATCCGGTCATTTGAAAATTCATAAACTTCATCATAAGAAGAAATCCCAATTTTTTATTTAAAACAAAGGATTACACAAGGCAGTTACGGTCTCCTTACATAGCCCCTTATCACACCAGCATAGGACCTAAGTGTAAGGTGTGCTAAGGTGAGAGAATCTGAGGGAGGCTCGGCCAACATCGCACGAGTAGTAATTTCTATCAGTTTGAACTTCTCATGAAGGTGATCCCGTTCTAGCTTCACACGATGAAGTTCAGCTTGGGTTTGGTCCAGAGCAAAGCCCAGTGGTACTACCTCCTTCCCAAGTTCTGTTAGATGGGCTTCGATTGGTCCAAGACTACTGGGTGAGGCCATCGAATCTTCTTTCTATATTAATTAACCAAGATTACTAGTATTTTGAGACAATAATCAAAACGTTTAGTTTCCAGCGGTCATATTGACCAATGGTCATATAACAGTCAAAAACCCAACGGTCTCATTTTAATTATACTCATATTATCAAATGAAAAAAAAATTGTTGAGTAAAAAATATATATATAATAAAATAACACAAAAAATTAGGAAACAAGATTTATTCAAAATTTCGGGTCATTACAATCTTCCCCCCTTAAGAAATTGCGTCCTCGCAATTTTTAAAATTGGGTTTTGAAATTTCATTGAAAGTTCCACATCAGAAAAGGAGTCAGTAAAACTATTACTTTAAAAGGAAGAAAGGGAAGTTCAAAGGTCACCCGAGTTAACCCACACTAGGATTCCATGTATGAAAACATGGACATGGAGGAGAAAACCAAGGGTCATGTTCTGAGGGAGAGTGATAGAAAACATGATTAGGAGAAAGTTAACCATAAGAAAATCCCAAACTTATGATGTGTGTAAACAGTCTTTGATTACCTAGTAGGAAACGTAAACCAACAACGTTTCTGTTTTACGTTCCTTTTCATAATTTTGAGGAATTCATTTACTAAATAGAACAAAAACATAAGAAAATATACCTACCTTCCTGTAGAGTTTCATCCTTTAATAAGTTTCTACCAAAACTAATATTTTCTCCAAAGGATGAGCATTCAAAACTACTTGGTCTCATCTAAACACAAGAATCATCTTCTAGAGAATCACATAATCCACAAAAGATTAACTATCTATTTCTTCTATCATTAAACATTATCCTCAAAACAGAAAGGGTAAGGTAAAACACCTCTTCGAAAAGAAAGAATCCCATAGGAAGGGAAACTATTTTTAAATCTTCAAAGTTCCATGGTACTACCCAAAGTTCATCATAGACCATCCCATAAATAACGGTCCTTAAAATTCCTCAAAATAAACCAAACTAAGATTGAAACCCAAATACAAGAGGGATTTGATAACATAGTCTTCCAAAATAAACTTCATTGTTCATCTCCAAACAACATCAACCATACCTAACATCTTATAACAAAAGTAGCTAACCTAAACATATTTTACCCAAGATAGGTTAATCATTTCCATAAGTAACCTAAATTACTATAAGTCCACCTTAAATTCATTGATTCTTCAAAATATAAGTCAACCTTACTCCTCAATGAAAATACCGCAGTAATCTATTTACCTTGATCATATAGGGTCCTCAAAATAGTGAACATCTTCCAAAATAATAATCATCTTTTAATCCCCTAATCACCTCTTTCATATTAATATGGAAATCGTCACATTTCTTATCGCATTGGTTGTTGGGACATGTTCTTCCATTTCCCGCCATTAACTACGAAAACAAAGTACAATTAGGGGCTTTAATACTTAGCCAATAATCATGAAAAGGAACTTAATGCATATAAGGATAACTTGTAGAAGAAAAGTATACCCTAACTTGTGATCCCCTAGGTTCCCATCTAGGTTATCCATGATCATATATTCTTATGTGAACCTTTATTTTATTTTATCTTTGTTCCTTTAACAATGGTTCATACTAAGCTTATGAATTTACCAAAGAATATCCCCCGGGAGTGTCGTAACCAAGAGTGCAGCAAGGCTCGTTGTCGTGTACCAGTTCTCATTCGAGTCTAGCTCAAAGCGGTGTTTTCGGGTTTTACCCCTATGTACATCTGTGCCAGAGCCACCTCTACCTGCTCGTATCCAGACAGGGATGTATTTTCTTGGAAACCCATTACTCAATACTCACCAAAATACCAGGAAGATTTCCTATATATAAACTTTTCTATAGTCTTCTTCCTAAAGTTTTCATATCCTAATTTCCAAAAATAACTAAACCATCCTTTGATACCAACTATAGCATCCCGTATTTTTATAACATAACTTTCATTTCATTACACGGAACTGAGGATCGTTAAGGTTTAGTGTCTTGGAAACAAGGAACATAATACATGAAAAAAACATAAAACATTCTTCTTAAACACTTGAAAGGCTTCTCCTTTAGTTCATCCTAGGTTCATTACTGCATCTCATAACCTGGGGACATACATCAAAAGAAATGGTGAGCAGAAGGCCCAGTAAGGGAAACAAGAGAAACATTTTACATGTGAACTTGAGATACTTCAATAAGGACATGAAAAGAACTTTAAGGCATGAGAAAGAAATCATGAGATACATCATAATAAAAATAACATTTTTCATAACTTGAATGTGTGGATGCAACATTTAATATTGACAATCGTTTCGTTTCACCAAGGTCCATCCCCAAGGTGTCGTTAAAATTACCAAGGTTATTCACCAAGGCGTCGTTAAAATGGTCATCTCTAGAGATTAAGTCTTTACCCAATGCATTGGAGCGCTATTAGGGCGCACCCTTAAATTTGCCTTTATTATCATATGAGCCACATATATCATCATCAAACATTTCATAAATAACCCATATATCATAAAATAAATGGGTTTCATTTCATAATCATAACGTTTTAAAAACTGCTTTAAAGACATGATCTTTACGTTACTTTAAACCCACAGAAAGGGAAAGCGGGTATCATGTATATAAATCCCAGAATTTAAAATAGAACATTTTGATATATATGTGAATACCCCTATAGAAATAAGATCTTTGAGTATTCACTTTATAACATAAAATAATTTTGAGAAAAGAGAGGCATTTTGAGACGAAAATTCTACAGCATAACGGCTATGTTATAAGGTTTTAGAAAACTTTGAAAAGAGAGGGAACATGGGTCGAACAATCATAATTGACCCATAAAACAGTAGAGGGACAGAATAATAAGGATATATGGACATGGTGATGCAATTTCAAGGACATACCATTTGAAATGAAAAACATGGAAGGAAGACAAAAATTTGATTTCTCTTATGAAAATTTGGCAGCCTAACGGCGTCACTTAAACTTCAACAAAAATGAATTGAACAGATCAAATAGGGTCTCTCATCATATGATCATAATAGATCAGTATGATATTTATAAAGATAATACCCCAACATAATAAAAAGTAACTTTAAAGATTTGACATGAAAATCGAACTTGAAAAATGAGAAGGGTGAAAGAATCACTTAAAAATTCGGCAGCCTAACGGCGCCACTTAAACTTCAACAAAAATGAATTAAAGAGATCAAAGAGGGTCTCTCATCATATGAACATAAATGATAAGTATGATAGATATAGAGATCATACACCAACATAAAGTAACTTGAAATACTTTACAATAAAATAGAACTTGAAAATGGGAAGGGTGAAAGAATCTCTTAAAACTTTGGCAGCCTAACGGCGCCACTTAAAACTTCAAAATGCTGAATTGAAGAGATCAAAATGGGTTCTCTCATCATATGATCATAAAATATCATTAGGATAAATTTAGAGATCATACCCCAACATAATAAAAAGGAACTTGAAAGACTTTACATGAAAATAGATCTTGAAAAATGAGAAGGGAGAAAGAATCTGTTACAAAAATTTCGGCAGCCTAACGGCGCCACTTAAAACATCATAAAACGAAATAATGAGAGTAAAAGGGGATCTCTCATTATATGAACATGAAAAGGGAAGTAAGAGGAGTATAAAAGAACATCCTTTAACATAAGAACATGGAGCATAAAAGAGATTACTTGAAAAGAAAGAGAGGGGTCGGATCCCTTAACTTAAAACGTAACTCTTAAAACTCAACGGTTTGGACCTTGAGGGCTTGGGGGAACCTTGGGAGGACTCCTTGGGAGGTAATGAGACCAGAAATTCTTTTGAGGAGAGTGGTAAGTCGAAATGGATGAGAGGATGGCTTGGTATTTATAGGGAAAGTGAGGGGACAAGGCATTAATGGCCAAGGGACACCTCAAAAGTGCTTTTCTCAAAACCATGTGCTCTCCCTTGGCATTTACCATGGAGTTAGGCCACATGGGGCCCCCAAAACAATAATTCATCACCCTTGGCCGGCCAACCCTTAAAATATCTCATGACATCATCATGACACAGTTATGATGTCATTAAACATACCGAAACCCTAAAACTGTATTTTTACTATTCACTGAAAATTCAACTTTCTCAGAAAGATCCCAAAATTTCACCTTAATCAAATATCAATGCTCTGATTTCAAAAATGAACTCCATTTTATAAAAATAATTTTCTAAATATTTTTAATTTTATTTTTAAATAAATACACTATTCACCAAAAATTCATTTTTTTCAGAAAAATCCCCAAAAATTACCATAACATAATATCGATGCTCTGAGTTTAAAAATAAAGTCCATTTTATAAAAATAATTTTCTAATTATTTTTAATTAAATTTTTAATTGAAAACACTATTCACCCGAAAAAACTAATACTTGACTAATAATTTATGAAACTGTTATTTACCCATTTTATTGAATCTCATTACTTAATCAAGGTGTCTAAATTATATTAAAAATTTCTTTGAGTTAAATTAATAGTCCATTTGGTCACATTACTAATCTTAAGCGTAAAATCACTATTCATAATTTACTATTCATCAAAAATCAAGTTGATCTTATTAGACTCTAAATTTCATACTGAACATAATTGTAGAAGACCATTTTTTTCAAATCATTACACATTTTTAATTATTTAAGGTTTACAAAAACATTTTTAAAATATACTTTTTCTAAAATTCATCAAAAATATGAATACTATATTTATCTGGTCATTTGAAAATTCATAAACTTCATCATAAGAAGAAATCCCAATTTTTTATTTAAAACAAAGGATTACACAAGGCAGTTACGGTCTCCTTACATATCCCCTTATCACATCAGCATAGGACCTAAGTGTAAGGTGTGCTAAGGTGAGAGAATCTGAGGGAGGGTCGGCCAACATCGCACGAGTAGTAATTTCTTTCAGTTTGAACTTCTCACGAAGGCGATCCCGTTCTAGCTTCACACGATGAAGTTCAGCTTGGGTTTGGTCTAGAGCAAAGCCCAGTGGTGCTACCTCCTTCCCAAGTTCTGTTAGATGGGCTTCGATCGGTCCAAGACTACTGGGTGAGGCCATCGAATCTTCTTTCTATATTAATTAACCAAGATTACTTGTATTTTGAGACAATAATCAAAATGTTTAGTTTCCAGCGGTCATATTGACCAATGGTCATATAACAGTCAAAAACCCAAAGGTCTCATTTTAATTATACTCATATTATCAAATGAAAAAAAAATGTTGAGTAAAAAAATATATATATAATAAAATAACACACAAAATTAGGAAACAAGATTTATTCAAAATTTCGGGTCATTACATAAGGGCCCAGAGGGTCACACACAATAGCATATTCAAGAATCTGCTCTATTTAGTTGAATATGTATATTGGGCATGGTGGGCCCCACCATGGGGTTTGATTGTTGTCCAAGTTATCGATCATCGATAATTAAATAAATTGATAATATTCAAGTTATGAATAATTAAGATTGAATTTATTTAAAGTATTTACAAGTTAAGTAAATATGAGAAAATATTAATTGAATGAATATTATTTTAATATTCATGATTTGTTTAATATTAAGTGGGATTACAAGTTGAGTTAATGACTCGAGTTTATCGCGTAATATATTTTATATATATTACAGACATGTGATAAAATAATAAATAATATTGACGCAATTTAGTTCTTCATAATTATTTATTTAGTAGACGTTAAATAAACGGGGGTCGGGGAACCCTACCGAGTATTTAGGAACTCCATTATAAATAGAGAGAGAGGCTCTCACACAATGTACTATTCATTCTTTTAGAATGAAATCCTCACTCTCCTCCCAATTTATAGAGAGATTATTTCCCTCTCAAGTGAGGATCCAAGAACGCCTTCAAGCATCGAAGGTGGAGGATCACGGTGATCGTCAGGACATCGAAGATATCGTTGGATTGCCGTGCTCGCATCCGGAATTTGATGATCGGTACTCCTGTGGATTTTTGAAGCACATGTGGATGATCTAGAGGGATCCTACTATGGATTCTTCAAGCAACGATCGCTGACAACGAATCGTTGTCGACTGCACCTTCAGATCTATAAAGGTATGTTTACAGTTTTTTTGTACTCTTTTAATTTACGCGAGATCCTCGGACCATATTGGGGCTCGGATCGTCAGTGACGACAAGTTTCATCGTGCCATTGATGAAAATTTTAAAATCTCCAACCCATCACCTTTCGCTGCGGGCCCCAGTACCTTCAATTGGTATTAGAAGGAACGCACAAATTTTATAATCCAAATAAAAATTAATTTTCATTAAATTAAGCAAAGGGTTTGAAATGGATTTCAACTGTTTAAACCGTGCTTTGATCCGATTTTGAACGACCAAGTTATGGACATTCGAAATTTCGGAACTGATCGTATTTGCGGTTTAATCCCGGTTTTTAAAATTTAATGGATTATTTCCAATCGTCCTGCAGATCCAGCCAAGATTTGTTAAAAATTATAATTATACTTATTATATTTTTCATTATTGTCCTGGAGAAGCTGAGCACCCAGCGGCCCCACCTGTCCGTGTTTTTCCTCTCCTCCGCGGACCTGTACAGCGCCGCCGCAGCCGCAGTCTCCCAAAGCCCTCTTCCGATTCGGCCAAATCTCGGTCGAATTCTTCTGCCTTCTGGTGGGCTCGCTGTCACAGACCAGGGAGGACACTGCCCTGCAGGCTGACCACCCCACCACCTCGAACCAGCTCCACTACAGACGACAGCCTCAGCCAGACCCATGGTCGCCGGCCCTTCCGCTTGGCTGCAGCCGCTCGACACCGGACCATTTTGTCGGGACGCCGTGGTTCCCTCCTGTCTGGTCGCTGCTGCATGTCGGCACCGTACCTTCATCAGCAAATGGCCAGATCTGTTGTCTCCCAGCATGAGGTAACCAGCTGCACCTGAAACGCCCAGGAAGGCCCTGGGTGGGTCTTTCCACCCCAGAATGGGTTCCGGAGGACTTTCCTAACCTAGAGAAGCTAAGAACGGGCTTTTCCCAGCCCGTTATGAATCTACGCGGGTCTGGCACGACCCACAATGGGCCATAGCCGTGTTTTGGGCACATAAAGTTTCAAATTAATCAAAATTAATTAATTAATTTAATTACAGTATTAAATTAATTTAATTTTGGTTTATTTAATAATTTTAATAACCAAAGATAAAAATTAATTTAATTTTGGAATTAAATTAAATTAATTAATTAATTTAATTTTTGGCATTAAAATTAAATTAATTATGGGATCGAAAATAATTAAATTATTTGAATTATTTAATTCATTTAATTTAATTAACATCCTTGTACTTTATTTAATGCAATTTAATTTTATCGCACTTTATTTTACCCGTTTACTGGTCTTGAGTACTAACTCATGTATGTCTGCATTTATTTAATTAATTATTTCAACTGCGTGCGATGATTGTAATTAATTAAATAGTGGTCTGCGTATCATCTTTATTTTTGGTTAAAATATATAAGAGCATGTACGCCCAAATATATTTAATGTACATTGCACCCCTAGTTCCCCTCATATGTGCGCGAGTAATTTGTATATTGGATGAAGACGGTGTACGATGTGAACTCCACCAAGATGAAGTGGTACTCCAAACATGACATGAACCCCATCAAGACGAGGACGGTGTAAAACACAGACAATGCCAAGTTACTCTAGACGAGCAGCAAACATACTGGATGGGGGCAAGCTGCATCAAGAGTCAATCTACGACTCAGGTATGATGCCCCTAGGTCGTTTTAAATGCTCAAGACCAATCAAGTAAAAGTTTACCTTTATATGCATTTTATAACAGTGGGGGAATGCATAAAATAATAAATAATAAAATGCATAAAGAAACGATATATGTTTTTATATTAATGTTCAGTTGTGAGCGTGACAATATAGATGAACAAGATTAATATAAATAGATTACATTCATCGAGAGAAAAACACAAAAACCCTCAAGAAATATTAAGTTATTACTGTCTTTCATCATTCAAGTTTGAACAAAACCGGGTGTTTGGGGTGTCAGTCATGCCAAAGTTGAGGGTGTCTCTTACTACTGGAAATTTCTTATAAGAGTGTAGGGTTTACTTAACTAAAATTGCAGCAAAAAAGTAACCAAAACTAGCTTGTTTTAATTTTAGAGGCAAGCATTGAGTAAATCAAATAATGATTTTAGAAGCTGGGACTTCACTCAACGGATCAAGGGACCGCGAGTTAATGCGGTTGGCCAGCCAAACGCCTACCTTGAACCCTCTGAGTAGTGGTATAGCCAAAGCTTGTAGATTATAAGGGGAGGTTCGGGGATCTTTTCCACTAGAATGCTCAAGCGACACAATATTCTGATTATAGCACAAAGGGTTCCTAAAATTCGATAAAATAGTGGGAGACATTTAATAATTAAATTAATCGGTAATGTCTAATTTGGTAATTAACATAAAAGTACTAATCTTCTAAAGCTTTTATTTTTGTAGAAAAATGGAAATTAATACCCCAATAAAAACTGTGATAAATATTGGAAAAAGTTAATGTCCAAACTAGAACGAATTCCAAAGTGTAGAACTATATCAGAAATTCAAGGTGTTGTTGACCTTATACCTATTAAGTCACCTTAGGAAGTGAGGGTGTTAAAATGCTTACAAGAGACTCATGCATGTAACATATGATGATTATGTCATAATGCTATCATCAAAGTCTGATGTTAGTTGTGGTCACTACATTAGGACTGGATGATAAGAACATGTAGTCTCATCTCCAAAAAGTTTCTAAGGAGAAAGTGAAGTAATATATGAATGGGTGATAACTACACTAGTTATGTGTAAAGTGAAAGACAAATCACGATCTTTAAAGACATCTCATTCCTACACCCAATGACTCCAATTTCGTTTAAGGTTATCAAATGAACAGGATGGAGTAAATGCTTCATTACCTTTTAAGTAAGGCTCGCAAGCAATAAGAATATCTTTAATTATTATAGCGAATAAATGGAAGACAAGACAAAAAGGCCAATGACAAGTTCGTCAAAGGCACTTTCGTACTGTCCTTCAAAGAATAGAGGCTTGTTTTTAAACAGGAGGTTATTTTCATCACATATTATGAAATAACTTTATGGAAGTTTAAAATGTAATGAACTGGATTGAATAAGAAAGTACATGCTTCTTCTTTAGTGTATATTCATCAAATAATAGTATTGTTTCTGACATACTTCTTGGGTATTAAATACAATATGTCTTTCACATATGTGTATTGAAATACAGTAACCAAGTATAGAAACATTACAAGAAGTAAGGTGTCTTCTTCAAGCAGCTAAGAGAGGGTGATTCCTAAGTCAGCGGTGAGAAACACATAACTTTTATTTTCCAAGTGATTGATTCTAGTTGAACAAGTTGTTGAGTATAACCCAAAAATTTATCTCATGTTCTCTTTGGTCATAATGAGACATTATTCCAAGTTTAGGAATGAATTTTGCTTGTGGTGTTACATATTTAGCAAATAGTTCATTAGCACTTGAATCATAGGCAATAACTGATGAATATAAAATGAAAGACTTTTACCCAGTTGTGGCAAGATAATTCTTTGTCAAGTAATATAACGACTCGTATTTTCTCGGTTATATTTTTTAGAAACTTCTTGGGAAAATTACGAGACCAAGCGTTGAGACGGCGTGTGATTCTGAGTCCCGGTATGCCCGAAATGGTCCGTCCAAAAATGTTAAGTTTTTAAATAGCGTGTGTGAGCAGCTTTTCTGAAAAAGTAGAAGTAAATCTTAAGCGGGTGCCCAGATCATAAATCTAAAGCCACCGTTACATTCAGGATGGTGGGTTTACCCTAGGCGTGACTTAACTTTAGTCGACGCGAGCCTCCAGTGAGAAAACACAAAAATGACATAACCGTAAATAAAATAATTAATTAAAATTATTTTATTTTTCAAATCCTTATAACTCACAAAAGGTGACTTGGATTGAAAATATGAGTCCACTGTTGAGCTTTTGAGGGTGTGTTTTCCTTAGGTGGAGCTTAACATTGGCCGGTGCGGGCTAACTATGGAAAGTAGTTTTTGGGACGTGATCGTAAATAAAATAATTATTTTATTTTATTTTCAAATTATAGAACTCATAAATGGTAACTTGGATTGAAAATCCGAGAGTACAATTGAGCTCGTGAGGGTGTGATTTCCTTAGGTGGGGTCTCACCTCAACCGACACGGGTTGAGGGTAAAAGTTAATTTTCGGACATTTTAAGGAAAAATAAAATAAACTTAAAAGAGTTTATTTTATTCAAAAATGTTTCGCTGCGATGCAGCAATGAGCCAACTGTTTCATTTCATAAATGAAACAGTATAACTGAAACGCTGAAACACGTTATCTTTATTTAATGGATTAACGTGGATGTGGGAATCTAATGACGATCTTAAAGTCTTTGGGAAGTTAGTGTTGGCAAACAACGACGATAACGACGAACAAACTTCTTTCCTCCCTTACTCTTCAAAGGATCACCATCGATAACGACGGATCAAAGGATCACTAACGATAGCAACGGACTGCAGATCAAGGATCGATGAACGATGGTGTGTGGCTCCGTTCTTCATCAACGAACGATCCAATTCCAATTAAGGGGTTATTTTCTAAGTGATTTGTCCTTCCCTGTTCTTTCTTTATAAACGACGAACACAGATCAACCTACTAATAAATTGATCTTCGAGTTGATCATTCGTGCGGGTTTGGGAACTCTTTTGCGGGAATTTAAGAAAGGGGAATATGAATTAATAATTGTTTAATGTCTTCCCTTTTTCTAACGTGACAAACAAAATCCAAATGAACAGGGCCAACGTTTGTCGCTTTGGGTGTTCCTTGTGATCTCTCATCCTCCTCGCATTCTCCTCCGACGGACCCACATGGTCGTGTTGAACTTTTCAGGGAGGTTCCGAGCATGGTCGAACCCCTAGATCGAAGTTAAGATGATTTGGAGCCCACGACAGGTGAGACAACGATCCGGTGACTCTGGAGCACCCTCTAGATCGAAGAACGGACCACCAGAGAATGTCTGGTGGCCCGTAGAAGAAACTGTTGGCGCGCCGCAACGGCGAAGGCCACAACCAGCAGGTCACAGCGGTGCAAAACTGTGACGCCAGCGGGGCACCGCGTTAGGCTGGATGACCTGCGACCGGGCCGCGGGTCTGCGATGGCTCGCGATCCGTGGGACCGCGTGCGGGGGAGGCGATCGGCCAGCTGTCAGTCGCGGGATTCATCCATCACCGCATCTGGGGGAGATCGAACCAACCTGCAGCGGCGGGCCAGACTGGAGAAGATGGGTCGCCTCGGGTGGTCCAGCAAGCCAGACCCGCAGCTCGGCCAGTCCAAACCGGGTCAGATCAGATCTGGGTTAGGTTGGAACCAGTTCAGGTCGGTGAACCTCAGGCCAAGTTTGGTCGGGTCAGTTCGACCAGGTTGGACTGGACTCAGACCCAACTGGCCCCTTTTCAGTAAAACAAACATAACTTTCAAACTGTGAATCTAATTAATGAACTGTTTGCGTCATTGAGACCCTTGTGATGAGACAACCCTTTTGACATACTCCATGTGAGTTTTCATGGAAGTTGAAATATGACTGATGGCTTGAGGATTAAATTCTCTCAGAATGAAGCGCGCTACAAGCGGGAATCGATCGAACCTCAGTGGCCCAGCAGACAAGAAGACCTTAGTGACCCAGTAGACGAGCAGACCTGAGTGGCCCAACAGACGAGCGGACCTGAGTGTCCCAACAGACGAGCGGATCTCAATGGCCCAACAGATGTGCGGACCTCAGTGGCCTAGTAGACCACATTGACTCATCAGGGATGAGTCCCTCGTCAGTACAAGATGTTCAACATTTCGACTAATAGTATTGCTTTCTATACTTTAGGTTATACCTGTGTGAGATGACTCTAGTGACTCTCTTGACTGTACTTCTTAGAGGCTACACTTTGTGTACCTCTTTGGTAGTTTTCTTTATGGTATAACATTTTAGTTTGGGGTCCTTACTGAGTATTGTTTTACTCACCCTTGCATGGGCTTCGCCCACATGTGTTGTGTCTTGTTCAGATGATCGACGCTTTGACGGAGTCCTTGGTGGACCGGGGCCAAGTGGTGCTTAGAGTGACCCGAAAAACAAGACGTGCTTCTGCAACTTCAGACAACTATTTATGTACCTACCCTTCAGGTAGGGTTTTCTGTGGAGGAGTTCTAGAGACTTGTACGTTTACTTTTCTGTTTCGGTTGGGCTTGTATTATGGCCCTGTTTACCTTCAATTTTCTATTTTCGTACCTTGTGGTTGTTTACTTAGTGTATTCACCTTCCAGCATCTATGGCTCGGAGTTGTGTGTGTGTGTACAAATACTTAGGCAAATGCCTCTCATTGTTTGGGATATGCCTATTTGGCGCTATTTTCCAGCCCCTGACTTATAGGAGGTGGGCTTAGGGTAGTCACAACATGGGCCCCAGGGAACGGGTCGTGATAAGTAAAACTAAAAATATACATTAAGTGTCACGAACCAGCTCAGGTACCCTGGTAACCCGATAACCGAGCCGGCCTTAACATATCCTGAAGGGCATTCTCAATCCCCATGGGTAGGTGACTTGCACCTGGCATCATGCAACATTCAAGTGGGAGCGATTTTTCCACTAATAATGCAGAAGTAAAGAAGTAAGACAATATGCATATCAAAATAAAATTCCATTGGGAGTAAAATACCAGAATACAATAAGGCATAAACAAGCCCAAAATACTACAACCCAAGTACTAAAACAAGGAAACACAACCCAGGCCCCTAAGGACACAACTCACCAAGACCACGGTTCGACAGCTGGATCCACCTCCAAGTGATCCTTTCCCTTTGCTCGAACTTGGAAGAAGATAATCTACAAACATCTGAAGGCACAAGTTAGGTGTGAGTTAAAAAGCCCAGTAGGGTATCACCAAGGATTCCATAACAGATTCCAATAACAAATTAACCAAAGTGATTTCAATTTTAAAGTAAACTGGTTTGACATTTTAAATCATATTTAAACAAATCACGCTATACAGTTCAAATGATGGAAAATACTTAAAGAACAAGCTTTACTTTACAAGTGATGGAATAATTCTAAAATAATGGCTTAAATAAACATGTTATATAAAACAGTTTATATAAAATCATAAGCGGCATGTAAAACAGTTTTATCAACATTGGCATACATTTATATCTCATATATAGATAAACAAGCGAGCAACATGTTCATCTACCAAATAGGTATGGTAGTATTTCTGGCTATAGGATTTTGCACTCTCTAAATGATCACGACAATATGTGTACACATACGTCCTCTAGACACTGGTCAGAGAGGACTCGTCACCATTTCCTAAGGGATGTGACCTGCTGCATGTACGTTTTAAAACATTGTATAATCGTAGAGTGTGTCCAAATAACTCACTAGCTACCTAAGGCTTTCATGTTCTCTTACACAATCAATGATGAGCAATTTATTTTAAAACTGCTTAATATACAATTAAATATCATACTTCCATTTAAATGCCAATTTTCCATTTAAAACCAAAATAGGTCTTAATAAAAAAACATGTCTATTTAACAAGTTAAAACCACTGGGTTTCTATCAAAACATTTTAAGCCATTTTCACATTTTAACAAATTCCAAAAATTTCAACATAAGCCCCCAATTCACTAGAATTGGGGTTTTTAACAAATCTTCCATCAAATTAATTTCTACAATTAAATTCAACAATTCAATTGCTTCTATTTCCATCAAAACCAAAATTTAAATTTTTCCAATTTAAATCTCACCAATTTGAATTTCCATGCCAAAAACCCATTTTTTCAAAAACCCCAATTCACTAGAATTGGGTTTTTCCAACAAATCAATTGAAAGCTATAAGATTCATATTTAAACAATTGCATTTGAATTCAAATAATTAAAACTTAAACAAAGAAATTAGGGTTAATTTAAATTAGGCACAGTGACGAAACCACCTACCTCAAGGTCGTTGATGTCAGCGACAACGATAAACCACCCAGTGTGATTCAATACACCTCCTCACGACATTATTATCATAAGCATTGACACACCAATGCTCGACGTTCATCAAGGGTTCCTAGGACCAAAACATCTATTTTATTTCACAAGAAAATAAAATATTACATGCGATTACATTTTCTCTTTCCTGGATAATCTTTGGATTATCATTTTATGTTAATGCATGCAATTGCAAGAAATATCCATAAGAATAATTATAAACCTCGTTCAATAATTATATACTTAAAATAACTTGAGAATAGAGGTGGTATTCCTTATAGTTGTTCTGTTTTTTAATATATATTTTTATGTATATATTATTGGATTGGTGTAGCCCGATCCAGTTGGACCGAATGCTTGTGGCTCGTACTGTGCACTAGCTTGCAACTTTTGTGGGTTGAGCTCCGCATTGAGCTCTTTAGAGGTTGCAGAGGGCAATGCACTTCTACTCTGGGGGTCGAAGGCCCTCGACCCAATTTTTCAGGTACTGTAGCATCTCTGATCACTGTAGCAGAGCTGACCGACCAATACCGATAGAGCACTATAGCAGTGTGGAATTTGGAGTCAACTTTATTGTAGTCTTTTGGAATTCTAGCCGGCAGCCACTGTAGAACTTTTGACTTGGGTGGCGACGGACTTCTTGTGCAGTTAGTGGAACATTGGATCATCTTCTCCATTTTTAGCCCATTTTGGGCTAGAGTTTCTTACCGAAAAACTTGGTAATTGTGTTCCCAAAATTATAGTGAATATTCTGCATCTCCATGGATGTAGGGATTATTCCCAAACCATGTAAATCCTTGTTTCCTTGTTCTTTTTTTCCCTTTTACTCTTCTGTGATCCGTGTTTTGTTCCGTTTCTCTCGACGTTTCTGCATCATATATACAGATATCAAAATATCTTTTGATAATGCAATTATCATTTAATAAAAAATTTCATTTATTTAGTGATTATTTCTTCAACAACTGCACTATTGTAATTTCACAAAAATCATCGAATGATAATTTTTTTATAGATTACCCAAAATAATTCAACGTTTTGTCCATTATTTAATCTGATAAATTATCCTTCGATAAATAATTGCAATTATCATTTAAAATATTATATGTGATAATAATTTATGTATCATGGATAATTTTCAAATTATCATTTTATAATTATAATAATTATCTTTTAATAATTTGCATAAATCATCTTCGATAATAACATGCAGTTATTCTTTGGAAAAAAAACAATGTAATTTTTGTTTTCAAATTTCGATAATTTGTCCTTTGATAATTCATGAAATTATACATTAATAAATTTATCTAAATAAATTATCCCTAAACATAACACCCGTTTTAAAGAGTTATTCATCCAAAAATTAACTACAAAACAACACTTAATTTCACCTGATTAAGTCTTTGCAATTATTGTTCCATAATTTCTCGTGGATTATTCATATAGAATTTGCGTTTAAATTATTTGTATTTAAAGAAATAATGTTGATAAATTAAATAAATAAAAAAGATAGAACACCTCATATGGCACCACGCATAGAAGATCGCCCAAGGTTGGCTGCCAACGAAGGAGATTAAATGCAAATCAAGACCCCGTGATCACATCCAAGGAAGATATGGGCTGCGCATAAACTCTACGAGATTGAGCAATAGAGAAGGCCAAGGCGATTACGGATTTTAAGAACCCTAAAAAAATGTTGGTTTGAGAACCCCATTTAAAACATCTGATTTAACCCAAAAACCATGACAGAGTCATTAATTTTCATTTATTAAAACATTCACTAGTACAAAAAACATTTTTTACGTCGGTTTTTTTAGCTTTTTAACGTCATTTTTGAGGCGATGTTATTGAGAGTGACGTAAAAAATATGATTTTTTACGTCGGTTATTTAATAACCGATGTTAAAAATGAATTTTTATGGTTTTTAACATTGGTTTTTAAAAGACCGACGTAAAATCCCTTCTGAAAATTCCGCAAAAAAAACATTTTGACGTCGGTTTAAAAAAACCAACGTGAAAAGTCATTTTTTACTTTGATTATTTAAAAACCGATGTTAAAAATGACTTTTAACATAGTTTTTTAAATAACCGACGTAAAAAATATTTACCATATTGTAGATAATTTCGTAAGCTTTGATTTGATAGGTCGTAGAGCTCAAACGGAGTTACGGTTCAAAAGTTATGACCATCAGAAGATTGATATATTTTTTCGAGGAATGATCGAATGAGCCAATCGTAGTTTTGTATTAGAAGAAATTTAAGAATCCGGACGAGGATTTGTAGTTTTACCATGACATAAATAATTATACATCATTAAAATAAAATAATAATCCTTAAATCATATATCAATTAAGAAAACTACTCATAAAAAATATAAATCATGAAAAAATAATTACGAATACCTTGACGAGATCACGGAAAGATGAAATAATGGATTCACTTGGAAGATCAAACAAGTTCCGTTGGCAGAACGATGATGGTTGGAAGAAATTATTGTTAAATGGTATATCAATTAAGAAAACAAATCATAAAAACCATAAATCATGGATAAACAATTAAAAATACCTTAATGAGATCGTGAAAGAAGAAATAATTGATTCACGTTAAATATCAAATGAGTCTAGTTGGAGGAATGATGATGGTTCAAAGAAATGATCGTTAAATTAGGATATGTGTACAAGGAAAATATATAATTGAGATGATAAATGAAAACGCGGTATTAAAAATTTTAAGCAGCAATTGGAAATGTCGATGTCGCGATATAAAAAAATTGAAATTTCGCGTTGGCGAGATATGAAAATTATCTTTCACGTTGGTTTTATGATAACCTTCATGAAAAGATATTAAAATTTTCACTTATTTTTCACGTCGGTTATTTAATAACCGATTTTAAAAGTTATTTTTTATGTCATTTATTTAATAACCAATGTGAAAAATGTTAACAAACTTTTAGTTCATTTCCCAAGATTTGATTTGATAGGTCACGGAGCTCAAACGGAGTTACAGATTAAAAGTTATGGCATTCGGAAATTTGCCTTCCCTAAGACTCCGTTTAGAGATGATCAACTTCCGATGCTCATAACTTTTGATCTATAACTCCATTTGAGCTCTGTGACCTATCAAATCAAAGCTTGAAATATGAACCACATATTTTTAAACCTGTATCATGTCAGTTATCAAATAAACGATGTGAAAAATCAAATTGTATCTCTTTTTCACGTCAGTTATTAAATAACCGACATGAAAAAACAATTTTCATGGATCTTTCACGTCGGTTATTTAATAACCGATGTGAAAAATGTCTACTGACATGTATTTCATTTCCCAATCTTTGATTTGATAGGTCACGGAGCTCAAACGGAGTTATGAATTAAAAGTTATGGCCTTCAGAATTTGGCATTCCCTAAGACATTGTTTAGAGATGATCAACTTACGATGCCCATAACTTTTGATCCGTAAATCTGTTTGAGCTCTGAGACTTATCAAATCGAAGATCGAGAAATGAACTACATTTTTGTAAACCTTTTTCATGTCGTTTATTTAATAACCTATGTGATAAAGTCATTAAAATTAATTTTTCACGTCGGTTATTCAGAACCGACCTGACAAAGTCGGGAAAATAAATTTTTCACGTCGGTTATATAATAACCGACGTGAAAAATGAACAAAAATGGATTTTTTACATCGGTTCATATATAACCGACGTGAAAAATCAAATAAAATGTATTTTCACGTCGGTTATATAATAACTGACGTGATAAATCGATTTTTAGAGATTTTGACATCGGTTCTAAAAAACCGACGTGAAAAATGGTGACGTTAAAAATAGTTTTTATACTAGTGATTTCTAAATTAATTGTGGTTTAAATGGTGGTAAATCAGATGTTTTAAAACCTCCAATGGTTTAAAAATGGGGTTTACCCGTTTAAGAAGATGATTGAATAGTGACATTCATTTTTTTATAATTAAAATATATTAATATAATTATTAAAAACTTCAATTAATTAGCGACATGACCACACATTCTTTGCGTATAAAATTTATACCCCCTCTAGGGTAAACGCCCCATTTCAGACCCAATAGTGATATCAGATTTCTCAAAAGATGAACCGTTTGATAAATATTAATGATTTATTAATTAAAAATCAGAATAATTAATTAATTAAAATAAAAAGGGTTATTTTTGCGAGGGAGGCATCCAAACTTCCGATGCTTGCAAATGTTAAGAAGATGATTGAATAGTGACATTCATTTTTTTTATAATTAAAATATATTAATATAATTATTAAAAACTTCAATTAATTAGCGACATGACCACACATTCTTTGCGTATAAAATTTATACCCCCACTAGGGTAAACGCCCCATTTCAGACCCAATAGTGATATCAGATTTCTCAAAAGATGAACCGTTTGATAAATATTAATGATTTATTAATTAAAAATCAGAATAATTAATTAATTAAAATAAAAAGGGTTATTTTTGTGAGGGAGGCATCCAAACTTCCGATGATTGCAAATGTTATACCCCGTCTAGGATAAACCCCTCATTTTGGACCCATCGATGGTCTCATATTTCTCATACGATGCACCGTTTGGGAGATATTTAATTATTTTTAATAAATAATATATTAAATATTATTTAATAACTTTATCTCATGAGCAAGGCATCCAAATATCCAGCATTTTCGAATGTTATACCCCTCCTAGGATAAAAACCATATTTTGGGCATAACAGAGGTCTCATATTTCTCATACAACGCACCGTTTTGGAGTTATTCAATTATTTTTAATAAAAAGTGTGTGCTTAATATATTATATTTAATATTTTTATTTAGCCTTCACCAAGACTTTGCGGGCCTCAGAATATCACACTAACTCAGTGTCAAATGTAATGGCCCGGGTTCTTGGAGGTCCATTACTTAGTGAAAAAAATCTGATGTTGGGTGTTCTGGGTAGTCTGGGAAAGTTATCGAGTCTTCTCGGTGAAATTTGACCCTAACAGTAGGATTACCGGTAGCTCGGTCTACCGGTAGCCACAGCCTACCGATAGATCTATCTACCGGTAGCTCTGTCTACCAGTAGCTCGGTCTACTGGTAGCCACAGCCTACCGGTAGCTCGGTCTACCGATAGCTCGGTCTACCGGTAGCTGAAGCATACCGGTAGCTCTTGCCTACCCCCCACGGGTTTTTCCAGTAGTGCTCCCTTTTGCGCAAATCGAGTTTTAAACCCTGTTTTTACCCCTTCAAGTTTGTTTTAAAGTCCAGTAACGCCCATAAATGGCATTTAATTAAATATTTAATTAAAGTAACCTAGTGTGTGCATCGGTTTAAACTGCCCCAAAGGGAGGGGACCCTTTAATGACGTGTGGGTCCGCATGGTCAACCCACAACCCCGCTCCTTACGCGGTTTCGCATTCTTATCTCAACCGTCCCTGGCCTTTATAAAATAAAAGAGTACTCCTTGGTTTCTTCTCTCGATCACCCTCTGATCGATTCGTCTGCTCATGCTTGAGTTCCCGAAGCCCCACCCCTGCACTTTGCGCACTCCTCTGTTCCTGGAACGAGAAGATAAACTTCGATCCTTGATCAATCAAGTAGGGAATTTCTCCTTCGTCTCTCCCTTTTGTGCATCATGCGGGGTGGGCATACTTTTGATTCTGTAGAATTGGATGAACCAAACCTAAATGAAGATAATGAAGGGATTCTATAAAGAAAGGGGGGGATGTGATCGATGATGCTTCTTTTTTTTATGATCTTCTTTTCTGAATTGTGCGGGCTTACGCCTACTGAAAATCATGGTTGTTGGTGGCCTTTCTCTGTGCACTAATGAACCCTTACCTCTGGTGATGTTTAAACAGATTGTATTGTGGTTGTGAACCCTTGCTGTGTAAAGGAATTTGATTAATTACGTACATCCGACTAAATAAATTGGAAGCACCAGGATCAACCCTTTTCTATGATAACCCCGGTTAATATACAATGGAATTGAAATCATGGAGTGTGTTAAATCTTTTAAATCTGAAAATACTGGCACGGACCTACTTTGTGTTGGTGGTGGTGGTTTGGTTGTTTTCATTCACGGGATGATTGCTGGGTGATGTGGGTGGGGATGGGATCCCCTGTTGTTACGGATTCAGTGGTTATGAATTTAAGGCCGGGTGGTTACCTTGATTATATCATGAATTGGGGAGGGATCCTCTGTTGTTGAGAAACCGTTAGCTCCGGGATATTGGGTACATGGTGTTGTATCTTGGGGGTTTTCTTTGGTTCCAGTACTTCGAGGGATCTCACTTATCCCTTTATTGTTGTGACTTTACAAGAGAACCGGGTGTGAATGTTTAAGTTGATGTTGACTGTACTCTTTCCTTGGCTTGTGCTTATGCTTGCTAGTTGCCTAAGTAGGTGCAGAAACTTATTTAAACATTATTACTGAACATGAAACAAGGATGGGATAAATGGGTTTTGGTTTGGTGTGAGTTGTGACTTGGTCATGGTACTGATTATGTTCTTTAG
Source organism: Viscum album (assembly GCA_963277665.1). Lineage (NCBI taxonomy): Eukaryota > Viridiplantae > Streptophyta > Magnoliopsida > Santalales > Viscaceae > Viscum > Viscum album. The sequence continues at coordinate 410,353,668 of OY728125.1, read as the reverse complement.
GCAGGCTGAAGAAAAACCTAAACTTGGGAGAGTGCTTGTTACTTATATATATACTTGTAGTTTTTGTGTTTCTTATTCGCGCCCCACCCAAGTTGAGCACTTAGTGCCGAACACCCCCATTTCATGGGGGAGGGTGTTTTTTCCCAACACTTCCATTAGTGGCTAGTTATTAGCTCCTTTCTGCTCCCTTTCCCGGATAGCCCAAGTATCTTCGGGCAGGCTATGATGGCCTAAAGTCCATTATTATCCCAAGAACCTTCAGGCGGGGTAGTGTGGTGGTTATGGCCCAGGTGTGTGCGGGCAGGTGGTTTCCCAAGTGTCTTCGGGATGAGGCCCAGGTGTCTTCGGGCGTGGCAGTGGATCTTCTAGCCCAGGTGTCTTCGGGCGTGATGGTGGTTGTTCTGGCCTAGGTGTTTGCAGGCATGGTTACGTGAGACAGTTGTGGCCCAGGTGTTGCGGGCAGGGTTTGGCAGTGGGACTGCGTGAGGTTATGGCCCAGGTGTGTGCGGGCGGGGTGTGGCAGTGGGACTGCAGTGAGAATGGCGGGATTGGTTTGATGCGTAGGATGTCTTCAATAACCAGTGGAAAAGTGGCACGGGGTACCCAAACATCGATGTGCTTTTATTATAATTTACCTTGCTTGCGTTATTTGGTGATTGTGACCGGTGAGTGGTATGGATGAACTCCTTGATAGTGTTGGTTGTATGCTTCTCACGGGACTTTAGTATGTTCCCCCACTTGTGCACGAGAGTCTTTGGTTTTTCCCTACTGAGTATACTTGTATGCTCACCCTACGTATATAAAACTACTTTCAGGTTTCCAGGAGGACTTCAGGGATCGCGCGGGACCATACTAGCTCGGACCTTTGGGGAAGTTGCAGTTGTTGTTTTTCTTTCTTTGGTACTTTACCTCTGTAGTCACTTTGTACTTTGTGGTATTTACTTTTGGAACATGCATATGGGAATGGTTGTTTTGGCTTTTCTTTCACTTCTAGTTTTGGTGTTGTGAGATTTACTATCTTATCTCCTGATCCTATTAAAAGAAAAAGGGTAATGTCTTCCATTTAGTGAGTAATTCTATACCCTTGGCGCTGGTCGCCACTCCGGGACCTATTGAAGGCGGGTTTTGGGGGTCATTATCTCTCCTTCAACTTGAAGAAGGAAGGGCCTGGCAATCTGCTGACCCTTCCCTCCTTTTGGTGAAGGCGGGTCGTGACATCGAACTCCAAAAATATTTGATTGAAAATTCCATGATGTTAACTAACATGTAAGGTCTTTAACATTTTTATAAAAATTTCACCGATAAATCATCTTTTCCCACTTAAGATATTAAAAATTTAACACCAGAGGGTTTATGAATACCTGAAACAGTAATGGGATGTTACATTAAGGATATACCCAGTTTGGCATTTAGGCTCAGTATAGCTAAACACCTTTGGTATTATTGATGTGTTTAGTTTGGACAAAGAAACCTTTAGAAACAAAGGTATGTCACAAGACTTTTGGAATTAGTTCAACAAGTGAGAATGAACTATTCCAATGGAAAGTTAGTTTTAAAGATACTTCATAAGATTCCTTTAAGTTATTAAGGAATGTGAAAGTGAAGTATAGGCATGGTCATAAGATATGAGTTGCTTTGGATCAACATGCTGAAGAATATCTTGAACAAGCATTCATCGATCTTGATAATGTAGCATAGAGCAATTCCTAAACACAAATTACCTTATCTACATCATGACATTGATGCTAATAAGGAGGATCGATGATGAGTATTACATGTTAACATTGATCAACAAAATGTAGCATGGATCAATTCCTAAACACACATTTTATACATCAAAGTTATGATGTAGGTAGTATCAATGTTATAACCTGCAGTAACTTCCATCGTATTTTAAGATGTGCTTTGAAAATAACAGTGAAATCTCATAACTAATATGCTAACTAAAAATGAAAAATGGATATCATACAAGTCATAGTATGATGGAAATCCATTGTGTCATGGGACATGTGTTTAGATGCAATGAGTATGTTAGGATATAAACAAACATGCATCGAGCTAAACACATTGTGCGTCTATGGTAATTATCTTAACAGTTGCTTAGGATATTACATAAATATCTAAGATAGAAAAGTGATAATCAAGTGATAGACTAAATTTCTATATAAGGGTGCACATCTCTATTAGAGATAGTGGTAGATGGATTGACTTGGATTTAGTCAATGCTCGAGATGCACAAATGGTTGTCATAGGAACTAGTTCCACAAGTGCGTGTGGAAAAGGTATGTTCTAGAGACACATACAACGTAGGAAGATCAAAACCATAGTAATGGTTTTATATTCACCGCAGTTGGTGATAAATTATTCATTGTGAATAATAATTCCTACAAGTAAGCAGTAAATGGAAATAAGCTAAGATTGACAAGACCAATTCAAATTCAATAATGGATTCCATGTATCAAAGTACAAAGGAGCTTATATATTGAATACTACGATGTTTATTCAAGTGAGTTGGTACATGGGTGGTACAAGCACGATACCAATAAGGCTCAATTGGTAATACCAAGTTGGTATGCCTAAATACATTAGAATTTTACGTGTCATGGATAACTTCTAAGATCATTAAATTGGTCATTGGATGTCAAGATCAACTTTCATGGAAGGTGTCTATACAACACAACCAGAAAGGGATGATGACATCATATGATGCCAATAAGGGTTTCAAGTTACTGAAATTTAGTTCAGGATTAAAGTAAGAAACAAGATCTTAGAACATTCATTTAGAATGAATCTTTACCGTGTGTTTACTAGAGGTTAGTGGGAGCGCCATAGTTTTCCAAGATAAATATGTTCAACAACATATGGAAAAAAGATTTTGGTCTTACAGTTAGATAAGATCAGGATGAAATTTATTCTCCAGTGATTGACTTAAAGTAGCAATCTAAGTTCTAGGGAACATGATCTATCAAGGTAGATCTAAAGGTTGCTTAGACCTATTCAATCATATATATAGTGACATGGTATTGAAAAATAAAAGTTGGAACAATTCAAGATCAGCATTGTTGCCAGTGTCACATGGCATAAATCTCTCCAAGTAGACATGAAAAGGCATAGAAGATTAAGTGGGGAATTGAGTTCCATATGCTTCAGTGATGGATCAATCACATGTGCCATGATATATACAAGAACTAATATTGACAAGATATAGTTTATATTAGGCAGATATCAATTATATCTAGGAGCACTACAAGGGATACTGTCAGAACTATCACATTGTACTTCGGCAAGTACAAATGATATGTACCTGGTATGTGGAGGAGAAGGATACTAGTTATAGTGGGACACAAACTAGTCTTCATTTTTATCAATTCGATCTAGTGTTGCAGTTAGGCTAAGGTGTTGAGTGAGACAAGCTCATATAAGCCAGTGGTAGCCATACCTACAAATGTTGAGTATGTTGCAGCTTCTGAGGCATCTAAGAAGCAGTTAAATGCAACAATTTGTTCCAATTCTTAGAATCACACCTAATAAGTAAAGTATTATCATAATATAAATTATGATATTCTTACTAGCCAAGATGTCAAGTTATGACAGCGGAAAAAATGGATATACTCAGGGATACCATCTCTTTAGAAGTTTTACTCAAGGATATGAGGTCGCATATAGCAGAATGGCCACACGGCGAAAACGTGGAAGACCCAGCAACTAAAGTCATTACTCAGCAGAAACATGATCTTTATTATGTGAGTAACTAACAAGTATGGTTAGCAAGTTGGCTCTAGCGCAAGTGGGAGTGTTGAAATAGTGGGTGTCCTAAACCCAACTATGCAGTACTTTTGATTACCATATCATGCATATAGTCAGATATACATGATGTATACTTACCATTATAATGTAGATAAATATACCTCCACTATTTAATGGTAATTTACATAGATTAATTGTTGTATCAAAATGTTATAGCAGATCCTAGGCTATAATGAGAACCTCGAGATATTATGACATTAATCTTTAATAAAGATCCAATGGTCTATATACATCTTACTGACTGGACATAATAAATGTATGATTATCAGGTGTTGGGGGATCATAATCATCAAGACTTCTTCTAATTAAATTCACACTGACTGGACATAGTAGATGCATGATTATCAGGTGTTGGGGGCTCATAAGCATCGAGACTTCTTCTCATAAAATTCACACTTTGTGATCTCTAGTAGTGAGATCATGATGACAGACCCACCAATAGGAACACTACATGTTTTGGATGTTATTGGTTCTTCCTATCTACGAACATGTGTATTGGTTTCCTGACTTGAGATCATTACCAATGTGTACCATTTGATTTCATACTTTGATGCAAGGAAAAAACCATGATAATAAAACCGTAGCAAGGTAGCATGTGTTGGGTGCGTCATTGGTGGTATGATATTGGTTGAATGGTCAAGAAAGGATTTGTTGCTTCCAAGTTAATGAAGTAATATATCTCAGGCCTAGTTGATTAGGATGGTGATACCTTCATAAGTCTTTGGTCAAAGCAGTCGAAAGGTAAATCCTTCCAGTTAGATCAACAAATAATAAAGCAAGAAAAGGGTGATGACACAAGTGTGCGCCCTGCTTTATGAGATATTTAAAGTAAAAAAGATTATAGTACACTGTAAGTGTTCGTAGGTTGGTTGTCGTTGCTATAACAATCCTTTTCTCTTTAGGGGCCTTAATGGGTTATTAGACTTTGCTCTTAGTCTGTGAATACTATTCACTATTATGGAGATAAGGACCTAGAGGGTCACATACAATAGTTTATTCAAGAATCCGCCCTATTCAGTTGAATAGGTATATTGGACATGGTGGGACCCACCATGGGATCCGAGTGTTGTCCAAGTAATCGATCATCGATAATTAAATAAATTCATATTATTCAAGTTATGAATAATTGAGATTGAATTTATTTAACGTATTTTCAAGTTAACTAAATATGAGAAAATATTAATCGAATGAATATTATTTTAATATTCAGGGTTCGTTTAATATTAAGCAGGATTGCGAGTTGAGTTAATAATTCAGGTTTATCATGTAATATATTTTATATATATTACAAGTATGTGATAAAATAATAAATAATATTGATGCAGTTTAGTTCGTCATAATTATTTATTTACTAGACATTAAATAAACGGGGATCGAGGAACCCTACCAGGTATTTAGGAACTCCACTATAAATAGAGAGAGAGGCTCTCACATAATGTACTATTAATTCATTTAGAATGAGAGCTTTTCTCTCCTCCCGCGTTCTAGAGAGTGAGTCTCTCCTTATCAAGTGACGATCTAAGAACACCTTCAAGCATCGAAGGCAGAGGATCGCAGTGATCATCAGGATGTTGAAGATATCGTCGGATCACAATGCTAGCACCCAGAATTCAACAATCGGCACTCCTGAAGATTTTTGAAGCATGTGTGGATGATCTAAAGGGATCCTTCTATGGATAATTCAAGCAACGATCACCGATGATGAATCATTATCGACTGCGCCTTCAGATCTATAAAGGTATGTTTACAGTTTTTCGTGCTCTTTTAATTTATGTGAAATCCTCGAACCATACCGGGACTTGAATCGTCGGCGATTACAAGTTTCATTGTGTCGCTGATGAAAATTTTCAAATCCCCAGCCCACCGACTTCTGCTGCGGATCCCGATACCTTCATGAAATTCTTGTAAGTTCTTATGTGTATCTTCCCTTTTAAGTCCATGGAATCGTGGTAATAAGTGAATTAAACCATATTTAAGTTCAAAATTTGGTGTCTCACCTTGTATTTGAATGTATGCAAGTAGGATATCGACATCAGGCTAGATTAGTTATTTTAATGTTTGGTTATTTTCAACCATGTTATACACATAAAGTTCAGTTTCTAGTTTGGTTCCAGAAGAATAGGGGTTTAGAAAAGTCTCAAATTGCAGTGTGTCCTCCTTCAAAGGGTTGTATTGTGTGTCTCGGTGTCGCTGACATAGGATCCTCTCCGGTTCAGGTTCCAAAGGAGGTAAATCTCTCGGAGTAGATCACATTATGCACAGAACCTACACAAGAAATAAATCAGAACACAAAAAATATATGCAAAGGTAGAAGATAAAACAAATAAATATCCACAAAATTTACAAATATCTTATAAAAAACACGTACTAAAAACCGAAGCACTCCCCAGCAACGGCGTAAAAATTTGACTACATTGTCATGACACGCCAAATTGATTATGTTTTTAAAGTTGATTTATTTTAAAGGGAAAACCCTAGGTCATATCTCAAGGAGCTTTGTATGTTTTAAGTGTGTGTTTAATATTGATTACTAAGAGAGAGGGAAGTTTTGAAAACAGTTTTAAAAATAAAATGACTTAATTAAATTGTTTCATAGTTGATAAATAAAAATGGTGTTTTAATAATTATGAGAGAGGGAGGTCATTTCAAGTTTACTACATATCTTGGATAGTTTATTGTTCTAAAATTGCACATGGTTTAATGGAATTCTTTGGTTGGGGGTTGTCAATATCTTGATTACCCTCTTGACTCTTAAAACGATGCCCAAATAACCAACTCTTGACATAACAATCATGTTGTCAAGGTTTAGACCTCAAGCATCAAACAAGGTCTACCAAAGCATAATGAAATATCATGCATGTGAATGTGAGGTGTTGTCCAATCGTATCAACCCAAAATTCCCACTTGAAATCTCAACCTAATCGATGTTGAGATAACAAGTGTTTCAATTGAATAAACCAAAACAAAGCATTCAAAGAAAAAGTATGTTAAGATAAATCATAAATAAAATATTTCACACTCAAATTACACAAAACCAGTAGCATAACAAGTTTCGGAACTCCCTCCCAAGTATGTGTATCTCCCTTGAAATGATCGTCCACCATTTAACTCGCCATCAAGAGGAGGAGGAGGCTCGGGTGGAACTTCGACTTCATCCTTTACCCCCTATGAGGATAGGGGCCTCTAGAACTTCTTAGATGAGGATAGGACTTCTTTGGGTCTCCAAAATGGCAGAGATTTGCTCCTTGTTCAAACTTACAAATGGGGTTCCCAAGGTTCTCTTTTATAGGCAAAGTGGATGGCAGTTTTGGGCACCCGGGTTTAGAGAAACCACTTGGACCATGGTTTTTGGTGCGTCGACAACCTTATCCCACTTTAGATAAAAATAAAAAGTTTTTGCCCCACCTATTGAATATCTTCACCAAAATTTTGACTTCATTTGGAGGCTGACAACTCCAGATATGGCTGAAATACAAAACAGAACTTTTGACTTCATGCAGTTTCGATGTCTTAGAAATATTAGTTTGGTTGGGCCCCTTAATAGACAAATTGGGCTTAGGTGTATTCAGAAGAGTTGTATCCCAATGAATGTTTTATCATATCACCAAATTTCATCCCAACTAAATGCACAGTTCAGTTGCATTGTCTGTTTTAGTCCACTAGTGTTCTTGGAATCTTGCACATTTTGGCCCATTTTTCTTCAAGTTCATCTTGGACCCTCCAAATCACCTCCACCTATAATGAAATCATTCAAAAAAGTGAAATTTCCATTTTTACTGTGATTAACACAAAATAATTGAATCAAATATGAAGATCAATTTATTATTAAATTTGGAATTTATGATGCGAAATCAGTTTAACACAGTGATGTAAGGGTGAAAGTGAATAGTGAATCGCTACACGATCATGAACCCTAGGCGCCTCAAGGAGTTATTCAAGCCCTCGTCCTCCCTATTTTATCTGTTGGTCCCGTTGTTGGAAATCCATGGTAATCCCTTCTTCTTGGATGGTTTTCTCATGTTCTTCTTTAGGGTTTCGCTATGGTGGTGCGGTTTGGTTTGGGTTGTGTGTTTGGGATGCGTTTTGATAGTCTTTGGGTGTGGTGTAGGTTGACCAGCGGTTTCTTGTGGTGCGGTTGTGGTTGGGGGCGCTTCTTCTTCACCCCACGGTGCGCAACGAGTTGGAAAGCTTCTTTGAGGTAGGTATTCTCTCGTTTCTCTTTATGTATCATGCAAGAGGGGTTTACTTTTGTTTATCTATGGGTTATGGTTGTGCTGACTTAATCAAAGATAAAGAATTGGTTAAATTGAAATTGAAAGGGGTAAATGGGGTTTGATTCATATGCTTTTACAGCTTTGACATTATTGTGATATTGTGGATTGTACAGACTTGTGGCCTCGATGAAAATTGTGGTCGTTGGGGGATTTGTTTATGCTGGATATATGTGTTGTGATTGCTTCTTTGGTTATGATTGTTGTGATATCACCTTAAAATATAAATTGATTAACCACTTATATTTGTCTAATGAAATGGTTGCCCCAGGATTATGACTTATGTGATAACACCCCTAAAATAAAGTGAAATGTGTTAAAAGCCCCATTGTAAATTTAAAAAATAATCTTGATGTGTTTTGATTTTTAGTCATGCTTTTAGGACGATGATGTGTGGTTGGGGCATGTGGGGTTGATGGTTTGTGGGTCATGCTTTTGGGGCAGCGAGTTGGTTTGCGAGTCGTCTTTTGGGGCGGCGAGGTGGTTTGTGGGCCGTACTTTTGGGGCGATGAGGTGGTTTGTGGGTTGTGCTTCTGGGGCAGCGAATTGGTGGTTTCTTTGTGTTAGATGCCCAAGTAGTGATAGAATAAATGATTAATAATGATTGAAATTACATGGGTTGGTTTGGTTAATGGGATTAAATGGTGGGTTTTGTGGTTAAAGGTGGTTGAAGCTAAATAATGAAAAGAATGAGATGATTAAATGAAATTGGTTGGAAATGCAAATGTGGCTCGTGACTTATTGTGTGATGTTATGCATTTAGAGGTGGCAGTAAAAGTTACAGTGTTGTAAGTTGGTTGGTTTGTTTGTGAACCCATAGGTTGGGCTTGAGTGTTTGATATTATATATATACTTTTATATTCTTGTGATTTCTATACACACCTCACCCACATCGAGCACTATGTGCCGACACCCACATAGTCACGCGGGGGGTGTTTTTCCGACATATGGTGAGGAGGAAGGATGGTTGGGTACCCATGTTTTCCCGCTCTCTCTTCCAGGTGAGGTAGGTATTGCACAGGTTGTGATGGTCGGAGGTCTATTAGTGCATTAGATGGTGGTTATGATGGCCCAAGTGTTTTTGAGCGAGATATAACCGTTCTTGTGGGGAAACTTCTAGTGGGGGTTATGCATGGTAGGAGGGCACGAGGTTGAGTTCCTACATGTTCACAATATCCTACTACTCTGGTTTTGGCAGTGGTTGTGTTGTGGCCCAGGTATTTTCAGGAAAAATGTGTTGTGGCCATACTTGTGGGGTGGCGAGCCCAAGTGTCTTCGAGCAAGATGTGTTGTGGCCATGCTTGTGAGACGACGAGCCCAAGTGTCTTTAGGCAAGGTGTGTTGTGACCGTGCTTGTGGGGAAGTGTGTTATACGAAAGGGATGGGATCGCCAGAACGTACGACATTGGGTGTGAGAGAGACACACTAGTGGGAAAGTGGTACGAGGTACCCTTATCGATGTGATTCTTGTTATATTATATTACTTGGATTGTGTTATTTGGTGAGCATATCTTGGTGAGGTTGGGATGGTTAGTATACCTTTATAGGTGTTTTTTTGTTCTATTATTTTCTCATAGGTGCATTAGTATGCTTCTTTCACATGTGCACGTGAGACTTTCATTTTCCTACTGAGTATACTTGTATGCACGTCCTATATATATATAATTGTTTTCAAGTTTCCAGGAGGATTATGTGGACTGTGCTGGACATTGCTAGCTCCAGATGGTGCATCTTATCCAAGCTTACACGTAAAGAGTGTCTGATCTCATATCTCTCGTGTCTTGCTTTCTCTTGATAAAGATCACAAAGATGAGACAAAATTGTGTATGTATCCATGTCTTCATGAATCTATTGGAGATCAATAGCCATGGATTATAACATGAGGCATTGGGCATCCAATGCATCACCCACATGTTTCGAGAAAATAGATTGTTCCTCCTCACTTTCCTCCTAAGAAGGGTCAGTAGGAACTATAGACTCCAACACATAAAACTTCCGCTCTTGGCGCAGTATGATGCATAAGAGTTTGTACCACTCATGAAAGTTAACATTAATTAGGAGATTGTCTTTCTCCAATATAGATCACAGGGATAATTTTGTGGTCAAGTGACTCGCCATTTTCTACAACAAATAAAAAACAATTTTTTTGCATTTTATCTTGATTACCAAGTGTGACATAATAAATTTTATTTTATTAGTCTCCCGCTATTTTATCAAATCTCAATAGCTCTCACCATTGGATTCAAAATATCATGTATCATAGATATTCTAGTGACAAAGATAAGTATTCTCTCTTCAAGTAACTCAGATGGAGGCCTTATCAAATTACTTGAAGGTATTTAGATAGGTGGTCTTTCCAGCTGCATTAACTCATAATTTCTTGATCTGTTGAGTGGACACCTCAATACTAAAATACTGAACTTGGATTTCCTCAACACTTGTATCCAAGTCACATCAATACTTACAGAGGCAACTACTATTGATGTTAACTTGGTTAAGTTAACCCAAAACCGTCATTATAAATCCGTAACAAATAAAAGTATTTCGTTGGGGTCCAAACCAATACTTTAATCTATGGTTGCATTCTAACTCAAGTAATGGAAGGTTTTTTTGACTTAATATTTCATTGAGGGATTTTGTTTATCTTATGCATGAATATTATTTATTTTATCATTTACATGTTATTTAATTTTATGTGGATTTTACATAATTAATTAACCATGTCTGATAAAATAATTGACGCATAATCCATTTATTTTATTTTATCTTAACATGATTGTTAATTTATTTACTTTATGTGGTCATGTTTAAACATCATATAAACCATGCACCGCATAAATAAATAAATTACCATGAATTAGACAAAATAAAATAAGTGAAATGATCATGACTTTTAACTACTGATTGGTTTATCAAGAAGATTATAAACAAACCCTTGGCCCTAGGGAAAGTAACTCCTTGAGCTTAGCTTAGCTCGAGTTGCAACACTTCTCCTTTAACCTGTGTATCTCTTTGGTTGGTTTCACCTCGACTCAATCTAGAACCACCTCCACTCGCTTAAAAGATTCTTAATTTACATATGTTTACTCACTCGCATGTAAGGGGAACCAAGGGTTTAGAGTAACATAAAATAAATCATGTACAAGCATGTTCGTACATAATAAGGAAGAAGTGGTGGTATGTAGATCATCATATTTTATTTTATAATAAATTTATCACAAAATTCATGCAATAAATAATTAAATTAAATAGAAACTCAATGCATACATAGGTTGGTTAAGCTCATTATCATCCACAACATGCAACAACTATGCATTTAAACTAGTTAGCATTCATTTCAATTCATTCTTTTATTAAGATAGATTTATTGAATTAATAAATTAATAATCTTATTTATCTATCCAAATAGTCCATGAGATTCACATCCTCTAATTTTAACTAAATTAAATAAATAAATTTTTATTTAAAACTAATTAATACACAGTGTGTGGTGAAAGGGAACACAACATGCACCCTTCTGGTCAAAATTAAATTCAATCTAGAATTTAATATACACAGCATGTACGAGAGGCAACACATCGTATACCTTTCTGTATAACTCATTTCTAGAGTTCTAATTATTACACAGTGTGTATCATCACACGACGCGATGCATGACTAACATTATGTATGGTCCTCATCGTGTATTGTGTACTTACACGGCATGTATGCCAACATGGTGTGTGACAATATACATGACGTGTTGTTTTGTGGGTCAGATAGTGTAGTTTGCACGAAGTGTCTAATGGCATGTTTGTATATGCGCAATGAATACTGTTGGCGATGCCTGTGAAGTACGCGTTGTGTATGAAAATAACACACGTCATGTATTTGTAAAGTTAATGCAAAAAAAAATATTGAATTAAAGCATTTAATTCCACATGACTCACCAAAAAAACTCATCATATAATTTATGTGGAAAACCCAATCACACAGCGTGTACATGCCAGTTACACATCGTGTACTTTGGTTTAACATTAATTAATTTTTTCTTATGTGTGTTTGACTCACACGACATGTGTGTCTCAGCCTGTACCCTGCATAAGTAGGTATGAGCTACACGGTGTGTATAGTCAACTACATGTCATGTACTCCTTTATTTAACCACTTTTACAACACGCTTAGGGACTCGTTGTGTATTTTGAATGGGTAATTATGTGTTACAAAACATGCGCACCAACTATACGGAGTGTAATCACATATGGTCCATGTCGCTCGATCGATAGTTAATGCAGAGTATGTGTTTTAATTAAATGTTCGTACTTTGAACGCACGACTTCCATGATTCACACGGGGAAAAACCATGTTGGGTTACGCTGCATGTACATCGACTACATGTCGTGTGATGTTGTCAAGTTGTGTGTTGGCTGACGACCAATATGCAACGTGAAATGATGTTGTGTACTATTTTCCCACACTATGTGTCATGATTGAAGAGGTGAATCCTTGTGTGGTTGACCATGGGTACACTATGTTTACTTTTTAGTTACACACCGTATAACCATGTCACTCGGTCAAAATTTTGGCACCTCTGGAAGGGATCTTCAAGCGTTCTTCATCTGTTCTTGACCTGTTCTTGGTCATATGAAACAAAACAAACAAGTTATCTTAGATTTTGGATTAAGAAAGAAATTTTGGAAATGAAAAACTAACAAAGTAAATGTGTGATTGATAAAAAAATAATAAATAATTATAAATTAATATATAACGGTTCTAATACCACTATAAGGTTTCAAAGCATAGAGGAAACGGTTGGACCTGTTCCCAATAATGTGTTTTGTTGGTTTCTTCGGATAAATTCAAAGATTGGATGAATGCAACCCTGAAATATTCATAAATAGAGACTTTAAGCATATAATTTATAATAATAATTGTCTCACCTTGATAATTCTTTCACCATAGTTGATCAATTCGGTTAACGTTTTTGTTGTATTGTTGTTGCGATGAAGAATCCAAATCAGGATTCATCTAGTGATATCTATGCATCAAGTTGTTACTCTCACGGGTCGAGCTCCATGGTGAGCTTTTTGGGGGTTGCGGGGGACAACCCGCCCCTACTCCGGGGGTCGGAGGGCCTCGACCCAAAGTTTGGGGACTGTAGCAACTCTGACTAACTGTAGTAGAGCTAACCGGAAACACCAAAAGGGAATTATAGCAATACGGACTTTGGAATGACTATCGTGGCAGCTCAGACTTTGAAGACAACAGTATTGTAGCTCCACAAACTTCTTACCACTGGCCACTATAGCTGCTTGGATTTGGGTGGCTACAACACTGTAGTAGTGCGGAATTCCAGCCACCATTTACTGTAGCACAATGGACTTATTGTGTGGTTGGTGGCATAATAATTCGTCATCTTTATTAGCTCATTCGAGATAGGATTTCTATGTGTGAAACTCTAATCTCATTGTAATTGTACTCCTGGATCATTTAGTGAAGTGATTCTGCCTCTCTGTGGATGTAGGGATTTTTACCAAACCACATAAATATTTGGTTGTGTCCATCTTCTTATTATTCTTTTATTTCTTTATTTTCTTCATCCACAGACCTTTGTCGCGTGACTCCCGATGTCTCTGCAACAACGGGTATCAAAGGTTGACTTCGAGATTCTCGAATTAAATGTTGGCTATGGAATAAGGAAAGGTGAAGATTGATTACTTCAATGGAACTGAATTTGGTTATTGGAGGATGTAGATTGAGGATTATCTTTATCGGAAAAAGATGCACTTACTGATTTTGGGTCTAAAGCCAATAGACATGAAGCAGACGGAGTGGGAGCTTCTGGATTGATAGGTTATGGGAGTTTTTCACCTTACATTGGCCAAAAACTTAGCATTCAACATCAGAGAGGATAAGACGATGGTTGGGCTAATGAAATCTCCCGTGAATGTGTACGAGAAGCCTTCAGCGTCAAACAAAGTGTACCTAATGTTACGATTATTCAATCTGAAAATCGTTGAAGGGATGATTTTTATAGATCACGTCAATGAATTCAATATCATCATAAGTCAGTTGACATCGGTGGAAATTGTGCTTGACGGTGAGGTATGTGCATTGGTTTTACTGTCTTCATTACCTGACAGTTGGAAGCAACTATAACAGTTGTGAGCAGTTCTTCAGAGAATACAAAGCTAATTTTGAAGGATGTTCAGGACCTGATCCTCAATGAGGATATTCGAAGAGAATCATCAAGATTCTCTTGTTATACTTTAAATGTGGAAAGAAGAGGAAGATATGCATAGCGAGATAATCGCAGAGGACGATCAAAGTCAAGAGGAAAGAGCTGAGACAATGCAAGGGGGGATGGTCCTACCTGCTAGATTTGCGGGAAGAAAAGACTTGTCAAGGAGTGTAGAGGAAAAAAAGTCACCTGAAACTAATGCAACAAACATGACGGCTGGAGGAATTGATGATATGTTGTTGATCGTTGATATCCCAATGGAGTAATGGATTTTAAACTTAGGGGCATCTTTTAATTCCATGACAGAGAATGGTTTCCTGGACAATTATGTTTCTAGAAATTTTGGCAAGGTACATCTTGCTGATAATGAACCCTTACAGATTGTGGGGAATGGTGATGCATGGGTCAAGGCCAACAGTGAGAGTTTTCTAATTCTGGAAAACATAAGGTATATCCCTAGTTTAAGAAGAAATTTTATTTTTTTGGACAACTTGATTATGAAAGTTTTAGTACCACGTTCACTGGTGGTGCATGGAAGATCACCAAAAGAGCTATGGTCATAGCTCAGGGAGCAAAGAATGGTACCCAGTACAACATGACAGAAACTTACATGGACATGGTTGCATCAATAAATGTTGTCGGAGATTCACAACTATGGAACTACAGGCTAGGCCACATGAGTGAGAAGGGGATGAAGGTGTAACAAAAGGAAAACTACTGGAGATGAAGTTAGTGGATGTTGGCCTTTGTGAAGATTGTATCTTCGAAAAGTAGAAGAATGTGTCTTTTACGAAAGGAGGCAGAACACCGAAGGCTGGGAAGCTAGACCCTGTGCACAATGATGTTTGGGGGCCAACACCAGTACATTCCCTTGGAGGGCCGCAATATTATGTGACATTTATTGACAACTCAACAAGGTATGGGTTTATTTTCTAAAAAGAAAATAAGATGTGTTTAAGGTGTTTCAGAAGTGGAATACCATGGTGAAGAATGAGTCAGGATCAAAGCTGAAATGTTTGAGGTCTCATAATGGTGAGGAGTTAGAAGTAATGAGTTCATGGAATTCTGTTCAAATAATGGAATTCAGTGGGAGAAGAATCTTCTAGGTACACCAAAACAGAATGGTGTAGCAGAAAGGATGAATAGGACATTGAATGAACGTGTTGGGAGTATGAGGTTACACTTAGGGTTACCCAATACCTTCTAAGCTGATGCAGTGAACATGGTAGTATATCTCATCAACGGGAGTCCATCTGTACCAATGGGAGAATGTCCACCCAATGAGCTTTGGTCTCGTAAGGAGGTAAGACTTTCATTTATGAGTCTTTGTTTGGCATATGTTCATATTGATGCTGATGCAAAGGACAAGCTTCATGCTAATTACAAACCATGTTTCTTTATTGGCTATGGTGCTGAGGAGTTTGGTTACTGCTTTTGGGATGATCTCAATAAGATGGTCATCATGAGTTAGAAAGTGGTATTTAATGAAGATGCCACATACAAGGACTGTCATGCAATTCAAATTGATAATGGGAATAAAGAATCAGAGTGTCATGAGCAAGTAGAGCTTGAATGTGTGTCTGATCGTGTGATGTCAAAACCAATAGAGTTGAGGAAATCAACAAGGGTAAGAATGTATGTGCAGAGGTATTCACCATCCTTATCTTATTTGTTATTAACTGAAAGTGGAGAACCAGAATGTTTTGAAGATGCAATGCAGTTGAAGGTGTCGAGCAAGTGGGAGTTGTCTATGAAGGAGGATATTTCCCCATTGCATGATAACAACACTTGGGATTTAACACCTCTACCACAAGGAATGAAAGCATCATAGAACAAATGAGTATATCGAGTCAAGGAAGAACATGATGGAAAGAGGAGGTATAAAGCAAGGTTGGCAGTGAAAGGTTTTCAATGGAAGGAATGAGTGTATTTCACTGAAATTTTCTCACTTGTAGTGAATCTTACCGCCATTTAGGTGATTCTCAACATTGTGGCATTAGAAGACTTACATCTTGAGCAATTTGATGTCAAGAATGTCTTCCTTCATGGATATCTGGAGGAGTACATCTATATACAACAGCCAGAGGGATATGATGAGTCTAGGAAGGAAGACCTGGTGTGAAAACTCCAACTTATATGGGTTGAAGCAGGCACCCAAATAGTGAAACAAAAATTTTGATGCATTCATGACTAAAAATGTAAACAAACGATGTGGAATGGATCAATGTTGCTACATCAAGTCTTTTGGTGGTGGATATATTATATTACTTCTAAATATAGATGACATGCTCATTGCAAGATCATGTATGCAGAGGATTGATGAGCTGAAAGGGCAGCTGGTTGAGGAGTTCAAGATGAAAGATCTTGGAGAAACTGGTAAGATTTTGGGGATGAAGATCAAGAGAGACCGCACAGCTGGAAGTTTGATGTTATCACAGGTTGACTACATTGGAAAGATTCTAAGAATATTTGGTATGCTGAAAGAAAATCCAGTCTCTATTCCCTTGGAAAACCATTTCAAATTATCAAAGGATCAATCATTGAATATGGAAGAAGATTTTGAGTACATGGAAAAGGTTCCATACACATCAGTTTTTGGAATCCTGATGTATGTCATGGTCTGTACTCGACCAGACACTGCTCATGCAGTGAGAATTGTGAACAGGTACTTGCCTAACCCTGGAAAACAACATTGAGAAGTTGTGAAGTGGATACTAAGGTATTTGAAGGGAATAAAATAAGTATATTTGTGCTTCGGGAAATGAAATTCTTTACAGGGGTATGTGGATGCTGGCCTTGGAGGTGATGTCAACAGTAGGAGTATCACATGCTATGTATTTACCTATAGAGGAACTGCAATGAGCTGGATATCTCAACTACAGAAGGTGGTGGATTTATCCACCACAAAGGCATAATAAGTTACTGTAACGAAAGCTGGAAAGGAGATGATTTGGTTGAAAAACTTCTTGGATGAGCTAGGTAGAAAGTGGGAAGAAAATGTATTGCACTTTGATGGACAAAGTGTTGTACATCTTGAAAAGAACTCAATGTTTCATGATCATACGAAACATATTCAGTTGAAGTATCATTTTATCAGAGGCTTGATACAGAATGAGTTGGTGACATTACAGAAGATTCGTGGAACAAACAATCTGGCAGACATGTTGACGAAGCCGATGGTAATACAGAAGTTGAGGTAATGTTGTGCCTCTATTTTTCTTCACTGGCGAAGGATGAGAGGCGGAATATGGGAGAACACTTTTGGAGCACAAAAGGGAAAACAGTTGGTATTTGGGAGAACACTTTTGTAGCACACAAAAGGGAAAACAACTAGTATTTCATGAAACATCATCTTGAAATTGAAGTGGTGAATGGAAAGCACACATAGAAGAGTGAAGAATATGAGGAACTCAGATTGAGTAAGTTGTCTAAGTCAGTTGCATCAAATCATGTCAGTTTAGCAGATCAAGATCCAAATGGGAGATTGTTGGATTGGCGTAGCCCGATCCGTTTTGGATGATGTTGGGCCAAAAGTTCAAACTATGAGGACCCCGCCCCGGAACACCCGGAGTCAGTGCCTCCAGAACATGATGTGTCAGTTTAAACAAAAAACATGCACTAAATAAATTACACATCATGTCCCTTCCAAAGTATCGAATTCAGTTCGGGTTCTAGGAAACCAGCTACTTCTGCCATACTTCCTTTGCTCAAACTGAAACCTAAATTTTAAAAAAAATGTAGGGTGAGCATACAAATGCCCAGTAAGGGTTTTTAAAACACTTAAATAAATTCCCCTTTTTAAAACAACAATCTCTGAAGCAATATTAAAAAAAATTCTTAAGAGGAAAACATTATCAATATTTTCATAGGTTACTTGCAAACATTTTTTCGAAAGACCCCTTTTAGACAAGATAATTGTTCTTACATAAAGACTTCAAATAAAACATGAATCAGAGTGTGCATATGTACATAAGAAATTCATTAGATGTGTATAATTCATAAACTAATCAATCAAACTTTAAAAGCATAGTTGTAAACATAAGCACATCATGAATCATTGTCATTTAAAAGAAATTATTATAACTGTAATATTAGATACCATTTCCTTGCATAACATGCCATTTGCATACATAATTATTCTTTATACCATCATTATCATTATCATAGAAGATCCTTAGACAAGGGTTATTCTATTAGTCGAACGATCCCTTGGTTGATCATTTATCATTACATAATGAGGGAATGTATAATGCCGGACTTTGTCAAGGCCTTGCACCAAGACCGTACAGGTAGAAACCCAACATAATTGTGGTCAACTACCACACATAGTTGTGAACAAAGCTAGCATCATGTTCACACATCATTTCACTTAACCCATGAGACTTCATCACTTTACCCAATGCATTGGAGCGCTGTATAATTCTGGCTGCACCCGTCACATCATTTTGATACCAATGCATTCCTCATATGTCTTGGCATGGTCTCATCTTCATAGTGTTCATATTACAATCACTTAATTTAATTGAATTATTCATTGAGTTCAAAAGAACTAGATTAGTTAGTTCCAGATTTAACAATGATGTGTAGGAACTAAAACAACATACCCCTACACATGTAATAAGAATTAGTTCACATAAAATGACAGGTTATCACATGAAATAACAACACTTGCATTAAACTCTTAGGAACGTGACCCTTTTTCTAAAACCATGTCTACATTCTTTGACATTGGGATACTCATTTAATCCAAGAAAGGTAAAAAATATTAAATCATAAACTATAAATGATCCAAAGCATTTCTTGTGAAAATTGGGAAAATACAAAGTGTGAGTTATTTCTTAGAGAAATGTTCATGCATAAAATAAATAATTAAACATATGTACTTATGCATGAATGTATATTTATACTTGAACATGAAAACTCTTATACCACTTGCTTGAGAATTAAAGTTCGAAATACAAGTACGTATTTATGTGGATTTGAAAATCATGGAAAAACCATATATATATACTTATATATGTACACAAGGTTTTTTCTTGAAATCTTTCATAACCCAAACAAGACTAAATAGATTCTTGCAACCGTTATATTCCTTATAATCATGTTTTAAACCAATAAGGATAGTTTTTTTTGTGAAAGTTCAGTCGTTACCAAAATTATCAGTGTGTGTGTGTGTGTGTGTAAATATATATATATATATATACTTTAACACATAACCACAAGTACATGAATTATATTTAAGGGTACACAAAAAAAAGTGATAAATTAGAACCCTTGCATGTTGTTTCATGTATCAAAAAGAAATTCTGGAAAACAAAAGATCACTCATCAAAGTTCATAAACCCAAAATATTTTATATGAAAAAACCATATAAGATTTCAAAATTTCAAAATAGGTTGGTATAAACTTATATAATCCGTGAAACGTTGAAATGGACAAGAAGGATTTTTCATCTTTGAAGCATAAACTCCTTTCATGTGTAATATACTCAAAATATGTTTTGATAATCCACATGAATTAAGGTTTAGAATAAACTGAATATATTCATATATATATATAGAGAGAGAGAGAGATCTATATATACTTAAGAATGTCGGATTTTTACAAAAAGAAAACATAGCAAAAAAAATTATCCCTTACCTTGGTCCGAGGAGGAGGAGAGCTCAAGGAAGGTTAACTGAAGTTCACTGGAGGTTCAAGTTGGGGAAGAGCTGGGGGATCCTTGGGTGTGCCTCAGGTGTGTATATATATATATATATATATTTAAACCAATCTTATACTGATTATTTTAATACAAGTTGTAAGGGATCCGAGGCCAAAATGGCTTATTAAAAGACTGGGGAAGTCGGTCTTTGTGGAAAACACTTGAAAAGAGGGGGAACAGCTAGGTCACGGTCGCAGAAAAATGAAGAGAAGAGGAAGACAGGTTGCTGGCCTGGCACAGGCGGAAAAAGAAGAAGACGGTGCGAGAGAAGAAAAATGAAGAAAGAATGAACAGTGAGGATTAAACGCGAAGCAGATCAGATGGTGGAGGAGTAACAGCGTGTTAAAAAAAATGAACGACTTTGATTTGATCATAAGAGATCCAATGGATCAGGGCGATGTAGTGTTTAAAAAACACTCAGACGGTTGTGATTAGATCTCGCCCGATCCGACGGCGTATAAAAACATGGATGTTTTACCACGGCTGTTGGGAGTTGAGGCTCGGACCGAGATGGATGGCCCTGATCGTGCGTGATGCGATCCAACGGTTGAGATCAGATCCAGGTTGAAAAATGTTGTCCAACATCGAATTGGGGAGGCGTGTGTGGCTTCCTTATAAGCCCGAGGCTCTGATGCTCAACTTAGAAATCACAGCACAAACAAGGGATCTTTACACACGGGCTTCTGCCCCTCGTAGGCCTCGGCCTACCTATGCCTTGTCACGGCCTTGTGCCCGCAGTGGCGCGCTCATGCGCTCCTGCTCCTGTGCGCCCTTCGAGGAACCTATGCCCATGCTTTGGCCGACCTTGGCTTGGGCTGAGGGCTTGGCTCAACCACTTAGTGTGAGCTACCTCCCTTTACCCAGCTATAAAGTGCTGGCCCTAGCGGACCTATTTTTATAAAATCCCACATTCAAAAATATAAAGTCTTAAAGAAGAAGAAAAAAATACATTAATTATAACTATATAGAATTTTTTTAAACATGGGTTTTGTTAAACATTAGAAGGTTAATGAATATAAATTAGACTTTGTCTTATTTAAAAGTATTTCTAAAATTATTTATAAACACTAAACCTTTAACATACAAAGTTGTAAATCTGAAAGCTGTAAATTCTTATACTAGTATTATAGAATTCAAAACTTGGTTTAATAAAAAACATAGTTTAATTAGAATAGTTTAAAATACTATTTAAAAAATGAAAATATTTTCAAGGTGCTTTTAATTCCTTAACACATTCCAAAATCACTTAAGTGTATTCAAACTATTTCACCATGACCTTTTAAAGTTCATGATTAGGGGTGGTTTTATAATTTTTCAATTCGTAACTTAATTATTTGGAGAACTAAATTATACTCATATGTTTTTTATTAATTCTCCAAAAGGCCAATGACTATAATTATAGCTGTTGGAATCCAACAGTTGCCCAAGGCAATGGTAAAGTTGTTGCCTTATATAAAACCATGCCTTAGGGTGTCCTAAATTCAAGGCAATTGAAGAAGATGGTGCTTGCTATACCCCTGATGCTCAGTACGGTTTTCATGATCACGGTGGTGATGTTCTTTGTTTTGACTGACCCAAGGGATCTCCTTTATTTATTAGGCATCATTGTTGTATTTAGGGGTCTTCATGTGGCTTTGATAGGGTTTTTAGTATGTATATTTGGTTAGCATGATTACCCTTTTGATCTCGGTGTATTGTAAACACTACGGTGTTCTTATTTAAATGAAAATACTTGTGTCCATTTTGTGTGTTTTACTCAGTTTCATAATAAAGTACATTAAAACCATATTATTACTTTTTTATGAGAAAGATTTTTTGTTTGGTTATTATGAAATTCAAACAAAATGAACACATAAAATTATCAATACTTGAGGTTCAAGTTTCGGGGTGTTACATTATCCCCCCCCCCCAAAGAATTGCGTCCTCGCAATTCATTCTACAAAACCACATAAAAAAAGACTCTCACACACTTCACCACATCCTCCATTATAGAGGGTCCCCCTGTATGGCTAGGTGAATTCCCAGGTTGATGTTCAACTCTTTAGCTTCTCTGGACCAAACACACTTCAGACAGTATGGGTTGAACTCAGGCCGCATACACTTGGACTTACAAAGGGAGGCTATTATGGTGGAAAGTTTGGAGATGTCCATATGGACCAACTCTTGAAGAATTCGTCGAGTTGCCTCTCAATTGAGGGCATCTAAGTCATAGACATTGTCGTATAAGTTGAAACTGAGGAGTTGGTACATGTAGGTTGTGTAAAGGTTTCCCTCCAAATAAGCCTCTTGAAATATTACTCTAACTGTGAAGTTACGGCCTAGAGAAAACATAGGAAAAACCCTTCGTGGTATTTTCCCCTCCACCTGTACTCGGCTAGTTGGATCGTGGCTATTCGGTGGTATATGTAAGCATTCTCCTGACAGGAGCGGAGGATGTCCAGACTATTTAAAACTTTGTAAAGTTGCTTGCACGTTCTTCACAAATTTGTGAAGGGTAGGTACTCTTCTTCACAGGTTTTGACCAAGATGGTCTCTAGTATCTCAGTAGGGAGTGATAAGATGTGAGTCTGTCCTTCCATCTGAAAATTTTTATGAAATTTCAATTGTTGAAACCCATCCAAAAGTATAAACAAGGTAAAGATAATAGAAAGAGGAGATAACAAAATGTATTCTCTTATAACCACTGGTATATAAAAAGAGAAATTCTAATGGTTTCCGCAATTCCCTAGTACACGAATCCTCAAAACTAGTTCAAAACTTTCGATCTCCCTGAACCATATGCAACCCGAGCAGTCGGGTTCGATATCGTGGGTGCGCTTGTGTTGTCTCCAGAGTCTGGCATGTTGTGTGTATAGCTGAGAGACATCAGTATGTACTTGATTTCTGTATACATAATGAGAGGATTCATATTCAAGGATGTCAAAGTCCATTACCTGACCATAATGGCCATAGGACAAGACTTGACACATATACGTTGCGCGAAGGTCTCCCACTGCTGCAGCTTCTTGGAAGGTCGTGAGGGATGGGATGCCTTCCGCAACGGTGAAGCATCTAAAAAGTCCCTCGTAGTATCTTCCCCGTCGTACTTAGGATGGAAATTAGGCTTGCATCATAAAGATGTAATCCAGACCCGCTCTTCGGTGGATTTGAAGTACTCGAGGAGAGTTGGATACATCATAGAGGTGTTTACATGTCATTCAGATATGGGCATAGTTTATAAATTTTTCATGATTGGCTATGGAAATTATGTTTTCTAGGGCTTCTATCGGAAGAGAAAAAAGATTAATACCCTCATTTTCCATCTAAAAATTAAGAAAAACTCATATTTAGTAATGCTTAAGTGAATTTCTCTTTGTTTCAATTCTGGTTTTCCAGAGTTATCCAAACCAAATCCTCTTATACCAACTGTGAGGACCCCGCCCCGGAACACCCATATCTGGTGCCTCCAGAACATGATGTGTCAGTTTAAACAAAAAACATGCATTGAATAAATTACACATCATGTCCCTTCCAGATGATCGAATTCGGTTCGGGTTCTGGGAAACCGGCTAATTCTGTCATACTTCCTTTGCTCAAACTGAAACCTGAAAAATTTAAAAAAACATAGGGTGAGCATACGAATGCCCAGTAAGGGTTTTTAAAACACCTAAAGAAATTCCCCTTTTTAAAACAACAATATTTGAAGCAATCTTAAAACGTTTTCTTAAGAGGAAAACATTATCAATATTTTCATAGGTTACTTGCAAACATTTTTCCGAATGACCCCTTTTAGACAAGATAATTGTGCTTACATAAAGACTTTAAATAAAACATGAATCAGAGTGCGCATATGTATATAAGAAATGCATGAGATGTGCATAATTCATAAACTGATCAATCCAACTTTAAAAGCATAGTTGTAAACATAAGCACATCATGAATCATTGGCATTTAAAAGAAATTCATATAACTGTAACATTAGATACCCTTTCCTTGCATAACATGCCATTTGCATACATAATTATTCTTTATACCTTCATTACCATTATCATAGAAGATCCTTAGAAAAAGGTTATTCTATTAGTTGAACGATCCCTTGGTTGATCATTTACCATTACATAATGAGGGAATGTATAATGTCGGACTTTTTCAAGGCCTTGTGCCAAGACCGTATGGGTAGAAACCCAATATAATTGTGGTCAACTACCACACATAGTTGTGAACAAAGCTAGCATCATGTTCACACATCATTTCACTTAATTCATGAGACCTCATCACTTTACCCAATGCATTGGTGCGCTGTATAATTCTGGGCGCACCCGTCACATCATTTTAAGTCCAATACATTTCTCATATGTCTTAGTGTGGTCTCATCTTCGTAGTGTTCATATTACATAGAAAACTTACATTCTTGATCCATAATCATTTGCATGCATTCACTTACTTTAATTGAATTATGCATTGACTGCAAAAGAACTAGATTTGTTAGTTCCAGATTTAACAATGATGTGCAGGAACTAAAACAGCATACCCCTACACATGTAGTAAGAATTAGTTCACATAAAATGATAGGTTATCACATGAAATAACAACACTTGCATTAAACTCTTAGGAACATGACCCTTTTTTTATAACCATGTCTACATGTTTTGACATTGGGATACTCATTTAATCCAAGAAAGGTGAAAAAGATTAAATCATAAACTATAAATGATCCAAAGCATTTCTTGTGACAATTGGGAAAATACAAAGTGTGGGTTATTTCTTAGAGAAATGTTCATGCATAAAAGAAATAATTAAACATATGTACTTATGCATAAATGTATATTTATACTTGAACATGAAAACTATTATACCACTTGCTTGAGAATTAAAGTTTGAAATACAAGTACGTATTTATGTGGATTTGAAAATCATGGAAAAACCATATATATATACTTATATATGTACACAAGGTGTCTGCTTGAAATCTTTCATAACCCAAACAAGACTAAATAGATTCTTGCAACCGTTATATTCCTCGTAATCATGTTTTAAACCAATAAGGATAGTTTTTTTTGTGAAAGTTCAGTCGTTACCAAACTTATATATATATATATATATATATATATATACACACACTTTAATACATAACCACAAGTACATGAATTATATTTAAGGGTACACAAAAAAACGTGATAGATTAGAACCTTTGCGTGTTGTTTCATGTATCAAAAAGAAAACAATTCTTGAAAACAAAAGATCACTCATCAAAGTTCATAAACCCGAAATAGTTTATATGAAGAAACCATATAAGATTTCAAAATTTCAAAATAGGTTGGGACAAACTATATAATCTGTGAAACGTTGAAATGGACAAGAAGGATTTTTCATCTTTGAAGCATAAACTCCTTTCATTTGTAATATACTCAAAATATGTTTTGATAATCCACGTGAATTAAGGTTTAGAATAAACTAAATATATTCATATATATATATATATAGAGAGAGAGAGAGATCCATATATATGTAAGAATATATGAGTTTTACAAAAATAAAATATAGCAAAAAATTAATCCTTTACCTTGGTCCAAGGAGGAGGAGAGCTCAAGGAGGGTTAACTGAAGTTCACTGGAGGTTCGAGTTGGGGAAGAGTCGGGGGATCCTTGGGTGTGCCTCAGGTGTGTGTATATATATATTTTTTAAACCAATCCTATACTAATTATTTTAATGCAAGTTGTAAGGGATCTGTGGCCAAAATGGCTTATTAAAAGATAGGGGAAATCGGTCTTTGTGGAAGACGTGTGAAAAGAGGGGGAACAGCTGGGTCATGGTCACGGAAAAACGAAGAGAAGAGAAAGACAGGGTACTGGCCTGGCGTAGGCGGAAAAGGAAGAAGACGGTGCGAGAGAAGAAAAATGAAGAAAGAATGAACGGTGAGGATTAAACGCGGAGAAGATCAGACGGTGGAGGAGTAACCATGTGTTTAAAAAAATGAACGGATTTGATTTGATCATAAGAGATCCAACAGCTCAAGGCAACACGGTGTTTAAAAAAACACTCAGACGGTTGCGATTAGATCTCGCCCGATCCGACGGCGTATAAAAATGCGGATGTTTTACTACGGCTGCTGGGAGTCGAGGACCGGACCGAGATGGACGGCCCTGATCACGCGTGATGCGATCCAATGGTCGAGATCAAATCCAGGTTGAAAAATTCTGTCCCACATCAAATCGGGGAGGCGCGCGCGACTTCCTTATAAACCCGAGGCTCCGATGCTCAACTCAGAAATCACAGCACACACAAGGGAGCCTTACACACGGGCTCCTGCCCCCCGTAGGCCTCGGCCTACCTATGCCTCACTGCGACCTCATGCTCCCGTGCGCCCTTCAGGTAACCTATGCACATGCTCGGGCCGGCCTTGGCTTGGGCTGAGGGCTAGGCTCAGCCACTTAGTGTGAGTTGCCTCCCTCGACCCAACTATAAAGGACTAGCCCTAGCGGGCCTATTTTTATAAAAGCCCACATTCAAAAATATAGTCTTAAAAAAGAAAAAAAATACATTTATTATAACTATAGAGAAATTATTATTATTTTTTAAAACATTACTTTTTTTAAACATTAGAAGGTTAATGAATACAAATTAGACTTTGTCTTAGTTAAAAGTATTTCTAAAATTATTTATAAACACTAAACCTTTAACATACAAAGTTGTAAATTTGAAAACTGGAAATTCTTATACTAGTATTATAGAATTCAAAACTTGGTTTAATAAAAAACATAGTTTAATTAGAATAGTTTAAAATGTTGTTTAAGAAATGAAAATATTTGTAAGGTGTTTTGAATTCCTTAACAAATTCCAAAATCACTTAAGTGTAATTCAATCTATTTCACCATGTCCTTTTAAAGTTAATGATTAGGGGTGGTTTTATAATTTTTCAATTCATAACTTAATTGTTTGGAGAACTAAATTATACTCATATGTTTTTTATTAATTCTCCAAATGGCCAACGACTATAATTATAGTTGTTGGAATCCAACGGTCACCTAAGGCAACGGTCAAGTTGTTGCCTTATATAAAACCATGCCTTCGGGTGTCCTAAATTCAAGGCGGTTGAAGAAGATGGTGCTTGCTATACCCCTGATGCTCAGTACGGTTTCCATGATCACGGTGGTGTTGTACTTTGTTTCGACTGACTCGAGGGGTCTCCTTTATTTACTGTGCCTCATTATTGTATTTGAGGGTCTTCCCGTGGCTTTGATAGGGTTTTTAGTAGGTAGAGGAGAAAGGGGGTTGGATGATATAACATCCCATTAATATCATAACATTCCAATATATGTATGATACTGGAGTTACCATACCATTTGGACAAAGATAGATGGAGAGAGAATAAGAAAATAACTTGAAATTGAAAGGGAATTAAAGGAGAAGAGGGAGAGAAATTACCTCTTGAATCCTCCTCTTGAGATTCTCCTTAAAGGGCCTAAGCTTGGTCTTTTGATGAGACCAGAAGTTCGTGGACGTGGGGGAGGTGCTAGGGAAGATTCTTGGGTAGAGTTTAGACAAGGCTTGAAACTTGAGAGGTGTGAGGGAATGAGGGAATGAGGGAGTGAAGGGTGGTATTTATAGTGGAGGGGAGAGGGGTTTTCTCAATATAAAATTCATTAATTTATTATTTCTCCACAAGACAATAAATAATGAGTCTTCCATGACCAAGAATAGTAATTTTATAATGTAATCCCGAACCAAGTGGGCTTACATTAGCAGAACATCACACATGACTCTATAATTAGCTTATTTAGCTTTTTTTTGTAAATTACGGTATTTCACTATTCATCAAAAATTCAAGTATTTCAGAAAAATCCCAAAATTTTACCACAACCATTTTTCGACGTGTAGAATCCAAAAATGATGTCCTTTTTTCAAAAATAATTTTCTAAATATGATTAATTTAATATTGAATTAAAATCAAAATTTACTTGAAAAATACAGTTTTTAAAATTAAAACTGATTTTATAATGCTTTCAAAAATTATGTAGGGTCTTATAAAATTGTCTAAAAACATAAGACATAGATTTTTTAATTTATGAACACATTTTAAGAAAATAAATTTTCTTTTAAATTAATTAATTAATTATAATTATAATTATTTATTTATGACTCACAAAAATACCAAAACGTTTACTATGGTCAAATTGTCACTTTCTAAGATGCCTAAATTTTATTTAATTATTCATGGGTAAGGTTACTCTTATTTTGGTTGATTTACTATTCATAAGGGTCATACTACTATTTATAAGGGTAGGTTACTATTCACCAAAAATTAAGTTTTTCTTATTGGACCCCAAAAATCATCTCGAACACAACCGCGTATGTCGAATTTTCAAAATTCCAAACACAGAAGTGAAAAACTTATGTTTAAGGGTCACTTAGCACTTATTAGTTCATTATGTTGT
This sequence comes from Viscum album, assembly GCA_963277665.1. Taxonomy (NCBI): domain Eukaryota; kingdom Viridiplantae; phylum Streptophyta; class Magnoliopsida; order Santalales; family Viscaceae; genus Viscum; species Viscum album. Next base: position 410,325,252 of record OY728125.1, on the reverse strand, counting down.
GTTTTCATGTGATTTGATGACATAATTATAAGAAGGGAATTTCCATTGAAAAACTTTGGGTCGTTATCATATTGTGCACCAGGTCGCAACTCTTAAGGGTCAAGCTCTATGGTGAGCTTGTTGGGGGTTGTAGGGGCAATGCGCCCCTGTTTCAAGGGTCCGGGGGCCGAAGACCCACAACCCAAATGTTGGGAAATTGTAACAACTTTGAATGGTTTGTAGCAGAGTTGGACGGGAGACACTGACAGAGCACTGTAGCAGTGCGGACTTTGGCACGGCTACTGTAGCAGCTCGGACTTTGGAGACAGTGGTATTGTAGCTCCACGGATTTCTTGCCACCGGCCACTATAGCAGCTTGGACTTGGGTGTTCGTAGCACTGTAGTAGTACGGACTTCCAGCCATTTTTCATTGTAGCACAGTGGACTTACTGTGTTGTTGGTGGCACAATACTTTTTCATCTTTATTAGCTCATTAAAGCTAGGGTTTCTATGTGTGAAACTGTGATCTCCTTGTAATTGTGCTCCCATATTTTTTAGTGAAATAATTTTGCCTCTCTGTGGATGTATGGATTTTTTCCGAACCATGTAAATCATTATGTTTGTGTTTTTCTTCTTCTTCATTTGTTTCCATCTTTTCTTTATCTACAAACCTCTGTCGTGCGAATCCCGATGTTTCCACAACATTAAGAGGGAGGGGGTCGTCTATTGTTCTTGAGAGGTTTTCTCTGGGACTTTGAGAGAGTTCTCTTGAGGAAATACTGGTGTGCACGACAACTCTCACATTTCCTTAGAAATGATATAAGTTGGGTTGCATACAAAGGATTTTACAATTGATAATTAGAAGGTCAATTTCATTTTTCACCGCGGAACACAACATAAGGAAAGAAAACTGCAGTAAACACGTAGGCCCGGAGGCTTGACCCCACGACCTACCCTTCACCCCCTAAACTCAAACCACCCCACAACCAATGGTGGGGAAAGAATAATAATAATAATAACAATTATAATAAGGTCGATTGCAACGTGTTGACTGGGATCATGACGCAATGTTTGGGTGCTCGACTTGGGCCTTCAGGTCACTTCTTTCGGTTTTTATGCCATTGGGTTTGCGGACCATCTTAATATCATGGATCTTCGTGCCACTGGGCCTTCTGGTCATGTTAAGGGTCAACTCTCAACCCTGTTCAAAATAGGACTTTCCTTTTTTAATAAAAAGGGGGGTATCTCCTCCTACCTGTTTAAAAATAATAATAATAATAATAATAAAAATAATAATAATAAAAGATCAATAACAATAATAAGAATAATAAGAACAATAAGAACAACAGTAAGAATAAGAATATAATGATAAGGATGATGATGATGATAAGTATAATAATAAGAACAATAATAAGAATAAGAATAAGAATAAGGAGAATAAGAATAAGAATAAGAATAAAGAAACACACACACACCCGCAGACTATAAGGATAAATCATAGCCCCCTGGATAACTCATTCAACCAACCATTTTATTACAAAAAGTGGCCTGAAGGCCCAGTGAGCTTGAAACACATTACATGACCCAAAGGCCCAATGTTGTGTCAGCGTCGAACTGGATCGGCCCCCCATGCCTATATCAGCTTGCACCACCGTTATCTTGTATCACTACCCGCCTGCGTCACCACCCATAAATCCCCCCAGGGGCTGCTAGGAATCAAACCCTACTAATCATTGGAATTGGAATTGTTTTTGTTTTTGTTGTTTTTATTGTTATCTTCTTTTTCTGTTTGTTCTTCTTATTCTTATTCTTGTTCATCTTTTCATTCTTATTCTTCTTAACGGATATTTAAATATTATTTATTAAATAATTAAATCAATGTTTATTTAAATGATATTAAATAAAATATATCATTTCTATTGGGTCCTTTATTCGGCCCGTCAATCCATATTGGCATTTATTGAACATTGAATAATAAATATTTATATTAAATAAATATTTTTATTTATTTATTATAGGTACGAGAATTACAAATAAATCAAACACACACGCGCCTCAATGGGTCATGCCTCATCCCTCGCCTTGAGAATTGGTCACCACTCATCGGACCAATTTATTAAATAATGAATGGTCTGAAGACCCAATGGCACTATATGCCAATACAGTCATATTTCAGTCCCAAAAGGCCCTGAAGGCCCAACCACATGGACTTTGAAGTCCAATGACTCGAAGGCCCTAGAGTGAGCCCGAAGGCCCTAGGCCTGTGGGCCCAAAACAAACCCAAAGGCCCTGGCATGTGCCCTTGTCTGCCCCTGCGTCTGTGTGCTTGGCACATCCGCACACAGTGCTCGTCATCACCGTAGGAGGTTGTCGCCCCTCGCCAGAAAGGTCGCCGCCCATCCACGCCTTTGCCAACCACCGATGTCCCCCCCCCCATCTCGTGCTTGCCTTCGGTCACCTCGCGGTCGGACGTCGTCGCCCCGAGCAGTCGTACACGGGGCCGCCTACACACACCTGTTGGTATCATGTTGACGCCACCAGTCACCAATCCCATGTGCATGCACGCGCGGGAAGAGAAACCACCGCCCCCCAAAACGAAGGGCAAGATTATCGGGGTGGAATTTATCAATGCACCAGCTGGTGCAGTGCTGCGACTGAGTACCACTCAACCACGGTGGTGTTCGCGATTATTCTAAATAAATATCATTATATTATTCATTCAATAAATAAATAAATATTATATTCACTAAGTGACAAATAAATATTTATTAATATTCAATGCCCATATATTCTGAACTTGAAAAATTAGTGATTAAATTTATGCGATCAACATAACCCAAATAATTATTATTCATCGGTCTTAAGAATAATATTTATTCTTATATTAAATTCAAATAGAATTTAACTGAGATTCAAGATACATTTAGTGTGTGACCCTCTAGGCTTATTTCTTATGGAATTAGACGATATTTACTTAAGTCCAAAATTAACGTCTAGCAACATGTCAAGATACCCATAAAGAAAGACATTGTCACGATGACAACAACCTCATACGAACATTTATTATGCAATATTATCTTTTTGTTTTGATATCTCATCAAACAAGTTGCATACTTGTGTTATCAATATATATGCTTAATATATCTTTATTTGGCTACCTAAAATGAACTCATCGATAAACCATCATGATCATAAACTTAATCAGACAGTTCAATTTCAATTTCAATTTCAATTTAAAGGTCTGAGATATCATCTTCGAATTTTGGAAAAGATAAATCATTTCTTAACTTATTCAATTAATGACATATCACTTATTCTAAGGACATTATTACACTAATGTTATGCAGAAGAATATTCATCAAATGATAAGATATTTATTAATATTCAAAACTTTGAATATACAGGTAATTGAAAGTACAAAGGTGGTTCTAGTGCACCAACTCCAACATTACTATCAATTCATAATATCATTGTGAAGTGGGAAAACCTTGACTTAAGTAAAATAATACATATACATAAAATTACATTCATAAGAAAACCTACTTTAAAAAATCAAGCACTTAAAATCTATTTTACCTTTCAAAACTCATTTTAAAATTATTTTATTAAAAAAAGATCACTTTAAAAAATCACACCACAAATTAAATGAAAAACATTGAGAACAATTTAATCCTTAAAAATCGTAAACTAAATTGAATGTTTTTTCCGGTAAAGTAACAGATTTTAAAACAACCATACTTGGTGTCGGTCCATGATAAAGAAAAGGTCGGTGCATTGAGAGAGGGGGTGTCAGGTAAGCTACAAGGAGGAGTTGCATAGGGACCATTATCCTCTCCAGTGAGTAGAGGATCTAATACATCATTTTTACGTCAACTTCTAGTGGAAAAGCTGATGGAAACAATTTACAATGGATTTTCCATTAGAAGATGGCCTAAAAACCCTTGTAGATCCTCCCATTATTGGAGATGATAATTTGTCGTTGCACCGAGGGCAACCACACCTGGGAGTTCGTGTCACGAAGAGCGAAGAGGGGGGTCAACGCCACACGGAGAGAGGGGGTCTATGTCACAAGGAGGTGAGAAGGGGGGCTAGTGTTGGGTAGTGTGCGAAGGGAGTGCGGGGATTTAAATCGTCTCATGTTCCCCACCTGAACCTGACCCTTAAGTTGGGTTTTTGGACGAAACTGCCCTCATTTTCTCGTTTTTTTGTGTGATATTTATTAATAATATAAATATACATAATGATATAAATATAACTATTGAAAGTATTATATATTTTTTAAATTTTATTATAAAGTAATTAGTATATATTGTTTATTATTTATGAAAAATCATTATATGGATATATATATATATAATTTTTATTACATATATATATATAATATTTATTATGATATTTATTATATGTAATATTGATTATATATATTTGTAATATAACATTTATTAATTAAATTATAAACACTATAGGGAAATTTGCAGTGGGAATTTATAGTGGGAATTTCAAGTGTAAATTTTCACCGCAAATTTCCCTATAGAATTTTCCAAATTTCCATTGGAAATTTCAAGTGAAAAATTCCACTGGAAATTTCCAATGCACATTTACACTCGAAATTTACAATTCTAATTTTCACTTCAGATTTCATTAAAATATATTATTGAATAAATAAAAAATACAATTTTTTACTGAGAATTTACATTGAACATTTCCACCACTTAAAATTTATGGTAACATAACTATATAACTAAAAAAATTCACAAATTTATATTGAGAATTTTCAGTGAAAATTTACATTGAGAATTTTCCATGCAAATTTTCAATGGGAATTTCCACCGTAAATTTGTACTGAATTTTCTTAGTGAATTTTTTTTTAATGTATCTTTACTACACAACATAAACCAAAGAAATTTGCACTGAAAATCACACATGTGTGCATACACTGATATCGATGTACATCATAATACTACATTCTATATTTCTAGTACATACATATAGGAAATTTACAGTGCAAATTTACATAAAATATTTCAAGTGAATGTTTTTAGAGTATATTTGAATGAATATTGAAAAAAAAACATATATGTATATGTATAAATTTAAATTTACATTGAAATTTTCCAATATAAGTTTAGACTGAAAATTTTTAGTGCATACATACATACAGATAAATTTGGACTGAAAATTTTCATTACAAATTTTCAACATAATTAGTATATATTGTTTATTATTTATGGAAAATCATTATATATATATATATATATAATTTTTATTATATATATATAATATTTATTATGATATTTATTATATATAATATGGATTATATATATTTGTAATATGATATTTATTAATTAAATTACAAACTTCAAGGGAAATTTCTAGTGGAAATTTCCAGTGTAGATTTCCACTGCAAATTTCCCTATAGAATTTTCCAAATTTCCACTGAAAATTTCTAGTGAAAATTTACACTTGAAATTTTCCTTTCTAATTTTCATTTAAAATTTCATTGAAAATATATTAATACATAAATAAAAAATGCAGTTTTTTACTAGAAATTTACATTGAAATTTTATAGCACTTGACATTTGTGGTAACATAACTATATAACTAAATACATTCACAAATTTATATTGGGATTTCCAGTGAAAATTTACATCAAGAATTTTCCATGCAAATTTTCAATGGGAATTTTCAGTGCAAACCTTAACTAGACAATTCAAATTTATACATTAATGTTTATGGGTTTAATTTTTTTTTTTTTTTGTAATTGTATGCAAATAATTATATGTGTGTGATTTGATTAATTTAGTGAATTTTTTAAAAAAAATAGTTAAATAATAATAATTTATTTATTACTTCGTATTAGTTTACCACTATTTAGCTTTAGTTTACCCTTACTTAGCTTTAATTTAGCCATACTTAGCTTTAGTTTTACCATTACTTAACATTAGTCCATCTATAATTAACTTTAGTTTACCCTTACATAACTTTAACTTTAGTTTGATCTCAACTTTAGTTTACTTTTAACTTTAGTTTACCCTTAACTTTTTTTACTCTTACTTAACTTTGTTTTACCCCTGAACTTTCACTACGGGAAAAATCACTATTTGCGACGGGTTATTTGCGACGGGAAGAAATCACGTCGCAAATAGTTTGGCGCGACTTGCGCGCCAAAACGCGCGGCTTGCACGCTCAACCGCGCAGGAGCATTTGCGACGGGTCCCGTCACAAATACCCGGCGGCGGTCAATACCTTTTTGCGACGGGATGTCGTCCCGTCGCAAAAAGACTATCAGCATGTACTATTTGCAACGGGACTCGTCGCAAATAACCTTTTAACCGCCGACTGTAATTAATGCGGGCGAGGGTATTTGCGACGGGCCCTGTCGCAAATACCACCATTTGCGACAGGCTTCCCGTCGCAAATAATCTCGTCGCAAATAATCTCGTCGCAACTAATCTAACCTATATATACCCCCATCCGTTTTTTCCCAAATCATTCAGATCTTGCTCTCTCTCTCTCTTCATTCTTCAGTTTTAAAGAGAATTTTTTTTAGTTGAAGTTTTTTATATGAGAGCAATCAGAGGGCGTCAATATCTTCAGAATATCAAAGTTTAAGGTATTTATATTTTATTTTTTTTATATTTATTTTATTTTTTTATGTTAATTTTAATTGTTGTTTATTAGTTCTAATTTAATTAGATTTCAATTGATTTTTATGTATATTTAGTTTTACTAAGAAATTCATATTGTTAGTTATAATTATAAATAATTAGTTATAATTAATATTAATTAAATATAATTAGGAATAAATAGATACAATTAGCAATAAATAGTTATAATTAGCAATAAATAGTTATAATTAACAATAAATAGATATAATTAGTAATAAATAGATATAATTAGCAATAAATAGATACAATTAGCAATAAATAGATATAATTAGCAATAAGTAGATATAATTAGGAATAAATAGATATAATTAGGAATAATTAGAAATAATTAGGAATAATTAGATATAATTAGGAATAATTAGTAATAATTAGGAATAATTAGTAATAATTAGGAATAATTAGATATAATTAGTAATAATTAGAAATAATTAGATATAATTAGATATAATTAGTAATAATTAGATATAATTAGATATAATTAGCTATAATTAGGAATAATTAGGAATAATTATGAATAATTAGGAATAATTATGAATAATTAGGAATAATTAGGAATAATTAGTAATAATTAGTAATAATTAGTAATAATTAGGAATAATTAGTAATAATTAGTAATAATTAGTAATAATTAGCAATAATTAGGAATAATTAGGAATAATTAGTAATAATTAGTAATAATTAGGAAGAATTATGAAGAATTAGGAATAATTAGGAAGAATTAGGAATAATTAGGAAGAATTAGTAATAATTCCGAATAATTAGCTAGAATTAGTATTAATTAGCTATAATTAGCTATAAATAGGAATAATTAGCTATAAATAGGAATAATTAACTATAATTAGGAATAATTAGATATAATCAGTAATAAATAGTAATAATGAGATATAATTAGTAATAATTAGATATAATCAGTAATAAATAGTAATAATTAGATATAATCAGTAATAATTAGATATAATCAGTAATAATTAGTAATAATCAACAATAATTAGATATAATTAGCAATAATTAGATATAATTAGCAATAATTAAGAATAAATAGCTATAATTAGCTATATTTAGGAATAATTAGCTATATTTAGGAATAATTAGCTATAAATAGAAATAATTAGCTATAATTAGTAATAATTAGCTATAATTAGTAATAATTAGCTATAATTAGTAATAATTAGCTGTAATTAGGAATAATTAGCTATAATTAGTAATAATTAGTAATAATTAGGAATAATTAGTAATAATTAGGAATAATTAGTAATAGTTAGCTATAATTAGTAATAATTATCTATAATTAGTAATAATTATCTATAATTAGTAATAAATAGCAATAATTAGCTATAATTAGCTATAATTAGGAATAATTAGCTATAATTAGGAATAATTAGCTATAAATAGCTATAATTAGCTATAATTAGAAATAATTAGCTATAATTAGTAATAATTAGCTATAATTAGGAATAATTAGATATAATTAGTAATAATTAGTAATAATTAGTAATAATTAGATATAATTAGTAATAATTAGTAATAATCAGTAATAATTAGTAATAATTAGTAATAATTAGTAATAATTAGCTATAATTAGTAATAATTAGTAATAATTAGTAATAATTAGTAATAATTAGTAGTAAATAGCTTTAATTAGCTATAAATAGTTTTAATTAGCTATAAATAGCTTTAATTAGCTATAATTAGCTATAATTAAGAATAATTAGCTATAATTAGGAATAATTAGCTATAGATAGTAATAATTAGCTATAATTAGTAATAATTAGATATAATTGGGAATAATTAGATGTAATTAGCTATAAATAGCTTTAATTATCTATAAATAGCTTTAATTAGCTATAATTAAGAATAATTAGCTATAATTAGCTATAATTCAGAATCATTAGCTATAAATAGTAATAATTAGCTATAATTAGTAATAATTAGATATAATTAGGAATAATTAGATATAATTAGTAATAATTAGTAATAATTAGTAATAATTAGATATAATTAGTAATAATTAGTAATAATTAGTAATAATTAGTAATAATTAGTAATAATTAGTAATAATTAGATATAATTAGTAATAATTAGATATAATTAGATATAATTAGATATAATTAGATATAATTAGCAATAATTAGCGATAATTAGCAATAATTAGTAATAAAAAAATTATATTATCAATATTTACGAAAAAATAATATTAATATTATTAAAATAATAAAAAAAATTATAAAATATTAAAATTATCAATATTCGCAACAGGTTTTGCTCTATTCTTAACATGTTCAAATCTTAAAGGGTCGTCAATTGTCAGGTCATGCGCAATAAAAATTTTGTGTCAACCATGTCCAATATAAACTCTATAATTGTCTTTGCATGGTTGATCACCTCGCAAGTAGTGTTGCAATCAGACAAACCAAGTCATGTCCTTCTTATCTATAAGAATTATCTCACATGAACCTTTACATAGACCATTCTTCCTTGAAAATTTAAGGGAAAAATAATGATATCCCCTCAAATTTTTAAAGAAGAATGATCTATGTAAAGTGTCATGTGAGATGATTCTTAGAGACGAGAACGTCATTACTTTGGTCGTCCTATTGCAACACTACTTGCGAGGTGATCAACCATGCAAGCACAATTATAGAGTTTACATTAGACATGACTGACACAAACTTTTTATTGCGCATGACTTGACAATTGACGATCCTTTGAGATTTGAACATGTTAAGAATAGAACAAAGTCTGTTGTGAATATTGATAATTTTAATATTTTATAAATTTTTTATTATTTTAATAATATTAATATTGTTTTTTTTGTAAATATTGATAATTTAAATTTTTTTATTACTAATAATTAGTAAACGAAATCTGCTTGGATAATGAAGGGGAAATTTGTAATCATCTCCACAACGATGATTACCAAATTTCCTTTCATTATTCAAGCAATTTTCATTTTGCTAAGTATTGCTAAGTATTGCTAAATTAGTAATAAATAGTAATAATTAGTAATAATTAGTAATAATTAGTAATAAATTGTAATAAATTGTAATAATTAGCAATAAATTGTAATAATTAGTAACAATTAGTAATAATTTGTAATAATTAGCAATAATTAAGAATAATTAGGAATAATTGGCAATAATTAGCAATAATAAGTGTGAGAAAAATGCAATTAAATGAGTTGTCGGACAAAAGAGTAGTCGTCAATCCACTGAAAATTGTGTCGCCCTTAATTAATGATAATTATTAAGTAGTTGTAATTATTTATCTTCTTTTTCAGATAGTGTTTTTATAATTTCAAACTATTCAAAAACATTGATGATTTTATATTTTATGTAGAAAAATATGGAACAAGGAAGTCGACATCAGTCATTATTAGATGATCGAGCTTGGATAAATCAGCACAGAAATCCAAATGGTTCTGGTTTAAATCTTGTATATATTGAGGGTGTTGAAGCTTTCTTAGCATTTGAATCATCAAAATCGGAATATGTTTCAGAAGGCACAATTAAGTGTTCATGTAAAAAATGTACTCTGAGAACGTTTGACACATTTGACAAGATTGGGGGACATCTCTTGCGGTTTAGTTTTCAACCAGATCATGTTTTTTGGTCTCAACACGGTGAACGCAGTTCCATAGAAGATCATAATAACTTGATTCTGGATCCATCACGATTTCAAAATTTAGTACATGATGTTGCAGGTCCATCTGTGCAACAAATTGAAACTCGCGATGATATTGATTTAACTCGTGAGTTGGCACCATCCGAATTTTATGAGTTGTTGAGGTCTGCTGAGGATGCATTGTATCCTGGTTGCAAGATAAACAAATTAGAAGCGGTTGCAAAATTTATGACTATTAAATCAGATAATGCAATGTCAAACAATTGTTTTGATCAGATATTTTCTTTGGTTAAAACATCGTTACCTGGAGGAAATGTGTTGTCTGTAAATTACTATGAGAGCAAGAGGATGATTCATAATTTGGGCCTTAGTTATCGGAAAATTCATGCATATCCAAATGATTGCATCTTATATTCTGGCGAAAATGAGTCATTGGATATTTATCCCACATGTGAACAATCGGAGTATAAAGAAGCTCAACCAAGAAAGTCTAAATCGATTCCAGTAAAACAGTTCAGATATTTCCCCCTTACACCTAGGTTGCAGCGTTTATTTATGTCTCAGAACACAGTGTCAATGATGTCATAGCACAAAACCAAGATTTCAACTGATAAAAGCTTGAATCATCCATCTAATGCTGATTCATGGAAACATTTTGACCGTCTGCATCCATCTTTTGCTATAAAAGTCCGAAACGTGCGATTGGGTCTTTCTACTGACGGTTTTTGTCTGTTTGGTTCTTATGGTAGTCAATATTCTTGTTGGCTTGTCTTTATAACTCCGTACAATTTGCCTCCATGGATGTTGATGAAGGAGCCTTATATCTTTTTGACTCTATTAATCCCAGGACATCTGAAAAAGAATATTGATGTTTATTTGAAACCATTGATTGATGAGTTAAATGCATTGTAGAGTGATGGTGTTAATACATATGATGTTGATGCGAAACAAAATTTCATATTAAAAGTTGCATTGATGTGGACGATTGGTGACTTTCCGGCATATGACATGTTATCTGGTTGGAGTACACATTGTTCGAAATCATGTCCTTACTGTATGAAAGAAAACAAAGTCTTTATGTTGATCAATGAAAAAAAAACCTTGCTATTTTGATTGTCACCGTAGATTTCTTTCAACTGATCATCCTTTTCGGAGGAACAAATCTCATTTCAGAAAAGGTACAATTGAAAGGAATGAACCTCCAAAGATGATCTCAGATACAGATTTAAAATCAGTTGTATTTTCATTACCCTCCGTCACATTTGGACCAACAGTAAACCAACAAAAAATTCATGGCTTTGGGAAAGAACATAATTGGATAAAACGGAGCATTTTTTGGGATCTTCCGTATTGGTCTGATTTGTTGGTCCGCCACATGTTGGATGTTATGCATATTGAGAAGAACTATTTTGATAATTTATTTCATACAGTTTTGGATACACCAAGTAAGACCAAAGATATTTTAAAGGCATGATTAAATCTTGCCCAAATTTGCAGGCGACCAGAACTTGAATTATTTGAAAATGTCAGATCACAGAGGTTAATGAAGCCAAAAGCAGCTTATACACTGTCCAAAGAGAGTCGCTTATCATTTTGTCAGTGGATTGCAGATTTGAGACTTCCAGATGGTTATGCTTCCAATTTGGGCAGATGTGTTAAGAATGGTTATATTACTGGATTAAAAAGTCATGATTGTCATGTTATAATGGAAAGACTTGTGCCGATTGAATTCAGAGGTTTGTTGAATTCTATGATTTGGGATTCGATAACAGACATATCATATTTTTTTCGAGACATTTGTGCAGCAACAACAGACTACGATGCGCTAAGCAAACTGGTAGAAGATGTTGCTGTAATTATATGTAAACTGGAAAAAATATTTTCGTCGGCTTTCTTTGACTCAATGGAACATCTGATATTACATTTGCCACATGAAGCTAAATGTGGAGGTCCAGTACAGTTTCGATGGATGTACCCATTCAAGAGATGCATGCAGACATTGAAGAAAAAAATACGTAACAAAGCATCAGTTGAAGGCTCAATTGCTGAAACTTATTTGCAAGAGGAAATTGTTTTTTTCTGCTCTCATTATTTTGAATCTCAATATCCCTCAAAACAGAATCGCATGGGACGAAACGAGGGGAATGTTAATGATGAAATGGACAATCAATTAACAGTTTTTAATCAGTCAAATCTTGGTTTCGGTGGAGTTCATGAACGATGACTTTCAGATGATGAACATCACAGAGCTCATACATACGTTCTGCTCAACTGTGAAGAAATGACATCATTTGTCATGTGAGTGCTTCTATCACTTATTCTATAATTTATGTTATAGTATTTAAACTTATTTTATTTGTAGGTTATATGATAATCATATCAAGAAACAACTTCCACAAATTACAGCAACTGCTCTTGAAGAACGCAGACAAAAAACAATTTCTCAATGGTTTCAAAAACTGGTAACATAAATTATTGATGGTTTAATATCAATTCTGTTTATTAATTATTATATTGATAATTGTTTTACAAATTTTCAGGTGTCTCAATATGCTGATAAAATTGATAAGCAGCTGTGTATATTGAGTAACCCACCATCCAAAATGGTTAAATCTTATAATGCATATGTGGTGAATGGTTTTCGATTTCATACACATGCATACGGGGAATCAAAAAAACAATGAACAGTGGAGTTTTCTTGAGAGGATCACATCACAGAGAAACTGAAGTTGACTTTTATGACATTTTGGATGAAATTATTGAGCTGTGTTATCTAGGACAGAATTACATAACAATGTTCAAATGTCGGTGGTTGGATACTGAGAGAGGTTTGCGTGTTCATCCGACTCATGGAATCGTCGATATTAAATATAAAAGTCTTCTTGCAGTAAATGGACCATTTTTACTAGCTCAACAGGCACATCAAATTTATTATGCAAAGTACTGTGCTACTTCAAGAGACTTGAGCGATTGGTGGAGCATAATAAAAATGAAATCTCGGGAAAATCAGTTTACTCAAACTGAATGTGGTTCCGCTGAAGTGGAAGGAATTGAAATTTTTCAAGAGACGGCTCAAAATCCATCTGATTCACAAAGAGACGTGAATATCGACGATGACACCCCACAATTAAGGATCGATGGTGATGAAGATATTAATGATGTTACAAATGAATTTGAAATGACAAGAGATGCTGAAACTGAAACTCATATGAATATTGATGATGCTGAGGAGGAAGATGAAGACATTAACATTGACAGCTATGGAGAAGAGCATAAAGATGAACATTGACACAGTAAAATGCTGGTTATAAACATAACTAATATATATCTATATATAATAGTTATTTTCAACTATCTGCTAACAACAATCATTTTGTGTTTTAGATGGACTCTATCTATTGTGTGAGTTAGAGGAGGTTGAGCTACCTTTGGATGATGAGGATGTGGGATCAGCTGACCCTCAGCCTACTGGTGGTTCAGGAGGTACGCGGAGGGGGCGCGATCTTGCGCGACTAATGATTCCTGACCCTATCCCCGAGCGACATCCACATCTTGGTTTCGATCCACGCATACAGAGGTATGATAACCTATATATTTTAGTTAGATTTCATTAATTTATTTTTATATATACTAATTGTTTGATTATTTATTCCTTTTTCACAGTTTTTAACATGTAGCTATTGGATAGGGGAGCGCTATATTGCGCAATTATTTTTCTCAGCCATGGATCACATGAGAACAGATTCTCGTTGATGTGCGACGCGACATGTTCCAGCATTGGCTGATACGTAAATAAATAATATTTATTTTGAAATTTATTTTATTAACAACTTGATATTGTAAATTATTTGTAGGGTTTATGACATCCTATCGATGATAGCATGCGCGATGCTATCCACGCGGCATGACAGGTTTCTATGTGTGATCATTTCCGCCAGTTTTTGCACAATTTGAAAAGGATAACCATTAAGAAAGCAGAGGTGACAGAATTTGATGAGTCGTGTAGAGCCCACCGACCAGAGTACATTTCATCTCACGTTTGGGATGAATCATGTTTACACTGGTTGGGTGGTGGATTTCAGAGGAGATCTTCAGTGTGACGACAGAACCGGGGGAGACAGGAGGTGACGCATCGAGCTGATAGTCGTACATTCAGTTCGCATAGAGAGCATCTAGTAAGTATATTTTTTAAATATTTTATATAACTTTAAATATAAACAGTTTATTTTATATTTCTGTAGGCAATCGAGCATCCCGATATTACGGAGTTCGACGTTTATCAGATGATGTATAGTGATCCAGCCACTGGAGAGATTAGAGGTGATCGACAGCGTCAGATTGTGGTTAGTATTATTTTTTCAGTTTAACAATTAACTGCATATAATATTTTGACAATTTTAATTTTAAATTGGAATTGAAGGAGTCATATGAGGATGTGACCTCTCAGACACAGGTTGGGGGTCAGGACGAGACGGCTGAGCAAACCAGTGCTCACCATTTCGATGAGGCGGCATGGATGCAGGCGACTCAGTATGGCTTTGAGAAGGGCAGAGTAGTTGGGATCGGCTCTCATTTGACTTCTGGTACTTATTATGGTACTGTTCCGATGTCGATGTCCAGCTCGAGAGGAGCTCGTGGAGAGGCATCATCTTCTGGCTCACAGTATCAAGAGCAGTTGCGAGTTTAGGTTGAGCATATAGAGACTTTGCAGAAGAATCAAGAAGAGATGTGTTGGCGACAGCAGCAGCAGGAGCAACATTACGAGGAGCAGATGCGTCGATGGCAGCAGCAGCATCACGAGCAGATGGAGTACATGCGCCGTCTGACTCATAGTTTAAGGATGAAGTTTCTTCCACCAGCTTCTTCAGCTCCACCTCCTCCAGAAGACGCCCCTCCAGTGATTTTTTTATGTTACAAACATTTGAATTCAACATTGTAATATGAATTATTTACATTTTCTGTCTTTTATATCGGTGCAAATATTACATAATTTAATTTTTAATATTTTTTTATATTTTTATATTTTTTTTGTGAATATTGAGAATTTTAATATTTTTTATTTTTTTATTGTTTTAATAATATTATTATTATTTTTTCATTAATCATAATTTTATTAAATTTTATTTTTTAAAAATTAATTTATTATTTGCGACAGGACCTTTTGTGACGAGGTCCTGTCGCAAATAGTCTAACTAAACATTTTTAAAAACATATTTGCGACGATACTACTTGACCGTCGCAAATAATTTGTTGCAACGGGCCCGTCGCAGAAAGTGTTATATATATATATATATATTTTGCGACGGGCCCGTCGCGAAAACGTTTATGTATATATAAACGGGCTATTTGCGATGGGTTTCCGTCGCTAAAGTCTATTTGCGACGGTAGCCCGTCACAATTATTAAGAATTCCAATAGTGTTTGTGTTACCCCTACTTACCATCATTTTACCCTTACCTTAGTTTACCCTTGCCTACTTTTGCTTTACCCTTAACTTTGTTTTACTCTTATTTAGCTCTAATCTACACTTAGCTTTACTCTACCATTACTTAGCTTTAATTCACCCTTACTTATCTCTATTTTACCTTTACTTGTCTTTAGTTTACCCTTACTTACCTTTTGTTTAAACTTAACTTTGTTTTTCCCTTTTTAACTTTGTTTCGCATGTACTTAACTTTGTTCCCTTAATTAACTCTGGTTCACTTTTACTTAATTTTAGTTCACCCTTACTTAACTTTAGTCTACTTTTGCTTAACTTTAGTGTACCATTACTTTGATTTAGTTTACCTTTATTTACCTTTGTTTTATCATTACTTAATTTTGTTTTATTCCTACTTAACTTTATTTTTACCCTTAACTTTCATTGACCTTTAAATATACAAATTTTTAGTGCATGCATACATAATATATTCATATATAAAAAACAATGTAAAATTTCAATGCAAATTCCCAACGATGAATTTAGAGTAAATAAATATAAAAAATGTATATAGTTAAAAAAAATATTAGTAGTTATTATATATTTATAAACATATAATAAATTATTAATTATTGTTATATTTTTAGTTTTATTTACTATTATTATATATTTGTTATTATTTTAAATTTGCAATTATATTTATTATTAGTGAATTATTATGCCACCCTGGGTCTTTCCAAATCCAACTTCTTTCCCCAGAACAGTAGCAGAAAGATTGAACCTGCTCATCAAAGACATCCTGAGACCAATGTTATCAATAACGAATGATTGTTTCCACTTTACGGGAAAATTCAATCTACAGTGCGAACGATAGAAATTAAAGTCACGCACAATCATCCATGTTGACCCCCTTTTTCTATAATTTAATCTTGCAATACTTGCCAAGCAAGGATGGCGTATGTTGCAAAATCCGAATGTGCTTTTGGTACAAGTTTTGCAGAGCGAATATTTTCCTAATGAATCTTTTTTGTATGCTTCATTGGGTCATATACCATCATATACATGGTGTGGCCGGTTGGAGGCTCATTCGGTTCTATAACTAGGGTTGAGATGGCAGATAGGTTCAAGTCATGATATTTATGTCTCGTCTGATTGGTGGTTTGCATAAACCTACTACTTGAAGTCGTTTCATCCCGGAAAACATTTTATCCCAACTTAAAAATATGTGATTTGATGTTGGGGGAGTGGAATCTTCAAGTAGACTGGAATTTAATTTTTTTTCTTTTATTATTCTTAATATTCCTTTATATTTTGCTAACGGTCAGGATTATCAAGGAATGGAAAAATATTTTGCCATTATAGGTTCCATGTGAAATTTAACTTTTTGCAGAGTTTTTTATACAACATTCCGCCTATGAAGATATGTTTGGCTAAAAAGGTTATTACGATGAATGTTTTATGATCTTGATGTCCAAAAAGTTGAGAATTTAGCTCTAATCAAAAGGGTCGTTGATGTTTTACAAAGAACTAATATTGGTGCAATTTTGATAATATTATTTATAATTTTTGATTGGCTTGTATTGATGATGGTTTGATGTTGTAATCGGACATATGAAGTATCAAAAGAGTGAAAGTTGCCCCGATTATATTTATGTCAACTTTGCCGTGTTAATTGCCTCCAATAGCTTTCGAAGCTTCTATAATGGAGAGGCGACATTTGAGGCGGCGGTTATTCTAGAATGCTTACGTTGCCCATACTTCATGGTGAGAAGCATTCAACCGGAGCCCCTGATAAGTCAAACGCCGCCGTCGCCCGCCCCCGCCGTGTTCTCGCCGTCACCAACTTTCTCACTTCTTCAACGCCGCAACTAACGGATCCTCGCATTCAAGTAACCACCGATCTTCCCTCGACGCGGCACCATCAACGTTCTCGAAACGAAGCTTTGATTGAATCCGCCAGTAGATGGAAGGATTTGTCGTGAATTCGATGATTTCGGTGTAGAACAATCTCCGCGGTCAAACGTCGATGGAGGAGGATGGTTGAAGGTCGAGAAGACGAGAGCAATCGAAGAGTCAGCAGCTGAGAAAAGCTCGCACCAGTGAAATGACGGGAACGCGCTGGGAAGATAAGGAGAAGAGAAGAACAGTCTCCGTCCCGGTCTGACGTCCGGCTCAACCCTAAATCTCTCCTAAGGAAGCCGCAGCTGAGCTTCCGACAGGATCGCCGAACTGGAATAAGAGGATCGCTGGGAAGAGAAAAGAAGAAGGAGAACAGTCTCCGTCCCGATCCGATGCCTGGTCCAACCCTAAATCCCTTCTCGCGCACCAGATGGATCGTTGTCTTCTTCCTCTTCACCCTTTCTAATCTATGCTCGGTTTCGTTTTCCGACTTTCGCCTCACGGAACCGAATCTCGCCTGTGGTAACTCCACGGGCCGATCGAACGGCGCCAACTACATCTCAGGGTTCGTCCAGGAGATGGAGAATCTGGCCAAAGAACTCGACGACCGGCGATGGAGCGTCAGCTTCATGAACTCAACGCCGCCGATCTACGGCCTCGCCCAGTGCTTCGACGACCTCTCGAAGACAGACTGCATCCTCTGCTACGCCGCCATCCGCACCCGCGTCCCCCGCTGCCTCCCCGCCACCGCCGCCCGCATCTACTTCGACGGATGCTTCCTCCGCTACGACACCTACGAGTTCTACAACCAGTCCATCGACCCGGGGCTGGACTTCACTAACTGCACGCCCGCCGTGCGGTCGATCTCGGGGAACAGCACGGAGGCGGGGTTCGCCGGCACCGTGGCCCGAGCGATGGGCAACGCCACGGAGATAGCGGCGGCACGTGGGGGGTTCGGAGTGGGGCAGGCGAAGGGCGCAGCTGAGACGGTGTACGCTCTGGCCCAGTGCTGGGAAACGGTGAGCAGGGAAGGTTGCGGGGCCTGCCTGGAGAAGGCCGCCCGTGAAACCAGGCGCTGCGCGCCCAGGCGGGAGGGGAGGGCGCTTTACACCGGTTGCTATCTGAGATACTCGACCATGAAGTTCTATGGCAACAGAGTCAGGGACGACGACACAACAGGTAATGTTATCCCCATTATTCTAGCTTCATGATCATGAAGAAGATAGCAACCTAGAATCAGGGAGTACCGCTATCGAGTTCGTCATCTCCATCATATTGTCTTGTTCTCGATCAGGGAAATTAAGCAAGGGAGTCATTGCCGCCATAGTTTGCCTCGCAGCTGCCCTCCTCATGCTCTCCCTCTGTGCAGGCTATGCCGCCAAAGTAAAACTATCCAAAATCAGACGAGGTACGCCATTCCCAACACACACAAACAGCACAAAACATGTAAAATTTCAGTGGCTTCCTAACCTGATGCAATACCATCTCTGTCTTCCCATTGCAGAACGTGGCAATCTCAGCAGGATTGCCTTCAGGCGCTCGAGCTTTTATTTCAAATATGAAACACTGGAGAAGGCGACTCTGTGCTTCAACCCAGCTAGGAAGCTGGGGCAGGGAGGGGGTGGCTCTGTGTTCATGGGCAGCCTCCAGGACGGGAAAGTTGTCGCAGTTAAGCGGCTGGTTTTCAACACCAGACAATGGGCAGATGTGTTCTTCAATGAGGTGAACCTGATTGCCGGGATTCAACACAAGAACCTCGTGAAACTTTTGGGGTGCAGCATCGAAGGGCCAGAAAGCCTTCTGGTTTATGAGTACGTGCCCAATAAGAGCATAGACGACTACATGTCCGGTAAGTTGACTTCTACATCCTCTAAGGTTTCAGTGAGATCCAGTAAACTGGGTGTAATAAAGTTCTACCCACCACAGATAATGGCATGCGACAGACCTTGCACTGGAAGCAACGGGTAAACATCATTATTGGAATCGCTGAGGGGCTAGCATATCTGCATGGAGGGACTCAAATAACAATAATCCACCGGGACATAAAGGGAAGCAATGTCCTTCTCGATGAAAATTTGGATCCAAAGATATCTGACTTTGGACTTGTGCGATGCTTCGGGTCCGACAGGACTCATCTCAGCACCGGTGTTGCGGGGACACTGTAAGAGATCCAAATAACACTAAAATTCTGTTTTTTCAAGTGTTATCTCAAACTTGGAAGACACTAAATACCATAACAAAATGTGGGTGCAGGGGATACTTGGCACCTGAATACCTTTTACGGGGTCAACTCACAGATAAAGCTGATGTTTATAGTTTCGGGGTACTGGTTATGGAGATTGTAAGCGGCAGGAAGAGTCATGCCCTCCTGCAGGACTCAAGCTCCCTTCTACAAACAGTATGAAATGAATGCCATTTGAATCTGGAAGTACAAATGATCTTTCAGAACTGTTCACAACCCTATGTTCTATGTCTTCTGTTTTCAGATTTGGAAACTCTACAAGTCAAAGAATGTGACTGAAGCAGTGGATCCCTCCATGGGAGGTGATTTCCCTTGTAATGAAGTATCAAAGGTACTGCAAATTGCTCTACTGTGCACGCAGGCTTTGGTGGCTTTAAGACCCTCTATGGCTGAAGTTGTTCAGATGCTGAATTCAAAGGATTATGAAATTCCGGCGCCAAATCAGCCGCCTTTCATGTATTCTAGTGTGCTAGGCCTGACTTCTTCCAGGATGTCCTCAAGTGTGAATAGTTCATCACCAATCACGACTATGGGTATTGAAGGGTGCACCACCTCGGGTGAGTCTTCGGATAAAAGCAGGGCGTTTAGAAATATTGATCAAAGATGATGCAGATTCAAGTGTCTAAAAATTTTTGAAGCCTGGAAGGCATTAGTAAATAAATGAGAACATTTCAAAACAAAGAGGTTTTAGATTCAAGATTTAAGAAAGACTGCAACTATTGTTAAATCAGAGTTGACTTGGTTTGTCAAAGATCTTAAGAGAACTGCAGAGACTACTTCTAAATGCAGAAATCACATCTTGAAACTGTGTCAATGGCAACACCCACCAAAATTTTTTGAAGCCTGGAAGGCATTAGTAAATAAATGAGAAAATTTCAAAACAAAAAGGTTTTAGATTCAAGATTTAAGAAAGACTGCAACTATTGTTAAATCAGAGTTGACTTGGTTTGTCAAAGATCTTAAGAGAACTGCAGAGACTACTTCTAAATGCAGAAATCACATCTTGAAACTGTGTCAATGGCAACACCCACCAATTCCCCAAGATCCCAATCAGTGCGAACCTCTGGTCTCTCAGTTCAATTTTAGCCAGGCAGAACAGCTTGTAGTCTTCAACTTCAACTTGTTTGGCATGTAATGGCTTCATGGAAAGGAATCCTAGTAAGCGTGGGTCATGAACTTAAATAAATTACATCTTCAATGAGGTATTGGGAGAAGGGAAACTCACTCTGAATTTGTACAAGAAAGGCTCCTGGAGCATGGCTTGGCGGCGCAGCTGCAGTATTGCAAAAGTTAAGGCCATACCAAGGCACAGAGATCGGGTAAAATGGGACCAGATATTTAAATTAATTACAGCGAAGGACCTCAATTTATTTTCATTGTCATTTTCATGGTCTGTCAGCGTCATTTTCCCAGATTAAGGCTTAATTTATGAAGGCTCTAATGTTTCCTTTTAACATACATAATTCATCAAGGCTCTAATGTTTCCTTTGGCGTCCCATACCTCCATTAGAAAAGTGAAATTTAAGTTTAATTCTTACAGTACCCTTGCTAATATTTCTCTAGTGGTGCTTGTTCTGTTTCTAAAATAACCATTAAACTTGAATTCCAAAAGTGAACCACTTAAAAAGCACTTGTTCAGTAAGGAATCTGAAAACACTTACAGAGAAGCACTTACCATAAGCAGTTTTCAATAAGTAATAACAAACGGAGCCTAACACCCTAGCTTAAGTGAATATGAAGTGAAACAGTGCAAAGTCATCTACAAAGGTGCACTCCCCTAAATGTAAGTGGCTGATCCCACGCTTCAACACAACACAATTGGATTACACAAATATTTAGTGTAATGTAATATGAAGAATCCTCATCATGATTAGATACGGGATAAGTGATGCGGGTAAAAATAACATTGAAAGGCTTCCATACCTGTTCAATAAAAAGATAAACTGAGAGAGGACTTGGCCTTGTTCCAAGAAGAATAAGAATAACTTTAGCCGCAAGAGAAGCAGGATGATCCCAATTCATCAACACGGTCACAAAGAAAACAATAGGCAGCCAAAATTTCTTTGTCAGTGCCCAAAAGAAATGGATATCTTCACGCTGCTCTGATGCCCCAAAAGGATTTACATGATCATCCACCAAAATATCAAGACCTATAGTAAATAATTTTATTATTCTTAAAATGTTCATCAGATAGTGAAAACTGGAAAATTATCATAAGGAAAGCCAATACACGTACCATCCAGTGCGTATGCAACATTTGGGTAAAAGTTGAGTGACCCAACAGCCATTGATCCACCCAAAATGCTACCCATTCTGAGCAAATTTCCTAGTAGAATACAACCACAAGTGCCTTGAATTATTGAAACCTTGTCATAAATCAAAAACTGATTTGCCTATTTGGCTTTGCTAACCTGAAATTTTTTTAGGGGTCAATCTCTTACAATGGGCATAGGTGCCATTGATCAAATCATGTGGATTTTCTTGTATTGTTTTTTTTATTTCATGCTTAGTTGTGAAAGGCACACAGCGCGGTAAGGCACAGAGGCCGCTTAAGGATGTGGCGCGAAGCACAGGGTGTGGCGCGTGCCTCTCGAAACAATATGCAAAATAACATAATTATAGTTTTCAATAATATTTTAAATCAAAAAAAATAAATTAGATCAACTTAATATAAACTAATATGCACACTAATGGTATCAAACAAACCATAAATAAATCGTTAATGATAAATGACAAGAAAAGGTGATGAAAATCAAGGAGAACTATTGCTATTGCACCCTTGTCTCTGTGCCCAACAGCCCAACCTAGGCAAGCCTACCGCGACCCTGATTAGAGTTTCTGTGCATTTTTCTGAATCTTATGCACTTTTAATGGAGTCCTGGAAGCAATTTTTTATTTTATGTTTGTTTTCTAATTTTTTTGACAGAAGCGTCCCCCTTTTGACCAAATTGCTCACCTTTTTGGGGTTTTTTTCTAGAGAATAGCCTTTTAACCAAAGATAGAGCCCGCCTTTTTTAGAAGACAGCTTTACTTTAACAGAAAAGCTCCAATTTTATTTTGGTGGTGCGCATTAAATCCTGTTGGACCCCATTTAAGTTTAATGAGTATTTCTGAGTCCCACATCGGACTTACCCTCCTTGTAATTAGTTTTACTCATCTATAAAAGAATGTCTCCACCTCACATTGAGGTAAGGGGAATTCACCAATAACATGGTATCAGAGGGATCTTAATCCTGACCCTCCCTCCCAACAGATTCCCGGTTCTGTCCGGCCCCGCCTCTCTCCCCTCAGGCCTTGCCCTTCCCGACGACCATCTCTCCTGCGCGGCTCCCCTCCCGACGGCCCTCTCTCCCGGCGCGGCTCCCCTCCCGGCGGCCTCGCCCATCGGCACCCTCGCCCCGACGCCCTCGCCCAGCGGCGCCCTCGCCCCAACGCCCTCGCCTCGACGCCCTCGCCCCGGCGCCCTCGCCCAGCGGCGCCCTCGCCTCGACGCCCTCGCCCAGCGCCCCCCTCACCCCGGCTCCCGGCGCGGCTCCCGGTGTCTCCCCTTCCCGGCGGCCCGACGACTCCTCCTCGGCACCCCTCTCCTGCGCGCTCGACCGACGACCTCGCCCGCAGCCTTCCGCGCCAGCCCCGCCCTCCTTGCGCGCTCGTCCCGGTGACCCAACGCCAGTCGCGCCTTCCCCGACTCTTCCCGGCGGTTCCCGCTCCCGCCCGCCCTTCCGGCTATTCGACTCTTGGCAACTTGCGGATAGCAAAATATTCGCATTACTGGTCAACTCCATGGACCGATCGGTGAAAGATGTTACCCGGACTGCCAACACTGTCAAAGAACTATGGGATTCATTAACTGTCATGTATTCCGAGACCAACAACTTGGCTCGGGTCTCCGACATTCTACAGCGTCTATCCCACATCCGACAACAGGATCGGATCTTTCCGACCTATTTCTTGGAATGGAAAGGTCTCTGGGACGAACTACAAGAGCTCTGGCCCGTTCCTCAGACTCCGACGAAAGCGCAGACTCAACGGGAGCAGCTCTGCATTTTCAATCTCCTGAATGGCCTCGCCCCGGACTATGCCACGACGGCCACCGATATGCTTGCCAGCCCTTCTACGCTGGATATCCCACAGGTCTATCATCGCCTAAGGAAAGCTCATTGGGCCCTTGCCCCACCGTCCCTAGCCCTGATCACACTGCTCTCCTGGGTCGTGGTGGTGGTCGCCCTACCAGCACTCGTGGACGCGGCCGTGGAGACGGCCGACCTCGCCCCCTCTGTCAGCACTGTGGCAAGCTCGGCCACCTGGTTGACCGTTGTTGGGTCCTTCATGGCCGTCTCGATTCGCACCCACGACAGGGCCAGACTGCGATCCAAGATGCATCATCGTCTGTTGCTGCTCTTCCGTCGTCCTTGGATCTCTCCATGGTTGAGATCCAGCTGATTCACGATCATAGGACCACCTCCATGTTGGGCTCTTCATCAACATCTCTTGCCCACTCCGGTGGTCCCACTGCTTTTGTCAGTCATCGTTCCCCTGCCTGGATGCTTGACTCAGGTGCGTCCGACCATCTTACAGGGGATGCAGGTATACTCTCCAACTACCGTCCCTATATTGGTTCCTCAGCCATCACTGTTGCTGATGGTTCCACTCTCCCCATTGTCGGTTTTGGTACATGCTCCCTCACCTCCTCCATTCACCTATCCTCGGTGGCTCATGTACCACGCAGTTCGTTTAACCTGTTTTCCATCAGCAAGCTGACCACAGATCTCAATTGTAATGTTATCTTTACCTCGTCTTCTGTTTTGTTTCAGGAGCGGACGACGAACCAGGAACTTGGTAGAGGCCAGCTTCGAGATGGGGTGTACATGTTCGATGGCCCGACATCCATCGCCTGCACGTCTGTCCCTGCTCGTGCCGTAGACCTCCATTCTCGGTTGGGTCACCCCTCCGCCTCCGCTCTTCATCAGCTCTATCCAGATATTAGTCCGCGTTTATCTTTTCATTGTGATTCATGTAGCTTTGCGAAACACCATCGCACATCATATTTTCCTCGAGTTGACACACGGGTCGCCAAACCCTTTGATTTGGTCCATTCCGATGTATGGGGTCCTTGTGCCACCTCGAGTCAATCTGGGTATAAATATTACATCTCTTTCATTGATGATTTTTCCTATATGACATGACTTTACATTCTTCGAGATTGGACAGAAGTTCTCTCTACCTTTCAGACCTTTTACCATGAGATCCAGACACAGTTTTCTATCTCTGTAAAATGTCTATGCTCTGACAATGGGCGGGAATACTTATCCACTCCCTTTCAGCAGTTTGTGCGGGCACACGGCATCATCCATCAGACCTCCTGTCCTGATACCCCTCAGCAAAATAGAGTGGCCGAGCGAAAACACCGGCATATTCTGGAAACTGTTCGTGCCCTCCTCTTCCACCGCAAGGTGCCTCTTCTCTTCTGAGGGGATGTCATCCTCACTGCTACTTACCTTCTCAATCGTCTTCCTTCCTCCATCCTTCAGGGGGGGACTCCTTTCCATACTTTGTTCCCCTCTCTTCCTCCTCACTCCCTTCCACTCCGCGTCTTCAGATGTCTCTGCTATGTCCGGAACACTCGCCCCAAGCTCTCTAAACTTTCTCCCAAATCCCTCCGGTGTATTTTTCTCGGATATTACCGCACTCAGCGCGGCTACCGGTGCTTCTCTCCAGACTTACGCCGCTATATCACCTCTGTCGACGTATCGTTTGTCGAGAGCTCCCCTTTCACTCCACCCTCTCCTCATCCAGACAGTACCATCGATGACTGTCTTCCTCTCATGATTCACCCGCCTCTGTTGTCTCCTCCTACTGGTCATCTCTTTGGACAGACCTACTCTCGTCGTCCATCGACTGTACCCCCCATCCAGGCCGAGGACAACATTGTTCCCACTTCGTCCGATGCTCCTGTCACAGCACCCGAGGACTTGTCGATTGCGCTCCGGAAAGGTACTCGCTCCTGTCAGACTACTCCTCTCTTTGTATCTTCATACAGGGGTCTGTCAGCTCTGGAGACAGTATCGATTCCTCGAACAGTTGGTGAAGCCAAATCTCACCCCGGATGGCTAGCAGCAATGCGGGATGAATTGCAAGCTCTGGATGACAACCATACATGGGATCTAGTCCCCCTCCCGGCGGGCAAACAGGCGGTCGGCTGCAAATGGATTTATACGATCCGTCTCAATCCCAACAGCTCTCTTTGCCACCTCAAAGCCCAGCTTGTGGTGAAGGGATTTGCTCAAACATATGGCATCGATTACTTTGAGACCTTCTCTCCGGTCGCCAAGATGGCCTCTGTCCGCCTATCCATATCTCTGGATGCTCATCATCATTGGTCGCTTCATCAACTGAATGTCAAGAATGCCTTTCTCCATGGCTTTCTTGACGAAGAAGTCTACCTGCAGCAGCCCCCTGGCTTTTGTGCCTCTGGCGCCGACTCCCATGTCTTCCGCCTCCGTCGATCCCTCTATGGCCTCAAGCAGTCTCCTCGAGCTTGGTTTGGCCGCTTCAGCACTATCGTCACGGCATTTGGCTTCTCTCGCAGTATGAAAGATCACACAGTCTTCTTCCGTACGACGACGCACGGTTGTATCTTGCTCGTGGTATATGTTGATGATATCATCACCACAGGGAGCGACTCCACAAGAATCACCAACCTCAAGGCGCACCTTCACCAACACTTTCACACCAAAGATCTTGATCCCCTCACCTACTTCCTTGGCATCAAGGTCTCCCGTTCTGAGGATACTATCTCTCTCTGCCAGCGCAAGTATGCTCTTGATATCTTGCAGGATACAGGTTTGAGCACAGCCACTGCAGTGGACACTCCACTTGAGCCTGGGGAACGCTCTCTCCATACCGACTCAGAACCATTTCCTCATCCTGAGAGCTATCGACATCTGATGGGTAAACTTAACTACCTCACCATGACGCGACCCGACATTGCCTGCGTCGTTGGCAAAGTCAGCCAGTTCATGGAGCATCCAACCAGATCTCAGTGGGATGCTGTCCTCCGCATTGTCAAATACATCAAGAAAGACCCTGCACGTGGCCTTCAGTACTCACATCATGCTCATTTGGATGTTGAGGCCTTCTGTGATGCGGACTATACAGGTTGTCTCGCTACCCGCAAGTCTACTTCGGGATTCGCCGTGTTCTTCGCCGGTAACCTCATCTCTTGGCGCAGCAAAAAGCAGACTGTCGTCTCCAGATCAAGTGCAGGGGCCGAATACCGTGCCATGGCCACAATCACCACTGAGATCCTCTGGCTTCGTCATCTCCTCCATGAGCTCGGCTTCCCGGCACAAACCCCTACTCATATCTGGTGTGACAATCAGGCAGCCACAAAGATTGCCTCGAATCTCGTCTTCCATGAACGGACAAAGCATATCAAGGTGAACTGCCACTTTCTTCGCCACCATCTGGAGCAGAACCATATCAGCTTGGCCATATTTCGACGGCAGATCAGCTTGTCGATCTCTTCACCAAAGGCCTCCCAGAAGCTCGCCTTGACTCTCTTGTTGCGGAATCGTCGGGAGACACAACGACAGAAACGAGAAAATGAAAGAAAGAAAAGCGACAAGAACACAGCGATTTACGTGGTTTGGGAATAATCCCTACGTCCACGGTAGAGGTAGAATTCACTATATCAGGAGCACAAGAAATAAAGAGGTTTTTCAGTAGTAACCCTAGCCCGAAAATGGGTTATAAAACAATGGAGAAGACGGTCATTGTTCGAAAAGTGAGTCCGCGTCGCTACAGTGAACGGCAGCCAGCTTTGTCAAAAGCGCTATAGTGGCTGCCGGCTGGAAGTCAAAAGTGCTACAGTCCAGTTGACCCCGAAGTCCGCACCGCTACAGTGCTTGTCGGTGTCAGTCGGTCAGCTCCGCTACAGTGGTCAGCATTGCTACAGTACCAAAAAATTGGGTTGGGGGCCGGCGCGTTGCCCCCTGCAACCCCCAACGAGCTCACCGCGGAGCTCGACCCGCGACAGTTGCGGGCCACAAGCATTCGGCCCAACCGGATCGGGCTACACCAATCCAACATCTCTCACTACCAGGCTGGGTATTCACAGCCTCCATGGCCCAGCTTGAGGGGGAGTATGAGATGGTCTTTGTGTCTTGTCATCTTTTTTCTTTGTGGGACTCAATCCAATCTGGGCATGTCCAGCTTGAGGGGGAGTGTTGGACCCCATTTAAGTTTAATGGGTATTTCTGAGTCCCACATCGGACTTAGCCTCCTTGTAATTAGTTTTACTCATCTATAAAAGAATGTCTCCACCTCACATTGAGGTGGAATTCACCAATAACAAATCCCGCCACATGCCTCAATGCCTCCCAAAAAAATGCACGAGGCGCGTGCCTTTGGCACGCCTCAGCAAGGTTGCCTCGCCTCACCAATGGCGAGGCACTCTGAGTGCGCCTTGTCGCGCCCCTTGCCAAGGTGCGCGCCTCAACGTGCCTTTGACAACACTGATTTCATGTACATTATTTAACAACAAATAAAAAAACATGTAGCCAACAAATAAACATAAATTTAACTTAACTAAATTAATTATATTTAAAAAATTATTTTCACATCAGCTTATGATATCTGTAGAGCAGGGTGCATTTGCAGAGATTTAATCTTATAATATTTCTCTATAAATGAAATTATACTTAGATCTCGCATAATTACAGGATAAATCATGTAAAAACAAGGATAAACCTACAAATTATCCAAACTAGAATGTAAAAATTAAAATAATTCCTATAATAATGATGATGACAACGAATAAAAAAAAACCTTCTCATAAAAAACTAGTGGTGATAGTTCAGGTTCACGGGTCAGGTTTCTATTGGGCCAATCATCTTGTGAACCCATTTAAGCTCAACTCTAACCCAACCCATTTAAAATGGATTGAATTGATCCAACCCAATACATTTATGAAAGGGTCAGCCCTAACCCAAAATGGATTGTATCATGACATGTTCAACTAGTTAATATCACATAAACTCAATGACCTAACCAAACTGAATTATCCCATTGAGACTAAAAATAAACTAATTAATATGAAACGTATGTTATTCATGTTGCAACTCAATCCTATTAAACCATTTAAAATAAATAATGTATTATTAAACTTAATGACTAATTCACTTATTAAAAGAGACGGAGGTAGACCTAAAAGGATCCTTAAACAAATCATTCAAGATAACCTTGTTCTAAATGGTTTCAATGAAGATAGTTTTAATAGAGCTAATCGGTGACGTTTGATCCATGTACCCAATCCCATTTAATTGGGTTTTGTTAGGAACGTGGGGTTGTTGGGGCTACCTGTGTATAGGGGCAAAGTAGTTGTAACTGCCTAGGGGCAGTATGGTATTTTGGTTGGGGGTTGTTGGCTGGCAGATGGGGCATTAAATAGGGAATGTGTTGTAGGGTTGAGCGGGTATTATTTTTCAGATCTATAGTGGAAGCTACGGGGGATCGAGCCTTGGGAAGACTCGGTCTAGACTCTACAAAAGTGGTTTTCCAGGAGATTTTCTTCTACTACTACCTCCTTCAAACTTTTCCTCTGTGTTTATGTTCTACTTCTCCACTGTATTTCTCGTTTTCCACTGCATTGGAATAGTGAAAACAATGTTTCTCTACCCTAACCTCTCCAGCACCCATAGACCTAACATTTGGCGACTCCGCTAGGGATGATCACTGGAGAGAGAAATCGCTGCTGAGAAGGAAAACATAGATCTATTGCAGCGCTGGTTTTTCCACTTTCTTCGGTTTATTTTCTGCTGTGAGACTCGCACGCACGGAAACTCAATCGCTGGGGAATCACATTCCGACAGAAGAGTCGCATGTGCTGGCCGTTTTCTACCTCAAATAAATATTTTATTTCAAATCACTTTTAAGGAAAAAGTGGAAACCAAAAGAATCCAGAGTACAAAAAATCAAACCTCATAAGAAATAAACATCCCATTCCAGAATAATTTAAAGCGATTAGAATTCTTTACCTTGAATAGTTGCCCTTCGATGGAGAAAACCTCCATATCTGGATTGTCTTTAATGAGATCCTCGAAGTGAAATGTCATTTTTTCCCAAGTCTGCACATGCTCCTCCAAGCTTGTTTTCCTCTCGTTGAAACCACGTATCAAAATCCTGTTCTGTTTATCAATTCAAGAGGTTTGATATTCATTCAAGTCGACTCGCATCAGTCTTTCAAACATCCAGTGTGCTTCCTCCTTTGAGACCTTGATCAAGACTCCTCCAACATTTCCTAATTAGAATGCATGAGGAGCTCCTGGGTGTTGTCTGGTTTTCCATCTTCCTTATATGCATTCTCCGAATCAATGGTTTTTGGTTCCTCTATCTGTGAGTCAATCATCTCATCAACTGCTGGCTCCTCATGCATGATCGATCCCTTATGCTTGCTCTTTGGGCTGTCTACAGAAACAGACAATCTCTTTTGGGGGAGTTTACCTTTGCTAGATGACCTTGTAATAGGAAAACTAGGCAAATTTGAATAGTCCTTCAATCCCCACGGCCTCTGCATATGCTGGATAAACCCATTTGAATCCATAATGGTATTCTTTCCTTTCTTTGAAGAGGACCGAAGGAATTCTTCCGCAAGGTCCGCTTCCTAGGACTCAGAGGACCAAGTTTCATAAGCAGAATCATTATCCACTATTTTGACATCCAACCTGCCTCGTGACAGGTGATTCTCTTCACACCCTTCCTCCTCATCCTTCCCTTCTTCGAATGGGGTAGAGTCGTCATCTCCCAACACCGCAAAACGGTTTTGAGGATCAACACCTAGTGAGGTCTGAAGTTTCTTGGCCTCACCGAGAACCTGATCTTCTGAAGCCCTTGCTGGGCATGACCTGTTCACAGGTTTCCACCCATCCCCCTGTACAGCAAAAACCCCCTGCGTTGCATTTCCCTGGCTATTGGAACCGGATGAGCCGCCCTTGCCTACTTCCTGAATCAATCTCCCTGGAGAAGAGATACAACCAGATCTCACGGCATCAGCAAATGAGGGAGAGTTCCTTAAAATGCTCTTCGGGACCTCCCACACCCCCTCATTCTCCCTTGAAACGCCTTGAACCTGCAGCAAATGATTCTGCCTTGGGTTGCCCCTTTGACCCGCCAGATTATTTGGGTTACCCTGCAGTGGAAATTGAATATCACAACTTATCTCCTGGGCTGCCTCCATAACTACCACCTGGTTATCAGTAACTCTGCGGTTGCACTGCCTCGGTATGGGGCTGGAGGATACGGTCTGTTTCACTCAGCACCAGAAACCCCCACAGCCCCCCCCCCCCCCGGAGCAGACGCCTGCTCGGTCGACTTGATAGCCCCTAGGTCGCGCTTCAAGCGATCGAAGACATTCGCAATCTTCGGGTCATTCATATCTCTTACCTCTTTCTCTGCGAGTTTATCAGGAACAATTCCTCTACACACCTCCTGCTCAAGCTTACCCAGCTGCGGTTCAACTCCCCCGTGCCTGACTCCACGGCGACAATGGGAAGCCAAATGGCCCAATTGTCTGCACAATGAGCAGTAATCGACCTAGGAATCAAAGACAACAGCTTGCTTACACCTGAATTCTTCTCCAACCGCGATCCAAACCCACTCTACCGGTGGCCTTGAGACATCCACTTCCACACAAATCCGCGGATTAATTGGGTGACTCACTGATGATGTTTGGCTGTCGGAACACAGAAATCGACCCACTAGGTTTCCCAACATACGAATAATTGAGGGGTTTTGAAATGGAAAAGGAAGTTCAAGGAAGTTTACCCGCATCCCGATTCATATAAAGATCATATGACCATCGAAAGAGATAGAACCTGCACCCATTACATTTACGGGGAGCCTTGGACCACGCACAAATCAGATCTTCCTCTGAGGAGAAACGAATCATCAAATGGCGTTTGTCGAGGAGACCAACAATCGTGCGTTTCTGTAACCCCCAAGTACCAAAGACAAACTGGTCAAAATCATCCACCGAAGGTCTTCGATGCCTGAGGCGAGCCACCAGGGTCAGGTCCAAGAGACTCGAAGCTTCCGTGAACTCCGATGTAGATAACGAAAGCTGAGGCGCGCAAAAGCGGAGATCTAGAACCTTCAGGCTTAGCGAAATAGCCGGGAAATTAGGGATAAAATCAAGGTTATAGAAAGGAAGAAAGGAGTGCTTTCGTGAAGTCAGAAAGGGCGGGACCAGACCATCCTCCCCCCTCCCACCACCGGGAAGGGGGGGGAGTCATCCTTCTCCATCGATGATTAGGGCATCGCCGACAAGAGAGCGAAGCGCGCAGGAGATAGTTTCTTCAGCGTTCAGCTGGCCGTTTTCTGTGATGTTGGTTCAGGAATCCGTGCGTAAGAGGTTAGCCATTGAATTACAATAGATTTCTCACGCGAACTGGATTCACACGTGTACTGGAGTTTTCAATATTAAAAAAACGGTGTTGGATCTTCAACGTATAGCTTTTCTTCTTTTTACTTTTGGCCTGGACAAAACAGTAGGGAGGTGACTGCTTGGGAGAGAACGTTGTAAGGAGGACTCACTTCTAGTTGCTCGAGACAGTTAGGAAGAAGCGAAGTGAGACGTTGTTGGGGTCGCAATCTCTGCTGAGAGGGAATCACAGCTTTTGATGAAGGATAGAGGAACGTTGAAGAGGTCGTCTAAAATGGATTCCGGTGAAGCAGCAACAGTGGCATGTTCGTGTTGTCCCCAGTTATGTTTTGGTTGTATTTGTTGTCAATAGATCAATATGTTGATGGAAGAAAGTATGTTGAGAAGGATGTGAGGAAGGTTAAAAATCGGATCCAGCATTTTAAAATCGAAACCAACATTCTGCACAAATCAAACCCAGTATTCTGAGTAAATCGAAACCAACATTCTGCACAAATTGGATCCAGTATTCTGAGCAAATCGAAACCAACATTCTGCACAAATCGGATCCAGTATTCTGAGCAAATCGAAACCAACATTCTGCATAAATCGGATCCAGTATTTTGAGCAAATCAGAACTAGCATTCTGCACAAATCGAATCCAACATACTGAGAAAATCGGATCCAGAATTCTGAGATAATTGGATCCAGCATTAAATCTGACGATGCTGTGGTGTTTTGTATTTCTCATAAATCATAAGTTGTGAAACATACGATATAAGCTTTATGAAGGAAAATGTAAGGAAAGAAAAGATGTTGATGAGGCTCAAAAAGAAAAAGATCTTACTCAAGAAAAAGATCTTACTCAAGAAAAAGTTCTTATGCAAGGAAAAGTTTCTTACAAAAAAAGATCTTATGCACGGAAAAGTTTCTTACAAAAAAAGTTCTTACACAATGAAAAGTTTCTTATAGAAAAAGATCTTAGGTAAGAAAAGTTTCTTACAGAAAAAGTTCTTACACAAGGCAAAGTTTTTACTCAAGAAAAAGATCTTATGCAAGGAAAAGTTAATGAAAAGGTTCTTACACAAGGAAAAGTTTCTTACAAAAAAAGATCTTATGCAAAGAATAGTTTCTTATAGAAAAAGATCTTATGCAAGGAAAAGTTCTAACTCAAGAAAAAGTTCCCACTCAAGAGAAAGTTTGTCAAGAAAGTTTGAAGCGTTGAAGCGTTGAAGAAGTCAAAGGAAGATCCGAAAATCAAGAATATTTGAAGATTCAAAAAGGAATTGAATGAGTCAAAGATATATCCTCGATTTAAGGAGAATTGAAGATTCGGAAAATTTCATTAAGCGGGAAAGGTTTTCAGAACCCCACCTAAACCATTTTTGAGGTCCCTATAAAAGGAGAGCTGAGTTCATTTGTAAAAGTGACTCTTTGACTGTTCAAGCGCTCGAGCTCCAGAATTTGTGGGATGGGTATTGAGTATCCAACCAAACTTTGTGTTTCAGGTTAAAGCTGAGGAAGTTTTCGGACTGAGGTTCTGAAAGACTATTCAAGACCAACATATTCCTTAAGTGAATTGTTGAAGTTCTTGAAGAAAGTACACAGATGGAGTTTGATTCAGCTTACTTGTGGAAGAAATGAAGACTTTTCTGAAGTGGATCAGAAAAGAAGGAAAGTGAAGCTTGTGACTATGATGCTTACCAGTTGCTAAAAGGCTTGTTTTGGAAAGTGGATACTAGAAAGGATAGTTGGGGGTATAACCAACTATAGTAGGAAAGTTGCTACTGGGATTGTAGAATTATTCTTTGCTTGTGCCTTTGTATTCCGGAAAGAAGATAGTGAAAAAAATCATGTTGGTGGGACTATCCAACATGGCAAGGAGTAGATCTTTGTACCGAACCTTGTAAATATCGTGTGTTGCCTTCTCTTTATATTTGTTGCATACGAAAGGTGAGGTTGTGAGTTATATTTGAGTGGATCGTAACTCTAACAAGTTTCGAAGGTTAAGAAAGTTTTTGTTAAGAAGTTAATAAACTTTCTTATAAAAAAAAAAGGAATCACTGATTCACCCCCCAGTGGTCTCGATCCTACTTAGGAACTACAGTTCGAAATGGATGGAGAATAGAATTGTTGCAGTTGAGTCGGCAGCAGAGAGTATTCTACGGACGCTTTCCACTATGCAAGAAAGTTTGGTTAAATTGAAACGTGGACAAACTAAGAACTTGTGCAGGATGCGTGCACGGTTGCGCCGATCCGAGGAAGAGGCAACACTCAGGCTGAACATTAAGGAGTAGTGTGCTCCTGGTTTGAGACCTTTTTCTCTTGCTGGTGAAGTCGCATTTCCGAGTGATCTTTCAACAGAGCAAGAAGGGCGAGGGAATAATAAGGCAGTGCGAGGGCAGCCATTGGAGACTGTACTTGGTAAAGAGGCGTTGTTGGAAAACGGATCTCATGAAATAGTCTCCAGATTACACAGTTGGTATTCATGGGGATGCAGCAATGAGTCTGCAGAGCTTTCGGTATAGACAGGAAAGGAATGTCAAAAGTGAGCTTGTGAGTGTAGTGTGGCGGAAGTCGTTGCGGAAGCAAGTGGAACAACTACGGAATGTTTACCAGCAATGGCCGCATTGAGGAAGAAGCCTAAGGTACCAAGTGAGCTGAGGGAGCTGCTCAACACAAGAAATAAAGATGTTGTGGTGGAAAGTAAAGAAAGAAAAACAAGCAGCTCTATTGACTGCAAATGGGAGTATAGCAGTCAAGTCCTTCAGTATTGATGTACTGCCCTTGGATCCTGTTATTTCTCGATTACAATTGAGGACATTTGGTATGGAGACAATGGTGCAAAAGTCTGTTCAGGTGCGGCTTGGTCCTCTCCCACAAGACAAGCGAGCTCAAACTGAGCAACCTGTGTCTGCGGTTACGGTGGAGATAGGTTGGACAATGTAGCAAACTGGTTGCCAAGGATAGATGGGGGTTTGTTTGCTGGATTGGTCATCAACACGCGCAGGCGTTGTATACATTTTCTGAACATGGCAGTGACTCCATCTAGTGTAGCAACTGCACTGAAATGTCTCAAGTTGGAGTGACAGTTGTTGGTATGTCAACAGGTGTTGGTGCTGATTTTGCTGGAAAGGTACCAGAAGATTGGAAATGCCTGGAAAACCTTTTAATCGAAAAGGAAAAAATATCGTTGGGATGACCGTATTTGGGGTTACAACTCCTTACGTAAAAGCAGTCAAAGCAGATTGGTTGAATTGAGTTATGAGACCTTGATTTTTATTCCACTAGTATGGAAGGCAGGACCATGGTTTCCAAGGGACGGGGAACTACATGTTCATTGGTTTATAATTCAGGTTTTACTCCTCATCCTCCACTGAATTCAATAGAGGTAGGTGCAGTGGATTCAAAAGTTGCAAATGGCTACTCATATGAAAAACATTGTATAGAGGGAGAAGTGGAATTTGAGATTTTGGAGTCCGCAACCAAGGCATTAAACGAGCCTCTGTTTTCTAATCAATTGGCCTACAAAAACTATCATTTTTATGCTCTCGAATGGTGGCTAACCAAGTACCAGATGGCACCAAGGAATGTGCATGGCCAAGTGGATGTTTGGTCCAAGCAGTCCCTCCCGCCAAGACCCGTGCTCTTCAGATTGCCAAGGGATTTTACAGATGCAAACAAACTGGAAACCGATTATGCACCTACTATAGTTGGGTCTGATTTTCGAAATGGCCGCTATGTCCGTGTTTTTTATGGAACCGTCATGTGTCCAAAGTTGAAAGATGCAATGTTTGAGGCATACAACGAAGAGCAGCTTGAGATTTATGGAGTGAAAGAGAAATCAAAGATACAGCATGTTTTTTGGCTTGAAATTCTTAAGGCCAGATGTTTCTGGCAGCCGTTGGAAATTCGATATTACACCAAGTTGGTTAATAGTTGTTTTCAGTAGACCTGGAAGGTTTTGAAACCTGCAGACTTAAATGACAGATGGGCTGATTGTCAAGAAACGTTTGTTGGGTATGTGATTGTTCTTTCCTTGGTTGTGTTGTTGCTCCGGGTTCTCTTTTGGTGCAACAACATGGTTCCTCCCGGATTTTGTGAAGTTGTACTCATGCGTGCAACTGAGTTAGCACCTCTTGCTGTTAAATATTACAAAGGTGAATTATGTTGGAAACGCTGTCCACCTACGTTATGGGTTAAGTGTGGAGATTGGCGAAGTTTGGCATCATATGGGAATACCGCTAAAAGCGAGATTATGGGTGCTATTGCACAAACGGATGAGTTTGTTTCGTTGGCTTTACTAATTGTGATAGAATATTGTTTTTCTACTGTGGGAGGGCCTGGCGCTGGACACCAACGGATGAAACTTGAGTTCACCTTGCTCATTTCCAGGGGGTGGCTACTGGACAGTACGCTGGAATTTATTTCCGGCGAGTTGCAGTTTTCGGATTTTGTTGCAGCAAGTGCTGAAATAACAAACGTGGCAGGGAAGAAAATGAGAAGTGGAGTGAGGATGACATCGAAGAGACGCCACGCCAAGCTGAAGACATAGGAGATGAGTTACATTGACTGAGATTTTATTTGCTAGTGTTTGGGAGAGGGGTGTTGAATTGGTATTGAATATCCAAGGGGTGTATGCCAGAAATCTTGAAGAGACCCTGCAAAGGGTCAGAAAACTGATAGCAGTCCTTGCTGTTGAGAAAGAACTCAGCAGGATCCTAAATGGGGTACTACTTCCAAATGTCAAGGTTGCAAATGCCGGTGTTTTGGAGAAAGTGGATCCTTGTGGAGAACTACATAATGTCACTTGTTCTGCATTGTTGGTTCTAGAACTGAGGGTAGGCCAAGTTGCTTGGTTGCTTAGGCCAATGTCAGAGCCATCACCGGGGGCTTTCATTTCAGTGCTAATGAGGCAAGTTATATTTTAGAGATCCACCTTGAGGACAAAGTGATTTTTCAGTGTGGGGATGATTGTTAGGAAAGTGGGGTTTTTGGAGCTGCCTGTGTACAGAGGCAGAGTAGTTGTAACTGTAACATACCGTTATTGTTTCAGGTATTGATAAACCCTCTTCTGTTAAGTTATTAATATCTTATGTTAAATGGGAAAAAATGGTTTCTCAGTGAGAAGTTGCGTTTTTGTTAAACACGTCGCGGAATGGTAAAACACCCAATTAACACTATAATATTCAATTAAATATTTTCTGAGTTAAACACCGAGTAAGTATGAGTTTCTGAGGCCCGTAAAAGCTCGGCAAAGACGGAATAAAATTATTAAATAGAATATATTAAGTGTGCACTTTTTATTCAAAATATTTAAATAACTCCAAAACGATGCGTCGTTTGAGAAATCTGATACCACTGTTATGTCTGAAATATGGTGTTTATCCTAGAAGGGGTATAACATTCGAAGGCGTCGGACATTTGGATGTCTCCCTCGTGAGATAAAGTTAGTAAATAATATTTAATATATTATTTATTAAAAATAATTAAATATCTCTCAAACAGTGCGTCGTATGAGAAATCCAAGACCACCGATGGGTCTGAAATGAGGGGTTTACCCTAAAAGGGGTATAACATTTGTAAGCGTCGGACGTTTGGACGCCTTGCTCGCAAAAATAACACTTTTTATTTTAATTAATTAATTATTCCGATTTTTAATTAATAAATAATTAATCTCTCTCAAACGGTGCATCCTATGAGAAATCTGAGACCACCGTTGGGTCCAGAACGAGGTGTTTACCTTAGACGGGGTATAAATTTAATTCGCAACGGATGTTTGGTGTCATTTAATTTTTATATTAAATAATTAAAATATTAATTATAAAAAAAACGAGTTTCACCGTTCATTATCTCTTCTCCACGCCGCACCTCCATTGATGACACACCCAAGTTTTAAAACCTTTGATTTTCATCCGTTTTTGACCGGATTAAACTGTAACATCCTAGGTAAATAAAGAATATGACATTTTCATATTTATTAATATAAGTGAATTAAATATTAATTTTACTTTAAAGGGGATGGCATACCCGATACGCAACAACGAGTTTCTTTGAAATCTTACGTTACACAAACGTTAAGTTATACCGAAAAATAATATAATATTATTATTATTTTAAACGGTAGTTAACGCATAGTCATTGTATTGGCGGGAATGAAGAGAACTAACTAAAATATGATTATACATGTTTGTTAAATGTTTTTACATTTATCCAATAAATTTTAGAGGCCTAAAATAAGAAAGAATCCGATTTTAAACATAAATACTCTAATATTGTTTAAAATGTCGTTTTACCGTTTTTTGATGGCGAACCCTTTTTAAATCTAGTTTTTCTCACTTTTATATATTCTATTTGACAAAATAATATTCTTTTTTAGAATTGGGACATCAAAATTTACTTTGAATAAAATTTTGGTATTTTTCTGATAATATTAATTTTTTATGAATAGTGAAAAATACAGCATTTTAATTCAAAACTGTCTTTTAATCTAATTTATTTATATAGTTAAAATATTCTTTTAATTGGTTTTAAAGTGTAATTGGATTATATTTTTATCATTTAATCCAATGTTGGTCATTGCAAATAATTTCACTCTTAAATTGGACATAAACAAAGGTAAATCTTTTAATAGTTATTATTTCTTAAAAACACGTTTTTTGTTATGACAACGGGAATTAATTTTAAATTAATTTCTGCCACTTCTGTGTTTTGAATTTAGAAAAATGGATTCCATATTTGGAATCAGGAAGTCCAAATTGTGTGAATAGATAACTTATTTTTAGACATTATGAATATTTATTTCAGTAAATATTTTATTTACCAAGGTTAAAAGGTAAATCTAGTAAATAAAGGTAAAAAAAATAATATTATAATAATATTAAATTATCCCAACACGTACCCTAATCCTATTGGCTGATACATGTCCGACCATGGGCATCTTTGAGTCGATTTTGGGACCACATGGAGCCACTTAGGAATAATAATGACACTTTATATTAATTAATTTAAAGTAAAGACAAAAAATACATAAATATGTATCTTTTAGTAAATCAATTTGTACATGTGGTTATATAAGTTATCTTTTCGAATATAAATATTCATTTGAAAGCTAAAAAGATTTCCAACATCATGGTATTTTATTTATAATTTTTAGACATCAAATAAATAAAATCATTTATGACACAATGATGATGCAGTGATTACCTTATTGATAAATGATTTAAATAAATGAGATTATAAAATTAAAAAAATTATTCAAAACCTGTCCAATTCTTATTGGATGATTTTATTTCGAACAAGAGTCATCTTATCTTTGAATCTAATGAATTTCGGACCTTTTGAAACCGAAAATTAGTTTATAATAAAATAATGTTTTCAAACTTTCCTAAAGTGTCCCTCCTCCCCCTTATAAAAAGTCATCACCTCTAACTCATTACTCACACCTCTCAAGCCTCTTGGCTCGTCCAACCTCTACCTAAATAAGCTCCCAACATCTCTCTCTTCCACCTAAAAGTCTTACCTTAGACAGAAAGCACTTCAAGAAAGCCTTTTGGTTCAAACCAAAGGGAGTTACCCGATTTAAAGGTAACGTCTTCTCTTAAGTTCTTTTCTTTTATTTTACTTCTCCAACCCCCTAACCTCTCTTTATTCCTTTATTTTATAACAACGATATCCTCAATATACTAGGTTGTTGTTATGAGAATGATTCGAACTACACTTCCACACACCTCCATCTAATGGATACGAACATATTGTTTCTGTGGACGGCGAACTACTGCCACACGAAACGATGATTGTTCAAATATTTTCAACCGCCTCTCATGGTGGTCATTATGATGACACTGTATTTATATATGATATATATTATGTTTATGTTTTCTCTATGCTTCTAT
This sequence comes from Viscum album, assembly GCA_963277665.1. Taxonomy (NCBI): domain Eukaryota; kingdom Viridiplantae; phylum Streptophyta; class Magnoliopsida; order Santalales; family Viscaceae; genus Viscum; species Viscum album. Next base: position 410,285,112 of record OY728125.1, on the reverse strand, counting down.
ATTTTTCATTTATAGCATACCTTTATGGTTTCCATAATGGGTAAATACGATAATTTCATTTGAGGAAGTGCGGACTACCGCCCCCTCAAAGTGATATGACTCGTTAATGCCATACGTGAGACGTATCAAGGATGGAGTTAATGAAATTATATATTATATTATACTGGAATTATAATATACCTATGTATCATTAAGTTTTTATTCCATTAAAATACAAAATAGATATGAAAGTAGCGTTCATGCGTACATACGGCTTACCGTCTCCATGAACGGTGCATTTCATTTCTTATCTCCAAATGTTATGTACTGTTATAAATACATATATATATACTGGATATATATGATATATATGATATCTAAATCATGAATATCATTCTGGATATAATGGACTTTTGACCACATGGACAACATTTAATTATAAGTTCATTTTTGACTAAGTACCAAATATCGACAAAACGACCGTTATTAACTTAAATGATTATGTAATGTTTATAACAGGGTAATAAGTGATATAAAAGGAATAATAAAGTTGAAAAAGGTTATGAATCAAGTAGAAATTAACTTTAGTTTATTATTCAGGAGATTAAAGAACGAACAAGTCAAGTCGGACACGAGATAAAGGACTTCGTCTCAATCTCCTTTCATTGAGGCATATTTTGATTTATACACGACTTTCTTTTATACAGTGTATAAACCCCTTTGAATTTTCATTTCATTCAAATGAAATCTTTTTCTACATAGCATTTTACTAAACGACAAAAGGGAATGTTTCTTTTTAACGTACGAGGTGACAACGACCTTTCCGCTGCCGCAAGTATTATTTGATCTTTGGCTTCCTTAACAAGCCGTAATGTTTTTAAAAGAAAAATAAATATCATATACTCTTTTACGCATTTTGGTATTGAAAATGGTTTTTATAATGGATTTGTTATGTCAATATATTTAAATGATATATTGTGATTGAAATGTGAAAATTTTATATTTCCTTTATGATTGTTCATTTGTTGTGATTATGTTATGGTTTTTGGGCATTGTTTGCGTATATAGGTGGTTCCGTGATAAACCTAAGGCGGATGAGCCCGAGATAGCTCTTCAATGCATTGGGTAACGTGACGGAGGTAAACGTTAATGTTTCTCCTAAAATTTAGGGAATATACTGTGATGGGTATTCCAAACGTAACTCTCTACGTAGCTGTGAAAGCTACAACGTAAGTATGTTATGGATGCCACAAGTTTCATTTATGTTTTATGATTTTTATGTGTTATTCATAAATCTTATGATTTCATGAGGCAAGTTAAAAGGCTTATGTTTTGATGGACTAATGTTTTCTTTATTTTATAACTCTTACTGAACTTTTTATGCTAATCCCAAATTTTTGAAATGTTTTTCACAGGACTTAAAGATAAATAGAGTCAAGGATGGGATCAAGGAAAAGTCATGTTGTCTAAAACATGGAACTAGACATAACTTTTTTCAAGAGTTTTTATTTTATGAAAAAAATGGAAACTAAGTAGAAGTGTCTACTTTGTAATTTTTGAGATGTAATGTAATAGTTATGGTCTAATTCTCTAAAACTTTAAACATGAAAAGATCATCAATGTGAATTATTCATTTAATTCAAGATTATGCAATGTTTAAGGTTGGGGCCTTATATAAACCGCCAAATCATTAATGGGATAAAATTAAACACTCCTTAATTAAGTTTCGATTGAAACGGTGGTTAAAACATGAGTTTGTAATTTGAGGTTTTAGTTATTCATAGTGTAGACGGGTGAATTCCCCTTACCTCAATGTGAGGTGAGGATACTCTTTTATAGATCAGGAAACCAAAATACAAGCAGGGTAAGTCCGATGTGGGACTCACCCATTTAAACTTAAATGGGTTCCAACACTCCCCCTCAAGCTGGACATGCCCAGATTGGATAGAGTCCCACAAAAAAAGAATGACAAGACACAAGACCATCTCAAACTCCCCTTCAAGCTGGACCATAGAGGATGTGAATACCCAGCCTAGAAGTGAGAGACTCAAGACGAGCTCCTGGGAGACCTTTGGTGAAGAGATCGGCAAGCTGATCTGCCGTCGGAATATGGCCGAAACCGATATGGTGCTGCTCCAGATGGTGGCGTAGAAAGTGACAGTCCACCTCGATATGCTTTGTCCGTTCATGGAAGACGGGATTCGAGGCAATCTTCGTGGCGGCCTGATTGTCACACCAGATATGAGCAGGAGTCGATGCGGGGAAACCGAGCTCCTGGAGAAGATGACGAAGCCAGAGGATCTCAGTAGTGACAGTGGCCATGACTCGATACTCGGCCTCGGCACTCGATCGGGAGACCACAGTCTGCTTCTTGCTGCGCCAAGAGATGAGATTACCGGCGAAGAATACGGCGAAACCCGAAGTAGACTTGCGGGTAGCGAGGCAACTGGCATAGTCCGCATCACAAAAAGCCTCAACATCCATGTGAGCATGATGTGAGTACCGAAGGCCACGTGCAGGGTCTTTCTTGATGTACTTGGCAATGCGGAGGACAGCATCCCACTGAGAGCAGGTGGGATGCTCCATGAACTGGCTGACTTTGCCAACGGCACAAGCAATGTCGGGACGCGTCATGGTGAGGTAGTTGAGTTTACCGACCAAGCGTCGATAGCTCTCGGGATGAGGAAAGAGTTCCGAGTCGGAATGAAGGGAGCGTTCCCCAGGCTCAAGGGGAGTGTCAACTGTGGTAGCGGTGCTCAACCCGGCATCCTGCAAGATATCAAGAGCATACTTGCGCTGGCAGAGAGAGATAGTGTCCGCAGTTCGGGAGACCTCGATGCCAAGAAAGTAGGTGAGAGGACCAAGATCTTTGGTGTGAAAATGGTGGTGAAGATGCGTCTTGAGGCTGGCGATGCCTCTGGAGTCGCTCCCTGTGATGATGATGTCATCAACATAAACGACAAGCAAGATACAGCCATGTGTCGTTGTACGGAAGAAGACGGTGTGATCTTTCGTACTCCGAGAGAGGCCAAAGGCGGTGACGACAGTGCTGAAGCGGCCAAACCAGGCGCGAGGAGACTGTTTGAGGCCGTAGAGGGAGCGACGGAGACGGCAGACATGGGAGTCGGCACCAGAGGTAGAGAAACCAGGGGGCTGCTGCAAGTAGACTTCTTCGTCAAGATAGCCATGGAGAAAAGCATTCTTAACGTCGAGTTGATGAAGCGGCCAGTGATGATGAGCAGCCAGAGAGATGAAGAGGCGGACAGAGGCCATCTTGGCGACTGGAGAGAAGGTCTCAAAGTAGTCGACGCCATATGTCTGAGCAAATCCCTTCGCCACAAGTCGGGCTTTGAGGCGGCAAAGAGAGCCGTCGGGATTGAGACGGATCGTATAAATCCATTTGCAGCCGACCGTCTGTTTGTCTGCCGGGAGGGGGACTAGATCACATGTATGGTTGTCATCCAGAGCTTGCAGTTCATCCCGCATTGCGGCGAGCCATCCGGGGTGAGATTTTGCTTCACCAACGGTCCGAGGAATCGATACTGTCTCCAGAGCTGACAGACCCCTGTATGAAGATACAAAGAGAGGGGTGGTCTGACAGGAGCGTGTACCTTTCCGGAGTGCAACTGGCAAGTCGTCTGGTGATGGGGCAGGAGCATCGGACGAAGCGGGAACGATGGTGTCCTCGGCCTGAACGGGGGGGACAGCTGATGGGCGACGAGAGTAGACCCTCTCAAAGCGATGATCAGCAGGGGGAGGCACCAAAGAAGGGTGAATGATGAGAGGGAGGCACTCATCGATGGTAGTGTCGGGATGAGGAGAGGGAGGAGTGAAAGGAGAGCTCTCAATAAACGACACATCGGCAGAGATGATATAACGCCGTAAGGCTGGAGAGAAGTCCCGGTATCCGCGCTGAGTGCGGGAATAGCCTAGGAAAATGCAACGGAGGGATTTAGGAGAAAGTTTAGAGAGGTTGGGGCGAGTGTCCCGAACATAGCACAGACACCCAAACACCCGGAGGGGAAGTGAGTGAGGAGGGAGAGAGGCGAAGAGAGTCCGGAAGGGAGTCTCCCCTTGAAGGATAGAAGAAGGGAGACGGTTTAGAAGGTAGGTGGCAGTCAGGATGGCATCAGACCAAAAAAGGAGAGGCACCTGCATGTGGAATAGAAGGGCACGAGCAGTCTCCAAAATATGACGATGTTTCCGCTCAGCCACGCCATTTTGCTGAGGCGTGTCAGGGCAGGAGGTCTGATGAATGATACCTTTATCCTTGATAAACTGCTGAAAGGAAGTGGATAAATATTCTCGTCCATTGTCGAAGCGGAGACATTTAAGGGAGGTGGAGAATTGAGTATGGATTTCATTATAAAAGGTCTGAAAGGTGGGGAAGACTTCAGACCGATCATGAAGTAGGTAAAGCCAGGTCATGCGGGAGTAATCATCAATAAAGGTGATATAATAACTGTACCCTGACTGGCTAGGAACCCTGCAAGGACCCCAGACATCGGAATGAACAAGAGCGAAAGGATCCGCTGCACGTGGTTCCGGGCGAGGAGCATACGTCGTCCGATGATGTTTGGCAAACTTGCAGGATTCACAATGGAAGGAGAGGTGAGAACTGAATTGGGGGCAAAGTTTATGGAGGGTGGAAGCCGGTGGATGACCAAGGCGATAATGTAGGTCAAGGGCTCGGGCTGTGGTGGATGAGCAAGCAAGGGATGGTGGGGTATCAAACATGTACACCTCATCCCGAAGATAACCTCGACCAATTTCCCGATTCGTCTTCCGCTCCTGAAAAACAACACCAGATGAGCTAAAAGTAGCAACACAATTCAACTCGGTGGTGAGTTTGCTGACAGAGATAAGATTAAATGGACTTTGAGGAACATGAGCGACCGACGTCAGGGGAAGAGACGGGGTCAAGGAACATGTGTCATAGCCGGTAATAGGGATTGTTGAGCCATTAGCAACAGTAATGGCAGAGGCACCGGTGTACGGATGATAGGTAGTGAACATACCAGAGTCTCCTGTGAGATGTTCTGACGCACCGGAGTCAAACATCCAAGCTGTCTGTCGATGAGAAGCACAGGCGGTAGAGTTGCCAGTCTGAGCAATTGGGGCTAGAGAAGAGGATGGTGGCGCAGTAGCTCGATACGATTGTACCAATGCAATCTCCTCCGGCGAGAGTGTCGTGCTGTAACGGGTACTGGATGAATGAGGACTGCTGGGCGGTAGAGCCGATGACGGAGGATGGGAGAGCTGCTCGGCAGATTGCATAGGTGCTCGGGAAGGCCGACAATGGAAGGGAGGGTGCGGCCTTGCAAGAATGTTGTCGTCCGGAGGTGATGCCGGAGGGCCGCGGGCAGACACACCCGCCATGGAAGGCAAGTGCACAAAGGGCGCCGCCAGGACCGGTCCGCCTGGAGGGAGCGGTGTTGGGAGGCCGGCTTAACGCAGGGGGGGCGGGGCCGACGGTGCAGGAAGGCTGCAGGGTAGTTGTAGGGAAGCCGCTGGGAGACGGGCCGGGGAGCGCCGGATCGGGCGGGAGCCGCTGCTGTGAAGGGAGCCGCTGCGGAGGGTCGGGCACAGGAGGAGGGCTGCTGGAGGAGCCGGCGCGAGATGAACCGGGGCGGGAGGTCCGGCGCTGAAGGGAGCCGGCAGGGTGGGGGGGGCCTCGAAGGAGGGAGCCGCGTCGGGAGCACCGTGCGGGAGGCGGCCGCGCGAAGGAGGGAGTCGCGCCGGGAGCCGCGCTAGAGCTGGGCGCGCGCACGACGGGGCTGGCCGGGAGCGCCGCTGGGAAGGAGCGCCACTGGAGAGAGGGCCGCCGGGAATGGCCAGGCCGGAGAGGAGCCGGGCGAGAGAGCTGCGCCGGGATAGGAGGGGGGGGCTGCTGGGAATGGCTAGGGCAACAGGGAGAGAGGCGGGGCCGGGAGGACGCCGGGAATCCGCAGAGGAGGGAGGGTTCGGGATAAAAATCCCTCTGATACCATGTAGACGGGTGAATTCCCCTTACCTCAATGTGAGGTGAGGATACTCTTTTATAGATTAGGAAACCAAAATACAAGCAGGGTAAGTCCGATGTGGGACTCACCCATTTAAACTTAAATGGGTTCCAACACATAGAAATACAGGTTTGAGGTTCTTTATATACGAACTGCTCAACCTTCCGTGTTGGTCTGTTTTATTGAGTCTGGATGACTCCATTGTGCACCAGCCGTGAAGTTACCGAGACTCGCGTGTGAGTTTCCAGGCGCGCCACCTTGCCCATTTTCTCCATGATGCATGAGTCTATCTTGTTTTGTTGGTATTTATTAATTTTCTTCAATTTTCCTTCTTTCACGAAATCTGAAAAAGGTTTCTTTAAAAACAAAAAAAAATATAATTGATTAAAATAAAGGATAATAAAACCAATACTAATATAAGCATAATTTATCCAAATTATCAATGGATAATTAATATAATTATCAAACGATAATTTCAAGATAATCAAAGGTTAATTATTATCTAATGTTATTTATTTTGATTATCAAAAGATATATATATATATATATTAGATATATATTTTTGATAACTACTTTGGAATTTAAGGATGATTTTATTATCAATATGTAATCTCGTGATTTATTGAAGGATAATTTTTCAAAATTATAGAAGGATATCTTCTCGGCCCCAACCTTTTTATAAAAGGATATCTCCACGAAATATTTTGGGGATAATTGCACATGATTATTGGAAGGTAATTATAAAGAAAATTATCAAATGATTATTTCATCAAATTATCATTAGATAAATTGAAAAAAATGATAATTTACAAAGAGTAATTGCTGGAATATAATTACTCAATTAATTAAATTAATAACTATAAAGTAATATTGTAAAATTATCTTAGGATAATTTGTAAGATTTTATTACAAGATATAATTATTCTTGAAAGAGAATAATGAAAGCACATACTTTGAACTAAATGATAAATTGGAATTTATCTAGGAGAGAGAATGTATTATCGCATGTAAAATTTTATTTCTTTTTGAAATAAAATAACTGACATTAAGAACCCTTTACGAACATCAAACTTTGGTGAGTCAACGCTTACGATAATAATGTCGTGAGGAGGTGTATTGAACCACACTGGGTGGATTATCATTGTCGCTGACATCGACGACCTTGAGCTAGGTGGTTCCATTCCGATTAGCCAAATTGATTATCCTTGTTTTGCTTGATTTATTTCAATTGTTGATTTAAATTCAATTGCTCAAATTTTATTTCAATTAAATTGATAAAAACCCGATTCCAGTGAATCGAGATATTTGAAATGGTTTTGGCATGGAAATTTGGAAAACCCTCAATTCCATTGAATTGAGTATGTTTATGGAAATTGGTTGATTTAAATTTATTAATTTAAATTGTGGATTTGATGCAAATGATTTCAATTAAATTGTTGAATTTAATTGCGAAAATAAATTGTGTAATGATGGAATCAGTTTTGAATGGATTTCAAACCGGTGAAAATGGCTTAAAATGATTTGATAGAAACTCAGTGGTTTTATCTTGTGAAAAATGCTTGTTTTTGAATAAAACCTGTTTTAGTTTTAAATGAAAAGAAATTGGCATTTTTTTGAATGGAAGAATGGGATTGATCGTATTTGTAAGCATTCTTAAAGTAGTTCGTTCATCATGTAAGCGCACATGCAAGCCTTAGGTAGTGAATTATTTGGATACACTCTATGCTACGACAACGTGCTAAAACATATTTGCGGCGGGTCACATCTCCGATGGGCTGGTAACGAGTCTCCTTTGCCCAGTGTCATAGAGACGTGTGTATACACATTTTGCTGAGTTCACATAAAGAGTGAGGAATCCTATAGCTGGTTAATACTATCATACCTTTTGGCAGATGATCATGTTGCTCGTTTGTTTATTTATATTTGAGATATAAATGTATGTCAATGTTTGTTGGAACTACTTTACATGTCTGTTGAATTTATATAAATTGTTTTATATAAATGTTTTACTTAAGCCATTGTTTTAGAAATATTCTCTTGTAAAGTCTGTGCTTTGAATGTATTTTCCATCATTTTAAAAAATGTATAGCGTGTTTTGGTTAAAAATGCTTTTGAATTGCTTAACGTGTTTATCTTTTAAAATTGAAAGCACTTTCTTGGTTAATCTATATTTGGCATCTGTTATGGAATCATTGGTGGTATCCTACTGGGTTTAGGTTCACACCCTACTTTTGTCTTCGGGTGTTTGTAGACTTTCTTCTTTCAGGTTCGAGCAAAGGGAATGGATCTTTTAGAGGTGGATCCAGCTGTTGAGCTTTGGTCTTGGTGAGTTGTGTTCTTAGGGACCTTGGGGCTGTTTTTTCATTTTAGTACTTTGGTTGTAGTGATTTGGGGTGGTTTATGCCTTGTTGGCTTTTGGTACATTACTCCCAGTGGAGTTTATTTTGTTTATGCATATTGTATTGTTTCTTTTCTTCCACATTGTTGGGGGCAAAATCGTTCCCACTTGCATGTTGTGTGATGTCAGGTGCTAGTCGCCGACCCGTGGGGATCGGGAACACCCTTCGGGCTATGTCAAGGTCAGCTCGGTTATCGAGTTACCAGGATACCCAAGTTGGTTCGTGACAGTAACTGCCTAAGGATAGTATAGTATTTTGGTTGGGGGTTGTTGGCTGGCGGGTGGGGCATTAAATAGGGGATGTGCTGTAGGGTTGAGCGGGTAGAGGGACTTGGGGTTGGACTACCTGCTTTCCTGGAGGCATGCGTTTTGCCTAGGAAAGTAAATGTGGTTGGCTATCTGTCGCTCAGGGCTTACTCATATAGAGATTGTCGATCTCATATAATTATAAACCTTTAGATGAAGAGTCCATGTACCTTATGTATATAATGCATTAAGATATGTATGAATATGTTTGACTTCTATTTTTGGGCAATTCAAATTTTTAGGTTGTGTAAAGAGTTACACATCAAATATGGTTTATACATATTGATTTTGCGGAGGAAATAGGATTTCAAACTAAATCACTAGAAGCATGTATACATAAAAAGGAATAACATGAGATAAGATTGTGAGATTAAAAGCTCCTTCAAATATTAAGTTTGATATCCCTTCCAAAGCGGCACTTGTCAAGACCTCAATAATTCAATTGGGTATTGTCGAGCTTAGCACAAGTACCCCCTAGATTATCTTGTGTAAGGCAAGCGAGTTATAAGTGAAATTGGATTATCTAGACGATATTATCAAGCTTAGCACAGGTATCCCTTGATTGTCCTTTTTTGGCTTATTCTTGGCATTTGATTTGGGTTACACTAGCTGGGAAGCCCTAATGGTTAGAATATCAAAGAAAGAGTTGAGTATATCCATATGATGGATTGCACAAAACGTTGTCCGTTCAACTATCCAAGAGTCATATAAGATATGATTGACAATAATTATCTACCAAATATAGTCATGGCTAACTTACGTGATAACTGGTGAAAGTCGTGGTGAAATAAAGATCTTGACCCACTAATGGATATGATGTGTTTTTTAAAAGGATCATCATTTTAGTGAGAGCCCATTTAATAAAAGTCCTTATTAAATGGTAAATAATACACGATACTCATCTAATAAAATCTTTTGTTGCATATAATATCATCATCATCATCAAGCTAAACTTTGTGATCAATCTTTGATAAGGAAAAACTTAATGTTAAGTTACTCCTTAGCCTGGTAACTTAAGAAAAGTTCTTAAGCAAGATTGGTGTTTTGATAAAAAATCTATGTGTCAGAACAGTTCCTTAGTAACAAAGTGTTTAAATTGTACAACAAGTGAATCTAGATGCTTATGGAGACATGGAGTGATTCATTCAAGGTTTCAAAGGCATTAGATGCAAAATGACCAAAAAAATCTTATTCTTCACTCAAGTACTCAGTATGATTGGGTACATCAATGATTTAAAGAGTTTTAGCCTCATATACTCAATATGATTGGGTAATGTCAAATGATATTCAATATGATTGAATATGTTGATAACTCGATGAGACTAAATGATTTCCTTAAAACTTTATTGATTATAGAAATCAATTCTATTATTCTAGCAGATATATGATATCAACTATATGTTTTACAAAGTGTTGCAATATATACAAAAGATCAAAAGTTTGGAAGGAATTGGAGTTTAAAGGTTTCTTCAAGTAATGGAGCAAAGGAGTTGCTACATTGATAACTTGGATGCTTCAAACTTGGATAAACCTGTCATAAGATGTGTTTTATTTCATCTAGCTTTTGAAAAGAGCATGTAAAACAATGGTTGTTTAAATGAAAGGAGATGGATTTCATGATACACATAGTTTATGATTTGTTTAATTCTATAACATGCTTTAAGGGAGACTAAAATAGCTTGTTATGGTTAGGAAATTCATATTATTGTCATTTATGGAAATGCTAATGAGAATTCAAAAAAAAGTATACATCATATTCTCAAAGTGTTGAGAATATATGAATTGGGCATATGATGTCTTATACTGCATGTACAGTATAAGTGGGTAAAAGTTCAAACCGGGAGAAGAAAAGCTAGTTGAAAAGTTCAACAATGTTTTTTCAAGAAGCCAGACAAGGTCATTGAAATCATGGGTTGTCGGAAAGGGGGAATAATGATTCCAAATGATGAGATTATTCAGAATATCTGAAGGAGTTCAGGAAACTCCATGGAAAGTATGTGATATGAATGTTATAGAAATTAATTCTTCGATTGTGAAAGGCATGTGATACCGAATGTATATTTTACAAAGTGTTATAAATATACAGGAGTTCAAAATCAAAGGAAGAATTGATTGAGCCTCTAGTTTATATTCATGAGGTGAAATAAATAATTATTACATCAAGGATTTGAATGTAAAGAATTTTATCAAACTCAAATGAATCTAAATAAAATATGTCTTCATCTCATTTCCCTTATGTGATAAGAGAAGATGTACGATAACAAAAAGTTGTTATGAGATGATGTATACACATGGTTTATGATTCATCGGGTTCTATAACATGTTTAGAGAAGAAGATATGGGTAAAAGTGTTTATCCGGGACAAAGTGTTTATCCACATATTTGTTAAAATATAAGGGAATGTGTTCCCGTCTTCCATCAATGATATATTTTAATAAAATCCTCTTTTCAAAAAAAAATGTTCCAAACACATAGAATATCACATATGATACTGAAACAGTAGTTTATTTGTTAAATATTCTCATTAATATGAAATAAGTGTTATTTCCAAAACACAAAAGGACTTGTGCATCTTAGCAAGATATTCTGAAAAGAATATAGTGTCTAAGAGGCTAGTGAGAGTATGTTTAGACTTAGAGAAGCTTAAAATTAACAAATAAAGGATTGCATCAATCTTAAGTTGAAGTGTTTGTCACTTTAACCTAAAAGAGTTTAGGAAGACTGGTGTACAATAATGTAAATAGTTACATTAATTCAAGGAAAAGTTTGTTTTAATAGGGTTCAACGGATAATGATACTGAACTTACAAAGAGTTCTATGTAGAAAACAGAAGTTGACATCATAACATTTGATGTTATGAAGTTAAGAAGTTTGAATATGTTAGAAGTTGAACATTTAGAAATATGATTCTTAAATCTTGTCATTATTCAAAGTGACTTACTTTATATATGTTTCTTACTAAAGAGTTTAGTGTGAGAATTTTATCAGATGGTTACATAGAGATGTGACAGAAATTACATATGATGTGAAGAGTTAACAAAACCTAGAAAGTGTAGTAAACATAAGGTTGATCTAACAGTTTATCATATATGATATGATAAACTGATGATTATGTTGGTTTTGTTAAATATCCTAAGAATATTAAAATGTACCATATTAAAGGCAACCTCCATTTTATCGTTCTTTCACGCTGGCGGCATAAATTTATATATAGATATACATTTCATGAAGTGCAATGATAATTGGCCACTCAAAGTATGACTTTGAGTTTATCCCTAACTGATGCTCGTCATGGAGTATTATAGGTTGTTAAGGATAGCGTGAGTAGGATTTTTGTATAGAGATACAGAACATACTCATGAGCCACAAAACAAAGAATGGGATTCTTTGTGGGTGTTGGATGTCCTACTAAGTATACCAGATGGAGTATTATACAGATGTCTTTGGTATACTAAGGGTGCGTGGATCATATTTGAGTCTCCATTATCTAGGGTTGGCGAGATACATAACATGAGAACCTTCATACTTTAATATCTTACTTACACAAGTCTACATATTGACTTAGCTAATCTAATACAGAAGTGGTTGGGTATGTTGTTGATCATGTCGTCAGTTTGAGCTTAACCAAGATGAGATGTGTCCTCTAGTATCCTCTAGTATGACAAGTATGACATTTAGGCCCTCGATTGAGATAGAATGGGAATGTGCGGCCGCACCTAGATATTATATATCTATCTAGATAAGGGACATGTGATGTGTGTCCATAAGTATGAATGACATGTATTCATCGATCACGCCAATCTACACTCTAAGAATTGATGTTATATGGGATTGACATGTTTCGTGCCCCATGGTCACTTGATGTGTTAGACAAAGGAAAAAATATGAGAATCCACGTTTGCATATGATGCAGACCGGAGGACACATGTATAGAGATATGTGTGTTTGATGGAGATCACGTCAGGTCCCTTTATAGCTTGAGTAGCATTGACGTTTTGCTAGAAGCCGCTCTTTGCTTATATGTATGAATCCGGAGATTCATATTTGTTGTCAATGCTATAAAGGTCCATGGGGTCCCACTTTGTAGTTGACTGAATAAGAATTGAGTTTGACTGACTCTAAAAATGTTTTATAGTTGATCCAAAAATGTTTTGGATGAGTGGTCACAAGGTATTGCATATGATGTAATACAAGGTGAAGTTAATGATAGCTTTTCAAAAGTGTTTTAGAAGATATCCAAAAGGAGTTTTGGACATGATTTCACAAGTCTATTGGGCTTTAGCGCAAGTGGGAGATTGAAGGAAATATGCCCTAAAGCTTTATATATATATATATATGATATATATAAGATGATATACATATAACCTAATTTGCATGTGTTTGGGTATATTATTCTATGTGTGTTGGACACCCAAACTATTCTCCACCAAAGTTATCATTTAAGGAAACTGTTTCATAAGATGGAACATGTGGGGGTTTTATTTATTCTTGCAAGAGTTCACAAGTTGGTTGAACCATTTACTCATATGCGTTACAATGCATGAATAAATGCGACTGCCCAAGGAGCATCCTTGGGGCTTATATTATCACTACCATGTGATGGCAATGATATAGTGTACTATTGTGCTGGGACGAAACTCCCAAACATCTATAGCTTTCTTCTTCGTCTTCCTTTGCATACAAAGATGCTAGCATATCGTTGAAGAAAAGAAAATCCAACATGTACGACATGTGATTCATTCGGTCAATGGATACACCTCGAAGAGGGGATGACTTTTGGTTGCCCTTAGTGGTCTTTGTCAAGCATATCAAATGAAGATTGAAGGTTGCAAATGCTCTTCGGTGCAAGGTGCTCCAGTTTACAACAGCTTCTTCATTTAGATTTTCATTGCAGGTTTTATATTTCTTGCATGGAAATCCTCGGACAAGGGTAGGGTTGGAATCGCTTCCGCATGTTTTGATAATTGTTATTAGACTCATTTAAAACCCTACAAGAACCCCCCTTGGCTCTCCATCTTCCCATCTTGTCTCCCCTACGATCTAGGTGGTTCGGGAGAGGTTTGTCACGTAGATTCGAGGTAAGATCGCTCCCCTTCTCCACTTTGTTCTTCTTCCTTGTCTATCCTTTAATTTTGGTACGTCGGCTAGGGTTTTAGAGAGACGATTTTACCAGAGCATGGTGAAATTGTCCCGCTTAATGGGGGCTTTCGTGTGTGGTTTGTAGAGGTCTCGAAAGGAGGTATTCAAGCCGTCGTTCATCGTTTGATTGAGGTATGTTGCACCGTGAATTTATTTAGGATTTTTGGAAAATTTGAGTTAAATTGGTCAAAAATTCAGGGATGTAATTTGGGGCTTTTGTATGGCTTAGGTTCTGGTGCGTGTCGAGAGTGGATTGCACCCCATTGCTTATTGACGTCGTTATGTCATTCAGTGAGTTTGGAGTATGTTATGCCGATTTTGAATTTTGGATTTAAATGTTCGGTTTATTAATTTAATGGTGCTTATGGATGAGATAGGTGCTCGTGGATTTGGAGGAGGTCGGAATGAGCTCAAGATCGAATCATGGATTGTCAGTTGAGGTATGTGGCCTTGACTTTATTGAGTCGCTTGCTCATTTCGTAATTTTACATTTGAAAGCCATCGTTATATTATTGTCAGCATGTTGCAAACTTTGTATGATCTAGCCCATTGAGGCGAGCTGTGTCGGCCTAATAGTCAACATGGACCACATAGCTTACTAAAAGGTTCAATGGTGGCGCAATGGTCAAACGAGTGTCGATGGCACTCTTTATGGGTTTGGTGGCGTGAGTTGGATTTCAAAGAGAAGAGGTTTCCTTTTTAAAATGTTCTTTTAAAAATGAGTTTTGATTCAAATGAGATTTCAAAGGAGAAGTGATCATTTGAGAAATGGGTTTTGAAATGACATTTCAAAACTCCAGTGGGGTTTTCCAAAGACCGTTTTGATGGGATTTTGGTCAAGGGCCTAGCGTGAGTCAAACGGCATGTGATACCTTTTCTGAACGATTTGAAGAGGGTTTGGCTTGGTTTTTAAAGAGGAATGGCTCGGTTGAGTTGCTTCAGTCCATTTGACCTCATGTGGACAATGCCCCGGTTTCTAAAGCATGATTGCTTTTATATCTCTCCTGGTTGTGGTTGCCTAGTGTGCATATTGTGGCATGACGATGCATAACTGTGTATTGGCCCGTTGAGGTGTTGTTTTGGGTCTCAAAATGTCGGGTCGTCCTAATGGATGTGTCAGAACCCTTGGAGGGTTGAGAGGGGTAAGTTGGCTTACTTCGATGGAACCGTGCTCGGCTCCATGAAGTGAGGAGGGGTTATCCTCTTGGGAAATTTTGCAGGGTGAGTTGTTAAGGCTCGGTTAAGGCTTGAGTGGCCGAGTTGGCTTCAAGGAACCCAATGGACGTCCGTACCAGCAAGATAAGAATGCCAAGAGGCTCGACATGTTATACAGGCGCTACTGAGACGGTTTGAGTTTAGCCTGCGGGGCTACATGGATGATGAGATGTACAGGGCTAGGTCTCGAGTGAGTAGCACCCTGGTGACGAGCCGGTGAGCTTGTTGGACAGGTTGTGTGCCCTGTTTATTATTGCATGTGTGTGTTGGTCGTGTGTGTGTGATGGGCGACAGATCTCGATGTGGCCGATGACGGATCTTGAGGCCTGGCCTTACCTTCAGTGATAAGGTATTGGTAGAACCTCACCTTGAGTGAGAAAGTGGCAGTTGGGATTTGGCATCGGACCCTACCTTGAGTAATAAGGTAGTGATCAAGATTATGGCCCCACCTTGAGTGAGAAGGTGCTGACTGGAACCTCCCTTCAGTGAGAAGGGGCGGTTCGGGACATCATGTGTGACCTCCCTTGAGTGTTAATGGATGGTTCGAGACTTGGTTGTGCAGCATCCCTTAAGGGATGGCTAGGGAACTTCACATGTGACCTGCTTTGAGTGAGAAGGTACAGTATGGGTACTTGATGTGCGACCAACCCAAAGCCTTCGGGTAGCGGTCTGAGCTTGGTAAAACACCCTACCCTAAACCTTCAGGTATGGGCCGAGATTTGTGGCACGAGACAACTTTCCTACCGACATTGGCCGAAGTAGGTATGATCGGGTGGCGTGGTGGTCTGGTTAGCACACGATGACCTGACTTGTATGCTTGTATGTGCATTTTGTGTTGTGTTTCCGGGTGGGTGTGTTGCACGAGCACAACTGCACTTCTCATATGTATTGCATGCACATCCACTTGATCACAGCACCACTCAGTATTGTTGAAGCAATGGAGATTCCTATTGGGTCATTGGGCTCAACCCCTACCCGCGTACACGATCTATGTTTCAATGTATGTGGGTAAAGGTATGTGGGTAGACCTCCATGTTTTCTCTCAGGCACAGGTACTGCTTGGAGCTGAACAGGTGGTTCAGTTAGCAGGTCATGGAGACCTGAGATTCGACAGGATGATTATGAAAATTGGCCCGGAGAATGGTGTATTTTAATTTCAGTTATTGTTCGACTTGTATGGGCCAGTATGCCATTGTTTATTTATATAATGATTTTATGTTTATCTGTTACTACTTTTTTATGTTTTGATGCCTTATAAGGATAGTTTTATTGCTTTTTATTCTAGATTGTGGGGGGCCTCTTGGCTCCCTTTTATGTCTACAAGTATTTTGAGGATGTTTGTGATACGGACAGGTCATGCCGAATTTCAATAGATTCAGGCATGACCCTCTGGCTTTTTTTTTTTGAGAGCATAGTCTCTCCACGAGCTAATCGACAACCTCTGGTGTACAGGGGGCGCGCCTAAGGTCACATAGTGACCCTTGCCCGGGTGTCGTTCAGGCAATCCGGGTCGGGGCGTTACAAATGGTATCAAAGCATGTTTTGAGATGGGATAGTTTTGGTTGGTGGAGACAGGTTGTCGGGACTCGGAAAGTAGATCAAGCACATGTCTAGCCAGCATGATATCAGTTGAAACCCAAGTTGCCAAGGGATGTCCAGTGTTGGGACTAGGCACTCTAGGATGAGTGAGATGTTGGATTGGACCGTGATCCAAATGGGGGATAGATGAGACTCGGGATGAGTCGTAAGGCTCGATCGGGAGTCTGTGAGTTCATGCATTATGATAGTGGCATGCTTAAGGCATAATACACGGGCCTATAGGCAGTGTTGTTTAACATGGTGTCTCGTCGGTATCCATTATTAATTGAAGCAACATATAATATAATTGATCTTTTCTCAATTGCATTATAAGAGGATTAGATTAATATGAATTGAAGGGGCTTGTTTGATTGATGATGATTGTGATTGTTTGATCGTCGTAGGGCAATGATGTTCGGGATGTGTGGTTTTTGAGAAAAAACTCGTTTTGAGGGGGGAAACCCGGTTTTGAAAACTCGTGCGGTAGCAAGTGTGCGTAAATGGTTTCCATAAGTTGGTTTTACTTGAAATGGCTCATGGAGCCAAGGATTTTGAGATGTTTGGAATTTTCAGGTTTTGAGAAAATATAAGGAAAATGGTTTTTGAGATTGGACTTCAAAATGGCTTTTGAAAATGAGATCGGTTTCAGGAAAAAGGACCGACTAGGTCAGGGATTTTGGTGATTTCGGTTTTCGGTGAAAACCATTGGATGCAAGGGGCGTTTTGGAAACTCGAGCGAGTTGTGGTGTGTGTAAATGATTTGAATTGATTTAAAATAAGTTACTAATACCTGTGTGAACCTTGTTTGCCTGGATTTTCATGTTTTGGTCGAGAATGGCCTAGAGCTTGAATTGTGTAATTGATTATTGTTCCATGTTTACTTAGAAATCGCAATGTGTGGTTGACAGGTTTGGATCTGGTTTGGTCAGGTGATGGGAAAAAGTAATCAGTGTCTGTACAGACCGGGTTTGCTTGTTTTTCAGTGGTGGACTAGGGAGGACCCAAGTGTTAGATCGTGCATTCAGCGGGTACGTCGAGATTATTCTAAGAGTCGCGTGTCTTGGGCTCGTGGGATGGATGTTTAATGTTGGGCTCAAGTAGTCGGGTGTGAGCTTTGACGTGTCTGTGGTTTGGACCAGTTGATTTGGGTTTCGGTGGCAATTCCTATGACGAGGAGCACCATTAGGCGAAATTGGGCTTTTTCGAGTGGGCCTTTTCGAGTGGAGTCATATGGTGGGGAGCACTATAAGCCTCAGGATGAATCGGTTGTTGACACTTCAGTGTTTTGGGATCAACGAGTGTGGTTGAGCACCATCTCAATGTTGGGTGATCGGTGTCTCGTGTTGGTGCTCTGGCATGAGTAGAGTGGTCGCGTCCAGTCATTACGCTCGGTAATGGACAAGACATGGGCAGTAGAGATCGGATGTTTAGGTTCAGCGAGACGGCGATAATGATACTCTAATGGTGGGGAGCATCAAATCGATCACAAAAGTACAACCCTTGTGTGGGTTAGGGTCATGGATGTGGTGGAATCCGAGAGAGTCGAATCGGGGATGTGTAGGTACTCGAGGGCAGAGTACAATGGGAGATTTGGTTGGTCGAGGATCCAACCATGGAATCACACCAGTCGTTGGGTTTGGACATTGGTCGGGGCATTTGGATGATTTTACAATGCCTCCAGGAGTTAAGGCATCGCGATCGGATGACGCGTCGGTGCGTCAGCGAGTGAGGTCGAGCATTTTTAGGGATAGTCACCGGTGATGTTGTGTAGAGGTGGATGTGGTTGAGTGAAAACCACATTGGGAGCGTTTATGATCAGCTCAGAGCAGAACGACGCCAGTGATGTGATCGCGATCGTGGATAGAGTTGTCTCGGTGAGCGGGTAATTCAGCTTTTGGTGAATAGTGTGTGGCGGAAAGCGTGTGACGTTCAATGATGGAGCGCGGCGCTTTGGTAGTGAATTGGCGACTGGAGCAGGTCGGGATTTATGGTTGGAGGACCGTTGTGGCTTCTCGAAAACGAGAAACGTTGGGGTGAGGAGTTTGTAACGACCCGCGTCATTATAGGTTAGTGGAAATCAAGGTGAAATTTGAGGTTTTGAATTTGGGTGGAGAAATGGGAGTTTTGATTGTGTTTAAAACGATTTATGAGATGTTTCGAGAAGCCCCATGGGGTGCAGTTCAGTGGTTACGCCCCTGCTGTACCTGTGGCGGTGAGTTGAGGAGGTCCTAGTTTCGAATCTCCGCGTCTGCACCTTTCTTTTCTTTGTACCCCCACCCCCAGACCTACCATGTATGAGATGTTTCGAGAGTAGTGGTTCGATGGAAGAATGCACGGAGCTAGTTCTCGAATGTTGGAATTCTGCAGTAGGGAGAAGTAGCGTCGCCTCATCGATGTTTGTTGAGGATCAAGACCTCTGCCCACAGGCTTAGCTCGCCCCACCCGTTTCGCATTACTAATTTATTTAGGGTTTTTGGCAAATTTGGGCTAAAGTGGTTGTCGATTCGGGGATGTAAATTGGGGCTTTTAGGTAGCTTAAGTCCCAGTGCATGTCGGGAATGGGTCGCACCCCATTGCTCGAGGTTTTGACATCGTTATGTCATCATGTGAGTTTAGCATCGGTTATGCTGATTTGGAATTTTGGATTTAAATATTTGGTTTATTAATTTGATGGTATTTATGGATGAGATAGTGCCCGTGCACTCAGAGGAGGTCAGTACGAGCTTGAGATCAATTTATAAATCATCGATTGAGGTAAGTAGCCTTGACTTTATTGAGTCTTTTGCTCATTTTGTAATTTTATGTTCGTATGCCATCATTATATTATTGTCAGCATGTTTCATACTTTGTATGATCTCGCTCATCGATTTGGAAGGGCTCGCGTCGACCTAATAGTCAACATGGACCGCATAGCTTGCTAAACGGTTCGATAGCGCGCCATGATCGAATGAGTGTCAGTGGTCCTCTTTATGGTTCCCTTGGTAGCATGAGTTGGATTTCAAAGAGCAAGGAGTTTCCTTCATAAAATGTGCATTTTAAAAGGGGGTTTTATCCAAATAAGATTTCAAAGGGAAAGTGGTGATTTGAAAAATGGGTTTTCAAATAGCATTGCAAAATGAAAGTAGGGTTTTCAAAAGAACGTTTTGGTGGGATTTTGGCCAAGGGCCTAGCATGAGTAAAATGGCATGTGATGCCTTTAATGAACAATTTGAAAAGGGGATTTGACTCGGTTTTTAAAGGAAAGTCAAAAAGGCTTGGTTGAGTTGTTTTTGTTCGTTTGACCTCGTGTGGGCGATGCCCTATTTTCTAAAGCATGATTGCTTTTGTATGTGCCTCCTGTTTGTGACCCGATATGTATGTTGTTGCATGATGATGCAAGATGGTGTGTTGGCCCGTTGACGTGTTGTTTTTGGGTATCAAAGTGTCGGGTTGGTCCAGATGGATGTGACGGAACCCTTAAAGGGTTGAGATGGGTAGATTGACTTAGGTTCGATGGAACCAGGATGGAGGGGATGTCCTCTTGGGTAATTTCGGCCTAGACTGAACCGTTCAAGCTCAATTTAGGCCCGAGTGACCGAGTTGGGTTCACGGAAGCCAGTGGATGCCCTTGTTGGTGGGATGAGAATGCGGAGAGGCACCGCATGTTATGAAGATAGTTTGAGGAGTTTAGCTTGCGGGGCTAGATAGACTATGAGATGCACAGGGCTAGTCCTCGAGTGACTAGTTGTGACGAGCCGGTGAGCTTATGGGACAAGTTGTGTGGCCTGTTTGTTGTTAAATGTGTGTGTCGATTGTGTGCGTGTTATAGGCGACGGATCTCAGTGTGGTCGTTGACAGATCTGAAGTCTAGCCTCACCTTGAGTGATAAGGTGTCGGCAAAACCCCACCTTGTCCTTGAGTGAGAGAAGGTGGCAGCTGGGATATGACATTGGACCCTACCTTGAGTGTTGAGGTGGTGGTAGGGATAATGGTCCCACCTTGAGTGAGAAGGTGTTGGTGGAACTCTCCCTTGAGTGAGAAGGGGCGGTTCGAGACATTATGTGCGACCTCCCTTTAGTGATAAGGGATGGCCCAAGATTTGGTTTTGCAGCAACCCTCGAATGATAAGAGGTGACCGGGAACTTAACGTGTGACTTGTATGTGCATTTTGTTTAAGTTTCCAGATGGGTGTGTTGCACGAGCACAACAACACTTCTTATATGTATTGCATGAACATTTGCACTCAATATTGTTGAGCCATTGGAGATTCTTAGGGTCATCGGGCTCACACCCTATCAGCGTGCATGACATGAGTTTCAATGTACGTGGGTAGACCTTAATGTTTTCTCTTGGGCACAGGTACTACTTGGAGTAGGACGCTTGGATCAATTAGTAGGTCGTGGAGGTCGAGGATTCGGCATGACGATTATGTGAGTTGGGCCAGAGGCCAATGTATTTTATTTTCAGTTATTATTCAGCTTGTGCGGGCCAGTGTGGCATTATTTATTTATATGATGATGCCATATTTATCCGCTACTACTCTGTCATGTGGTGATGCATCATGTGGATAGTTTTACTGCTTTATATTCTGGACTGCGGGGGCTCTCTTGGCTCCCTTTTTATGTCTATAGAGATTTTGGTGATGTCCGTTGTACGAACGGGTCATGCAGAATTTTTGATAGTTTTGGGCATAAACCTCGAGCTTTATTTTGAGGGCAGTCTCCCCACAACTGTTTTAGACCTTCGCCGCTAGTCAGCGGTCTCTGGCGTACGGGGAGTGATTCACGCTCAAATTTATCCAAGAGAAGAAGGTAGAACGGCCCTTGTAGTTTAGCTTGGGTTGTCAAATCCTCAGAGACCTAGGAAATAACCTATAGGCACGCACATTTTAAGGATTGTTTTTGGCTATAAAGTGGCCAACTTGGGTTGATTTTAGATGGGTTTAAAGGATCACTAACAGATTTAAGTTAATTCAAATTAAGGTAATGAGTTGATCATAGGTTGTCGTTCGGGGTGGATTGGATGAATTCCTTTTTTAATGATTACAATTTCTTATATTTGAGAAGAGTTCATTTAAGAAGATCAAACAAAATCATCACTTACTGGTTTAATGCCTACACAACCTAATACTAATCACCTATACACTTGAAAGATCAAAGTTTTGAGCACTCCGAGGTAAAGGTTCGTATATTAGCACTTGAAATGTGTGACCTTAAATTCAATAAGGATGAAGAGGTTTTAAAATCAAATAAAAATCTCATTTAAAAGAAGTGATTAGCCATTAATGTTGTGAGAAATAACATTCAATCCAGCCCCTTGCTACTCCCTTGGATCAACCCATAAAAGAGTTAGCCCTCCATTGATGACATGTCTTCAACGAAAGCGGGAATTAGACTTACGAGGGTGGAATTGAAGAAGTAAAAACAACAACAAAAATAGATCACTCCACCATTGTGTGATAAATATCACAAAGTATGGTGTGAATAAATTCACACCGTGAACCAACGATATCAACGTGATATGTAGAAGAACAGAATAAGAGTAAAGAAAGAACTTTTATTAAGAAAATGAGGTGAATTAAACAACTTACATTAGAAAGAAATGCGATTACAAACACAAAGCGGCAGCATAACACTACAATGAAACCAAGTACCAAAGATTAAAATCTCCTCCATCACCACTGCCTTAAATAGGCATTTTGGGAGACTTGGGTCGAGCCTCCAACAGTACAAAGCATCCCACTTGATTATGGTAGGCCTAGGGTGGTGGAAAACTTGTGAAACTTGGACTTTTCCACTCTTGACCCGAGGTGACAGCCAGCTTGCAACCACCGAACAGACGTGCTTGGAAGACCTTCTAGATGGCCGAATTAGAGTGGGTCATAGAAGAAGAAAATGGAGCCTCGGATGTCTCCTAATCGCCTGTAAAATTTGGGCCCATTTAGAGTTGTGGATTCCGAGATATGATTATATTGTTAAGATGTTTTCTGGGCCGCAGAATCTGGCCCAGAATTTTATCTTCAACTTGGACCGCCTGAATAACCACAATAGAAGCCGAATTAGCACTGGCTTCTGAAATATGATTTGTTCCTCTATATGTCTTCTAGCATCCCACGAAATTTGAGCTTCATTGGGTCTGTATGTTGGGCCTCACATTCTCATCAGTGGGCTGGTGTCCAATCTGCCTTCTCCAGAATTGTTTGCATGAAATCTCATTTTGGTGGTCTTCCAATATGAATCTTCCAACACTTCACAAGTATGAATTGTTACCAATATAATTATAAACCTAAAAATTAAATATGAAAATAAAATCAAAATTATTGGGTACTTTAAATGATGTTAAAAAATGTACCACATAATAGTGCATTTTAAGAAGGAATTACAATCATAATGTGAAATGATGTTCAAAGTGTAAAATGCACTAAAAATGGTGTTTATGAATAATAAAGCACATGAATATTATATATATTAACAATGAATATTAGCCTCATTTAGTGGCTAATCACACCCCCCAACTTGAGTTTTGTTAGTCCCGAGCAAAATATATCTCAACAATATGAAATTCGAATTCTCTTTTCCAAAAACATTTTAATACACGATGATCACCCAAAACCCTTATACCAAACAATCATGAAACCCATCAAAATGTTTTAATACAAGATAGTTTCATAAGCAGATCTCAATCCTAAGTTCATTCCTTTGTTCAAATTCATCGTCATATTTCATCCAATATCAATTAAGAGTGATGATGTGTTGTGCATCGCATTAGACATGGGGGTTCATCTTTATTCGAGAAGGAAATGATGGAAGCGCTAGGTGGAATCACATTTCAATATTAAGATGAGTATTCAATTTTTTTTATTGTATTTTTTTTTTTTTTTTTTTTTGCAATTTTGCCATGGTAATTGAAATTGCACTCAAAACAGTCAACCCTTGTAGCGAGACTTTGCCGATGACTCTCAGGCTCAAAGACCTTAAGGCACAAGTGAAGCCCACATACTCAGGCATCATCTCGAGTTAACTCAATCAAAAACAAAATCAAATTACCAAAAATAGAGATAAAATTACTAACTTTGGGTCAGACAACTATGGAGTCACGATCCCCAAATGTCGAAAGCCACGCATTAGATCATTTCATTGCTCTACGCGCAAATTTATTGTTTTTTTTAAAAAATTATTGAATACTCATATTAAAACTAAAATGGTTACCAAACCTATGTTATTTATTTGGGGGACCCCATGAACTCAAACTAATACCCCACTATCCAAAGGACGTGCTTTGTGATCTTTTTTTTTATTTGGATGAAAATATAAACGATGAAATATCACATTGGACAGTCACACTTTCCAAAATCAATGCTCATGAAATTATACAAGGATTAAAATCAAAATCGGAGCATGTTAAATTATTTGATATTCAGTTTCAAAGTGTGCAATGTGTATTACCATGTTCGAAGTTAAAGGAATTTTTCCTTCCATTTACACACTTTTTTTTCAAATCATTCATTTTTTTTTACACAAAAGCATTTTTTATTTTATCTCCCCCCAACTTAAAATAACACTGTTCCCAGTGTTTAAAGAAAAGAAAAATTAGAAGGGGGTAGAGGTAGAGAATGAGAGTTCAAAAAGGAAATTGAAAATGAGGATCATGGAATAAAGTCACCTGGTGGTTGAAGTTGAAATTCTTGTTGCTCCCTTTTAATCATTTGATCTCCATGTCACTCGGAGAGTTACCTAGTGGAAAAAGGAAAACAAACAAACAAAACAAAACTATATATATATTTATTTATTTATTCATATAATAATAAAAAAAGTAAAATATAAGTATATATATAAATTATAGAATAAGGAAGCACAATAAGTCGTAGGTCAGTGGTAAGCACGCACCCCTGTCTCCCTTCGGTCTCGGGTTCGAGTCCCCGCGGCTTCGTCGGTTGTGACGGAATTTGCCCCACGACCTACGATGTGGCCTTTTTTTTATTATTATTATATTCTTTTTTTTTTGTATTTTTATTTTAACCTACAAAGCCATGAAAATAAAATAAAATAAATTGATGATACATTGTCTTCTTTTTAAATTTCTGGGTAAGGTATTACTCAAGGATCACACCACGTGACACGGATGAATATGACGCTCCCCTTTCGTACTCATCCATACTCATAATAGAAGAACAGGTCAACAGTCTATTTTTTTTTTTAAATATCAAAATGATTCATTAATCCTATTTAAAATATAAAGTTGATTAAAACAACAAAATGATTGGAAACTTGAAAATCATGGGTTGCCTCCCATGCAGCGCTTTGTTTAACGTAGCTAGCTCGACATGAACCCCCTAACTTACCCAATACCAATTTTCAACATTTTAAGGACCCCATATTTCTCCATGTCCACTAGATTGAGATTGATACTTTGTTTATAATTTTTGTCATGTGCAAACCTATGTTCTATAATGAGTGGTAAAATCTAAGGAATATCATAAATGGTTGATCCAGTTTCTTTTTTAGTCTTTCCAAAGACATTAAGAATCATTACCTCTTTATTGGTTTCAAGATAAGAAATTGTGAAAATTGGAAGTTTTTTGCTATCCCCAATTAATGGAAACTTGAGGGTGGATGGAAAGTCCTTTCGTTCAAGTTCGGGTAGGCTAACACTTTCAGACATAGGTTGGGACTTTGAATCAAACTCAATTTCATTTTCAAAATTGCTCAACAGAATTGGTTCCTTTTGAATAGAAGATTCAACCACAAAATTGGAATGATCGATTTTAGGAATGGGTATGGACTCAATGTTTGTGATTTCTCTCAATGGTTCAATGGTTGGTGTTCTTGAAAATTCACCAATGGAGTTATACTTAGGAGACTCAATCCATGATGTCAAATTCTCCTCTTTTGAATCCAAAAAGTCAATTTCCTCCTGATTTAAAGACCCTTCAACAATTCCTTGATCCTTTTCATCTATCCCAAATCCAAAGGTCGGTTCTTCAATAAATTTATGAGAGGTTTGTGGGAGAAAAGAGTCTTTTATCAATGATGAGGAAGGGATAACATGAGTGGGAATGGGTTCCATAACCGTCTCAAAGTTTTGTAATTTTAATCTCAATGATGAAACCTCAAAATTCATTATCTCCATTTGTTGACATAGTTTTTCAAGTAATGGATGTAAATTAGGAGGGATAAGGGGTTGTGCCAAATGGTCTATTCCAGGTGGATAATTAAGTTGTTGGAATAGCACAGGAGGATGTTCTGATTGGCCTTGTTGGGATTGGAACTCATAATAGGTTGGAATGTTTTGTGGAGAATAGGAGTTAAAAAATTGTGGCTCAATAGATTTTTGATTATCCCACCAGTAAAAACTAGAATGGTCATTGTACATCACACTTGGTGTGGAGTGATCAAAGGAGAGGTTCCCCATGTTTGGATTTGTTCAAAAGGGTTTTCCATAGGAATGAAATTGGGGATGGGATTAGAGAAGGGTGAGAAAAGGAAGCTAGTGTCTAAGATAACTTACTTAGATCCCCGGCAACGGCGCCAAAATTTGATTCGCGCTCAAATTTACCCAAAAGAAGAAGGTAGAACGGTCCTTGTAGTCTAGCTTGGGTTGTCGAATCCTCAGAGACCTAAGAAGTAACCTATAGACACGCACATTCTAAGGACTGTTTTTGACTATGAAGTGGCCAACTTGGGTTGATTTTAGATGAGTTTAAAGGATCACTAACAGATTTAAGTTAATTCAAATTAAGGTAATGAGTTGATCCTATGTTATCGCTCGGGGTGGATTGGATGAATTCCTTTTTTAATGATTACAATTTCTTATATTTGAGATGGGTTTATTTAAGAAGATCAAACAAAATCATCACTTACTGGTTTAATGCCAACACAACCTAATACTAATCACCTATACACTTGAATGATCAAAGTTTTGAGCACTCCAAGGTAAAGGTTCGTATTAGCACTTAAAATGTGTGACCTTAAATTCAATAAGGATGAAGAAGTTTTAAAATCATCAAATAAAAATCTCATTTAAAAGAAGTGATTAGCCATTAATTGAGTGAGAAATAAAATTCAATCCAGCCACTTGCTACTCTCTTGGATCAACCCATAAAAGAGTTAGTCCTCTATTGATGACATGTCTTCAACGGAAGCGGGAAGTAGACTTACGAGGGTGGAATTGAAGAAGTAAAAACAACAACAAAAATCGATCACTCCACCGTTGTGTGATAAATATCACATAGTATGGTGTGAATAAATTCACACCGTGAACCAACGGTATCAACGTGATATGTAGAAGAACAGAATAAGAGTAAAGGAAGAACTTTTATTAAGAAAATGAAGTGAATTAAACAACTTACATGAGAAATAAATGCGATTACAAACACAAAGCGGCAGCATAACACTACAATGAAACCAAACACCAAAGATTATGGGAGCCTTGGGTCGAGCCTCCAACAGTACAAAACATCCCACTTGATTATGGTAGGCCTAGGGTGGTGGAAAACTTGTGGAACTTGGACTTTTCCACTCTTGACCCGAGGTGGCAGCCAGCTTGCAACCACCGAACAGACGCGCTTGGAAGACCTTCTAGATGGTCAAATTAGAGTGGGTCATAGAAGAAGAAAATGAAGCCCCAGATGTCTCCTAATCGCCTGTAAAATTTGGGCCCATTTGAAGTTGTGGATTCCGAGATATGATTATATTGTTAAGATGTTTTCTGGGCCGCAGAATTTGGCCCAGAATTTTATCTTCAACTTGGGCCGCCTTAATAACCACAATGGAGGCCGAATTAACACTGGCTCCTGAAGAATGATTTGTTCCTCTATATGTCTTCTAGCATCCCACGAAATTTGGGCTTCATTTGGACCTGTATGTTAGGCCCCACATTCTCATCAGTGGGCTGGTGTCCAATCTGCCTTCTCCAGAATTGTTTGCATGAAATCTCATTTTGGTGGTCTTCCAATGTGAATCTTCCAACACTCCACAAGTATGAATTGTTCCCAATATAATTATAAACCTGAAAATTAAATATGAAAATAAAATCAAGATCATTGGTACTTTAAATGATGTTAAAAAATGTATCACATAATAGTGCATTTTAAGAAGGAATTACAATCATAATGTGAAATGAAGTTCAAAGTGTAAAATGCACTAAAAATTGTGTTTATGAATAATAAAACACATGAATATTATATATATTAACATTGAATATTAGCCTCATTTAGTGACTAATCAGGGAGGCACGCCTAATGTCACATAGCGACCCCAGCTTGGGTGTTGTTCGGACGATCCAGGCCTAGGCGTTACAATGGCCAACTTCCCAAAAATTTTGCAGGTCAGAGAACAAACAAATCGTTCTGCTTTCGGACTTGGAGTATCACCGGAAGATCCTACCCCAAACAGAACTTCATCCGCTCCGTGACACCGCTTCGGTGTTCCGAGTTCAATCTTCCTCAAAACCACCACTTTTCCAAGAGTCTCGAGCGCTCCAAAACATAAGCCTTCGGAAACAAACACCTACAAGCCTAGCAACCAGGGTTTTCACCCCCTTCTCACATTCGTGATCAAGATGTCATGCCACATCTCCCACTGCCATTGGGAGTCTATCTGACATAAATACTCCTTCCAAAATCTCCATTCAGAACAGTTAATCACACTTCGCCACAACCATGACCCCCATGCATGAATCTCACGCCATCCACAAATTTCTCATACAAAAACCCTTGTGCCAGCTGACCAATGAAAACACATCTTCCGTAAACCGGGATCGTGTAGCACTCCTTGCTTTTGTTCCACTTCCGAACAAAACCACCACTTCTCCAACAGTCTTGAGCGCTCCCAAACTGAAGTCTTCGAAAACAAACACCTGCTCCCTTCCTTGGACGTTGAGTGATAAACCCCAGAGCCAACAAACACGACTCAAATGCCAAATGCGAAACCAGGGCACCAGTCAAATGTCATCGACTTGTTTTTCCGCCTCCTTAAATAAATCGCAATGATTAACATCCGCCTTATGGGTCATCCGTCACTCACCTGGCTGCACCAGAAACATTCCTTTGTGCTTTCCTATCACGGTTTCCCATTCTGCTTAACACTATGTTTCTGGCTGATTGACCATCAACGGAACTTCCAAATTCTCCAAGAGTAGCAAAACCAACCTTCTCCAAAATCTGAAGCTTCCACCGTCAAACATCAATTCGGGCCTTGCCCATTTGCAACGCCATCCTCTAAAAACAATGAGCTCCCACTGAATCCGAAAAGCTTAAGGGATCAAGGTTGTCTTCCAGAAGTCTTTTCGGCAGATTTCCAACCAAACTCTGAATGTCGCCTCGATAATGGAACACGCTACCAAACACAAGGTCACGGAAGTCTTTTGACAAACCCAAACTCTCTAGCACCACACCTATTTTACCTGTGACATTCTTCTCGAAACTCAGTAAACCACCCGACCAGAAGTACCCAGCACTCTTCCAACCAAGTTCTGCTTCTGAGACTTGATAAATTGTCCAACAGTACTCTGCAACCAAGCTCTGATACCACTTGCAATCGTATCAATCATCAGAACAGAACCAGCTCTGATACTAATTATTGGGATTCACTGTTCACCGAAAGGGCCAGTTGAGATAGTGATGCTTGCCTTGGCCGAATGGAGGGACGTCTGCAATATTCAAGGCAGTGCAACTGGAACGACCGACTGGCAGCTGCGGAGCACCTCCATAAATGGAGAGTGCGAGCTCACTTTGAGCGGTGCGACGAGATTGAGTGAGAATTGATCCGAAAGAGAGAGAACATGAGTGGCATTCGTCCCCATGGGGGACTTTCCCACAGAAGCGCTTGCGGCCAGAAGGAGTCGTTGGAGGCATTGCCAGGAGATTGTTTGAGTAGAGTATCTGATAGGAATCCCTTGTAACTCGTGCTGGATAGGGCTTCCAGAATTCCCTTATAACTCAGTTTCTCCTTTACTGAAAGATGCAATGTGTTCCCCCGAAGAGTAAGACTAAAATCCAAACCATGTAATCTTGTTGTGTCTTCTTCTATATGTTATGTTTTTGTGCACTTGTTCGTTGACAAAAGATCTTATCGAAGACCGTGAAGTTACTAGAATCAGAGTGAAGGGCGAATCAACATGGTGGGTGGCTAGGGTGTCTGGTCTCCCTAGTTCTAATTATTGGGATTCACTGTTCACCGGAAGGGCCAGTTGAGATGGTGATGCTTGCCTTGGCCGAATGGAGGGACGTCCGCAATGTTCAGAAGGCAGTGCAACTGGAACGACCGACTAGCAGCTGCAGAGCACCTCCATAAATGGAGAGTGCGAGCTCACTTTGAGCGGTGCGATGAGATTGAGTGAGAGTTGATCCGAAAGAAAGAGAACATGAGTGGCGTTCGTCCCCATGGGGGACTTTCCCACAGAAGCGCTTGTGGAAGGACTTTCCCACAGAAGCGCTTGCGACCGAAAGGAGTCGTTGGAGGCATTGCCAAGAGATTGTTTGAGTAGGGTATCCGATAGGAATCCCTTGTAACTCGTGCTGGATAGGGCTTCCAGAATTCCCTTATAATTCGGTTTCTCCTTTACTCAGTGTGTTCCCCCGAAGAGTAGGACTAAAATCCAAACCATGTAATCTTGTTGTGTTGTACTTCTTCTATTTGTTGTATGTTTCTGTGCACTTGTTCGTTTACAAAAGATCTTGTCGAAGACCATGAAGTTACTAGAATCATAGTGAAGGGCGAATCAACATGGTGGGTGGCTAGGGTGTCTGGTCTTCCTAGTTCTAAACATTGAATTCGCAGGGGTTTGTCGTGGCGTTTTGGACCCTTCCGAGTGCCATGTTCCACGAGTTGAGATCCAAAAGATAACTTCTAGTCACAAGAGGTTGGCTGGCTCCGATTCTCTGGTTTCGATTCCCTAGATGCGGCATGGGACGCATAGGATCCAGATGCAAGCGGGCGGGCGAAATTCCCCAACACCATGAATATAAATGTGGTCCATATAGAGATCCCAGCCAATCAAATTGGTTGTCCTTCCTCCCTGAAACTAAGCTTATAAACACACACAACGCTAGAACTGGAAAAACTTGAACAGAACTAATTCACTCACTTAACCGAACAAATTGATAGTCCTTACTCCCTGATATTAAGCCTATAAACACGCAGCGCTGGAACTGTAAAGACTTGAACATGACTAATTCACTCGCTTAGCCGATCAAATTGATAGTCCTTCCTCCCTAAAATTAAGTGTATGAACACACGCAACGCTGGAACTGTAGAAATTTGAACATAACTAATTCACTCACTTGAAGAAGCATGGATTCTTTGAGAGTTTAACTTCGAACACAGTTTTGAAGCGCAGTTCTGCAGAAAAGGTTCGAGGCCCTTAATCCATGGCCTCGGGAGATATGACTGTCCTACAGCTGCATAACATGCAAAAACGGGCAAGCTGAAAACTGTAATCTCGATCGTAAAGATACAAAAGAGCCAGCAGAAAATTGACAAAGAAAGAAAGAAGACCATGATTCGGTAGAAAATTAGGAATCAACATACCCGAGTTTCGTGAAAGAGTTAGCAGTGGACAGGCACCCCGGTAGAAAGAAACCCTAGGCGGCCTTAGAAATTTTCCCACGATCGCCATTTTTGCTTGGTTTCATGGAGAAGCCACCTTGTTTTGCGAGGCATGGAGAAGCCACCCTGAGCACCTTTTCTGGACGTTTTTTTAAAAGAAAAAATTAAAGATTTTATAATATTGATTAATTAATTTTTAGTTTAAATTTAAATGTGATGATTATAAAATATGTAAACAATTGTGTTTTATAAAGATTTTGTTTTTAAATAGGTTTTATTTAAAAAAACACAAAAAGAGTTACGGTTGTACATATTTTTAAAAAGGGGGCATTCATCGGGAATAGAACGGGGTTTACTAATCCTATGTAAATTTTCTCAATGAAGAGTGAACGTCGTTCACTCTTCCTACCAGATTTTTATATTAATAAATATTACTAAATACATATATACGTTAACAAATATAAATTTATATATGTGTGTAAATATTACTTTAATATTAAATAAAAAACAATAAATATTAAATAAAAATTCATAAATATTAATTAAATATATATAAATATCGATAAATATTAATAGATATTAATTAAAAATTCATATATATTAATAAAATATCAATAAATCTTAATCAAATATTAACAAATATTTATAAATATCAATGAAATATTAATAAATATTAATTAACATTAAATATATATTAATAAATATTCATAAACCTGAATAGATATTAATAAATATTGATTAAATATTAATAAATATTCATTAAATATTAATGGATATAAATAAATATAAAATTATAAATTATAAATACTAAATAAATATTGGTAAAAATTAATAAATATCAAATAAATATTAATAAATACTAACAAGTATTAACAAATATTACTAAATATTACTAAACATTAGTAAATATTGCTAAATATTAATAAATGTTACTAAATATTAATAAATATTGGTAAATATTAGTAAATATTATTAATATTAATACATATTAATAAATACTAATGAATATTAATGAATATTAGTAAATATTAAATAAATATTGATAATTATTAAATAAATAGTATCAGATGTTAATTAAATATTAATAAATATTAATTAAAAATTAATGAATATAAATAAATAATAATTAAAAATTAATGAATATAAATAAATAATAATTAAATATTAAATATATATTTATATATATTTAAAATATTAAACAAATATTAATGAATATTGATAAATATTAACAAATATTAATAAATACTACTAAATGTTATTAAATATTAGTAATTATCAATACATATTAATATATATTAATAAATATTATAAATATTAATAAAGAAGTGGGTTGTGATTTGTGGCAGTGTGCATCTAAGTTATTTTGATCTTGAAAGTTTGGAATGTCAGGGCAAAAAAATTACTTCCTTGGTGATTCCAGTGGGTCTTAAGGCCTTTTATTACAATGGGTCTTCGGACCATGTTTTCTTGGGACCTTTGTCTCATAAGGGGTTACCTCTTAACCCATTCGAAAAAGCGTTATATTTCCTTCTTTAATAAAGGGGCTTGACCCCAACTTGTTTAAAAAAAACATTAGTAAATATTAATAAATATTTATAAAATATTAACAAATCTTAAATAAATATTAATAAATAATAATTAAATATTAAATAAAATATTAATTAATTATTAACAAGCCTTAAATAAATATTAAATGATATTAAACATACACACACACATATATATATATATATATATATTGACTAATATTAGTAAATATTACTAAGTATTAACTAAATATTCACAAATATTCATAAATATTAATAAATATTACTAAATATCAATTAAATATTTACGATAATTTATGAATATTGATGAATATCTATTAACATTTAGTAATATTTAGTAATATTTTTTAAGATTTTTAATATTTATTAATATTTGTTAATATATATATATATATATTATTTATTAATATTTATTTAATACCTCTTAATAATTAATTAATACTTATTAATATTAAAGTACATTTTTTAAAATATATTTAATATTTAATAAATATTTTTAAAATTTTAATTAATATTTATTTATATTCAATAATATTTACTAAAATTTAATTAATATTTATGAATACTTTTAAATATCTGTTTAATATGAAATTAATATTTTTAATTTTTTAATTAGTATTTATTTATATTTATTTATATTAATTAATATTTATTTATATTTAATTAATATTTATGAATATATATTTAACGTTTAATTAATATCTATTAATATTTATTAATATCTATTAATATTTATTAATATCTATTAATATTTATTTAATATTTATGAATATTTATTTAATATTTATGAATATTTATGAATATTTATTAATATTTCTTTTATATTTATCTATATTCATTAATATTTGTTAATATTTAATTAATATTTCTTAATACTTCATCAATATTTATTAATATTTATTTGTGTTTATGAATATTTATGAATATTTATTTAATGTTTATTAATATTTCATTAATATTTATAAATATCTATCAATATTTAATTAAGATTTATTATTTTTTTTTTAAAATCAATGAATTTTTAATTGATATCTATTTATATTTATTGATATTTATAGATATTTGATTGATATTTATTAATATTTAATTTATTTTTATTACATTTTATGTGATACTTAAGTAATATATATATATATATATACACACATATTATTTGTTAACATATATGTATATTTATTATTATTTATTAATAAAAAATTTGGTAAGAATAGTGAGCGATGTTCACTCTTTCTTAAGAAATTTTACTTATGAAGAATGAATCTCGTTCACTCTTCCCGGCGAAGGTAAAAGCACGAACGGTGATTATACTTCTTCTAGCCCCTTTTTAAAAATATGCACAACCCTAGCTTATTTTTTGTTTTTTAAATAAAACCTATTTAAAAAAACTATTTTATGACACTATAAATTTTTGTTTTGACACCCGTCAAAGCCATTTTGACAGAACGGGTGATCGTTTTTTATGGTCGTCACATGGTTGTGGTAATTTGGGTTGCAAAAGGGGTATTTGTAGCCATCATTGGCGGTTATCACTTTTTTTTGCAACTGCTAAAATCACCCGTTAAAATGGTTTTTGGTTTAAAAAAAATATCATTGGCGATAGCCATAGAAGGTCACAAATACCCTTATATATATACATACATGTGTGTGTGTGTGTGTTATAAATGGTGCATTATTCTCGTGTTTAACTGTGTAACGCCTAGGCAGGCCTGAAACACTCGTATGAGTTGGCAGTTATGTGGCCTCAAGCGCGCCTCATCACACATCAAAGGTTGTCGAATAACGGTGAGGGTTTAATCCACACAATAGGGAGATTATGCCCATGAATGAGAGTCAAACACACATGGGAAATAACTAAACAATATTCATCGCAAAACATTAGAGTACACATAAATCAAATAAACAATAATGCGATAGTAAATGAAATGCGGCATATGGACACAGAGTCATACAAAACATACACTAATTGCTCACTAGGTTGATCCCATATATAAAAGTAATAGAAGACCAAAAATATACTCACCGACCCTATTACTATCCCGAAGCCTCAACAACCATATATCCACATACCCATCAAGTTGTTCCAACACGATCCATTGCACGACATGTGCCCAGACCTGTAAAATAGACATAAAAGCTACACGTGCATCAGGGTGCTCATGCAAGGCGTAAGAAATAAATCTCAATAGGGTATCACCAAGTTCCCCTAGTACACTTCATCATAGACGTGTATGCACAAGAAAAATGAACACGACACACAAGCATGTCAGGCGTTGTGTGTTAACCAGACTACCATGACTCTATGTATGTTGGGTCATCGTGTGACGTCCCGACCTGGGTGCCACTCAGAGGTGCCCCGAGCTGGTGGGCCACATGGTCTCAAGTGCGCCTTCCCATATGCGAGAGGCTTCCGACTAGCAGCGAGGGCCTATGGTGTGTATGTGGGGAGACTATGCCCTCATGTTAGAGTAGAGCACAACGAATAACAAGCGGATAAATAGTAGAAGCATAATATAAACGAATAACTTAGCGGAAGCAAACATAAACAACCAACCAACAGATAATAATACTCAAAAGTGGGAAAATGAATCATATACAAAATGACGATGAAGTAATGTCATGTCTCTGCAAAATTGAAAACATGTATACATGGAAGCAGACAATACATGCTATAAAAAAGAATAAAAAAGAATCCTAAAACTATCCAAGCTCATGCTCGATCATCTATTACCAAGCTCCATTCAAAGAAAACAAGCAAGTCAGGTGTCCAAAGCGGGACACTTCCCCATATCAACACCTACATACATATAGTCTTCCTGAGTACCATCAGTGCCCGGATAGGGTGTGAGATAAATCTTAGTATGCCACCACCAACGATGTCTATACCATCCAGTATGTGAATATAAACTGACAGTGTGCAAGTATACATAAAAGTAAAGCAATGCTACAATGATAATTGATATCTGCTTCAGCCTCAGCTGGAAATGTCTCCAAACATGTAATCATTTAATTAATTCATTTGGGTTCAGTTTATATAAATAAGCCACGTGAGGCGTGAACATAACTGACAATATATCACAATAATAATAGTAATAAAGGATCCAAGGTATAACAAGGCATCCTATGATGATGATGGTAATGAAATAGGTTCCAAGGTAATAACCAAGACATCCTTGACCTCAGGGGTCGAGCCAACTAAGTAATAACATGCAGTCTGGAAAAGGGGTTTAAGTGTAATCCAAGGGGCAACGCCCAAGGCATTCCACTGTAAAAGATTATAACTGGGTCCAAGGATCTTGTCTAAGGTAAAATAGGCTAATCATGATTGGGCCCAATGGGGTGAATTCATGGCGTCGCATGTCTAAAGACGTCAAGCTGGATCCAAGGAGTGTATCTGAGACATCCTAATATCTGGAAGATAGTGAAGGAATCCTACGACGCCATGTCAGACATCCACCGATAGACAAGGACCATGTTCCAAGGTGGGTATCTCTCTTGGAAACCAACTCCTTGAATTGAAATGGCGCCCTGTAAGTGCTCAAGGCATTCCCTTAGGAATCCAAAGCTGGCTCAAGTCTGACCACCCCTATAAAAATAAAAAGGTCCATATGCAATAAGAACTTTATACATAACTCATTATTTGATTTAGGCCATGTAATACTCATGCCATTTGATAATTCAGAAGGTTCATTCCATTGCCTTTCATACCAGGTCTGACCACTCCTAGGAAGGACATGAAACCGTTTATTACGTTCATTACATATTCAATTATTAGGTTCATTCCTCTACCTTTCACAATCATGACAAGGTGAGCTAAGATCATGCAACCATATGCAATTCAATTATAATTAACTAGGATAAGTGATATCTATGAATATACTTTCCATTTAACATTTGAAAGGTTAATTAATTAATCATGACACTTACCTTAGAAGGGTCAAGTGGAAATTATACATGTGTTATCCATTTATAAATTAAGGATCCATTGATTATATAAGAACACTTACCTTAGAAGGGTCGAGTAATAACACACCTGAATGGTGGAACATATAGTCATAACAAGCCACTAAAGGCGTATAATAAAAACACCCTACTTGGGGTGGTCGGCATTGAGGTCATAACCTCCAATGACGTGGTGATCATATATAGAAGGGTCTCTAGAACACGAGTTTAATGATTATAAGCATGGAATGCGAATTTAATAAGCAACGCCCGGTGATACTGACGTGCGCACAATGACAACAATTTATAAAATGATGAGCCTTTGAAGGATAAGTTATAGACCACCCACCTCAATCCTATAACACTCTCCTCATCCAATATGATCCCTTATTTTGTCTTGGATCAGAAGAAAATGTAAGAACATATCAATACTCTAAAAATAGGGCACATGAGCCTGCATCAATATAGCATTGTCAAGGGAAAGACAAATGAAAAATCAAGCCTAAGGAATAAAGATCTTACCAGGAGGAATCCAAAGAGATTAATGAAAGTTGAATCGAACTTTAGATGATGAAGATATAAAAGAACCTAGCTTAAGAGGTTTTGGATCTCTTCAATAGAGTATGAAGCCCCTGCACACTATAAATGAGATAAATAAGAGGGAGGGTGAGTTTAGTTAGATTTTAAGGAAAAAATGGTAATTTTACCATTTTTTTTTGAATCACACGATTGGATAAACCGTGTGCCAATCGTCCGCCTCCCACTTCCTAAAGAGGAACCCCACATGGTTTTATGTGCATGGTTTAACTAACCATGCACAAAACGCGTTGTACGCCTCTACTAAAAGTTGCAGATCTACCCACATGAGCATTCACCCCTGAATGCATGATTTCCTCAAACTGTGCAGCCTTCTGCTCCTTTTTATCCATCCCCGCATAGTTAGTATTAATCATGTGTCCAGTCCCGCATGATTTCTACTAACCATGAAACCCAACATATTTTTCCAAAAAATGGGGCTCTAGGCTTTGAAAAGGCCCTGAACACTCTATAAACTCCTACAACATCATTAGGAATCCATAAAATGTCCAAAATAAATAATTATAATAAAAAATAAAGGATCCATACCTCATAGAAAAACCAGGTTCTTACTATCTCCCCCCTTAAAGGAACTCGTCCCCAAGTTCACCTTCTAAGGGTGGAAATACTTCGTTGGAGAACAACTTCGACCACTAAGCATGTACGTCAGCCTCTCGCTCCCAAGTCTCATATTATACATAGTCGTGTTTCCATAACACCCACACTAAAGGGACAAATTGACCTCAGCGAGCCTTTGTGCTTCGGTCAATGATGCATATGTGATACTCCTCAAAAGAAGCATTGATATCCAGTTTCAACATCCTCGAGATCAAAAGTATGAGATGGGTTGGCATGATATCGGTGAAGCTGTGAAATGTGGAAAACATCGTGCATAACATGATACCTCTGAGGTAATAAAAATCGATAGGCTACTGACCCAACTCTATCCAAAATCTCAAACGGCTCGATATAACAAGGTGATGACTTCTCTTGCCTCTGTATCCGTCTATGCCCAAGTCTGGGTGATACCTACAAGAAAACATGATCCCCAAGCTTGAACTCTAGAGGTCATCGATGATGATCGACATAATATTTTTGTCTAGACTAAGCAAAAAACATACGCTTCTTGATCAGTTGAACCTGCTATGAAGTCTCCTACACAAGACAAGGACCCAATAGCATTGCCTCTCCTACCTCTAACCACCACAGGGATGAATGACATGACCTACCCTACAAGGCCTCATGAGGATCCATATGAATCATTTTATGAAATCTACTACTATAGGATAACTCGAAGAGAGGTATATGCTTCTCCCAAAAACTGCTGAAATCAAGGTTGCATGCCCAGAGCATATCCTCTAACACCTGTATCACTCGTTCTGACTAGCCATCGATCTGAGGGTGAAAATTTTCACTCAGAAGCACCAATGTACCCATAGCTATCAGTAAACCCTACTAAAACCTTGATGTGAAACAAATATCCCTATCTGAAATGATAGTATAAGGGACCCCATGTAACTGTATGATCTCATAGACATACAGTTTTCCCAGATCATCAATTAAGAAAGTCTTCCGGATAGGAAGGGAGTGGGATACCATTTTCACTCGATCCACGAATACCCAAATTACATCACCACCTCAAGGAGACCTCGGTAAGATGACTATAAAGTCAATTGAAACATCTTCCCATTTTCATTTTGGGACCGGCAATAGCTATAACAATCTTGTAGGCCGCTGGTGCTCCGCCTTCACCTACTGACAGGTGGAACACATAGTGATAAAAACTAATATTTGGAATTTCATCCCAGGCCACTAATATTGGCGTCACATATCTTGATACATCTTAGATATGCCTGGATAAACTACCCACTAAGAAGCATGAGACTCTCACATCAGTTCCTCTCTCATATCTATTGGAACCGAGACACACCCATGTATACATAGGATGTTGTAGCACCTCGATCCATTTATCCACCCAAACGGTGCTATAGGTCAGAGGGCCACTGGGCCTTAGACGTGCCTCCCCATATTCCAAAGGCTTTTGACTAGCAGCAAGGGTGTAAAGAGGTGATAGCGGGGTGACTATACCCTATGAATGTGAATAATAATAATGATCTATTTATATATAAGCAATTGAAGAAAGACCATAAACAACTTGACCAGTAACCCATCATATTAGGATCATAATAATCAGCAACAATAATAAAAAACTAAAATAAACCATTTGAAGAATGAAACATCATGTGATACCATTTTCCGAAACAAACACCATTTGTAGCTAAGCATGCTTATCATATCAGGTCATACAAGACAATAAGTATAAAAGGTCGCTCATGGAAGACCTCAGTATATACATATATAAGCATTATAATACAAAAAGGAAGGTAGAAAATAACTCCAGCTGATGTGGAAACCTCTAAGGTCCCTTATCATCCATCCCATGCTAACAACCCAACATGATCACTAATGTCCAACTCCTGATCCCAAACCCATACCTGGTCATAAGAGCACAAAGCTACACACATCCTGAAGGGCCCGTGTAAGGTGTGAGAATAATCTCAGTAGGCCACCACTAATGTGTGCCTAAATTACATTTATGATAAAGCTAGTGTATACTAAAAAGGAATAAATAAAGTGGCGTTTGCACATCACATACATATATATAACCTTCTTCCTTTATGCTCAATGACCATAAGGAAGCAATCACCTACTTCATCCAATGCTGGTATAACTGTAGTGGAGAGGATCCTTAGCATTACGCCCAAGGCATCCCCTGATGAAGATCAATCTAGGTGAACCCTTAGGTTCCTCCTCAAAAAATGTTACCTGACACCTCATGCTATCAATCAAGTACCGATGTCCAAAAAGGCACACCCAAGCAATAAGTAGTGAGTCCCTTGGACCCCTGATCGAAAACTCCAGGCTCGAAGACCAATTTCCTAAGGCACAATGATTTCTATCCTCCAAATAATAAACATCGGTGGCTCAACAGTCGACATCTCAAGGAATGGAGATATCTACCCTCCCAAATAATCTCAGCCCAATGACCACAATATACGGTGAGCCACAACCCCCAACTGACGGTCTCAACACTGCCAACTGTTGGCTGCTCACCATCCCCATGGCTTTCTACAGAAAGCACCTCCAACCTTACTAATGGTTAACACTATCCTAAAATACATCTAATAGAGGCCTCTACCCACACAATTGGTCCACAACACCTCATAATCTGAGTCTTATCAGTGTTCACACGACCCCAAATGGTGCATCAACCAATCATGGTGAGTGAAAATCACCAAAAAAGTACCTAATCCACATTATCCCAGCACCTCATTCCCTTGCAACCATGTCTCTCAATCTGATGGTTGACACCATCCAATATCACATGATCCATGCGTGTAACCTGACGACCTCATCATCTCAACTTGATAACCAAGTCACCCAACCTGTGATCAACATCACTCATAGAATTAAGACCTCATCTCAATCCTCAGGCCATGCCCGTCATATTCCCATGGAACTCACAAGAAATACATATAAATAAAACCATTCAATTTAATTAAATAAAACACACCTGACCCCATATGACCAAGTGGTCAAAAACCTCTAAACCAGCATCGTATGTAAAAACATGGCTAGGTCATGCTTAGAGGAATCCCACAATGTCTATTTAACAATTTAATAGAAATGAGTTAATTATTTAGGGTCTCGCGTAGACTACCCAATTACGCACTCACAAACATACCCCCAAAACATGATTAAAAACAAGAGAAAGCTAGGCACCACCTACCTCATGTTGGTAAATGATCGCTCACCCAATATCATCCTCTAAATCAGACCAATTTGGAATAAATATTCATTTTAGATAAACACCCTGAAAATAGGGTAAATCGGCTCACACGGATTTAGTGCATTGTATAAAGATAGAAAAGGAAAAGATAAGGAAGAGGATTAAAGCCCTTACCAATGTAGTTTCAATGAGACTGATGATGATCAAAATAGAGCTCAGACAGAGAGTGTGGCTCAAATCCTAGAAGGAGGAATAAAAGGGAGAGTGCCCCTACTATGCATGAAAAATGGAGGATAAATGAAGAGGAGGGGAGAAAATATAAGGCAAGGGAATTTTTGTAAAATTTCCCCTTTAAATGACCCGCACGGTTTGGTTGTACAGTTTGGCTAACTGTGAACCAACCGTGTGGCACCCACTATCTAAGCACCACACCTTGCATGGTTGACCCACATGGTTTGGCCAAACTGTGTTGAGCCTATGCGCATCCACTGTATAAGTGACACTAAGTGTGTTTCCATGTGAACGGTTTGCCCAAATCATGTGAAGTCCATGAGAAACCCTCTTCTAAAAACTAAAGATCACCTAGGAGGCCACACAGTTTTCCCAAACCACGTGCCTCCGTCTGCACACCTTGAAAAGTTGGGTTTTCATGCTTTGATTCACCCCAAAACCACTTGAAACCCTGAGACACTTTACAAGCATTAAAACTCATCCAAAAAATGCCTTGGGTCAAAGAAACTCTT
Organism: Viscum album; assembly: GCA_963277665.1. Taxonomy (NCBI): domain Eukaryota; kingdom Viridiplantae; phylum Streptophyta; class Magnoliopsida; order Santalales; family Viscaceae; genus Viscum; species Viscum album. The sequence goes on along the minus strand of OY728125.1, from coordinate 410,243,375 downwards.
ATAATTAAGTTCTAATGATAAAGAAAAGAGTTGGTTCGACCACTAAACTCCAAAAATTCAAAACGAGTGAAGAAATTTGACCTGTTAAAAAAACCTGGGATATTATAATATCCCCACCTTAACATATCTCATCCTTGAGCTATAAAACATTACATAGAGATGGTACCAAACATACCCATCTCGTTTAAAACTAACCTGGTATACCTTGGTCACAAAGGAACAGGTCAACTACCTCAAGGCGCTCCCTACCTTAGGAGTTACCTACCCCAATCGCTTCCCGACCCAAAACTCAAATTAAACTAATGGTCCACCAACCATCCATGGACTCAAAAGTCATCCCATGATGCATCATCACTCCTACACCTCATCAGGTGCTCAAATTGTTCCCATGTCACATCTGACACCCATCAAGTACCACACCTCATCAGATGCCCACCTTGTGACCATGTCGCACATGACACCTATGAGGTCCCGTATCACATCAGATGCTCAAAATCAGTCCTGGTGCCTCACACCTCATATAAAACCTACATCTCATCGATGCCCAGATACCTACACATCTCAAAGAATCCTGCATATCCTTTATTCTTAGATGCTAACACACCTCAAGTAATCACGCATTACATCGATGCTCATAGATAATCTCAGTGCCACACACCTCATATATATATATATATTTAAATATATAATTTATCTGAGAAATACCAACCTACTAACCAACACCTAGTTAGTTAAAAAACAACTCATGCACCTTGTGCACCCAAAACCGAACATGCTTACAAAAGGGTCCATGCCAAAACAAAAAGAAACACCTCGGTCACACCTACGATGTACCTATGATTGTAGTCAGATCCCCGACCTGCTCTACACCTGGAAGATCCATTGCATGAACCTAGCCTGAAGCTCGACTACCTAAGGCCTAGCCTCCCTACAAAGCTGTACTAGCTACCAGCCACTGACCCCACTTCTGGGTCCCACTGTCTATGTCGCGACCTCCACATGCAGTTGAATCTCAACTACCAGCTCTTGGTACTGCTCCCAGCCCAATCTCAAATCCCTGAGTCTACCCCGATCCTTGATTTTCAGCTGTCCAAGAAGGCCTCCTACAGAACCTCTTGAGATTCCCAACCTAGACACAAGATCGACACTCATTTGGTGCCCGATAACACCGCATCCACACATGTCTCGACTTCTTACACTCTAAGAACAACATCTATGAACCACTCCTCGATGGTCTACTCAAGTCTCTGGCCTGAACGCTCTACTGAGACTTCTCTCGGCCTCACTTCCTATTATCTGAAGCATCGCTGTCAACATCACCTAACTCCATCACCCAGCTCAAATAGGATTCGTCTGTCAAGTTTCCCTTAGCCATCAGTGCCTAATTCATAGCCTATGAGAAGGAGGATAACCTGAAGATGTTTACCTGCACCTGGATGGCATTCTGTAAACCATACTTGAAACACTTAACCCTCGAGCTGTCATCGCCCACCAGACTAGGTATGAAGTGAGACAAGTCTGTGAAGGTAACTACATAGTCCATGATAGACATGACTCCCTACTGAAGGTTTGAGAACTCCTGAGCTCTCTCTACCCTCATCATATTAGGGAAGAAATATTCAAAGAACTTGGCCTCAAAGTCCTTCAAATCCAGTCCCTCATGTCTGCCCGCTTGTACCTGTATGTCCCACCATTTCTTTATCGGTCTTCTGAGCATATACGTTGCCAAATTCACCCTCCACTATGGGGGTGTCTCAAGCTACTCTAAGATGGTCTGAACAGACTCTATCTAGTTCTCTTCCACCTGTGGTCCACCATCACCTTGAAATAGTGGTGGGTGTTGTGACTGGAACTCCCGAGTCAGATATGCCATTGAAGGCTCCACTCTCTAAGCTCCTCTATCAATCCCATGGATGAAACGTACCATACTCACTCTGAGATTATAATCAATCCACGACCCAAAAGTTATCAAAACATGCAGCTGACCCACCTGTACCTGAGCCTGTACATGTGGCTCATGATTAGCCTGACCCTCTAGGGCCTCATCCTGGCCCTCAGGGGTGTCAACTTGTGCACACTCCTGCAACACCAAACCACTACCCTCCTGACGCTCCATCGGAGCCCTTATAGGTGGAATCCCACTGAATATTGATACATGGTTATACAACCATAATAATACACACTTATATATAACGTAAGTAGGGAAAGTTGTAACAACCAGTGCAACCTCACCACCCTTACACTCATCCACCACAACCATGTCCCATGACATCCGACCTATTGGCCTCTTACCCTCTCATATCAGAGACATGTATCACATATAAATCCAGTCTCATTGACCCTCACCTACCCACATTGAAGTTATGCGTCACATATTAATCCATGCCTACTCCTATCAGAACCAAGCCCATATATACATATATCACATATCACATAAAGATTTCATTGGAATCACATGTCTAGGTTGGCTAAGTAGAATGCCAACAAAGAGAGGATAGGCAGGAAAACACGATTTAGATTCCTTTATTGAATCTTTTAACAACCCAAACCCTATTAGAACAATCCAAGTTCCCAATTAAAATCACAAGCAATTTATCATGACACATGAATATATAATCAATCGTCATATGTGCCTATTAATAAATCATAGCAAAACCTCCCTTTCCATATCGGGACAAGGGTCCAAAATCCTCCCTTACCATACCAAGCTAAGGGTCACATTTCATAACAGATAATAATCACACCCAAGTGAACCACTTGAGGTGGAAATCATATCAACTGTCAAAACACACAACAAAACAATAAGTTCCCACCCCTGACAACTTGGTACATCCCCATGCATGAGGCTGCAGGAACCCAAACATGAGCTTTAAACCTAGTTCCAACTACATCCTAATCTATGGTCTACCATACCCCAAATATTAAGATCCAGAATAGGTAAAAGAAACTCCTATGATACCATTTATAGTGCCCCGACCCTTTTAGCCATCCGAACAGTGCTACAGGACGGAGGGACACTGGGACTTAAGCGCACCTCCTCGTACGCCAAAGGCGACTAACTAGTAGTGAGGGTGTAAAGAGATTATATTGGGTAGACTATACCCTCAATAAATGAATAATAATAATGGTCTATGTATATATAATCAGTAGAAGAAAAACCATAAACAACTGGACCAGTAACCCACTGTAGCGAAAATATAATAGCCAGCAGCAATAATCAATAACTCAAATAAACCATTTGTAGAATGAAACATCACATGATACCATTTTCAGAAACAAACACCATTTTTAGCTAAGAATGAATATCATATCAGTTCATGCAAGACAAAAAGTAGAAAGGGTCTCCCATTATTGACCTCAATATATACATATATAAGCATGCTGATACAAAAATGAAGACAAAAAAAAATATTGATAATGTAGGAACCTCCAAGGTCCCTTATCATACATCCCATGATAACAGACCAACATGATCACTAAGGTCCAACTCTTGAGTCTAAACCCATATGTGATCATAAGAGCATAAAGTCTACATGCGTCCCAAATGGCACGTGTAGGGTGTGAGAATAATCTCAATAAAACACCACCAAGGTGTGCCTAACTTACATATGTGATAAAGAAAGTGTATAATAAAACAGAATAAATAAAGTGACACATGCACATCACATACATATATATAACCCATTTTCTTTGTGCTCAATGGCTACAAGGAAGCAATTACCAGCTTCATTTGATGCCAGTATAACTGTAGTGGAGTGTATCCTTAGCATTATGCCCATGGTATCCCTTGATGAAGATCAATTTAGGTGAACCCTCAGGTTCCACCTCTAAATATGTTACCTAGAACCTTGTGCCATCAATCAAGTACTGATGTATAAAAAGGTACACCCAATAAATAAGTACCTGGTCCCTCAGACCCCTTCCCAAAATCTCCCATTGATTCGAAGCCCGACATCCTGAGGCATAACAATGTATGTCCTCTAAATAATAAACATTGTTGGATCAATAGATGACATCATGAGGAATGGTAATATCCACCCTACCAAATAATCTCAGCCTCACAACCTCAATATATGGAAAGCCTCAGCCCCCAACCGATGATCTCAATAGCATCAACCGATGGATCCTTTCCATCCCCGTGGTTTTCTATGAAAAGAACCTCTAACCTTACTAATGGTCAATACCATCCTAATTTGCATCTAACTGAGACCTCTACCCACATGAGTGGTCAACGCCACCTCATCATATGAGTCTAATCTGTGTGCACACGACACATCAGACAATCACGGTGAGCGAAAATTGCCAAAAAAGTACCTAAGCCACATCATCCCGACACCTCATTCCCTTGAAACCATGTTTCTCAATCTGATGGTTGACACCATCTAATATCACACAAGCCATGCCCATAACCTGATGACCTCATTGCCTCAACCTGACGACCAAGTCACCCAACCTATGATAAACATCACTCATAGAATTTGGGCCTCACCCAACCTAATGAACTATGCCAACTAATTCAGATGGTCAACACCATATCGATCCTCTGACCACATCCATCATGTTCCCATGGAAGTCACAAGCAATGCATATAAACAAAACTGTTCAATTTAATTAAACAAAACACACCCATCCCCACATGCCCAAGTGGTTAACGACCTCTAACATAGAATTTCACATAACAACATGGACATGGAATTCCTAGAGGCACTCCATAGTTTCCTTTTAACAATTTAATAGCAAGTCGTTGATTATTTAGGGTCGCACTCAAACTACCCAATGACGCACTCACGGACACACCCCCAAAACATGAGTGAAATCAAGATAAATCTAAGAACCACCTACCACATGTTGGTAGATGCTCACTCACCCGATATCAACCTATAACTTTTACTAATTTGGAATAAATGTTTGTTTTAGATGAACACCTTGAAAATAAGGTAAATCGACTCGCATAGATTTAGCGCACCATATAGAGAGAGCAAAGAAAAGAGAAGTAAGATGATTGAAGCCCTTACTGATGCAGTTCTAATGAGACCAATGATGATCAAAATAGAGCTTAGATAGAGAGTGTGGATCAAATCCTAGAAGGAGGAATAAAAGGGAGAGTTCCACCTGATGTGCATGGGAAATGGAGGATAAAGGAGGAGGAGGGAAGGAAATAGAAGGCAAAGGCATTTTGGTAAATTTACCCCTTTAAATGACCTGCATGGTTTGGTTACACGGTCTGGATAACCATGCGCCAACTGTGAGACACCCACTGTCTAGGCACCACACCTCACACGGTTGGCCCACATGGTTTGGCCAAACCCTGCTAAGATCGTGCACAAACACTGTCTAAGTGGCATTAACTGTACAACCTTGCACACAATTTTCCCAATCCGCTCGCAAGCTGTGCAAACCCCTATACTAAAAACTGAATATCGCTTGCATGGCCATCCACCCCATTCTATATGGTTTGAAAACCTATGCCCATAGCCAAAGGAGGTCCGTGCAGTTTCATCTGATATGCCTCATGGTTTTCCCAAATTGTGTGCCCCGATTTACGCACCTTGAAAAGTTGGGGTTTTTGGATCTAACACACTCGAAACCCACTCGAAACCCTGAGGCACTTTATTAGCATTAAGACTCATCCAAAAAATTCCTTGGGTCAAAGAAACTCTTAGAATTAAGTTCTGATGATAAGGAAAATAGTTGTTCTGACCACCAAACTCTAAAAATTCAAAACGGGCAAGGAAATTTGACCTACTCTAAAAACCCAGAACATTATAGATGTCATCTATATCAACAAACCAATCTAGAGGAAGGTCCCAACCAGAAATAATATCTTGGATAACCAAGTCTTAAGGATCTAAAAACTACCCGCTCTTCACCCTATATAGAAGGTAAGAGGTAATTGTCAAGGCTATAAGACAAGACCGCTCATGACTCTCATGAAACTCCAAATGCAGCTTAAAAAATAGGTCCATCGATTTTCATTCATCATTGGATTCCTATATGAACTACGCTTGAGTCTTCTGGTTCAATGCATCAGCCACCTCATTACCCTTTCCAGGAATATAGGCAAGCTCAAAGTCACAGGACTGAAGATATTCAACCCATCTTTACTGCCTAATATTCAAGTCACACTATATAAAGATATAATTGAGGCTCTTGTGGTCTGTATATACCACAAAGAGCTCACCCACCAGATAGTGTCTCCAAAAATGTATGACATGGACAACTACTGCTAGATTGGGGTCATGTGTCATGTAGTTACACTCATGAGTCCTCAAATAGAGAGATCCATATGCAATGAATTTATCCCCCTGCATCAGCACTACACCCAGTCTGATGTCTAATGTATCACATAACACTGAATATCCTCTTCAAGACTCTAGTAGAATTAGAATCAGTGCTGAGGTAAGTCTCCCTTTCATCTCCTGAAAGGATTTATCACATGATTCAAACCATAAGAACTTCACACCCTTCTTAGTAAGACCATTAAGAAGTACAATAAGGCATGAGAAGTCTTTTATGAAATTCCTGTAATATCCAACCATCCCAAAAAAACTATGTATGTCAAACATGTTCTTGGGTTTCTCCCATGAAACCACAACACTCACCTTCTCTAGGTCAACTAATACTTCTAATTCCAAGATAATATGACCCATGAAGTGAACTCTATAAATACATAAGTGGCACTTAAAAAGCTTAGCATAAATTTGATGTATTATCAATGTACTAAAAAATATCTCAATATGTTCATCATGATCGCTACAAGTATGAGAATACACCAAGATGTCATCCATGAAAGCCATGAGAAAGGAATCTAGATAGTGGTGGAAAACCCTATTCATCACAGCTAGCTGGTGCATTCATCAGACTGAATGACATAACAAGATAATCATATAAACTGTACCAAATTAGGAAAGCCATACATGGTATATCTAAAGGCCTAACTTGCACCTGATGATAGCCTGATCTCAGGACAATCTTCGAGAAAACCCTATCTCCTCAAAGCTGGTTAAAGAGATCATCTATTTGTGGTAGTGGATACCAGTTCTTAACCATAATCTAGTTCAACCGTTATTAATCCATGCATAAACAAAGGTTCTCATCAACCTTCTTGGTAAAAAGCATGGGTGAACCCCAAGAATAAGTGTTGGGTCAGATAAAACCTTTAGACTCTAGATCTTCCAACTATCACTTGAGCTCCTGGAGCTCAGTAGGTTCTATCCTATATGGAGGAATGAACATTATAGATGCTCATGGATCAAGCTCAATTATAAACTCTACCTCTCTCTCAGTAGTTAAGCAAGAAAAGTTATTAGAAAAACATCCCTGAAATGATCTACTATCAAAGGAAAATCTATCAGATGTATTCTCCACTCCTCCATGAAGAGACTAGCACTACCACAAAAACAGTTTTTCCCAGCGCCCTCCCTTTATCAGTGCTAATGAAAAAGCGCTGATAAAGAGGGGTGCCTTTATCAGCGCTGATAAATCCCCCCCTTTATCAACGCTTTTTTTAGCACTGATAAAGGGACCCCCTTTATCAGTGCTTGTTTAGTAGCGCTGATAAAGGGGGGCCTTTATGAGCACTTTTTTTAAAAGTGCTGATAAAGGGTCGAATTCAAAAAAAAAATTAAAAAAAATATATTAATATATTAATATATAAATATATTTATATTGATATAAATATAATATATAATTTTTAAATATATTTTAGATAAGTATAATTGTACATTTACACTTAATATACTTAATATATAAGATATTTAGTGAAAATGGCTTCTTAAAAAATTTAAAAAATATTTTTAATTAATAATTTGCTAATTATTATGGAGTAATAGTCATTTAATAACAATTTGAAGACTAAAAAAATTTAAAAAATTAATAAAAGATCCAAAATATGTTGAAAACGCAACTCAAACTTCAAACAGCCATAACTTTTGATCCGGGTGTCCGTTTGAGCTCTACCACATATCAAATTGAAGCCTGCGACGAGCTCTACATCGCTGTAACTGGGGTGTTCCAGATCAAAGGGTTTTTGAGGCCAAAAGAGGCCCAGAAGGCCTCCAAAAATGAGTTTTTATTCGGGGTACCCTGATTTTTTAACATTTTGTGGATTTTCAGCCTCGTTTAAGGGGGTATTATTGGATTTTTTTTGGTGGGGACTAAATTTATTCCAAGGTATTACATTCATATTGATATTATGTCTTTAAAATTTTATCGTTTTTTATAATGCACTGCTATTTATAATCAAATATATAACTATATATACATATTTTTTTATATATTCACACCTAAAAATTACATTTTTAAAATAAATAATTAAACATATTTACATATAAAATATATTAGATTTATCTAAATAATAAATAATATACATTTTATTTAAAATACCAATATATGAATATTTATATAACTACTATATATTAATATAACTATATATATATATATATTAATCTAGCTATATATATATATATTAATATAACTACATATATATTAATATTACTATATATATATATATATTAATATCACTATAAATATATATATTAATATTACTATAAATATATATATTCATATAACTATATATATATATTAATATAAATATATATTACTATACGAATAAATATAACTATATATATATAAATAGAGATATATATTAATATAACTATATATAGACATATTAATATAACTATATATATATATTAATATAAATATATATTACTATACGAATAAATATAACTATATATATATATAAATAGAGATATATATTAATATATATATATATATTAATATAACTATATATATATATTAATATAACTATATATATATATATTAATATAAATATATATTACTATATGAATAAATATAACTATATATATATATATAAATAGAGATATCATGAAATAACAAACAAATCAAAATAGAGTAGTGGTAAGGGCTTAGGCGTGCAGGGGGGAGGTCTTGAGTTCAAAACCTGCTAGAGGCAGAGGCGCGTGCATGGGGGTGGATGTGGGGGGCTAGCGCTGATAAAGGGTGGAGGGGGTGCGTTCAGGGCATTGGAGGGGGTGGAAAGCGCTATTAAAAGTGGGGGATCAAATAAAGCCTTCCCGAATTGGCATGATTTTTTTAATTTTTTGTATTTTTTTTAATTTTTTTTTAATTTTTTTTAACTTTTATCAGTGCTTTTTTAAAAGCGTTGATAAAAGGGTCATTTATCAGCGCTAAAACGAAAGCGTTGATAAAGGAAGCACTGATATAGGACCCCTTTATCAGCGCTAAAAAAAGCACTGATAAAAGTACCCCTTTATCAGCGCTTTTTTTGGCGCCGATAAAAGACCCCTTTTATCAGCGCTTTTTTTTAGCACTGATAAAAGGGGTCTTTATCAGATCTTTTTTTAGCACTGATAAAGGGGACCCCCCTTATCTTCGCTGGCTTTAACAGCGCTTTTCTAGCACTGTTAAAGGACATTTTTAGCGCTGATAAAGGGCTTATTTGTAGTAGTGTAGCAATTTGGTTGGTCACTCCACCTAGACCATGATGAGTTGGTCTAGTTCTACTAGCTTAGACATTCCACTCACCCTTGTGAAGATAACTATCTCCATCTAGTGATCTAAACGATACCCTATGACGATAGCAGTCCACATAGGTGTGATAAGGAACCAACCAATCTATCCAAAGAATGACATTTAAGCCTGTCATCTTGAATGATGAAGAGGTCCCATAAGAAGGGATAATTTCCTACCTCAAGGGGATAGTCCCTACACTAGCGTATGCCATATGACCGCACTCCCAATAGTGTGTATAGGGTCATCACATCATACTAATACTGAATTTACATCCCGATAATTTCCACGGTAGATAAAGAGATAAAGGAATGAGAAGAACCTATATCGAATAAAGAATATATGATAGTAGAGTATACTAGAATAATACCTCATGTCATTGATGATCATGTGCTCTGATCCTTAAATATTAGTTGTAAAATATGAAACTAACCTGATCCACAACCCTATGCTATAGCTAGACTACCCTAAACAGGTCCACTTTGCTATTGCTGATAATCAAAATTCTAGATACTATGGCCTTGACCTCCTCCTCATCTTGTTCAGTCAGTGATACTCCAATTCCCTTCCTGATGCAACATATATAATCCTTCCCCTGAAGGTGGATCTAGTGAAGAACCTATTCCACTCGAAGTATATGGAAAGGTCTGACTAAATCTCTAAAGATTCCCCATACGACCAAAAGCATTACACTTGAGAGGGTCTCTATCACACTGAACCTTCAGATGCCCCTATCATCCACACTGATGGAATATAACAGAGCTACCAGTGTGGATACTCTGGCCACCACTGCTCTGACAAGAAACCTCAAGGCTACGCTTCCTGCTACTGGAAGAACTAATTCCTTGCCTTGGCACTAAAACTTTGTGCCTGATACTATATTATTCTCTTAGGTTTCACTCAGTGATAAGATCCAGATTAATGATTTCAATAAAGGTAGGAAGGTTAAAGAAATTAAAATGAGTATTAATGACATACTTGAGCCCATCCTCAAAGCTTCTAGCATGTGAAAGCTCATCTCCGACTAGAAGTGGTGCAAATAATTGTAACTTATTAAAATGAGATGAATAGTCTATGACATAAATAAAACCCTACTCTAGGTGAATTAACTCTCTGGCTTGGTCAAATCTTAGCATATGAGGGAAAAATTAGTCATATAAGGCAGCCTGGGAGTCTTCCCATACCATGCCCTGATAACAACTAGATTAAGTAATCACATCCCACCAGTGTTTGGCGGAATCACACAGCATGTAGGTGGAGAGATTTACCCTCCTCTCTAGAGTCATATCCAGATGCTCGAATATAGAAAGAGTGGCCTCTATCAAAGAAAGAAGAGCCCAAAGACTTCCATCCCCTAGAAATATGGGACACTACTACTACTAGAACTCACGATTCAGATCAGTCATAGTAGGTGTAGGTTGTGGAGCACCCTTCATGGTCTGTATCATACTTAGAAAACTCTCTCAAAGCTGAGAATCGGTTCCTAGATCAGGTATAACAGGTGGTGCCTCATGTGGAACTACTGGAGGGATAACTGGTGGCTTAAGTACCACCACCTCCATATCATGGTCGTCACCACCTTCTTGGCACATGACTAGAGGGTTTCATGGAGGCATATCTCTACAAATTCCAAGCACACACCTCATAACATAGTGAAAAAAGATAGAAACACTAGTAAAAGATGATCATTAGGAAAAGGGATCACTACCCAAGGTGTACTACCCCAACTACCTGCTTAGAAGTCTAGGATATTTGTAAGTGATTGAGTTTTAATTTATAGGGGTTTCAGAAGGTTAAGGGTCAATTGAACCTTGCCTATCTATTTACTAGCAATACTTTCATTTTATAAGTTAGGATTTACATTTAAAGTTTGTATTTGATGATATACATATAACAAGTTTCAATTTAAATGGATCATTATTCCCAGCTAATAAAGGACCATACACTTTATAACTAGAAGTAATACCCATTTAATGTTAATTAGTTCCCATAAAATTCAGTCTCAGAATGCAATGGGTAATATATGATGGCATGACTTGGTTAATTACCCATTCCAATTCACGAAGTCCCATACACCTCATGGATTGAAACTGATAGTCACTCAATCACTGCCAAAGCTTAGCTCATGTAACCATATGTACATATCTAACATGGTTAGAAACCAGTTATTTAAGGTTTCATCATCAACGTATATAAAAAACACTATTTAGATTGATGTTTACACTTTAAAAAACTAATCCCCCACCTTGTAGAAAAATTTATCAGCACAAGCATAAATATAACTACCATAGATCACTCAATAATCACAGGAAACACAGACAATGAAAGCAATAAAATGCACCTATATGGAATGAAATATGCATGGCATATGAATTCTAAGTACCTATGATGATGCATGTAACAATGCTCATTATTGTAGCAGGACAAGGTGAATATAGATAAATCATATGAAATACCGAAATTCATGTGCATCACCTAATGGTGAAAGGGCATCAACAGTAATAGGCAAAATACAAAGAAATTTTTTTTTCATTCCCAAGAAACTTGGTATTTACCCCAAACATGGGTTAGATACTCCCAAGGATGGATCATACCTAAGTTCTAACCATGTTCCTAATCTCCTATCTATATTCCCAAATGATAAGACAAAAGAAAAGAAAACACCTTTGATACCACTTTGTGACGTCCTGACCCGAGTGCCACTCAAAGGTTCCCCAATCCAGTGGGCCACATGGACTCAACCACACCTCCTTGTATGCCATAGGCTACCGACTAGTAGCGAGGTCCTAGGTTGTGTCTGTAGGGATACTATGACATCATGTCAGAGTGGAGAATAATGGATAATAATAAGTAGATAAATAGAGGAAGCATAATATAAATGAATAACTCAATGTGAGCAGATATAAACAACCAAGCAATAGATAATAATACTCAAAATTTGGAAACTTAATCATATAAAAAATGATGATGAAGTAATTTCATGTATCTATAAAACTAGAAAATAGGTATACATGGTAGCAATAAATACATGCTATACAAAATAATAAAAAAGAATCAAAAAACCATCCAAGCATCCCGAGCTCCTACTCAGTCATATGATACCAATCTACATCCTAAGAAAGAAAGAAAGTCAAGTTTTCAAAGTGGGAAGCTTACCCTTATCAACAACTGTATACATATAGTCTTCCTATGTACCATCCACAACTTGAATAGGGTGTGAGATAAATCTCAGTAGGCCACCACCAATGGTGTCTATACCATCCAGACTATGAATATAAACTAACAATGTGTAGGTATATATAAAAGTAAAGTAATTCTATAATGACAACCAATACCTACTTCAGCCTCAATTGAAAATGTATCTGAACATGTAATCATTTAATTAATTCATTTGAGTTCATTTTTTTATAAATAAGTCACATGAGGTGTGAATAGAACTGACAATATATCACAATAATAATAATAATAAAGGATCTAAGGTATAATAAGGCATCCTATAATGATGATAATAATGAAAAAGGATCCAAGGTAATAACCAAGGCATCCTTGACCTCAGAGGTTGATCCAACCTAGTAATAACATGCAGTTTGGAAAAGGGGTCTGAGTGTAATCCAAGGGGAAATTCCCAAGGAATTCCATTGTAAAAGATTCTAACCGAGTCCAAGGATCTCGTATAAGGTAAAAAAATAAGCATGATTGAGCCCAATAGGGTTAATCCATGGTGTTGTGTGTCTGAAGATGTTAATCTGGATCCAAGGAGTGTATCTAAGGCATCCTAATATCTAGAAGATAGTGAATAGATCCTATAACATCATTATAGGCATCCACTATTAGACAAGGGCCATATTCCAAGGTGGGTATCTCCCTTGGAAACCAACTCCTTGAATCAGAATGTTATCCTATGAGTGCCCAAGACATTCCCTTGGAAATCCAAGGCTGGATCAAGTCTGACCACTACTATAAAGATAAAAAGGACCATATGCAATGGGAACCTTATACATAACTTAATATTTATTTTAGGCCATGTAATACTCATTCCATTTGAAAATTCAGAAGGTTAATTCCATTACCTTTTATACTAGGTGACAAGGCTTAATAGGACATGACAATATTTATTACTTTCATTCCATATTCAATTATTAGGTTCACTCCTTTACCTTTCATAATCATGAAAAGGCAGTCTAAGGACATGATACCATATTCAATTCAATTATAATTAACCAGGAAAAGTGATATCTATAAATATAATTTCCATTTAACATTTGAAAGGTTCATTAATTAATTGGGGCACTTACCTTAGAAGGGTCAAGTGGAAAATATACAAGTTCTAGACATTTAGAAATTAAGATTATATAAGAACACTTACCTTAGAAGGGTCAAGTGATAGAACACCTGAACGGTGGTGCAAATAGTCATAACAAGCTGCTAAAGTCATGTAAGAGAAACACCCTACTTGGGGTGGTCGGTGTTGAGGTCATAACCTCCAACGATGTGATGATAATATATATAAGGGGCTCTAGAACACAAGTTCAATGATTATAAGCATTTCACATGAATTTAATAAGCAATTCCCAATGATACAGACACGTGTAAAATGAATAAAGTTTATAAAATGACGAGACTTTGAGGGATAAGTCATAGAACACCTACCTCGAGCCTATAACACTCTCCTCATCCTGTATCATACCTTAGTTTGTCCTAGATCAGAAGAAAAAAAATAACAGATCAATGCCCTGAAAATATGGCATATGAACCTACATTAAAATTGTATCACCAAGGGAAAGATGAACAAAGAATCGAGCCTAAGGAATGAAGAGATTACCTGGAGGAATCCAAAGAGATGAACGAAAGTCGAATCAGACTTTATATGATGAAGATATAGAAGAACCTAGATTACGAGGATTTAGAGATCTTAAATGGAGGAGGAAGCCTCTACACACTGGAAATGAGAGAAATAAGAGTGATCATGAGCTTAATTATATTTTAGGGGAAAATGGTAATTTTTCCTAATTTTTTGGGTCGCATGGTTTGGCCTCACAGTTGGTCAAATCGTGTTCCAACTGCGCACCTCTTACTACCAAAGGAGGGACCCTTCACGGTTTTATGTGCCCGATTCGAATAACTATGTGAAAACCATGTTTCATTCCTATGCAAAAAGTTATAGAGCTACCCACACAGGCATGTTCCCATGGCTGCATGGTTTCTTTAAACTACGCAACCTCTATGTAACAACCCAAAATGCTATCAATGAAATTTCACTTATTATGTTTATTTCAAATAGTATAGATCATATAAAATATATTATAAAACAAAATACTCTACTCACCTCCTCTGTCCAAATTATTATGGTAACTTTAGTATCATATATATACTAAAATGATATCATGTTAATGGAATACCCATCATTAATATCCATACTCTCTTTTATTTTAAAAACAAAATCATCATCCGAGAGGTGCTAATTTACAACCTTCATGGATGATGAACTTTTGTTCTTCAATTTATTCTTCAAGGATGGTCATGATACCATTTTTATGGTTAAAATAGACTATAATATGTGTATTATAACCTATTTAATATTCTAGAACCAGTATATATACACAATACTAATTTATAAAATAAAACTAGTTCGTGATGATCAAAAACCACCAAAATAATCTAAATGATTATCACTAATGTTTTATCTAATAACTCATCCTAATACCATATAAAAAAATGAATTATATAACCTTTTAATATTCTGTATATTAATTATTATCATATAAAATCAATTCTTTAGAATTATATTCATTCCACATGAACTCCATTGCTTATAAACAACCGAACCGATCATGAAAACCGAGAAAATGAATGCTCTAGAATGATGAAATTAAACTCTATAACTCATCAATAAGGCCATAAACGAACTTAATAAAACTATATTGATTATAATAAATGTATAAAGGGTTATTAATTAATTAATTAATGGATGTAATTTTATTATCCAGGATATTAAAGTTAAGTACAGAACACATTCAGACACAAGGTAAGGGTTTTCTCATCTCACTTCCATTTTTGTGAGATATTCCTTATTCACCACTATTTCTTGTGTATGGTGTATTTATAATACCCATTAATATATAATATCATGAATATATTTATTTTCATGGAATTAAATGTATCATTTGATGATTCTTAATTTTGGGGGTATATGATTTGATTGATTACAAACTGGTAAGGGATTCTACCTGATCCCTTGTTTTTTCCTTCGGGTTACTCTTTCAACACCTTTAATCAAATATAATGCTTATTTATTTTTGTATATTTCTTCTAAATTCTAGGTACATTTTTTAAAATCATATATCTATATCATATCATCCTTCTTTTATGGGGATATACATGTTTTAAAATGCTTCCCTTCTAAATTTTTCCCAATAAACAAGCCCGATTCAAGGGAACTTCTCGAATTCTTACCTATTTTCAAGTGAACTATATAATTTATTTTAATCCATAATTAATTTTATAAAATTACACATTTTATCATGAAAATATATCTTGGTTAATTTCTAGTTTTATGAAAACAAACATGCCTTTTCTCTTTAAAATCTCTTTAATATTTTCCTTAAACCGCACTAAAATATTTTATTTCTAAAGTTTCTTAAAAACTCTTTTTACATAATTTCACTTCAGTAGGAAATAATTTATAATTAAAATATAATTTCAATGTACTTACCTTTTATTTTCTAGGATATACATTTTTACAATCTGATTTTATGACAAATAAAAATGATTTTTCAAAATAACCCTTCTTTCCAAAGTAAAAAGAATTTTTCTCGTCTCACTTCTACTTCTGTGTGATATATGTCTTATTCACAACTTATTTATTATGTGTGTGGTGTATGTAATACCCTTTGATATATAATATCATGATTCTACTTATT
Organism: Viscum album; assembly: GCA_963277665.1. NCBI lineage: Eukaryota > Viridiplantae > Streptophyta > Magnoliopsida > Santalales > Viscaceae > Viscum > Viscum album. The sequence goes on along the minus strand of OY728125.1, from coordinate 410,226,900 downwards.
CTCATTATATTCTAAGGTATTATTATTTGAATGTTTCAAAGTGGTATGAGACACTTTGGAATGTTTAAAGATTAATTTCCTCAAGATTTTTTCAATTGTATCTCCATCTATGTCGACTAACTTTATTGAATATTATACTTAATTGAGGTTTATATCTTATGATACCATCTACCATATGTTTTTGAAGGGTTTATGATTAGTTTGACTGTGGATGTGCTATTTGATACCATTTATAGATTTTGGTTGAAGTATTTACATTTCGTATGATAGTTTTTCAATACGAATGTTTATGTTGTTTATATTTCACCATTTCATATGAAGAATGAATTGGAATTAGTAAGTGATGGGTGGAGCTAGATATAACCCCTTTATGCATCAGTAGGTCTCATGAGACAAACTAGTTTTGGTTTTTACCCATTTATGTATGGTCTTGGAATGAGGCCTTGACGGTATGGTTATGATGTCCCACATTATGTATTATCGCATTATGAAACTAGTAATTGAAAGTCCATGTGATTATTTGACTAGTAAAATATCCATGGTTATGTTTTATTATGGAATTATTTATTCATCTTTTATTCCTACCATATTATGCTCAAGATTATGTTTTAATGACATGTGTTCTTTAGTTATTCACCATGCCTTATTATTTAAGATTCCACTATATTACTTACCCTTACTGAGAATATGAGATCACCCCTTTATTATGTTTCATTTCCCTAGGCTATTAAGAAGAAAACTTTGAATAATCTTCTAAGGATTAAATTTATTTCATTTTATATTGTATCATGTTTTATTTACTTTTCCCAATGTATTATGGGTATCAAGAATATAATTTGGTCTTCCAAGATTGATAAACTAATTAGTCCTTCTAGATTTGATTCCTTATAATCATTACAATGTAATAAAATAATGCATCGGCTATGGGATTTTAGGGTTAGAGCATTACACTCCTTCTCCCCTCTCTCCAGCCTCACACGATTTTTACTAACCATGTAACCTAGCATACTTTTTCAAAAAGTTGGGCTTTGGGATCCGAACAAGGCCCAAACACTCCTAAAAATCTCATGGAATCATTAGACATCCATAACATGTAAAAAATAAATAATTATACTAAAAATTAAAGGATACATACCTCATAGAAAAATTGGGTTCTTACAATTGAGTGTTAACCAGGACAATATGAGACCTGATCATACCTGTTTTGTCACCAACACATAATAAAACTCATCGCCTCATTCCATTGTACCTAAAATCCACCACATACCCAAATAATGAGAGTAGGGCATCATTAAATACTTTGACCCACTACCTGATGGGATAGGGTAAATTCCTACATCCAGATCCTGAATCATTTTCTTATCACTCAAGGTATGGTTTCTCATCCACATCTCGCATCATACCATGAACCAACCCTCTCACTCAGGGTGGTCCACTATCATAGCCCGAGCCTTCCCACTCAAGGAAAGTTTCACCATCACGACTCAAGAATACTTAAGGATAGGTTCATCCGACACACTAGGATCCCATATCTCTCATGGAGACCCCACCAGTGCCATCTCACTCATGGTGGGGCCATGATTCATGATACATCTCCCACACCAAAGTACATCACCTATCACAAACACACACATGAAGTACAAGAAGGTCACACAACCCATCCCACAAGATCACCCACCCATTATAGGTAACTAGTCACATAAGACCTAGCCTATCATCTCAAACACATGGAATCATCCAAGAATGACATTCCAGTCCCCTCAGCATGCTTATCTCACCCATAAAGGCATCTAATAGGGTCCTTTAATCCCATCCCAATATTTTCTTGTCAGTTCCATCATGCGTCTATCACCTGTTGGTGATACCATTTCCTGTAGAATCCTCTGACCTAGACCTCAAGTCCCAATCTAACCTCATCAAACCCCACATCACTCCTGATCCCATTAACCAAGGATCATCTCAAGCAATCCCACTCTAAACCCCTTGTAAACCTGATGTTAAGTCATGGATAGTTCCCAGGACCCACACCTGAGTCCCATCTCTCATCTCCTAAGGGAGATATCTTGAACCATCACATGAGGAAATCCCATCTCCATTATACCCCATCTAGTCCAAAATGACCCATTCTTCTCATTACAAGCACCAAGACTCCAACTCACTCTTCAGAGAGTGTCACTCACCAGGTGTGAGACGTACGATTGTACCACTCATCATCACAAGGTCTAAACCCTCACTTTACTATATAACCAGCCCTAGGGAACCATCCTAGGATATCTATGCCACATCTCAAACCTTGAGACCTACCCATGTCCTTATGTCAACTCAGCCAACACACTTACCCCTTGACAACATAGTCGTCAAACTATCTCTATCTACTCAAAGTTTTAATGAGCACTCTCATTGAACCTGAGGATCTATTGGTCTATATTTATCTATTGAGTCCCATGCAATATGCACGTAGGCAATAAATTCATGCATATATAGGAATATGATCTTGTATTATAGGGACCTCCCACCTTGAACATGAATTTAACCTCCTTCTAAGATTCATCGCGCCTTTCCCAAGCTCATCCATACTCCCGGGCACTTATATCCTACCAAGAAATGCAAATAATTAATCATAAAAATTCATAATTAACAATTAAAAATAAAATAAATAGGAATGATCTATGAAAAACTGAAATGCATCCTCATCCCACCAAAACCACTTTCGATGACACATGATAAATCTCTTAAAACCTCCTCTAACCAAGCCACATGAAATTACCATCACTCTCACTCAAATGTACCATGCTCTGGTGGAATCGACATTGAAACCCCAGACCAAGAAATTTAAAATCAGTAGTTGGAGAATGAAAATAAAAATATAAGACAATAGAGGTAAGAATATACAAAAGATCACAACTAAACAGTATGAAATCACCCCTCCTAAAGGGGGAATCACATGGGGGAAGAGAGGGGGAGGATCTATCTAAATGGACCTCCCCACATGTGCCTTTCAACCTAGAATAGGGGGGGGGGGGTTAAAATGTTGGAGTTGGTGCCCTAAAACCGACTCGTAAGTACTTTATTACATGTATTCATTATTAATGAAGTTTCTTATCACATCATGATTATTACTCTACATGAATTTTGTATGTGATAATGTATTAAGAATATATATCACATTGAAAGATCATATTAGTTCCTTACTATTATGAGAACTTAGAGATTTCATGATAATATTCTTGAATATATTTTCTATATCCAGATGATATCATTTGATGAGAAACAAATGATACAGGTTATCAGGGATGGATACTCATAGGATTTTGAGGCACCCTCTCATGTTGTACACCCTTAGTAATTTCCAATGCATGAGATTATGAGAACGAACCCGCCAATAGGAAATATACATTTACACATGTCATTGGATGTTCCTATTCATGGATGTGTATATTAATATTTAGAATTTAAGATTATCATTAATGGACACCATGAGTTGCGTAATTTGATGTATTGACAAAAACTGTGATAGCATATGCTCACGGTGTAGTAGAATACATTGGGTACATCATAAGTGATATTACATTAATGGATGACACAGGAAAGGATTTATCCCTTTTTTTATGATGGAAGCTAATATATAAGGCCCTTTTATGGGAATGTAACTTCCTAGATAAATCTATGGACATGGTATTTTGTGGGTGTAACAAACCAACTTGAGTGAAATAGACAAGACACTAATATCTCATCAATGATTCCCGCTCCCAAGTCTCATGGTTATCCCATACGTGCTTCCATAATACCTAGACCAAATGAATTATTTTACTACACAATACCTTATCCTGGTGATCCATAATCTGAACTGGTTGCTCAACAACAGTTGTATCGGGCTCAAGATCAACATCCTCCCATTTGATAACATGGGAATGATCTATTCAATACCTCCTCAGTTGGGAAACATGAAACAAATTGTGAATCTAAGTCAAGTGAGATGGTAATCCCAACCGATATTCCACCTTTCCAAGTCACTCCATGATCTCAAAGGGGCCAACAAACCTCGTTTCCAACTTACCCTACTTACCCAATCGATGATTTCCCAAGCAAGGTGAAACTCTAAGAAAAACCTGATCACCAACAACAAACTCCAGCGGTCGACGAAGATTGTTCACAAATGATTTATAACAACTCTGTGCTATGTCCAACCTCTTCTAGATCAACTGAACCTTTTTTTTCATCTCCTAAATGAGTCTCGACTGAAACAAGGACCACTCTCCCAACTTTTCCCAGCATAAGGGAGATATACATGAACACCCATACAATGATTCAATTGTAATCATCTTTATCTAATCCTGATAACTATTATTATAGTAAAATTCAATTAGAGGAAAATTATTTTCCCAATATATACCAAAATCAAGAACGCAATCCCAAAGCACATCCTTAAGAACCTAGATATCTCTTTCTATCTGTCCATTCATCTACGGATGATAATCCATGCTTAATTTCAACTGGGAACCCATAACCTCTTGAAAAACTTTCCGTAACTTAGATGAAAACCTTGGGTCCTTTTTAGAAATAATTATAGAGGTAACCCCCTAAAGTCTCACAATTTCTCAGATGTATAAACCTCTGAGCTATTTCAATTTCATTGTCTCCTTTATCGATAAGAAATAAACCAATTTCATAAGATGATCAATGATCACCCAAATAAAATCCTTCCCACTAGAAGTCTATGGAAAACTAATGATGAAATACATGAAAATATCATCCCACTTCCATACTAGAATGGGTAAAGTTTGCAACAAACCAACAGGTCTTTGGCGTTCCACCTTAATTTTCTGATAAATGAGACACTATGATACAAAAAACTACAATTAACCACCTCATTCTCCAATACTAATACTGATGTATCAAGTCATGATACACCTTGGTAGCCCTAGGATGTACAAACCAAAATAATTGGTTTCCACTATCCATCAACTCTTACCTCAGAGAAATTAGAACAACCAACCTACTAAAGAAGCACAAAGCTCCATTGGAAGACTGAGACCACTCACTCAAGGTCTTCCCACTAAAAAGGCATTTACTAAAGCATTGAAACTCGATATATGTCACCTACTCAAGATGAAATTACTCATAAAAATACGAGTCAACTTTAATCGAATCCAAGAATACCTTTCCACCAACTTCTTCCACCCTCAAGATCATCTCAACAAACAAACTCATTAGAGACCACTCCTTAACCGATTCCTTCATGACTTGTGTTGGTAATTTTTTTCTCAATACATTGAAAAACACATTCCCTTTATCACGAGTGTACACAGCATCAAAATAAATTTTTTAAAGATACACCACCCAACATATCTTTCACAATTTCAGATCCATCTAATTAAAAATATATTTCAAGATATTATGATTAGAATACGCTATAAACCGCTCCCCAAAGAGATAGTGTCACCAAATTTTGAGTGTATGCATAAACACTACGAACTTAAGATCATGGGTAGGTCAATTATTTGCATGAGGGAATAACTGGTGAGATCCATAGGCCACCACCTATTCTCCCTATATCATGACACATCCCAAACCCGTACCAGAAGCATCATAAATGACACAAGTGATATGGATCAATTATGTTGGCACTTGAAAATTCTACGATAATGTTCAAATATTGGTGTGCGTGTGTGGATCACCTCTATAGTGATTATACACTTAGATACTATATCATAATGATGGCACACCAAGATCTAGTCAACCAAATTGTCAATGAAGGAAGAATTACAAGTTTAAGTAATTCTATATCTGCTCATAAATTAATTATAAATTACATGTTTAGATCCTACTTTTTTGGTTTGGGAATTTAATCTAGTCAGGTAATATATGAATTCCATTGGTCATGATGTTTATCGTTATATACAATAATGATTATTTTTAAATTAAGGCTAAAAAGTGGAGTTGGTCATACCATCCAGACACTTCCACTATGCTCGGAACCTACAAGTGGTATCAGAGCAGCCTCATGTTTAATTTATAATTATTTATTATTTATTGATTTTTTTCATGAGTTTATGGTTTATTTTACTTCATATGGATTTTTTTAAAATACGAACATCAACTTCTATTAACTTTCTTTTTTTCTCACTCACATAACCAGTAAAAGGTTAAAGATAAAGTTAGAAACATCTAAAAATACCATCTAGAGGTGCCAAAGTTTCTGGCCAGATAACAAAATACTATGTGGCATGTACCACATTACCACACATAGTGTACCCGTGTATCTCGTTTGTATCTCATGATAAAATCAGATTAGTATGAGAGGACCACTTTGGGATATACTCAACATTGAGGGGGGGGGGTGAATCAGTGTTGGGTACTTTTTCACCAATTATAATTTTTACACCCTTTACATCTTAGACTAGTTAGGATCTTTATTTTCATATTCTCTTTTCTTTATGATATGAAAGTATATGAAATCAAGTAAATATGGCACACAATATTTTTACAAAGTTCACTACTCAATAAGAGTAGCTAGTCTCTAGAAGGATTTGGAAATAATACAATACCACACAATCACTTGAAAATAATCCTTTAACATGGTTACAAAAAGTATGGAATATCCTTTAACTTAAATCACACTATAGTTAATTGACAACGATTCTTCAAATATCCTGACTAGTTATTTATACCGAAAATGAAGATAGTATTCACCTTATTGTTAAGGTAATTTATAACACCAATAAATTCTTCCACTTATTGAGACTTCTTATGGATTTCATAATTCTAATTTGTTATTCTATTTATACTTATTCACATGTTACTTATACAACACTGGGAAAACAACTTTCCTTCTTCACAACGACAAACTAAAAGTTGATCTATATTCTTCCTCTTATTCTATATAGGTATATGCACACATATATTTTATTATATCTTATTATATTTCTTCTTATTACTATACAAAAAGATGTGCAAAATACTTTATTCTCTTCTTCTCTTCTTTAGTCTCAATGATATGAATATTAATATAGACTAAAATCTCATACTTCCTTGATACACAATATCAATAATTTTTATTATATCGGTTCTTCTTTGTTATTATTAGTGCAACAAATATTTATGCAACCGAATTACACTGCATTTTCAATATTATTTCATGCAATAATGATCTTGAAAAAATAAATAACTTATTTTAACTACTTCTCAAATTTGTTAACCTTAGTGTTTCTTGGAGTGGAAAACTCAAGAGGGGGGTGAATTGAGTTTATAATTAAAATTTATATTAAAAACAATTTAAAAAAACATCCCCAAATTTATAAAATACATCCTAGTTAACTAAAATAGCAGAAGTACATAATTTTATCTTTCAAAAATCTTCTCATAAGTTCGATCAAAACTCAGTTAAAACAAGTTTAAAACTATTTAAACTTTGGAAATAGATTTACTTATATCAAACACCATATATAAAACTCAAATTAAAGTTAAATATCAAATAAGTGTTTTTCTATTGCAGTTTTGAAAACAAATATTGGTTTGTTTTAAAATAGAGAAACCAAAATAATAAAACACACAACAGAATTAACACAATAGGTTCAGTCTCAAACTGAGACATAGTCATCACCACTTGAAAAACACATGCTACCAAGTATTTTATTAAAGAATAAACAGATCCATAACCTAGATTGGGTGTTACATAAACAACTGAAATCAGGAATTATAGGCTACACACAACCTCTTACATAGTTCTACATGGGATAAAAGATGTAAAAGAGTAGATGAGAGAGTGTCTAACACTATCCAATACAATAAAAAAGTTTGTGTTAAAGAATAAAAAAATTATAACAAACACAATCAACTATCATAAAACATGAAATTCATTAGTTTCATAAAAAATATGTTTTGGGATCATTAAAATATAGAGGTATTAGACTAATCTGGAAATATCCTCATTTTTGATGGTCACAAATCATGACATATAAAATAAAATGAATTGAATACACCAGAAACATATGTTTTACAAATATCACATATTTGTAATGAATTAAAACATCATATAAATCTCAAATTAAACATCAATATTTTAATCCCTTCTCACACAATTTCTCCTAATTTATCCCCATTTTGGGATTATCAAAATGTATATTAGAGAGAAAAGAAAATAAGAGAGACAATAAAGATATTAGAAAAAAATCAAAATACTAAACAAAAAATGAAGACAAAGAGGGTATTTCATTAATATCCTAAGGAGTACAAAATGTATTACAAGTAGGGTCCTTATCATGAATTATAATAAAAATAATTATCAAAAACATCCCTGATCTCATAAAGAAGGATAAGATCCTTTACTCTTAAGGTAGAGGCTGAGGCAGGTTGGGAATGTTGGGTAGGCTGTGGTAAGGAGGTTGTAGCAGGATCTTAGATTACCACACTCTTGGAAACTGGTTGAAGGTATTCCACTACTTGTATACGAGACAAGACAAAAGGGTTAATGGAGGAGGTTGTTGTTGAAGGCGTGGTAGAGGTTATGGGTAAGGTGGGAGTAGCTAGGATTATGGTGTTGGCAGTGTACAAGTAGGGTTTTAGAAACCTGGTAAAATCCTATAATACTCTTGATCCATGTTCAATTGCTTAAGAATAATCCTCATTATTTTCCATGTTCTAGAACAGGAGTTATAACATTGCAAATTTAAAGCTGATACTTAAATTCTTGGGTTAAGGGAGACATCCTAAATCACTGGACAATGATATAAACATAGATTTCAATTTCGAATTGGCAAATATTTGTCAAAGATTGAAGTCAATGGCTCTTTTAATAGTTTCTCTATCTCTTCCAGCATATTTAACATCCTTTTTGACTAACACTAAAGTATGAGAAACATGAGTTTGAAACCCATCAAACACAATATCTCTTATTTTCTCAAACTCATCAAAAAAAAAACTTATAAATCATCCTTTCTGAGTTGTTTTATTGAATCCTTATATATAATAGAAGGCACATGAGGAGCAGGAGGATGAGCAGTAGATGTATAAGCCTAAAAAACTAAATTTAGATACCTTTAGTCAAGATTCAAAATCATTTTAGAAATATTTATCTGTAAATAAACAACTTGTGCTTTCATTTAATCAATCTCATTCTTTATAAGTTCCATTCTGAGATGTAACCTAGGTTGTAGATGAGAAATGACTAAATAAAATCTCTTGGAGATATCATCTTCTCTAATTTTCTCTATGGAATGTACAAAAAAAATAAAAAGTTCTTTCAACACCCCCATTAGATCTTATTTGAACTCATACAAAACATATTTTGTTACATAGGATATGGAAGGAATTGGATGGGTAAAAACATGTATAAAAGGATACAGATCAACCAACCATCTATATCATCCTCAATATCCACAAACTTAGATATTATAAATCGAAATTCTATTTCATCATCTTCTTCTTATTTAACTTCATAAACTTATCTCAAGAGAGATCCAACATGTTCTATGAAATCTTTATCCTTGGGTTCCTTGATATTTGTTGAAGGATTTAGCCCAAATATTCCTTCCAAAACATGATCAATAGAAGGCCTTGCAGGAGACACTTCAAGTCCATTTTTAGAATATATCTTAGGTATCAAAGAACCTTCAAGAACCCTTTGAGTAGAAGGTATGGAAGGTCCACTATCTCGAGGTGGAATACCCCCATTATCATCATCATACTCACACCCATAGTAGTGCATACCTAACATTGCAGATTCTGGGGATTTCTAACCCTTAAAAGGAGCATCTAGTATAATTAGTCTATGAGTTCTGCTAATCACAAGAGATTTATCTAAACTGTCTCAATCCTCTTCAGAATCACCAAATTCATCCCATTTGGGTTCATCCAAAAAACCACTAATAGACACTTCAGTGTCAAAAAGTTCCTCATATTGAAATTCTTCTTCATGAAATGGTAAAGGTATAAGAGAGTTGGGTGATCCAAAGGATATAGTTGGAGAGGGTTACCTTTCATCCTCATGTGTTGACCTATATTCCTCATTAAGATTATCTATATCCATATCTTCTTCCCTAACTTCATTATTAAAAAAACTTCATTATCATAAGAATATTCAACTATTTCATCTTAATTAGGACTCAGATCCACTAGATCCCTTAGTCTAACTGGATACTTGACAGGATCAAACTTCTCTTATAACTTCTTAGAGTCATCCATCAATTCCTTTTTCTAGGGATTCAAATTTACTCCCATCTGCCTAATTTTTTTAAGTTAAGCATAAACCATCTAAGGAAGTTATTTTTCCTCCCCATAAGGAAATAATCCTTTATACTCTAAAAGGGCTGATTTGAACTTTGGATATGAAAGAGAATTGAACTCAGAAGATGGATTATACAAATATGATATATGTCTCATGGCATATCTTTAAAAACTAATATGAACTTAATTTTTCATTAATAAGATAAAGAATAGATCCTGGTGGCTTAGAATAATAAATTCTCATTTCCTAGTAGGCACACTAACCATACACTAATGGAAGGTATACTGACCGTGATCTAATGGTAAGTATACCAACCACAAGAGTAAATGCTCATGATATATATATTGATCATGTGAATCAAGTATCACAGTAGGTATAGTGACTTCATGAGTAAATGTTCATGGTAGGTTTACTAAATGTATGAGCAAAAAACTCATAGTCACTTAACTGATAGTGTGAACTACACTTCATGGTTACATAAGTGAAAACACTAAAGTTAATAATTTTAAAGAAAATTTACAAAAATATAAGAGTTAGAACTAAATTGAAAGATTTAGAAATAATTAATCATCCCTAATTCATGTATCATATGATTCATTATCTCAATATTCAATTGATTTATAAATATGTCAACAAGATGATGTTTAGTACTAATGAATTCAAGAGTAATATCTCCCTTTTGAAAATGATCTCTCAAAAAGTGATGTCGTGTATCAATATCTTTTTTACTTTAATTAGATACATGATTTTTAGAATTATTAACAACACTTGTAGTATCACAATTTAAAGGGACATATAAAAATTTATATCCATAGTCTAATAATGTATGTTTTATCCATAGAATTTGTGCACAACAACTGCCTACAACCATGTACCCATATTCAATAGTAGATAATGAAACAAATTTATATTTATTACTACACCAATAAACTAGATACTTTCCTAAAAAGTGACATGTTCCAGAGGTGTTTTTTTTTCAACTTACAACCACCAAAATCTATATCTAAATAACTATCTAAGTCAAATTCTCATCCTCTAGAATAAAATAAACCTAAATTTTTTGTACTTTTGAGGTAATTAAAAAATATTTTCATAGCATTTAAATATTATTCTTTTGGGTTTTCTTGAAAATTTTCACACATACACACACTAAACATAATACTGGTTTGAATAACAGTTAAGTATAGTAAAATTCTAATCATACCTCTATAAGTAGTTTGATCAAACAATTTCCCAATTTCATCAAGATCCAACTTATAGCTTTTACTCTTGATAATATAATTAAATTTGGTGATATCCATACCAAAATGTTTTAGAAGATCCTTGGTGTACTTGATTTGATTTAAAATGACTCCTTCCTTATTTTGAAAAAGTTGAAATCCAAGGAAGACTTTTAACTCACCCATAAAACTCATTTCAAATTCATTTTCATATTTTTTTGAAAATTCAGTATAAAAATAGGTTTTGGAAGATCCAAAAATAATATCATCAACATAGATTTGAACTACTAAAATATCTTTTGAAATTATTTTAATAAATAAAGTAGGTTCAACTGTTCATTCCGTAAAATATTTAGAAATAAAAAATGAGCCGAGCCTATCATACAAAGATCCAAGAGCTTATTTTAATCCATAAAGTATTTTTGTTAATTTAAAAACATGATTTGGAAAATGTGGGTTTTGAAATATAGGGGGTCTATAAAAACATCCTCAATTATATAACCATTTAAAAAAGGAACCCTTGAAATCCATTTGATATAATTTGAAATTAAAATTTTCTGTGTATGTAAGAAACATTCTAATGGATTCAACTCTTGTTACTGGTGAAAAGATTTCTTCATAATCAATACCTTATTCTTGAACATACCCTTATGCAACCATTCTAGAATTATTTCTAATTATAGTGCCAAACTCATCAAATTTGTTTCTAAACACCCACTTAGTTCCAATAGTCAGGGAATCTTTAGGTCTTTCTACTAGTTCTCAAACATTATTTCTTTAAAATTTATTCAATTATTCTTTCATTTATATTACCCAAAATTCATAATATATTGTTTAGTGATGTTTTTAGGTTTATGTTATATCAATAAGTCTTGATGTTCAACCTAATTTCTAAGAGAAGCTCTAGTATGAGTTCCTCTGTCTAGATTTATAACTACAACATCTAAGGGATAGTATCTATGATCCCTAATGAATCTAGGTATAGAAGTATTTAATACTTCATTTTATTTATAATTTGTTTCAAAAATTTCCTCAAAATTAGGTGATTTTTCTATAGTAGGTTTACTAGAACTATCAATAGGCTTGGTTAAGGTATTGATATTAAAATTTGAAATATAAACCTCAAGGTTTTCTAAATATGTCTTAGGCTCATGTGGACATGTTTCATCAAATTTGACATGTATATATTTTTACGAAATTTTGGTCCTTTTATTAAACACCATGTATAGTTTACTAGTGGTTTAATAACTAAGAAATATTCCTTCATCACTCTTGGATGAAAACTTGTTTAAACTCTCCTTTGGGTTGAGAATAAAGACCTTTAATTCAAAAACTCTAAAGTAATTGACCTTCAATTTTCCCCCATTACACAAATCATATGGATTCATCTTTAAAATAGGTATAAAAATAACCCTATTGATAATATAGCAATTTGTATTAACAGTTTCTACCCAAAAATAAATAGGCAGGTCATACTCATTAAGCATAGTTCGAGAAACATTTTAAAGTTTTTTATTCTTTCTTTCTACAACACCATTATTATGTGGAGTCTTAAGAATTTTTTTTGTGATTTTAGCCATATTTAGAGCATAAATATTCAAAGTATTGATTTTAAAACTCACAGCCACGATCACTCCTTAAGGTCTTAATAGTAAGTCCACTAATATTTTATATAGATTTTATATATTTTTTTAAAATAGGAACATGATTCAATTTGATGAGATATAAAAAATACCCAAGTGTATCTAAAAATTTCATCAACAAGAATATAAGAATAATGCTTACCATTTAAGCTAGAAACTCTAGAAGGTCCAAAAAAGTCCATGTGAACTAAACTTAGGGGTTGAAAAGTTAAAACTTATTTCTTTGTTTTTAATGAAATCTTATGTTGTTTCCATTTTTGACATGTGTTACATATTTTTTCTTTTGGAAATTCTAGTTTAGTAAGATACTTAACTAATTCTTTCCTAGTTATCTTTCCAAGTGAGTGAATGTTGCAGTGGACTAGTCACCTATTCCATAGCCAATATTCTTTGTGAAAGGAACTTAAACAATAAATATTTTGAGAAAATAAATAATCTAAATCAATAATATAAACATTGTCATCACATAGGGTAGTAAAAACTAAAGCATGATTGGAATCGTAAATTTTTCAAGAATTGTTCTCAAATTTAACATGATAACCATCGTCACATAATTTTGTGATGCTAATAATATCATATTTTAACCCATTAAAAATAATAATTTAGAAATCAAAACAATACTAGAATTACTGATTTGACAGAGTCTATTCTTTTTTACTTTAGCATTTTCACAAAAGGTGACATGTCAACCATCTACCTTGATAAGGGTTTTAAATATTAAGTAGTCCCTAGTCATGCTTTTGTAATATCCACTATCCAGAGACCAACAGTTTTTACTGGCACTCTTTAAGAAGCTTTCATATAACAAAAATGAACTAGAAATGAATTTGGTACCCTAATTTTCTTAGTTTAAAAAATGTTAGTAATAAAAACTTCAGGAATATGAATTTGTTTAATAGGTTTACCATAATCAGGATTTATACTTTTAGAAATAAAACTTTATTATGTTCATATGAATAATAATTTTTTATATAGTTGGTAGAACTTGAGTTAGGAACAAATTTATTCTTATAAATTTTCCTTTGTCTAGGATAGTAACCAATCCTAGTTGTATAATTGGGTGCAGTTTGTTTTCCAAGAATTATTGTCAAGGATTCAAAAAAATTTATAAATCCTTTTAGATAATTTTTTATTTTATCATTTGATAATTTTAGTTCATTGTTTTCTTTTAATAACTAAGAATTCTTGTCCTTTTCTACAGTAAATTCGAATTTAAAATGAACTAATAAGGCATGATGTTTCTTTAAACTTTTGTATTTATCCTTGAGTTAATTGAAAGTTTATTCCATTATATTACATTATTCAAATAAATATTCATTGATCATATTTTCATCACTATTTTCATTCTCATAAAGATTTGAAATAAGAACTAGAGATGCAAAAATAGTATTTAGTACCTTAGATGTGTTTGTCATAAAACACATATTGCATATTTCATCATTGTCTTATTTTCTCATGTCAGAGTCACTTTATCTATCCTTAGAGGCACTCAAGGTGACCTTTATATCCTTCTTTGGAATTTTTTACTTTGTTCTTATACCTTTTATTATACTTCAACTTTGGAAAGTCAAATTTTATGTGACATTTTCTTTCACATCTATAGTAGGTGATTTTATTTGAAGAATCATCCCTTTCCCTCTCTTTCCTCCAATTTCCTCAATTATCATACTTTCCTCTATAGTTTGATTTTTTTTAAATTCTTATTCTAGTAGAAATTCTTAAATCACTTAGCTAGGCGAGCTATTTCCTCATCACTATCTAAAGATGATTCATCCTCACTTGAACCATATTCTTTGATTTCTCCTTCATCTTTGTGTCAAAAATATTGAAAGTAATTTATTTCCTTTTAGGTTTATCTTCTTAATTATTCACTTTAAATTATTTATACATCATGAGTTTTCTAATAATCTCCTTCATTGGTAGTTTGCTGAGGCCATACGATTTTCAAATAGAGACTACAATGCCTCTCCATCAACTGGTAGGCATCTCCGAAGTCTCATCACTTGAGCTTTGTTCTTTATTATTGGTCCAAGGGTAATTATAGTGTTTATGATTTCATTTAACCTAAGGTACATGTCAAAAATAGATTTTCCAAGTTTCATTTTGAAAGTATCATACTTAATAGTATATGTATTTAATCATATTTCCTTCACATTAAAAGTTTCATCATGAGATATAGAGATGGTATCCCATATCTCATAAGCAGTTTCACATAAAAATATTATATTAAATTATTCTTTACCTAAAACACAAAATAAATCATTTATATCTTTGTAGTTTTAATCATAAACAACTTTAATAGAAACATCCCATTATTTTCTAACATTTTTGGGTTTTTCATATTTGTCTTCTATAAATACCCAAATGTAAAAGCTCATGATCTCAGGATGTATTTTCATTTTTATTTTCCAATGAGCATCATTTTAACTATTAAAGAAAGGTGGTCTATTGGTAGCATAACATTCAAACTTAGCTTCCATAATTTTATATAAAAGAGAAAACAAAAATTAAAATAATATTACTAAAACAACTTGATCAAAAAAAGTAAGCAGAGAGAAAAAATAAACCCCCTAATATCAAATATTGGTGAGAGTGGAAAACTCAATAGTGGGGTGAATTGAGTTTTCAATTAAAGTTTCTATTAAAAACGATTTAAAACAAAATCCATCAATTTATAAAATACAACCTACTTAACTAAAATAGTAGAAGTATATAATTTGATCTTTCTAAAAGCTTCTCAGGAGTTCAATCACAACCCAGTTAAAACAAGTTTAAAACTATTTTAACTTTTGAAATAGATTTACTTGTATCAAACATTTTATATAAAACAAAAAGTAAAGTTAACTATCAAAGTAGTGTTTTTATATTCTAGTTTTGAAAACAAATACCCGTTTATTTTAAAATAGAGAAACCAAAACAATAAAATAAAAAACAAAATTAATACAGTAGGTTTAGTCTCAAGCCAAGACCTAGTCCCATCCACTTGGAAATCACCAACTAAAAAGTAGTTTATTAAATAATAAGTTGATCAACAACCTAGATCTAGTTTTACATAAGAAACTATAATCAGGCAGTCCAGACTACACACAAACTCTTCCATAGTTCTATGTGGGATAACATATGTAAAATAATAGATGAGAGGGTGTCAAGAACTCTCTAATACAATATAATATTTTGTGTTAAAGAATAAATAAAGTATAACAAACACAACTTGAAATGTAAGATAAAATAGAAAGAACAAAAAATAGAAAGTGAGAAGATTAAATGTAGCTCAGTCTGATTAACTTCAGTTGACCAAATATATTTGAATATGTCTTCAAAAAGTACCAACCAAGTTTGCATAGAAAGTTCAGGAAAATGGAGTTTCATTGAATGTTTAGAGCAAACCCTCTATGTATGAGTATAACTCTAGAAAACCTGTATTTGTTAGATCTTCTTGTCCATGAGAGGATATGCATATTAAAGAGAGTTTTTCTCTAAACTAGAAATTGGATGATATTAATTCTTTAATCCTAATGCTCATTTAATTCTTAAATGAACTAGCTCTGAAATTAAAATCCAAAATATAGTCATTTGAGATTTGAAAAATACTCCACTGCATAAGTTAGACACAATCAATTAGTCTTCACTTAAATAACAATTACTTTGGATCATGGTTAGTTGGCATGGTCACTTGACATAACCACTTTCCATGGTTGGTACAATTAATCTTGTGGTCACTTATTTTCTTCATGTGATCAGTTTATTTATTCATGCAGAGGTTCATCTCTTCATGCGGCTGGTTTATTACTTCACACAGTAGGTTCCTTTGTTCATGCAGTAGGTTTCTTTCTTTATGGGGTAGGTTTCTTTTTTCATGAAGTAGGTTCCTTTTTTCATGTGGTAGGTTCCTTTGTTCAGGTGGTAGGTTCCTTTGTTCATGTAGTTACTACAATTCATACACACACGATTATTTAAACACTTGGGAAAAATTCTACTCACATGCCACATGGTAACTAGGTTGGTCATGTAGTAGGTTGAATATTTCATACGACAAATTGATCTTCAACATGTGGTAGGTTCATTACACATGCAGTCACTTAAATTTCAATGCACGTTCAGTTCATGACTTGGACAGAATTAGCTAAACTAATGCACAATCACTTGAATGTACATGCGGTCGGTTGGAGTATAATGTGAAATCACTTTCACATGGTCACTTGACCTTCACTGTTATCTATACTTCTTCACACTATAGGTTCATTACACATGTGGTAGGTTTTCACATTAACATCAAGATTTAGTCATTTTTATAAGTTAGACACAATCAATTAGCCTTCACTTAAATCACAATTAATTTGGATCACGGTTAGTTGGCATGGTCACTTGGAATAACCACTTTCCATGGTTGGTACAATTAATCTTGTGGTCACTTATTTTCTTCATGTGATCAGTTTATTTATTCATGAAGAGGTTCATCTCTTCATGTGGTTGGTTCATTACTTCACACATTAGGTTCCTTTTTTCATGCGGTAGGTTCCTTTCTTCATGGGGTAGGTTCCTTTTTTCATGAAGTAGGTTCCTTTTTTCATGTGGTAGGTTCCTTTGTTCACGTGGTAGGTTCCTTTGTTCATGTAGTTACTATAATTCATACACACACAGTTAGTTAAACACTTGGGAAAATTCTACTCACATGCCACATGGTAACTAGGTTGGTCATGCAGTAGGTTGAATATTTTATACAACCAATTGATCTTCAACATGTGGTAGGTTTATTACACATGAAATCACTTAAATTTCAATGCATGTTCAGTTCATGACTTGGACAGAATTAGCTAAACTAATGCACAATCACTTGAATGTACATGAGGTCGGTTGGAGTATAATGTGCAATCACTTTCACATGGTCACTTGACCTTCACTGTCAGCTGGACTTCTTCACACTATAGGTTCATTACACATGTGGTAGGTTTTCACATTAACTTCAAGACTTAGTCATTTTTATAAGTTTGGACAGAAAATAGTCGAATGTCATAAAACATGAAATTCATTATAAACATAATAAACATTATTTGGGGTCATTAAAATCAAGATGTGTTGTACTAATTCAACACTTAACATGTATAAGATATTATTCTTATCATTTAATGTGCTATTTCAATTTTTTTAGTATATCAGTTGATTATAACTTTGGATTTCAGTTTCAAAAACACTTGTAGATGTTTGGGTATCTTTTTTAATGTGCATGAAAGTTAGCACACCCAATCATGCACACACTATCTCCCTCATGAAAACATTAATAGGTGTTCAGTTCCACACTTCATTTGTGTGCGAGTACTTATGCATAAAACACCTACTATCTTCACATAAGCTAGTGTATGCGGGATATCTTATTTACAAAATCTAGGTAGGGTTAGAAGGACCTTAAGAATAATTTTCATATAGAAAATATATCATGAATGTTAAGTCTTATGTAAATTCATTGTGCCTTCATGCAAACCAAGAAATATTCTCGATATATTGCTTAAGTACCTTCAAGCAGACCTAGAAGGATTCTTGAAACCTCAATACAATATTGGCTTTGTGTATATACACTAAAGCATTATATATGTTTCTTATTCTTTTAATTATATTGTTTTATCCAAATAAGAAAGAGTTTTTGGTGATTTACTTTGTGAGACAAGTAACCTCATGGAGCTTCTTCACACAAATAGAAGTGTGCGGAACTTCTCGTCGTAGAAAAAATGTTTCATAGAATCTATATTTATTTAGATGGGAGTAAGGTCTCTCTCAAAAATAATTAAATAAAATCTTCTCTCATCATTGGTTGTTCAGTATTTATTTGGATATGTCTCCACTACCTTGCACTACCTTATAATCCCATTAAATCACCCACATAAATGATGTTTTAAAATCCTAAAAAATATGTCAAGTAAAATATTTTGGTATTTTAAACTCCACATGGGTTTCGTGATATCGAAACTCATGGTGTATTCATGTAGGAACTCCTCATGTTCATGTGGTAATATCCCCATTCTCCATCACATTTTATAAAATTTAACTCATTTATTCAAGAAGATAAACTTCTTAAACTTCATTTTGCATTCTCCTAAATCTCAACCTTTGAAACATGTCATACATGCACAATGGTGATTACAAGCATTTCATTTCCTATTTTTCATCTCAAAAATTCATCCATGATGGATTGAGATGTTCATAGTGGTATATGGATTGTTCGAAGATCAAAGTTGGTGGACGGACATCAAATATCACCATCAATACATTCTCCATGGAGAGAGGAAGATAATGACTACATGGAGGTTGGAGTTGCATTGGATCAGTAAAGATCGAATAGACATGTTATGTCCATAATATTTTAAGTGGAGCTATAGTGTATCACATTCACTCTCCCATATCAAACTTTTATAAGTTTTAGCACTACTATATAATAGTTTTGATTCTATATTCACCTAAATCTAACAATGAGATCGACACCTATAACACTTAACACACCACATAGGTAGGGCTAACCCACTCGCTCCCTTGCACACTACCATATGAACTTCGTGAGAGCTAAGTGCTCACCATGAACTCATGAGACTCTATGTGCACACCTAATGCTTCCATGTAGATTACTCAGCCTAGATCTCCCTTTCAATTGATCTTGCTTCCATATATAAGGTCGATGAACTAGCCCTTGTGGCTTATGTGGTTTACACCTTTTTTTATAAAGGACCACCATCAAATAATACTTTGAATAATTCTAAGTATATAATAGAATTTTAATCTATTATCATATTCCTCCTAAAATATTTGTCTTTTAAAATGTGAATACATTTTTCATAGACATCTTATTCTTCATAATTCCAAATAATATTTTTCATGATCTTTTTTAAACATTTCTTCATGTAAATAAATATTTTCATGGTATTAAATTAATTATATTTATTGCAAACAATGTGTAATTACCAACACAATTGACACACGTATTTTGAAATTAAGGCCAGTTCAACAATCTTCAGACTTAAAAACTCAAAGTCCTCAAAAGAAATTTCTTAAGATAATAATACTTGAGTACTTTCTTCTTCATCCATTCATCCAAGCTATATTCACTTTGATATCAAGCTTGGATATCTTGGATACTTCACTTCTAGTAACTTCTTTCTTTCCAATTTATTCAAAATATTGAAATCAATGAAATATTTTCATTTTATTAACCACCATTAACAACTAATAACAAAAATTGACAATAAATACAACTCATACACAAAGTGGACTCTTCAATATCCCCCTCTGTATTTATTGTAAATACATTCAAAGTTATTTCCAAAGGAATATGTTAATATATGAATCTATCCCCTTTACTTTTCCAAACTTTAATTTTAATTTCTCCCCCCTTATTAACAAGAAATAAAAATTTCATAGGAAAAGGGTATTAGTTTATACTTAAGTAATTTGTTATCCATCATTTCACTTTAAGTCTACATGAGCCATGCTCAATGTAGAAAAAAAGAGGATTTGATTTAGACAAAAAAGCTATCCATTACTAATTGATCTTGATGCCACATGAAATGAGAGATTATATACTTATATTAAAGGGTTTTATACTTTTATTCCAAGTTGAAGATACTAATTTATATATGAAACATTTATAAGATAGATCAACTTGAAACTCCTGCACCCACTTCAACAAACATATCAAAAACATTTAAGTGAAACTATCAGTATAAGTGGCCTTGGAGAACTTCCATAATTACCAATTTATTATGTAATAGATTAATTCAATTACCACCCCTTTGTGTTAAGTTTATTTTTTTAACCAAGGATAAGAGATAAAGAAAAACATACCTTTTCCAATGACATAATCTTCATGAAATTTCCAGAATAATCAGATTTGTTTTAAAGAATATTTTCTGATAGATTCTTCATCTTTCTTGATTTGTATCCCCCTAAAGGGAAACACTTATAATCATATTCATAATAGTGAATCTCTTTAATTATGGACTTCAAGATGTTACAATATAGATGATACACAAAAATGTCTCTTAAACTTGTGACTTTCTAGATTTTAAAACCTTCACAACTTCACCAAGGATGATCTTCTTTAATACACGTTCTTTAGGATACCAAATATAAGATCAAACCAAGATGGTATTGGTTTATAGGACATGAAAACACATTATTCAACCTCACCAAATATGAACATCTATTGTATTTATATTTTAATACCAATTGAGGAGTCATTTAAGGATGAAAGATTATTTATATTTTCTTTTAAGAAGTAATAACACTCACTTCTTCTTAGGTGTATCCCCTAAGAACTTTCTCAACCTTTAATTACCTACATTATAAGTAAAAATACAATACACAAAGATTAAGGGAATAAGGTGGATCCTTACTTTCTCTCAATGTGAATAATAAGGTTGAGATATTTTTCTCAACCAAGTTTCTCCATTTCCTATAGTCTTCATGCTTCTATATTTGAAATTATATTTTGATTTATGTTGGGAAACATATATCTTTTCACATTATCTTCTTATTTTTGTGGATAATTTTTCTTCTTAACCACATTCATGTATGATACATTCTTAATCATCTTGAGGAATACTTTTTGTTATTATATAATACTTAAATAACATTGTGTAATATGATCATATTTCTCACATCTCTCACTCATAACTTATTTAACATAAAATTTGTATATTGTTAACAAACTATCATGCACTTTATCTTCATCATGTGGAATCTTTTATTTTCCTTTTTAATTATCCTTTGCTCTTTCTTAATAAATTTTCCACATTCTATTCAAATATTTTGGCCTCATGACAAACATATTATCAGGAACATTGGAAGTAAGTTTGTATTTTCCATATGGATACTTCGGAGTTCCATCCTTATTATTAGTATTTTTGTATTATATAATTTTCTTCAACTTCTTGGATTTATAATCCAAGATATTCTCACTTTTCTTCTTGTGAGAACTTTTGTTTAAAATATTATCCTTCTTTATTCCCATGGTTGATTCTTATTTCTTAGCCAACTTTAGAGGTCTTATTTTCCCATCATCTTTGGATACATGTTGAGATGAGAATAAACCATTATTATGACCACCATGTTTTCCAACATCATAGGTACTATCAAAATTTCAAAAACTATTGGATGTTTTATGATTTTTATTACACTTTGGATGTTGGTTATTCATCTTTATCTTGCTATTCCTTGACATGGGACTTCTTTGTGACTTTTAATTTAAAGGATTGTACCAAAAATCTAATGTAAAATGTCTGAATCTATTGCATCACCGACATTGACCCACAAATTTTAGAATCCTCCAATGATCATTTAGAAACAACAACAACTATATCATTATTTTATGAAGTCTTAATATGTGTCTTCTCAATATTTTCTAAATGAACTTCCAATTATAAACATTTTATATTGAGGGTGTCTTTATAATATTCAATCATAATCACCATATCTTCACAAACATTCTTCATTATTTCAACTTTCTCTTCATGCAAATTATTTTTTTAAAAAGAGTCAGGTTCCTTGATCTTCTTAGAGTTTACCTCCAATTCAAAATCATTGAAATCAATGATATGTTATGATAAATGTTCTTTTTATATTCCTCATTTTCACTTATTCATGCTATATTTTTATTTCTCATCTTCCTCCATAGATGGGGTCTCAATACACCAAAGAATATATCATCATTTACCTTAGGATCCATAAAAAAACTAGGGGTGTATCAAGTAAGTATTTTAAAGTTCATTTCATAGATTCCCACTGATTCATTATCCTTCTAATTCATCTCTAGGAATTCCTTCTCCATTTTTTTCATATTGAACGGGAAAAATATTTATTGAAAATAATTCCCCTGAACTCTTCCCACTCCATAACATAAATATTACTTCTTGGATTTATGTTTTTAATCAGTGTTAATAACTGACCAGATTCTACTTCTAAGAGGTATAATGGCTGGGTGAATTTATCTAGATATGAATAGAAGAGTATAAAAAATATATTTTCTATAGAGGTAATACATTATTAAACAATCACTAGGTTGGTAGATCCATAAAAATAAGGTAGTCATTGATGCATGAAGGATTCAACGACAATTTGTTCCCTTTGAGGTGAATCTGGTTTCTCAACTTGATTCAAGTTATTATTCATAAATCGAGATAGTCGATTAATCATCCTCAAGAAGTTTTCCATTCCACATTCCATCATGTTAGGAAGGTCATCAGTGCGTCATCTGTTACACTCATCATTTACATGGTTCCTCTTATTTCCCACCATTTTTCTAATAGAAGAAAACCTTAGTGAGAAAAATTTTACTTTTAGGAATATTATAATTATAAAGGGTGTTTATGTCTTAAAATATCGTGCTTAAAAATTTTATTCATTAATATACTTTAATAAAAATTACATTTTCTATATATCCTTCATAATGCTTCATAAAAATCTTGTGATTAACCAAACATATACCTCAGAAGTATCAAGATAGGTGTGCAACAAGACTCATTATCATGCACAAGTTCCTAATCAAGTCTATCTCAATATGGAGATGTTAGGGGTGTTACCCCTTGGTACATATGTGCTAGATCCACATCCACTTGTAGTTTCCATATAGAGATTTCATTTCTTGGAAATAACTCACTTAATAATTTTAAAAAAATCATGGACGTTTTCCTATATTTATACTTATCTCTAGGATTGTTACTAAAGTTTCTAAGTACTAATTTCCATAAATAACTAAAATTTCCTTCGAAACTAACTATGGAATCCCTCCTTTTTATTACATAAAATTTTCATTACATGGAACAAAACACATGATCTTTTAAAATTTAGTTTCTTGGAAATTAAAAATATAATAAAAGAAAACATAAAAAAATATTCTAATTCACTTGAATGGATTCTTCATGGGTTCATCCTAAGTTAATTTTATATCATCTCATATCCTAGGGAAATACATCAAAGGAAAGGGGTGAGCATGTAACCCAATAAGGGAATAAGTAATGGATACATTTAGCATGTGATCATGAGGCATAAAAATAAAAAGACGAGGAATAAAAATATAGCATGAAAAAGAGAACATGAGGTATATAAAAATATCATTTATCATAACATATAAATGTGGATAAAACATAAAAACGAGGCATTCATAAGCATATCACCATGGTTTATCACCAAGATGTCATAAATAAAAATTACCAAGGTTATTCACCAAGGTATCATAAAACATGTCATATATAGAAATTAAATTCTTTAACCACTGCATTGGAGCACTATTAGGGTGAACTATTCATATGTATTAATTTATTAGGAGCCACATTGATCATAATAAATCATTTTTTCAATAACTCGAGGATAATAAAGTATATGTTTCATATAAAATCATTGAGTATGTAAGTTCTTAAAGGCTCGACCATAACATCATTTTTAAACCATGGAAAGGGAATGTGGGTTTAATATATGTAAATACCTGAATAAATAAATTATATTAACATCTAGGTGAATACCCATGGATAAATAAATGGTTTGGGTGTTCACAATAAAATAATTTCTTATATAAAAGAGAGAAATTTGAGAAGTAAATTAAACAACATGACAGGTATAAAACATGGATTTAGAAAAGGGTAAAATGAGAGAGAATAAAGGTATATCATTGATAAAAAAATATTTTATCAGTAAGGGTTTGATCAAAAGTATAATAAAATAAAGTAACATACCCTTTATAATATGTACACAAAAAAATTACTTGAATGGATAAAAAGATGAAGAGAATTCCCTTACCTTGAAGAGTAGATCCTAAAACTTAAGGATGGAACATTGGGGGCTTAAAGACACATTGGGGGGACTAATTTGGAGGAAAAATTACTATAACTTCATGGAGGAAGGATTTATAGTGAAGGGAAAGGGTGAAATGGGTGGGTATTTAAAAAAAATTGGAGGAATTGTTTAATAATTTCCAAATATAGGTATTGGAAATCTAGGTTGGGGAAAATGAAAAACCATTGGATTACCCATGTTTTTGGCTCATGGTTTGGGTATTTTGAGTCAAATTTTATGATATTTTAATCCACTATAACCGAACACCATTTTTAATACTTATTTGGACATGGAAAAGTAAATTTTCCACAAAATAATGTTTTTAAAATAAAAAATTCTATTTCATACTTTGGAAAGTCACTTATAGGTTTAGGAATTGATTAAAAGCTATTAAAATACTTAATATTAATAAAATAACCTATTTTAGGTTTTATATTGTGGTTACTTAATTATTAAATCATTATTACATAAATATGAATTCATAAAACATACTGAAAACCCAAATCTGTATTTTTTACTATTCACTGAAAAATAAAGTATTTCAGAAAATTCTCAAAAATTAACCCTAATATAATTACAACCCAATGATTTCAAATATAATATTTATTTTATCAAAAAAATTCTCTAAATATGAAAATTTTAACTTTTGAATACAAACATCCATATTTATTGAGAAAATAATAGTTTTTAAGACAGTCAAATTTCTGTCACTTATAAAAAATTTATAAGACATTATAAAATTATTTTATAATTTATATTTAAATAAGAGTGTTTTAAAACACTTTTTATAAAAAAAAATTATTTTTAATACCTAATTTTATTATAAAATTTTATATATTTTCTAAAAATACAATTATGTTTTATTTTCATCCAATAATCAATTTATCAAATTGGTCTTACTTAAAAATATATTTTATTAAAAAAAATTATTCTCAAAATGGGATTGATGGAATAACCATTTTAATTATTAGAATTAAATTAAAATTTAAGTAACTAAGGTCTGGAAATGTAACCTATTATTACACCCACATACACCCTAAGGGTAAGGTGTGTAATGGTGGTAATTTCTTGGGGTGGTTTGAATAACATTGACTGAGTGATAATATCCACTAACTTGACCTTATACTATAGGATATTTCATTCAAGAATTGCTTGTTGAATATCGACATGGTCTTGGTCAAGGGAAAACCCCAGTGAATCCACCTCCCTTACTACTTCTGACAAATAGGCTTCAAATGACATGACACTACAGGCTAAGGCCATTGTTTCTCATTTATATATCAATTATCCTTTGTAATTACTACTTATAAAATAACAATAAAATTATTAACAATGGTTATAGTTACCAATGGTTAAATAGACCAATGATTATATTGACCAATGGTTATATTTAATAAATGATCATATTACTATTCCAATCGTAACATTTCTCCCTATAAATACCACTTCATTCTTTCACACAAAATTCTCTACAATTACTCCAAAGTTTATATTTTAATTTTCTAAGATGTTTATTGGTTTATGATTTTTTTTTCATTTCTATAGTTTTGTTCATGGAGGTGATGATTCTAGTATATTGGGGTGATCCATATTTTTCCATTTTAGCTTTTTTATTTTATTGTAATGTTGGACATTTTCCTTAGTTTTGTAGTTAACTAATGTAATGATATTTATTAATGAGATAAGTTTTTTTTGGTTCCTCTATATTTTGTACATGTATAATATTATATAATATAACACAAATTTATTTAGGAAACAAATATCATTTAAAATGTTGGGTCGTTACAAATAATGAATGTGAGCCATGTGTTTACAAGCAGTTTAGTGGGAGTATATTCATTTTCATAATAATATATGTTAATGACATATTAATAATTAGAAATGAGATATAGGCCTTACAAGTGGTTAAGGAATGGTTGAGAAAGTGTAAAACCCCAAACCCATGTTTTCGGATTCGGTTCTAAAAACATGTTGTGTATTTTTTTTTATAAAAAATAACTGAAAAATACACAGTGATTTATATGAATGAGGACCTTTTCCAGTCAAAGTTCTGGAAAATTAGACAACATCTTACAATTTATCAGAGTTCAAATAAAATAAAACAATATGCCTACTATGCTTTTATTCACGCTAACTCCAAAAGCGAAGAATTCTAAATTAAAACTTCTAAGATACCTATGAAAAAAAACTTAAAACATGAGAAAAGCATTTAATTTCCCAGTAAGGGGTTTTAAAATCATTGAAATACCTTTTATGAAATCTTCCTTTGAAAATAAAATTTTGAGAAATTATTTTGAAATTATTTTGATAATAACATGAAATACTTTTAGAATTACCTTTTTAAAACATTATTGAAATTAATTATGCCTTAAAAATGTTATAACACTTTTGAAAATACTTACATTCAAAAATTGATTTAAACACATTTTAGTGATCTTTCTGAAATCAATAAGCAAGATTCCTAAAACAAAAACACTAAGGCCACTTGAACTATTGAAGGCTGTCTTGGGCCTAACCACTTGCCAAAGAATGGGTTCGCTCCCCAATTTCATACCATATTTACAATGTTCAAGTGCCATATTTTATAAAAATAGTTAAGCTTGCTTTACTTATATATATTTCCACTAGATTTTTTCTTTAAAAACTTAATAACATAACATTTCACAAGAAATATCTTGAAAAATAGTGCGACTGAATTTCTTTACTTTCATACATTACTTAAAATACATGAATGAAAATATAATTATCATTCATGTATTATTTTAATCCCATAGAATTTACTTTGAAAATATTTTATTATGAAAGAATTATTTGTTTACTTCATATGTACATACACCAAGGATTCAATAAAAACATAAAACCATTACATGCATTACATGTCACAAATTATAGGAAATGTCCATATATTATAATGAAATCAACATATATAAATGTATATATGATTCATGCACATAAAATTATAACCTTTGTTACTTCAAAACCACATAAAATAATAACGTTCTAAGTGCCTAAAATCAAAGAGATTTAAGGTAAAGTATATAACTTAGGAACCGAAACCCATAAATCATTTCAAAAATTAAAACCACCCTACATGTGTTATTATGAAATTAAGAAAAAATCATGTATGTATTTGAAAAAACTGACTCCCCTTAAAAATTAAATTTCAAAGGATATAATTTTTTAAAAAAAACTGTTACAATAAAATTGTGAATAAAAAATAATAATCCTTTAACTTAACTGATTAAAAAAGGAGAAATGACTATGGGGTTTTGGTTCCATAAACACGAGGAAGTGTATATGAGAAATTTATAGGGGTTTTGCATCTTATTTACAAGTAAAGTACTCTCCTATAGACTATATAATTAACGTCAATTGGTTGAGTGGTTTTAAATGGATTTTTTATTCCTCTGGTTTTTCTGTGAAAAAATTAAATGATATGAAATTGAAAACACTATTTAGATTGAAATATATTCATATTTTATATTCTCTTAGCGATGGATGATAAAATATCTATTTGTCTTACCATGCAAGCCAAACAAGGCCAACCAAATATCATTTTGTGATAGAAAAATATATATTTTTTATATGTGAAGATAAGGAACCAAGTGGATTTAGCAGCGGATAGTCGATACTTGCACATGTGATGACACCTTTGATGTTTACACCATGGAAAAGTGATCTCCACTCATGGAGTTGAGACCCGATCAGGTCATTCTGTTTTTATGTTGTAGTTTAAACTTATTATTATATTCATATACTGATCAAAGAGTTTGATTTGATTCAATATGAATTTATGGTTTGAGATGGACAGAGATGGAATCAAAGGTAAGGTCGACGTTGAAGGGTTTCCTGGTTCGAATAGGGTTGAAGACGGTGAAAGGTTTGATAATGAATGATCGGTCCAGAATAACTCTAACTAGGATATAAGATCTTACCTATTGGAGTACCAAAGCACTGATAGATGGATGACGTAGATGTGTTTAAATTCACATATGTTTGAATCAAATGACTAGTGACGTGAAACGAAAAAAAGAGGCGGATAGATTGGATATCCATACCCAATGTTTAGTGCTTGACTGCTCATTTAAACAAACTTTTTCTTTTAAATAATTAATAATACCCTCATAATTATTTATAATTCTAAATTTATAAACTAAACCTTAATATTCATAAAATATATTTTAAAATAAATACCACTCATGTTTTTTTAAACTAATAATTTCTAACATAATAATTGAAAACATAATATTTATCATTAAAAAGATTAACTATTTTTATTCTCACTAATTTCTATATATATATATATCAAAGGTTCTTACATTTCATTTTCAACTTTAATTTAAAAATTCTAATGGACATATTTTATAATGGTCAAAATAAAAATATTATAAATATCTACATTTATGGGCATTCCAAACACACATAAAATTATTCGACGTTCATTTTATTTCCCTCAAAATGGTGTTATATGTTCCTCTCATTCTCGGTCTTATTGCTATTTCATGTGCTATAACTTTCCTGGTTATGGTTGATCCAGGTGATGTGCACTACTTAGTCGGCCTTATTGTGATACTTGGTGGATTTAAAATGGTGTTAATATCAATAATAGTGGGTTTGATGGGATACCTCATGTATGTTAATGATGTATTAGGGTCTTTGTATGAATAATTTTTTTACTATTTCTGTCTTTTATCAACCTCTTATTTATTTAACACATTTATTTAATAAAAAATATATATAAAAATTCATATAGAAACTCAAGGTGTTATAGAAAGTGATTCTCTATAAAGGACTTAGGTGAAGTATCCTACATTATAGGGATTAAGATCATACATGTTGGATCTAAGATACTGCTTGTAATACATCAAAGTACATACATTGACCAGACGCTGAAGAGGTTTAGTGTGGAATAATCCATGAGGGGATTGGTTCTAGTGTTACATGGCATACATATTTCCAAGAAAATGTTTCCTTAGACACAATAGTAAATGTGGATAATGGGTATGATCCCATATGAATCTATGATAAAATCTATCATATATTCCATGTTATGTATGAGGTTGATGTTTCCTATTATTTGAGAATAGTATCAAGAAGATCCAGGTGAATAAAATTGGACTATTATTAAAGATATACTTAAGTATCTGAGGTGAACTAAGGATATGTTTCTAGTATATGGAGGATATAAAGATCTAGTCATCAGGGGTTATACAGATGATAGATTTCATACATATCAGAATGATATGAAGTCATAGTCAGGATATGTATTCAGTCTCAATGGAGGAGTTATGAGCTGAATGAGTTCAAAGAAGCCACTTTTCATCGATTTTATAGTGGAATATGAGTATATTATATATTTTTATATAGACAAGGAAGTATTTTATATTCAAAACTTTTTCTAAGAGATTTATGTGGTGCTTAGTAGTCAAGTCCCTATCACACTTTACTGTGATAACACTACAACGGTGGCTCTTTCCAAAGAGACAAGGTCACAAAAAAGGATAAAACATATAATTTGGAAGTTTTATCTCTTGTAGTTTTTTTCTCAATGAGGTGAAGTTGCAGTGAGTATAGTATCCATAGAGGAAAACATGGTGGATCTCATGGAAAAGCTCTATCTCAGCAGAGGCATGAGTATCATGGGAGAGTTAGTGGAATGAAGGTTATTAATAGTTGAATCTAGTTAAAGTGGTATATCATTGGAGTTGGTAGCCTATAATCGACTTCTAAGTATTTGATTTAATGTATTCATTATTAATGAAGTTTCTTATCGCATCATGATTGTTCCTCTACATGACATTTTTATGTGATAATTCCCTAAGAATATATGCCGCACTGAAAGGTCATGGAAGTTTCCCACTATGATGAGAACCTAGAGGCTCCATAATGATATTCTTGAATATATGTTATATAGATGGGTGGTATCATTTTATGGGACATAAATGATATAGGATATTATATGTGGAGACTCATGGGACATTCACCCTCTCAATACGTACACCCTTGGTAATTTACAGTGCATGAGATTATGAGAACGAACCTGCTAATAGGAAATACACATTTACATGTGTCATTGGATGTTCTTATCAGTGTATGTTTATATTCATAATTATACTTTAATATTATTATTAATGTACACCATGAGTTTAATACTTTGATGGATTGATGAAAAATTTGATGAAAATTTCTTGTGGTGAGGTAGGATATTTTGGGTGCATCGTGAGTGATATCACATTAATGGATAATGTGAGAAAGGACTTATCCCTTATATACCTTAATAGAAGTTGATATCTTAGTCCCTTTGATGGGAATATAACTACCTAGATAAATACAAAACCATGGTATTATGTAGGCTAGTTTATTTTTGAAAATTGAAAGATAGAGACATCAAGCACTTAGGTTGATGACACCGGTCTGCAACCTGCTTGATTTGATATATCATAATAAAGGGATTATATTACATGTTAAGAATTTGTAGGAGGTTTTATATCATTGCAACATTAACTTATTTATATATGGGTTCCTTGGCATATTTCTAGATTCTAACCTTGGAATTTAGGTGGTTATTCCTAATGCCATTAAGAAATAGGCATAGAGGGCCACAAACTAAGTGTATCTGTAATATCTGTTGAACTAAATATTGAATTTAAAAAGTTTATATAAATAATATTTATTCAAGTTTGGTTGATTTTCAATATTTAATCACAAGTTATTTTAAATAATAGGCATGTTAAATAATAATATTAAATATTTATTTTAAAGGTTTGATGAATATAATATATGTTATATTTATTGATGAATAATGTAGTGATATTTATTTGTTAAATAAATAGTCATTATTCAAGGATTGATAAATATCAAGAAGGAAAAGTGGACCGAGTTTAAGGACCTAATTATAAATAATATAAATGATATTTATTCTTATTGTTGCACATGTCAAATAAATAATAATTATATTATTATTAATACATGGGGTTCACAAGATACAAGGAATTAGAAAGGGTTCATGTGAAAATTGAAAACCGCAGACCCAACTTTATTAATATATAATTATATCACTTTACAAAGCACTATTTTTGTGTAAAATGGAGAGATTGAAGCAATATCAAGCCCTATAGAGAGATCTAAAGTTCTAAAACATGTTCTCTCCTCCTCCTCTCTCAATATATCAATAGAACACTAATTTTTTTCATCCTTAAAGAATATTTTTTCTATAATCAACCACTAATGATGCAAGTGATTTGAATTGGCTGTACTAGCACCCGAAGATTCTATGACGATGTTCAAATATTGAGGTGCATGTGTGGATCACTGCTAGAGGGATTATGCACTTGGATCCTAAAGCACAGTGATGGTACGGCAAGATCTAGTTAACCAGATAATCAATGAAGGAAGAATTATAAGTTTACGTAATCTATATAAAATTGTAAATTAATTATAAATTACCTTTTAGGATCCCCCTTTTTCAGTTTTTGAATTTAATCTAGCCAAGTAATCTATGAATTCCATTGGTCATGATGTTTATCGTTATGTAAAATAACAATTATTCATAAATTAAGACTAAAAATCCAAGCTAGCCATGCCATCCAAGCACTTCCTCTACACCCACAACATATATAAAAGGTGGGATGACCCCTTTTTTAAAAAACCCTCCCATACCTCATTTACAGTGTGACTAGGATGGTTTTGGTGTGAATTCATCCTTCACCTGGCATATTCACAATGTGACTAGGGGTCTTAATGTGAAGTACTCCTCCATGGGGAAGGAGGCACTACCTCCCTCATCTATGATGTGACACCTCACACTACACATAAAAAATACCCTAGTGAAGTCTATCATGATGTGACCTATGGGTTGTGGTATAAACTGCAAGAATAAAAAAATTTCAACAAGGCCACCAGTGCTTGCTTTTCCGCTCATCCGAGCACCTAATACTCCAACTAGGACTTGTACCTTGTCCAAAAAAATATCCTAGAGATGTCTTAATTCTTGGATTCCCAACCCAAATCCCAAATGATGGAACAAACCCAACCCTGAGATCAAAATTTGAACTCTCATAGAAAAGTAATGACCATATAATTCACAACTTACAAACTCCCCACTATAATGCTTCTCATCTATGAGAAGTTACGGTAATCCTTGAACCATATTTCTCAACCTAACTTGGTTATAAATTCACTAAGGACTTTCTATGTTCTATATTTGAATTCCAAATGCACTTTCACTGTACAAATCTAACCACTAAGTGCACTATTCACAAAAAGTTGAGCCACTCATTCTCTATTAGCTCCAAATCCAATATGATGATCCCTACCCTAGTTTTCTTGAAACACCACAATGTATTCAACTAACTTTTCCTGAGGCTTATGATGTTACCCACTATAAGACTTCATTCAAAATGGATGAATCTGAACTATGGTACTCCCCCCATAGGAATATCCCAACCAAATTTCTTCTATCAATCTAATGAAATGCTCAATGTGGTTTCCAACTCACCACATCTAACTCAATGGAAAACACTAATCATGACTCATATGGCCAAAATTTATAAAAAAATTCTTGGATGCACCCACCAATGAACTATCACATTTCATCACCTGATCATGATGCCTTAACTTCTAAAGGCATACCAAGATCATCCAAATTCCCACACTGAATCCAGAACTCAAATCCATGTGTAATTCTGCTATTGGATCACCAACAAGTTGGTTTCGATGACTAATCCTCACCAACCAAACAAATAAGTTGTCACACTCTCACCACATGAACCAACACAATATCGATCTGACTCACTCTAAGACCACTTCAATTCCATCTCAAGCCTGATTCCAACACATTAACTCGATCTGAAATTGAATCCGAATTCTAAATTTTCTTTTTATTGAGGAACAAGTGAAAATCAGATCCACCTACACATCGTCATCCTAGTGAAACCTCAACCACACACCAAATGGTCTCACTACCTCAAATACCATTACACCATGAGAGTCATATGCCTGCAACCAATATGATGCTCCCCACCATAAGAGTGTAGTTATCGCCGCCCTACTAACCAAACCCTTGATAT
The DNA here is from genome assembly GCA_963277665.1 of Viscum album. Taxonomy (NCBI): domain Eukaryota; kingdom Viridiplantae; phylum Streptophyta; class Magnoliopsida; order Santalales; family Viscaceae; genus Viscum; species Viscum album. Next base: position 410,192,933 of record OY728125.1, on the reverse strand, counting down.
CCATGACCCATGATTTATATATTATTTCACATAATGACTAAACATTTTCATCCCACTCATACCCAAGCACTAATGAAAAACACTAACCTCTACCTATTTATGAATTACCAGGAATGACATCCTCGATGTTCAACAACCCACTTATAATTAGGATCATGCCCTCTGACAGCCAATGATGTATTCCACACTATATATATATTCCCTTACTCCAATTTTCAAGAACATTCCCTAGATGATTACCATCATTTCATACATATCGCTCATCGCGATCCATTCCCACATACCCACCAACCCTTGAAACCACAACCAAGGATCATCTAGATCGACTGTACCATGACACCATGATCCATTTTCAACGTCACCTACTACTATTGAGATAGGTCTCCCATCTCAATAAACCCCTCATAATACCTTTCTTACACACATTTCACCACCACATTATCACCGATACACTACTTGGGTTCATCCAAAACCCGAATAGTTCTCAATGAGCTCATACACGACCCATTCACCGATCTACAAAATGACTGGGAAACATGTATACCTAGTGTACACCTTCCTTCACAAACCAATAATTTTCTAAAAAAGTCACAATGAAACTTACTTTCCTTTTTACCCAGGTAGAGTGAACATCCAAGAACCCTCTTACAAGTTCTTACCCACAATCCTACTCAATCTCAACCAAACCGAAAAACTACAATATCTTGTATAACCCAATCACATCATCAAAATCATACTCCCATGAGTCATGTATTATTGAACCTAGGCTCATGCACCTAAACCACAAAAAATTCCCTACTATATGTCAAGATCACCTAATTAAATCATCCTTAATGCTTCCCATCCAATGGGCCTGAGGTATCTCAATCATTCCAAGGCCCATTTCATGATCACCCACCACCTGAGTGTTGTTCCAAAACTAAGAGCATTTATCCATTACCTCACTACACTACCCAAAAGCACATCCATAACCAATAGTTCCAAGCACCTATTAGATCCTTCCTATGAAACTGAACCTTGATACTAGAAGAACTCATATTTCTTCACATCCCAAATTTCAAGGCATTCACATTCCTTCCCTCAATTTTTGGTTCAATTAAGTAAAATTCCACCAAGAAGATATATGAAGAAAAACATATTGGTTATTATTGAAACTTTAAGTAACTAAACCATACATCCTCAAGGAAACTTGTTCACATCCTTGAATAATCTCTCAAGCACTCAATACCTATACCAACGCACCAAGTGTCTCTATACATACCTTATAAAAATGGACCATATAGTCATCATTGGAGAACATCCACCATAATATCCACATGACCTGCCATCATAAAATTTTCTGTGAGTGAAAATAATTGTCTATTTGAGTAGAACTCCACCAAAAAGTTGTACTAGAAAACACCATATAAGTTGTTATTGGTACTTTAAATAGTCCAACCTCTACTGTAAAAAAAACCAATCATACATGAGTACACATATGTTATGTGAATACTATGTTTAAAATATTATTCATGTACACATGCCTCTTTTAAACAGGATAATATCCAAAACAATAAATAACCTCTCTGAAAAACACATCATATTTAATTAACATCTCAACTATAACAGTACAAACCAAGAATAATAATATTGTACCCCTAGTAACTAGGAATTCCAACTATAAATGTGTTCATGACTCACCTATATGAGGTCCATCAAAATATTTGACACATTCCTAGACCACCTATTTATCATATCCCAAAATAAAAAGACAAAAAAAAAATCTTTGATACCACTTGTAACACCTCAACGCAGAAAAAATCTGTCAAAGTAAGAAGATATATGGCCTCAAGTATGCCTCTCCTTATTCCAAAGGCTTATAATTAGTGGAAAGGGACTAATTTATATAATAGGGATACTATTCCCTTGAATCAGATTCAAACACATATTAGAAATAACCAAATAATACACATCGTAAACATCAGAGTACACATAATAAAATAAACAACAATGTTAAAATAAATGAAATGTAGCATACTGAAACATGCCATAAAAATTATATAGTTATAACTAACTAGTCCAATACCATATAAAAAATAAACAAAAGACCAAAAATACCACTGGAACTACTACCATTCCTGAGCCTCAAAAACCTTATCTCCACATACCTGTTGAGCTGATCCACCACACGACCTATTCTTGAACCTATAAGACATAAATAATTTTTGTATGCACACCAAGGTTATCATATAGGGTGTGAGAAATACATCTCATTAGGGTCTCACTAATTTCCTCTAGTATATTCCATCTTATATGTGTATGTACTTGGAAAATGAACATATCACATAAGCATGTCAGATGTCATGTGCTAACTAGGTCACCATAACTCCATGCATGTAGAGACTCAATTTTTTCCTTGTAAGACTTTGAAATATTTCTATATATATTTATAGAGCTAAGTGCTGATATGTTGTGTGATTCTGAGGCCTGATGTTCCCAAAATTAATTTTATAAAAATATTAAATATATTTTATATTAGGAACACAAGATACCTCAAATGAAATGGTATAAGTATTAAACGGAAACTCAAATCAGAAATAAGAGGCCACAATTGAGTCCATAATGTGGTGCTTACCCTTGGTGCGACCTAAAATTAGTCGACATGGAGTGTTTGGACTCATCGCTCATTGGCAGTACATTCAGTGAGTTAATTAATTAATAAATTAGTTAATTCATTTGTTTTGACGCAACAGATATATCTATAAGATCAATTCAAAGATGATTTCTCTAGGGTTAGCTGTATAAACCCTAGGATAAATATAGATCTATTCCTCCCTCCTCCATTGGTGAATCTCATTGAATGATGATGAAATGCTGGATCAGATCAGATTAGGATGCAAGGAATGCAATGAATTCTCCTGATAGTTAGAAGATGAATTCCTCATTAATGAATGATCCATAATATAGGTAGTACTTGTCATTTGGTGTTTTATACCATTTGATTAAATATATTGAGTAGATCGATCATTTTTATTTGATCTGCATCCTTTTTAATCCTTTAAACGTGACAAAGTATTGAAATCTAAGTTCAATTTAGTTGTTTTCTAACCCCAGTTGCCCAGTCTTGATCTTTGGAAAATAAAACTTGTCCAATTATGTTAAAAACTATGTTCTTGTGCTTTTAAACTTTTTTTATTCACATTCATTAGTGTTTGGACCCTAAGGCCTTAGTTTGACAATTTTCAGGTTGTACCGAGCTCGATCGGACCCCCAGATTCATAGCGATTTCATGAACAAGGAGCAGATAGATGTAACAAGCACAAATCTAGGATTTTTATGAGTCATGGGTGTTTGTTTTGGTGATTAAATATCAATAAATTGATGGTAGAAGGCCTTGGTGCCTACGGGTTGAACGACGAACCACCGAAGCTTCAACGGAGCTGATTTCCAATGAACAGAGGCCTGAAACCATGATTTATGGATAGATCCACCCTTTTCGGCCATAGATAGTGCCATATATGAAGCAGAAGGATTATATTCAAAGTGCCAAAAGTGTATATGAAGATTTGAGTTTTCAATAAAAAACCCTACTACATGCCATGTTCAAGGATGAACACATGACGTATAGCCCTTCAGCGGTGGTGGATAGGGTTTTCAGAAAACTTATGGATGACATGGCATGTAGTCATTCCACACGCTATGTACCCCTTTCCCATATGGAAAATCATGTTAAGGATCACACATATGGGAAGTAATGTGGGATTACACGGCCCGACACACAACTGTGTACTCAATTACACTGACACGAGGTCCAGTACACAGACATGGGGTCCGATACATGGAAATGGGGTTCGGTACATGGACACAACCAATAAGACATGACCCAGTCTCGATTAGTCAGGACACACTGTGTAGTCCACCTACACGACATGAACTGCTATATGGGATGGAGCTGTGTGCTAGCTAGGGACATGACCAGGCAGTGAAATGGGACCACACATTGTGTGTGTCCCCTCACATGTCGTATACTCCTAGTTCCTTTTTAAAAAAACTTCAACCGTCTGTATCTCCTTCATTTGAACTCAAATTTTGGGTTGCGATTAGACTATCCTGAGTGTTTTTTCATATAGAATGTGATGGTTCTATTAGTTTTGTATTTGGAGATATGATTTGAGATTTTATAGGAATGAAATATGATAAGGAAATACCTGATGACAACAATGATCTCATAGGATCACCAGGACCTTACCGAGTTTACCCTCTAGCATAGTTGGGCATTATCGTCCTTGACAGATACCAAGTTGACCCTCCAAATTAGCCAGGAAGTGGAATCCTCAACATATACCAAGTTGAACCTCCAAAATAGCTAGGTAGTGGCATCCTTGACGGATACTGAGTTGACCCTCTAGCATAGCTGGGTAGTGGCGTCCTCAAAAGATTCCAAGTTTACCCTCCAACATAGCTGGGCAGTGACATCCTCGATGGATACCGAGTTAACCCTCTAGCATATCTAGGTAGTGTCATCCTCAACGAATACCAAGTTGACCCTCCAATATAGCTGGGTAGTGGAATCCTCGATAGATAATGAGTTGAATATTGAGATTATCTAGGCAGTGGAATCCTCGATGGATGTCGAGTTGACCCTCCATCATAGCTGGGCAGTGGCATCCTCGATGGATACTGAGTTTACCCTCTAGTAGAGCAGGGCAATGGAACCCTCAATGGATTACAAAGTATACCCCCCTGATGTACTAGGGAGCAGGTCCTCTAATTCGAGTTTGTGCCCACTTGGCTATTCGACATAGTGACGAGGCATGGTTAGACTTGTATGGTTACTTCCGAGAAAACGTGTGAGACGCTAGGAATCATTGATGAACTTTTTGAACTATTGGCTACTCTTCTTCTTGGGTTGAGTTATGAGATGGATATCCCCTTACTCTCCCATTTTGGTTTCTTTTTACTGATCATATATATATTATTATTCTATATCCACACCTTATATTTGGTTACTCTCCTCCTAAGAGAGGTAAAGACACATGAGGTATGAAACATGCTTTCTGTGTTTAGATTCTCGTGATTAGATGAGTTTACTCTACTACTATAGGTGGAGAAGACTCGATGAGTAGTTCATCTACTCACCATGTGTATCCCGTTGTTTTTGGATGAGTTTACTTTCACTATCTTTTTGGTTTGAGTTATACTATTTCACTGTATCTTGCATATATTGTATTTCTCTTCCTATTGTATATCTTACCGCTCCCTATTTAGCTTACGGGGCATCCTACTAGGTATGTATATACTCACCCCTATATGGGATTTTCCCACACATGTTGTGTCTTATGTAGATGACGGACGGGTCGACCGTGTCTTTAGAGGAGCTTAGGGATACTGGGTTCTTAGACTACGTACGGTGCTCATAGCTTGGGATTCAGGAGCTAGGATCTCTTTCAGCTATTTAATTTTCTAGTTTTGTTAGGCTGGGACCTATTTCTAATTGGGTGTGTATTTTTACCCTTTACTTTTCAGTTTGCAGTACTGTACTTTTGTATCATCTAGAGGTTCATGCATTCTTGGTTTACTTTATAGCAGTGTTTCATTTTTACTCTTTCCCTATACACTTTTAAATTGATATGGATATGTGTGTGTTCATATAGGTACTTAGGAAAAGTCTTACCCAATTTATTTATTCCTTCAGTGTTTGTCTCCACCCCTGGCCTATGGAGGAGGGCTTGGGTTAGTTGTAGCTTGAGCCCTGGCTTAGGTCAGGTCAAGACATATTGGTATTAGATTAAGTTCATTCCTCAGGATGTTGTTCAAAATACTCCCCTTAATATTATTTTTTTGGGTTTAGGGAAATAATCTCAAAGTGTCTCAAGTTCGTCTCTCAAGATAGGGAATCTAGTGATGGTATGGCAGTTGACATATCCATTCACCAGGATCTTGACTACCTACTTGTTGACTCGGTATGCCAAGACATTTTTTGCTGGGACTTATGATACATGAATCATATAGGATTGAGTCTTTGAATTTACTTCTTGAGTTATCTCTACATTGTTGTTATATATATATGCTCATCTGACCGTGGTACCCCTTGATAATATTCAGGATGCCTCCGCAACAAAATCCAACCAGGATACCAGCTCCAGTTCATGACGATGACCCAATAAGTGATGAGGCCTCAGTTCAGGTTCCATCCTATGATCCCCTTCCTCCAGGTGGGCAGGTAGTAGCACCTCCACCCATTGAATAGTAGATTGTTATAGTGGAGTAGGATATAGATGTGTGTAGGATTAGCATGCTCCATGAGTTCTAGAATCAAATACCATTGAGGCTCCACAGTGATATAGATCCTTAGGTAGAAGAGGATTGGCTTGAGTCGATTGTCCATATCTTCAATCTTATTCAGAACCCAATGGATCAGGTGGTTGAACTAGTAGCTAGCCTTTCCATAGGGCAATTGGTTGCTGGTGGATCCTTTTTACACAGATGTATAATGATTCGACAATCTCATGGGATGACTTCCAATAGCTATTTCATGAGGATTACTACCCATCCTACTTGCACTCAGTCCGTATCCAGGAGATTATGAAGCTATAACAGTGAGGGATGATGGTGGATGAGTACGTAGCTGGGTTCATAGACCTTACATGGAACTCTCTTGATATGATATTCAATGGATACTCCCAAGAACAAAAGTTTAAGCAGGGAATCCATAGAGAGATCTGTGCCAGTGCAGTGACCTTGTGAATTCCCACCTATACTAGGGTGATAGAGCGGGCACTGGTGATAGAGATATTTCTATCAGAGGGACACCAAGCAGTTGTAGATGGTAGTTGGCATCACAAAGATGATTCATCTGTAATATTTATCAGATGCCAGTCAGTGAGATCTCAGTGCAGGAATCCCATTCACGATCATACTCAAGCATGAGGTCATGTGGTGTAGGGATAACATACTAGGGAATCCCATAGAGGGTGGTTCTTTTATTATGATGGGTGAGATCACATAGTGTGAGATTGCCCAACCAGACGTGCTGAAAAACACATATAGATAGCTCAGGGACCATCACTATAGAGCTAGTGTCGTGATCAGGGTGGTACCCAAGGAGGAAGAAATATAATAGGTATAGGAGGATCTATGGGTGGTGCACACCACTATGAGATCCTTCCACCACCACCACCACCAGGCATCCCACATCAGGCTCAAGGAGCTAGCGGCTGGGGCCATAGACAGCTGCAGTCTTTGGATGTCTATGATCCCAAGATGTAAAAGATGATAAGAGGTATGATATATATTTTTTCTACTATTTAGTTAGTATTATTAGACACGGGTGATAAACATTACTTTATCTCCATACTCCTAGTGTGAGAACTGGAGCTCCTAGTTGAGGCGCTAGCCCAATAACTTTATCTTGAGGTTCTCACAGGGAACAATTCTTCTATATCTTTCATCTTCCAGTAGTGTGAGCTATTAATTTGTGGAGAGTGGTTCATGTGGGACCTTTTGGTAATCCTGATGGAACCCTATGACATAATATTGGTCATGGATTGGTTGTCCATGTTTTGATCCCAGATTGATTGTCACCGTATACAAGTTAGATGCCTACACACTGATGGGACATGATTCTCCTTTTCTGGCGAGGGATATCTCATAGAGGGGTAAGTGGGTTCTGTGAGTATAAATATATAGACTATCACCCATCAGTTAATGAGTATATAACTTAGTGTAGTAGGCTCTTTAGGCATCTGGGTTCTTTTATTTGTGGAGGATTATATGGACGTCTTCCCTGAGGACATCTCAGGACTCCCTCTAAGGTGAAAGATTGAGTTTTACATTAACTTGCATCCCATAACCACTTCGATATATTCTAAGGAATATCATATGGCCCCTACTAAGCTCTGAGAGCTGCGGTTGTAATTGGAGGACCTTCAAGAGAAAGGGTTCATCAGACCCAGTGTGTCCCCCAGACGGATCCAGTTTTGTTCATGAAAAAGGTGGATATGAGCTTATGGATTTTCATAGATTATCATCTCCTAAATCAGGCCATGTTAAATAACAAGTAACCCTTTCCAAGGATTGATGACCTATTTGACCAGTTGTGATGTGCGAGATGGTTCTCGAAGATCAATATAATTTCTGAATGCCACCAGTTGAGGGTTTGTGAGGCTGATATTCTAAAGTTGGATTTACGATACCACTATGGACACTATGAGTTTCTAGTGATTCCCTTTGGTGTGAATAATTCCCCCACCATGTTTATGGATTTGATGAACCAAGTATTCTAACTTTACTTGGACCAATTTGTTTTTGTCTTCATAGATGACATACTAATCTACTCTACATCAGAGGAGAAACATACCGAGCACTTGAGGATGGTTCCAGATTTTCTTTTAGAGCACTGGCTTTACAAAAATATCTTGAAGTACCAGTTCTGGATTCATGATGTTCACTTTCTAGGGAATTTCATTTCTAAGCATGGTTTATCTGTCGACCCATCAAAGATCAAAGTAGTGCTTACTTGGGATCCACCGAAGAATGTGTCAGATGTGAATATCTTTATTAGATTGGCAAGGTACTACAAGAGGTTTGTGGCATACTCATCTAGAATTGTAGCCTCATTAACCACCCTAACATGGAAAGGGTAGTTGTTTATTTGGTCTGAGTAGTTCTAGAGGGCCTTTGAGGAGTTGAGGTTGTGGCTGATGAGTTCTCCAGTGTTGAGAATACTTGAGGAAGGTGTTGAGTTCATAGTGTATTGCGATACCTCATGAGATGGGATCTATTTCAGCTCTTTACTTTTCCAATTTTCTCAGTTTGGGACTTATTTTTGGTTGGGAATGTATTTTTCCCCTATACTTTTCAATTTTCACTAATAGACTTTTGTACCATCTTGAGGTTCATGCATGATGTGTAAAATTTATTTTAGTGTTACATATTTTAATCTTTCCCTCTACACTTTTTCATTGATATAGATATATGTGTGTGGATATAGATACTTTGAAAAAGTCCTCCCCGTGCTAGTTATTCCATCGGTGCTTGTCGCCACCCCTAGCCTATAGAGGTGGGATTGGGGTAGTTGCAGCTCAAGCCTTGACTTGGGTCGGGTTTTGAAATATTGGAGTGGGTGCATGATGTCTTCTATGTGTTGAAACTGAGAAGATACATGCATAACCCTATGCACATCATTGATTAGGGAGATCTGGACATCAAGGATGGAGCCACCTTTGTGAAGCACTCGGTGGAAATCGAGGATCAACAGGAGAGGACCCTATGTGGATGGACCATCCCTTTGGTTCGTGTGTTGTGGAAATATGGAAATGTTCAAGAGAGTTCTTGGGAGTGGGAGACCCAAGTGCGGGCTCATTATCCCGAGTTGTTTTTCTAGTTTTGATTTTCGGGGACAAAAATTTTGAAGGAGGTAATGATGTAGAGACCTAGTTTTTTCCTTGTAAGACTTTGAAATATTTCAATATATATTTTCAATCCTAGACACTAAGACGACATGCAATTTTGAGGCTTGGTGTGCACATAATTAATTTTATAAAAATATTAAATATATTTTATATTGTGTGTGCATGAAACCTAAAATAAAATGAGATAACTATTAAACATAAGCCCATATCAGAAATTTGAGGCCACCGTTGAGTCCAAAATGCATTTTTTACCGTAGGAATAACCTAAAATGAGTTAGCTCAGGGAATTCTGACTCCTATCTCATTAGAGGTATGTTTAGTGAGTTAATTAATTAATAAATTCATTCATTCATTTGTTTCAACGCAATGGATAGATCTATAAGATCACCTCTAGGATGATTTTTCTAGAGTTAGCCACATAATCTGTGGGAGAAATACAAAGACCTTCCTCCCTCCTCCGTTGGTGAATCTCATCGAAAGATGATGAAATTACATATCGAATCAGATCAAGATGCAATGCAATGACTTATCCCAATCATAGGAAAACATGTTTTTCATCAAAGAATGATCAATAATTGAGGTAGGACTCATCATTTAGTGTTTTTATTCCCTTTCATTAAATATATTTATCAGATCGATCGTTGTTCTTTGATCTGCATCCTTTTTTATCCTTTTCATGTGCCCAAGTATTGAAATATATGTTTAATTCAGTTTTTTTCTATCCCAGGTTTCCCATTCTTGATCGTTGGACAATAACGCTTGGATAATGATGTTTAAACATTTATTCTCGTGGTTTCTCCCTTTTTTCTACACGTTCATCATCTATTAGACCCCGAGGTTCCGGTTCAACAATTTCTGGGTGGTACCGAGCCCGATCGGATCTCCATATTTATATTGGTTTCACAAACGAGGAGTGTATTGATGAAAAGAGCATAGATTCGGGATTTTTTTTGAGTTGTGGGTGGTCATTTTGGTGATTAAAGATCAAGAAATCGATTGTATAAGGTCTTGGTGTGTGCAGGTTGAACAATGAACTACCAAATCTTCATCAGAACCAATTTCTAACGAATGTTGGATTGGAACCATTATTTACAGATAGATCCACCCTTTTCAGCCATAGATAGTGCTGGATCTGAAGTGGTGGAACTAAATTTGAAGTGCCAAAAGCGGATTGGAAGATTTGAGTTTTCTGTCAAAAACCCAACTACACATCATGTTCAAGGATGAATACACAATGTGTATCCCTTCAGTAGCGTCGAATAGGGTTTTTAGAAAACTTAAGGATTACATAGCATATAGTCATCCCACACATCATGTACCCCTTTCCCAGATGGAAACCCATGTGAAGGATCACGTGGGTGGGAAGCTGTGTGAGAGTACACATCCAAGAACATATATGTGTACTCAAGTACATAGACACAAGGTATGATAGACAAACATGGGGTTCGGTACATGGAAACAGCCAACAGGATATGGCCCAGTCCCAGTTAGTCAGGACACATCATTTAGTCCACCTATATGGCATGTACCGCTACATGGGATGGATCCATGTGCTGGCCAGGGACATGGTCGGGTAGTGAAATGGGACCATACGCCATGTGGGTCCCCTCACACACTATATACCCCTAGTTCATTTTTTAGTAAACTTCAACCATTCTTATCTCCTTCGTTTGAACTTGGATTTTGAGCCACGAGTATCCTATTCGGAGTTTTTTTTCATGTAGAATGAAATGGTTCCCTCGGTTATATATTTAGAGATATGATGTGGAATGTTCTGGGAATATCATATGATAAGGCAACACCTGATGACAATAGTGATTGTACAGGATCACCAGGAACTTACTAAGTTGACCCTCCATCATTGTTGGGAAGTGGAATCCTCGATAGATATCGAGTTGGCCCTCCAGCATAGCTAGGCAGTGGTGTCTTTGAAGGATACCGAGTTGACCCTATAGCATAACTGGGTAGTAGTGTCTTTGATGGATACCGAGTTGATCCTCCAGTATAGCTGGGTAGTGGAATCCTTTACAAATACCGAGTTGACCCTCCAATATAGTTGGGTAGTGGAATCCTCAAAGGATACTGAGTTGAACCTACATCATAGCTAGAAAGTGGCATCCTCGATAGATATCGAGTTAACCCTCCAATATCCTGGGTAGTGGCATCCTTGATGGATATTTAGTTGACCCTCCATTAGAGATGGATAGTGGTTTCCTCAACGAATTACAGAGTAGAACCCCCCGATGTATTAGGTCATGGGTCCTCTACTTAGAGTTTGTCCACACTCGACTGTGTAACACCATGATGAGGTGTGTTTAGACTTGTACGATTACTTCTGGGTTGACGCATGAGATGCTGGGCATCATTGATGGACTTTTGGAACTATTAGATACTCTTATTCTTGGGATGAGCTATGATATAGAGACCCCCTTACTCTCACATTTGGGTTTCTTTTTAATGAATATATATATATATATATATATATTATTCTGTATCCACACCTTGGATTTGGTTACTCTCCTTCTAGGAGAGGTGAAGATGCACATGGTATGCCAAGTGATTTCAATGTTTATATTCTCATGATTAGATGAGTCTACTCTTCTACTATAGGTGGAAAATACTCGATGGGTAGTTCATATACTCACCATGTGTATCCCCTTGTGTTTGTATGAGGTTACTTTCACTCTATTTTTGGGTTGTGTTGCACTCTTTCACTATATATTTCATCAATTGTATTTATATTCATATTGTATCTCTTAATGGCCACCCTTCAGCTTTCAGGGAGTCTTAATGGGTATGCATACACTACATGGTATTTAGCCACACATGTCGTGTCTTATGCATATGACAGATAGGTCGACCGTGAATTCAGAGGATCTTAGGGATACTCAGAACTTGAACCATGTATAATGGTCTTAGCTTGGGATTTTGGAGTTGGGATCTCTTTCACCTGTTTACTTTTCCATTTTTTTAGGTTGGGACCTATTTCTATTTGGGAATTTATTTTTTCCCTTTACTTTTTAGTTTTCACTACCGTACTTTTTTACCGTATAAAGGTTCATGCATGCTTGGTTTACTTTATAGCAGTATTGCATATTTTACTCTTTCCCTATGCACTTTTTCATTGATATGGTTGTGTGTGTGTGTACATGTAATTAGGTAAAGGAACCCTCAAGTTAGTTATGACTTCAATGCTTTTCACCACCCCTTGGACCATGGAGGTAGTCTTGGGGTAGTTGCGGCTCAAGCCCTAGCTTGGGTCAGGTCATAATAATAAAATTTAGGTGATTGTGTACTAAACAAGACACCATAGTACCTGATCACGCATTCTTTGGTTATATGTTAGAATCCACCCCATCACCTCATGCCATCATACCTGAAATCCAGCCCATACTCAAAGATTTAGGGTAGGGAGTCATTTAAGAACTTGACCCACTACTCAAAGGGATAGGGTAAGGTCCTATGTTCAAATCCCAATCCACTAACTTATCACTTAAGGTAAGTTCCATCATACATATCATGCACTATATCATAACCCAACCCTATTAATTAGGGAGTTCCTCTATCATGACTCAAACCTTCCCACTCAAGGAAAGTGTAAGGGTTGGTGTCCTGAGAACCAACTGTTTTGTACTTTCATTACATGAATGTTCACTTATTATATATTGTTCATTGTTCTGAATGACTATAATATAATAATGTCCTGTAATATTTTTTACATTGATAAGGTCATGGAAGATCCCCACTGTGATGAGAACCTTGAAATGCTATAAAAATATTCTTAAATAAAGTTCTACGGTTGGATGACATACTATGATAGGACACATAGTATACAGACCATCATGTACGAGCACTCGTAAGAAGATGAGACTCTCTCTCACAGAGTTCGCACTTGGTAATCTCCAAGATGGAAGATTATGAGAACAGACCCACCAGTAGCAATTATGTGTGTCTTGGTGTCATCATACATTGCTATCTACGAGCGTGTGTAATGGTCCTTAGACTGGAAGATTATCATTAACTCATGTCATGACTCACGCACTTAGATTTACTGACGAAAATCATCACGTAGATATTTGGCGGGAAGTACGGTACGTTGGGTGTGTCACGAGTGACATGTTGTTAATGGATAAGTCGAGGAAGGATTTGTCCCTTCCATTTATGGAAGTTGATATCTCGGCCCTTTGATTGAAATATAACTGTCACATTAAATTCCATGGCCATGGTGTAAATGACGAGTTTATTTCAGGAAGTCAAAGAACGACAGATCAAGCATATAGGTTTATGACACTGCCATGAAACCTTCTTTATGAGATATTGAGACAAAGGGATTAAATTACATAGTAAGCATTCGTATGAGGTGATACGTCAATGCGGCGTCAACTTCTTTCTCTTGGGTTCCTTGACCCGTTGCTAGAAAATAATCTTGGACTTTAGGCAAACCCACCTAATTCCAATGAGAAAGAGGCCTAGAGGGTCACACACTAAGTGTATTCAAGTATCTCAAGTAGAATAAAGATTATTCCCGTATGTGGTTTAATAATTATTCAAGGAATCCTAGATCATTTTAATGATTGGAGGAAGAAGGAAATGAAAAACAAGATATACACGCCGTGTATTAAAGATTACACGTCAAGTAGTTTTTCATGGAAAACAAGTACACACCATGTATTAATTATTACATTCCATGTAGTTTTCTTTATGGAAAGGAAATGAATAAATGAAAACAAGATATACACGCCATATACATTTAATGTACACGCCGTGTAGTTTTCAATGAAAAACAAGTACACGCCATGTATTTATTAATACAAACCATGTAGTTTTTCCAGTCGGGATTTTGAGGATATAATATTTTTTTAAATGATATTTATTATAATCAGTGTGGGTGCATGTCAAGGAATTAATTATTCGACATGGGGTTTTAAATAAGAGTCAATGAAATAAATAAAACGCGTAACGCGTTTATTTATTGTCATAACTATACAACCTCAAATATGATTATAAATATCCTCACAACCCCAACTCTTTTCGGACACACAACAACTCTGGAGAATTCTTTCAAGGCCGAAAGAACCTCTTCCTCCAAGAACGCTCTCAAGACCGACAGAGATCCTCTTCCATCAGATCAAGAAAATCTAAGGCAGACAACGCAAGAAAAGGTTTCTCCACGCTAGCACCTGGAGAATCCTTTGGCAACGTCCCGAGATACGAGGTACATGTGTGGATCACCGCTAGAGGAAGTCTACACTTGGCTTCTACGACGCAATGGCGAATCACATCAGAACATGATCAATAACATCAATGAAGAAAGAACACCCCAAAGGTATTTCTTTTCAATTGATTAAATTAATTATAATCAACCTGTAATGATCCTACTTTGTGATTCTGGGACTTTACTTTTCTTTGTCCATTTCTATGATTCGATTTGTGGAGACTAGAGTTTATCATCGTATTGATCCCAAATTGATCATTGTTAATGAAAAAAATCCAAGTGGGCACATTCACCCATGCGCTTCCGCTGCGCCTGGAACCTTCAAATGGTATCAGAGGGAGGTTACAATGTTGATTATAGTTATTTAATTTTCGTTGATAATTTATGCATTTATATTTGATTCAATTCGAAATATATCATTCTATTAATCTGAATAAATGAGATCTATTATTCCTCATTCGTTTCTCGATTCATATCATAGAAATGACCTTTTAATTTTAATTTTTGATTAAAATAAAAACGAGGAACTCATCTGGAGGAGCCGCTCTTTCTATCTGTACAACACGGGATTACACGACGTGTAATTAAAACTACACGCCGTGTACTTAGGTTCAATGAACCAACACTGGTCTACCAAACCACGCCGTGTAAATTGAATATGCCTAAGTATTAATCACACCGTGTTGACCAGAATTGAATGGCATGTGGAACCGGAATACATGGAGTGTATGTTGGATCAACATGACGTATAGTCCGTTCCGACCTAGGTGAAACCGTGTACAAAGATAAGTCGCGTACCGCGTACACAGGATCGCCAGGCCGGTTACCGTGTAACAAGGAAGTACACGCCGTGTATGATTCATCTACACACTGTGTACTCCAAAATTTCCAAAGTACAGAGAACACGCCAAAACCCCCGGCGTGCACTTTGGATAAAAGGTGAAAAGAAATACACACCATGTAAATATAAACTACACGCAATGTACTTTCCAGAAATTTCACTAGGTTTCCTCCAAAATTACAAAGACCTGTACAAGGGATATAGATGATAAGAATCTCAAGGAAATTTAGAAAGGAATCTAAGATAAATAATTGATTAATTATAAGATCATAATTAATTAAATTCAAGTGTGAATTATCTTAAATAATAGAACGATTAATAGAATTTGAATTCTAAATATGCGTAAATGTCGTTGCATGCTATGGATGATCATGAGCTAGACCAAAGACCCTTTGTATGAGTGTATGGTTTCATTTAAATTTGTTGGCCTGTGATCCTTCTTCCAATAAAATGTTGGGCATGTGTGCCCATGGTTTCTTTAATGTAAACCCATGTAATGGAGGATCTACCAAGATAGAGGAGACGACAAAACCAACCCAAGAAGATACAAAGGTGGACAGGTGGGAGATGTAAAACACGAACCACCGGGTTCATGGTGTTTTTCCCTAGGTCAGGGTTAGCTTATCAAAACCGCTAGATAAGCTAACCAATAGAAGCTCATGATCATGCCATATTATTTTATTTCAGTCTAAATTGCATGGTTTATTTATTATGTATGTATTGGCACGATCACATAGTTAATAAAATTAACAAGCATGCAAAGATGGAATAAAATAAAAACTGGACTATGCGTAAACATTATCAGAACATGGTTAATCACTTAAGAAAGCATCACTTAATATTAACAAGCATGTGATAATACAAAACTATGCATAAAGGATTAAAATCCCTCAATAACATATTAAGTTATACTTAGCCTTATGTTACCCGATTAAGGGCAAGACTCAATAAAACTATGTGTTTGACCAACCCTTCTTGGGACACTTAATTTTATAAAGGAAGCCCTTATGAAAGGTTTCGGGTTGACTTAACCATATTACATCAAGAGGAGTAGCCCTTGCTAGACTTGATGTAATATTGGAGGCAAGAGTTGAAGAAATCCAAGTCAGGATTTCAAGATTGGGGATTCCACTCAACAGATCAAGGAACTGTAAGCTCACAGTTGGAAAAGACCTGCCTACCTAAAAACCTTCAAATATCTTGACCAACCCTTGTTGGGGTTATGCGAAGGGGAATATGGATCCTTGCCACTAGAATGTCAAAGCAACTGGACATTCTGAGTTCAATGGTGAGGGACATTAGGACTTGATAAAATAGTGGGAGACTTTATAAAATTTATTATTTCTCATAAAATGTAATCAAGAAAGTACTGATAAATATGCTCTTTTAATTTATAGAATCAAAATGACAAACACATCAAACACATTTTCTCTATGATCAATTCTGGATAAAGACAACATCCTCACTGGCAGTAACTTTTAGGAATGGTTTATGCACCTTCGGGTTATCCTACTCCATGAACGAAAGTTTTACATGCTGGAGTCCTCACTTCCTGATTCCCCTACCCCAGGGGAAAGTGATGAATATTTCCTAGTCTATGATCAACATTTGACCGATGCAATTGACGTTCAATGTTTGATGCTATCATCAATGTCTAGTGAGCTCATGAAGTCTCATGAAGACATGGATTCCTATAGCATGCTCGAGAACCTCCGTGGTCTATACCAGGAGAGAGCATGACAGGAAAGGTTTGAGATCTCCAAGGCTCTATTTCAGAGAAAGCTTGGAGAGGGTGCCCCAGCTGGGCCTCATGTAGTCAATCTCATTGCCTACATTGAGCGCTTGGAGGTTCTAGGGTTTAAACTCCCTAAAGAACTGGGTACCAATCTCATTCTTGCATCACTCCCCCAAAGCTTCTCAAACTTTGTTGTGAACTTCAACATGAACAACATTGTGAAGTCTCTGTCTAATATTCTTATCCTTATTCGCCAAGTGGATAATGACATGAAGCGTGAAAAGCCTTCTGTCCTCATGGTGAATAAAAGGAAAGGGAAGGAGAAGAGATTTAATCCCAAAGCTTCTTCAAGGCCTTCCAAGAAAAGGAAGATCAAAGGAGAGGCAAAGGAACAGGATGCTGTTTGTTTCTCACGTGGCAAGAAGGACCACTGAAAGAAAAACTACACCCATCCAAGGAAGCAAGGGGAAGATTGAGGTGTGTTTGTTATCAAATGCAATCTATCTATTTCTACTAATTGGGTATTAGATACTACTTGTGGTGCTCAAATCTGTATCCAAATACAGGAACAAAGTAGATTCAGGAAGATTAATCGAGGGGAGGTAGATCTTCGAGCAGCCAACAGAGCCAGACTTGCTGCTGTAGCTGTCGGGGACTACCACATCAAATTGCCTACTGGGATGGTCTTGGTTTTGAAAGGATGTTATTATATACCCTCTGTAACCAAAAAAATTATTTCAGTATCCAGATTAGATACTGATGGATTCATCTTCAAGTTTGGAAGTGGATGTTTCTATTTTTATAAAGATAGAATTTGTTTTGGTAGGGCAAATTTATATAACGACCTTTATATTATAGACTACACAAACTAAGTAATGACAATTGATAAAAAATTTAATTCACATGACTCATACCACACCCAACTTTGGAATCACCGGTTAGGTCATGTCAATGAGAAACGTTTGAAAAAATTACATCAAGATGGGTATTTATATTCTTTCAAACTAAAACCACTTGGTGTATGTCATGCGTTTCTACAAGAAAAAATGACCAAATCCCCATTTAGTGGGAAAGGTGAAAGAGATAAATAACTTCTATAATTAGTTCACACAGATGTGTGTGGACCATTTCCAATTGAAGCAAGGGGTGGGTTCTTGTACTTCATAACTTTTGCTGATGATTTTAGTAGATATGGATATATCTAATTAATGAGGTATAAGTTAGATTCTTTTGATTAGTTCAAAGAATATAAGAATGAAGTTGAGAACCAGCTTGGTAAGAAGATTAAGAAACTCTGCTCAGATATAGGAGGAGAATATCTTAATCAGGACTTTATTGATTTCTTATGGGAGTTTGGGATTCTATCTCAACTCACTCCTCCTTAAACACCGCAGTGGAATGGTGTAAGTGAAAGGAGGAAATAAACCCTGTTGGACATGGTGAGGTCAATGATGAGTCATGTGAGTCTTCCATTATCCTTTTGGGGATATAAATTACAAACAGCAGCGCACATACTAAACCAAGTACCAACTAAATCGATAAATGGTATTATATACGAGTTATGGAGTGGACGCAAAACCATGTTATCGAATTTACATGTGTGGGGTAGAGAAGAATTTTTTAAGGCCTCTTCAGGTAACAAACTTGCACCCTGAGGCACAAAGTGTATCTTTACAGGATATCCCAAGGAAACAAGGAGATATTACCTATACGACCCCTCAGAAAAAAAGGTTACAGTGGCAAGACACACCATATTCCTTGAGAGGGAGCACATATCCAAAAGAGATAGTGGGAGAAAGATAGACTTCGATGAAGTTGAGGCTCAAGATATACAAGAGTTAGTATAAGAATAGATTCCACAAAGCCCCGTGGAAGAACAATATGTTCCAGAGACATAAGAACTGCGTAGGAGAACAAGATAGGTGAGAGAACCAGAACGATATGGTTTTCTTGTCACCAAGGATGGTGACTCATTATTGGTTGAAAATGATGATCCTCTTACCTACAAGGAAGTAGTTGAAGGCACAGACGTTGCCAAGTGGCAAGAAGCCACGAATTCTAAAATGGATTCCATGTACCAAAACCAAGTATGGATTTTGGTAGATCCTCCAGTTGATGTAAAGCCTATTGGTAATAAATGGGTATTCAAGAAGAAACTGGACATGGAGGGGCAAGTCAGCACCTATAGGCATGACTGGTTGCAAAAGGTTTTAGACAACGTCAAGGAATTGACTATAATGAAACTTTTTCACCGGTTGCGATGCTGAAATCCATCAGAATCCTATTGGCCATTACCGCTTACCACGACTTTGAAATTTGGAAAATGAACGTCAAAACAACATTCCTTAACGAGAACCTACAGGAAGATGTTTACATGACACAACCTGAAGGTTTTGCGACTCCAAAGGATTCCAACAAGGTATGAAAGTTGAAAAAATCCATTTATGGATTAAAGAAAGCATCAAGGTCATGGAACATTCATTTTGATGAAGCTGTAATGGAATTTGGATTTGTTAAGAACGAATGTGATCCTGGTGTCTATAAGAGGTTTAGTGGAAGTGCAGTCGTTTTCCTAATAGTATATGTTGATGACATATTACTAATTGGAAATGAAGTACCTGTCTTACAGTCAGTTAAAGCATGGTTGCATAAATGCTTCTCCATGAAAGAATTGGGTGAGACAGTATATATTCTTGGGATCAAGATCCATCGTGATAGATCAAGAGAATGCTGGGCCTGAGTCAAAGTACATACATTGACAAGATACTAAAAATATTCAGTATGGAACAGTCCAAGAGGGGATTGTTTCCAGTGTCACATGGCATTCATCTTTCTAAGAAAATGTGTCCTTAGACACACGAGGAAAGAAAGAGAATGGCAAGGATCCCTTATTCATACATGATTGGGTTAGTAATGTATGCTATGATATGTAAGAGGCTAGATGTTGCTTACACATTAAGTGCGGTAGGCAGATATCAAGCTGATCCAGGAGATCACCATTAGATGGCAGTCAAGACTATCCTTAAGTATCTGAGGCGTACTAAGGATATGTTCCTGGTTTATGGAGGAGATGATGAACTAGTCATCAGAGGACATGTAGATTCTAGTTTCCATACTGATCAAGATGACATGAAGTCGCATACTGGATACATCTTCAGTTTTAATGGAGGTGCAATGAGCTGGAAGAGCTCAAAGAAAAGTGTGGTGGAAGAATCTATAGCAGAGTCCGAGTATATCGCAGCTTCTGAGGCAGCTAAAGAAGCAGTATGGATGCGAAGCTTCATCCAAGATATGGATGTAGTACCAAGCAGTAAATATCCTATCACACTTTATTGTGATAATACTACAGAAGTGGAACTTGCTAAAGAGCCAAGGTCACATCAGCGGAAAAATCACATACTTCATAAGTATCATCTCTTGAGGGATTTTTCTCAGAGAGGTGAAGTTGCAGTGAGCAGTATTTCCATGGAAGACAACGTGGAGGACCCCTTGACTAAAGCCTTGACTCAGCAGAAACATGATCATCATGTGAGGTCTAGCGGACTAAAAGTCGTAGGCAGTTGGCTCTAGTCCAAGTGGGAGTTTGTAAGGGTTGGTGTCCTGAGAACCAACTGTTTTGTACTTTGATTACATGAATGTTCACTTATTATATATTGTTCATTGTTCTGCATGACTATAATATAATAATGTCCTGGAATATTTGTTGCATTGATAAGGTCATGTCAAATCCCCGCTGTGATGAGAACCTTGAAATTATATAACAATATTCTTAAATAAAGTTCTACGGTTGGATGACATACTATGATAGGACACATAGTATACAGACCGTCATGTGTGACCACTCATAAGAAGACGAGATTCTCTCTCATGGATTTCGCACTGGTAATCTCCAAGATGGGAGATTATGAGAACAAACCCACCAGTAGCAATTCTGCATGTCTTGGTGTCATCAGAAATTGCTATCTACGAGCGTGTGTAATGGTCCTTATACTGGAAGATTATCATTAACTCATGTCATGACTCGCGCACTTAGATTTACTGACGAAAACTGTCATGTAGATAGTTGGAAGGAAGTAGGGTATGTTGGGTGCATCACAAGTGACATGTTGTTAATGGATAAGTCGAGGAAGGATTTTCCCTTCCATTTATGGAATTTGATATCTCGGCCCTTTGATTGAAATAGAACTGTCGCATTAAATTCCATGTCCATGGTGTAAACGACGAGTTTATTTTAGGAAGTCAAAGAACAACGGATCAAGCATATAGGTTTATGACACTGCCATGAAACTTGCTTGATGAGATATCAAGACAAAGGGATTAAATTACATAGTAAGATTTCATGTGAGGTGATACTTCAATGCGGTATCAACTTCTTTCTCTTGGGTGCCTTGACCCGTTTCTAGACAGTAATCTTGGACTTTAGGCAAGCCCGCCTAATGCCAACGAGAAAGAGGCCTAGAGGGTCACACACTAAGTGTATTCAAGTATCTCAAGTAGAATAAAGATTATTCCCATACGTGGTTTAATAATTATTCAAGGAATCCTAGATCATTTTAATTATTGGAGGAATAAGGAAATGAAAAACAATATATACACGCCGTGTATTAAAGATTACACGTCGTGTAGTTTTTCATGGAAAACAAGTACACGCTATGTATTAATTATTACACACCATGTAGTTTTCTTTATGGAAAGTAAATGAATAAATGAAAACAAGATATACACGCCATGTACATTGAATGTATACGCCATAAAGTTTTCAATGAAAAAAAGGTACACACCGTGTAGTTTTTCCAGTCAGGATTTTGAGTATAAAATATTGTTTTAAATGATATTTATTATAATTAGCATGGGTGCATGTCAAGGAATTAATTATTCGACATGGGGTTTTAAATAAGAGTCAATGAAATAAATAAAACGCATAACACGTTTATTTATTGTCATAACTCTACAACCTCAAATATGATTATAAATATCCTCACAACCCCAACTCTTTTTGGACACACAACAACTCTGGAGAATTCTTTCAAGGCATAAAGAACCTCTTCCTCTAAGAAATATCTCAAGACTGAGAGAGATCCTCTTCCATCGGATCAAGATGATCTAAGGCGGACAATGCAAGCAAAGGTTTCTCCACGCTAGCACTCGGAGACTCCTTTGGCGACGTCCTGAGATACGAGGTATACGTGTGGATCACCGCTAGAGGAAGTCTACACTTGGATTCTGCGACGCAACGACGAATCACATCGGAATGTGATCAAGAACATCAACGAATAAAGAATACCCGAAAGGTATTTATTTTCAATTGATTAAATTAATTATAATCAACCTGTAACAATCCTACTTTGTGGTTCTGGGAATTTCCTTTTCTTTGTCCATTTCTGTGATTCGATCCGTGGAGACTAGAATTTATCGTTGTATTGATCCCAAATTGATCATTGTTAATGAAAAAAAGGCAAGTGGGAACATTCACCCACGTGCTTCCGCTGTGCCCGGAACCTTCAGAAAGGCCCACCATCATAGACCAAACCTACTCAAAGAAAGGTCCATAAATCACATTAATATCTCATCTCTCCTATAGTAATCCCACAAGTTCTATATCACTCGTGGAAGGTCCAAGACTTAGGATCCATATCCCACACCATAGTTTATCACCTATCTCAAGCACATACATGCAGCACAAGTAGGGCACACAACCCGTCCCACAAGATCACAAGACCATCATAGGGAGTTAGTCATATCAAACCTATCCTATCATATTGAACACGTCTCATCATCCAAGAATGACATGAAAGTATCCTTGGAATGATCATCTCACCCGTTCGGGCATTCATTAGGGTATTCCTGGATCATCTTTATCTCTATCCCTTAATACCATATCACATCTATCACTCATCGGTGACACCACTTCCAATAAGATCATATGAACCATACCTCAAGGACTAGTCTAAAATCATTAAATCCCTCATCACTCCTAGTCTTATTAACCAAGAACCATCTCAAGATATATCATTCTAAGACCCTTGGAAAATCAATTCCAAGTCTTGAATAGTTCCCGTGATCAACACCTAGTTCCCATATCATATCTCTTAAAAGCAATCTCTCAAACCATCACCTGAGGGAATGCCCTCTTCTTAATATCTCATCTAGTCCAAAAGGAATCATCCATTTCACCACAAAAACCATGAATCCAACCCACTCTCAGAAGGGTATCACTCACAAAACATGTGATGTACGATCATCTCACCCATCATCACTAGGACTAAGACCTCACTTGCCTTCCTTACTGGTCCTAGGGAACCATTTTAGGCTACCTTCATCACATCTCGAACCCCAAGACCAACCCAAAGCCTCATTTCAACTCGTCTAACACCCTTTACCCTTGGTGACATAGTTGTTAAGTGATCCCTATCTACTGAAAGTGCTAAAGATCACTCTACTTGAACTTGGGGCTCTACCAGACCCTATATGTCCACCTGGTCCCATAAGATATGCATGTAGGCAAGTAATTCATATAAAAATAAGCATATTGACTTGTATAAAAGGGACCACTTATATCAAATATGGAGTTAAACCCATTACCAATCTCTGTAGAGCCTCACCCAATCATTTCCATGCTCCTAAGTACCTATATCATGCCAAGAATCCCAACTAATTAATTATAAAAATATATAATTATTTATTCAAAATAAAATAAATAGGTATAATCAAATAAAAACTCACCATGAATCCTCATCACACTAAAACTACTTCCAATGACATGTGTTCAACCTCTCAGGACCTCCTCTAGATAATACACATGAAATCCATATCATTATTACTTGATTCCACACTAATCTGGTGTAATTGACACTAAAACCCTAACCTAAGACATTTAAAATCAGTGGTTGGAAAAAAGAAATAAAAAAAATACAATATAAGGAAGAAAAAACCTAGTATTAACACAAAATTCCATGAAATTAGCCCTCTTAAGGGGGGAATCGCATAGGGGAAGAGAAGGGGGAGGATTTAGTTGAATAATACTCTCCGTGCATGTATATAGACCTAAAAAGAGGGGGTAGTGACCCCTAAAATTTGGTTCTACACCTCTTTTAAAAAAAGTCACCCAAGCGTCATTCGTGATGTGACCAGGATGATCACAGTGCGAAGCCCTCCTTCACCTGACATACTGGAGAAGCGACCTGGGGTCTCAATGTGAATTACTCCTCCATAGGAGAGGAGGCACTGCTAGTAATGTGAAATGAGTGGGGTATACTAAGACTTCATGGGTTTGAACCCACATAGTTTTGTCTATAAAAGCTCACATATAATGAAAAAAAATCATGCCTTCCCCACCCTGCATGTAGCCAATGAACTTGCCCTCATTTGAGAAAAGTATTATTTATAATCATTTAAATATTTTAATTTTATTATTCTTATTGGTAGTTATGAGGAGAAGTATAGATCAACCATAGATATCATTTTAAAGCATGTGGTGGATCATTCTTCAGTGGGTTTATGGTAACATGCGACAATATCGATGTGATGGTGAACCGTTGTGATGAAAAGTAGGTGAGTGGCCAGTGAAGGGATACAAATGATGATGTTGGTGGTGTGGTGATGCAAATGGATAAACTTGAAAAAAATGATGACTCTCCAGCTAGTGAATTTTTTAGAAGATATGATTAGGGTTCTCATGAGGCCATAATAAATCTTTTTATAATTGAAACCATGCGTAAGGGAGATGGGATCCATTTTTAGAGAGGTGGGATAACATTCCATGAGAATATGGTTAATAACTACTATATAATTATTATAATATCATACTAAAAAAATAGATATATACCTATTTAAAATTCTCATGTGAATCAATGGTGAATTAGTATGACCATTACAGTGAAAATCATATATCAATGGTTTAATCATGAATTTTTATTAAAAAATATAATTTTTTAAAGAAAGATATATCATAAAAATGATATATATATTTTTTAAAATCAGTCATGTGGGTAAGAACAAACCCACAGGGGCTCAACCCAACTTGGAATACACCTGTGCGGGCTCAACCCACATTGGCCCATGCTCTTAATGGTAAATTGTTTTAGGTCCACCCACCCAAAATCTGACCCATATTCTTGAATCCCATGGCTCATGAGCCTATTTTTCATTAATAGGAATTTTCTCTCTCTCACAATGTGATTCCTCATTATACACATCATGAATCCCCTGTTGTAGTTTGTTGCATCTCAACCTACGGGTCGTGGCATGAATTGCAGTAACAACAACATTTCAACAATTCCAATGGGCCTTGATCTGTTACTAACCTGAGCACCTGAAACTTTAGCCGAGCTTCATTACTCTTCCAAAAACATCTCATAGAGATGTTCCAATGCTTTGATTCCCAATCTAAATCCCAACTCACAAAATTAACCCTACTCTAGGATCAAAATTAAACCCCCCTGAAGAGTAACAACTTTGAAATTCATGGGTCATTACAAATAGAATAGAGATAATATATCAAATACTAAAAAAATGATACTTTTTTATTTCAAATATTAATTAAATATTTAAATATTTAATATTTAATTAAATAAATAAAATATTCATATAACTGAAAACAATTCAATACCAAAAAGTCCATCACCCCCAAAAAACCCTATATTTTCCTAAGTTAACCATACTAAGTTTGATGCTTCCTATCCCACTGGACCACTTGTTAAACATTGAAGTTTGGAGGAATTTATTTTCTAAAAAAATCACACCCTCATCATCATTAACACTAAAAAGAGTAGAAAAATGATTAAAAACAACATGATAAATCTCATTATCACCTTCATATACAAAACTAATAATGTTGATGGTAGTCGTAATCTTTCAAGATTCACTCTCCTTGTGTTTTTTATTACAATAGGGTATCCACACTTAACGATAAAGAAATAATGATTATAGTGATAATTTAATGAATTCCAAAATATGTAATATTTATGCTGTATATTAAAATTGTTTTGAAATTCTATAAATAAATAAAAAATAAAATAATTTCAATAACATTCCCAAAACCATGAACATGAAAATGATTAACTAGTTAATATCAATTCACGATTCATAATAGTGTCAATATTAAATAAATAAAACCTTGAAAAAAATTATGAAAATAAAATTTAGTAAAAAAAAATCCTAATTTTTATTAATAATCACAACATTATCTTGATATACATTCATTTTTGATTCAAAACACATATCCATAAAAGTTTTAAATAAAATAATAATAATTAAAATAGAAACAAAAACTATATTATAACATAAAAACATTTTCAATTTCCATGAAAAAATTTTCAATTCAAAATATAAAATTAGAATTGGACTAGCTCATCAATATTAAGAAATATACCATATAAATCGTATAATGTACAATACACAACAATTTCAACATACATGGAAAGAAAAAAAATTAGTTATAGTGTCCCAAGTTTCAAAAAAAATTATAATAAGTAGATATTCTATTAAACTCATCTTCATCCAAAACACAAAATAATGCATTCATAACTTTTCAATTAAAATCATAAGTTGCTTTAGTTGGGTCATCCCATTTCTTCCTAGTAGTCTTGGGGTTTTCATACTTATCCTCCTTTAAAATAAGGAGGTAAATTGGTATCATGACCTTTAGGCCTAGAATCCATAATTAATGAGTAAATAGACATAAATTAGAGATATTTCCCTAAGGATTTGATCAAGATCAAATTAAAATAGATAAATTAAAAAAAGAGATCCTGGAAATAAGAGATTAAAAGAGCTATGATACCAAATATTAGTCCAAAAAAATGCTCAAGATTGGGGGTGGGGGGAGGGTGAATTTTGCTTCCAATAATAAAAGTTTCTGTTTTGAAAATTATAAATTTAAATCCCCTCAATTTAAAATTCTAGTCTAGTTTAAAAATGAAGTATGTATATATAATTTTATAATTTAAAATAATTTATCAAAGGCTCGATCAAACCCTAGTTAAAATAACATAAATTATTTTATATTTGAAAATACTATACTTATATAAAAAATATATTATTTTTAAATGTAAAATATGAAATAATATTTTTCTAAAATCAATTTAAAAAATACTTAGTGAAAATAAACAATAATAAAATTATTTTTGAGTAAAGTTAATAAATAAGAAGGTAAATAAAAATAACACACTTAAAAAAATTGAACAAGTGGCTAGCTCCAAACTAGATCTTAGTTCTCTCTACTTGACTATAAGCTAATGCCAAACACATTTATTGAAACCTAATAAACATATCCAAAACCTGGATAAGGTTTTAAAAAAAAATAGATTCTCACATGATAGTCTAGGATTTACAAAGCCTCTTACACAATTTTTCATGGGATAAAAGTTATAAAGAAAAGGTAGGAGGGAGTTTTAGAGTACTCCTCAATATAATTCAATAGAAGTGCTAAGTAAATGTATGGAAAATATAAGCATAACTCAATATGTAAATAAACCATAGAGAACAAATAATATATGTGAAGTTTTATGTAGCTCAATATTTGATAAAATTGTTTGTTCGGTAAGGTCCTACCCATTTTTTGATTATCATGTAGGCTCTGGATTTAATGTTTTAGTCAATTTGGCCTTTTTCTAAGTGTTTGATTTTTTTTCCAAAAAATAGAGTATCACAGGTGAGTGAAAATTATAGAGTAAAGCACCAGCACACGACCACTTTTCATGAGGTAATCTTTCTTATATTTGAAGATCCTTCTCCACAAAGTATCCATTAAGAAATGATCATTATAAGACTAACAAATCTTAACTATTATGACAAGTCTTATTAAATTCCAAAACTATCCATTGAGATTTTTAACTTTATCAATGGTATATTTTTCACTCACGGTCAATATAGAAACACCTTGTAATAGCTTAACCCTTAGTTAAAATTTTCATATCTCAAGCTAGTCATGCGGTCGAATGGATTTATTTTTGCAATCGCTTCACCCTTCAATGCACAATCATTTGATTTCCTTCATACAATCACTTGTAAGTTCAACATGTGGTCTCTTGACTTCATTTATATGGTCACTTAAACATTTAGAGAAATTTTGGATAACCGGCATGGTTGGTTGAAACACTTATTATGGACATTTCATGTCTTCATCTAGTTGATCCACTACATCATGCGGTCGATCCACTTTATCATACGATTTATCTGACACTTAGTGAAATATATTTATGGTTTCTTTAATGGTCATGTGGTTTCTTGTATTAACTTGCATTTAATCAACTTATTATTGATATAACTCTAACAATTAGATGAATTTTACATTTTTTCCAAAAAACACTTTACCATCATAAAACACATAATTCATTAGTAATATAAGAAACATGATTTGAGATCATTAAAATAAGGAATTGTTAGACTAAGAAAATAATTCTAAAGTATATTGAATGTATAAAAATGATAATTATAACATGTTTAGGATTATTTAGTTTATGAATCCATAACCCCTTTGACCACGTTCATCCTATAAAGGTTGTTTTAAAAATTAAATATTGAATGAACTAAAAACATCTGACTTAAAAATTAATTGATTTAGTAACTAAATAAAACATGGTAATAAATAAAATAAAAATAATAATGATAATTGAATGAACCTTAAAAAGTTTATTAATCAAGTAAATAACTAATATAATTTTATTGCTTAGGAGTTAGATAATTTATGAAGCTATATGGGACTTAAGGTAAGGGATTTTCTTTAAAAAATTGTTTTAAAGTTATCATTTCTCTTCCATATCCATTTTCTTTTAAAAATAAATTTTGTTAATTTTTATACTTAAAATATTGTTAAAATTCATTTTATTTAAAAATATTTAAAAGGAATCCTTTTAACTTTTACCATGTAAAACATTTTGAACTTTTTTATAAAAGTGCTAAAAGAAAGTTTTTTAACATATACACCTTGAAAACCTTTTCCCACTGTCATAACCATTATTCAATATCCTACCTTCTCTATACGATTCACTAGTTTTTCAAAAAATACCCTATTCCCACTCTTTTAGGGATTTTTTTTATTTTCAAAAGAAGTGGATATTTCTTTTCAAATTTATGTTCAAATCGAAAGTGATTTTACTTATGGTTTTAAATGAGTTTTAAATGGTTTTGTGATGAAAAAATGAAATAATATAAATGTTTTCTTCATGATATAGTACATGGTAATTATAAATAAAAAATTGAGATCCTGATATAGATCATGATGATGAGTGATCTCAATATAGATTTACAATTCATTGGGTAATGATTTAGTCTTAGAAGGCGAAAAATGAGGGAGATAACGAAGTAGGTCACTCTTATGGAATTAACTGTGCTCAACTCCATTTTGGTTGGACTCGATAAGGGATCCATGTCAACTTGGGATGGAGTTGGAGGGGAGCTTGCAGCATTTTTGGTTTGTGTTCTTCACCGACACTGGATTTTTCTTCTCTTATTATTTTATTCTTTCTCTCTCGGGTTTGGTGCTTCTACCTGGTGTTGTGTTCCTATTTTTGTTTGATGGTTCATTCACCTTTTTGGTCTTGGTTGTTTCTGTGATTTGGTGTTTGGACTGGAAATGTGTTTTGGGTTCCTTCTTATTCTGGGATATGTGGTCTCTGGCATGACGATGGTCCTAATGTCCTATAATATTATGTTTTGATTCTTTTTTGAAGGTAAAAACAATGATTTATAGTGGTGATGATGGGGTTCTTA
This sequence comes from Viscum album, assembly GCA_963277665.1. Taxonomy (NCBI): domain Eukaryota; kingdom Viridiplantae; phylum Streptophyta; class Magnoliopsida; order Santalales; family Viscaceae; genus Viscum; species Viscum album. The sequence continues at coordinate 410,163,039 of OY728125.1, read as the reverse complement.
TCGACGATGAAGGTGGTTTTTGATGAGCATCTCTTGTGGATGTAGGTGCCTTCTGTGATGGTGGTCTGAACCTATAGTGGGTTGATGGCCGACGGTCCTATTCTAGTGATGTGGTGGTGACGTGGTGTACTCAACTGTCAGGGGGCGTGACTTGAGGCAACTCACTGCTCAAGGTTTCGTAACCCAGGATGTTTGAATTTCAAATTCAGAGGTTGTTTCATATTTTGTTTTTGAATTTTGAATTATGGTAGTTTGGTTTGTATTTGATTGTTGTGAGGTTACCACTTTTCCATAAGGTGGATTTTAAAAAATACAAAAAAATGATTTGGAAGAGGATTTATATGGAAATATTATAATTTTATGATGAAATTAAAGTTTTTGAATTTCTAAGGGTGAAAGGTTTGTTTTAAAATGTAATTTTTCACGAGTTATCAAGTTCCTTGATATGAAATTATGAGTTTTCCTATGATTTATAATGGATTTTAAAGGTTTTATTTGATAAAAGTTTAATTTTCACATGTGTAAATTCTTTATTCATGTGCTCAAAGTTGTATCATGAAAAAGGACAACATTTTCATGGGTTTTCATGTTTTCACTAGAATAACAAGTTTACTTTTTTTATCCCTTATTAATATTTTTGTGATCATCTAATGTTTTCAAATGTTTTTTATTGAATCTAAGGATGAGTAGGAAATGTAGTGAGGTCAACATTTCCACTATGGTATCATCTTAAAAGAAGTTAAACTTTCTTGAATGAAATAGGGGTATAACTCAAAGCCCATTTTTTTTGGAAAAAATGTACACTATGTATAAGTATCCACTTTGACATGTAATGTTTTTTTTGAATTATCTAATACTCTAAACCTAAATGATCATGGTAATATAAAAATGAAAAATACTTGATATAAAACTCATAGTTATGTGTTATTAAAGTAACATAGAGTTATAGTTGGTATCAAAGTAAGGTTTAAATATCATTATAGGTTAAGAGGATGCTAAAAGACAGTCTTAAGATAATTAGATTTATGGTTATATTATTATGAGATAGATTTTAAGGATTTCTATGCTTTTTATCTAATCCATGTCTGTTTAAAATGGTTTTCCATAGAGGAAACAAGTTAGATAAAGTAGGAAGGTATCAAGGGGATAATAAACTTATAAATTATCTACCTAGAATGATTATAATAGAGAAATTTGTAGTAGTGTTGAATCAATTGATGTTGCATATTAATGGTGGATCCCATGAATGAGAATGACCAAATTCTCCACAGAGGAACATGTCTATAGTGGAAAATTTAATGAAATAAAACCCTCTATATTTTGATGGATCTTCATACCCAATTGAAGTTGAAGGATGAATAAATGCATTGGAAAATATATTTTAAGTTCTGGGATGTATATAACATCAAAAGGTAATTCTTGATATTTATCATTTTGAAGGTGAATCCAATCGATGCTGGTCTATGGTTAAGAATACTAATGAAAAGGATGATATTGATTCCATGGAGTGGAAAGTCTTTAAAGATATTTTTCTTGAGAAGTATTTTCCTAATGTTCTTCGATATATAATGGAAAATAATTTTTTGGAGTTGGAGAAAAAAATAAGAAGGCACAATGGATGCTCATAAAGACAATTTTACTATATTGGTCAGTTATTAAGCAAATTACATTTTGTGAAATGAAAGTGAAATTTATATATTTTACATGGGTCTAAAACTATGTTTATAGAGAGAGTTTTTCTCTCATTAATTTAATAGTTTTAAGGACATTTTTTGATGTGATAATACAATTGAGATGATGTTTTTTGACACTTACATACCTCATGAAAAAAAGAGGAAGAAGTGATCTAGGTGTCAAATTATAGAGAATTATTTAACTAATAAATATATAGGAAATCCCACAAAATGTTCCAAATTTTGATAAATACATTTTAAGGAATTTTTTATAGGACCAAGAAAGTGTTACCAATGTGGTAAGTATGATCATTTGGATTTTGAATGTAGGGAAAAGAGTTTTAATTATACTAGTAATGGGAAAATAGATAGTTAGTAAGTAGTGAGATGTTTTAATTGAAATGAGTTGGGTTGTTATACTAACACATGTAAAAATTTAGTTACTCAAGGTGGGAATCATCAATATCGAACATAGAAAGGTGTGGAATATTTTTTACTATTACAGCCAATGATGGACCCTCAAATAAAGTGGTTATGGGTATATTACTTTTTTATTCATATTATAAAAATAAATTGTTTGATTTAGGGCATAGACATTATTTTATTTCTAGGAAATTTTTATGTAAAATGGAAATACTATCTCAAAAAATGAATTCAAAACTTTTGAAATTGAAAAATAAGTTATAATATTTTCTTGATAAGGGTTTCATTTATCCTATCACTTCACCTTGGGATTCTCATATTTTTTTAAAAAGAAGGACGGTTCCATGAGACTTTTCATTGATTATAGAGCACTCAATAACATCACTATTAAGAAGAAGTATCCTTATATCCATGTTGATGTCTTGTTTGATCATTTCTAGGGAGATTATCATTTTTTAAGGTTGATCTTAGACTCAAGTACCACTAGTATTATTAGTGGATCATATGAATAGAGTTTTCCATGAGTATTTGGATAAATTTATAGTAGTTTTCATTAATGGAATTCTAGTTTATTCAAAAAGATATTATGATCATAAAATAAATCTAATAATTATTCTATAGAATTTAAAAGAAAATAAGTTGTATGAAAAAATTAGTAAATGTGAATTTTTATTATAAAAAATTTCATTTTTTAGAAATATTGTTTCTAAAGATGGTGTAATTATTTATCCTGTTAAAACTAAAGTGGTGGTATAGTGTCCAAGACCTAAAAATTTCAATAATATTTGAATTTTTATTGTATTAGTAGGTTATTAAAAATGGTTTATTGAAAAATTTTCTTGGTTATCTATCCCACTAACTAAGTGGACTCTAAAGGGAGTTAAATTTATCTTCGTAAAGGAATGCAATGAATGTTTTCATGAACTAAAAATAATATTGGTTAATTCTCAAATTTTATACTTTATATTTAGAAATATTGAGTTTGATATTTTTAGTGATTATTCATTTAAGGTCCTTGGTTGTATCCTGATGAAATATTATTGGTAAATTTCATATACTTCACATCAATTGAAACTCCATGAGAAGAATTACCCTATACATAATATTGAGCTCTCAACGATGGTTTTTACCATAAAAATTTGTAGGTTTATTTTATAAGGGGTAAAATATGAAATATATATTGAAAATTAAAGTTTAAAGAATATATTCACTGAAAAAGAATTGAATATAAGGTAAAGGATATGGTTGTAATTGATAAAGGATTATGATTGCATAATTCACTATTATATAGTTAAATCTAACAAAGCAGTTGATGCCTTGAGTAAAAAATATAATGCATCATTAACTATGCTATGTTTTGAACATGATCCTTTGTCTAATGATTTAATAAATGTTATCCTAGAAATTTTCCATGAAATAACTCCCTCTATCTTGGTTCGAGTGTCAATGTAGTCATCTTTTTCAAAAAGAATTAATCATGCTTAGAAGGAAGTTTTTGGTCTGCAAGAAAGAGCAGAGTTTGTTAATAAGGGTAAGTTTTCTGAATTTAACATTGATAAAGAAGGTGTTATTATATTTGGAAAGAGGTTGTGTGTGCTATGTAATCCCAAATTGAATAAGTAATTGTTGAGTGAAGCTCATAACTCTCTATTTTTTTCATCCCAACAACACTAAGATGTCTAGAGACCATCAAGAATATTATTGGTTAGATGGAATGATGAAAGTTATTTATTATTTTACCATGAAATGTTTTAATTTTAAATAGGTTAAAACTGAGTGATAACTAATGAAGGGGATGATTTATCCTTTTCTAACGATTGAATGAAAATGGGAGAATATATCCATGGATTTCATGATAGGATTACCAAATACATCTCAAGGTAATAATGTGATTTGTGTTATTGTTGACCAATTGACGAAAGGTATGTATTTTATTTCTATTAAAGATAATATGTATTTTGATTATATTTATAGACATTATATTAAAGATATATTCAGATTTCCTAGAGTCCCTCTCTATATTGTATTTGATAATTATCCTAGATTTACCTTTAATTTTTAGAAAGGATTTCAAATATCATTGGGTACTGAATTAAATTTCAGTACAACTTTTCTTCCTCAATATGATGGATAGTTGGAGGGAGTGATTCAGTCTTTGGAAGATATACTTAAAGATTACTTATTTGATTATCAGGGAAGTTGGGATCATCAAATTTCATTAATTGTATTTTTTTTATAATAATTTTTTTATTCCAATATACAAATGATTTATTTTGAGGCATTATATAGAAAGAGGTTTCGAAATTTATCTTGTTAGGACGAAGTTAGTGAGAGGAAGTTATTGGGAAAAAAATGGTAGAAGAAATAGTTGATAAGGTGAATATGATTCAGCATCACATGGGGGAATCTTAGAGTATATAGAATATTTATGCAGATAACAGGAGGGAAAACCTTTCATTTTAGGTTAGAGATCATGTCTTTATAAAAAATACCTCCATGGAAAGGTGTTATATTCTTTGGTAAAAATGGAAAATCCATGATTTATTAGACCATACAAAATTCTAGAAGAATTGGGGTTATTTTATTACAGAGCATCCTTACCTTTGAGTTTATATTAGGTATATGATGTGTTACATGTTTTGTTGTTAAGGAAATATATACTAGATATATATTATGTTTTGATCCCTAAGGTGGTACAATTGGAAGAGAATATTTCCTACGAAGAAAAGAAGATTGAAATTTTGGATAAAAGAGAGCAGGTATTATGGAATAAGGCGATTCACTAGGTTAAGGTTTTATATAAGAATCACAAGATTGATGAAAAAACATGGGAATCAGAGAAAACTATGAGGTAAAAATACCTTCACCTATTTAAGAAATAAATAAAATTGTGAGGACATAATTTCAAAAGGGAGGAAAGAATGTGAAAACCTAGGAAATACTAGTAATGAATCAATCCTATAATTTATAAGGTATCATTTTATAGATTTATATTCATTAATTTTTTCAATAAATTTATGTAGCTTTTCAATTGAAAAAGAATCAATTTTATTCTAACTAAATTATTTTCCATGAATTATATGGTTTTATTTAAAAATTGAATTTCTAAATTTTAGATTTAGGTTTTGATAAAAATTAATTAATTTTTATATTAGTAGTATCAAAATAGGTTTAGGGTTAATTTTTGGGATTATTCTAGAAAAAATGATTTTGGGTAAATAGTGAAATATACCATTTTTTTAAATTGTAATTATTTTCAAGTATTTAAAAATTACCATTGTTTCTTAGATTAGTTTTAAAGTAAAATTAGTCCCATTTTACTAAAAATAATCCAATTAATTCCATAATAATGATCATTATTCTTGATTTTTTGTATAAATTTATTTTCAGGCGTAAAACACATTTTTCAGAAAAAAATACATTTTTCATTGCGTTTTGAATTCTTTTATAAAAACTAATTTATTACACTTATATAGATTATATATTGTAAATTGATTTTTTATTTGTAATTAGGGGATTCAAATTTGGTAATTATTCCCATTTTATTTTTGGTTATAATTAATAGTAACATTGATAAATAGTTATCACCACAGTAAAGGGTAAAACTGGTTCATTAAGGGTAAAACATTAGGGTAAGGTCAAAAAAATATCATATTAATTCTTAGTGGATGGGAGTATTTATAACCAAATTAAATTATATTAAAAATATATTTTATTAAGTTCCACATGACCATGAAAATTTCTTAATGTTATTAAAAAACTTTAAATAATTACAAGAGGGTTACTGCCCTCACTTATGAAAGGACGCCTACTCTCCTCACTATTCACAAACATTAAGAACTCTATCTCGAACAAGACCTACCAAAATACCTTCATAAATTCCTTAAAAACATTATAGAGGCCCTGATATCACCAAAATACCAAACCTAGAAGTCTTAAGGTTTAAGAAAAAGGAGGTTTTCCAAAGAAGAGGTATAACTCTTAACCATGTGTTTTCATGTTTATTTTTTCTTCTACCTCATTCAAACCTATAAAAAACATGATGATATAATAACATAGGTATCTATAATATAATAAAATTTTATTATTTTTATGTTAAAACCCCTTTTAAACTCTTTTTATATCCTATGGGAAATGAAAACATTGTTCGTGTTTGCATGTGGACTACCACCTATATAAAGCAATGTGTTTTGTTTTCCATCACAACATCTCATGGATGGTTATTATGATAGATTTAATATATATATATATAATATTTATTACATAATTATTCTTTTTTAATGATAATATAATATCTAAATACTTAACATTCTATCCATTGGAAAATGATATTGTCGCTCGTGCGTATGTGTGGATTGCCACCTCTACAAAGTGATGTGATTCATTTTTAATTTTTTCCTCAAATGAATGGTCATTTGGATGGATATAATGAATTAATATGATACTCATAACATAAATATAACTCTTTAAAGTTAAATCAATATCTTTTTTATTTTCTTACCATCCATTAGAAAATGAAAAATGTTGTTTATGCGTACGTATGGACCACCGTCTCCATCAAATGATGTGCTTCATTTTTCATGAACTCCTTAAAAAAATTGTTTTAAAGTATGTTCAATGAATAAAAATTATAATTAAAACAAGTTTAATATTTTTAATATTATGTAACCATAACCCCTTTGATCATGGAAAACCTTTAAAGGTTGTTTTAAAAATTTAAGATCGAACGACCTCAAAAACTTATGACATGAACTTAACTGATTTAATAACTAAATAAAACATGGTAATAAATGAAATAAAATGGAAAAAGATTATATAATTAACATGAAAAATGTTCTTAATAATTTAAATGTAACGACCCTACCCAACGGGGCCCAAGCCGTAACTATCCCAAGCTCACCTCCAATAGGCCTGGGGCCGACGACTAGTGCCAAGGAGGCATATCACACACCTGGGAGACATTATCCTCAAGTACCTACACACACACATATCTAAGACCATAAAATTATAAAATATAAATGAATTATAATAATTAATGTATACATTTATAATTCCATAATCAAAGTATAACATAAAGTACTATAAAATATGAAAAGGGGCCAAATACAGGCCCACCCAAAACTGGAAAATAAAGTACGAACAACTATCATAAGGAGAGGACTACTGTCAAATGAAAAAAAATTAAACACCTCTATCAATCTAGACCAAAATAAGCTCTAACTAATTCTAGTCCCCTAGGACTCCGTAATAAGATATGTTGTCTGCATATGACATGATGTGTGCGGTCAGAGCCCATATAGGGGTGAGTATAAAAATACCTTGTAGGAAACCCCGAAATAACCAAACATAAAGCATCAAGTGTAGTTAGATCATCACATGATATGTAAATCATAAAATAAAAAATCCAGATATACTCATAAAGACTATGAGTCTCAAAGTTCTCAACCACTTCCATCCATAGACCCATTATGACGATTCAAGGTAATGCTCGTCTAGGAGAACTCACTCCATGAGCTATACTAACACTAATGAAACTCATCCTAGAGGTAACTCTCATCAAGTATATTCTAGAATAAGAACATAATAAACTGAGAGGTTTTATTTGAGATACACACTCCATTGGACTAATACCCCATTAGAAAGATCATATTTCAATACACAAATAGGGGGTCAACAACAAGGGTTCATTGGGGGGCACCATACCCTATTGGAAACATCCTCCTAGATAGGGGATTGATGCCTGTGAAAATATTGGTCATGATAATTCCAAAAAACCTCATATAAGGAAACAAAAAATAAATTAGGATCACTCTGGGCCTCTTATAGGGATACATGATCTAAGTCACTGAGGTATCTATCAAAGTGAAATGAGGCAACTCACTCCATAATAAGGGAATCACCCACACTACACTAATCATCCAGAATCTACAGAGGGGAAACCCTCTATGATGGGAACATGATGCCACAATAAACCCTCATAGGAATGGACAAATGTAACACACTCAACTGATACTAATCTAGGGAATATCACATAAACTCAGTACAAAGTTGAACTGAGAAGAAAGAGGAATCCAACCTGTCCTCAAAAGAGTACATGGTGTGTCACTAGGGGTACATGACATGTCTCACAATTCCTAGAACTACCCATGTCTTATGTTCAAATGACATGTAATTTCCAAAATACATGGTGTTTCCCTTGAGATACATGATGTGTAGATATCGCCCTGTAAATTGGCACGTTGTTCTGCCCATGACCATGTACACTAGATCATTCCTATGTACTTGGTCGTGTATGAGTACATGGATCTACCCATGTACTGCAGCCAACCCATGTACTTCCTGAGTACATGGTGTGTGGGGTCACATGGCCACCTGGGCATGTACTCCCTTTACATGTTGAGTCATCTTCCATGTGTTACATGGCGTGTGACTAGGCACATACGGTGTGTAACACTACATGAAATCATGGTCATGTACTCTCTGTACACACCTGGTTGGTCAGCTAAGGGTCACACGACATGTTACACATTTCACATGACATGTGATACTTATATCTATGAGAAAAACCTAGCACCACACAAAAAGAACTACACAACATGTGTTCCTAAGACTATATTCCATGTAGTCATGTTTTTCATATAACCCATGGAAAACTTCACACGTCTTCATCCACGACCTCGTAATCACTGATTTATCCCTGAATCACACCATATTTTGTGGATATAAGGTTGACCGAACCTCATAGCCATAAATAACTAGAATTTGGCCGTATCCGGTGCTCGAGAACCACCAATGTTAGGCCTCATCAATTACTCATGACTAAACCATGGTCATAGTATCCCGATCCATTGTTATAACTTGGTATTATCACTAATCTGAACTTGGATTTTTAGTATCAATCTATTGCACCAAGAAATTGGTGCGCAAAGATTGGTTTATGGGAATTCATTGAACCATGGGCCAAAGTAATTTCCCATGATGAATGAAGGAAGAGGTAAGAAATGAACACCACATAAGTGTGAGAAAAAAACCTCATACAATGTTTGTATTGGACTCAATTTATTTATGTTATAACGAGTAATGAAGAGATAATAATATAATAATCAAAGAAACCCCCAATTTTGAATAATATACATCCCATACCCACAATATTCATGATCCGTGAATCAATTGATTAGTTTATTAACTTGTGTTCATCATAGAAGAAATAAAATAGAGATAAATCCAAATAAAACAACAACCTACCTCAATTTTGATCAATCGCTAATGAATAGTGATCGCACGTCGTTGTCATCATCGAGATCCACAAGCTGTGTTAGTTCACGATCCTCGATCTAACCTCGATCCGATGTCACCTTCCAATGATCCTCTCAAATATTATGCATCTAAACCTAGGGATTAGGCATATCAATGTTTAAATAGAGGATTATAGGTTTCAGCGTTTAAATAAAGAAATAAATAAATAAAATTATTTTATTTTATTATTTACGCCCGTGATAGAACTTTTCCAAAGCACTCGACATAGAAAAATATTATTGTCACGTATAGGCTAAGAAAAAAATTCTGAACTCAATGGTGGTATCATATTTCCAATTAGATACTTCATTTAGGAGTTATTCCACTTTTTTAGGAAAACTATATGCATGTGATATTAATATATTTAATATATTTCAAACATCAATTCCAGGTTTACCAGGCCTCAGAATATCATTTTGTCTTAGCACCTGACTCCATAAAGTTTTATAGAAATATTACAAAATCTTACATGATAAAAACTATGATAGTACATTATTCCCTCCTTCAAGGTTTTTCATCTTGAAAAGAACAAACTAAGAAAAAAGGTAGGGATACTGAGATCCCAACTAGGCCCCCCACTCCCATGATATCTCTTGATGTTTTCCTATGCTTTCAATAAACACTTACCCAAGAAAAACACTTTCCTATGAAGGGTATTTATCTACTAGTTCTCAATACCGTTGGATCCTTGAAAAAAGGAAACTTCACTCTCACATCCTAGTTTACCAAGGTCAATATCATGAAACAAGCCGTGAACATACCTCCTCAACTGTGACAAGTGGAGAACACTAAGAAACCAAGACTACTGTGGAAATAGGGTTAAGAGACACACCACCTTGCTAACCCTACATAGTAGTGGGAAAAAGAAAGGGCCTAAGAACCCCGAAGAAATCCTACCACCATGGATAAAACTCCGTAACTCTAAAACTCCAAAGGCCTATATCATCAGTCTATTGAGGAATCCTAATATTTACCAGGCAATCATCATCCTCCCCTAGATGAACTGTACCCTTTACAACTATCATCGACACCAAAAATAGGACCCAAGCACTGTTACCCACTAGCTCTGACAAGAATAACAATGTCTTGAAAGGTCTCTCCTACATGGAATAAAAAAGGCACTACTCTAGTGGTGGATTGATAATCATCATGATATAAAAACTTCACTAATCGTAGATGATCCTCCCAACTATGGATCAAAACCAACATGAAAACTTGAATATGTTGAAATAGTGGGTGCCCTAGACCCAACTATTTAGTACTTTGGATTACCATATCGTGTATACAGTTATCTATACATGATTTCATCTTACCATTATAGTGTAGACTTTTCTGTGTCCACTATTGAAATGATAATGTCCAAAGGTTAATTGTCATATCAAGAGGTTGTAGAAGTTCCCATGCTATAATGAGAACCTCGAGATACTATGACATTAATCTTAAATATATGTTCTTTGGTCTAGATACATCTTACTGACTGGACATAGTAGATGTTTGACTATCAGGTGTTGGGGGATCATAAGCAGTGAGAGTTCTTCTCATGAAGTTCGCACTTGGTGATCTATGGTAGTGAGATCATGAGCACTGACCTGCCAATAGGAACACTACATGTTTCCGGTGTCATTGGATGTTCCTATCTACGATCATGTGCAATGGTCTCCTAACTTGAGATCATTACCAATGTATGTCATTTGATTGCATACTTTTATGCAAGACAAAAACCATGGCAATGAATTCGTGGAAAGGTAGTTTGTGTTGGGTGCATCATTGGTGGCATGTCATTGGTTGAATGGTCAAGAAAGGATTTGTCACTTCCGGGTTATGGAAGTAATATATCTTAGGCCATGTTGATAAGGATGATGGTACCTTTATATGAACATGTCCATGGCAGTTGAAGGTAAATCCATCTAGTTAAATCAACAAACAATAAAGTAAGATAAGGGTGATGACACATGAGTGAGTCCTGCTTTATGAGATATCACTAACAAAGAGATTATATTACATAGTGTATCTTCGTAGGTTGGTTGTCACTGTTGTGACAATCCTTATCTCTTTAGGGGGACATTATGAGTTGCTAGATCCCACTCTTGGTATGTGAATATTATTCACTACTATCGAGATAAGGGCCTAGAGGGTCACACACAATAGCATATTCAAGAATTTGAAATATTCAGTTGAATAGGAGTTTTGGACATGGTGGGCCCCACCAATGGGGTCTGGGAATTGTCCAAAGAAAAATGATCACCAATGCAATAAATAAATTCATATTATTCGAGTTTAGAAAAATGAGTATTAAATTTATTTATGAGTTTTAAGTAAATACATGAAAAATATTAATTGATGAATATTAAATTATTCAAGGATCAATTAATATTTATGGGAATGACGAGTCGAGTTAATAACTCAATTATTATCATGTAATATATTTCAATATATTACAAGTAAATGATAATAAAATTCATGACTCGGTTTAGTAGTCATAAAATGGCGTTGATAGTGCGTTAAGTATTTGAGGCCAGTGAGGCAATACTAGGTATTTTAATTAACCACTATAAATAGAAGAGGAGAAGATTTTCCTAAATACTTTTCATTGGGATTCTCTCTCCTCTACTCTCACTCGTGATCTAGAGAGAGAATATCTAGATCCAAGGAGCATGGATTAAGCACTCTCTCAGGCATCACAAGTTAAGCGATGTAGTGATCGTAGGAGCATCAAAGGCGTCATCGAAATTTCGCGCTAGCACCTGAATTATGATGAATGGTTCTCCCATGGATTTATTGAAGCACGTGTGGATGATCTAGAGGAATTCTACTTTGGATTCTTTTAGCAACGATCGCCAATGACGAGAATACATCGTGCGCGAATTCAGATTAAACCATGTATTTTTATGGTTTATTTTGTGCTTAAAACCCTTCACGTGTGGTCCTTGACTTCTATTGGGATGCTCTTCACCGACGTCGACAAGTTTACGTCGATCATCGGTGGAAATTTTTTAAAATACCACCTGTTTGGGGCTTCCATTGCAGGCCCAATTCCAACAAGTGGTATTAGAGAGACGTGCGACGATTTTAATCCAAATAGATTAAATTTTCATTAATTTTAAAAGAGGGTATCGATACGGTCCCAATGTCGCAGACCATGTTTGAATCCGATATCGAATGACCCATCAACGGTCATCCGAAGTTTAAAATAAGAATTAAACCGGTTGTTTTTTGATCACCGGGTGGACATCCGATTATGGGAATAGTGTTTTCCCAATGGTGTTTAATGATTATTATTATAATAATTTAATTATAATAATAATAGTTTGATTATAATAATAATTTTATTATTATAATATTCTATTATAATAATATTTTATTATTATAAGTTTTTATTCTTTCTAGTCTAAGTATAGACTTAAGGAATTTAAAAAAAAATAAAGGGATGGAAGACCTACTTTGAAGGTCTCCATCTTTACAAAAAAAGGGGTTGAAGAATTTTGAAAAAGGGAGGAAGACCTCCTTTTAGGTCTTAAAATTTTAAAAAAAGGGGGAAGGTGGGGGCGACCTGCATGTGCAGGTCAAGAAAAAAAAAATTGTTTTGGGGGGACGATCGGCCCCCCATCTCTTATGTGTGGTGGCCCTGAGGGTCGCCTCCTCTCCTTCCCCACAGAGGCAAGTAGCCACCAGGTGAAAAACAACACCCCAGACCACCTCCTATATCAGCCAGGCGCTGCAGCAACAACGCACCACCAAGCCGTAGCGCGCGGCACCCCCGAGGCCACCTATTGTCCTCCGCCTCGGTGAAACAAGCCTGCGCGGCTCTCCTCAGCGCCCAGCAGATCCAGTCCCGACACCTCCCAAGGCCGACAAACCAGCAGGCGCATGCCGCCACATTAGGCGCTCTAGCAGCCTCCCACATGAACCCGCACTGCAACTCTCCTCTTCTCCCAACTGGCCACGACGCCCCACCTGGACTCACCCTCTCCTCCCGTGAAGCAGCTGAGCAGCTCTCGCCGGGCCAGGCCTCTCTAGGACGCGCCGCACCAGGGCCGACGGGGTCCCCTTCTTCACCTGCAGGTGTGCTAGACCACCACTATGGTAATGCTCTGCACCAGGCATAGCGCGCGGCTACCCCTCCTCTATCCCGAAAGGCCGCCAGGCCAGAGACGCCACGTAGGCTGGAAGTCACCTCCCTTCTGCAAGCGCAGGTGCTATCGAGCTCCCCGACCGCCACCCAGTCTTTATAGCGGGCAGGTAATCTTACTGCCCCAAAATAGGTCCGGGCGGGTCTGCCCAGCCCCGAACAAGCTTGGGCGGGCCGTCCCAGCCCATAACACCCATGCCCGGGGTCGGTACAGCCTGGACTGGGCCTGCGCAGGTTCGTCCCAACCCACACAGGCCCTGCCCAATGTTTTAAGGGCCCAAGTGTTTTAATTTAATCAAAATTAATTAAAATAATTAATTTAATTTCAGTTGAGAATTAATTTAATTAAACATTAATTTTGGTTATTAAAATTTTAATGCAACATAATTAATTTAATTTCGTGATAATTAAATTAATTAATCAATTTAATTTTTAGTTTTAAAATTAAATTAATTAAATGGGACCGAACGATGTTAAATTGAATTAAAAACAAGAGTGAAGTTTTTAATTCAATTAAATTCCCACAAATTTATTTAATGAAAGTTTAATATTATTCTACATTTAGTTCATATACCCGAGTTAATGCGTATAATGGTCATGAATCATGGACCTACGAATGTATGTCTGGCACACTTTATTTAATTATTTATTTAATTATTGCATGTCGGTTTGTAATAATTATTTTAATTAAATAAAAGACGATTTTCCTGTCATCTCAAGTGTCATTATATGTATAAGGGCCTGCGCGCCCATTCTTAGAGTTGTATTTTATACCCCAAGACCCCCTCACCTGTGTGCGAGTACTATTGTATAATGACGAGATGAGGTATGACACACTTCATGCAAAGTGACAACGACGCACCAGACAATAGTTGCATTGGATAAGTAGACGTTGTTGTTCAAGTTGCAAGCCACACGACTAAAGGTACTTACCCCTAGGGTTTCAGTTGGTCCGTTATTCACTCAAAGGGTCAACCATTATAATCGGATCATGATCAGGTTTTTCATTTTATTTTTCGTGGTTTATTATTTTGTTCATGTGTAGTTTATTATGTGATCACATAGAATAATAAGAAACAAGCATGCAAGATAAAATGAACATGTGATGTAATATATATTTTTTTATTTCATTAATGGTCAGTTGTGAGTGCGATCACATAGTACGTGCTTATAAAAATAGAAAATGATTTCTTTCATCACATTAAAAATAATAAAGCCCTCAAAGGTATATTAAGTCATAACAACCTTCTGTTATTCAAGTTTAAACAAAACCAGCTATTTGAGGTACCAATCATGCCATAGCTGATGGTGCCTCTTACTACTGGGGAGTCCTTAAAAGAATGATGGGTTGACTTAACTAAAATTGCTGCAAAAAAATAGCCATAGCTAGATTGTTGTAATTTTAGAGGCATATGTTGAGTAAATCAAGTTCTGATTTTAGAAGTTGGGACTTCACTCAAGAGATCAAGGAACCACACGTTAAAGTGGTCGACCAACCAAAATCCTACCTCAAACCCTCCAAGTAGTGGTGTAGCCATAACTTGTAGACTATGAGGGGTGGTTCCGAGATCATTGCCACTAGAATACTCAAGCGACAGAGTATTCCTATTCTAGCACAGAGGGTTCCTAGAATCTAATAAAATAGTGGGAGACATTAAATGATTTATATAATTAATCAAAATGTATAAACCAATAATCATGATAAAAGGAAGTCATATACTAAAATTCATTTTTTTAGAAAATGGAAAGATATACCACAAGTTTAAAAACTGTGATAATATATTGGAAAAAGTAAATGTCCTCACTGACATGAGTATCCATGAATAGTACAGGTGTGTGTACATAGTACTATGATATAGGAAACTCATGGTTCTAGTGTCCCCAATACTGTTAACCACCTCAAGAAGTGAGGGTGAAAATTTATTATAGGAGACTAATGTACAAAGCATATGATAGTTATATCATTATGATTCCATCAACATCCGATGTTAGTTGCGGACGCTACACTAGGACACAGATGATATAAACATGAAGTCTCATCTCTGAGATGTTTTCAAGGAGAAAGCAAAGCAATGATATGAATAAGGTGATGTTACACCGGTTTCTATGAATTGAAATATTGATCATGATCTTTAAATGGATACCTTTATCATATCATTTTACCACATTACTCAAGTTTTGTTTTAAGTTACAAAACTAATAGATATTGAGTAAACACTTCATTACCTATCCAGGTAAGGTTCTCCAAGTGAATAAGAATAAAAGACAGTTAAGTTTTAATTCTTATGGCGAATAAATTTAAAGACAACGTGAAAAGGTTAAAGGCATTTAATGCCAATGATACACTCACGACATCCTTCAATTAATGAGGTATTAATAATGGTTATTTTAATAGTATATTATAAAATAATACTATGGAAGTTTAAAAGCAATAAACTGATTAATTAAAGAAGCACGTTGTTACTTCTACATCAGGAATATTCATAAATGTAATGTTTCCTTTTTACTACTTGGGTATTAAATACTATATGCTTTTTTACATATGTGTATTTAAATAAAGTTACCAAGTAAGTATATAAATATTACTAGAAGTCAGGTGTATTCTCCAAGTGGCTGCGAAAGGGTGATACCTAGGCTAGTGATGAGAAGTACATGACTTCTTTCATTACCAAGTGAAAGATTCGTGTTGAACTATTATTGAGTATAACCACAAACATTAATCTCATGTCTCCTTGGACGCAAAGAGACATTCTTCCGGGTTTTGGAATGAATGGTTTTTTGGTAAACTCAATCACTAGTTCAATAATACACGAATCATAGGCAATTAGTGATGAATATAAATGTAATACTTATACCAGTTGAGAGAAGATAATTATTTTTCAAGTTATACTAAAAGTGGACATCATGAATATACCAAGTATGACATTTAGGCTTGGCACAAGTAAATACTTTTGGTATTATCGATGTCTTTAGTTTGGACAAAGGAGCCTTTAGAAATAAAGATATGTCACAAGGATTTTGGAAATAGTTCAACAAGTAAGCATGAACTATTCCAAGTATAAGATAGAGGTATATATACTTCATAAGATTCCTTTAAGTAATTAAGGAATAATAAAGTGAAGTATATACATGGTTTGGAGATATGAGTTGCTTCGAGTTGGGATACTGAAAAATATCTCGACCAAGAATTCATCAATCATGATAATGTAGAATAGAGTAATTCCTAAACACACATTACCTTATCGACATCACTAAATTTATGTTAATGATGAGGATAGATGATCAAGTATTACATATCAATATTGATCAACAAACACGTAGTGTGGAGAAATTCCTAAACGCATATGTTATACATCAAAATTTTGATGTAAGTAGTATCAATGTTGCAACTCATAGAAATTTCCATAATATTTCATGAAATGCTTTGAAAATAATGGCGATATCCCACAACCATATGCCATCTATAATGAAAAATGGATATCATACGAGTCATAGTATAATGTAAATCCATTATGACATAATGACATGTGTTTGGATGCAAATAGTTTGTTCGGATACAAACAAACTTGAATCAAGACAAACACATTGTGCATCTAAGGTACTTATCCTAACGATTGCTTAAGATATTACTTAAATCCCTAAGATAAAAAATTGTAGTCAAGTGATAAACTACACTTCTATATAAGGGTGCACATCTCTATTAGAGATAGTGGGAGATATATTGGCTTGTGTTTATTCAATGATCAAGATGCACAAATAGTTCGCATAGGAACTAGTTCCACAAGTGCATGTGGAACAAAGTATGTTCTAGAGACGCATACTGCGTAGGAAGTATAAAACCATGGTGATGGTTTTTATATTCACCGCGGTCGGTGGTCTATTATTCAATGTGAATAATATTTCCTACAATTAAGTAGTGTATGAAAATTAACTAAAATTTATAAGACCAACTAAAATTCAATTAATGGATTCCATGTATCAAAGTGCAAAGGGGGCTTATTATTTTGAATACTGCGGTGGGTATTCAAGTGAATTGATACATGGGTGTTACAAGCGTAGTACCAACAAGGATCGATTGGTTTCTCCAATTCGTTATGACTAAATCCGTTAGAATTTTTATTATCATATCTAATATCTATGATCAAGTTATTTAGCATTGGATGTCATGAACACCAATCATGGATGGTGTCTATACGACGCAACCAGATTGGGATGGTCACATCACAAAATGATAATAAAGGTTGCAAGTTACTGAAATCCGATTTAGAATTAAAGTAAGCAACGTGATCATAGAATATACATTTGTAACAAATGATTTCCATGCGTCTATAAGAGGTTAGTGGGAGCGCCAATGTTTTCCAAGAAAAAATATGTTCGACAACATATGAAAAATAGACATTGGTCTTACAGTTAGTTAAGACAAAAATGAAATTTATTCTCTATTGATTGAATTAAATTATCAACCTAAGTTCTAGAGAATAAGATATAATAAGGTAGATCTATAGGTTTCTTGGTCCTAGTCAATCGTACATATAATGACATTGTATTAAAAAAATATACAAGTTGGAACAATTCAAGAGACGGATTGTTGCCTATGTCATAGGGAATAATCTTTTAAGGTTGACATGTACGGTACATGGGAAGAGATAAATGTGGTGAGTTAAAATCCATATGTCAGAGCGATGGATCAATCATGCATTCCAAGATATGTAAAACAATTGATATTGACAAGGTATATTTTACAGTAGGAAAATATCAGTTATATCTAGGATCACTACAAGGGATATAGTCAGAACTATCTAATTGTACTTAAACAAGTACAAAAGATATGTACATGGTAAATAAAGAAGAAGAGGACTAGTTTTCAGGGGACATAAACTGGTCTTCCATAGATAAATGTGATCTGATATTGTAGTTAGGCTAAAGGTGATGATTTAGTCAAGCTCACATTAGCCAATGATATCCATACCTACAAAGACCGAGTACGTTGCAGCTTCTAAGATATCGAAGAAGGCAAATATGCAACAATTTTTTCTAGTTCTTGGAATCACACCTGGTAAGAAAAGTATTATCATAATGTAAATTATGATATTATTACTGGCCAAG
Source organism: Viscum album (assembly GCA_963277665.1). Taxonomy (NCBI): domain Eukaryota; kingdom Viridiplantae; phylum Streptophyta; class Magnoliopsida; order Santalales; family Viscaceae; genus Viscum; species Viscum album. The sequence continues at coordinate 410,144,412 of OY728125.1, read as the reverse complement.
ATGTCAAAATATGATAGTGGACAAAAAGGGATATACTCGGGATACCATCTCTTGAGAAGTTAGGTCGCTATAGTAGAATATCCATGCTGAGGAACCATGATAGACCCAATAGCTAAAGTCATTACTCAGCAGAAACATGATCTTTATCATGTGAGTAGCTAACAAGTTTGGTCAGGAAGTTGTCTCTAGTGCAAGTGGGAGTGTTAAAATAGTGGGTGCCCTAGACCCAACTATTCATTACTTTTGATTACCATATTGTGTATATAGTTAGCTATACATGATGTCACCTTAAAATTATAGTGTATACTTTTTTGCATCCACTATTGAAATGGTAATGTCCAAAGGTTAATTGTCATATCAAGAGGTTGTAACAGTTCCTAGGCTATAATGAGAACCTAGAGATACTATGACATTAATCTTAAATATATGTTCTATGGTCTAGATACATCTTACTGACTGGACACAGTAGATGTTTGACTATTAGGTGTTTGTGGCTCATAAGTAGTGAGACTTCTTCTCATGAAGTTCGCAGTTGGTGATATCTGGTAGTGAGATCATGAGGACTGACCCGCCAATAGGAACACCACATGTTTCGGGTGTCATTGGATGTTCCTATCTATGATCATGTGTAATGGTCTCCTGACTTGAGATCATTACCAATGTATGTCATTTTATTGCGTACTTTGATGTAAGATGATAAATATGGAAATGAAGTTGTGGTGAGGTAGTTTGTGTTGGGTGCGTCATTGGTGGCATGTAATTGGTTGAATGGTCAAGAAAGGATTTGTCACTTCTGGGTTATAGAAGTAATATATCTAAAGCCATGTTGATAAGGATGGAAGTACCTTTATAAGACCATGGCCATGACAGTTGAAGGTAAATCCATCCAGTTAAATCAATAAACAATAAAGTAAGATAAGGGCGATGACACATGAGTGCGTCCTGCTTTATGAGATATTACTAACAAAGAGATTATATTACACACTGTGTGTTCATAGGTTAGTTGTTGTTGCTGTGACAATCCTTATCTCTTCAGGGGGCTATGATGGGTTACTAGATCCTGCTCTTGGTCTGTGAATATTATTCACTACTGTCGAGATAAGGTCCTAGAGGGTCACACACAATAGCGTATTCAAGAATTTTCCCTATTCAGTTGAATAAGATTTTTGGACATGGTCGGCCCCCCTAATGGGGTCTGAGAATTGTCTAAAGAAAAAAGACCACCAATTCAATAAATAAATTCATATTATTCAAGTTTAGAATAATGAGTATTGAATTTATTTATTAAATGTATTTATGAGTTTTAAGTAAATACATGAAAAATATTAATTGATGAATATTAAATTATTCAAGGTTCAATTAATATTTATGGGAATGATGAGTTGAGTTAAGGACTCAATTATTATCACGTAATATATTTTAATATATTACAAGTAAATGATAATAATATTTATGACTCTGTTTAGTAGTCATAAAATTCCGTTGATAGTGCGTTAAGTATTCGGGGTCAGCGGGGCGATACCAGGTATTTTATTCAACCACTATAAATATAAGAGGGGGGATTTTCCCAAATACTATTTATGGGGCTTCTCCCTCCTCTCCTATCTCCCATGATGTAGAGAGAGAGGCTTTGGATCCAAGGAGCATGGATCGAGCACTCTCTCAGGCATCGCTAGCGAAGAGATGTGGTGATTGTAGGAGCATCGAAGGCATCATTGCAATTCCACGCTAGCACCCAGATTATGATGAATGGTGCTCCCACATATTTATTGAAGTGCGTGTGTATGATCTAGAGGAATTCGACTTCAAATTATTTGATTAGGGATCTCCAACGACAAGCAGATGTCGTGAACGACTTCAGATTAAACCAGGTATTTTTATGGTTTATTTTGTACTTAAAACCCTTCACGCGTGGTCCTCAGCTTCTACCAGGCTGCTCTTCACCGATGTCGACAAGTTTATGTTGATTGTCTGTGGAATTTTTTTAAAATCCCACTTGTTTGGGGCTTACGCTGCATGCTCAGTTCCAACAGAATCATGTTCACCAGAATCTAAATAGTCCACTTTACCTAGCCAGCTGAATGAGGTAAAAAACTATGCTCAACCACAACCAAGTCCTCAAAGGCATCATGCATCCTTTACCTAATCATGATGTGGAGTAATAATCATATTCTGCAATGATCTTCGAGGGAATACCATGAAGATAAATACCTCCTGCATCTATAGGTATCCCACAATCTCCACAATCTCTATTGGTCATCACCTAAAGACATGTGAAACAACAAGATTTTAACTCAAAAACTTGTTGTGACTCCCTTGGCAGTCCTACCGATGCCAAGAAATCCTGTATATCCTCACCTATATTAGATGTACTGTTAAGGGAAATCAACCTCCTCAACACCTTCTCTTGCGTCATGTTCGGAACCACCATCCATATCTAGAAAAATATGATGTGATTCCCTCCTTCAAGGAATCCATATGGAACATATACAATGGATATCTGGTCATGAAACATCTCACAATTGATATCCCTAAGTTGTAACTCCTTGGATCTCTAAAGGAGAAGAGGGGTAGAAACTATCAACTTGAAGTAAACCACACCATCCTTGGGTGTCTTGCATGATACAACTCAAATACCGAGCACACATGGTTGTTATTGAAGAATACAACCACAAACTAATCCAAGAAGAGTTAAGGATACAATCCATAAGTCTCAAGATTTTTTGTGTTTCATAAAACCCGCCAAGGGTATCACCATTAACTCAAAAAAACCACAGTGTCTTTGGAATGCTACTTCGGGTATATCCTGCTCCAAAACCAAAGTTGGTGATAACCTATCTTGAGGCCAGACTCTAAGAATCACCTCACCACAAACCACTGGTTGAAGAATCCATCAATCCTTAGGAGTTGGTACTTTCTCTAGTTTCATCTAATCTAATTGACACCAATCCACACCCAACCTCAAGCACTCATACACCTCTCAGGAAAACAAAACTCGACTACCCAGGTGAACGCATTGTGTCATAAAAAACCCCTTTCTCTTCAAAATCATGACTGTACCTTCATCCCATGAAGCTCTATGAGTTCTATTTGATGTGCTATCATAAAAATTAGGATAAATTCTCAGTGCTAGTCCTTAAAAAAGACTAATTCTTGATGTGGAGATAAACTTTCCATGTCCCTAAGAAATACGTTCTCATAATCCACCACCACTACAGGAAAATAAATATCTCATAAAATCATATACTCCAAAGGTATCCCTTGCCAACTGATAAGAATTTGGTTATAACCTCCTATGAATGAGCTCATCCTACTCTGCTTGGGATCACTTTTTATCAAAGGAGGGAAAATTTATCCTAATAAGTTGAAAGAACCACCACACTCACTAGTGGAAAAAAAATTAAGCATGGATGGTAGGGAGGCATTCCATACTAAGGAAAACATTGTAGGGCATCACTGCCACTATGAAGATATTGCATCAAAGGCTCTCTCTTTCCTCCCAGATTTAGGTCACACTGTCGATAGAAGTATGTGATCACTAATACTCTCTAAAGGAAACTCAAACACATGTTTCAAGAAAAAAGGATCCACTAGTATAACTAGGTATCGAACATGGGATACATTTAGGGAAAAAGTGGCCCATAACTATGTGAGAAAACTGCAAGGGGGAAATGAAGATATACATCATACCTCAAACCGCACTTGAAGCCTCTGCGATCTCCTACTAATTAGAACTCATTATTTCCCTTTCCCACCTATTGACCACAACCATGAATTTATTTGAAAACTTAACATAATAAAAAACCTCTAACACACAATTTAGAGAGATTCATCCACCACAACTCGACACTATCCTCTTTGGGAATCATTGACTCACCCGTATGATTTTGGATTACATCTCAAGAACAAATCTCGATGGGGGAATTTCCCCTCTTCCTTACATATCCAAAGTCATGAAAAAAATCACCAACAAAGGGATCTACTGGCGCAATATGTCTCTTTACAAAATAAATAAAACAAAGTATGAAAAAGAGTGGATCATACCTTTGTCTATTAGTACTATAACAAGAGTATAGGGAACATAGATCATACCTTGAAACACTCCTGCATCCTTTGGGTAAAGAACCTCTAGTGCCTGTTGCTGTCTAGGATTCCAACCACAAACTTAACAAACTTGGAGTGTTCCACATAGAGGGTGGTGGTGGTAGCATCAAACCAAGGTATCTGTACCCTCCTACTACTCCCCAGATCCTCCAACATGTTCATTGCCTCACAGACCTCCTTGCTCCAGCTGCTACCTCTTCTTAGAAGGTTCATCGATTGTCTCTCTAACTAAATCACAATGGGTAGGAAAATACCACATGATATATCCTCTCCCATCACAACCATAGTAATGTATCATCCTTAGAGAACTGATCCATCCCTAAGATATCTAAAAAAACTACCTATTTTATTACTTCCATTACATACCTTCTATCGGTTGGTCCTACTGACCCTACCTCCTGGGTGATGACTACCTTGGAAGCTCATTATACACTCTAGAACCCTGTACATCATCATCCAACACCAAAATATATATCCATGACTTAGTCTAGCAATCTAAATTCACCTAAACCATAAGAGGTGGGTCTATGAACTGATCAACAGGAGAAAACATCACCTGCTAACCATCTTAAAGAAAGACCACCTCTTGACTAACCCCCTTTTCCTCATCACACATCAGGTTTAACTCTTGACTCTATTATGGAAAACTCATTAGCTTCTATTTTGAATACATCCTGAAAGAAGAAAAGATGTACCATGGTCAATGGTTATATCTGGTGAGATGACTTAAGAAGGACATGGAAACCACAATCAATTCCTATATAATGCATGTACCAATGTTTTACCTGCAACCAGTGACTACATGAACCAAGCAAACAAGTAGGTTATGAGGGTCCTAGTGAATGGATACGTCGGTCGCCACACCAACAATGGATACCCTGGAAAGAGATCCAAACTTGAAACACCTTAACAATATTTCCCTAATTACCTAACCAAACTCCATAGTTAGAAAAAAGAAAATCCAAAATATAATTCTAAACCCATGCGGTGTCATAAAAATTCAGGCTGGGTACTCTCCTTTCATACCATTCTGCCACGACCCAATCCGACGAGGCCTAATCCATGATTACCCAAGCTTGCCTCCAATAGGCCAGGGGTTGGCAACTAGAATCAAGATGGCACATCACACACATGGAAGGAATTAGCTTAAAGTAACTATACACACACACATATCCAATCCCATATAATGCTAAAATGTAAATGAATTATAACAACGCATGCATAAATCTATAATCCCACAATCAGAGTGTGATATAAAGTACTGTAAAGCATGGAAATGGGTCAAATACAAGCCCACTCAAAACTGGAAAATAAATTCAAACTTGCTATCAAAAGGAGGGTACTACTTTCAAATGAAACACTGATAAACCCCTCAGTCTATCTAGCCCGAACTAATATCCACCTGCTCTTAGCCCTCTAATGACTCTGCAATAAGATCCTTTATCTTTATAAGACATTATATGTAAAGACGAGCCCATACAGGGGTGAGTATAACAATACCCTATAGATTACCCTAAAATAACTAAACATAAAGCATCAAGAGTAGTAAGATCATCACAAGATATATCAATAATACAATAAAACATCTAGATATACTCATAAATAATCCGATTCTTAATGGTTTCAACCACTTCTAGCCATAGATCCACTAAAATGATTCAAGGTAATTCTTGTCTAGGAGATCTCACTCGATGAGCTATAATTACACTAATGATATTCATCCCAGAGGTTATGCTCGTTAGGTCTAGCCAATAATAATCACACAAGAATCTGAGAGGGTTCATCTGAGATACATACTCCATCAGACTAATACCCCATTGGAAAGATCAGATCTTGATACAAATATAGGGGGTTAATGCCTAGGGATCACTGGGGGACACCGAACCCTACTGAAAACATCCTCCCAGATAGGGGATTGATTCCCATGTAAATATTATTCATGAAAATTCCAAAAAACTCCATATAAGGAAACATGAAGGAAATGTGGATCGCTCCAGCCCTCTCATAGGGATACATGCTTCAAGGCATTGAGGTATCTGTCGAAGCGAACTGAGGAAACTCACTCTAGAATAAGGAGTCTCACCCACACAACACTGATCATAAAGAATATGTATAGGGGGAACCCTATATGATGGGAATGTGATTCCACACTGAAACCTCATAGGAATGGACCAAGGGAACATACTCAATTGATACTGGTCCAGAGAAGCTCACAAAAAATCACTACAAATCTGAGATGAGAAGAAAGAGGAATCCGGCCTGCCTCAAAAGAACACAAGACGTGTCCCTAGGGGTACAAGGAATGTCTCAAAAATCCTAGAACTACCCATGTATCATTATCATATGTCATGTACTTTCCAAAATACACGACATGTCCCTTGAGGTACATGGAATATGGATGTATCCCTAGAAATCAGCGTGTTGTTCTGACCATACCCATGTACACCAGGTTATTCTCATGTACTTGGACATGTTTGAGTACATAGATCTGCTCTTGTACTCCAGCTAGCTAGTGTACTTCCCAATTACATGAAGTGTGGGGCCACATAGTCACCTAAGAGTGTACTCCCTGTACAAGTCGAGTTGTCTTCCATGTGTTACTTGACATGTTACTAGGCACAAATGACATGTAACACTACATGGCCTCCTGGGCATGTACTCTATATACACGCAGATCTGGTCAGCTAAGGGTCACATAGTGTGTGACATGTTTCACACGGCATGTGATAATTTTATTTATGTGTAAACCCTAGTGCCACACAAAAGTAACTATGTAACATCCCAGGTAAATAAAGAATAAAGAATTTTCATATTTATTAATATTTACGAATTAGATATTAATTTTATTTTAAAGGGGTTTCTATGTTTGATAGCGTACCCGATACGCAACGATGAGTTTCTTTGAAACTTACGTAGCACACTAGTAATAAAATAATATTATTTTAAATGTTAGTTAACAAGTAGCCGTTGTACTGGCGGGAATGGATAAAAATAACTAAAATATGATTAGATATGTTTTTAAATGTTTATACATTTACCCAATAAAAGATAAAAGCTTAAAATACGGAAAGAGTTCAATTTTAGGGCATATATACTCTAATTTTCACTAAAGGTTAACTTATCACCTTTTAATGGTGAACCGTCATTAAATATAGTTTTGATCACTCTTATAATTTATTTTGGACCAAATATAACTCTTCTTTAGAATCGGTACATCAAAATTTACTTTGTGTAAATTTTTGGTACCTTTCTGATAAAGTTCATTTTTTTTATGAATAGTGTAAAATGTTGTATTTTAATTCAAAACCTCTTTTTAATCTAAATTATTTATATGATTAGATTATTATTTTAATTGGTTTTAAAGTGAAATTAGAAAATATTTTTACCAGTTAATCCAATGGTGGTCATTGGAATCAATTTCACTTTGAAATTGGACTTAAACTGGTGTCAATATTTTGATACTTATTGTTTCGCAAAAACACGCTATTTGTCATGACAGCGGGAATTAATTATTAAATTAATTAATTTGACTTATATGTTTTGAATTTTGTAAAATGGACTTCATTTTTGAATTTGGAATATCAAATATAGCTTAGGGTGAATTTTTGGTAATTTTCTGAAAAACTTCAATTTTTGATGAATAGTGAAACCACTAAGTGGTAATCAAGCAAACTGATTTTTCAGTTAAATGAAAGTTTACCACTAATGTGTATTGAATTTTGAAAATCCGACATACATGGTTTTCATTAAGAAGTAAAATTTGGTTCAATGAGATTAAAATAATTTTTTGGTGAATAGTAATTTTTTTTCATTAATCGCGATTAGAGGTAATTAGTGTAGTTTAAGGTAAAAATGATATTATAAGAATGTGAAAACACCATGAAACTTGTCCTACACCTATTGGGTGAGTCATGGCCGACCAAGAAAAGCCATGGGCCAACTTGGGGACCCCATGGAGCCACTTTAGTTGGAAAATTACATTAATATATTTTTATTTAATGTTAAAGTGAAAATGACACTAACATAAATTGTTTTACTAAAATAATTTTTGAGTGGGGTTATACAAGTCAAAATTTTGATTATAAATAGTCATTGGAAAGCTAAAAATATTTCCTACATCATAGTATTTTTTTTATAATTTTTAGACATTAAATAAATTAAATGATATATGACATAATAATGATGCAGCGATGACATCATTATTTGACGATTTAAATAAAATGGAAAGATAATGAAAAATCTAAAACCTACACATGTCCAAAACCAATTGGATGAGTGTATTTAGAACCCTTATCACCTTATCCACGAATTATATCAATGTGGGACCTTTTAAAACCGAAACACATTTTCAAATAAAGTATTATTTCTTTACTTTCCAAAAGTGCCCCTCCTCTCCTCTTATAAAAGGCCCCCACCTCTACCCCATTTCACACACTTCTCAAGCCTTTGGCTCGGCCAACCCCTGCCCAATTACTCTCTCCACATCCCTCTCCTCATCCTAGAGGATTCCCTTTGGGCAGAATCCTTTCAAAGGAAGCCTTTAGGCTCAAATCAAAAGGGAGTTACACTTTTAAAGGTAATTCATTCTCTCTTGTTCATTTTTTCTCCAACCCTCTAAACTCTATTTATTTACTTCTTTTTTAACAACACCAGTATCTTAAATATACTAGGATGTTGTTATAATATTTATTTGAGCTACACTCTCACACAACTACATCAAATGGTTAAAGAACATACGGTTTCCGTGGATGGCGAAATTCTGCCTCCCGAAACAATGATTGTTCAATACTCATTTAACACCTTCAAGGGTGGCCATTATGATGTCACTATTTTTATATATGATATATAATATGTTTATTTTTTCTTTAAGATTCTGTATTTTTCATTTTTGGCATACCTTTATGGTTTCCATTATGGGTAAACGTGATATCTTCATTTAAGGAAGTGCGGACTACCGCCCCCTCAAAGTGATGTGATTCGTTAATACCATATGTGGGACGTGTAAAGGATGGATTTAAAGTTATTATATATGATGTTATACTGTAATTATAATATACATCTATATCATTATTATTTCTTTCCATTAAAGTATGAGATAGAAATGAAAGTAGTGTTCATGCGTACGTACGGCTTACCGTCTCCATGAACGGTGCATTTCATTTCTTATCCCCAAATGTAATGTACTATTAAAATTACATGTATATAATGTATATATATAATTAATGATATATCTAAATGATGAATATAATTCTGGAATTAAAATATACATACCTCTCATTTAGTTTTAATTCCACTAATATGACAAAGAAATGAAAGTAGCGTTCATGCGTACGTACGGATTACCGTCTCCATGAACGGTGCATTTCATTTCTTAACTCTAAATGATTATGTAATATTATAAATACATGTATATGCTGGATATATATGATATATATGATATCAAAATCAGGAATTTCATTCTGGATATAAAGAACTTTTGACCACATGAACAACATGTAATTGTAAGAAGTCAACTTTCGACTTAAGAACCAAATATTGACAAAACAAACATTATTAACTTAAATGGTTACATAATGTTTATAACATGGCAATAAGTGATATAAAAGGAATAATTAACTTTAAAAAGGTTCTTAATCAAGTATAAATTAACTCAAGTTTATTATTCAGGACGTTAAAGAACGATCGAGTCAAGTCGGACCCGAGGTAAGGGACTTCGTCTCAATCTCCTTTCATTGAGGCATATTTCGTTTTATACACAACTTTCTTTTATACGGTGTATAAACCCCTTTGACTTTTACTTTTATACAAAAGGAATCTTTTTCTACGTAGCGTTTTACAAAAACGACAAAAAGGAATGTTTCTTTTAACGTACGTGGCGACAACGACCTTTTCCGCCGCCGCAAGTATTATTTGGTCTTTGGCTTCCTCAACAAGACGTAATGTTTTTAAAATAAAATAAATACCATATACTCTTTTATGTATTTTGGTATTGAAAATGGTTTTGAAAAAGGATTCTATTATGTCAATATATTTATGATATATTGTGATTGAAATGTGGAAATGTTATCATTCCTTTATATTGGTTTTATGTTTTATGATTTTATACTGGTACTTGGACATTTTAACGGGTGGTTACGTTATAAACCATATGACGGGTGGTGCCGTGAATACCAGGACGGGTGGTTACGTTATAACCTCCAATGCATTGGGTATGGAAGTCGGCCGTATGGCTATTCCATTAAGTATGTATGGAAATTGGCCGTATGGCTATTCCATTAAGTGATATGTGTGGAAGTCAACCGTATGGTTATTCCACTTAAGTATGTTTATGTCCCAAGTTACCTTTATATGTTCTATGTGTTATTTATATGGGTTTTATGGTAATCCTTTGGTTACAAAAAGGTAAGTAATGATACTTTATTCAGTGAAGAGTTTTTACAACTTCATGAAGGTGAAGGTATTACTTTGATAGAGTATACATGGTTTACTTGATTTTGAAAAACTAACAGTTTTCATTCTTTGTGTATCCCTTACTGAGCTTTTTATGCTCACCCCAAGTTTTTCGAAATTTTTTTCACAGGACTTAAAGTGGAATAAGGTCAAGGATGGGATCAAGGGAATTTCATGCTATCTAAAATATGGAATCTAGACATCTTTCTTTTTAAGAGTTTTTTTTATGGAGACTTAGTAGAAGTGTCTACTTTGTAATCTTTTAAGATGTAATAGTTATGTTCTAATTCTCTAAAAATCTAAACCTGAAAAGATCCTCAATGTGAATTATTCATTTAATTCAATATTAAGTAAGGTTTAAGGCTGGGGCCTTATAAACTACATGGCATGTGTTCATATAACTAAATTCCATGTAGGTGGGTTTTTTAAAAAACCCATAGAAAACATTGCATGTATTCTTCTATGACCCTTAAATCACTGATTCCACACTGAACTATGCCGTATGTCATGGATCTGAGGTTGACCGAACCTCCTTGCTGTCGATAGCCAAAATCCATCTGTATGTGGTGTTCGAGAACCCCCACCGACGCACCTCGTCGATATTTCATGCCCAAACCATAATTGTAATCTCCCGATCCATTATCGTAACTTGGTATCATCACCAATCCAAACTAAGACTTGGGGTATCAATCCATTGAACCAATAAATGAGCGTTCAATGAATGATTCCTGGGAATTCGTCAAACTGAGGGCTAAAGGAATTACCTGTGATGAATGAAGAATGGGGGAAGAAATGAAAAAAAAATGTGAGGAACATAACTATACCAATGTTCATGTTAGCCTTGATTAATTTCTGTTATAATGATGAGTGAAGAGATAATAATATAATCATCAAAGAAATCCCCAATCCCAGATAATATATATCCCATACCCATAATATGAATGATCCACAAATCAATTCATTTGTTAATTGATTTTGGTTTTTCATAGGAGAAATAAAATAGGGATAAATCCAAATAAAACAATGACCTACCTCAATTAAAATCAATCATTGATGAATACCAACTGCACATTGTTTTTGTTTTCAAGATCCACAAGTTGTGTTAGTGCACGATCCTTGATCTGATCTCAATCTGATGTCAACTACTAACGATCCTCCAATGGATCCTCTCCAATGAATCCATCAATCCCTAGTTTATATAGATAAACTATTTGATTATTCATATACATGTTTAAATATAGGATTCTAGGTTGCTGCATCAAAATAAAGAAATAAAAAAATTAAAATAATTTATTTTATTATTTGCGCCTACAATAGCACTCTTCTAAAATGCCTGACGCCAATAAAGATTATGTAATACCTAGGGTAAAACCTGAATTATAAACTCAATGGTGGTATTAGATTTTCAATCTGAGACTCTATTTGGGAGTTATTACACTTTTCAGGAAAACTCCATGCATGTGATATTAATATATTTAATATATTTCAAACATCAATTTTGGGCTCATCGGGCCTCAGAATCTCACGCTGTCTCGGTGCCCAACTCTAGAAATATTCCTAAGAATATTCCAAAGTATTACAAAGAAACAACTAGGATACTTAAGTAAATAACTAATAAAATCATATTATTTAAAAGGTAGAGATTTTATAGATATGGATGATACTTAAGGTGAGGGATTTGATTTAAAACCTTGTTTTAAAGTTCTCCTTTCTCTTACATATCCATGTTCTTCAAAATGATTCAAGAATATTCATATTTATACTTTAATTATTGTTATAATTTTCAAATAATTTTTAATTTTTTTAAAATTTTTTAAAGGTAATATTTTAACATTTATGATATGGGTCATTTTGAATTTTTTTCAAAAGTGATAAAAGAATGTTTTTAATGTATACAACTTGACTTCATTTTCCCACATTCATTACTATTATTAATTATCAATATTCCAATACACGTTTCTATGGGTTTTTAAAGAATATCATATTTCTTATCTTCTATTTAATTATTCTTTTTTAATAGTTTTCAAAAGAAAGGGATATTTCTCTGTAAATTTATGTGAAAATGGAAAGTGCTTTTGTTTATGGGTTCAGATGAGTTTTTCAAGATTTTTATGATGAAAAAGTGAAATATTTTAATTTTTTTATTCATGATATGGTATTTGGGAATTGTAAATTATGATGAGTGGGCTCGTATATCTCATGATGATAAGTGAGCCTGATATAGCTCTCCAATGCATTGAGTAATTATTTAGTCTTTGAAGGATAAAATCACGGAGATAACCGAGTGGGTTACTCATATGGAATTAACTGGGATATGGTCATTCCAAAATGGGTTAAACACAAGTGAACATGAGTTATGAATATGATTCTCCAAGATACCTAATTTATGATTTCTAATAGTTTATATGGAAATATTTTGATTTCATAAGGAAAGACAAGTTTGTGAAATTTTAAGGATTGAAGGTTGTTTTTTCAAAGTAAGCTTTCATGAGTTCTCAGGCTTCTCAAGATGAATTAATGTGTTTTACTATTATTTCTAATGAGTTAAAAGGTTTTATTTGAGAAAATATTAATTTTCATAGGTGGAAATGTTTTATTTAATTACTCAAAGTTTTATTGTGAAAAAGGAAAGAATTTTCATGGGTTGTCACATTTTTCACTGAATTAACATGTTTCTTTGTTTTTTATATGACTCACTTAGATTTTTTTTGATCACGACACTTTTGAATTTTTTTTCATAGGATATAAGGATGAGTATGAACTATAGGAAGGTCAAGAATTCCCTAATAAACTAGTGTTAAAAGAATATAATGTTTCTTGAATGAAACATGATTATAAACTTACAAGCCCTATTTTTATTAAAAAATGTACATTGTGTGCAATAAACCTGACTCCAGTAACCTAGATCTAGTGTTTAATTTATTATATTGATACAAGATACAAGGAATCATACAACTAAGGATAAATCAATTTATCAGTCTTGGGAGACTAGATACATACATGATATCCATATTACATTGGAAAAATAAAATATAGCATGAAGAACTTTCTTGCATCTTTGAAAATCATTCAAAGATTCCTTCTTCATATCCCATGGAAAGGAAAGGAAAATAAAGGGTGATCTCAGACTCTTAGTATGATTTATGTACAATGAATGTTATCACGAGTAGATAAGGAATAAAAAATATGGTAGAGTGGATTATTAATAGATTTTTCATTTAATAAATAGATTGATCTACAAAATATATCCATGGAAAATATCAACATAATAATCACATGGATAATAATAAATAAAATCTTAATAAAGGGAATGCATAATGGAAGATTATATGATCTTACTATTAAGTCCCCATGCCACAACATCATTAACCTCACCATCAGGGCCTTATGAAAAGAAATTTCAATGGATGAGTAGGTATACCCCAAATACCCAACTAATTTATCCAATTGTTTATCTGTTGGACCTGTTAATGCATTGAGGGGATATTTATAAACCTACCCCACCCATCACTTACATATTTACAATACATTATTCATATATTGAATCAATAATATAATACATAATTAATATGCCTTATTAATAAATAAATATGTACATTGAATTCAGAATACGAAACATTAATATTTCCCCAGTAAATGAAATAACTTTCTTAATAAATTTACTTTAACTAAAATCGTATATTGAAATAGTATATGGTTAATACAATATCTAATTAATAGAAATGATACTGAATATATTCATGATACTACAAATAAATACATGAAGAAAAAAGATAATGTCCAATGAATAATAGCGAGTGATAGAGAACATGATCATAAGAAAGTGAATGATCTCAAAATAAGGTGTGATCTGTAAATAAGTAAAGGATAATAAAAGACCATAAATTCATAAAAAATAAGTTTTGAAATAAAGGTAAGTATTTTGAGACTTAGATATAAAAATGAAAGTGAAACTTTAAAAAATAACTTTCTATAAATCTTCGGTAACTTTTTTGTAAAAACAAATTTATATGTCATTTACAAAATTCTTTTCAACCATTTAGAAAATAATTATTTTTTAAAAAACTAAGAATTAATAGAAAAATAAAAAATATTTTATTTGGAAAACCATATAAATTTTTATAGGAAACTAAATAGAAAATAATGGTCATGGAGGTGTGAAAATATGTTTACATCATATACATTTAAAAGAACATTCCTTTCACACTTTTATAAAAAGTCAAAATTGAATTGTTTGGAAAAATTTAAAAATATTCCTTTTAAAACTTTATAATGAAAGTAGAAGGTCATAGATGAATACTTTTACCAATAATTTAAAAGTATATAAAAAATTATATAAAACAATTTTTAGAGTATGGATATGGAAGAAAATGATTTTGGGCCAAAAAATAAAAATATCTTCTATTTTGTTTAACAACATTCTTTCAGTATATGAGTACCAAAGAGAGGAAAAGTGGGAATAAAGACATAGAAAACCTAAAAATAACCATACTAGAAGAAAATATATGGGGTTTAAAAATAGAAATAGCATATAATTATTTTAATCTAATTTAATCATGAACAAACCCAAATAAGAGTGAGATTGTAAAATAAACCTTTACGACTTTAGTAAATTTTGAATCAAAACCTATCAAAATAAAAAAACTAAATTTAAAATTTTAATGAAATAAATTAATATTAATTAATGATATAATATTTAAAAGTATTAGTAAATATACCATATAAAATAAATTAGGTACATAATATAAAATATGTCTCATTGGAGTGTAATTGAGATGAAAAACCCTGACCTTAGATTCCTGCCTGGATGGATGCGCTATATCCTCTTGAATAATAAATTTAAATTTATTAAATACTTTATTAATAACATTTTTCATCTAAATTCCATTTTAAGGCCCTTTTATAATCATTTTATATCTATTCACTAAATAGTTCTTGCTTATATCGACCAGTTAAGGTTGTTCACTCAAATTCTCCAAAATTACTTTGGTATATTGACCATAATTAATGGTTTTATTAAATGGTTCCATAATAATAATAATTTTAATAATATAATGAATATAATTTTAATTATATACAATTTTATATTCTTCCATGTAATTTGGTAATAGAAAAACGAATCACATCGTTTCATGAAGGTGATAGTCCACACGTACGCATAAGCGATGTTATCATTTTCCAAAAGATTAGAGGGAAAAAGGTAGATACTTTTTTATATTTAAAGAATCATAATGATTACATAAAAATAATATATATATATATATATATATATATATATCCATTAAATACATATTTATAACTATCCATGTGATTTGGTGATAAAAATTGATACACATCGCTTCGTGAAGGTGGTAATCCACATGACGCACGAACAAAGTTTTCATTTTCTATCAAAGAGAGAAAAGGAATATAATCAATTTTACATCAACATAATAAAATTTAAATATATTTATGATTCTAATATAATTATATTAGGATGGATACAACAAATTTTAGTGAGTTAGAAGAATAAATAAATTGAAAGAAGTTAGTCAAGATGATTACCTCTTCTTTGGGAAACCTTCTTTGCCTTACACCTCAAGCCTTATTGATATGGTCTTTTGGGAATACTAGAACCTCTAGGATGTGTATAATTATTTTTAAAGATATTATTGGTAGGTATTTTTCTATATAATTTTCTCAATAAGTGTGGTGAAATTAGGGGAGGAGGTACCCTTTTATAAGTAAAATGGATGGTAAACTTGTAAATACTTGAAACTTTATTATATAATATATGTAAAAATCAAATAAAGTGGATCCAAATTGTCATAATTTCAAATATTATAAGGTTAAGGTTTAAATATAACCAAAAAATTATATTTAATCAAGTGTTTTTTTAACTTGAGTCATTATACCTTTATTTTAACACTTTTAACTCATTTTACCCTTAACTGCGGTGATAAATATTTACCATAATTACTATTCATTATGCCAAAAAATTAAGTTAAAATTATTAAAAATTATTAATTATTTTTATTCCAAACATTTAATCCATTTTATAATATCAAAGATTAATTTTAATATAATCTTGCAAAACACAATGAAACTGTTTTTAGAAAAAAAATCTGTTTTAAGCATACATATGATTTTAATGAAAAATAATGTATAATATTTATTTCTATGGAATTAATTGGATTATGTTAAATAAAAGGATGATTATTTATCTTTAAAACTAAACCAAAATCTAAAGGAACATTTTGAATACTTTATTAAAATAGAAGAACCAAAAATAGTTTTTATTTGAATTGAAACATTACTTAGATTTCCAAAATGTTAAACATAGATCGCTAAGTTCAAAATTATATTTTTAAATGAATTTAATTAATTATTAAATATATATTTAGTATATAAAAATATTTCATAAACTTTCAAGTCATTCATATGTCCTGATAATATCATAAAAATGATCGTATTTGTATAATCGGTATTTTTCACTATTCACCTAAAAATCAACTATTTCTGAAAAATTTCAAAAATTCATAAAAAGATAATTTTGAAATAATGAATTTAAAAATTAAAATCATTTCATAAAATTAAAATTCTAAAATTTTGTAATTTAAGTTTTAATTACATTCTTTAATAAATCTATGTGCATTATGTTATAGTTTCTCTAGAATGAAAAACTTACTATAATTGATTCTTAGGTGTTACATTATTCCCCCTTTCAAAAATTTAACCCATAAAATTTCTAGAATATACCTTGATAAAAAAATATAGGTATTTCTTCCTCATAAATTCCTTAGGTTCCCATATTACCTATTCTATCTTATGGTTTCTTTAAAGCACCTTTACCAGCCGAGTTGTTTGATTTTGCAACACTAATTTTCTAGTGTCAAGAATTTGGATAGGCTCTTAATAATAATATAAACCAGGATCCAATTCTATTTCCTTATAGGTGACTATATGAATTGGTTCTAGTATATAATTCCCCAGTAATGAGATATGGAACACGTTGTGCATTTTAGAGGGGCTGGGTGGCATTGCTAGATGGTAAGCCACCACTCCAATTATTTCTAAAATTTCAAAAGGCCTCATGTACCTAGGACTTAGTTTCCCTTTATTTACAAACCATATAACTCACTTCCATGTATATACCTTTAGGAAAACATGACCCCCTACTTTAAATTCAAGATCATTCCTTCAGCTATCGACATGCATCTTTTTCCTACTTTGAGAAACCATGATATGAGTCTGAATAGTTCTTACTTTTTTCAATGTATCCTTAACAAGTTCTGAGCCTAAAATATTCCTTTGAACAACTTCATCCCAAAAACTTGGTGTGAAAAATATTTTCCCATTAAACACTTAATATGATTCCTTTTTAATTCTTGAATAAAAGATATTATTATATGAAATTTCCACCAAATGTAATTACTGATCCCAAGTTCCTTGAAAGTCAAGTGAGTATGAACTTATCATGTCTTCTAATGTTTGAATATCACTTTTGGACTATATATATGTCTAAAGATGATATGTAGTTCTCAAATATATCGTAGTGTCAAGAGACTTTTGAATACTTTTCCATAATTTTTATATAAATTGTTGGTCATGATACGATATAATAGAAATAGGTTCACCATTAAGTCTCACAACTTCATTGATATAAAGTTGATCAAGGTGCTCAAGAGGTAAATCCTCCTTTATAGAAAGGAAATGTGTAGACTTGGTAAGGTGATAAAAAATAACCTATATGGAATACATAACCTATTTATGAATTTCAGTACACCAACTTCATAAACAAATTGTACCAAATTTCCATCATTTATAACATTAATTTTATTTTTTAAACTCTTATAATAAATCTTAAACCTTTTATATACTCTAGTAAATATAGTTTCACGATCATTTGAAATAAGGGGTGATGTTTCTCCTTCCTTAATGATTCCCATATCCAACTTTACTAAATCCATGAATACAAGATCTTTGCAATCCTCATTTTAGTCATACCTCTATTATATTTACTACTCAGCACATCAAACACCTTATTTTTCTTCCCAAGATGGTAGTGTATTGAGAAATATTAATCCTTGAGTAGACCTAGACATCTCATTTGTTGCAATTTGATATCTTTTTGTGAAAATATGTATTTCAAACTTTTGTGTTATGTATATATCTCACATATTTCACCCTAGAGATAATGCCTCCATATCTTCAAATAAAATATTATGGATTCCAACTCAAGATCATGGCTTGGATAATTCTATTCACAGATAATTAACTATCATGATGCATAAACAACAAATCTATCATTCTGTATAAATACACATCTGAGTCCATTCTTTGACGCATCACTATATATCACAAAACTATCCCTTCTTGATGGTAATGTAAATACCAGTGCATTGAATAATATCCTCTTTAATTATTCAAAACAATATTTATATTATTTTGACCATAATAAATTAACCCCTCTACATGTCAACTTGGTTGATGGGTGAGCTAATTGGGTAAAATTTTGAAAAAATTGTGGATAATAACCTACAAATAAAAGAAAAATATGTATCTTGGTTATGTTTTTTGGTTTAGGTCATTCCTTAAATATATTTTTCTTTGAAGGATCAACTGATATTTCCTCCTTGGAGACAATATTTCCTAGAAAAGAAACTTCTTAGAGCCAGAATTCACACTTACTAAATTTCCAATATAACTCCTTCCCTATGAGAGTTTCTATAATGATTCTAATGACTTTTATACTCTTCATAAATCTTAGATTGTATAAATATATCATAAATAAACACCACAAAGAAATTATCACGATAATATTTGAATAATTTATTCATCAGATCCATAAAAATAGAGGGTACATTGATCAATCCAAAGGGAATTACTATAAACTCATAATGTCCATACCTTATGTGAAATGTAATATATGGAATATATTCCTTCCTTAATTGAAATTTACGATACCTAGAACTAAGATTAATCTCTGAAAAATATTAATATCCACAAATTTGATCAAACAATTCATTAATGTGAGGAAAATGATACTTGTTCTTTATAGTAATGGCATTGATTTCCTTATAATCAATGAAAAACCTCATAGACCGATCCTTCTTATTAACAAAAAGAATAGGGTCTCCCTAAGGTGAAAAACTAGGGAAAATAAATCCCTTATTACACAACTCTTGTGGTTATTTTTTTAGTTCAACTAATTCAACTATGGTTATTTAGTAGGTATTATTAGATATAGGGTTTTCATTAGGGTGAGTTCAATTGAAACCTCAACTTCATGCTTGGGTAGATTTCCAAGAAACTCTTTAGGAAACAAATTAATTTATTCCTATACAATAGGAATGTATTATTTAATAAGGTTACCTTTACCACCCATAGGCTATGTCTACTATTATTCCCCTAGAATTTAATTAAGATGGGATTCTAAAGGTTGATCTAGACATGATTCAGACGATGAAGTCGCCCCTATGATAATAGGTGATTCCAAATCTCTTTTATGAATTCTAATATCATTATCTTGGTAATAAATCTTGACATTATACTTTGAAATCCAATCTATACCAAGGATTGTATCAAATTCAACCATAAATATAATAACCAAGTTATCAAATTGTGTATGTCTATACATCATAATGGGGAATGAATGAAATTTACTTATTATAATAAGATTTCCACCAGGCGTATTGATTGATAACTCCCTTATTGAGGTGTTAGTGGATTATTTAACGTTCTTAGAAAAAATAGAATATATAAAGAGTGTGAATATCAATAATCAAATAAATCATTATCTAAATTTGAGTTCATGAACAAAGTACCTACCGTAATATCTTTAGGGTCTTTAACTTAAGCTACAGTAATGACATAAGCTTTTCTTTTTCCCATTGTCCTCTTCTACGGTAGGTTCCTTTAATTCTTGGGGAATTGGTATGAATAATACCCCATCTCCCTATAGTGGAATCACTAGATAATAATGGTTTCTTTATTTCCCTTGCATTTATGAGATAAATGGATCTTATATCTACACTTGTAATAAAATCATATATCCTTTAAGTATTTAATAATATTTTTCTTTCCACAAATATCATATTATGGAAATACCATATTTCCATTCTTCTTAATTGATGCATTTCTTTTTCCCCTTATTTCTCATTCGACCTATTTTTTTCTTGATTTCCCTAGAAAATATAAGACCTATAAAATTATTTCTTTATATTGATGGAACATGATACTATATCATCCTATAATGAAAAAAATTGGGAGACCATTTACCTTAAGAGGTTCTACTTAAGCTTATAAAAAAAATTCAATATTGATTTCTGAATTACTTTTGTATTATATTATATGCCTTGTTAATCCTATGAATCTAGCCTTATATTCACTAATACTTTCCTATTATTTTTTTTCTTTAGGTTGAGGAAATTTCTCTCCATTTCATCTCATTTATTGATGAATATATTTCTTAAAGAATATCACTTTAAAAGTAATATATTCTAGACTTTCTATTCCATCATCTTCTTTAGTATTCTGGATCAATGACCACCATTGATCAACATAACCCTTTAAATAATATACTACCAAAATAAAATTTTCCCTTTAATTATTTCCCTAAGCCAAGAATTTCTTTTCAATGGGTTTGATCCATTTCTCAACCACCAATAGATTTTTAGTTCCATTAAAGGATGGAGTATTCCATCATATAAAGTGATCCCATATAGGTGCATCACACTATGGAACAATAAGTTTCTCCATATAGGAAAAGTTATTTTTCATAACTTGGGTTAATTTCCCCAATATAGCCATGATTTTCTTAACTCCAACACCTACTATATTGATTTTATCATAAGGGTAATCTCTATATTTACTATATGTGTTGATATGATTTCCATTTCTTCTACTAGACAACATCTCTAAATAATGAAACACACATAATTAGATCATAATATCAGGAATATTAATCAATAACATAAAAAACCATAAAAGTTACTAAACATTCTAGATGTTTATCTCATGCTAGCTATAATATTATAAAACTTAGTTCCCAAGGGCTATACTAAACTTTCTTTGATACCAAATATTAAAACCCCAAGTCTAGTAACTATAAGATGATGTTTACTTTATTATATTGATACAAGATACAAAGGATCATATAACCAAGGATCAATTAGTTTAGAAGTATTGGGAGATTAAATACATACATTATTTTCATATTACTTGGAAAAATTAAACATAGCATGAAAGATTTTCTTACATCCTTAAAAATTATTCAAATATTATTTCTTCATATCCTAGGGTAAGGGAACCAAAATAAAGGGTGAGATTAGATGATCGGTAAAAGTTACATACAATGGAGCTATCATAACTAGATAAGGCCTAAATAATACGGCAGAGTGGATAATTCATACATATACCATTTAATCAATAACATGAGATTCAAAATATATCTATATAAAATATCAACATAACAATCACTTGAATAGTAATAATTGAAATCTTAATGATAGAAATGAATAATGTCAATCTTATCATCAAGGCCTCATGCTATGATATCATAAAACTTACCATTATGGCCTTTTGCTAAGACATTTCAATAAATGGGTAGGTATACACCAAATGCCCAACTAATTTGGATAACTTGTTATCTCATGAGATTGGTTGATACACCATAGAGCTATCTATAACTTGACCTTATCCATCACTTACATATGTTTAATTTATTCTTTATATATTGAATCAATAATATAATACATAATCAACATATCTTATCAATCAATAAATATTTTTATTAAATCAAGAATACAGATCATCAATATTCCCCCTGTAAATGAAATAACTTTCTTAATAAGCTTCCATTAACTAACATAGTACATTAAAAATGATTATAGTTAAGACAATATAAAATTTGTAGAAATGATACTGAATATATCCATGATACTAAAAATACGGATATAATGGAAAAAATATAATATCCAATGAATAATGTAGAGTGATAGAGAACATGATCACAAGAAAGTGAATGATCTAAAAATAAGGTATAATCCATAAATCAATAAAGGATGATAGAAGAACATAAATTCATTTGAAATTAAGGTTTAAATAAAGTAAATCATTTTGGGATTTATAGAGGAAAATGAAAGTGAAACATTAAAAAATACCTTTCCTTAAATCTTTTGTAGCTTTGTTGGAAGAACAAAGTTATAGGTCATTTAAAAAATTCTTTTCAACCTTTTATAAAATAATTCCTTTTTATAAAAATAAAAAATTCATAGAATAATTGAAAAATATTTTATTTTAAAAACCATAGTAACTTATATAGTAAGCTAAATAGTGACTAATGATCACGGAGTCAAGAAAATCTATCCACACCATATATGTTAAATGATCATTCATTACACACTTTTGTAAAAATTCAAAATCAAATTGTTCTGAAAACATTAAAAAGATTTATTTTATTTTTTTAAAGAAATTCAAAGGTATTATAAAAATACCTTTAGAAATAATTTAAAAGTAGATAAAAACTTATGTAAATAAATTATAAGAATATTGATATGGAAGAGAAATATTCTCAATCGAAAAAGAGAAATAAGGTTGGTTTTGTTTGATTTTCTTAGGTCTTTGAGTACTAAAGAGAGAAAAAGTTTGAAGGAAAACATGGAAAACATAAAAATAGAAATGGATGAAGAAAATATATGTGGTTTTAAAATATAAATATTACATAATTCTTCTGACGTAATTTAAACATAAACAAACCTGAAGAAGAGTGAGATTGTAAAATAAATCTTTATGACTTTAATAACTATTGAATCAAAACCCATTAAAAGGTAAAACCTGAATTGAAACTTTGAATACCATTAATAAATATTAATTCAAAATATAATATGTCTAAGGGAAAATATATACACCATATAAAATAAATTTGGTGTACGATATTAAATATGTATCATTAGAGTGGAATTGAGATGAAAAACCCTTTGGATTTATAATTGGTCATACATGTTATATCTAATTGAATTTATCAATTTAAATTTATTAAATAATTTATTAAGAAACTTTTTAATATATATTCCATTTTTAGGGTTCTTTTATAATCATTTGACATCCATTCATTGAATAGTTATTTCTTACGTCGACCACTTAATGTTGTTTGGTTAATTTCTCCAAAATTACTTCGGTATATTGACCATGGTTAAAGGTGTTTTGAAATGGTTCCATATTCTATAAAATTTTAATAATGTCATGAATTTTATTTTTATTAATTATATAAAATTTAATAATCATCCATTCAAGTTGGTAATATAAAAATTAATCACATCACTTCATGGAGGTGGTAGTCCACACGTATGCACGAGCGATGTTATCATTTTCAAAAAGATAAGAGGGTAATAAGGTAGGTAATATTTTATATTTATAAAATAATAATTATTTAATAACCATCATATATATCCATTAAATAATTTTTTATAACCATACATATGATTCAGTGGTAGAAAATGATACACATCACTTCGTGGAGGTGGTAGTACACACGTACGCATGAGTGAAGTTTTTATTTTCCATCGAATGGATAAGAGGTAGATAATAATTATTCCATAAACATAATAAAATTTTAGTATATTTATAATAATAATTTAATTATATTAGGATGTATTCAATATATTTTATGGAGGTAGAAAAAGAAATAAATTTAAAGGAGTCAGTTAAGCCAATTACTTCTTCTTTAGGAAACCTCCTTTGGCTTACACCTTAATCCTTATTGAAGTTGTATTTTAGGAAGAAAGGGACCTATAGGATGTCGATAATGACTTTTTAAATATATTTATTTTATTATTGGTCGATTTAAGTGGATCAATAATTGTGGATAGGTGAGGGGAGGAGGTTCCCTTTTATAAGTGGGGTGGGTGTAAAAGTTGTAAATACATGAAACTTTATTATATAATATATGTATTACTCAAGTCAAGTGGCTCAAAATTGTCATAGTTTCAAATATGAGAAGGTTTAGTTAGAAATAAAACTGTTAAGTGATATTTATATAATTTTTTGGTTTTATATTGAAGCCTTATCCCTTTATTTTATCCCTTTTAACTCATTTTAACCTTAACCATGGTGATAAATATTTACCGTGGTTACTATTCATTATGAACAAAAATTAAGTTGAAATTATTAGCTAATATTAATTATTATGATTCAAAATATTTGACCCATTTTACATGATTCAATTTATATAAGTGTTAAAAATTTCTTTTAATATATGCTCACAAAATGGAATGAAAACTGTATTTAGAAAAATTCATGTTTTAAGCATAAAGAGATTTTATAGAAAATCAAGTATAATATTTATTTAAAAGGAATTAATTGTATTGTATTAAATCATCAATGAATTATTTTTATTTTGAACCATACTAAAAATGAATGTAATCTTCTGAATACTCGATTAAAAGAGAAGAACCAAAAATAGTTTTTATTTGAATAAAAACATTATTTAGATTTCCAAAATGTTAAACATAGATTTATAAGTTCAAAATTATATTTTAAATGAATTATTTTTCTTAATAAATATATATTTTTTCTATAAAAAATATTCTATAAACTTTCAAGTCATTATTATATCTTGATAATGTCATAAAAATGATGGTTTTTTTATAAAATCGTTATTTTTCACTATTCACTCAAAAATCAACTATTTTTAAAAAATATCAAAAATTAACCCTAAGATAATTTTGACTTAATAAATTGAAAAATGAAAACAATTTTATAAAATTAAAATTATAAATTTTTTAATTTATGTTTTAATAAAATTCTTTAATAAAGTTATGTGTATTATGCTATATTTTCTTTAGAATGAAAAGCGTACTTACTATAATTGAAGCATGGGTGTTACACTATATGGAAGTGTCCACTTTTTCTTGTAATGTATTTCCCAATTATCTAAAACTATGAACCTAAATGATTGTGTGAATGTAAGAATGAGTAATCCTTATTATTAAACTCATATTTATGGGTTTCTAAAGTAGTGAGGCGTTATATATGCTTTGATTTTTGGATACTATAAAATTCATTAAAAACCATTTTTTGATTCCTTGAATATATTAACTTTTTTTTCATATATTAAAGTGGAATTTAAAGTTTTTTTTAGGATTATTTTTTATGTATTTATATGATAAGTTGTTAAATTATACACATAATGGATTTTAAAATACACAAACACACACTGTTTAGAAAATTATAACATTTAAAGAGAGGAGAAAAGGCTGAAATTAAGGGGGATAATTTCTTATCTATCTCTTTACCTTACTATCTAATTTGTATATATTTTTAAAATTCATAAATTTATGGTTGAAATCAACTTTGAATCTATTTTTTATTAAAACTTTCTAAAATATGCTATTATAGTTTTAAGAATATACTTGGAATATGTTATATCAGTTTTTAAAATTTAATTTTAATATTACATAAATTATAGGAGTTAAATTTCTTAATTTATATTAGGGGGAGAATTTTTTGTTTATTTTTTATTAAAACAAACAGTATTTTATTTCAAAAATGGGGATATATGTTTTCATAATTTATTATTTAATCATTCTAATACTTTTAAATGGGGGTGAAGTTTTTAAAATTTTATTTGGTTATGTAATTTTAAAAAATGGGGACATTTTTGAGTTGATCCCTTCCAATTAAAATAAATATGTTTTTTTAATTGAAAAATCCTTATTTTATTCCCTTTAACACAAGTAATGAAATATTCTCACTACTTTATAAGAAAATAATGATGTTGAATTTTTGATTGATTTTTATATTTTTCTTCATGATTGTTATGTTTATTTTGAACTTTTTCCAGAGAAAAATTAAACTGTGTATGGGTTAAGAAATGAATTATACATGGAAGGGATTTCCTATCATATGGGATAATTATCATATGATTATTTTTGTATGTTACAAACTCTATTTGTTATCATATAGGATTTCATATCGTACTAGACTCTCAATATTATGAGATTCTCTATCCTATGAAAATTCTATCATAAGAAATCTAATTAATATACCCTCACTAATCCATATGATATTTTCTACCATATGATATTTTTTATCTTATAAAAATCTATTTTATATATGAAATCTTATCATATGTATGTTTTTATCTTATAATTTTTATATCCTATGTGTTAACTATATCTTACAAGATCTTGTATCTTACGAGAAATCCTATCATACTCAAATTTTTATATTATAGATTTTATATCATATGCATCAAACTATATCTTATGGGATCTTATATTATATGATAATTCTTATCATATGAAGTATGTTCCTTACAAATTCATTGTATCACATGAATTATGATTTTTATCTTATGAAACTTCTATGTTACAAAAATTTATATCACATAAGATTATTATATCTTATGATAATTCCTATCATATGAAATTTTTTTTCTTATGAAGAATTATATCTTATAAAAAAACCATATCATACGTGATTTCTCATTTTTCATATGATTCACCAAATTTTTTATAAAATTCAAAATATGCTCTAATTTTCCATCATTTGTGTATTTCAATTTATTTCATTTTCTCATTACTTGTTTTCCTTGATTTATTTACTCTATAATTATTTATTAATTATATCTATCCAATAAAAACTAATTTGAAATTTGTTTAGGGAATATTAAATGAAAATCACTTGGGTACAAGCGTGTTTTTTGTTTTTGTTGTATGTTTTTAAAGTTTTTATTTATTTATAATGATGTAGGATATATTTTCAAGAAATATTAAATGAAATTTGAATGTGTATTAAATATATAAATACATGTGAAGTGTTATCTAGGAAATCTATGTCAAACAAATATGAAATAGTTTATTTGTTTCACATGTGTGACAACCGCTTCAGAAATGAGGAACTGTTATGACTAGAACATTTAAAGTTGTTGTAAATGCATGAAAACACTATTTTATGAAGATTTAATGTGTAAACAATCTCAATAAAAAGAGTTTCAAATAACAAGTTCTTAATATTGACACCTTTGAGAACACGTGATCTAGGAAAGATCCCATAAATAGTGCGACATGAAAAATTCGAAGGACTCACTGTACAAGATCATTACTGCTTTGATCATTATTATTGGACTCCAATGTGCGATATTGTATTTATCTAAAAGAATGATCCAAGATACCTTGAAATTCAGTTATTCATTGTTTAAGTTTTGGTTTTGTGGAACAATATCTTTCTATCTTTTCTATGTGTGGTATTTTTTGTTTATTATTTTTCCTTAAAAAGTAGGACCTCAATGTCGGGTAATAAATCCCTTACAACAGGTATGTCTGGTTGTGCCTTGGTCCAGTAAAAATGAGGGGTTTCGGTTGTGTATTGGTCTAAAAAAATACAAGGTTAATTCTTACTCCACATCAAAAGGAAGGTTCTAGTGTAACATCCTGATCCGTGAGGATCAAGAATGCCCTTCGGGCTATGTTAGGGCCATCTTGGTTATCAGGTTACCAGGGTACCCGAGCTGGTTCATGAAAAATTAGTATCAGAGGTAGGTTAATCATCTTGCCTTGATGATAGTATGCATTTGTGAAATCTTGTCGGGACTTAGGAGGTAGTTGTGATTGAGTGTCTGGACATCTCTCATCGCAATGAACCTTAAGTCACCAGGGGTAGTTAGGGAAAGACATCTTGTGGTGTAGTTTTAGTATTTTCCCTTTTATGATTTTTATAGAGTGAAATCCAAATCATGTGGTTTCCTTCTCTTGAGAATATTTTCTATCATTACTCAGAGTGTTAACCTAACGTCTTCCTATTGAAGGCTGATTTTGTGTAACTAAATGCCTCTGATAAGTCATGTGAATCAGATCCAAGAGGAGGCTTCTGCTGAGCCTCAGTGAGTGAATCATGTTGTGGATTTGAATATAGTTGAGTTGAGATCATCAAAACCTTCAAAAACTGCAGGGCAATCAAATGATTCACGTACAAAAAGGTTCCATCCATAGGCATCTGGAACGAAGATTCTTCACGCAGTGAAAGAGTCTCTAGAGGAAGTTGATACAGGTCCAAAAACCGTGATAGGTATCATTACTATTGATTCATCTTTAGTGACCGCTCTATTTGATACGGGTGCATCTTACTCATTTATTTCAACCCATATTATTAATCTACTTAATCTACCTCTGGAGCTTTTATCTTGTGCGATGGATATTGTAATGACCCACCAATTCTCATTGGCTTGAGAGTACAACGAGTCATTACTAGACCTTAAGCGACATCCCCAAGACGCCAAAGGCTAGCAATAAATGCCAAAGGGTTTCAAATACAAGTGGGGGACAATTTACCCTTTAAGAAATAATCCAATAAACCTACAAACCATAACCAAACATTCACTATATGATGCATGAATGAATGAAAGACAACCCAACATCTTCATGTATCACAAAACCATATCAATGTATGCAACAACGGAAGAATAACCAAGTATCAAAGTACACAATGGATAAATGATAAAAGAATCTAAAAAGACCACAAGACTCCATTCTCCACAAGCTTTAAGCTCCACAATCACCAAACATCCCAAACATCCCGAGGTGGTGCTAAATACATGTGAAACATTACCTTTTCCCCTGTCCTTGAATATAGAATATGAAAAAGCACCAAAGTGACAAAGTAGGGGTGAGTATAAAACTCAGTAGGTTTTCCCCAATGACTTCCTCACTCATTCCACTAGGATAGAAAAGTTAGTCACATTTATATAAAACAGTTTATATAAAACAATTTACCAAAACAGTTTATAACCAAATATAAACAAGTTTCCAAAAAAATTTATAACCAAAATCATACAAGTGAAATTGAAACCAATTTTTCCAACAAGTTATTTTTTCCAGAAAAATAACTACACAAGATTTAAAACCATTTCTCAATATTACTTTGACATACCCAATTCATTTCATACATCCACACAACCAACCCTGCATGTAACCTGGATCTCCCTATACTCACGAGTGGTGAGTCATCCTTTCACTAAGTCGTCCCTAGTGAACCAATCGACGGGGGAGAGCCCTAACCCTTATCCATCCCATTAATGATGGGGGAAACCCCTAACCCTTATCCATCCCACATGCACCCTTTGACGGGGGAGATCCCTAACCCTTATCCATCCTGTTAATGATGGGGGAGACCCCTAACCCTTATCCGTCCCACATGCACCCTTTTACGGGGGAGAGCCCTAACCCTTATCCATCCTGTTAATGATGGGGGAGACCCATAACCCTTATCTGTCCCACATGACCATGAAAACACACAACCATCATGTCAAAAACCAAGTGTGTTCAACCAATTAAAACCATTTCAATAAAACTGCACTTTTATTGAAAACCAAAGAATAAACCAATTTCAAAATAGTCATTTCACTTCAATAAAACATTCCCTTTTATTGAAAACATCTAATCCAAACCATGTTTCACAATTCCAGAAAAAACCCATTTTAAAATATCTATTCTAAAATTAAGAACCAAAACACTCATTCAAAATCCCCAATTTTGAAGATTTCACAACCATCACTCAAGAAGGTTTCCAACAAGTGTTCAACAAACAAATCACAATCAATTCAATAACACACATTAAATTTGAAAGAATCAAAATTAGTTCTACTAAGTGGAGTCAATAAAGAAGCCTCCTACCTTGAAGGTTTTGACAAAAACCACAATGAACGAAGAATGCACAAGAAAACCAGGTTGATTCTTCAAGAACCCACCTTAGATCTATTTTCCTAGCAAGACCAAGACCAAATCTCATCATATTTGGCATCCACACACTTAGATCTACCCATAACTGGTGTAGATCTAAGAAACCAAGAGAATATGATAAGTATATCTAAGAAACCGATCAAGAATGATGATGAACGATCACATACCTCAAGAATCTGTCTTTGATTCGCCAAAGAAAGCCTTCAGATTGCCTCCAAAATGCTTAGGATAGGTTATCCTACTTTCAAGGGAGAGTGTTTCCGAGTTATGTACACTTAGGAGGAAAAATGATCCATTTAGAGGCAAAATCGTGTGAGATCCACTTTTTTAGGATCTCATTTAAGTGCCCGCATGGTTAGTTCGCACGGTTTGACAAACCATGCACTAAACGTGTATTAGCCACTACCTCGGAAGACCCTCGCACAATCTCCTCGCATGGTCTCCCAAACCGTGCTCCAACTGTGTGGGATCCACTACCTCAAAAGTGTCAACTATGCACGATTCAGCTGCACAGTTAGACAAACCATGCGCCGCCCGTGCGACTTCCCCTTTGCCTCAAAACTTCATTCCAAGTTCTCTAGAATCTCTCATTCATCACCCTTAACTTTATAACCATTAAAAGCATTAAGTAAGGGTTACATACCAGAAATCGGAGGTACTACAAATATTACTACACCCCTTGGTACAAAGAGAGAGAAGGTTCTCTGTAGTCCTGCTTGTGTCTTCTCTCTATCAGATGCTGAGCTTGCTTGGAGTTTTTTGGTTCTCAACATGAAATCTTTTGATGTCATATTCGGGATGGATTGGCTTATTTACAATAAATCACAGATCTATTGTTATCTTTGACGGGTCTACCTTACTAAACCCAGTGGTGTGCCTCTTGTCTTTCAAGGATAATGTGACCCAAGGTCAAGCAGAGTCGAGCCCTCTTATCCAGAGTTGGGGAAAGTTATATCAATGTTTTATTTTGATCTAGAGAGGGATTCAATGTGTGGTGATCTTCCTTCATTCGTCGCTGAGTTTCCCAATGTGTTTCCTTCTGACTTCTCTGGTTTGCCACCATGAAGGGATGTTGATTTTTTTCTATTGACTTAATGCCTAGTACTCAACCGGTTTCTATTCCCTCTTACCGAATGACTCCAACTAAACTAAAATAAATGAAGTCTCAGTTAGATGATCTTATTGAGAAAGGATTTATACACCCGAGTGTGTCACCTTGGGCAGTGCCGGTTCTCTTCGCCAAGAAGGATAATAGTTCTCTTTGTTTATGTGTTGATTATCGAAAGCTCAATCGAGTTACAATAAAAAAAGAAATATTCGTTACCACGAATTGATGATTTGTTTGATCAATTGAAAGGGGAGAAGTGGTTTTCAAAAATTGATCTTCGATCTGGTTACCATTAGTTAAAGATAAAAGAATTTGACATTCTGAAGACTTATTTTCGGAGTAGGTATGTCTATTATGAGTACCTTGTTATTCCCTTCGGCCTAACAAATGCTCATGCAGTTTTCATGGATTTGATGAACAAGGTTTTCCATGATTATCTAGATACCTTTTTGATAGTATTTTAGGATGATATTCTTGTCTACTCCAAGTCTAAGGAGGATCATGTGCATCATCTGAGAATAGTTCTGAATCTACTAAGGAATCACCGACTTTATGCCAAGCTTTCAAAGTGCGATTTCTGGATTTAGGAAGTGAAATTCTTGGGACAAGTGGTGTCAGAACAAGGAATATCAGTTGATCCTGAGAAATTGAAGGCTATTATGACTTGGGAACAACCACGAAATTTTTTTGAGATTCGGAGATTCTTGGGATTAGCAGGATATTATCGCCGATCTGTTAAGGACTTATCAAAGTTAGCTTCTCCAATGACTTCTCTGACTCGAAAGGGAGTGAAGTTTTCCTGGAATGATAAATGTCAGAGTTCTTTTGTTGAGCTAAAACGTCTTTTGACTACTGTGCCGATGTTAATTATTCATAAGGCTAGGATAGGTTACGTGGTCTTCTGTGATGCATTAGGTTCAGGTTTGGGATGTGTCCTTATGCAAGGTAATCATGTTGTTGCCTATGGATCTCATCATCTTAAGACTCATGAGAAGAACTATCCTAACCATGACCTTGAACTTACAGTTGTAATGCACACACTTAAGTGTTGGAGACATTACCTTTATGGAGAAAGGTTTAATGTGTATTCAGACCACAAGAGCTTGAGTTATATCTTCTCTAAAAAAGATTTGAATCTCCACCAAAGGCGTTGGGTGGAGTACCTACAATCTTTCAACTTTGAAATTGCCTATACCCCGAGAAAAGGGAATGTCATTGTAGATACATTAAGCAGGAAACTTCCAACTTAGGTTGTGAATGAATCTTCGAAAGATTGGAGTTTGATGGATTCTTTTGCTCAGTTGCATATTGGTGTTCAGTGGGAGGGGGATGAAGTTTCTTTAGCTAGTGTTCAGTTGACATCTGCTCTTATCGAGTTGATTCTTCAGGAACAACTGCTTGATGAAGAGTTCCAGAGCATTAGGGACTCTCTTTATGGTGGGAAGACTGATACCCAGTGGTTGTTCTCCAAAGAGGGTCTTCTGTGTTATCGAAACCATTACGTTGTGTTGTCAGCGGCAAGGAAGGATGTGATGGGGGATTTCCATAAATCCCAATGGGTTGTGCACCCAAGAACCACAAAGATGTTCTATGATATGCGACGAAAGTTCTAGTGGCCAGGTATGAGATGGGACATTGCTGAGTTTGTATCCCGTTGCTATACAAGCCAGTAGGTGAAAGAAGAGCACCGGAAACCTTAGGGTTTGCTTCAACCACTTCCAGTCCCTACATAGAAGTGGGATGAAATCTCTATAGACTTTGTGGTTGAGTTACCTCAAACCGAGAGGAATAAGAATGCGATATGGGTTGTGATTGACAAGCTGACCAAGTCGGATCACTTTATACCTATTCAAGATACAACCAAAGTTGAGGAGTTGGGAAATATCTATGTGAAATAAATTGTTTGTTTGCACGGAGTCCCATCTGCTATAGTATCTAGTAGGGATCCTTAGTTTACTTCTCACTTTTGGAGAGGCCTTCAGGAGGCACTGGGATCTCAGGTCCGTTTAAACACGACCTACCATCCACAGTCAGATGACCAGACAAAGATAACTATACAGATCATTGAGGATATGCTCCGCGCTTGTGTTCTCGACTTTGGTGGGTCTTGGGATGATCATCTGGGGATAATTGAGTTTTCTTATATCAACATTTATCAGTCTGCAATCAAAATGGCTCCTTTTGAGGCATTGTACGACCATCCTTGTAAATATCCTTTATGTTGGTCAGAGATTGGTGAAAGTTCCTTGGTAGGACCGAGTTTGGTCCAAGAGATGACAGCTAAGATCCAGTTGATTCGTCAGAGAATGTTGACAGCATAGAGCCAGTACAAGTCTTATGTTGATCATCATCGTAGAACTTTAGAGTTCTCAGTTGGAGACCAGGTGTTCTTAAAAGTTTCACCCCGATTAGGTCATCGATGGATTGGGAGGCAAGGGAACCTTGCTCCTCGTTTTGTGGGACCTTTCGAGGTTGTTGGTCAGGTAGGGAAAGTTACTTACCGTCTAGATCTACCACCACAACTAATGTTGATACATAACATGTTCCATGTATCGTAGCTGTGAAAGTATCTCTCTGATCCATCTCACATTTTGAGCTGAAGTGATCTTGAGATAGAACTATATTTATGTGTGACTGAATGATGATTCAGGGTTGTTGATTCTGAGACCAAGGTACTTCATGGGAGGAGGATACCTCTGGTCCGTGTACTATGATAACATGGTTCTGATTCTCATGAGACATGGGAAAGGGAGGCACTGATGAGAGAGTAGTGGCCTCATCTTTTTGACGTAGAGGATTCTTCGTAGGCTTTCTGGGGACAGAAAGTTCCTATGGTGGGGAGGTTGTAACACTCTATTACTCTTTCAGTATTCCTAAACTTTCTTATGTAAAATTATTATTATGTTAGTTGGGAAAAAATGGTTTATTAGTAAAAAGTTGCGTTTTTGTTAAAACACATCGCAGAATGGTAAAATGCCCAATTAATGCTCCAGAATATTCAATTAAATATTTTCTAAGTTAAACACTATGTAAGTATGAGTTTTTTAGGTCTGCAAAGTCTCAAAGAGGACGAAATAAAAATATTAAATTTATTATTTTAAGCATGATCAATTTATTAAAAATAATTGAATAACTCCAAAACGGCCTATCGTATAAGAAATCTGAGACCACGATTATGTCTGAAATATAGTATTTACCCTAGGAGGGGTATAACATTCGAAGGCACCAGACATTTAGATGTCTCACTCATGAGATAAAGTTATTAAATAATATTTAATATATTATTTATTAAAGATAATTAAATGTCTTCTAAATGGTGTAATGTATTAGAAATTTGAGACCACCGATGGGTTCATAATGGTGGGTTTACCCTAGACAAGGTATAAAATTTGTTCTCATCGGGCGTTTGGACATCTCGCCCGCAAAAATAACCTTTTTTATTTTAATTATTTAATTATTCCATTTTCAAATATTAAATAAAAAATATCTCTCAAAACATTCATCCTTTAAGAAATCTGAGACCACCGTTGGGTCCGGAATGAGGTGTTTACGCTAGAAAAGGTATAAATTTAATTTTCAACGAATGTTTGGTGTCATTTAATTTTTATATTAAATAATTAAAATATTAATTATAAATAAAAATGAGTTCCACTGTTTATCTTCCCGTAACCACACCGGAACTCCATTTTTAACACCTCAAGCTTTCAAAACCTTCCATTTCCACCCGTTTTAAACCGTTTCAATCACCAACACACTAATGGGTTGAATTAAAACCCTCCGTCATCAAGATTCAGTTGAAACAGTGCATTAAATTAGTGTTTTAATAGTTGGGTGAAATAAGCTTATGCGGATTGGGGTTTTAAATATGGGAACCCTCTAGTTGTGATTCTTGGTTGCTTTAGTCAAATCCGAGCACCCTGAATTCTTCAAGCAAGTGGTCGGTGAAGTCCTATTCATCTTGAAAGGTCTTCTCCTCCGGTAGCTGGCAGTGGCGACTCCTCCCATGCACAGTTCCTTTGAGTAGCGCCCCTCTTTTTTTATTTCTTTTATTTATTTTCTTCTTTCATTTTTTTATTCTCTCTTCTCAAAAATAAATAAAAAAATAGTGGGTTTTAAAACAAATGATAAAACCTAGATTTAATAGGTTTAATTCTTAAACAATTTATCAATTGATAGAACCCAAATAATAGAGGGAAACTCTATTAATAAATATCAAAATATTTTTCATGAGATTATCAAAGATAATGTTATACAAATTATCATAGGATAATAGTGAAAATTTATTAAAAGATAATTGCAATAATTTATCAAAAGATAATTTATCAAATAAAAATTATCTAATGATAAATGCATGATTTTATCAAAGGATAATTTATCAAAATTATCAAAGGATAATTAATATAATTATTAGATGATAACTTTGAGATTATCAAAGGTTAATTATTAACATTATTAAAACGATAATTGATTTGGTTTATCAAAGGACAATGACATGCTCTATATAAAATTGAAAGAATAATTGTAAATAATTATCATGAAATAATTAAAATAAATTATCAAAAGGTAATTACAAAATGATGATTTGTAAGGAATACTTATTAGAATATAATTATTCTTTTTTGTTAAAAGATAATTGTAAGTTAATTATCACATGACAAGATTATCTAAATTGTCAAAGAATAATTATTATAATTATAAAATTGTATTTTAAAAATTATCCAAGGGAGATAAAATATTATCGCATGTGATATTTTAATCCATAATTGGAAAATTATTTAGGAGAGAGAATATATCATCACATGTAAAATTTCACTTATTTTTGAAATAAAATAACTAGTTTTGGTTCTAGGAACCCTTGAAAAATGCCGAACATTGGTGTGTCGATGCTTACGATAATTCAGTCACGTAGAGGGATATTGAACCATATAAGGTGGTTAATAATTGCCGCAGACATCGATGACCTTGAGGTAGGTAGTTTTGTTCCGATTAGCCAAATTGATTATCCTTGTATTTCTTGATTTATTTTGATTGATGATTTAAATTCAATTGCTCAAATTTTCTTTCAATTAAATTGATAAAACCCTGATTCCAGTGAATCAAGATATTTGAAATGGTTTTGGCTTGGAAATTTGGAAAACACCAAATTCTATTGAATTAGGCATGTTTATGGAAATTGGGTGATTTAAATTGTTTAATTTAAATTGTGGATTTGATAGAAATGATTTCAGTTAAATTGTTGAATTTAATTGTGGAAATTAATTGTGTAATGATGGAATTGGTTTTGAATGGATTTCAAACTCATGAAATGGATTAAAATGATTTGATAGAAACCCAATGGTTTTATCTTGTGGAAAGGCATGTTTTTTAATAAAACATGTTTTGATTTTAAATGGAAAGGAATTGAAATTTTTGAAATGGAAGAATGATATTGATCGTATTTTAAGCAGTCTTAAAATAGTTCTCCCATCATGTAAGAGCACATGCAAGACATAGTTAGTTAGTTATTTATTTGGATACACTCTATGCTACGACAACATTCTAAAACATACTTGCGGTGGGTCACATCCTTGACAGGTTGGTGATGAGTCTCCTTTGGCCAGTGTCATAGGGACGCGTGTATACACATTTTGCTGAGTTCACATAGAGAGTAAAAAATCCTATAGTTGGTTAATACTATCGTACCTTTTGACAAATGACCATGTTTCTCACTTGTTTATTTATATTTGAGATATAAATGTATGTTAATGTTTGTTTAGACTGCTTACATGCCTGTTAAATTTATATAAACCACTTTATATAAATGTTTTACATAAGCCATTATTCTAGAAATATTCCATCATTTTTAAAATCATTTCTTAAAATGTTTATTTCCATCATTTGAAAATGTACAACATGTTTTGTTTATTTATGTTTTTGAATTGCCAAACCCGTTTACTTTAAAATTGAAAGCTTTTATTTGGATAGTCTAAATTTGGAATCTATTATGGAATCTTTGGTGGTATCCTACTGAGCTTAGGCTCACAACCTACTTTTTCCTTCAGGTGTTTGTAGACTTTCATCTTCCAGGTTCAAGAAAAGAGAAGAGATCTCTTGGAGGTGGATCCAGCTATTGAGTTTTGGTCTTGGTGAGTTGTGTCCTTAGGGACCTTGGGGTTGTTTTTCCCATTTTAGTACTTGGGTTATATTAATTTGGGTTTTCATGCCATGTTTTATTCTGGTACATCACTCCCAGTGGAGTTTCTTTTGTTATGCATACTGCTTTGTTTCCTTTTGCTTCCACGTTATTGTGGCAAAAATCATTCCCACTTGTATGTTGTACGATGCCAGGTGCTAGTCACCGACCCATGGGGATTGGGAGCGCCCTTCAGGCTATGTCAGGGTCGGCTTGGTTACCGGGTTACCAGGGTACCCGAGCTAGTTCTTGACAGAGACCCACCACAAAGTCCATGCTAATTCTATCCCACTTCCATTCCAAAATGGGAAATGGCTATAACAATCCCACAGGTCGTTGATGCTCCACCTTCACCTGATGACAAGTGTAGCATTGTGTCATGAATCCTGCTATCTCCTTTTTAATGTTTGGACACCAAAAATATCATCATAGGGAATGGTACATCTTGGTCACACCATGGTGTACCGACCACTTCAATGTATGAAACTGACACATTATCATCTCTTGCAAGCTCGTAGGAACAACAATATGATTCCTGACATTTATGACCTTATCCTCATTTATGATCCAATCTGAAGGTGCCTCCACAACTTCAAAGATTTCCCTCAAGGTCAAACATTATATATCCTCATACTATATGTCTCTAATCCATCTTAAAGGTGTATAATTCATAATAACTGACACGAGAGTCATCTAATCCCGATTCTCATGAACCACCACATTCATTTAAGCAGGCAAGGTCATCATCATCCACTTGGTACTAAACTCCTAGACCACTTGAGTTTGAGTTTTCCTAATCAAAGAATCAACAACATTGTTCCCCTTTCCAGGTGTATATGATAGTTGAAAATCGAATGACTGCATATACTCAACCCATCTCTGCTACCAGATATTCAAGTCTCGCTGCTAAAAGATGTACTTTAAGCTCTTATGATCAGTATACAGAGTAAAACTTTCACCCAAAATACAATTCTACCAAAATTTTAAGGTATAAACCACTGCAGCCAACTCGAAGTTGGGTATAGGGTAGTTACGTTCATGAGGCCTCAACTACCAAGATCCATATTCCACAACTCGATCTCCTTGCATTAACACAGCTCCAAGTACGAACTTAGAATCATCCCAATATACTGTATACTCCTCACCTGGCTTAGGTGGGATCAAGATTGATAGACCAATCCAACCCACGATCATGATATTGTCCTCTTTGGGCCTAGCCCACACGATTTTACTTTCCTTGGGCTCTGTCCCTTAGGTATCCCCCAGGAAAAGGCCTCATGATGGGAAAGGTATCCACACCACCTTATAAAAGGGTGATTCATGGTCCTCCTCTAATGAAGGATTGACACAATCCTCCCCCCTAGAAGGGCCTAGTGTCCTCTCTGGATCATCGAATGTAAACTGCCTCTAATCTCAATTTGTAATGTCCCGACCCAGGGGCCACACACTGGTGCCCCGAGCTGGTCGGTCACATGATGTCAAGTGCACCTCCCTGTATTCCAGAGGCTGCTGACTAGCAGTGAAGGTCTAATATCAGTCACGAGGAGACTATATACTCTATTATCAGAGTAATACATTATAAAAAAATAAGCAATAGTGGAATAACATATAACCATGAAAATTAACAATATCTCATGATAAAAAAAAATTGAAATATAATATCAAAACTAAAGCATAAAATATGTCATGTCAATGTATGCGTCAAGTGTCTAAAATGAAACCCAATATAAAGACACCGAGGACTCTCCAAGAGGGTCCTAAACTATGTTTGGTTCCCTTATCCAAGCTCCATCCCAACTCAACTATCTATCTTAGGTCCTTTTCACTTAACTTGTCCTAAAAACACAGAGTCTATTCAAGTACTGATCAGGCAGCCTGAGCAGGGTGTGAGTAAAACTCAGTAGGCCACCACCAACGATGTATAAAGAAATATTCAGTCAAAATAAAGTGTATACAATTGTATAAATAAATAATTACAATGCATAAGTAAACAATTATCACATTGTCAATTAATCTTTCTTTAACCACATCAACCCCTAGGTTCCCATAGACACTTGTACCTCAATCCCTTCTTTGGATTATGACGGATCCCGAAGTATTATATCTCAAAATTCCATTGTTACTGTTATTTAATTTATACTTTAATTCCCATGTTAGCATTCACACATTACACAATACAATGACCATGTTCCCATTATTTCACAACTAAATGATCATGTTACCATTCATACCACATATACTATAATGGCCATGTTACCATTCTTAAATTCACAACTAAATGACCATGTTATCATTCATACCCTACACATTAGAATAACCATGCAACCATTATTTGATTCACAACTAAATAACCATGTTACCATTCATCACATAATTAATTCAACAATTAATTATCCACATCAATTCCATTACTAATTCAATAATTAGTTAAATATAATAATTCCATTAGTTAACTCAACAATTAACTAATCACATAACCCCTTAATTAATTCTCCAATTAATTAAGTACGTCAAACCCATTTATTAATTCATTAATTAATTAATCAAAATTTACAACTCAAAATCCTATAATTAATTTCACAATTAATTATATCTAATCTCATCTATAGATATCCAATAAATAATCCATCATATAAATATATCCAATCAATAGTATCCAAATATCATAATTAATTCCACAACTAATTACCTCAATCAACAACTAAATATTTCATAATTAATTCAGTAATTAATTATCCCCAAATCCCAAATTTCATAATTCCTTCATTAATTAATTTACAAAATTAATTGATTCAGCTAGGAAATTCAATTGTTAAACTCTAACAATTATATAATTTTCATACATGTAATCAAAATAACGACTATGATATTTGAATATTAGAACACCTACCTTGATTTTTTGATGAATGATCACCCAACAGAAATCCCCAAAAAATCAATGAAGAAACAACGTAGAATGGGATCTGGGTCTTTAACCCTAAATCAAGATAAAACAATTGAATATATCTTAGATCTATATATATATATCCACAATACTAGATCTAGATTAATCAAATATAGATATAGATATAGAAAAATAGAGGACAATATCCCACCAAAAAAAGGAGCGAAGAAAGGAGGGACAAAAAAGCAACAGGATAAGATCCACTTACGAGGAGGGATGAAGATATTCGATCCGAGATTCAAATCATGAAGAACAGAGGTCGATAAGGATTATAATTCTTCTTGAGAGATCCAAAATTGTGAAAGAGGGCCTAAGGCCAAATGGGAGTTGAATTGGAGTTAATTAGGGTGTCCAGGTAATTTAAAAACTAATTTTTGGGATACAAAAATTCCCGCACATGATTTGTTGGGTAGGGGCGCACAATTTTCTCTAATCGTGCACCTCTTTTATAAGGGCACATAGTTAATCTTAAAAGGGTGCATGATTTGATAAATTATTCACCAACCGTGAAAAACCCCACTGTCCAGGATTCCATGGTTTTCTAGGCTAGGGCGCATGGTTTTCCCTTACCGTGCATCAACCGTGCACTGCCCCTTTTCTTCCATTTTTTCCAATTTTCACCCAATTAACCCCAAGGTAA
Source organism: Viscum album (assembly GCA_963277665.1). Taxonomy (NCBI): domain Eukaryota; kingdom Viridiplantae; phylum Streptophyta; class Magnoliopsida; order Santalales; family Viscaceae; genus Viscum; species Viscum album. Next base: position 410,103,276 of record OY728125.1, on the reverse strand, counting down.
AACCCAAATGAAAAGTACTCAACACTAAACAAAAGAGTACCTAAAAATGAACCCATAAAATCCAGAAAAGGTTAGGATCTTACAATCTTCCAACCTTATAATAGCTCGTCCTCGAGCTGTACTCCCAAGAATCTCTAAGATTCTGAGTCAAAAAGATTGGGCCACTGATCCCTCATATCTACTTAACTTTCCCATGTTTCCTCCTACACATGTTTGTGTTTCCAAAATACACGGACTATCAACATGGTCTTTCCCAATAATACTTTCTCACTGCAATCCAACACACGTATCAGATGCTCCTGAAAGGATGCATCCATATCAAGCTCAACATCATCCACATAGATCACATGAGAAGGGTCAGGGTGATACCATCATAGTTATTCCAGATGGAAAATGGAATGCATAGCATGGTATTTCTATGGAAGATCTAGTTGGTATGCCACCGACCTGATTCTATCCACCACCTCAAATGGTGCAACGAACCTGGGCACCAACTTTCCCTGTCTCTGTATCCTGTGGTGTAACATCCCTGACCTGAAATCCACTAAACCGGTGCTCCGAGCCGGGTGGTTACATGACCTTAAGCGCACCTCTCCGTATGCCCAAGGCTGACGACTAGCAGCGGGGGTCTATGGGGTCAAGTGGGGAGACTATACCCCCTTTTTATCAAAGTAAGCCACAACAGAAATAAACCAAATAGTGGAAACAATAACCAATAAACAAGGAACATGTATATCAACCATTTCCAACAATAAACATGTCATGTCATACTACAAGTGAAAGAGTGAACAAAAACCCAAAATAAGGACAACGACCACAATCCCCAAAACGGTCCCGACTCCAAGTCCGGATCCTCCACCAAGTGCTACCCATGTCCACTCAACTACCTAGCAATGACCTTTGCCCTTCTACTGACCTAAAAACATGAAGTATGCTCAGGTACCCAACGGCGGCCTGAGCAGGGTGTGAGTACAACTCAGTAGGCCACCACCAATGGTGTCTACAAAATATCGAGTATAAACAGGTAGTGCATGTAAAAGGAAAATGAATGATAATTTACAAGTAATTATTTAAGGTTCCATTAACCAGTTCAGGGCCCAAGCCATTACCACTTCCATTAACATTCATTTCACACCAATTATCATCACTTACCATTTCATCACTTTCCCATGGGTTAATCACATACATTATGTTACATGGTTCTAAGGACAACAATCACATGCAAGAGGGTGAACACATCGTTATCCTATATCACTAGGACTAACCCCCTCATAACAACCATATCCTCACCTCGAAGCCTCAGTCTGGGTGGATGCAACCATTAGGAGAATAGACTCTCAGTCCCCTTTCCTAACCCGTGCATTGAGGGTGGAGTTTAGAACCTCAGTCTTAGCTCAACCCATGAGCGTAGATCCTCAGGTCATACCCCACTCTATGAATCCATGTGCACATACTTATATATATAAGTAACCATCAACCATCCAAACCATTTCCCTTTGGCAAACACTATTCACAACACCCCACATGGGAATCCACATCATGCCTTGACCCATTAACACATTACCATTTCACACCATTTAATCATTCACCCAATTCCCATGTGTTATGCCTAACTCACTAAGCATTTATCACTAGACCCATAACCTATCCATTATGGTATTTAATCAGTTTACGCATTAACCCATTTAACCCATTCATCATTTACATGATTCATCCATTCATGCCAACATGTTTATAAAGGGATCTACAATTCAATACAACAAGGTCACTTGTTTAATAACAATCCCTAAACCCGGGAAAAGCCGGCACATCCCATGGATGGCCCTAAATTAGGTCAAGTACATCCCAACACATCCCACGGTGATTGTGAGGGTTCCCATTATCCATTTTAAACATCATTATTACCAAACATGCCAAGGTTATTCAAAACATAACCAAGGGGAACCAAGAACACAACTAAACATGTGCAAATACCCAAATAACCATGGGATATAGCTTCTAGACTACCTACCTAGAAACCACGGTTGAACGCACTCTCAATCAAGTCCTTAGACCTCGATCCGGCCAACCTTTGGAGCTTCAACCTAAAACTCACCCAAAAGATAGGGTTTTAGAGCTTCAGAATAAGAGGGAGAGAAGATACAAACCCTAAACCTAAAAGAGAAGCAAGGATGGTATTAGCCTTACCCGGAGCTTCAATCCACATCCAAAGGCACCAAAAATTCCTTATAAATGAGGGAGATCGACCTCTTGGAGATCTTGGGAGATTTGGTTCATTCCTAGGGTTGAGAGGGGATGAATGGAGGAAAATCCCGAGTTGGGGTTTAAAATCCTGGAGTGGCAAACTTGTATTTTTTCCCAACTTTAAGAGGCCGCATGGTTTGTCTGAATGGTTTGACAAACCGTGCACAAACCATGTGCATTCTACTATCTGGAGGAGGGGGGTTGCACGGTTTACCTGGGAAGGCCACACAGTTTGGCCTGGCCGTGCGCAGGTCGTACGCCCAGGCCTGTCTTGCCCAGTTTTCCTTTCTTTCGTGCCTCGAGCCCTCAAAACACCCCCAAGGCCTCTCACACTTTCAGAAGACATCCCCTGAAGCCCGAAACAAGGGATTCAACCAAAACATAATGAAAACATACCTTTCCAAAAATCGGGATCTTACATGTGGTGACCCAACCATGGTGACACCTGAAGAAATACACGATCACCCTCTATAAACTATAGGAGTATGTTGGATTGGTGTAGCCCGATCTGGTTTGGGATGAATGCTTGTGGCCCGAAACTGTCACGGGTCGAGCTTCACGGTGAGCTCATTGGGGTTTCAGGGGGAAACACGCCCCTGCTCTGGGGGTCCGGGGCCGATGGCCCTGACCCATTTTTAGCACTGTAGCATTGCAGACCACTGTAACGGAGCTGACCGACCGACACCGACAAGCACTGTAGCGGTGTAGACTTCAGAGTCAACTTCACTATAGCACTTTTGACTTCCAACCGGCAGTTACTGTAGCACTTTTGACAAAGCTGGTCGTTGTTCACTATAGCGATGCAGACTCACTTTTTGAATAGTGATCGTCTTCTCCATTTTTTTATAGCCCATTTTTCAGGCTAGGGTTACTACGGAAAATCCTCTGTAATTTTGTGCTCTAGAATAATGAAATTCTACCTCTCCCATGGATGTAGGTATTATTCCTGAACCACATATATCGCTGTGTCCTTGTTTCTTTCTTTCTTTCATTTTGTCATTTCTGTCGTTGCGTCTCCTGACGATTTTGTAACAGGGTCATCGAAACCTATCAGCGTATGACTTTTGTCTACTCTGATCTGTATCCATATGTTTCTGAATCAACTGTACCTAATCTAATGTCTCCTGCATGAGACTTGGTCCCAATAACTTAGACTCACCTGCCTCTATCCAGCATAAAGGTGATCTGTATGGCTTACCATAAAGTACCTCATATAGTGACATCTGTATCATTGCTTGAAAACTATAGTTATATGAAAACTCAACTAATGCCAAGTGATTCTCCCAAGATCCACCGAAGTGTAGAACACATTCTCATAGCATATTATCAAGCACCTTTATAGTATGCTCCGACTTCCCATCTGTCTGTGGGTGGTAAGTCGTACTCAGCAAAATCTGTGTACCGAGTTCCTTTTGAAAGCCCTGAAAGAAGTGTGAAGTAAAACATGAATCATGGTATGAAACTATAGTCTGTGGAAACCTATAAAAGTAGACTATATCTTGAACATACAAAATTCTCAGCTTCTACACTGAGAAAGTCTCTCTTATAGAAAATAAATGTGCTACTTTCATCAGTTGATCCACAATCACCCAAATAGCATCATTCTTCCAAGGCATCATCGGGAGATCCACCAGAAAGTCCATGCTAATGTCATCCAACTTCCATTCCAGAATGGGAAATGACTGTAACAATCCCCCATGTCGTTGATGTTATGCCTTCACCTAATGACAAGTGTATCATCGTGTCATGAATCCTGCCATCTCCTTTTTAATATCTGACCACCAAAACTATCATCATAGGTCATGGTACATTTTGGTCACACTAGGGTGTACCACCCACTTCAATGCATGAAACTGACACATTAGCTCCTCTCACAAGCTCGTAGGAACAACAATCCAATTCCTGACATTTATGACCTCATCCTCATCTATGATCCAATCTGAAGGTGTTTCCCCACCTTCAAAGCTTTCCCTTAAGTTCAAACATTCCAGATCTTGATATTGTATGTCTCTAATCCATCTTAAAAGTGTAGACTCCACAATAAATGACATGAGAGTCATCTGATCCATATTCTCTTGAACCACCACATTCATTTCATCTAGAAAGGTCATCATCTTCCACTCAGTACTAAACTCCTAGACCACTTGAGTCTGAGTTTTCCTGCTCAAAGAATCAACAACACTATTCCCCTTTCCAAGTTTATATTCTAGTTAAAAATCGAATGACTGCATATACTCAACCCATCTCCGCTACTGGAGATTCAAGTCTCGCTGTGAAAAATGTGCTTTAAGCTCTTAAGATCAATATATAGAGTAAAATTTTCACCCAAAAGAGAATTCCACAAAAATTTTAAGGCATAAACCACTGAATCCAACTCGAAGTTGTGCGTAGGATAGTTCCATTCATGAGGCCTCAACTGCCAAGATCCATACGCCACAAATCTATCTCTTGGTATTAACACAGCTCCAAGTCCAACCCTAGAAGTGTCACAGTATACTATATACTCCTCACCTGACTTGGGTGGGATCAAGATTGATGGACCAATCTATCCCACAATCATGGTATTGTCTGCTTTGGGCCTAGCCCACACATTTTTACTTTCCCCAAGCTCTGGACCTTAAGTATCCCCTAGGAAAATGCCTCATGATGGGAGATGTATCCACACCACCTCATAAATGGGTGCTTCATGCTCCTCCTCCTTCGATGTAGGATTTCCACAATCCTCCCCCTAGAAGTGCCTAGTTTCCTCTCTGGCACATCAAATGAAAACTACCTCTAATACGACTTTGTAATGTCCCGGCCCAAGGGCCACACACCGATTCCCTGATCCGGTCGGTCACATGATCTCAAGTGCGCCTCCCCATAAGCCAGAGGCTACTGACTAGCAGTGAGGGTCTAATATCAGTCATGGGGAGACTAGAGACTCTATTATTAGAGTAATACACTAGAAAAAATAAATTAGTAGCCTAATGACATATAACCATGAAAATTACCAATATCTCACGATAAAAAAAATGGAAATATAATATCAAAACTAAAGCAGAAAATATGCCATGTCAATGTATGTTTCAAGTGTCTAAAATGAATCCCAAAAATAAAGACACTGACGACTCCCCAAGCGGGTCTTGAACTACATATGGTTCCCTCATCCAAGCTTCATCCCAACTCATCCATCTATCTTAATGCCTTTTCCCTTAACCTATCCTGAAATCACAGAGTCTATTCGGGTATCGATCAGACAACCTGAGTAGGGTGTGAGTACAACTCAGTAGGCCACCACCAATGACATATAAAGAAATATCTAGTCAAAAGAAAGTGTATGAAGTTGTATAAAGAAATAATTACAATGCATAAGTAAATAGTTATCCTCATCATAACTTTATTTTTATTCAAGAAAAGAAAGGAAGAACAAGAGAACACGGTGAACATCCCTCGACACCAATTAACCCCTAAGTTTCTATAGACAATTGCAATCCCTTCTTCATCTCATGCGGGAGCCCAAAGTATTCCCAAGTGATATTATCAATTAATATTTCTTTAACCACATCAACCCCTAGGTTCCCATTGACACCCATACCTCATTCCGTTCTTCGGCTCATGTTTGTGCCCAAAGTATTCCCAAGTGATATTATATCTCAAAATTCCATTATTACTATTATTTAATTCATACTTGAATGATCATGTTACCATTCACACATTACACAATACAATAACCATGTTCTCATTCTTTATTTCACAACTAAATGACCATGTTACCATTCATACCACATATAATAAAATGACCATGTTACCATTCTTAAATTCACATCTAAATGACCATGTTATCATTCATACCTTACACATTAGAATGATCATGCTATCATTCTTTAATTCACAACTAAATAACCATGGTACCACTCATCACATAATTAATTCAACAATTAATTATCCACATCAATTCCATTACTAATTCAATAATTAGTTAAATATAAGAATTCCATTAATTAACTCAACAATTAACTAATCACATAACCCCTTAATTAATTCCCCAATTAATTAAGTACGTCAAACCCATTTATTAATTCATTAATTAATTAATCAAAATTCACAACTCAAAATCCTATAATTAATTTCACAATTAATTATCTCAAATATCATATATCTATATCCCATAAATAATCCATCAAAGGAATATATCAAATCAATAGTACCCATATATCATAATTAATTCCACAACTAATTATCTCAATCAACATATAAATATTTCATATTTAATTCACCAATTAATTATCCCCAAATCCAAAATTTCATAATTCCTTCATTAATTCATTTACCAAATCAATTGATTCAACTAGGAAATTAAATTTCTAAACAAATCTAGAAATTCTATAATTTTAATACATGTAATCAAAATCAAAACTATAAGATTTGAATATTAGACCACCTACCTAGATTCATTGATGAATGATCGCCCAATGGAGATCCCAAAAAATATAGTGAAGAAACAGTGTAGAACGAGATCCAGATCTATAGCCCTAAATCAAGATTAAACAATTCAAGATATCTTCAATCTATATATAGACCCACAAGCCTAAATCTAGATTCATAAAATATAGATCTAGATATAGTAAAATAGAGGACAAAATCCCACCAAAAGAAGGAGAGAAGAAAGGAGGGATGAAAAACCAACGAGATATGATCCACTAACTAAGAGTAATGAAGATCTTTGATACGGGCTTTGAATAATGAAGAACAGAGGATGGGAAGGCTTTAAATTCATCCAAAAAGCTCCAAAATCATTAAAGAGGGATTATGTTAAAATGAGGTTGAATTGGAATTAATTAGGGGGTCTGGGTAATTTAAAAACTAATTTTCAAGCTAAAAAAATTCCCGCGCATGGTTTGTTGGGCAGGGGAACATGGTTTTCCCTAACCGTGCACCTAAACCGTACACCTATTTTATAGGAGTGCACAGTTACTCCTAAAAGGGTGCACGGTTTGATAAAACATGTGCTAAACATGCAAAATCCCATTGTACATGGTTGCACGGTTTGCTGGGCTGGGGTGCTTGGTTTTCCCTAACCATGTGCCAACTGTGCATTGCCCCTTTTTCTTCCATTTTTTCCAATTTTCACCCAAAAACACCCAACACTAAACAAAAGATTACCTGAAAACGAGCCCGATAAAACTCTAGAAAAGGCCAGGATCTTAGAATTGATCATGGGAATACCACATCGAAGGAGGATCACAAAGCACCCCTTTATAAGGTGGTGTGAATACCTCTCTCATTATGAGTCCTTTTCCTGGGGGATGCCTGAGGGCCAGATCCCGGGGAAAGAAAACTGTGTGGGATAGTCCCAAATCAGACAATATCATGATCGTGAGATGGATTGGGCCGTTACAAATGGTATCATCGCCAATGTCCATTTTATTTTCCAACGAGTATGTTGGGCCCATCTAGTGGGGAGGATTATGGTAATCCCACATCGAATGAGGAGGATCATGAAGAACCCCTTTATAAGGTGGTTTATATACCTCTCCCATCATGAGGTCTTTTTTTGGGGGATGCCTGAGGGCCATATCCTAAGGAAAGAAAATCGTTCAGGCTAGGCCCAAAGTGAATAATATCATGATCATGGGCTGGACTGGGTTGTTACATCTAGATTGTGACTCCAGGTGAGAAAAAGAAAAGTTAGGGCCTATTACCCCAGGTGTAAAAATGAAAGTAGATTGAGTTGTGATTCCAGGTGTAAAAATTTCAGTTATAAATGGTTGTGATTGCCTATAAAAAGTTAGGGCAATTATATAGTGGGTGTCATACACTCATGTTGAGAGTTTTAAGAGTAGACATAGGATAAATTTGTTCTAAAATACTATAAAAAATACTAGTGTTTATATTTAATTTAATTTCAACTAAAAATTTATTTTAAACCCTTATATATCACTTAAATTTTATAAAGTAGTCAATTCACCCCATTCATGAAAATTAGTCCATCATAATCGGGACTAAACATTAACTATCATTTATCTACTTTATTCTCTCTTCTTGGAATACACAGTTCCTCCCTTCTATAAACTCTTTTTTCTTTAGTTTTTTGTTAATATGTTTCTCCTTTTTATTCTAGCTATCTACCTCCACTTTCATATAAGAGATTTTATTTTCAAATTAAAATATAAGAAAATAAATAACTTGAAATAACTCTACTTTAAATATTACCTTTGTATCATCTTTAAGTAGATCATTTCCATTGAAACCCTTATGTGATATTGAAGCTTGTTTAATAACCTCCAAATAGTTAAATAAGTGCCAAATCATCAAATCTAGATGTAACATACCGTTTTTAAAATTCTACAACATGACCTTTATTCAAAACTACACATTTCAATATTTTCATATGACTGACCCTAGCATGGTACTCTAATTACCAATACATAACACCTATCAAGAAAAAACTCCCTTCAAAATGGTCTGCTCCATGCTTGCATATCCATTTTTCTTCAACACTAGAAAACATGATACTCAAAATCTCTTCCTCCATGGCATGGGGATTCTTAAGTGAATAAAAGATCATTGATTACCCTTTTGTAACCAAAATATTACAATAAAACCCATATAAATAACACATAACATATAAAGGTAACTTGGGACATAAACATACTTAAATGGAATAACTATACGGTCGACTTCCACACATATCACTAAATGGAATAGCCATACGGATGACTTCCATACCCAATGCATTAGAGGTTATAACGTCGCTATAGAGACCCGAAGCTTGACGTACATAGACATTACATTACTTTTGAGGAATACTTAGTACATAACAAAAACACACACACAAGGACCGTAATAGTTTAGTGTCTTTGGAAACTCGGAACGTAATCTTCTAATCACGGTGAAAGATCTTCAACATCTCCCATAAAGATATTCCCCTTTTTTTTTCTTACCTAAAACATTTCTTTATATCCTGGGGAAAAGAAAACATAAAAGGGTGAGCTCAAATGCTCAGTAAGGGTAAACAAAATAAATATCAATCACATCATATACATAAGAACATAACTTTTGGAAATCTTAACCTGCAAAAGAGATCATGATTTCATAACATGGGATAAATCATAGTAGTGAAATGTAATCCCAATAATCATAACTTAAAACATGAAACTTTGTGGCATACACACATAATCATAGATAATCATATCTTATTAGTCAAGACTCATTGCCAAGACTATCTTAGTGGAAAAATTCCATTTCTGAACCGAGTCACCCTCGTTTCAGTCCTGTTTCACTGAACCGGTATAACCTACCGTTCCAGCCATGTCTATCTCATGAGATATAAAATCATTACCCAATTCATTGGAGGGAGATATAGGTCCCACCCATCTCATAATTATACCATTCTTATGTGTGGCACAAAATCATAAACCATACATCATAGCATAACCCATGTAATAAAAATGGGAATCTTTAAACATCGTGACATCATAAAAAAATTCATATAAGATAAAATAATTAATAAAAATATTTCCATCACAACAAAATCAAATCCATGTAATAATAGGGATAGAAACAAAACCCTTTATTATCTTAGATGGAAAATAATTTTGATAAAACACTTGAACTCCATTCTTGAGGAAAATATCCTTTCTACTTCAAAAACACTTTTACTTTATTAACATTTCATACAATTTTAAAAGAAGTTGATTAAAAATAAACTTTAAAACTTGTAAAGGAATATTCTTGGAAATAATGTTTTAAAAATCCATTCATGGTGTATAAGTTAAAAAAAACATTCTTCGTACTTTTGTCGGAAAAGTCAAAAAGTACCTCGTACGAAAAACGACAAAAGATTCCTTTCATATCTTTTACTAAAAACTCACCAAAGGGTAAAATTGGATTTAAACAATTGTAGGTGGATGGAAATAACATTACATATTGAGGAAACATGTATGTGGATGATAAAATACACCCCATTAAATGCCAAAGTATAAACAATCTCGGATAAAAATGAGATTGTGATATTTCCCTTACCTTAGGTCCGATATGCTTTGTACGTGTCTGAACCTCCTGTATAATGATTTAAATAATGTTATTGACTTATTACAGAATCATAATTATTTTTATGATATCATATATGGTCATATTCTTAGCTTCTTAGTAGTAATATTTCATTACTACTTGTTATTCGGGTGTTTATTACTTTTTGTTCTTATGCGTGTTTGTCGAATAAATTATTATTCTTCTCTTTAGGTTATAGATACCTCATTTCCAGAATGGTATTAGTGTAATATATATCATATTAATTCATTCAATTCATTTATATAATCATTATTAAATGAAGACCATGTAGAACGAGTCGCATCACATCGTGGAGACGGTATTCCGTACGTACGCACGAGTGATGATATCGTTCCTATGATCGTGGAATTGTATTGGAGTGTATGTATAATATTTCAGAATCAATATCACTTTATAATAGTCATATATAGTCATTATTTACACCATTATACCCATCCAAGTAAGGTGGTGGTGGAAAATAGATTACACCACGGCGTGGAGACGGTATTCCGTACGTACGCACGCACAGTGATTTATTTTTCCGTAGGATGGATAGATGGTGAAATAGGGTTTTTTAATACTTATAATAACATATAAGTATATGAGTGATACTGATGTTATTACTTCATAATGAAACAACTAAATAAGAATAAGTGGAAGAAGAAATAAAGATGAAAGAATCGGTAACGGACATTACCTCTTCTTTGAAGTGCTTCTTTGAGAACTTATTTTAGGGCACTAAAATTTGTCTTTGAAGAAGACCAGGACCTCTAGGATGTCTCTAGGGAAGTGAAGAGGAGAAATTGGTAGGGTTTGGACGAGCTTGAAGGCTCAAAGTGGTGTGATAAAGAGAGGGAGGAGGTGCCCTTTTATAAGGGAGGAGAGGGGCACCTTTGGAATAACTAAATATATTATTTTATTATAAAGTCAATTTCGGTTTTAAATAGCTCCAAATTGAGTTATTTAGAATATAAGGTGGGTATGGGTCTAAATCATCTCATACAATAGAATTTAGACAAGTTTAGGTCATTATATTAACCTTATCTTTTAGTTTTAACTCTTAGTTAATTAGATTGACATTTACCATGTCACTTTGTATTTTTATAATATATAGTCAATAAACTTACCATATACATCCAAGAGACCCCCAAGTTGTATTTTATTAATATATATAACCTTATCTAAGTCATTTGGCCGAACATTAGATTTTTAGGAATAAAATAACAATTAATAATATAATATTGTTTTAAAAAACTATTTTATGTCAATTTTGACACTATTCAATAGTTGATTTTTTTGAAACTCATAACAGAATTATTACTTCGACCAAAGTTAATTAAATCAATCCTAGAATTTTATATTAACCTAGAAAATTATTTTAGTTCATAAAAAGTCTCAAAGTATATTTATTTGGGTATTTATAACATCAATTATGTCAATATTTCATTAATAAGATAATTACTTCATCATCGTTGTGTCATAAATAAAATAAATTATTTAATGTCTAAAAATTACAAATAAAATACCATTATGTAGGAAATTTTTTTAGCGTTATAATGAATATTTATAGTCGAATTTATCTTATGTATAACCCCATATTAAAAATGATTTACTTATTAAACTTTGATTTTAACTATTTTAACCCTTCTTTAAATAAATTAATAATAAATGTCCTAATCTAATCCAAGTGGGACTAAATGGTCATATTTTATTCCTAAGGTTGTTTTTGGTCGAATTACACTTGTCCAATAGAATTAGGACATGTGTTAGGGTAATAATAATATCATTTTTACCCTTAATTACCCTATTTACTTTTAACCGTGGTAAAAAAGTAAAAAGTTACTATTCACCAAAAATTATTTTCATCTCATTGAACAACATTTTAGTCCTTGATATTAACCATGTCTCTCGGATTTTCGAAATTCCACTCACAGAAGTGGTAAAATTATGTTTTATGAAAAATTTAATTTTTTTAACTACCACTTAGTGGTTTCACTATTCATCAAAAAATGAAAGTTTCCAGAAAAATACCAAAAATTAGGCCTAAGATATATTTGATATTAAGAATTCAAAAATGATGTCTATTTTACCAAATTCATAACATATCAGTTGCATTAATTAATTTAAAAATTAGTTCCCGTCATCAAAACAAATAGCGTGTTTTTAAGAGATAATAACTATCAAAAGATTGACACTTGTTTATAACTGGTTTAAATGTGAAATTACATCCAATGACCAAAATTGTATTAAATTGTAAAAATATATTCTAAATATACTTTAAAACCACTCAAATTAATAATTTATCACTATTAATTATTTCGATTAAAAAAGTTGTTTTTAATTATAATTTAGTAATTTTCACTATTCATCAGAATATGAAAGTTATCCGAAAAGTACCAAAATTTCACCTTAGGCTAAATTCGATACTCCAAAACCAAAAATGAAGTCAATTTTGAAAAATAAAATTTACAAAATTTCAAAAAGTGGTTATTACTGTTCATAACGTCTAGTTTTAATAATATTTTAATAGCATATCGTTGTTTAGTGAAACTTGGTATTGCGTACTACACACGCTATCGAGGAAGGTCGCGATTGCGTGTAATGCAAGGCAAGTCAAGGATGCGTGTTGAGAAATCTCCTTTTGGTGTAGCGTACAACACAAGACATTAATGAAATTAAAAAGAATATTTTTTTATAAAATCTCGGGCTGTTACATTCTACCCCCCTTAAAATGAATTTCGACCTTGAAATTCGTCGGGGTTATAAATGGTTTACTACTTGAAAGTTTCTTTAATAGAAACCCACATCGTAAAAAGGAATACCAAAACCATTCTTTAAAAAACAAAAGTATGAAACGTAAAGGTTACCCAAATAAACTAATCACTGGGTTTCCACATAGGTGAAAATATGGATATGGAAGAGAAATCATGTTCTGACAGAGAGTGGTAGAGAACATGGCTATGGAAAATCCAGAACTCACAAAGCTATAAATTTGTGACGATCTAAGGTACCATCTGATTCATCAGATATAAGAGCACTAGGACAACATTTTTGGTTTTCAAGACCATTTCCCTAAAGTTGATGAAATTGGAATTAGAATAAATACTTTCTTGATTTTGGTATAGTCTCACCTTTGGTCATTATTTGGACAATTTCCACTTTATCACTTAAAGAAATGAAGTTGAATTTGTCATTCGTGATGTGTTAGCAGATCATGTGATAGAATGAGGGGTCATTCCATCTGTCTCAAACAAAAGGTTTGAAAAGTTATCAAAAAATATGTAAGTCCATCTATAGTGAGATTAATCATATATAGTTCCTAAAATGGACTTATAATTCTTATATTATACTGCTTAATATAATAAAACTAGTTTATACTAAACAGGGACTTCCTGTAGGCCAGTGGTAGGCGATAAAGGCCAGTCACACTTCAGTTGTGGGTTCGATTCCCACAGCCTTGTCCGACGCGATGGGCTATCGCCCGTCCTGCAGGTTGTCCTTTTTCTAAAACTACATTACTATAACATCACATAAATAATATCAAAAAAAGTTCTATCCTTAAACAATACTAACTTATGGTTAACATAATCCATTCCAATCTTTAGGCTTATCTAAAATACTTCGGTCCAAGCTCATAGTATAAAGAAAATGATAACTTGAAATGTCGTCAACCAAGCATGTGAATACCATCATTTATCCCCCATATATCTTGTTGGTCACATTCCAATCATGTGAATACCTTAATAATGTATTCTCTTGAAAAAATGAATACCCATTAAACCTTAGTGAAAACATGAATGCTGTCAAAAGTTAACTCTTTCCACACACCAAAATCCAAAAATTCTATATACTCAAACCATGATATAACCTTTTCCTTATATCAGTCATGAGCTCATGAATACCAAAATAGACCAAAACATAAATATTCCAATATTCCACGATACTATATACAACATTATTCTGGAATCCCATTACATAAACACTTAATCATTCCACCACATCATTGTCATATTCAACATCGCCAATGGTGATCGCATGTGACTTCCCTTTGTCCTTTGCCTTAAGTGGTTGCTCACGTCGATCATCACTAACCCTTGGATTAGGGCATTTATTAGCATAATGCCCCATTTCCTTGCACTTGAAGCATTGAAGTGTTGTTGGTTCATTCTGTGTATCCCTTCCTTTGTTTGCATCATTAGACATCTTCTTCCCATCATTGCGGCATTCAAATGCCCGATGACCTTCCTTTCCACATTTGAAACATTTACTTGTTCCTTTAAGACAATCTCCACCATGATTCTTTCCACACTTTGATCATAAGGAAACATTCATCTTATTTTCACAATTATTCTGAGATTTCTCCTTGAACTCCATCTTTCGTTTCTTGTCAAAAATATGAGATGGATAAGTAACACCAACTTCCATTTCTACCTTGATAGCACAACGCACAATTTCTTCATAGATACTGAAGTATCTTATATCTAATTCCCTTCGTAGATTTGGTTTTAAGCCACTGAAGAATCGATCAACTTTACTTTCAGGTTGGATGATAAATCCAGATGCATACCTTGTAAGCCTTGTAAAATTCTCTTCGTATATACCAACAGATTCATCATCCTTTTGCTTTAGTTCAAGAAACTCCTTCTCCATCTTTGTTCGAAGAATATGAGGGAAGTACTTATTGAAAAATAAGTTCTTGAACTCGTCCCATTCCATGGACTCAATTTCATCTCTTGGCCTCATATTCTTGATAAGATTCCACCATTGATCAGCTTCACCTTCCAAACGATATACTGCTAAGATGACTTTATCATGTTCAGAACATTGAAGAACTGAAAATATCTTTTCAGTAGTACTGATCCATTGTTCAGCAACAAGTGGATCAGAAGACCCACTGAAAGAAGGTGGACGTTGCCTCATGAAGGACTCAATAGAATATTGTTCCCTTTTCTGCTCATTTGGAAGTCCAGAATGATTCATAGCTTGTGTAAGTATAGCAATAAGATTTTGCACTCCATCTCCCATAACATTTGTTTTTTCAGGAAGACAATCATTGCATTGTCCATTGCATTGATCAACACGGTTCCTTCGGGTTCCAGCCATCATCTAAAACCCAAAAAGAATAGTGTGAGAGGCAAAAATCATGCTAGGGAAAACAACATAATAAAGGGGGAGTATCCTCAATATCTAACATCTTAGGTTAAATTCTATGATCACTACCGTAGTTCTAGGACTGTATCCTATACGTATACTTATCCTTAGGGACATCCCTAGACATAACTTAGAAATATCTCTAGGGATCTCACTAACGTTTTCGCATCCTAGTTTCCAAAGGTTGACTAAACCTTTCCTCTGATACCAACTGTAGAGACCCAAAGCTTGACGTACATGGACATTACATTACTTTTGCCGAATACTTAGTACATAACAAAAACACAAACACAAGGACCGTAATATTTTAGTGTCTTTGGAAACTCGGAACGTACATGGACATTACATGGACTGTCATTTACAATTTTTCGATTGACAGTTCGCCGACTCGTCTCTCTCGTGCGGTAAACCCTAATCGGCTCGTTGATCGACCTGCGTTAAAATCATTTTGGATTCATTGTTTATCTTCTTCACTCCTCTCAGATCTATCATCTCAACTCGCAACATTCAAATAAGCCTTCCATGAATTTATTTCGTTCGTTTTTTTTCACGGATATTCTATAATTATGTTTTGCGATTTTTGTACATTTAATGTAAACAAGATGTAGTGGTTTCCAAGTATGCACCTCATTACTATTTTGATAAGATGGTGATGAGATAATCTAATATACATATGATTCATTGATGGAAGTGATACAATTTCACATGGTGTAGGATGATTTATGGGCGGGGTGAGACCATGACATTAGCATTGGGGTGTGAGAGAAAAACTAGTGGAGAAGTGGTATCCGAGAACCTTAATTTCAATATATATATATAATTTTTTATACGAAAAGGTTTATTTATATGAATTATTTTGTGAGTGATCCATAGTGAGTATATGAAACTATTTTTCCATGTTTAGGTGATGATTTAGATTCCTTTTTTCATAGGGCTTTAGTGTGCTTCCTCAACATTTTCATGAGATGTTTTAGGGAGGATCTTACTATGTATACATGTTATGCCCACCATACATAAATATAAACAATTTTTTTTGGTTTTTAAAAGCAATTTGTAGTTTTTTATAAATGTTAGTAGCATGGAAGTGTTGTGGAGTAGCGCATTGGGGTGTGAGAGGAAAACTAGTGGAGAAGTGGTATCCGAGAACCTTAATTTTAATATATATATATATATATATATAAAATTTTTTATACGAAAAGGTTTATTTATATGAATTATTTTGTGAGTGATACATAGTGAGTATATGAAACTATTTTTCCTTGTTTAGGTGATGATTTAGATTCCTTTTTTCATAGGGCTTTAGTGTGCTTCCTCAACATTTTCATGAGATGTTTTAGGGAGGATCTTACTATGTATACATGTTGTGCCCACCATACATAAATATAAACAATTTTTTTGGTTTTTAAAAGAAATTTGTAGTTTTTTATAGATGTTAGTAGCATGGAAGTGTTGTGGAGTATCTTTCATGAGTATATAGAGTTTATTGTTTCTTCCTAGTTTTACTTTTAGTACTAATAATCTTCTTTTTGGTTTATGTACAACAATACTTGTATGAATTCATGCATAATTATCTAAATTTATTCATTTCTAACTGAGGAGGGTTACTTTTGGTGGGAGCAGATCCTAAATGATATGGTATGAATTCATTCTATCATAACCATAAATAAAATATAGTTGTATTTTATTTATCATATACATCAACTTATACTCTTCTTTTTCATCACAAACCCTTTGAGAATAAAAAACCAAACTAAGGGATTTGGTATCCAAATTGCCTTTTGTTATAGAATATGGGACATCAAAATCAAATGATTGAACATATTCCTCCCAAAAACACTTCCATTGATTTTTATAATTGTGTGAAAATATTTACCAAATGGATTTAGGGTTTACAGAAACCATTAATAACATGTTAAATAGGTATTTTATCTAATATATTAAAACATCAAAACCGCAATCAATATTAAACTATGTAGGCGTCATGGTTTTCTTTGATTCAATGAAATTTAAAACTGTTATATCTAACTATATTTTGTTTAAAAATAATATTCAAGCATATTTTTTTAAATACCTATAGATTTGTTTTATATTTTAAATTGTTTTACATTCAAATTATGATTTTTTCATATAAACATATATTTATCTTATCTTAAAAATATATATTTTTTGTTGATATTTGTTATAGGTAATAATGAGTCGAAGTTGGATTACGGAACATCGAATGAGCAATGAATTTGAGGAAGGTGTTGATGCCTTTTTGGAATTTGCAAAACGAAATGTTCCAAGTAGTGACATTTTTTTCTGTCCATGCCTGAAATGTTTGAATATGAAGAAGTTGAAAAGTAGAGAGATAAAAGATCATCTGATTTGTCATGGTTTTAATCCGAGTTACAACCCTTGGATTTGGCATGGTGAAACTGGACGGAATGTCACTGATGATGATGATTCGTAAGATGGTAACTCTGATGGAATTGAAGAAATGATTCACGATATTGTAGCAGAACAAATTGAGATAGAACTGACAGTTGCACGTCTATATGGTGATGCTGAAAAACCATTATATCCCAGTTGTACAGATTTTATGGTTTTTTCGGCAGTGTTAAGATTGATTAACCTGAAGGCAAAGCATGGATGGAGTGACAGAAGTTTTACAAAGCTGCTATAATTGATGAAAGACATTCTTCCAAAAGATAACGATCTTCCAGATTAACATTACAAAGCCAAGAAAATATTATGCCCGATGGGATTGGGATACAAGAAAATACATGCCTGTACAAATGACTGCATTATATATAGGAAGGAATATGAATTTTTTTCAGAGTGTCCTAAATGTGGGACATCACGGTATAAGGTGAAAGAAAAATCACAGGCTGATGTAGAGATTACAAAGCTCCCTTCAAAGGTATTTTGGTATCTTCCTATAATTAATCGTTTCAAACATTTATTTGCTAATTCACATGATGAAAAAAGGTTAAGATGGCATGCTAAAGAGCGGGTATGTGATGGAGAAATACGTCATCCAGCTGATTTTCCATAATGGAAGAAAATTGATGCGCAGTATTCTACATTTGGAAATGAAATTAGAAATCTCAGACTAGGGTTGTGCATAGATGGAATGAATCCATACCGAACACTCAGTAGCACACATAGTTCATGGCCTGTTTTATTGGTAATTTACAACCTCTCTCATGAAGTTTGTATGAAGCGCAAATATGTCATGTTGAGTACAATGATCTCTGGTCCAAAGCAACCCGGTAATGATATTGATGTTTACTTGTCACCGTTGATTGATGATTTGAAACTGTTATGGGCTGATGGTATTATGGTGTATGATTCTTATAAAATGTAATATTTTCAATAGCGTGTAGTGCTTCTATTCACTATAAATTACTTCCCAGCATATGGAAATTTGTCTGGATATAGTGTTAAAGGGCATAAAGCATGTCCAATTTGCGAACAACAGACGTCCTATTGTCAATTGCATCATGGGAGGAAAACAGTGTACATGGGTCATCAAAAGTTTTTGCCTATGGAACACCCTTATAAGAAGACTAAAAAAGGCATTCAATGGCTCACAAGAATTTGATACTTCTCCAAAACCTTTATCCCCTGATCTATATTTTGAGAGGGTGAAAAACCTTGACGCGACATTGGGAAAGACACAGAAATCTGGTAATGATAGACATATTTGGAAGAAAAGGTCAATTTTTTTGAGCTACCATATTGGAGGTATCATGAAGTTAAACATAATATTGATGTCATGCACGTGGAGAAGAATATCTGTGATTCTTTGATTGGAACATTGTTAGATATTAAAGGAAAGAATAAACATGGGTTGAATGCAAGATTAGACTTACTATCAATGGGAATACGTTTGGAGTTAGCTCCCACTTTTAAAGGAAGACAAACATTTCTTCCCCCGTCTTGTCATACATTATCGAAGAGGGAGAAGATTAGCTTCTGTCAGTGTCTTCATGATACCAAAGTGCCTCAAGGTTATTCTTCTAATGTAAAAATATTTGTCTCATTGAAGGACTTGAAGTTGATAGGTATGAAATCACATGATTGTCACGTCATGATGCAACAAATTCTACCAGTTGCATTGCGTGGAATATTTCCCATTCGTGTCAGAAAGACTATAATGAATTTGTGTTATTTTTTCAATTCAATTTGTAACAAGGCGATTGATGTGAATGCTTTGAACATTTTGGAAAAGGATGCAATTTTTATACTTTTTCAATTGGAAATGTATTTTCCTCCAACTTTTTTTGATATAATGGTGCATTTAATGATTCATCTGGTTCAAGAAATAAATCTTTGTGGACCTCTATATCTTCTTTGGATGTATCCTTTTGAAAGGTATATGAAAATATTAAAGGGGTATGTTAAAAATATATATCGACCTGAAGCCTCCATTATTGAAAAGTATATTTCTGAGGAGGTGGTAGAGTTTTGTACGAGCTACTTGGCTGCAGCGCAACACATAGGTTTGCCTCCATCTCACCATGAATGAGTTAATAATGAGGGAAAGGGCATTCACGACTTGAAAGTCAAATCATTGTCAGCTGAACAGATGAAGAAGTTAGAATCATACATCTTGAATAACATAGCCGATGCTCAACCATATATCACATTGCATATTAATGAGTTGAAACAATTTCATTCAAAGAAGAAAGAAATATGGATTTTGAATGAGCACAACAAAACTTTTTTGTCATGGATTAAAAAGACTTTGATTGGTAGATCAGATGTATCAGAGACATTAAAATGGATAGTGGGTGGTCCATGTTTAAATGTGATAACATGGTCCGGTTATGAAATTAATGGTTATACATTTCATACAAAAGATTAGGACAACAGAAGTGCAGTTCAGAATAGTGGTGTATTGGTGTTTGCAGAAGCAATGCATTTTTCGAGTGCTAAGGAAAAAAACCCAATTTCTGCATCAAATGCATATTATGGAGTGATTGAAGACATATGGGAGGTTGATTACTTTAAAATTAAAGTTCCCGTTTTTAACTGTAAATGGTTTAACAGTAACAACAGTGTCAGACATGATGAATTTGGAATGACACTTGTTAATTTGAATAGATTGTAAGACACAGATGATTCTTTTATAATGTCAACACATGAAAAAAAAAATTTCTATGTAGTAGATCAATAAGATATGCAGTGGGCTGTTGTTTTACAAGGGAAAAAACAATATGTTGGTGAGGATGAACTTGATGAATATGCTGATTTATGTGAGATCCCTACTTCCATGGAAATATTAACAGAACATAATGATGATCATATTGAAGACATAGTTTGTGCCATAAAGAACGATCACGACGAAGGAATTTGGGAAAACAATCCATTTGTACATTCCTAAAATTACAGGTAACATATGTTTATTTCTTGTTTACATTTATTTTTTCCATAAATGTTAGATATTGTAAGTTTTTTATTTATTAAAACATGTTTTAAAATAAAATAAGTATATGTTTTTGTTTGTTTTAAGTTTTTTTAGTTTACTTTATCATGTTTATAACCATTATATGAATTTTAAAATGCTTATTTTTGTTCACTGACAATTACTTTACCATGTTTACAATGTTTACCAGGTTTACCATTTTTACCATTTTTACCATCTTGACTATCTTGACCATCTTTTCCATCTTTACCATTGTTTAACATGCTTACGATATTACCAATGTTTACTATTATGTAACTTAGTACACTTTTCTATTTTCTGATTACAGTAGTATTAAAATATTTGAATTTGTATATTTGTGAACTGACGTTTGTTTTTTTGGTTTTAAGGATAATGACAGATCATTCAGATGATTAACCACATGATTCTGGAGAGGAGCATATTGCTGGTCATACCTCTGGGGATGAACATTCACATGCTCCTATTACGACAGAGTTGAAAGGTTGGTAAACGTGGGTGCACACGTTTACCAAAATTATCACTTTCCCGTACGCAGGATCAGAGGATAGTAGTTGAGTTTGATGATGATGATATTCCTAGAGGTCTGAATGCCAAATATTTTAAGAGTTTTGTTGCAACTCAGGATAAGACCAAAGTAATCATTCTGTATGATGATTGGAGAGGTGTGGATAAAGCGATTATCTCTCAGTTGTGGGAGACGATTTTGGTAAGATCTTTTTTCATTGTTTGACCATTCTTTTAATGTTTCTAGTATATATAATATGTTTAACCTCTTCTTTATCAGATGACATTTGATATTCCTGACATTGGAGGAGTCAAGAAGAAATGGTTATCATTGGCTGCCAGGAGATGGAGGGATTTCAAATCAACCCTCTCATCTGATTTCATTTATGGTCATAGGAGTCATGACAATCCATATTGTATATATATTCTTTTATAGATGAAGACACATGGAGACAGTTTTTTGAAAGTAGAAAAAAAGAGTCATTTCTGGTAAGGGAAATGTAAACTTTTATAAACTTTCTTATATAAATGATTTTATTAATGTTTTGTTAATGATTTTTTATTCTTAAATTACAGAAAACAAGGAAATATCATTAGGAGATCCAATCTAAAAATGTATACCCTCATAGTTTATCTCGGGGAGGGTATACATTATTGGAAGAAAAAATGATGGCGGAAAAATTTCAACAACTAAGAGCTGAGTCTTCAAGCTCTGGAGATGTGGCCCCTCCATCCCCTCCATCTAGACATGAAAAATGGAAGAGAGCTCGGAAGGGAAAAAAGGGCAATATCTTTCGGAAGAATCGAGAATCGTAGCTGAGAGGATTGTAAGATATCTATTTAATTTATTTAAGTTAACTTTTTTCTTTATATAAGTTTCAATCATTACAGAAATGTTCAATTAATTAATATAGGACTCTCTTGAGGAGTAGAGTTCAGAGGGGACATTTATAGCTACTGGGAGGGAAGATATTTTATTTGCAGCATTGGGAAGGCCCGAACATCCTGGTCGTGTAAGAGGATATCCGGCAGGTGTATCGGTAAGAAAAGTGTTTCCACATTCTTCAACTTCTAACATTGAGAGGGTTTATAAAAAAAATATAATCCTTGGAGGCTGAAGTTCAAAATATTAATGCGACGATGGAGGAAAATATTAGAGAGTCGGTGTAGTCTATGTTTGCAGAAATGAAAAGACAATTTCAGACTGTAGCTCCCACTCCTCCACCTCCCCCTGCAGACCCCATTATTTATCCTCCACCTCCGCCAGTAGCTCCCACTCCCCCACCTCAGCCTGCAGACCCCACTTTTTATCCTACGCCTCCGCCGCAGATTCCTACATATTGCGAGTTGTATGTTGATGATTCTCAACATCATATAGTAGCATACGGGTTGGTATATTGTATAGGAGATACAGTTCATCATCAACAATTAGAGGTAGAGAATCAGAGGGTCACTGTACAGGATATTATAGATAGATCAGCTAGGGTACCAATACCTACAGATGAGGTGGCGACAGTTGGACAGAGTATCGACCATTTTTTAGTTTGGCCATCCAGACTTCTTAGACTCATTAACATAGAGGTATGAATGTTATATCTTTTTTTTTTATTAAAGTTTTTTTATCATTTGAAAACTACTATATTTTTCAATTTTTTTTTTCACAGGAATACTTCAAAGGTAAAGAAATACTGTATAGACAACAAAAAAGACAACAGGCTATGACATCAGATACAGATTCCAGTGGTCTTGACAGATTTTCAAGATATTCACATTTGTTGTTGGGTTTTTATGAGTTTACAATGGAATCTCATGTTTGTGGACGTGAAATAAGTGTGGGGATTACAAAATCTGATATCATGGAGCTTGTTAATGGAGATAAGTTGGGCATCAACGTGGTGCAAATTTTTTCCATGTAAGTCTTAACACCTTTTCCCTGCGTTATATTTATTAAAAATGTATACTTATGTATGTTTTGTATTAGGTATCTTTATAAAATTTGTGAGAGGAATGAGCTGACAGAAGTATATGGATTCATGGACCCGCAATTGATTTCCCCTGAAGCATGTGCATTGAATGAGGAACAAAGAATGGTTTATATTGCTGAAATATTTGAAAAGAATATAATCACACAATGTTGGATGATGCCTTTTTGTGAGAGGTATGAAACACATTTATCTCAAAGAGTTAATTATATTTTAACATAAAAAACCACTAACATTAAATTTACTTTTATCAGTGATCATTGGATGTTAGGGATTTTTTTCCCAAGGGAGAAAGCTCTTTATTGGATATGCTCTGTTCATGGTGATGTGCGGGAAAGTTTTAAGAATATATTGGAAAAGTAAGTTTCAATTTCTCAATAGTTTTATATATTATAATGAATTTTAAATTTACCCCATTCGTATTATTTTCTAACAGTGCATGGGTCTACTATCGAAAAAACACAAAGAAAAGAAATGCAAAGATCAAATATGTAAATGCGAAGGTAAATTTCCATTTATAATTTTTACTTTTTGAATTATTACATAAAAATAATATATTGAATTTACACTCATTCAAACAAAATTGTCATGAACAACAAGGCGTCATCGAATGTGGATATTATATGTTAAGATTTATGTATGAAATAATAACAACTGGAACAGTTGTGAATTTTGACCTGGTACGATTTCCTCTTAAACTTTTCCATAATATTTCAATTTGATTTATTCATTATACACGTTAACTATCTTATTTTTTATTTATAGCTTTTTGATGACCCTCAACCCTATACTGCTGAAGACATCAAACACGTACAAGGGGAGTGGTCAAATTATTTTACAGGTTTGATTGAATTTTAGTTGTTTGTAATGTAAAATGTAATTTTGAATATTGTCGTTTTAATTGTGTATTTGGTAGTTTTTTAGGTTGGATTTAGTTTTTTTTTGAAGTTGACAGTGTAAGTTTTGAATGTTATATAAGTGAATGTTTAATTTTGCTCTACTCCTTGTTTTGGTCTACTTTTGATGGTTTTTCTGGTATGGATTTGGGTCTGTGGGGGAGGGGTTCCAAGGGTGTGGGGGTGTGTTCAGTGGGGTTGGGGGGTGTCCAGCGGTCTGGGAGGGCTGTCCGGTGGGGTGGGGGGACAGTCCTGGGGGGTGGCAGGGATGTCTAGGGGTGTGGGAAGGCGGTCCAGGGGTGTGGGAGTGCTGTCCAAGGGTGGGGGGGGGGGGTTGTCCAGGGGTGTTTGGGGCTGTCCAGGGGTGTGGTGGGGGATGTCAAGTGGGGTGAGGGGGTGAGGGGGTGCTGTTCAGGTGGGTGGGGGGTTGTCGAGGGGTGTTTGGGGGTGTCCGGGGGTCGGGGGGCAGTCCAGGAGTGTGGCGGGGGCTCCAATGGGGTGGGCGAGGGTTGTCTAAGGGGTATACATGAGGGTGGGAGCTCCAATGGGGTGGGGGAGGGCAGTCCAGGGGGTATACATGAGGGTGAGGGCTCCAACAGGGTGGGGGAGGGATGTCCATGGGGTATAAATGAGGGTGGGGGCTGTCTAGGGGGTAAGTTTTATCCAATGGGGGTGGGGGAGGGCTGTCCAGGGGGTATACATGAGGGTGAGGGCTCCAACGGGGTGGGGGAGGGCTGTCCATGGGGTATAAATGAGGGTGGGGGCTGTCTAGGGGGTAAGTTTTATCCAATGGGGTGGGGGAGGGCTGTCTAGGGGGTATACATGAGGGTGAGGGCTCCAACGGTGTGGGGGAGGGCTGTCCATGGGGTATAAATGAGGGTGGGGGCTGTCTAGGGGGTAAGTTTTATATGTTATCAATGTACATGCTTAATTTTGATATACTTCTGTTTTTGTGGTAAGATTTCTTGATTTGTTTTCTAGTTGATTCTGGTGGAGAGAAGATGACTGCATTCTGTTTAAAAAAAATGGGTTAATCACGTCGGTTATTAAATAACCGACGTGATAAAATGCCTGGAAAATAGTTTATCACGTCAGTTATTTAATAACCGACGTGATAAAAGGCCTGGAGAATGGTTTATCACGTCGGTTATTTAATAACTGACGTGATAAAAGGCCTGGTCGATGGTTTATGATGTCAGTTATTGAATAACCGACGTGATAAAAGGCCTGGAAAATGGTTTATCACGTCAGTTATTCCATAACCGACGTGATAAACCACCGCCCGCCGGTTTATCACGACGGTTATATAATAACCGATGTGATAAACCCCCCTCCCCCAGTTTATCATGTCGGTTTTATAAGAACCGACGTGATAAACCCCCCTCACCCCGGTTTATCATGTCGGTTCTATATGAACCGACGTGATAAACCCCCCTCACCCCTGTTTATCACGTCGGTTGTTTAATAACCGACGTGATAAACCATTTTCTAGGCATTTTATCACGTTGGTTGTTAAATAACCAACATGATAATCCATTTTCCAGGCCTTTTATCACGTCGGTTGTTAAATAACCGACATGATAAACATCGCAATTTTATGTTTTTGACGTCAATTTTTAAATAACCGACGTCAAAAACCTTATTTATAACGTCACACGTATTAACGTCGGCTAGAAATCGACGTAAAAAATGAAAAATAACCGACATAAAAAACGTTTTCTGCACTATTGTGTATAACCCCATATTAAAAATTATTTACTTATTAAACTTTGATTTTAACTATTTTAACCCTTCTTTAAATAAATTAATAATAAATGTCCTAATCTAATCCAAGTGGGCCTAAATGGTCATATTTTATTCCTAAGGTTGTTTTTGGTCAAATTACACTTGTCCAATAGAATTAGGACATGTGTTAGGGTAATAATAATATCATTTTTACCCTTAATTACCCTATTTACTTTTAACCGTGGTAAAAAAAAGTAAAAAGTTACTATTCACAAAAAATTATTTTCATCTCATTGAACCACATTTTAGTCCTTGATATTAACCGTGTCTCTCGGATTTTCGAAATTCCACTCACAGAAGCGGTAAAATTAAGTTTTATGAAAAATTCAGTTTTTTTTAACTACCACTTAGTGGTTTCAATTACATAATTATGTGTGGAAAATAAGAATACACTCAATATAAGTGGATATTAAGTGTGAAACAATCATAGGTCATTCACACATATTTATAACATGGCATAATCAAGAAGTATAAGTATAACCCAAATAATTGAAATTGGGTTAAGAAGTTCCCTTACAGAAATTCAACAGCCTAACAATGTCACTTTAAAATTCAGAAAAATAATTTGATGAGAGAAAAAAGGTTATTTCATTACTTGGACATAAAATTTACATAATTAATTATATATAAGAACATATCCCAACATTAGGATATGTAAATTAAAAGACATAACAAAAATAAGTCTTTAAAAAATAGGAGGGTGAAAGGTTCCCTTAACGATTTGGTAACTTATGAAACATTCACCACATTAAAGAAGGATCATAAAATGAAGATTTAATTACCCATAAATTAATGTATATTACACAATGAATAAAATCATGGGTAGTACATACACCTCACAAAAGGAAATAGTGGCAATATAGTACGAATCTCACGGGAATAAGAAGTGAGATGAAAACCCCTTACCACATTGTAATCAAACGAGTCATATGAACAAACGTTAATAAACACCAATTGAATAAGATAATACCATGAATATAAAGATAATCATGATAATATATATCAAATGTAAGTACAAAATACACCACATGAAATAAATAATTGGCAAATAATGGAAATCTCACAGAATTAAAAGTGAGATAAGAAACCCCTTACCTCATGTCTGACTTGACTTATTTATTCCTTATTCTTCCTAAATAATAAACTAAGTTAATTTATACTTGATTAAGTACCTTATTCAAGTTTATTATTCCTTTTATATCACTTATTATCATGTTATAAACATTATGTAATCATTTAAGTTAATAATGGTTGTTTTGTCGATATTTGTTATTTGAGTCGAAAAAATAGACTTCTTATAATTACAAGTTGTTCATGTGGTCAAAAGTTTATTATATACAGAATTATATTCATGATTTAGATATCATATATATCATATATATCCAGTGTATACATTTATTTATAATATTACCTAAAATTTGGAGATAAGAAATGAAATGCACCGTTCATGGAGACGGTAAATCGTACGTACGCATGAATGCTACTTCTATTTCTATTTAGTATTGTAATGGAATGGAAACCTAATGATACATAAGTATATTATAATTCTAGTATCATATCATATATACTTTCATTAACTCTACCCTTTATACATTCCACATAAGGCATGAACGAGTCATATCACTTTGAGGGGGCGATAGTCCGCACTTCCTCAAATGAGATTATCGTATTTACCCACTATGGAAACCATAAAGGTATTATATAAATGAAAAATACAGAAGTATAGAAACAATATAAATATAATATATATCATATATAAGTATAGTTCCATAATAATGGCCACCATGATATGAGGTTGGAAATATTTAAACAATCATCGTTTCATGAGGCAGTAGTTCGTCGTCCACAATAATTCGTGTAACTCCCTTTGGTTTGAACCAAAAGGACTTCTTGAAGTGCCTTATGCCTAAAGTAAGGATTCTAGGTGGAATAGAGGGATCTTTAGAGATTATTTGGGTAGGGGTTGGATGATCCAAGGGGCTTGAGAGGTGTTAGGAACGAGTTAGATGTGAGAGCTTTTTATAAGGGGGAGGAGGGGTTCTTTAGGAAAGTGTGAAAATATTATTTTATTATATAATTATTTTCAGTTTCTAAAGGTAAAAAACTCATTAAGGTCGAAGATAAGATGGATCATGGTCGAAATAAATTCATGCAATAATAATTGGATAGGTTTTAGATGTTATTTTAATATTTATAATATTATTTATTTAAATGATTTATTAATGAGGTAAACACTGCATCATTATTGTGTCATAAATAATTTAATTTATTTGATGTCTAAAAATTATAAAAAAGATACCATGATGTAGTAAATCTTTTTATATTTCCAATTAATATTTATAGTCGAAAAGATAACTTATATAACCCTATGTAAAAATTAATTTACTAAAAGATATTTTTATGTCATTTTTGTCTTTACTTTAAATTAATTAATATAAAGTGTCATTATCACTCGCAAGTGGCTCCATGGGGTCCCAAAATCGACCCAAGGATTCCCACAGTCGGCCATGAATCATCCAATAAGGATAAGACAAGTGTTAAGGTCATTTTTTATTATTATAATATTCGTTTTATCTTGAATTTCCCTATTTATCTTTAACTGCGGTAAATAAAAGTCAAAAGTTACTATTCACCAAAAAATTATTTCCATCTTATTGAACCACATTTTACTTACTAATAACAACCATGTATTTCGGATTTTCAAAATTCAATTCACATAAGTGGTAAAATTTCATATAAATGAAAAAGTCATTTTTTAACTACTACTTAGTGCTCTCACTATTCATCAAAAATTGATGTTTTTCAGAAAAATACAAAAAATCCGGCCTAATTTATATTTGATATTATGAATTTAAAAATTATTTCTATTTTACAAAATTCAAAACATAGAATTTACTTTAATTAATTTAAAATTAATTCCCATTGTCAAAACAAATAGCGTGTTTTTAAGAAACAATATCTATCAAAAGATTGACACTTGTTTATGT
Source organism: Viscum album (assembly GCA_963277665.1). Classification (NCBI taxonomy): domain Eukaryota; kingdom Viridiplantae; phylum Streptophyta; class Magnoliopsida; order Santalales; family Viscaceae; genus Viscum; species Viscum album. The sequence goes on along the minus strand of OY728125.1, from coordinate 410,074,259 downwards.
CCAATTTCAAAGTGAAATTAATTCCAATGACCACCATTGGATTAAATTATAAAAATATAATCTAATTACACTTTAAAACCAATTAAAAATATAATCTAACCATATAAATAAATTAGATTAAAAATCATATTTGAATTAAAATATAGTATTTTTCACTATTCATCAAAAAATGAATTTTATCAGAAAAATACCAAAATTTTACCCAAAGTGAATTTTGATGTTCTGATTCTAAAGAATAATTTTATTTTTTCAAATATAACATATAAAAGTGACCAAAACATGATTTAAATAGGGTTTTCCATCAAAAGGCGGTAAATCAACCTTTTAAAGTAATTTATGCTTAAAATTAGATTTATTCACATTTTAAGCCTCTATATTTTATTGAATAAACATTTAACAAACATGTATAATCATATTTTAGTTATCTCTGTTCATTCCCCCTAATAAAATGGATAGGTGTTAACTACCATTTAAAATAATAATATTATATTATTATTTTTTAGTATGACCCAATGTTGTGTGTAGCGTAAGATTTCAAAGAAATCTGTTGTTGTGTATCATGTACGCCATCGAACATATCATTCCATTTAAAGTAAAACTAATAATTAATTTACAAATATTAATAAATATGAAAATGTCATATTATTTATTTACCTAGGATGTTACATCCTTCCCCCCTTTTGGGAATTGGGTCCTCACAATTTTAAAATTGGGTTTGGAAACATCATTAAAAGTCCCACATCGGAAAAAGAGTAAATAAAACTATCACTTTAAAAGAAATAAAGATATATACAAAGGTCACCCGAGACAATAGATACTAGTATTCCATTAAATCATGGATATGGAAGAGAAACTAACTCTCATAGATTAATAGAGAGTAATAGAGAACTTGATCACGAAAAGTTAACCACCACAATACCATAAATTTGTTGTTGGGTAAAAGTATGATGATAAAAGAGAGCTTATAATTTTTTTACTTCAAGATCCTTTTCATAGAGTTGATAAATTTTATTAATAACTAGACTAATATCATAAGGAAATATACTTACTTGTCATGTAGAGTGTCATACTTTAATAAAATTCTACCACAAACCCATCTTTTCTCCAAACGGTAAGTATTCAAGATGACTTGGTCACACCTGAAGTGCTAGATTAAACTTCTAGAGTATCACATAATCTAAAAAAGATGAACTATATATTTTCCATATCTTTAGACATCAAACAAAACCAAAATTGGTTTGTAGAAGATCAGATAATCCAAAAAAAGGATAATCTTTTACAAAAAGAAAAACTACTCTTAATCTCCAAAATTTGTCAAACAATACCCAAAGTTTAACAAAGGCCATTCAATAAAAAAACCGTCCATAAAATTCTTCAAAGTAATCCAAACTAATATTGAAACCCAAATCTCATAAGGATTTAATTACATAGTCTTCCAAGATAAATCTTAACATTTATCTCTAAATAACATCAGTTACTCTTAAAGTCTCATATTTAAAAGTAATTAACCTAATCACATATTCTCCATGATAGGTTAATCATTTCTATAGATAACCCAAAATAAACTTATTCTTGATTTATAAAATCATCTAACTAAAAAGAATTAGTCATACTAACCAGGGACTTCAAGTAGTCCAGTGGTAGGTGATAAATCCCAGTCGCACTTTGGTTGTGGGTTCGATTCCCACAGCTTTGTCCAACGTGATGGGTTGTGATCCGGTTTGCGTGTTGTCCTTTTTAAAAAACTATATAATTTTATAACATTCCCAAAAATAGATAAATTCATCAAAAATAATCATAACACATTTTAACCACAAAGGTTATCTAATAATTTTCATTTTGCATCCCAAAATGTATTAACCTGTAATTGCCTCAAATTCAAGGATCATATAAACCCAAATGGTTCTTTATAACTATATCCACAAAAGAAAAGATAATTATTCCTTGAGTAAAATTTTCATATATCAAAATTCAGGGTTAAACATACTATAAAAAGTCTTCTAATGTAATCCCATCATCAAAAGAGCCTTAATAATTTTAAACATTTCACCATCCTAAATTCTACCATAACTCTTAAATCCCTTATATGTTGACTTCTTACTAATTAAATGTTCTTCATTATCCATTAACTATTTCTTTCCAACTTATTCTGAAATAATTCATTCCTACAAACAAAAATCATGAATCATATCCTAAGATTCAATAATATCAAAACATACGTTAAGAAATAATCCATACCTTTCATTGGTCATTGTTAGTTTCTTCATCCTCAATCGGAATAGCATTAGGTATTGATAAAAAAAAATTGTACGGTCCTGGTGATCCCATTCCCAAAACTTCTTTGTAGGAAATCTGTTTGTACAATGACCATGCACACCACATTTAAAACATTCAATTAATCCCTTAGAATGAACTTCTTTTTCTTTCCTAGAGTCAACTGGATGCTTCCTTTTTCTATGGCAGGTTCTTTCTTTATGACCTTCACTTCTACATCTATAGCATCTTCCCGTCCCTTTGAAACATTTTCCTATGTGTTTCTTTCCACATTCTTGACACATAGGTTTTTTAATATACTTACCTTTATGATTATTACCTGAAATTCAATGGGGATTTGTTTCTCACATATACAACGCCTTATAAAAATCACAAAGGTTCAGGTGGTCAATCATGACTCCAGATAGTTGGTTGAGAATAACCACAAGAGTTCTCATTGCAGCTCCCATTTCATTCAATTGCTCAATCAAAAAACCATCATAGTTTTCTTCACATCCATTTTTACTTTGATGCCTGCTAGATCCATCCATTGACTAAAACCTAAAAGGTCAGTGTGAGTTAGGGGTGTAATTTTGGCCCGGAGGCCCAAAAGCCCGAGCGGCCCAGCCCGGAAAATCCAGTGTCGAACCAGGCCGAGCTCGGGCTGTAGGTTCATCAGGCCGGGCCTGGGCCTGTCCAAGAAGGCTCGCGGGCCAGGCCGGGCTGGCTTGAAAAAGCCTGCCCTACTGGCCCGTATAAAGCCCGAACCACTGTAAAAAAATATAACGGGAAGCTGCTGGTAGGGAGATTTGATCTCCCTACCTTAGGCTTCCAAGGTTACACCTGGGTTGGCCCAGGTGCTGCGCTTGTTATATTATCACCAAACTGTATATATCATTATATATTAACAAAAAATAATATATACACATATAACTATTATTATATATAATTATAATGTGTGGTTGTATATATATATAATGATATATAATTATATATGTATATATGTAAACAAATTCATTAATAATATATATCAATTAAGTGTGGCTTTTAAAAATCCATCAATAATATACATATATATATAAATGATTTAATATAATATATATATACAAACAAATCTATTAATATATATATATATATATCAATGATTTAATATTATGTATATATAACAACTTGTTGTATATTAATTAAAAAAATAACACACTCACCTAATGATGTTCGTGCACGTCCCCCAACCTCATTAATTTTTTAAGTATGTTACAGCTTGCATATATTATACATACTATACATATATAAATCTTTTTAGAAAAAAAATCAACCCGCCCACTATGACGCACCCTACAACCCCTAATTTTTATTTTTACAGTTTTCTCATATTATATATATCAATCATTTAACATTATATATATTTAATAACTTATTATATATTAACAAAAAAATAACACACTCACCCAATGATGTTCGCACACACCCCTCAACCTCATTATTTTTTTAAATATGATGAAACTTGCATATTATATATATGAATATATATATATAAACAAATATATTAATAATATATATATCAATGATATGATACAATATATAAATAAAAAAATCTATTAATGATATATATATAAATTAAGTGCGGCTTTTAAAAATTCATTAATAATATATATATAAATATATATGATTTAATATAATATATATATACACAAAGATATTAATAATATATATATATATATATATATATCAATGATTTAATATTGTATATATAATAACTTATTGTATATTAATAAAAAAATAACATACTCACCTAATGATGTTGGTGCACGCTCCTCACCTCATTAATTTTTTTAAGTATGTTGCAACTTGCATATATTATATATAAATCTATTTAGAAAAAAATTAACCCGCCCACGACGACGCACCTCCCAACCCGTAATTAATTTTTACGATTTTCTCATATATATATATATATATTAACAAAAAAAATACTCACCCAATGATGTTCGCACACCCCCGACCTCATTTTTTTTAATACGATGAAACTTGCATATATTATATATACTATATATACATATATTAATCTATTTTGAAAAACAATTAACTCACCCACCGCTGCACAACCCCCAACCTCTCATTATTTATTTGCACATAATATATATAGATTCACATATATAAATTTGTTTAGAAGAAAAATAACATATCCTCCTACTGTAAAATGTTAATAAAATAGAAAATAAACGTTCTTACAAAAAAATGTTGAATGCTTAATAAAAATACATGCAAAAAATATGTTTTTAAAAAAATTAAAAATTGATTAAAAAAATGTTTTAAATTAAACAAACGCTTAAAAATACTATTCATAAAATGTTAAAAAAATAAATGTAAATAATTTTTTAAATAAATGATAATTTTTTTAAATAACAACACTTTAAACCCACCCACTACTACGCATCCCCCAATTCCTCATTAATTCTTTTTTCAATTTTCACATAATATATATAAATTTACACACATATATAAATCTATTTTGAAAAAAATAACTTATCCACCCACTGTAAAATGTTAATAAAAAATGTGTATACATAAAACATATTTAAACAAAATACATGAAAAAAATGCGTTAAAAAATGTTTTAAATTAAATTTCTAATAATAAATGTAAAAATTGTTTTAAACAAATGTTAAAAAATGGTTTAAATAAAAAAGTTTAAAAAAGTTTTTAAAACAAACATTCAAATTAATTTTTTTTAAAAACACTTAAAAAACTTTTTATATTAATTTTTTTTAAAAATTTAAATGTTTTAAAAAAATACATGCAAAAATCATGAGTTAAAAAAATTAAAAAACATTTTAAATTAATCATTTAAAGATAAATGTAAAAAAATGTTTTAAATAAATGTTAAAAAATGGTTTAAATAAAAATTTTTAAATAAAAAAAATCACACCCTTAAAAAAATTATAAATAAGTTAAAAAAATGTTTAAATAACAATGTTTTAAACTCACCCACTATTGTGAATCCCCCAACCCCTCATTAATTTTTTTTACAATTTGCACATAATATATATAGATTCACATATATAAATCTATTTAGATAAAAAAATAACATATCCACCCACTGTAAAATGTTAATAAAAAATAAAATAAACATTTTTACAAAAAAATATTAAAATTTTAAAAAAATACATCTAAAAAACATGCATTTAAAAATAAATGTAAATAAATGTTAAATTTTTTTTAATTTTTTTTTAAAATAAACAATTATTTTAAAAATAATAAAAGACCAACATGGTCCGACTTGAAAAATCCTGGCTCGACCCAAAAAAGCCCAGCCTGACCTGAAGATTTGGTCCGGCCCAAGGCCGGGCTCTGGCTGCCTCATGAGGTTGTTCGGGCCGGCCTGACCCAACCCGAATAGTGGTCAACGACTCGATTTTTTGCAGGGTAAGCCCGACCCGGCCCAACCCGGTCCGGTTTGGGCCGAGACGGACCGAAATTACACCCTTAGTGTGAGTATATTAGTAAAATCATCATATATTATCTTATGAGGATGGTAAACACTAAAACATACTTTTTTATGTTATCTTAAACTCATTCGATTTATCTAAAAAAACTATGACTCTTTCCAATATGTTAACCATTATGGTTATGTCACTTATGATTAAATAACACCCTAACCTCTAAAGTTATCTAAACCAACCTCTGATACCAACTATAAGGACCCGACCTTAAACATTACATAATCTTGAATTATGTCAAGAATTCACATTTAGAACCTTCTTCAGTTTAGATTTTTAGAGAATAAAGCCATAATTATTACATAACAACTTGAATATTACAAGTATACACTACTACCTAGTATCCATTTTTCATAAAATATAAACTCTTAAAAAGAAACATGTCCAGTTCCATGTTTTAGACATCATGACTTTTCCTTGATCACATCCTTGTCCCTATTCCACTTCATGTCCTGTGAAAAACATTTCAAAAACTTGGGATGAGAAAAATGCTCAGTAAGGGATACACAAAGAAGGAAAACTGTTAGTTTTTCAAAACAACAAGTAAACCATGAATACTTTATCATAACTAATACTTTTCACCTTTATGAAGTAGTAAATACTCTTCACTGAATAAAAGATCATTGCTTACCCTTTTGTAACCAAAATGTTACCATAAAACCCATATAAAGAACACATAACATATAAAGGTAACTTGAGACATAAACATAATTAAATTAAATAACCATAAGGTCTACTTCCACACATATCACTAAATGGAATAGCCATACAGTTGACTTCTATACCCAATGCATCGGAGGTTATAACGTAACCACCTGTCCTGGTTTATCATGACACCACCTGTCATTTGGTTTATCACGTAACCACCCGTCAAATGTCAAAGTACCATTATAAAATAATAACACATAAAATATTATAAATATAAAAATTTCACCAATAAAATTTCCACATTGAAAATACAATATATCATTTCAATACATTTATATAATCAATGCTTAATCAAACCATTTTCAGAACCATTTAAAACATTTAATAAAGAGATTTTTGAATCAAAGTGTCTCATACCTCTTTGAAGCTTTTAAATGAATTGAAGTTTTAAAACATTATTGTCCATATAAATAAATACTAAAAACCATTTTGAAAACATGGACATTAATGAGGAATATTTTGAATAATAACTCTTTAAAGATTTTAAAACGATGTTTTAGTTAAAGAATCTCGTAACACCTGAGAAACACTTGACTAAACATAATTAAATAATAGAATAAAAAAACTTATAATATCATGAGAATAAGGATATTAATGATATAATATTACAAAGGGAAGTATATACACCATATAAAATTGAATTTGTGCATAAAAATAATGAAGTCTCAAGGGAATGTAAATTGAGACGAAATCCCTTATAAAGATGGTATCCTTAGATTAAGGATAAATCAATTACATAATTATGTGTGGAAAATAAGAATACAATAAATATAAGTAGATATTAAGTGTGAAACAATCATAGGTCATTCACACATATTTATAACATGGCATAATCAAGAAGTATAAATTTAACCCAAATAATTGAAATTGGGTTAAAAAGTTCCCTTACAGAAATTTAACAGCCTAACGGTGTCACTTTAAAATTCAGAAAAATAATTTGATGAGAGAAAAAATGCTATCTCATTGCTTGGACATAAAATTTACATCATTAAGTATATATAAGAACATATCCCAACATTATAAGATATAAATTAAAAGACATAACAAAAATAAGTCTTTAAAAAAGAGGATAGTGAAAGGTTCCCTTAACGATTTGGTAACTTATGAAACATTCACCATATGAAAGAAGGATCATAAAATGAATATATAATTACCCATAAATTTATGTATATTACACAATGAATAAAATCATGGTAAGTACATACAACATACAAAATGAAATAGTGGTAATATAGCACGAATCTCACGGGAATAAGAAGTGAGATGAATACCCCTTTCCACATTGTAATCAAACGAGTCGTATGAAAAAAAGTTAATAAACACCAATTGAATCACATAATTCCATGAATATAAATGGAATCATGATAATATATATCAAATGGAAATAAAAAATACACCACATGCAATAAATAAGTGGTGAACAATGGAAATATCACAGAATTAAAAGTGAGATAAGAAACCCCTTACCTCATGTCCGACTTGACTTGTTTGTTCCTTATTCTTCTTGAATAATAAACTTAAGTTAATTTATAATTGATTAAGAACCTTATTCAAGTTTATTATTCATTTTTATATTACTTATTACCATGTTATAAATATTATGTAATCATTTATGTTAATAATGGTGTTTTTGTCGATATTTGGTATTTGAGTCAAAAATGGACTTCTTATAATTACAAGTTGTTCATGTGGTCAAAATTTCATTATATCTAGAATTATATTCATAATTTATATATTATATATATCATATATATATAGTATATACATGTATTTATAACAGTTCCTAACATTTGGAGATAAGAAATGTAATGCACCGTTCATGGAGACGGTAAGCCATATGTACGCATGAACGCTACTTCCATTTATATTTCGTATTGAAATGGAATAGAAACTTAATGATACATAAGTATATTATAATTCCAGTATAATATCATATATAATTTCATTAACTCTACCCTTTATACGTTCCACATAAGGCATGAGCGAGTCATATCACTTTGAGGGGGCGGTAGTCCACACTTCCTCAAATGAGATTATCGTATTTACCCACTATGTAAACCATAAAGGTATTATATAAATGAAAAATACAGAAGCATAGAAACAATATAAATATAATATATATAATATATAAATACAGTACCATCATAATGGCCACCATGAGAGGTGGTTGGAAATATTTGAACAATCATCGTTTCGTGAGGCAGTAGCTCGTCGTCCACAGAAACAGTATGTTCTTTACCCATTAGACGGAGGTGTGTGTAAGTTTAGTTCGAATAATTCTCATAACAACAACCTATTATATTGAGGACACTTGTGTTGTTATAAAATAAAGAAATAAAAATAGTTTAGGGGGTTGTATAAGTAAAATAAAACAAAATAAAACAAAAGAATTTAAGAGAAACCGTTACCTTTAATTCGGGTAATTCCCATTGGTTTGAACCAAAAGGACTTCTTGAAGTGCCTTATGCCTAAGGTAAGGATTCTAGGTGGAATAGAGGTATCTTTAGAGATTATTTGGGTATGGGTTGGATGATCCAAGGGGATTTATAGGTGTGAGGAATCGGTTAGATGTGTGATCTTTTTATAAGGGGGAGGATGGGTTCTTTAGGAAAATGTGACGATATTATTTTATTATATAATGATTTTCAATTTCTAAAGGTAAAAAAATCATTAAGGTGAAATATAAGATGAATCATGGTCGAAATAAATTCATCCAATAAGAATTGGATAGGTTTTATATGTTCTTTTAATATTTATAATCTTATTTATTTAAATAATTTATTAATGAGGTAAACACTGCATCATTATTGTGTCATAAATAATTTAATTTATTTGATGTATAAAAATTATAAAAAAATACCATTATGTAGGAAATATTTTTATCTTTCCAATTAATATTTATAGTTGAAAAGATAATTTATATAACCCTATGTAAAAATTAATTTACTAAAAGATATTTGTTTATGTCATTTTTGTTTTTACTTTAAATTAATTAATCTAAAGTGTCATTATCACTCCCAAGTGTCTCCATGGGGTCCCAAAATCTACCCAAGGATTCCCATGGTCGGCCATGACTCATCCAATAAGGATATAACAAGTTTTAAGGTAATTTTGTTATTATTATAATATTCTTTTTTACCTTGAATTACCCTATTTACCTTTAACCACGGTAAATAAGTCAAAAGTTACTATTCACCAAAAAATTATTTTAATCTTATTGAACCAAATTTTACTTACTAATAACAACCATGTATGTAGGATTTTATAAATTCAATTCACAGAAGTGGTAAAATTTCATTTAAATGAAAAATTCATTTTTTAACTACTACTTAGTGGTTTCACTATTCATCAAAAATTGAAGTTTTTCAGAAAAATACCAAAAATTCGGCCTAAGTTATATTTGATATTCTAAATTAAAAAATGGTGTCTATTTTACAAAATTAAAAACATATAATTTTCATTAATTAATTTAAAATTAATTCTCATTTTCGAAATAAATAGTGTGTTTTTAAGAAACAATATCTATCAAAAGATTGACACTAGTTTATGTACAATTTCAAAGTGAAATTAATTCCAATAACCACCATTGGATTAAATGGTAAAAATATAATCTAATTACACTTTAAAAACAGTTAAAAATATAATATAATAATATAAATAAATTATATTAAAATCATATTTGAATTAAAATACAGTATTTTTCACCATTCATCAAAAAATGATTTTTATCAGAAAAATACCAAAATTTTACCCAAAGTGAATTTTGATGTCCCGATTCTAAATAATAATTTTATTTTGTCAAATAGAACTTATAAAAGTGATAAAAACATGATTTAAAGAGGGTTTTCCATCAAAAGATGGTAAATCAACCTTTTAAAGTAAATTATGCTTAAAATTAGATTTATTCACATTTTAAGCCTCTAACTTTTATTGGATACAAATTTAACAAACATATATATTCATATTATAGTTAGCTCTATTCATTACCACCAATACAATGACTAGGTGTTAACTACCATTTAAAAATAATAATATTATATTATTATTTTTCAGTATGACGCAACGTTGTGTGCAATATAAGATTTCAAAGAAACCCATTGTTGTGTATCAGGTACACCATCAAACATAACATCCCCTTTAAAGTAAAATTAATAATTAATTTAAAAATATTAATAATTATAAAAATTTTATATTCTTTATTTACCTGGTATGTTACATAAGGTTTATCATTCCATTCCAAAGGTCATATCATACCCTGATCACAATACTCATGTGAGCATTGAAAGTGTATCACTTGTAATCCCATGAATTAGCTCTAAGAAATAAAGAAGAAATAGAGTTTTAAAATATATCATGATATATCTGTAGGTTCTGGGCGTAGCAGAAGCGCGTTGGTGGGTCGCCCAACTTTGATTTTAGCGTTAAACAACGTTCAAACCAAGATCTGTCACGATATAAAATGCCGGATCTTCGGAATAGAATGAAGAACGAAAAAAACAAAAGGAGGGAGTCCCAAAAACATAGATATAGGATCATCATATGTTGGTTATAATTAATTTAATTAATTTACAAGAATTATCTTGGTGGAATTCTTTCTTCGTTGATGTCTCCGGTCACGATCTTGCAATCCGTTGTTGCGTCATAGAATCCGAGTGTAGGATTCCTATAGCAGTGATCCACACACGTGCCACGTATCTCTGGACGTCCCTAAAGGGATCTCCAGGTGCTATCATGGAATAACCTTTGCTTGTGATGTCCGCCTTCAATCTTCTTGATCCGATGGAGGAGGATCTCTCACGGTCTTGAGAGCGTTCTTAGAGGAAGTAGTTCTTTCGGCCTTGAAAGAATTCTCCAGAATTGCTGTGCACAATGATTGGGGAAAAGTGTTGGGGTTGTGAGGATATTTATAATTGGGTTTGAGGTTATAGAGTTATGAAAATAAATAAACATGTTACGTGTTTTATTTATTTCATTAACTCTTATTGAAAACCCCCATGTCAAATTATTAATTCCTTGACATGTGCCGATACTGATTATAATAAATATCATTTAATAAAATAATATTATATCCTCAAAATCTTGACTGGAAAAACTACACGGCGTGTAATCATTAATACACGGCGTGTACCCATTTTCCATAAAACTACACGACGTGTACTTTTATTTTCCATTTTTCTTTATTTCCTCCACCACATTTATTAGACCTTGAGTAATGGATATTTATTTCTTACATAAATGTAACTACATTACTCGCTAATAAATATGTTATTTCTTCCAAAATATATTCTCTCGAATAACTAGTGTCGAAATAAATGCGATCAAGCATCCTTAAATAATTATTAAACCACAATTGAGAATAATATTTATTTAACTTGTTAAATTAATATTTAACTGAGTTACATGGATACACTTAGTGTGTGACCCTCTAGGTCTCTTTATCATTGGAATTAGACGAGCTTTCCTAATGTCCAAGATTACTGTCTAGCAACGGGTTAAGGAACCCAAGAGAAAGAAGTTGACACTACATTGATGTGTCACCTCATATGAACGTTTACTGTGTAATATAATCCCTTTGTCTTGATATCTTTAATCAAGTGGGTTTCATGCTAGTGTCATCAACCCATGTGCTCGATTATTCTTTCTTTGACTTTACAGAATTGAACTTGCCCATTCCTTACCATGGGCATGGATTTAGTTAGGCTATATCAATTTCATCAAAGGTCCTGAGATATCTACTTCCGTTATGGAACAGAAGAGACAAATACTTTCTTGCATTATCTATTAATACGATATTACTTGTGACGCACCCAACGTATCCTACCTCACTACGATCAGTGTGTCGTCACAGTTTTCATCAATACATCCAAGTACGCGAGTTGTAATACCCATTAATAATAATCTTAAAGTATAAGGACCAATACACACATCCGCAGATAGAAACATCCAATGACACTATGAAATGTGGATTTCCTACTGGCGGGTCTCATTCTCATAATATCCTCCTGGATATTACCAAGGGCGCACACCATGAGAATGTGCCTCAATGTTTTATGAGTCCTCACCCATAATGGCCTGTATTATTTGTGTCCCTCAAATAACATCATCCATCCATAAAACATATATTCAAGAATAGTGTTATGACACTTCCAGGTTCTCATCATAGCAGGGATTATCTATGACCCTTTAATGCAACAACTATCCTTAGGACATTATCACATGAATTTTCATGCATAAGAACAATCAAGATGTGATAAGATGTTTATTTAATGAATAAAGTATTTGGTTCTAGGCCTCCAACTCCAACATACTCCCACTTGGACTAAAGCCAAATGATAACAAATTTTAACCCGCTATCTCTCACATGATATTCATGCTTCTACCGAGATAGGCCTTTAGTCATGGGGTCCTCCACGTTATCTTCTGTGGACACTCTGCTCACTGCAACTTTACCCCTTTGATATAAATCCCTCAAGAGGTGATAATTTCGGAGTATGTTCTTTTTCCATTGATGTGACCTTGTTTCTTTTGCATGATCCACCACTACAGTATTATCACAATACAATGTAATGGGATCTTTACTTATAGGCACCACATCAAGCTCCTGGACAAAGTTCCAAATCCAGATGGCTTCCTTGGCTGCATCATAAGCCTTTATATATTTAGACTCCGCTGTAGAATCAGCGAAAATTGGCTGCTTTGAACTCTTCTAGCTCACAACTCCTCCATTGAGACAGAAAACATATCCAGATTGGGACTTCAGATCATTGTGATTTGTCTAAAAACCAACATTAGCATACCCTCTAATGACAAGCTCCTCGTCTCCTCCATACACCAGGTACATATCCTTAGTTCTTCTCAGATACTTAAGGATAGTCTTAACAGCAGTCCAATATTGTTATCTTGGATCTGTTTGATATCTGCCTACCATGCTCAGTGCATAGGCAACATCAATCCTGGTACATAACATGGCATACATGTTGGATCCTATAGCTGTGGCGTATTGGATCTTACTCATTCTATATTTCTCTTGTTGTGTTTGAGGACACATTTTCTTAGAAATATGTAGTCCATGTGACACTGGAACCAATCCCCTCTTGGATTATTCCATACTAAATCTCTTTAGTATCTGGTCAATGTATGTACCCTGACTTAGTCCAAGCAGCCACTTGGATCTTTCACGAATGATCTTGATCCCTATAATGTAGGCTGCTTCACCCAAGTCTTTCATAGAGAAACACTTGTTCAACCAGTCCTTAACTGACGGTAAGACTGGTACATCGTTTCCAATAAGAAATATGTCATCAACATATACTACTAGGATAACGATTTCATTTCCATTAAACCGATTATAAACACATGGCTCACATTCGTTCTTAATAAACCCAAATTCCTTTATGGCTTCATCAAATCGAATGTTCCATGACCTGGATGCTTGCTTTATTCCATAAATGGATTTCTGCAACTTGTAAAACCGTTTGGCTTCACTTGGTTTCACAAACCCTTCTGGTTGTTTCATATAGACATCTTCCTGAAGGTTCCTGTTAAGGAATTACATTTTGAAATCCATCTTCCAAATCTCATAGTCATGGTAAGCTACTATGGAAAGTATGATTCTTATGGATTTAAACATGGAAACTAGCGAGAAGTTTTCATCATAGTCAATTCCTTGATGCTGTCTAAATCCTTTAGCCACTGGCCTTGCTTTATAGATGCTAACTTGAACTTCCATGTACAATTTTCTCTTGAATACCCATTTGCATCCAATAGACTTTACATCAATTGGCTCATCGATCAGAACCCATACTTGGTTCAGATACATGGAATCTATCTCAGAATTCATAGATTCTAGCCATCTTGCAGCTTCTAAGATTTCTACTACTTCCTTGTAGGAGAGAGGTTCATCATTGTCCAACAATAATTATTCACCATACTCAGTGACTAGGAAACCAAATCTCTCTGGTTCCCTTAACTCTCTTGAGATCCTACGCAGTACTTGTGCTTCTGGAACCTCTTCCACGGGGACCTATGGAACTTGTTCTTGTACCAACTCCTATGTATCTTGAGCATCAACTTCGTCGAAGCTAATCTTGCTTCCACTATCTTTTTTGAGGATGCACTCCCTCTCAAGAAATATGTCTTCTTTGGCGACATTCACTTTCTTGTCTGAAGGGTTATATAGGTAATATCCTTTCGTTTCCTTGGGATATCCTATAAAGATACACCTCATGCCCCAGGGTGCTAGTTTTTTTCCTGATAAGGCCTTAAAAAATGCCTCGCATCCCCATACACATGTGTGTGACAAAGTGGGTTTCCTTCCATTCCATAACTCGGACGAAATTCCATTTTCCAACTTAGTTGGTACTTGGTTTAATGTGTATGATGCAGTTTGTAATGCATATCCCCAAAAGGATAATGGAAGATCTGCACGACTCATCATCGACCTCACCATGTCCAACAAGGTGCAGTTCCTCCTTTCACTAACACTGTTTCACTGTGGTGTATAAGGAGGAGTGAGCTTACATAGAATCCCAGACTTCTTTAGAAGATCGATGAACTCTTGGTTTAGATATTTTCCACCTCGATCTGATTGAAGTTTCTTTATCTTCTTACAAAGATGATTCTCTACTTCATTCTTGAATTCCTAAAATTTCTCTAAGGCTTCTGACTTATATGTCATTAAGTATAAATATCCATATCTACTCAAATCATCAGTAAAAGTAATGAAGTAATATTATCCACCTCTAGCTTCTACTAGAAATGGTCCACACACATCCATGTGCGCCAATCCTAGAAGCTCTGTGGCCCTTTCACCTTGTCCACCGATGGGTGGCTTGGTTATTTTTTCTTGTAAACAAGCATGACATCTATCAAGTGGTTTTAGCTCAGTAGAGTCCAAATAACCATCTTGGCAGAGGTTTGTCAAATGCTTCTCTTTTACATAACCGAGACGGTGATGCCACAACTGGGTGATGTATGAGTCATATGAGTTTGTTTCGTTATCAATTTCCAACACTTGGTTTTCATAATTTAATACATACAAACCATTATTTAAATGTTCCATACCATAACATACATTGTTCTTAAAAAAGATACAACCCTTATTTCCAAACTTGAAAATAAATCCATCTATATCCAAAAAAAGATACAAAAATTATGTTCTTGGTAACACCAAGCACATAATAATAGTTATGTCAAACCAAAATCATCCCAGTCAGCAATGAGAGGTGGTAATCGCCAATAGCTAATGCAGCCAGCCTTACGCCATTGGCAGCTCGAAGATCCACCTCTCCTCTGGTAATCTTTCTAAATCTACTTGGTTCCTACATTTGAATACAGATGTGAGCCCCACAATCTATATCTAATACCCAATGTGTAGAAATAGAAATATTACACTCGATAACGAACACACCTTTAGCATCACCACGCTTCTGGGTGCAGTTCCTCTTCTAGTGGCCTTGCTTGCCACATGCAAAACACACCGCCTCCCATTACTTTCCCTACCTCTAGATATTACCTTTCTTGGAAGGATGATGCTCGGAGGCTTAAGATCATTTATAAGTCTTTGGCCCCTTTTCCTTTTCCTTCCTTTTCTTATTCACCATAAGGACTGCGGGTTTGTCATGCCCCATGTCCTTATCTACCTGGCGAATCAAGTTCAGAAGTTCCGATAGAATCTTCTCATTGTTTCTCATGTTATAGTTGACAATAAAGCCAGATAAGGTCTTGGGTAGTGATGATAGGATGAGATCTGTATGCAACTCATCCAGGAATTTAATCCCTACGATGTCTAGGCATTCAATGTAGCCAATAAGCTTGACTACATGAGGCCCAGCTGGCACAGACTCTCCAAGAATATTTGTAAACAAAGCATTGGAGATCTCATACCTCTTCTATCTATCCTTCTCTTGGTAGAGATCCTTAAGGTGAGACATCATTCTATACGCATCCATGTTTTCATGTTGCTTCAAGAGATCATTATACATGGTCGATAGCATGAAACACTGGAAATATGTGGCATCATCAATGTGTTTCATGTAGAGAGATAGTTCCTCATCACTGGCCTCCTTTCCAGGTGAAACTGGAATAGGCTCTTCCATCACATACAATTTCCTTTTGTGGTGAAAGATGACATGTAAACGCCTCTACCACTCTTGGAAATTGGTTCTGGTGAGAAGGATTTCCTTCTCAAGTATTGTTCACAATGATATGTTTGATGACATTTTTCTTTCCATTTCTACAAATTAAGATGAGTAAAGTTTTAGTACTTTATTACAAAACTAAGACAAATAAATTAATTAATACTTATTAGCCTCCCACTATTTTATTGAAATCCAATAGACCTCACCATTGACTATAGAATATTCTGTTGCCTGAATATTCTTATGGTAAGGATCCATATTTCCCTTCGCATTACCCCAACTAGGGTTGGTCAAGAAACTTGAAGGGTTTTAGGTAGGAATTCCAAATGCCAACTACATTAACTTGCAACTCCTTGATCCGCCGAGTGGACTCCCCAATCCTGAAATCCTTTTATTTTGGATTTCTTTAACCTTTTCCTCTTGGTCACACCAAGTCCTACTATGGCAGTCAACCCTTGATGTGAACCAAGTTAAGTCAACCCAAAATATTGAATTATAATTCCTTAATAATTTAAAGCACCCCAACTAGGGTTGGTCAAGCACTTTGAACTATGGTTCGATTCTAACCAAGATCATAGAAGGCTATACCGACTTAATATTTCTTTTTAGGGATTTTATCCGTATACATAAATTTCCATTTTATTATCTTTTATTACATGTTTTTTAATATTAAGTGGGATATACTTAAGTGATTAACCATGTCAAGATAATATTTACGCATAAGATGGTCTTATTTTAGTTCCATATTATATGCTTGTTTAATTCATTAATTGTGTGATCGTGACAACACAACCACAATAAATAAACCATGAAACTGACAGAAATAAAATAAATGGCATGATCATGAGCTTTGTTCTATTGGTTAGTTTATCTAGTGGTTGATAAACTAACCCAAGACCTAGGGGAGAAACACCTTGAACCTTTTGGGTTTATGTTTATAGCTTTCCACCTGTCCACCTTTGTATCTCCTTGGATTGGTTTCACCTTGGCTCGTGACTTGAGCCACCTCCACTAGCTTGGGAGCTCTATCCATTACATATGCATTTATCTCACATGCAGGTGAGGGGTAAAAGGGGTTTTTACATAAAATAATCCTTGGGCAAGCAGGCCCTACATATTAATGAGGAGAAGGCTCGCAGGCCAACAAATTTAATTTAAATAAATAAATTAAAAGAAACCATTCACATACAAAGGTCTTGGTCTAGATCATGATCATCCATACATGCAACAATATTTACGCATAAATAAAACTTGCATTCAATTCTTTAATCATTCTTGTTTAAGATAAATCACACTTGAATCAATTAATTATCTTTAATTAATCAATCCTTTTATCTTAAACCCCTTTCTGAATTTCCTTGAGATTCTCATCCATCATAATTTTAAATAAATTAAAATTATCCTTGTACATAACTTGTACGTTGGAGGCAACCCTATGAATTCCCGTTCATTAAGCAGATGTTAAATTAAACACACATATATAAAACACCTATCAAATGTTTTTCCTCAACTTTACACCTGCACCATGGTACACGTCTCAAGGGTTTGTATAATATAATAATAAATTTTAATAAATCTACATAATTTGGGTGAGTACACAGCGTGTAGTTCCGACTACACGGCGTGTACTTTTTCTTCACCGTCCATCCTAAGTACACGCTCGGGGACATGGAGTGCTAATGTACTTCAGAAATTTTTGGAGTACACGGCATGTTATTTTGGACACACGTCATGTATTATCCGCGTTACACGGTTTCCAGCCGGGCAAGCCGTGTACGGGGTACACGGTCCAACCCTAACACGAAGGGACTACACGTCATGTTCAGTTGGACCACACGACGTGTAATCTGGAAACTGTGTGCCACCTGTTCCTGGTCAAAACATGGTGTCATAAATGACTTAGATATGATCCAATACACGGCCTAATTTGGCGGACCATTCTGATGCATAAACCTAGACTACACGATGTGTACTTCCGAATACAAGCTGTGTATTTACGTTTTGTACATCCAGGAACGTTTAGATTCTCCGAATGAGATCCTCTATTTTATTTTAATAAAAAATTAAAAGAAAAGGTCGTTTCTGTATGGTGAACGAGAAACGATAGAGGAGGAACATATCTTGAGATTCAGATTTAAAGAAAAATTAACTTTAATTGAAACAAATAAATTTTTAAATGCGTAAATCACCAACGAAAAAATAAATAATTATAATCAATGATATAACCTCCCTATGATACCACTTGTAGGTTTCGGGCGCAACAGAAGCACGTTGGTGGGTCGCCCAACTTTGATTTTAGCGTTAAACAACATTCAAACCAAGATCCGTCATGATATAAAATGCCATATCTTCGGAATAGAACGAAGAACAAGAAAACAAAAGGAGGGAGTCCCAGAACCATAGAGATAGGATCATAATATGTTGGTTATAATTAATTTAATTAATTCACAAGAATTACCTTTGTGGAATTCTTTCTTTGTTGATGTCTCCGGTCACGATCTTGCGATCCGTCGTTGCATCGTAGAATCCAAGTGTAGGATTCCTCTAGCAGTGATCCATAGGTGTGCCACGTATCTATGGATGTCGTCGAAGGGATCTCCGGGTGCTATCATGGAAGAACCTTCGCTTGCGATGTCCGCCTTCAATCGCCTTAATACGATGGAGGAGGATCTCTCTCGGTCTTGAGAGCGTTCTTGGAGGAAGTAGTTCTTTCGGCCTTGAAAGAATTCTCCAGAATTGTTGGGCACAATGATTGGGGAAAAGTGTTGGGGTTGTGAGGATATTTGTAATCGGGTTTGAGGTTATAGAGTTATGACAATAAATAAACGTGTTACGCGTTTTATTTATTTAATTAACTCTTATTGGAAACCCCCATGTCGAATTATTAATTACTTGATATGCGCCGATGCTAATTATAATAAATATCATTTAATAAAACAATATTATATCTACGAAATCCCAACTGGAAAAACTACATGGTGTGTAATCATTAATACACGGCGTGTACTTGTTTTCCATAAAACTACACGGCGTGTATATTTAATATACACAGTGTGTACTTTTATTTTCCATTTTTCTTTATTTCCTCCACCACATTTATTATACCTTGAGTAATGGCTATTTATTTCTTAAATAAATGTAACTGCATTACTCACTAATAAATATATTATTTCACTCACAATATATTCTCTCAAATAACTAGTGTCGAAATAAATGCGATTAGGAATCCTTAAATAATT
The DNA here is from genome assembly GCA_963277665.1 of Viscum album. Taxonomy (NCBI): domain Eukaryota; kingdom Viridiplantae; phylum Streptophyta; class Magnoliopsida; order Santalales; family Viscaceae; genus Viscum; species Viscum album. The sequence goes on along the minus strand of OY728125.1, from coordinate 410,054,420 downwards.
ATTAAACCATAGTCGGGAATAATATTTATTTAACTTGTTAAATTAATATTTAACTGAGATACATGGACACACTTAGTGTGTGACCCTCTAGGTCTCTTTCTCGTTGGTATTAGGTGAGCTTGCCTAAAGTCCAAGATTACTGTCTAAAAACGGGTCAAGACACTCAAGATAAAGAAGTTGACACCGCATTGACGTATCACTTCATACGAATGTTTACCATGTAATATAATCCCTTTGTCTCAATATCTCTAATCAAGTGGGTTGCATGCTAGTGCCATCAACCCATGTGATCAATTATTCTTTCTTTGAATTTTCGGAATTGAACTTTCTCATTCCTTACCATGACCATGGATTTACTTAGGCTATATCAATTCCATCAAAGGGCCTAAGATATCTACTTCTGTTATGGAACAGAAGGGACAAATCCTTTCTCGCATTATCTATTAATGCAATATTACTCGTGACGCACCCAACGTATCCTACCTCGCTGCTATCAGTGTGTCGTCACAGTTTTCATCAATACATCAAAGTGCGCTAGTTGTAATACCCATTAATAATAATCTTAAAGTCTAAGGACCAATACACACATCCACAGATAGGAACATCCAATGACACTATGAAATGTGGATTTCCTACTGGCGGGTCTCGTTCTCATAATATCCCCCTGTATATTACCAAGGGCGCACACCATGAGAAGGTGCCTCAAAGTTTTATGAGTCCTCAACCCTAATGGCCTGTATTATTTTTGTCCCTCAAATAACATAATCTGGCCATAGAACATATATTCAAGAACAGTGTTATGGAACTTTCTAGTTCTCATCATAATAGGGATTAGCTATGACCCTTTAATGCAACAACTATCCTTGGGACATTATCACATGCATTGTCACGCAGAAGAACAATCAAGATGTGATAAGATGTTTATTTAATGAATAAAGTAGTTGGTTCTAGGCCACAAACTACAAAAATATCTTCATAAGATATTCTTCATCATCCTCCAACCAACATATCTCCCATAATATACAAGGATGATCATTCCTAAACTGATCGATAATCTCACTATCATATGGTTGATCATAGGTTATACTATAAAATTATTTTTAAATAACCACTCCCACAATGTTTCTTAACCATCAATGATATCCATAAAATTATAAAAACACATAGTTATACACCCTCATGCTACCCTACTACACAACACAACTAATGTTGTTATGATTTGAATCCCATCATTCATTAGCTCACAAGACTAATTGGCTAACCATAATTCACTTGTATGTCAGTCATATCTCACATAAATCTCTAGTTGTGCTTCTATTACCAATACATACATAGAAAAATATACATGAATAAACCCTTCACTAGATCACACATCAACCACGTGTCACTCCTATTATATAAAACATCTACTCATGATCCAATCATATTGATTTATTCTTATGCCTTATGTAACTATTCACTTGATTTTCCTTACTCATATACCATCATGATTAAAAATAAAAAAATACCCTACTTCTCATATCATGTTATCAACTCACACCAATATGAATCAAACATAATAATAATTTGGATTTTATTACAAACCTATAGTCTATACATTAATTTAGGTCACAGCTCATAAAGAAACATCAATGCCTCAATACTCATATAGATCAAGGAAAATCCACATGCCAATGAACCCATCATAGGGTATTCATACTTAGTGGGGAATTCACATACCAAACTATCCCATTGATGTCACATTAATGTGTATATAAATGAAATCATTATCAAGATATGTGTATCAAGGAAATCATCACAAAAAAATTAGTTAATTAATTTTACACTAAAAATTTATTTGAGAAAAAACCCAATAAGTTATTATCAATATTTTAATTAACCAACACCCATATTTAAAAATAATTTCTCAATCACACATAAGCATGAAAATGTCATGTGAACCTACATTCCATGTATTATGTATGTATTGACACCTCTTTCCACACCGATCTAAGTGTAAAATAATAAATCAACATCTATAACATCATAATTTATCAAAAATTGATCAACTATAAAGATGAATGGAAATAATAACAATACCAACTCCTTAGTAAATTGTAATTTTGACCATATGTTTACTTGAAAAGAACTAATATTACCTATATAACAAGTTCCAACTAGTGTTATCTTCATCTACTATGTCATAAATCATAATATAAATAAAAAATGATTAATAAATTCTTGTAATGTACCATTCCTATTCATTGTCCACTAGTTCGATCCTGGCCTCCACATCACCTTTGGAATACCTCCCCACACACTAGAGGATCACAACTAATAGCGAGGGTTAGAAAACATCTCATGAGGAAAGTATAACTCATTATCATCACACATAATAGTAAATAAATCATAGAAAAATTAAATAATGGATATAAACAAAAATAAATATGAATTATAATGGAAATCATATTATAATAAATAATAAAACCATTTTATAGTAAAATTGACCATTTTTTATAGTATACAATTATATAATAGAAATAAATCACCCAAGGGGATGATCATTTACATGGTATAAATGCCAAAATGTATAAAATAAAAAAGGAAATTATTCTACCAGTACTTGACCTACCTTAAAACTATCTCCATATTCCCTCCATGAAAATCTATCTCACTCACATATTCTAGGGCCCTTTCCCTAATATACATGATAATATAAGGTCTTCACACCCAATGATGTAGTTGTAAAATTTTTCAGCATAAGTCTTAGTATGAAACCAAAAAAAATCCCCTAATATAAAAAAGTATATAATTTTTTGAATTTAAAATTTGAAATAAAATTCATAAATAATAATGTGTATAACACTAGCCAAACAATCAGGTACTCGAGAGGCCAACACGATGATCGACCCTTAGATTATTTAATCCAATTTAATGTGATGGGATGGTGATTCCCTTGCCACGGTCTACCTATATATTCCCAATTCATAATTTGAATGTTATTTTCTAGGATATTTTAGTGTCTCCTCCTCGATCTAGGCTAGTCCATAATATTAGAAGCTCGTCTTTGAATGTAGGTTGGCAGTGCACCCAACTGAGAAGCTTTTATTGAACCAGAAGTTATTAATTCACCTAAATGCTAATCATCTATAAATTTATAGCTTGGTAAATTTTCCATCCTTGTAATCATTAATTCATTTACAAGTTAGTAGAGTTACCAACCTAGAAAGCATCCCTTGAGACACATGTTGGTAGAGTTCTTAACATGGAAATCATCCCTCATTTCAGAGGTTTCCAGGGTGACCAACATAGAAATGATCTCATGAGTGTCAGGTTATTAGAGATCCCAACTTGGAGATCATTTCTCATGTCATGGGTTAATATAGAGCCTCCTAGATATCATATACTAGGCAATAGTTTGGAATATCACAAAACCTTAAAATCATCTCTCAGGCCATAGGTTAGTAGATTTCCCAACCTGAAAATGGTCTATCAAAATCATAGGTTGGAAGTGCGTCTAAACCAAGTATAGACACCAATTTCATAGTGGAACACATATATATATATATATATATTTCTTTTTTGATCCCTAAAAAGTAGTCCAAACACCATTCTTACCATCTCTCAGGAAATCAACACATTAAATTAATGCAAAACATTAGGATAAAATCATAATCAGGATAAGGCACTATCCAACCCTAGACCTTGGATAATAAACCACTACACATTGTGTGTATATATATATATATATATATATATATATATATATCCTTACATACCTATATCCTATCCATCAACTAATATCAATTATCATATCCCATACATAATTTAATTTGATACAAATATTAGGGATCATCCATCTTGGATTAACCCATTACTCTCAACATCACCTTCATGATAATGTGGCCCTTATGACATAACTCACTACCCTCTTAACTAAGACTAGGATTATACCTATCACATTTTAACCAGTGTGATACTATAACATTAGTAGTTCATCACTTATAGTCACAAAATTCCACCCTTAGTCAATACCATAAGTTCTATATCCATCTCAAAAGTCATCTCTCACCTGGTAACTTATCCTATAAGGCTCTTCACTAACTTATTTTATCCATGAACCCCAATACAACCCACCCTATTAAAAGTGAACCTGTTATTCTACCATTATTATAATAACTTTTATAATTATATTAGGCCTCCCAAGTCACTTGATGATGATCCCCATCCTAGTTCATAGGTCACCAATCCTAGGGAATGTATCTATAATAAGACTTCTTGAATGAAACTATCTCACAACATGCACATAGATCAATACTCTCCATAAATAATCACACATCAACACTCAAGACCTCAATAGGTCACTTAATTCATTCCCTAAAGTTAGACAATATCCATATAGTCCTTCTCTATTTAACAAAATCTTATCACATAAAAAGAGTCACCTAGAAACTCAATTTCTAAGGGAATGTGTGCGAGATCAATGTTATATCTCTAAGAGGTCATACCCACTTTCTATTAACTAGTAAGCCCCATCAGGTATCACTTGGGTAAGTTACACCCATTTATCCCTATCTTTACATCACACTATATATGCAATTATATATAAAGGTGGTAAATAAAAGGGGACGCTAACCTCTTCATGGAGTTATTCTCCTCGTCTAGTTATCATTCCCACTATTCCTGATCTTTATGTGCCTCTATATCATAAAATAAAAAACTTAATCAATTATAAAATAGTTAATAATTTATTCACATAATTGCTCCATAATTAGATTAATTTGATAAACTTGCCAATTTATTCCAACATGTCAAATTTATGTGCAATGGAGTAAAAATGGCTTATTGAAGACTCTTATCCCCTCTATGGATAGAATCCCCAATTCTTTATTCTGATTAACTAATCTATTTCTCACAAAATTGAAAAAATTATAATAATAAATCATCATAGATTTCGTATTTATCAAAATAGCAAGCAACAGTAAAAATATATTCTAATTGGTCACCTTTAACCTATGCATACAAAATCCCTCTAAAATAGATTAGATTTCACTATGACCTGAAAAAATATGATATATAGCTCTAATATAATATGTCATAAATCAAAAGGGATAAAGGAAGGAGGAGAAGATGAATGAGGGGGAAACCTACTTCATCCTCCATGGAAACACATCTATACTAACCTATCCATTTAGAACAAAATTTATATGGGTAGGGAAGAAAACTAGTCAAATGAACTTCCTTTATAGCCTTCTTACTACTTAAATAGAGTGGGTACAAGCATCAAATAATGGTTGTGAACCTATTTAGAAACACTAGGGACCCACTATATGTTTGATGACCCTCATCAAACTCCTAGTGAGATGACCATGGTCCCAGTGGCCTACCAGTAGGATTTTAGTGGTAAGGGGAGTGGTTTTGTATCTCTATTAATCCCATTATAACTCCAATGGGACACTATTAAGGTTATGGTGGCTTATTATTCTAGATCACCAAATCTTATACTAGTGTTATTTTTTTGAAATATCTATACCTTCAAAACTTCATTTTAAACCTTAAAAACACATCCATAACCTCTTTTCCCCTATATAAATCTATTTTTTTAAATCCCACAGACTATAATTCCACTATATTTTGGTCCTTTTTAAGATCCACTGACACTTGATGATGTAGTTCATTACAAACATAAAAATTCTATCTTATATCACTATACAATGATATAAAAAATCCTTATTGATAAATTGTAAACTTTTTAAAATATTGTACTTTTTATGTTCATGGGAAATGTAATATTTATAATTTTATACAAGAAATAAATTTAAAAATTTATTTATATTACACATAAAATGTTATCTCTATGAAACTGATGTGTTATGATCCCCCGCTACATGATTCAAAACCCAAGTAAATTATGGGTATTGTTATCTCATAACATTTTCTATTATGTACTGTGAAATAATTATAATGTTTCTATGTTGAAGAAATGCTTAACATGACTAGTGATATATAATTTTTTTTCTGTGTATGCCTACTATTTTTGTTTTATAAATTATTAATTCAAACTAAAAAAAATCAAATAAGTCTCTCTAATACCACTTAAATATTTTATAGGGGATAACATTTTTTCATTATAAATGGAAATAACCACCAATACCATTACCAAATTATCCAACCATGATATGTATTAAATGAATACAAAAATTATAAAAAGTATAACTCTTGTTTCTATTAAATACTTACTTTACAAGTGTTTAAGGGAGATCCATAAGATTTATTCATTAGACCCCCTTATCAAAGTATAATCCATATATTTGAAAATGTATCAACACTTATGAAAAACTTATCTCTTACTCATGAACTATTAGAACCATAAGTTAAAGAGAAGATAGAAAATAGATAAATTACTTTTTTAAAGGAATTTATGAATAATAACATCACCCATTTTAAGCTACAAGGCATGATATCCTTATATAACCTATTATAAAATGAGAAGACTCTTTTATGGTTCTATTTATATGTGTTCATAAGAATAGATTCTAGGAATCAGGTTCGAGATCAAGGAGGAGGGTTGCAATATCAAAATTATAGTAGAGGAAGGATATTATAGAATGTGATGTTCTAGAACTAGGTGTGTAAGTGGCCATGTCTGGATAATGGTGTGCGGAAGAAAATACAACATAGGTTTTTCTCTATGATTATGTCAGAGTAACTAGATATTTCTAAAGGCTATGTAAAAATGACTTTCACTACTCACTAGAAGACAATGGTTGAGGTGATGTTGTCTATAGGAAATTAAAGGTGGTTAAGACCAACATGAGGTCCTTTATGAATCTTAGAAGGTGGTGGAATAAATTGACTAGTTAGGCTCTACTATAAATATGTGGGATGAGAGTACTTATACTTATGACTACAAAAATGGTGTTCTAATATTTAATGACAAAATTGAAGGTGATTATAATATTTTCTTTTTCTATGTGTAAATGAAAGTAGAAATGTTCTCTTGTGGATTTCAAATTGAATTTCAAACCATGTAAATCACTTGTTTTATTCCTTATTTTTTTATGTTTCTTCTTGAGTGTTTGATTAAGGGAGTATTTTTTTTACTTGAGTGTGTGAGGGTGGAGTTTTAGTGTTTGTATGGGGTGTAGTTTTGTATTCTTATTCAAGATACATTAAGTTTCAGGGTTCTTCCAATTCCTATAAGTTCCAAAGATTTGTTCCATAATTTAGGCTTCTTATTGTTTTCTTCTATATCAGTGTGGTTTAATATCCAAAAAGTTGTATATGATCTTATAATTTTGTAAGGATCTGCACACTCAAAAGCAGAATCTTCTATTAACATTATTTCTTTATGTTTTTTCATTTTATTGGGAGTCAACTATTTTGGAAGGAATAGTATCGAAATAAGTCAAGGCCCTGATAAAAAAGTTTTTCAGGATGAAATTTGGTTTTTAGAGGATGATAATGGAGGATTATATTTTTCAGAAGTACCTTGAGGTTACATTAAAAGGATTAAAATTATAAGTAATATAAAAATAAAATTGGGAAATGATTGATATTAATGGAATTAAAATGATATGAATTTCATTAGCACGAAATGTTTCCTATAACATTAAAAAGGTGAATACCATTAGGGATATGATGAATTCCCTAGAAGATATATATTAAAATCCAATAATAATGAACAAAGTAATCATGATGAAAATTTTATTTATAATTATAATGTTGGAAAGAAGACCAAAAAATAATAATGTCAATGACTTCAATATTATTTAGAGTTAGAATGAATCAGTTAAAGTGAAATTTGTGAAAGATTTGTGGGCTTTGTTTCTAATTTCATCACCTCTAGAATCACAAGACATGATGGTGACTTCCGTAAGCAATACTCATTGATGGACCGACCTAGTGACTAAAAAAATTCATGATATCATTATGGATGAAGAGGTTTTGTAAGAGTAATTCTAGGAACTTTTTATAATAATAATAAATGTTGAATATAGAAGATGTTCATTTCAACAGAAATGTTGTTGGAAATCGAAAGATAGATCAAGGGAGATAATTCAAAGGAAATTAACTAGGATCATACCCATATATTGGAATTATGGGAATAAGGGAAATCTGTAGAATAATTATAAATATCATTGGGTGAATTTAGGAATGGGATCATCTAGAATATCAAGTTCTTAAAATACTACAACTAAACGTGAGAGTAATTTACTAATAAGTGTTTATATTCTATTGGAATTATCAATCATTAATTATGGGGAATCATTACATTCAACAACCAAGAGGTATTTTATAGTGAATTCAATGTTTAAAAGGTTTAGCGGGGTCTATTTATTCAATGATGAAAATATTAAGATCGTGGAGAAGGATGACAATAAAATTTTCATTCTAAATGGAATCTTCTTAGAGTTATAAGGAGTTAAACACATTACATCATTATAGAAGAATCTAGTTTCCATTTTTAGTTGGATGAAGTTGGTTATAAAATATGATTTATTTATTTAGTGTGAAATATTTCTCAATGTTCCATAGTTATGGATAGAGGTGTTAATGATGAAAAATTATTTCTAATGGGAGGCTTAGGTGGGGAAACTACAAACAGAATGAAAACTTCCAAAAGTATAGAGTTGTGTAATTACTATCTTGTGAATTTAAGTGAAAAGAACATGGTAGTATTAGTAGCTAAAGGTACACTAAATATTGGTCACAAGGATTTAATATATTTTGAAAGTTTTATAATTGGAAAGTAGAGAATTTTTTTTATCACAAACAGAAGGACACATAAGTCTCAGAAATTAGAGCTTATAAATACAAATTTTTGTAGTACTTTTATGATCTGTTCTCATGGTGGGTAATTGTACATTGTTAAATTTATTTATGATTTAACAAGGAAATCATGGGTTTACATCCTTAAGTAAAAATCTGAGGCATTTAGAGTTTTTTATGGAGTTCCGTGGTGAAGAAAGATACTAAAAATAAGCTTAAGTACTTAAGGTACAATAATGGTGGAGAATACGATAGTAGAGAATTCTGGAGGTTTTGACAAAGAAAAAGAATTAGGTTTAAGAAACCTATTCAAGTAACATTAAAATATAATGGTGTAGAGAATTGGATCAACCAAATTTTGAATCAGAATACTCAAAGTATGAGACTATATTATGGAATTCTCAATGAGTATTGGGTAGAAGTACTCATTTATATAGCTTATATCATGAACAAAAGTCTTTCTTAACCATTTAAGCTAGATATTCCAAAAAAAATGGTCTAAAAAACTAGTAGAAGTTTCTAACCTAATTTATTTAGGAGTCTCACCTACATTCATTTTGATACTAAAAATAGGGAAAAAATTGAAACAAATTCCTAATAATGTTTCTTTTTTTGGGTATAGTGAAAAAATATTTAGGTTTCAAATTTTGGATAATGAATTTTGGAATATAATTAGAAGATGAAATGTTATCTTTAATGAGAATATATTTTTTAAAGATCAAGACATGGTGTAAGATAGAGTTTAGAAAAAAGAATAAACTGCACATATCTAAGTTGATCCGAATATATGTTCTATAAGATCGTAAGCTTAAAAAATATCAAGAATCATTGAAAGTATATAAGAGCTTGTAAATCTAGAATAAGTAAAAAAATATCAATAACTATGGAAGCTCGGGGCAGAGATCTAGAGGATGAAATTATGGAATCAGTGGTCCCAAAAAGTGTGATGTCATAGGTTTAGTTGTGGAGTTATACTAGGATTAGATGATTTTATTATAGGTTTAGAATTGATTTTCACTACATTCTTATTATGGATAGAGTAGATCCTTAGAACTTGGAAGAAACAACAAGTCTTAGTAATTTTGTAAAGTGAGTGTTATCTATGAACAATGAATTAGATTCATTTAATGTGAACATAACATAAGACCTAATAAAAATACCCCAGTTGAAGAAAGTACTATTAAAAAAATGGTTTTTATGGTTGAAAAAAATAAGAATATGGTATAAATTGTAACAATTCTAGGATAGTTGTGAAGGGGTTTCAATAGAATGAAGGAGTATATTTCAACAAAATTTTATCATCCATTCTCAATCACAAACCATTCAAATAGAGTTTAGTTTGGTTGAATTCAAAATTCCTCATCTAGAATAAATAGATGTGAAGATAGAATTCCTTCATTTATATTTGTTAATGGAAATATTTATAAAGCGATTGGAGTATTTCATGGACAAAGGTAATGAGGGCCTAGTTTTCAAGTTGAAGAAAAACCATTATGGTTTGATGCAAGTTCCAAGGTAGTAAATTAATAATTTTAATTACTTTATATTTTAGAATAGGATCATCCAGAAAACTTAGACCATTATATCTATAAGAGGGTGTTCAAGGATGGGGGTTACACTATCCTTGTCTTATATATGGATGATATTCTCATGGAAGGTTCATACATGAAACAAATTCATGAGGTGAAAGATATTGTGTCTAGAAGGTTTGAGATGAAGGATATCTATAAAGAAAAGGATAATTTGGGGATGTGGATTAAAAGGAGATAGAAGACTATAACATTGGTTTTTTATCATAAGGATTATATTCATAAGGCTATTGAAAGATTCAGAATGACTAGATTTAAGGATGTGTCCACCCCATTGGTTAGAAACTTCAAGTTATCTAAAAATAGATGATGATGATATATACATAGAAAATGATTTATTTGTATCAGTGGTTGTATGCTTGATGTATTCCATGGTTTCTAAAAGTTCATATATTTCACATCAAGTACGAGTTATCGGTTAGTTTATAGATAATACAAGAAAGGGTCACTATAAAACTGTGAATTGGAATTTTTGACATATAAAAGGTCTATACGATATAGCCATTTTTTTATAATGGATGATTCATTACAAGGATATGTTGATATAAACTTTTTATGAGATATAAAAACACTGAAGAGTATCACATACTTTGTGTTTTTCATTAAAGGGAGAACCAATATCAAGGTTGTATCCAGTATTTACACTATCTATAAGGGAATCAAAGTATGCAGTAGTAATGAAAGTAATAAAATAATTGATCTGGATGAAGTGTTTATTAGAGGAACTTGGAAGGATTTGGAAATGTGGATTGTTTTTCTATGATAGTCATAACACAATTAATTTGAATATCTTTTTTCTTTTCACTCATGAAATAATCACATTGAGCTAAAGTATCCTTTTATCCAGAAGATGCTATAGGATAGGGTGTTAGAGCTATAGAATATTGGTAAAATTCAAAATTTGGATGATATGTTAACCAAGTTCATAGTCTAGGAAATTATAAGGAAACACTATGCCTCAATGGGACTTGGGTGACCAAAATGTGGGGGATGAAGACAAAAAAATTTCTATGGAATTTGTGATGTTCAAAATTTCCCTACATGTTAGTGGATTCCTTGAATCCTTGAAAGTAGTTTGTAAGTGGGAGATTGTTAGGAAATGTGAAGTCTCTTTAATGGTTTCATTTATTTATCTTAGGAAGAAGAGATTCTAGAACTCAGTTTCTAGATCATATAGGAGGATTATAATAGTGGAAGTATAAAACAGGAAGGCTATTTTAGAAGGTGATTTTACAGAATTAGGTGTCTAAGTGGTCGTGTCCAGATGATGGTGTGTAGAAGAAGATTCATTGTAGGTTATGTTATATGATCATGTCAAAGTAACTTGTGTTTTATAAAGTATATGTATGCATGAACTGCACTATTTACTAAAAGTTAGCAATTAAAGTAGTGTTATATATATGAAATCATATATTTCCAACACCAATAGTGGATCCCCCATGAATCTCAAGATATAGAACTAATTGACCAGCTAGGCCCAACTTTAAATAGATGTAATGGGAGAACTTTTACTTGATAATATGACTATAGTGATCTAATATTTAATTAATTAGTTGAATGTGACTATAATATTTTATTTTTTCCATTAATAAAATAAAATAGTAGTGTTCTATCATGTATATAATATTAAAGTCAAAACTACACAAATTCACTTATTATATTTTCTTGTTTATTTATATTTATACTTATGTGTTTGTTTTTGAGAGTTGTATTTTTCTTGAGTGTGTGAGGGTGGTGTCATGGTTTGAATTTGGGGTGAAATTTTGTCTTCTAAATTTAAATAAATCACGTTTGAGGTGACCTGAGCATATTATACATAAATATTACATCATTTTAGATTAAAATTAAATACATATCATAATAATATATGCTTGAGGATCATAAAGGTTTAGTGTCTTTGGATACTAGAAACATAATCATATTATTTCATGAAAGATATTAAAAATATCCCACAAAGTTCTTCTTACACAGTACACTTCATAGACATACCTTACTTAAAACCTTTATAACCAGGAGAAATGAAATATGAGAAATGGTGAGCTCAGATGATAAGTAGGGTTAAATCTAGGAAATATCAATAAATTATCATAATTGATCATAAGATAAGAATAAGGGTATGATAACATGATATTTACTTACAAAAATCATACCAAAATAGTAAAATATCATTAATCATGAATCATGAAATATTTTTTTGTTATAACGAAATAAATAAGTCATAAGTGTTCAAATTCATTAATAATCAATCACAATCCATGATAACATATCATAAACATAAGACATAAGTTTGTAGAATACACATGATTTTATAAAATCATTTCCTTAGTCAAGGATCACTTTCAAGACTATCATATTGGATTGGGTTCACTCCCCATTCAATCATTTTATTAGTCAAGGTTCACTCCCAAGACCATATTTTTGGATAAAGTGCCTTATTGAACTAAGTTAACTCTCTATTAATATCCTTATTATCTCATGAGACATCATTCTTTACTTAATGCATTGGAGGGATATATAATTTAGGGACCACCCATCACATAATGAAATCCATACATATGTGTTCTATATGATTATAAAACATTCATCAATTTATTATATCATAACCTATGAAAAGGAAATGAGTTTCATAAACATTATATCATTTCATGATAGTATAACTTGTAGAAAAGAAATAGGTTTCATCATAACTTAATTAAACCACGGTAAAGTAATGAGTTTTATAGAATCATCCTTAATTCATCATAATTATAAGACATACAGAGAAATAAAGTGGATGCTATCATAAGTTAATATCTCTAATGAATCATAAAAATCCTTAAATTATGTTGAAATAGATGAAAAATACCTTTAAAATAACATTAAAACATTTATTTGAAAATATGTGAAAAATAGCCTTTTATTTTGATAACATTTCAACAAAATTTTTCCAAAATATTGGAAAACATATTTTATTTAAAAACAACGATGGAATATTTTAAAGTAAGATTCAAAAAACTAATTATCCTGATAGTGGGAAATATTTTCATACCATATATATTAAAACAAATCATTATTTTAATAAATTTGTAAAAAATTCAAAATGATTTGTTCGTAAAACTTCGCTTAAAAAAGATTAATTTTAAACCTTTGAAAATAAAGTAAAATGTAAAGACCCGTAAAATTCAAGGGAAATTTTTTCTTAATTTTCTTTGGAATTTTACAAGAGCACAGTTTTTGACGGCACCTGATTCCAAGGCCCGGTGTGCCCGGAATCAATTTCCGAAGTTTGGCTCGGGTACGTTCAGTGAACGAACGAGTGAGAATTTCTAACTTTTGAACCGGTGCCCGAAATCAAATTCTGAGGGCACCGATGAACTCGCAACGCCGATATTCGCTTAAGGAGACCTTTTCCGAGATTGCGTTTTATGCGGGTTGAGAGTTAGTTTTGGGGAAATTAAATGAAATTAAATAAATTGTGGAAACACAATTTATTTTTATCCATGTTGGTTATATCCTCCCAAAGGGAGTTAGGGGTGGGACCCACATCCACTTAACCTCCCTTGAGAGGATTAAGTGTGGTGGGGCCCACACGAACCCTAACTCTTCATCTCCCCTTTTAACTCCCAATAACTCCTCTCTAATTAATCTTGACAACTTGGGTTTTTAATTAAGTTGAGTGTATTAATTTCAAACTTTTGAAATTCAAAGTGGTTTAGTTGTGTAAATAAAATAATCCTTAGACTTATTTTATTTTGGTTAGTTACTTTTTCCACCTTGAGAGAATTTGGGAACTTCCTTCATCTTCTTCAAACTTGACGAAGAACACGAAGAACACTTAAGCTCCAACGAAGAACGTCGCATCTCTTCTTCGTAGCCAGTGTGTTTCCGAAGATCGACGACGCCGCTTCTTTCAATCTTCTTCCCGTGTCAACGAAAGGAGACGCCGCTTTCTCCTCAGGATTTCTCCGTCAGCTTACGAAGCTTCTCCAGCGACGCTACCTCTTCGGACGCACCACGACGTCAACGGAATCGACGTTCGATTTCCGCGATGCCCGACCTCCGCGACGCTTGTCTTCCGCGACTTGTTGACGTGATCCGCTCTTGAAACCGAGGTTGGGGTTTTATTTATTTAATTGTTTGTGAATACCAACTTGGTGATGATCTTGGATTAAAACCCATTTTGTTATCAAATAACGCGAGGGGGTCGGACCGCACAAACACGGCCGACCCTCCTTTTTTTTCGTGATGGTTTCTTGAGGTTGGTACGAGAAAACGTGGTGTCGTCGCACCACGCGGTATATTGTGGAAGATACGTGCGGCGCCGTCGCGCGACGCTGTGGAAAGAGATTCAAGAACGCGACGCCGTCGCATCCCGTCAAGGGAAGTCGAAGGCGCCTCGGCCGGAACGGGGCCACGGCAGAGGAGCGCGGTGCCGTCACACCGCGCCGGACAACAAGGGCCGCGACCGGTTCTGGGCCGTGGCGGAGCTTGGTGACCGACGACCAGCCGGGCCGCCGGTGTCGGAAGCCGGAAGAGGACCGGCCTTTGCCGGTCCTGTTGAGAAGAAACCGATCGGCCAAGTCGGGCCGACCGGAAAGGAGGAAACCGGGGGAATTAAATTCCCCTGGACAGCATAAATGGCCCCCCATAACGAGGGGGGCTGCGGTTTCACAAAGGGGGGCAGGCCCCCCCCCCCCCCCCGTTTTTCAATCAGCTCGCCCGAAGGCCGAGCTGGCAGCGCGCCCAGCGTGCTGCCTTGAGCCGGACCGGCACGCCTGGCCGGGCCATGCCAGGCCGGGCCGAACCTGTCCGGGGTGGGTCGACCCAGTTCGGGCCAACCGGGGGGGGGGGGGGGGGTCTCGGGCCGGGTCGGCCCGGGCCCGAAACCCCCGATACCGAACTACTTAGGTTTAAATGCCCATAACTCGGGCTACGGACCTCCAAACGATGCGCCTTCAGTGGAGATGCAATCCTTGGATTGATATGGTCGTTTCAGTATATCGCACTCAAGGTTTCAGGATACTTTGAGTTCGGACGGGTTGGTTCGAACACGAAACCAACCGGGCCCTCGGAGCGGAAACACTCATATCTTGAGCTACGGACGTCCGATTGACGTGCCGTCGACTTTGTTGAGTTCCTCTTAGTGAGACGAATCTTTTGGCATACTCCGACCGAGGTTTGGACGCAGGTGGAGTAGGGTCGGGTTGGTTTTTCCTTAAAACCCAACCGGGCCCTGGGGACGAAAAAGCCAATAACTCTCAGACCGGGCGTCCGATTGACGCGCCGTATGTTGCGTTGAGTTCCTGTTGACGATACGGAACTTTCGGATACATCAACTCTGGACTTTGTGATAGTTGATGTATCAGACTCTCGGCTCGTGGAGCGGACCCTCCCGAACGAGCTTGCTGTGTGCGGGAACCCTAGAGCTGGCTGCGACTGCTACTGTGACTGTGACGACGACTGTGCAGAGATCCTCAGTGGATTCGACGACGACGACTACAACACTCATCGATCCTGTGTGGATCAGTGCTACCGATCCTGTGTGGGTCCGATCCTCTGTGGGTCAGCGCTCAGCGGTCCTGTGTGAACCAGCGCCTACAGATCCTATGTGGGTCCGATCCTGTGTGGGTCTTTACGGGGGTTAGTACCTATCGATCCTTTGTGGGTCCGACGACTTAGATGGATCAGTGATCATCTCTATCGTCTTTCGAAGAAGTATACCTGTGTGAGCTGAGTCCTGTTTACCTTCCTGTGTGGATTGTGTTGTGATATCCTGTGTGGATTACGTTTTGCTTTCCTGTGTGGAATACGTATACTTTCCTGTGTGGACTGAGTTGTTCTTGGGCTCGGAGGTTAGAGCGTATTGGAATTGATGACTTAGGTATATGTATGGGCATATACCTAAGCAGTGTCGGTTGTTACTTTGTGATATTATCTTTCTTTTGTGTTTTATCCTTTGTGGATTTTGGGAGACCTTCGGGGGTCTCGGGGTCCCTACTGAGTAACTTATACTCACCCCTACACGGGCTATGCCCGCACTACATTGTGTTGGTTGCAGATGACGGACAACGTTGATCGTGGTTGAGGCCCGCAGAGCAGGACAGTACCTGGAGGTGGACCACTGGGCGGGACGTGCTCGGAGCGGACGACGGGACCCGAGGAGTAGTGGAGCTATCTGTACCCACCCTTCAGGTGGGATTTCCAGTGGATAGCTCTGTGTAGCGGCTTTTACTTTATAGTTTCTGTTTTCCCTTTCGAGTTGTACTTTACTTTCAGTTTGGGTTTGTATACTGGCTCATTTACTTTTCCACACTTTCAGCTGTACTCTATTTTTACCTAGTGTTTACTTTTCTGTTTTCTTACTCTGTGGTGCTTGTTTACTTTACAAAGGCAATGCCTTCCCTTTTTACTGGGATTTACGCCTTGGTGCTAGTCGCCAGCCCCTGGCCTATGGAAGGCGGGCTTGGGGTAGTCACGGAACGGGCCCCGAGGACGGGTCGTGACAAATTGGTATCAGAGGAGTTCGGTTCTACCGCGAAGTCTGATCTTTTCTATGTGAAACAATAGTGTTTAGCGTATTGAGTGTGGTTATCAGTCCAGGGAGTCCAGTGTTGGTGCGGCGGCCAACGTATCCGTACACCAGGACCTTGACTTCCGATTTTCAACTTAATGCACAAAAACATTGTTTGCGTGTGTGTTTCAAAGTTTTCTTTGTGATTACTTTATATCATCTCACCAGGTATACTGTTCTGACCGTGGCGCACCTGTTTCCTTTTCAGGATGGCCCCACGACGGTAGCCAGCTAGGGTTCCGAGAGTCGAGTGTGACGATAGCCCACCGAGCGACGAGGCCTCGGTGCAGTTCCCTTTGTCAGTAGTGGCACCGACGGTATCTCTACCCGTCGAGCCACCGATACTTCCAGCACCAGCCGCTGACGATGCACGTCGCCTCAGTGCACTGCATGAGTTTCAGCGCCAGCGACCGCCTAGGTTCTGTGGGGAGACGGACCCCCAGGCAGCCGAGGACTGGCTGGAGGCAGTCGTACGAGTTTTCAGGCTAGTGAGGACACCAGCAGACCTCATGGTGATCCTCGCTGCGAGCCTACTGCATGCAGCAGCGGGCCAATGGTGGATCTTGATGCTCCAGGTGCACGATGAGGCATCTCTACTTTGGACGGACTTTGAGAGACTCTTCCGCTCAGAGTTCATCCCAGCCACCCTCAGTGCGGTGCGTATTCAGGAGCTTATTCAGCTGCGGCAGGGCAGCATGACGATCGCTCAGTACTCGGCGAGATTTACTGATCTCTCGCGCTACTCGACCGACATGGTACGAGACCCATTCTTTCGGGCCCGGACCTTTGAGCAGGGTTTGAGACATGAGATCAGGGCATCTCTGATCTCCCTCAGCATACCGACTCAGACGGGAGTACTGGAGCAGGACCTTTTGATCGAGAGTTTTCTTGCTGAGTCTACACCAGCGCCGAGACCCACCGCAGGGCGGCACGTGGCAGAGTCTTCTGCAGTAGGCAGTCGACGGATGACTCAGGGGTCCAGGCAGACCAGACCCTTAGGCAGACAACTTCAGGACACTGGCTCAGCAGTGCGGGGCACACAGCGCGAAGCCAGTCTTTCGAGAGGCAGACAGTGCTACTCGTGCGGCGGGCAGGGCCACATGGCTCGTGACTGCCCGACTCGCCGTGCCGAGGAGCAGTAGACGGTTGAGGGACCACCGAGGCAGAGGCATAGGGTCAACCGTGGAGGTCTGCAGGGAGGAGGCGGACGAGGCAGAGGAGATGGCCGAGCAGCAGGTGGTGGGCGACGCTTTGAGGCTCTACCACCACCACCACCAGGAGGTCCGCCCCGACCACAGGGAGCTAGCGGGTAGAGACAGGCACAACTCCAGGAAGCAGAGGCCTACTACCACGGTGCGCCCGAGATGATTTGGGGTACTATATGTGTCTATTACACCCTTTCTGCATTACTTATAGACACAGGAGCGAGTCACTCTTTCATAGCCGCTGCCCTTGTTCGGAGCTCGGAGATTCCGACAGAGCCGTTGGCTCGATCCTTATGGCTAGAGACTCCTACGGGAGCAGACTCGACGATTACACACTGGTGCTGACAGTGTGAGCTTACTCTAGGAGGCGAGAGCTTCGGCTGGGATCTTCTTGTAGCAGCGTCGAGGCCTTACGATGTCATCTTGGGCATGGATTGGTTATCTACGGTCCATGCACAGATTGACTGTTTTAGGTGCAAGGTGCGATGTGTACGCACTAACGGGAGCAGGTTCACCTTCACTGGCGATAAGGGAGCCTTCACAGAACAGGATGGACTTCTGCAGAGGAGAGGACATCCCATCACTCATCAGTTGGCTAGCCTCTTTCTAGGAGTAGTTGACGTGCGGAGTCCTGGTTTTCCTGCAGTGGTGGATTAGTTTGCGGACGTTTTCCCCGACGACGTTCCAGGGTTACCTCCTCACAGAGAGGTAGACTTTTATATTGACCTGTACCCCAGGACAGCCCCGATATCGACTCCAGCATATCTGATGGCCCCCGCCAAGCTTCAAGAGCTACGGGTACAGTTGGAGGACTTGCAGGGCAAGGGGTTCATCTGACCTAGTGTTTCACCCTGGGCTTCCCTGATTTTGTTCGCCAAGAAGGCGGATGGGAGCTTGCGACTGTGTGTCGACTATCGTTTCCTGAACCAGGTGACAGTGAGGAACAAGTATCCGCTAACGAGGATTGATGACCTCTTTGATCAGCTCAAGGGAGCATGATGGTTCTCGAAGATAGACCTCAGGTCAGGCTATCATCAGCTCAGAGTTAGAGACGAGGACGTGCAGAAGACGACCTTCAGATGTCGGTATGGCCACTATGAGTTATTGGTTATGCCATTCGGCGTAACCAATGCTCCAACAGTGTTCATGGCCCCCATGAACAGGATCTTTCAGCCATACCTCGATCGATTTGTCATGGTCTTCATCGACGACATTTTGATTTACTCGACGACTGAGGAGGAGCACGCTTACCACTTACAGGTTGTACTAGACACACTCCGAGAGCACCAACTTTATGGTAAGCTCTTGAAGAGTCAGTTCTGGATACGTGAGGTCCACTTCTTGGGACACGTCTTCTCTGAGGTGGGAGTTGCAATGGATCCTGCAGAGATCGAGGCAGTGTTAGCTTTGGATCCACCCAGGAGCGTGACGGAGGTTCGAAGTTTCTTGGGATTAGCTGGATACTACCGGAGATTCGTGCCAGACTTCTCTAGAGTTGCAGCACCACTCTCAGCTTTGACGAAGAAGGGTAAACCCTTCGTGTGGTCAGACAGATGTCAGCAGAGTTTCCAGAAGCTGAGACAAATATTGACCAACGCACCTATCTTGAGGTTGCCTGAGGAGGGAGTAGGATACGTAGTTTACTGCGATGTATCAGGGACCGGACTTGGATGTGTCCTGATGCAGGAGCGGGAAGTGATCGCCTATGGATCATGTCAGTTGAGGATGCATGAGCAGAACTACGCTACCCATGACCTGGAGTTAGCAGCAGTGGTCTTCAACCTGAAGACGTGGCGACACTATCTGATGGGCGAGCGCTTTACAGTCTTTTCTGACCATCAGAGTCTCAGATACATCTTCTCTCAGAAGGATCTGAATCTGAGATAGCGACGATGGCTCGAGTTCCTCCAGGACTACGACTTTGAGATATTCTATACTCCTGGGAAGGGGAACGTAGTAGTCGATGCCCTCAGCAGGAGGACGGGCATTCAGCTACTTGAGGAGGCAACGAAGTAGCTAGCCTCTTTGCAGATATCCTTCATGGATAGAGATGGAGCAACCTTACTTTAGTCTCTCACAGTCACTCCTCCACTTCTACAGTGGGTCAGAGAGGCACAACGAGGGGACACTAATTGTGAGACGCGGCGTGCACAGATATCCTCAGGACAGGCACCTGATGGTTTCTTCTTTGGAGCAGAGCAAGAAATCCTTTTCAGAGGACGTACCATGGTACCAGTCTCTTTACGGGAGGAGGTGCTGAGAGAGTTTTACACTTCTCCTTTGGCGGTACATCCTGGAGTGGCGAAGATGTACCAGGACCTCAGACGACAGCACTGGTGGCCGGGCATGAAAAAGGCTGTGGCAGAGTTCGTTTCTCGATGCCTCACCTGCCAGCAGGTAAAGGCTGAGCACCAGGTACCAGCAGGCTTGGTACAACCCTTGGAGGTTCCGGAGTGGAAGTGGGATGTGATATCTATGGACTTCATGACTAGACTTCCACACACTTCCAGATGTCATGACTCCATCTGGGTTATTGTCGACTGACTCACCAAGTCGGCTCACTTCTTACCCATCCGAGAGCAGGGCTCAGTGGAGAGCTTGGGACGACTTTACGTTCAGGAGATTGTTCGGCTTCACGGTGTGCCATCATTTATCGTCTCTGATAGAGATTCTCGCTTTACTTCTTGGCTTTGGAAGAGATTACAGGAGGCGTTCGGGACACAGCTACGTCTGAGCACAGCCTTTCACCCTTAGACGGATGGTCAGACGGAGAGGACCATTCAGACTCTCGAGGACATGCTCCGAGCATGTGTCCTCGACTTTGGTCGTAGCTGGGAGGACAAACTACCCTTGGTGGAGTTTGCGTACAACAACAAATATAACTCCACCATCGGGATGGCACCATACAAGGCGTTGTACGGCCGAACTTGTAGATCTCCTTTGTGCGGGACAGACCCTAGGGAGTCAGCACTTGTGGGACCAGAGATGGTCCAGGCCATGACAGAGAAGGTCCAGGTCATCCAGGAGCGGATGAGGACAGCTCAGAGCCGGCAGAAGTCATACGCTGACAGGAGGAGGAGGCCACTAGAGTTCGAGGATGGAAACCACGTCTTCTTGCATGTCTCACCTCAACATGGTATACAGAGATTTGGCCGAGGCGGCAAGTTATCTCCGTGCTTCATCGGACCATTCCAGGTCCTCAGCAGGATAGGCGAGGTGGCTTATCGTCTGGCTCTACCACCTCAGTTGCACCGGGTGCACGACGTATTCCATGTATCTTAGCTGAGGAGATACGTGCAAGACCCGACGCACATCATTGAACATGGGGAGCTTGACGTTGACGATGGGGTGACTTTTACGGAGATCCCGGTGGAGATCGAGGATCGACAGGAGCGGGTCCTACGTGGACGGTCGATTCCTCTAGTGCACATCAGATGGCAGCACGAGAATCTCCAGGAGAGAACTTGGGAGCGGGAGGCTCAGATGCGTGCTCAATACCCTCATTTGTTTCCCTAGTTTTGATGTATCTTTACGGGGATGTAAAGCCCTGAGGTGGGAGTAATTTAAAGACTCATAAAATTCAAGGGAAATTTTTTTCTTAATTTTCTTTGGAATTTTACAAGAGCACAGTTTCTGACGACACCTGATTCCGAGGCCCGGTGTGCCCGGAATCAATTTCCGAAGTTTGGCTCGGGTACGTTCAGTGAACGAACGAGCGAGAATTTCTAACTTTTGAACCGGTGCCCGGAATTGAATTCCGAGGGCACCGATGAACTCGCAGCGCCGATATTCACTTAAGGAGACCTTTTCCGAGGTTGCGTTTTATGCGGGTTGAGAGTTAGTTTTGGGGAAATTAAATGAAATTAAATAAATTGTGGAAACAAAATTTATTTTTATCCATGTTGGTTATATCCTCCCAAAGGGAGTTAGGGGTGGGACCCACATCCAATTAACCTCCCTTGAGAGGATTAAGTGTGGTGGGGCCCACACGAACCCTAACTCTTCATCTCCCCTTTTAACTCCCAATAACTCCTCTCTAATTAATCTTGACAACTTGGGTTTTTAATTAAGTTGAGTGTCTTAATTTCAAACTTTTGAAATTCAAAGTGGTTTAGTTGTGTAAATAAAATAAGCCTTAGACTTATTTTATTTTGGTTAGTTTCTTTTGCCACCTTGAGAGGATTTGGGAACTTTATCTTCTTCAACCTTGACGAAGAACACGAAGAACAATTAAGCTCCGACGAAGAACGTCACATCTCTTCTTCGTAGCCGGTGTGTTTCCGAAGATCGACGACGCCGCTTCTTTCGATATTCTTCCCGTGTCAACGAAAGGAGACACCGCTTTCTCCTCATGCTTTCTTCGTCAGCTTACGAAGCTTCTCCAGCGACGCTACCACTTTGGACGCACCTCGACGTCAACGGAATCGACGTTCGATTTCCACGATGCCCGACCTCCACGACGCTTGTCTTCCGCGACTTGTTGACGTGCTCCACTCTTGAAACTGAGGTAGGGGTTTTATTTATTTAATTGTTTGTGAATACCAACTTGGTGATGATCGTGGATTAAAACCCATTTTGTTATCAAATAACACGAGGGGGTCGGACTGCACAAACACGGCCGACCCTCCTCCTATTTTTTTCATGATGGTTTCTTGAGGTTGGTACGAGAAAACGTGGTGCCGTCGCACCACGCGGTATATTGCGGAAGATACGCGCGGCGCCGTTGTGCCGCGCCATGGAAAGAGATTCAAGAACACGACGTCGTCGCGTCGCGTCGAGGGAAGTCGAAGGCGCCGCGGCTGGAACGGGGCCATGGCGGAGGAGCGTGGTGCCGTCGCACCGCGCCGGACGACAAGGCCTGCGGCCGGTTCCGGGCCGCGGTGGATCTTGGTGACCGACGGCCAGCCGGGCCGCCGGTGTCAGAAGCCGGAAGAGGACCAGCCTTTGCCGGTCCTGTTGAGAAGAAACCGGCCGGCCAAGTCGGGCCGGCCGGAAAGGAGGAAACCGGGGGAATTAAATTCCCCCGGCCAGCATAAATGGACCCCCATAATGAGGGGGCCGCGGTTTCACAAAGGGGGGCAGGTGCCCCCCCGTTTTTCAATCAGCTCGGCCGAAGGCCGAGCTGGCAGTGCGCCCAGCGCGCTGCCTTGAGCCGGACCGGCGCGCCTGGCCGGTCTGCCAGGCCGGGCCGGGCCATGCCGGGCCGGGCCGACCCTGTCCGGGGCGGGTCGACCCGGTTCGGGCTAGCCGGGGGGGTCTCGGGCCGGGTCGGCCCGGGCCCGAAACCCCCGATACCGAACTACTTAGGTTCAAATGCCCATAACTTGGGCTATGGACCTCCAAACGACACGCCGTCAGCGGAGATGCGATCCTTGGATCGAGACGGTCGTTTTGGTATATCGCACTCAAGGTTTTGGGATACTTTGTGTTCGGCCGGGTTGGTTCGTACACGAAACCAACCGGGCCCTCGGAGCGGAAACGCTCATATCTTGAGCTACGGACGTCCGATTGACGTACCTTCGACTTTGTTGAGTTCCTCTTAGTGAGAAGGATCTTTTGACATACTTCGCCCGAGGTTTGGACGCAGGTGGAGTACGGTCGGGTTGGTTTTTCCTTAAAAACCAACCGGGCCCCGGGGATGAAAAAGCCAATAACTCTCAGACCGGGCGTCCGATTGACGCGCCATCTGTTGCGTTGAGTTCCTGTTGACGATACGGAACTTTTGGATACATCAACTCTGGACTTTGTGACAGTTTATGTGCAGCCTCTCGGCTCGTGGAGCAGACCCTCCCGAACGAGCTTGCTGTGTGCGGGAACCCTAGAGCTGGCTGCGACTGTTAGTGTGACTGCGACGACGACTGTGCAGAGATCCTCAGTGGATTCGACGAAGACGACTACAACACTCAGCGATCCTGTGTGGATCAGTGCTACCGATCCTGTGTGGGTCCGATCCTGTGTGGGTCAGCGCTCAGCGGTCCTGTGTGAACCAGCGCCTACAGATCCTATGTGGGTCCGATCCTGTGTGGGTCCGATCTTTGCGGGGGTTAGTACCTATCGATCCTTTGTGGGTCCGACGACTTAGATGGATCAGTGATCATCTCTATCGTCTTTCGAAGAAGTATACCTGTGTGAGCTGAGTCCTATTTACCTTCTTGTGTGGATTGTGTTGTGATATCCTGTGTGGATTACATTTTGCTTTCCTGTGTGGAATACGTATACTTTCCTGTGTGGACTGAGTTGTTCTTGGGCTCGGAGGTTGGAGCGTATTGGAATTGATGACTTAGGTATATTTATGGGCATATACCTAAGCAGTGTCGGTTGTTACTTCGTGATTGTATCTTTCTTTTGTGGTTTATCCTTTGTGGATTTTGGGAGACCTTCGGGGGTCTCAGGGTCCCTACTGAGTAACTTATACTCACCCCTGCACGGGCTATGCCCGCACTACGTTGTGTTGGTTGCAGACGACGGACAGCGTTGATCGTGGTTGAGGCCCGCAGAGCAAGACGGTACCTGGAGGTGGACCACTGGGCGGGACATGCTCGGAGCGGACGACGGGACCCGAGGAGCAGTGGAGCTATCTATACCCACCCTTCAGGTGGGATTTCCAGTGGACAGCTCGGTGTAGCGGCTTTTACTTTACAGTTGCTGTTTTCCCTTTCGAGTTGTACTTTACTTTTAGTTTGGGTTTGTATACTGGCCCATTTACTTTTCCGCACTTTCAGCTGTACTCTGTTTTTACTTAGTGTTTACTTTTCCGTTTGCTTACTTTGTGGTGCTTGTTTACTTTACAAAGGCAATGCCTTCCCTTTTTACCGGGATTTACGCCTTGGTGCTAGTCGCCAGCCCCTGGCCTATGGAAGGCGGGCTTGGGGTAGTCATGGCACGGGCCCCAAGGACGGGTCGTGACATAAAATTTTATGAGAATTAAAATTTTAAAACATTTAAATTGTATTTTAAAACTTCCATAAAACAATTTTGAAGAGTGTGGGCATGGAAGAAAAATTTCACCAACCAAAGAGGAAATAAGGTCAAATTTTATTTAAAAAATTTTACTTGATCATTTTAAGTACCAAAGATAAGAAAATGGAATTAATACAAAAATATCATAGGAATAACTATAGTATAATGAAATATATTTTATTTAAAGGATAATATCCTTATAATTTCTCTCAATTTAAATTTAGCATAGACAATCCTGAAAAGAAATGAGATTGTAACATAAATCCATTTCCTCAAGTCTCATATTACATTTTATGTGTTAAAAAATCCTATATAATAAAAATATATTTATTATAAATATATTATCAAACTATATTCAAACATAAATTATCATGCACCTTACCTTTATAATTTACAATTATCCTTTCACTAACAATTCTTCCTTAAAATGGACATTTGGGTGAAAACTAGTTTGTTTTCCATGCATGTTTCTGTTCGATAGTTCTGGTACCTTCACCTTGGTCATGATTTTATCATATAAATAATATAAATAATTAAATAAGTATCATATTTATACATTAAATAAACTTTTAAAACCATTCATTTAAATAAGTGATGAAAAATTAATTACATCACTTTGTGGAGATGATAGTACATATAAACACACTAGTGATGTTTCAGATTTTTGATAGATGGAATGAAAGAAAGTTAATTTATAAATCACGTTTACATAATAATAATTATATCATAAATATCATTTATATCCATTAAATATATTCTTATTACCATCCATTTAAAGTGAAAATGAAAAACAAGTCACACCACTTCGTGGATGTGGTAGTCCACACGTACACATGAACAACATTATCATTTATAACATATGGAAAGGTAAGGTGGTAGATAAAATATTATAAATATATAAGCATAATTATTTCATGAATATATTCTACAAAAATTAAATTCATAATTATAAACAACCATGAATTATGGTGATGAAAAACAAAATACAACGCTTCGTGACGTGGTAGTTTGCACATACGCATAAACGATGATTTTATTTTCCATTTGATGGAGAAGAAGATGAATAAAGGTTTTAAAATAGAAATAATAACAAACAAACAAATATATATATATTATATAATTCATCATGAAATTATTTATATAATAGGTTTATATAATGTGTAATAAAAAATAAAATTCAAAGTACATGGTAAATATTTATACCTCTTCATTGAGAAACCTCCTTTGTCTTACACTTTAAGGATTTAAAGGATGATATTATGATAGAAAAAGGACCTATATGATGTGGTTATGTATTTTAGAAATTTATTTTAGTAGTTATTTTCTAAACTATAAGTCTCATGAAGTTTTATGAAGAGAGGATATGTGGTGTCCTTTTGTAAGTGATGGGAGGGGCACCCTTGTAATTACTTAACATATTAAATTAATATATATTAATTTTCATGTTAAAGTGGAAAAAAATTGATATTTTTTAAATATAGGATATATATCAGTATAAATAACCTTATTAAATAAAATTTATACAAGTTTAGGTGATTTTTTAACCCTTATCTCTTAGTTTTAACCCCCATTAACCATATTTAACGATTACTGTGATAACAAGAGTTTTACACATTAGGGTTTAAGAAATTTACAATAAAAGGATAAGTGGACCATAATTAGATAAGGTATCATATTATTTATCATATACCATTCACTTGGCCAATGATAATATTTTTATTAATTTTAAATCATTTAATAAAATATTATTTAACTTAAAATACTATTAAAGTCATTTTCAAGATTATTCACATAATTTGGCTTTAAAAAATATCACGATAGTAATGTAATTATAATATAAACATTTGAAACATTAATAATACATTATATTTATCTAAAAAAATCGTGGGACACTATAACTCACCCAAAATATATTTCTTTTAAAGTTTTAAAAATAATTTACTTTATTTTTCTATTACTTGCACAAGCACCATATCAGTATTGTATAAGAATTTAAGATAATTATTTAATATCTAAAAAATAAAAATAAATTAGCATAAAATAATTATTCATATTCAAAAAAACCTTTTATAAATATTCTTGACTTGTTTTTATCCATGTCACAAAATATTATAGATATTAAAAGGAAGAAGGAGACATTTTGAAATTTTCCATTACTTAAAATAATATAAAGGAAATTATAGAAATATGGAACCAAAATTCCATATTTTCGAATATTTAAAGGGGGTATAGTGAATAAATCCTTTAAACATATTATTAAATGATTTTTAACCTTAAATTTCATTAATTACAACCCAATTATCATGATTCCTAGTGTCTTTATAAGACTAGGTACATAAAACATTAAAAGAAACTAAAACATAACATCTTTATTTTTTATTCTCCTCAGTGAGATACTAAATCTTTTTGAGCTTATAAGACTACATAGGATAACCTGGGGAATACATAAAATAAATGGGTAATATAAAAAAAATATTAAGGTAATAAACTTGATAAGGAAACATAATATGAGAGTCAAAGGTATAACATGATATCATAAAAGAGAAGGCTCATGAGTAATTACATAGAAGCATAACATAAAGAATATGGCATCAAAATATCATAGAAACATAGTAAATGTGTAATAAAAATATAACATGACATTAAAAAAAGTCAAGGATGACTACCTAGACAATATCACATGGTGGAAAAAGTTCCATAATAGATTAGGTTTACTCTTTAATCATATACATAATGTCTCATGAGATAAAAGCTTTACCCAATGCATTGGATTTATATCTAGGTGAACCCATCATAACATGTATATACTTATGTTTTCCATGAAAATTAAATAAATTATAATGTATAAACAGAATAATTACCCATGTAAATAAATGGTATGAATAATTTTGCCTCATGTTGTAATCAAATGTGATCTCATAAATAAGTCATTTGATAATTGAACTTAAGGCATGTATTAACCCATAAAATAAATGGAAAATGATATAGGTATATAAGTAATATATATATATATATATCACTTAGAAGGAATTAGTAAAATCAAAGGTTAGCATCATTGATGAAAACATATTTAAAAGATCACATGGAATATTTCTTGAGGAAAATACACTTTTCACTTTGAAATCACATCTTTAAAATCTATAAATTTTCAAAATATTATAGAAAAAATTTTCTTTAAGAGGAACCATGGAAAATTATAAAGGAATATTCAAATAATTGATCAGTAATGATGGTGGTAAATTCTTTTCATGTCTTATAAGTTAAAAGAAAACATTCCTTTCACACTTTTGTAAAAAATGTCAAAAATTATCTTGTTTTAAAAATGAAAAAAATATTCCTTTTAAACCATTTTGTAAAAAAAGTAAAATATGGGTAAAAATTTACTTAATAAATCATTTTATAATAGTAAAAATATTATTTAAAAGATTTTGAGGAAAATATAGATATGGAAGATAAATATTCTAGATATAAAATAAGATACAAGATCAATATTACTTACAAACAAATTACTTGATGTTTCTTTATTTGATAAGGGAGGAAATGAAAAAAATATGTACACAAAATTCATAAATAGAGTAGAATAAAATATATTTAGTTCATGAAAATAATTTTATATGATTCCCCCCAAAGGAACCTTAAACATAAACAATCTCAAAAAGAAAAGAGATTGTAACCTAAAGCCTTTACTACTTTGGTAACTAACAAATCAAACCACCTCAAATGAATTAAAATTAATTTTAACTTAACATACCTTAAATTATAGATTATTAATGATATAATATGTAAAAGGGGAATAATATACACCATAAAAAAGAAATAAAGTGATTTAAAATTAAATTACGCCTCAATGAATGGAAATTTAGACAAAATCCCTTACAAAGACCATAACAATGATGTGAGAATTAATCAATGAAGTCATTCGATGTAATAAATTTAAATAAAAATAAAAATAGTGTAAGTAAAACATATAATAATAAGATTAATTACACACATAATATTTTCATAACATAGTTAATAAATAATTAATATAACCTAATGAAAAGAAATTGATTTATGAAACCACTTACCACTTGGTAAATTTTGAGTCAAATATTATTGGATAGAATAATTTTAATTACAACTTAAAATACCATATAATATGAATTATTCATTATATAAAATGTAAAACGTAATTTTATACACCATATAAAATAAATTAGGTGCAAAACAATAAAATATATCTTAATGAAGTGAAATCGATATGAAATCTCTTACCTCGAGTTCAACTTGTCACATACATAATTTATATTTCTGAATAATAAAATTATATTAATTATTTAATTGATTAATACAATTTTTAAGTTTATTATTTATTTTATTTAATTTATTACAAATTTATATTTATTTACTTTATCAATTAAGTTCACGTCGGACGTTTTGATGATATTCAGTTCATATGTTCAACATGACTTCAGTAGGTTGACGATGGTAAAAGAAGTCATTGTTCCATACTATATAGAATAATAATCATGAAATGATTATAATTTTTATACATAAAATAAAATTTTAAAATGAACCATTAAATATGTTTATGAAAAATGAACTACGTGACCATCATGGAGACAATAGGTCATACGTACGCATGAGTAACATTTCCATTTTTCAACGATCATTATGGAAAGATAGTAAGTATTATTTTATATTTAAAGAATTATAATTATATCATAAATAACTTATTACTTATTTAAATACACACATATATATTCCATCCATGTGATTTGGTGATGAAAAATGAATCACATCGCTTCATGGTGGTGGTAGTCCACACATTTTTTTTGAAAAAGTATATAACCTTAATGACAAAGATCAGCAGAAGTACATGCACGAATCCATGAAGGGAAATTGTCCAGCCAGAGCTGGTTAGTACCGAATGGGCTTGAGGACGCCAGCTAATGGGCCACATTGTTTCCTTCCCTTTTGGTGAATGAGAAGGTACACAATGAGAAGCGTTAGCGGAGTGAGAGAATTCTCCTGACAATGGTGCCAAACGACTGGAGTCCACCGTCGTTATGATTGATAGCGTCGATAACAGAAAGACAGTCAGACTCAATGATGATGTCACCCCATTTTCCTTCAATAGCGAGCATCATACCAGCAAGAATGGCCTTGGCTTCAGTGAATTTTGGTTCCCAGAATGTCTGATGTGGTTCATACTTAGCAGCAAGGATTTTCCCCAGATGATTTCGGGTAATGAGGCCGAGGGCAACAAGCCCATCTTTTAGAAGCGATGCATCCACATTAATCTTGATAATCCCTTCCATTGGGGGATTCCAGGGAATAAGAGGGGAGGGGGAGACACCCGACCTAGAACATCCGTTGTGGCCTTCCCAACCTTCAATCCAAGAAGTAGCTCGATCAATCCAGAATTTGGGGGGTCTGTGGGAATTATGAAAAACAACGTCATTGCGCCGGACCCAAATAATCCAGGATAGAGTGCAGAGTGAACCAACATCAACCGGGGAGAGAGAGGAGCACCAACGCGTCAGAATATCGGGAAGGTCAGAGGCCAATGCCAATAAAGCAGTAGAAGCTGGGCCCCATTGATTCCATATTTCCTTATCTCCTGAGCAGAAAATGATAGCATGGAGAAGGGTTTCAGGAGTGTTCACACAGAAAGGGCAACAGGCAGTGCTGGCTATATGTCGAAAAATGAAAAGGATCATTGTTGGGAGAGTTCCCGTACAAACCTGCCACAAAAAATGATGAATTTTTTGGGGGACGTTGAGTGACCAGATCGATTTCCAATGACCCTCATCCTTGCCCACTGGGTGGATTCCAAGAGCAAGTCTGTAGCCGAATCTCACTGTGTAATCTCCTAAAATGTCATTGATCCAGAAGCGACATTCAGGGTCTGCGTCTGGTACGCAGGGGATGCTGATGATAATTCTTTGGTCTCTTTCGTTAAACCATTCAAGGATCTTATCCAAAAAACACCCATGTACCTGGTTGGAAAGGAGGTAGTTGACAATGGCATCTTCCAGACCTGGTTGGGCGGGGGATGTAGCCTGTAAACCATCCTTATCAACAAGCCATGGATCAGACCAAATTTGTGAGATGCTAGTTTTCCATACACATGAATGATGGTTTCATTTCCCATTTGATGGAAGAGGAGATAGATGTAGGTTATTACATTAACATAATAATATATAATAATATTATATATATTTATGTTATTATATCATCATGGTTGAATAATATTTGAAGGAGTTTGAAGAATAAATAAATCATAATGCTTGGTTAAGAACGATGCCTCTTCTTTGGAAAACCTCTTTATCTTTGAACCAAAAGAATTCATAGGAGGGTTTTATAATAAAAAAAGGCCTAAAAAAAGTTTAAAGAAAAGTAAATATGGTATTTGGATAGTTTTTGGCTGAACCAAAATTCTTTTGAAGTATGAAGAAAAGAGGATAGAATGTACCCTTTTATAAGTGAGAAGAAGTGGCCATTTTGTAAATACCCAAAACTATTCAATAATGGGAAGTCTCTCTCAAGAAAAGTGACTCCAAAATTGATAAATTATATATTTTAGGGAATATATGGTTGATAAAAACCTCCAAAATTAATAAATAAACATTTTTTAAACATTTCATTCCCTTTACCTTTATGGTCACTCACTTTTACCATTTTATTTTTCACCACAGGAACTAGTTTATACATAGGTAATTTATCCTTTAAGCCTAAAACAATGAGCCTAATTAAATAATATGGATAAAATTATTCTAAACATATAATAAAATTTATCAAATAAAAATCTTATTTGGGAGAAATATTAATTTTAACACAAGCTCATGTAACGTGAAAAAACCCGTTTTAACTATAATCACGGTAATTAGTTTTTACTATTTTTACTATTTATTATAACCAAAAATTAAGTTGAGATTATAAAATAATATTAATAATAATAATTAAAAATATTTAATCCATTTTATAAAATTATTTTCACATAAGTGATATAATTTAATTTAAAATTAAACCTATAAAAAGTGAAAAAATCATTTTTTTCAGGAAAATGTATTTTTCAAGAAATAAATGATCTTATATTAACTTTACCACTAAAAATAATAATTATATGAATTTAAATTAATATAAATATATATAATATATAAATTTAATTTTAATATTTCCTTACTATGGGTTATTTTAATTAATTAAAATGGATAAACTTTGTGCATTTAAAAAACAGTTTGCAGAAAACCACATTTTTAAGTATAAAAATAAACTTATACCAAAATCATGAAAATTGATGATTAAAATAAAATTAATTATATTACTATAAATAAAATATTTAGTATTTAACTTTAATACCAAATATAAAATATAATGGTACTTTTAAATTACTTTATTTAATGAAAAGAAATGACAGTATTCGAAAAATCGATAATTTTCACTGTTCACTGAAAAATAAATCATTTTAAGAGAAATTAAAAAATTTCATCATAAATTAATTTTGATATGATGATTTAAAATATTAATTTCATTTTATAAAATAATTTTTCTAATATTTTTAGAAATTAATTATAATATTTTATCATAAATAACAATAAAAATCATTTTTGAAGAAGATACATTTTTTTGAAGAATAAAAATTCTTTAGTAAAAATCATGTAATTATTTCCTAATTTTTTTTCAATAAATTTTTATTGAGTAGGAACTTTATATATATTTCATAAATTGGTTAATTATATTTATACCCACCAATTTAATTTCAAGGTTATAATAATCATATTTAAATAATAATATTTCACGGTTCGTATACACTATTAGTTATAGTTTTATTTTTAAAATATTGGGTTTTTACTGGAGTTTGGTCAAATTAAACTCATACAAAGAAATATAATCAATTTTACATATTATTTTGAACCCTTATTTCATATTTTTTTTTACTTTTTTTACCCATTTTACCCTTATCGTGATGACAATATTTATACTAAGGTGGATATTCGTTATGGACAAAAATAAAGTTGACCTATTTAAATTTTTTTAGAAATGTTAATTTGGAATATGTAATAAATTTTATCAAATTCAATCCCTATAAGTGGCATAAATTAATTTTAAAATAAACCTATAAGACACGACTAAAAATGCATTTTAAGTATAAAATTGTTTTTATACCAAAATTAAGAATATTTTTTATTTAAATAAAATTAATTGTATTATGTTTAATAAAAATTAAATAATTAAATTATACAATCAATTCAAGAAAAAGGAACTTTGTAAATACATGAATGGAAAAAAATTATTTTACATAAAATCGGTATTTTTTTCACAATTCTCTTAAAAAATTATCATTTCAGAAAAATCCTAAAATTTACTCCTAAGATAATTTTGATATCATGGTTTAAAAAATTATATCAAATTATAAAATGAAATTTCTAAAATTGGTATAAATTAATCATAATATTTTATCACAAAAATTAATAAAATTTATTTTTGAAGATAGAGTATTTTTGAAGCATAAAATAACTTTACTAAAAATTTGGTGTATATTTCATAGGAATTAATGAGTAAATTTAAATTGAGTAGGAAATTATTATACATATATATATATATATATATATATATATATCATAATATAGTTTCTCTAATTGATACCTCCAATTTAACCACTATTTTATAATGGTCACATTTAAATAATAATATTTTCACAGTATATCATAGTTCACTTAAAGCTCAGTGCTGCATGTTAAGAAAGATATTGAAGGATGCCTTGGTTGGAAAACCATGGATATTGATTCCATTTAGATTCCATGCTCACTTCACCCATGGATATTTTTTTTGTGGTAGAAGATGACTTAGACCTTTATATTCCTTGGATCATGATTTCATAAGATTATAAGGGTATTTATACCCCTTAGATCTAGCTTTTTGGACTTGAATTGGACATTATTTATTGAGATGATCCTTGGAATCCACTAGTTCTATTACTAAGTTTCCATAGAGATGATCCTGAGACTCAATGATAATGCCTTGGTTTTATATACCTTAGATCTATCCTTGAGGGGTCTTCCATTATTGATTATATAGAATGGAAATGATAAATGTGATATTCATGATTATACGAATCATCCATGGATGTTCTGACACTTCTATTTATATAGAATGACCATGGTGGGTTGATTTATAGATTATACAGTAAGGCCATGGATGACATGTTTTGTATGGATGTATGACATGATATTGTTGGATATTTATGTATTTTTTGTTTCTTCCTTGTTATAGGAGATTGATCATGTTTTTATAGGAATCCTTGTTGATATATACAGTATCACTTGACCTTTTCCATAGGAACTTTACTATTTACTACTTCTTACCTGTTTTACTTTTCATGCTTCTTTAGCTTGATATATTGCACAACCTAGATTTTTATATGACTTTGGGTGGTTTTATACTAGGATTTTATCTCACACCCTATTTGGGTCATTGTTAGGTACCCAAATAGACTTTATGGATATAGGTAGGTACTAAGGAAAGCACCCAAAATTTGATGCTTGATTTTGTACCATGCTTAGGAGTAGGGGAGCACGAGACCGAGCCAAGGATCATGATTCTATTTAGAGATAACACTTTTTTGGAACATAGATACCTGTATTGTATTTTATTGTTGTATACCTATTTTGGATGCTTTATAGAACATGACATGTATCATCATCTTTCATATATGATATTCCTTCTGGAATAGTTTATTTATATATTCTTGTCCTGTTTATTTATCATCTATCTGATTAGTACATGTCTTCCACCTTCAAATGTTATTGATATTCTATTATGTTACAATTTGTAAAGAGGGAATAATCTCCTCACAAAAACACCCTAGGACCTCACTGCTATTTGGCAGCCTCTGGTATTTGGGGATATGCGCTTGAGGCCATGTGGCCAACCGGGATTGGGGAACTTTTGAGTGGAATTCGAGTACAAGATGTTACATATTCATAGCAATGACAACCAACCTATGAACAAACACTATGTAATATAATCTCTTTTTCATTAGATATCTCATAAAGAAGGATGCACGATTGTGTTAATGTCATTTATTGCTTTATTATTTTTTGACCTTACTAGATGGATTTACCTTAAACAACCATGGCCATGGATTTATGAAGGCACTATCATCCTGATCAACCTGACCCAATATATTACTTCCTTAACCCATAAGTGACAATTCTATCTTTATCGTTCAACCAATGTCATACCACCAATGATGCACCCATCAAAAGATACCTCTCCATGAATTTATTGTCATGGTTTTTAACTTGAATTAAAGTACGCGATCAAATAACACACATTGATAATGATATCAAGTCATGATACTAATACACATGTACATAGATAGGAACTAACAATGACACCCAAAACATGTGGTGTTCTTATTGGTGGTTCTGTTATCATGATATCACTTACTAGAGATCAGTAAGTGAGAACTTCATGAGAATAATTCTCAATGATTATGATCCCCCAACACTTAATAGTTAGACATCAACTATGACCAACCGGGAAGAAATATCTAGACCATAGGACAAATATTTAAGATTAGTGTAATAATATCTCAAGGTTATCATTACAGACTATGATCTACTATAACATTTTGATATGAAAAATAATATATGGGCATTAGCATTTAAATAGTGTATTTTAAAATATCTACACTATAATGGTAAGTGTACATCATGAATATCTCATTGTAGACATGAAATAACAATTGAAAAGTACTGTTTAGTTGGATCTTGGGAACCCACTATTACAACATATTAATGTTTGGTATTTTTGGGTGTAAAATTTAGAACTTTCAATAAAGTTAGGAAGGTTCCATTCATATATGCATGGATGTGAAAACTGTGCAGCATGCCTAGGGGTGTGCATGTTAAATTGTGGGATCCAGAGTGAAATAAATTTTTAGATAAATGCTTGAACAAACCATTCATCTAAACCATGAATGTTTTGAATGAATCCATAGGATAATGCACAGTCTCCTTAGACCCTAAATTTACTTAAAATAGGTACCAAAAATTATATTATATTTTTAATTTCTGGCTTCTTGGATCATTTTCCTCCTTCCATCTGGGGATCTCAATTAAGGGATATTTTTAGGTGATTCTAATCATATCACCCACTTAATAAATATTCTTTTATTGATCTTTTTGTATTTATATTTTGCATTGAAGGCATCTAACTCTCATATATCTCATATTTCATTTTTTCTTCTCCCTTGAAAAAACCCTAACCAGTGAGTTATTGGGAGAAATCAGATGTTAGGGATTAAGTAATTTAGGGATTCTTTTATTAGGTGTTTAAGAAGTGTAATTATAGGTATAATCTTACGTTTGGAGGTGTAGCTTTGCTTCTCTATCACATTGATCTCGGTGGAATCTCATACACACACTGGTAAACTAGATCTATTGGGCATGAATGTGTTGTCCTAGATACTAAAAGTATGAGAATTTAAGTCATAAAAATAACTCAAAATATTTTTCCAACTTGGGAATGCAGTTTTTCTAGAAGATATAATATCCAAAAAATCATGGTATATCAAATTAAATATTCACATAGGAAATAAAACTATAAAAATTTAAAATAACTTAATCAAAGTACATACTAAATCATAAATAATCATAGATTAAAAATAATTTGATGAAATTTAGGATAAAAATACTTAAAGTCCTATAAAATATATTCAAAGGATATTATAGTTCCTACTGAGAGAGATCTTCAATTTTATCCCAAAGTGTCTGGAGGATCAATAACCAAATTCAATCTATATAAGTTTCATTCTAGTAACTTCTTTAAAAAACTCATTACTAAATAAAAATATTTTTTTGAGGGTTTGTGAATGTGAAATTAATTTTTTTAATTTTTTTAATTAAAATTTCTCACATTTAATTTTATATTTTATTATTTGGTTGAATAAAATTTATCACAACATTTATTGTTTGATCATATGTTTTTTTATCATTATTCATATCAATTCCTATATTTTTAGTGTTTATAATTCTTATATTTTAATTTTTT
The DNA here is from genome assembly GCA_963277665.1 of Viscum album. Taxonomy (NCBI): domain Eukaryota; kingdom Viridiplantae; phylum Streptophyta; class Magnoliopsida; order Santalales; family Viscaceae; genus Viscum; species Viscum album. The sequence continues at coordinate 410,017,323 of OY728125.1, read as the reverse complement.
GGATTTATGTTTTTAAATTCTATGAAAACTAGTTACCTTTACATAAGGTATAAAAAATTGATATTAACTTTATATAAGAAGTTATTTAATTGTTACCCTTACATAGCCTATTAAACTTTCATGTTTACCTTTACATAGGTTTAATTTGAAACAAATATTATATTTTTTTTACACCTTTACATAGATCATAGTTTATATTTTTTCCTTTACGCATGATGAATATTGACGTTTACACAACATATCTAATTGGGTGTTCACCTTTATGCAACATGAGATTTCAACATTTTACCTTTACATGGATATTAAATCTCTTTTATACATTTACATAGATATATAGTTTTTCATATTACTTTTACACAATACCTCACATCACCTTTATGAAAGTCTTACCTTTATGCATTCAATACACTTTTACGAACTATATATAAATTATTTTTATTATCTTGATTCAACATTATAGATAACCCTTATAAAAGTCTGTGTATTCTACCCTTACACGAGTCATTGTATTCTATCTTTAAGATAGACTGAATGAATACCCATACGCTTATATAAAATCACACATATACTATAATTTTTTTCATTATGGAAATAATATATGCACTATGTTCAGTTTAAAACTAGGAATAAAATTATATTATGCTATGGGTGATACCATTTTTTTCACTTCTTCATTTTGAGTGTTATGATGATCTATTTTTTTAAATATTTCATTTTAATTAAAATGATATGATTTAAATGTTTTATTTATTTCTAAATTACCCTTAATTATTAATGATCATATTTAAATTATTTTAAATGAGTATTATAAAGAAATGAATATATGCGGGAAATATTTTTGAGAAAGCACATGATATTTCCATATCCAAGTAATGATATATTTCCTTATTTTATTTTCTAACTATTTCATATTGAGAAGATATTTTAAGTAAATCACACATGAGATAATGATTTTGTAGAATTAATTAATGAAAACAAGTTATTTCTAGATTTTCTATAAATAGAGGTCAAAGAACTCGAGTAGAGAAACACATGAGTTAATAGTTAATAAGGCAATAAATTATTGAGAGCTACATTATTTCATCACTTTCAAACTTATGAGGCACTACTATCCAACCGAATTTGGTTGTTATTCTTATATTATGAAGGATAAAGCTAATTGTTTCTACTACAAAATTACTTTCAACCTTTCACTAGTTCTATCATTTATTATTTCTTTGTGATGTATTATTTTGTATTATAAATTTTTCATCAAGTTGTAACAAAATCACACATGGTTATTCCTCTATTAAAAGGTATTGTTGTTTATGATAACCTAACTAAAAAGTATAAGTTCAATGGTTATTAAAACATGATCAATAACCAGTTCGTATGTCTGGTATTTCCTTTAGAATATATTGAGTTATGCTTATACCCAAGGAAATGATAAGTTTAGTAAATAACTAATAAAGTTATTTTTTGAGTGAGCTCCTTTGTAAAATACTTTATTTCATTATGTGTTCCATGGAAATTTAGGTGTTATAGGGTTAGTGAAGAGTAAATATAGGATCTTGGTTATCTGAACTACTGTAAAAGTTCTTTGTGATATATATTTACTATCAACATACTCACTTTTCAAAAATTGGTTTTATATTTCTATATGCTTGAATTATTAAATTATTTAATCCCCCAAATTTCGTTGTATAATTTTATTACTCTATTAATTTTAAAGGAAATAAAATTAACCCCTATTACCTATTGTCATTCTATCTCAGGAACAACACTTAGTATCAACGCATAACTCTTACAAGGATGATTTTTTACTTAAATTTACCTACTATACTCTGGTTACTTATTGTTTTTATTATTATATTCATTTGAGCTAATTTTTTATCCTAGAAATTAAAAGAATAAAGAGAAGATATTTTCAATAATGATATGTTAGGAAATTAAAATTATAAATTCTATTATATATATCTCTTAAATGATAATGACTATCGACATTGTAATGATTAGATGGATGTATTTTTTAAGAATATTGGATAATTATTTTAAAATATTATAAATTATTAAAATTTTATTTAGATACTCTAATTGTTAATGATGATGAAAAAATATGTTTTAAACTAAAATGTTATGAATTATATTTATTATTCTTTAAGTAAAATATTTATATCCATATATCATCTTGTAAAACTGATGTTGGAATATGGAGGACTTTAGAATTTACTGACCAAGGAACTGATGAGCTATAGAGAACCAAGCTAGGAATTCATAGGGATGCGTTTTAGTAATTAAGAATGTTTTTCATGAAAACATCTATGATATGTAAAATATATTTACCAAGATTTTAAATAGTATGGTTTTTATTGGGGAAATAATGAATAATGAAGTTCTTGTTGAGAGAATACTTTGAGTTCTATCCAAAAAAGTTTTATTCCAAGAAAGGGGTGATTAAAGAAATAAAATATTTCACTGAGTACACCATTGATGAACTAATTGGATCCCTAATTCAATATGAACCAAAGCTTAATAATAATGAAAATGAATGTTATAAAAAAAGGGGATGGTGCCCTTCTCCACCTACTTTCCCCCTCCCTCGCTCTCAACCTAGGGTTTCCTCCCAAAACCTTCCTCTTCGGAGCCGGAAATGCGTTGGTCTGATGTTCCCTCTCCTTCCCTTACACCCTTCCTTTCCTCTATTCATGGCATTGATCTATTCTTCCAGGTGGTGCAACTTTTTAGTGTTTTTCTAACAGGGATGATGGTGGTTACTAAAGGCCCCAACCGCTTATTCCCCTCTCTAACCTCGTGTTCCTTCATGCATCTCTAGGCCAGATCTGGAGCTAAAGATAATCTGTGGTTTTGGGATATGCGGGTTGGTGGTCGAGTGTTTTTCAAGCGATCCCGTCTCAGCTGTTCTTGTTTTGGATTCAGGGTTCAGTCTTGACGATGTCACGACCCGTCCCCCGGGGCCCGTAGTGACTACCCCAAGCCCTCCTTCCATAGGCCAGGGGCTAGAAACTAGCACCGAAGGCGTAACTCCATAAAAACTGGGAAGGCATTGCTTTTATAAAATGTAACACACACACAACCAGAGTACAAGCAGAAGAAAACACTAAGTAAAGCAATATATCAAAAGTACTAAAAGTACAAAGGGGCTAGAAATACAAGCCTAACAGAAAGGTACAACTACAACTGAAAGAAAAGTACAACTAAAAAGACAATAACTGAAAGGTGAAGCAGCTCCTGGATCATCATCCAGGTTCCTACCTGAAGGGTAGGTACAAATGTCATCCTCAGCACTCTACGTCTATCGGTCCACTCCGTGTTCCGTCACACCAAGTGTCCACCTCCGGGTACCATCCAATCCTCGTACACTCTACCTCGGTCAGTGCTATCTATCGTCTGCATCCAACACAACGAGGTGAGGGCATAGCCCGTGCAGGGGTGAGTATAACGATACTCAATAGGGACCCCAAGACCCTCAAGGTCTCACTAAATCCAACAAGGATAAACCATAAAGAAATATCTCAAGATGTAACCTTTAATTAGGTATATGCACATACATATACCTAAGTTATCAAGTAAACCATCTCAATCATGAGGAAAAACACAAAGGTCATTGACTCAGCTCAAACCAGGATTTTTATTCACGATGACGAAAAAACGGCTACTGGAGAACTCCCCCTCTGTTGAGCAAAGTAGTCCTATCATGACTCCGAGGTGCTACTCACTAACCTTAGACTGCTGAGGTACTCCTCCTCTGTCGAGTACCGTGAGTTTGCCACCCCAATACAGTAGTGCTCCCCGCCATGGGTCTGCCACCCCAACACAGTAGCGCTCCTCCGCCATTGTTCTGCCACCCCAACACAGTAGTGCTCCCCACTGGGCTAGTCAAGTCACTCCGATACGAATCAGACAAGCAATCATCAGGTCTCAGCCAGCTACAAGGTCACCGTACTTCGTATGCTCGTCTCTGGGAGGATCCGCTACACGATATACTGTTCAACACTCCAAGTGTCACAAAGTTCCATGAAGAAGTATCTCAAAGGACTGCCTTGTCATAGGGGTCTCAACGCAACAGACGGCGTGTCAATTGGACGCCCGGTCTGTGAGTTATTAGCATTTCTGTTCTAGGGGCCCGATTGGATTTCGGGTTCAATCCAACCCAGCCATACTCATACCACATCCAAATCCTATGTGGATTATTCCAAAATGTCTTTCCCCTCAGTAGGTATCCAACGTAGTCGACGACACTTCAATCGGACGTCTGGTCCTTATGTTATAAGCGTTTCCGCTCCGAGGGCCCGATTGGTTTTGGTTTCAAACCAACCCGACCATTTTTCCAAAGTCGTCCAAAACTCACTTAGAGTATCGTAAAATGAATGCCTCATCGAAAGGGTCCTAGTTCCATAGATGGAACGTCGATCGGATTCATGGTCTTTAAGTTATTCATGTTTAAGTGAATAACGATCCCGACCCGATAAGCCTAGTGGGCTGGTGGGTCGGGTCACCCAGTTTTGGAAGGTCTATCCCGGTAGGGGTGTCGGACCGACCCTAAGGTTCATGCGGTCCATCCTGAAGGGAACTACCCAGCCCGAAGAGAGCGCGGACCGGCCCGAAGTGGTGCGTCTCGGCACGGTGCTGCCTGGCATGACCTGGCTGGCCGAGCGGCGCGACCAGCTAGCCGAGCGGCGCGGCCTGAAGGCCGAGCGGTCTGAGGGGGCGCATCCCCCCTAGCTGTCCAAATTGGCAGTGCCTTATGGCGCCGCCCTCCCAAACCGTCTGGCCTTCTGGCACAAGCGGCCCGCACGGGCGGGTCGCGAGTTCTCCAGCACGACGCCCTGCTGGCGCCACGACCATTCTCTGCCTGGCCGGCCGACGAGCCGACTGGTCCTTCCACCGAAGCGGTCTGCAATGTGGACTACGGTTCCTGCTGCACAGCCAGTGCAATGGCATCAGCTTCCTCTTCCACGACCTGCGCTGGTCGTGGATCCGCATCCCCGGTACGGCGTGACGACGCCATGCCTCCTCCTCCAGGGCCCACTTGGCCGTGACTTTTCTTTGCGTGTGCGACGGAGGCCCTTGCGCCACCGGTCTCTTCTGTGTTCCGCCTCCGATTGTTGATTCCATATAATTAAAAAAGATCAAATGGATGGTCGTCGGGCCGTGTTCGTTCGGCCCGCTCCCTCCACGTTAAGTGATAATAATAGGCCGAGAAAAATCAAGGTTATACAAAGACGAACCGATGCACAATTTTAATCCATTAAAAATTGAACTTAATCCCCTACCTCGATAATTGACGTCGCACGTTGGGTGTTGCTGAAGACAGCGTCATGATGAAAGGATTCATAGGAGATGTCGGAGTGCGTCCGAGGAGGAAGCGGTGTCTCCTCACTTGTCGCGGAGAAGAGAATGGTTGGCGCATCTTTGTTCTTCGTGGAACCGACATTCTTCATCAAAGAAGTCACCGTTCTTCATTGGAGAAGAAAACTATCCTCTCAAGAGATCTCTCTTCCTTAAAAGAACGAAAGCCCTCTCAAAATAAAATAATAAGCTACCCTCATTATTTTATTAACACAATCCATTTAAAATTCAAATATTCAAACACTTAATTAATTAAATGAAGAGGTCCCATTCATTAATTAATGTATGTTGGAAAGAGTTAAAGAGAGGGATAGGGAGAGGAAAGGTCCTCATAAATTAAAGGATTTGTCAAGAATTAATGGAGTGAGGGAGGTGTAGAGTTTGGAAATTAAAGGGGTGTTTCCAATTTAATGAAGGGGGTTTAAGGAGTTTAGGGGAAAATGAAAGGTTGGGGATCATGTGGGCCCCACATCTAAAACATCCACACTTGGGTAGTTAGGTGGTTGTGGGTCCCACCCCTAACTCCCCTTTGTAGGATATAACTACCTCAGATATAAATAAAATTGTACAAACCAATTTTATTTATTTTAAGGTAATTACCCAATTATTAACTTTCAACCCGCATAAAAAGCAACTGAGGTGAAGGTCCCCTTAAGCGAATACTGGCGCTGTGAGTTCATCGGTGCCCTCAGGTTTCAGTTTCGAGCAGCGGTTCAAAAGATAAAAAAACCCTCTTGTTAGTTTACTGAACTTACCCAAGATAAACTTCGGAAATTGATTCCGGGCACACCGGGCCTCAGAATCAAGTGCCATCAGAAGCCACCGACTCGTAAAATTCCAAATAATTTAAGAAAAAAATTTCCTTGAAATTTCCGGGTCTTTACATTACTCCCACCTTAGGGATTTACATCCTCGTAAAGCTACAACACACGCTAGGGAAACAAAAGGGTACCGAGTACGCATCTGAGCCTCCTGCTCCCATGTGCTCTCCTGGAGGTTCCCGTGCTACCAAAAAAAGTGCAGCAGAGGAATTGACCATCCTTATAGGACCCACTCCTGTTGATCCTAAATCTCTACTGGAACCTCTGTGAAAGTCACCCCATCATCAATAACTAGATTTCCGTGGTTGATGTTGTGGAACATGTTGAGCACGTATCTCCTCAGCTGAGATACTTGGAAGACGTCATGCACCCAGTGAATCCGAGGTGGAAGTGCCAGGTGGTAAGCCACCTTTCCTACTCTTCTGAGGACCTATAAAGGTCAGAATAATCATGGAGATAACTTGCTGCCCCAGCCAAAAATCCATAGACCTTGTCTAGGTGAGACCCGTAGGAAAACATGGTCACCACCCTCGAACTCCAGTGATCTCCATCTCCTATCAGCATAGGACTTTTGTCTGCTCTGTGTAGTCTTCATCCACTCCAGAATGATCTGCACCTTCTCCATCGTAGCCTGAACCATCTCTGGTTCTACACGTGCTGACTCCACCACTATCCACAAAGGATATCTGAAATATGGCTTGCTACTGTCTCGCCTCTCCTAACAGTTGAATGACCGATATCCTACTAAGAGAATCTACTAAAACGTTACCCTTCCCAGGAGTATGGACTATCTCAAAGTCATAGTCCTGGAGGAAATCAAGCCATTGCTGCTATCTCAGGTTCAGGTCCTTCTGAGAGAAGGTACACCTGAGACTATTGATATTAGAATAAACCATAAACCGTTCGCTCAACGAACAATGGTGAGACTAGCCAATTGTAAGAACTCATCTCCACCCTTATTTATCTACGTTCTACAAGAGCTGTTGAAATTTATCCTCTTTCGAAAAGAGAAATCTGGTCTCATACCCTGGATGAACCACGTTCTTTTCCTAATATAGTCAATCCTAATATGAACGGTACAATTCATGTCTTGAATGACGTCGTAAGGCCTCAACGCCACTACTAAGATATCCAACCGTTACTCTCACCTCCAAGGGTTGAGTCACACTGTCAGCACCAGTGCGTGGTTACTGGGTCTCCTCTAGTAGGAATGTCACAAGTGAGGTTCAAGTCAACAGTTTTAACTGGAACCTACTAGTATCAACCAAAAAGTATAGGAAAGTAAACGTCACAAAGATAAGTGTCTTTTATTACTGCAGCTCAAAGTACAAAGACACATAACAACCACAAACAACAACAACACGGAAACTAGAAGCACTAAGAACAAAGGCCTCCATGTCTGGAACTAGTCTCACTCCTGTCCACCTGTATCCGGAGCTCCATAGTCGTATGATTCAGCTCCCTGAAGCTGTTCTCTCCCATATCCACCCATTTCCTATGGTTGGGGTGGACCTCCTAGTGGTTCTGGTGGTGACACCTGGAAGCGTCGTACACCACCGGTTGTACGACCAGCTCCTCTACCCCGGTCTAGTAGGTTCCTCCACTGCCTGCTGCTCATCTGTTGGATAGGTCAGGCAGTCTCGAGCCAAGTGACCCTACTTGCCGCATGCATAGAACTTCCTTCTCCTCGTATGGATGGCTCTGTTTCGTGTGCCTCGCACAACCAAACTTGTATCCCGAGGTCGCCCACCTGTTGGCCTAGTCTGCTTGGAATTCTGTGTCATCTGTCTACTTCCGACTGCAGAAGACTATACTAAGGTCAGAAAAACCTACGACAAGGGAAGCAGATCCTGAGCACGCTCAGAGTGTAGAGTCGTCGGTATAAAATCCACCCTGAAAAAAGTCTCGAAGTTTCCCCAGGTGAAGGTCGTCTCGTCGAAAAACTGGAGCATCTGGATCCACCACCTCTCAAATTCTCTCTGAAAGAGACTAACATCTAGGTACACCATCAAGTTAGTGGGTGTCACAGTTGTGTGGAAAGCTCATGCTACAAACTCCAGCCAGTGCCCAACCGTCTGAAAACCCGACTCGCCTCGAAACCTAAGAGGCCTCTATCACTGGAACTCGTGCAACGCACTCAAATGGCGTGCACTCTTTGCTGGTGTGTCAACTGGGAGAGTGCCATGTACTGTGGCCTCGCTGCTCGGTGGGCTATCATCGTGCTCTCCACTTGGTACCCACAATGACTGACTGGATGAAGACATCCTGAAAGAAACAGATGCGACACGGTCAAAGACTATACCTGGTGATATGATCTGGTTTGAGATGATTTAAAAGAAACTTTTGAAAACACACACGCAATCAGTATTTTCGTGCACTGAGTTGTAAATCAGAAGTTAGGGTCCTGGTGTATGGATACGTCAGCCGCCCGCACCAACACTGGACTCCCTGAACTGAAAACCACACTTAGTACCCTTAACACTATTTCTTCACAGAAAGAAAATATCGGATTCCTACGTTCTACGGTAGAACCAACTCCTCTGATACCAATTTTTCACGACCCGTCCCCCGGGTCCCATATCGTGACTACCCCAAGCCTGCCATCCATAGGCCAGGGGCTGGTGACTAGCACCAAAGGCGTAACTCCCTAAAAAATGGGAAGGCATTGCCTTTATAAAATGTAAAACACACACAACCAGAGTACAAGAAGAAGCAAACACTAAGTAAAGAAGTATATCAAAAGTGACGAAAGTACAAAGGGGCCAGAAATACAAGCCCAATAGAAAGGTACAGCTACAACTGAAAGAAAAGTGCAACTGAAAAGACAATAGCTAAAAGGTGAAGCAACTCCTGGATTGTCCTCTGGGTTCCTACCTGAAGGGTAGGTACAAATGTCATCCTTTTCACTCCGCATCTATCAGTCTGCTCCTTGTGCCGTCATGCCGAGTGTCCACCTCTGAGTACCGTCCAGTCCTCATACACTCTGCCTTAGTTAGCACTGTCCGTCATCTGCATCCAACGCAACGAGATGCGGGCATAGACCATGTAGGGGTGAGTATAACAATACTCAGTAGGGAACCCGAGACCCTCAAGGTCTCACTAAATCCAACAAGGATAAACCAAAAAGAAAGATCTCAACAGATAACCTTTACTTAGGTATATGCCCATACATATAACTAAGTTATCAAGTAACCCATCTAAATCATGAGCAAAAACACAAAGGTCATTGACTCAGCTCAAACCAGGATTTTTATTCACGATGACGAAAAAACGGCTGCTGGAGAACTCCTCCTCTGTTGAGCGCAGTAGTCCTGTCATGACTTCGAGGTGATACTCACAAACCTTAGACTGCTGAGGTACTCCTCCTCTGTCGAGTACCGCGGGTCTTCCGCCCAAACACAGTAGTGCTCCCCGCCACGGGTCTGCCACCCCAACACAGTAGCGCTCCCCCTACTAGCCTACAGAGGTACTCCTCCTGTCGAGTACCATGGGTATGTCGCGCCAACACAGTAGCACTCCTCTACCATGGGTCTGCCACCCCAACACAGTAGTGCTCCCCACTGGGCTAGTCAAGTCACTCTGATACGAATCGGAAAAGCAGTCATCAGGTCTCAGCCAGCTACAAGGTCACCGTACTCTGTATGCTCGTCTCCGGGAGGATTTCTCCATGAGATACTGGTCGACAATCCAAGTTTCACAAAGTTCCATGAAGAAGTATCTCAAAGGACCGCCTTGTCTTAGGGGTCTCAATGCAGAGACATCGCGTCAATCGGACGCCCGGTTTGTGAGTTATTAGCATTTCTGTTCTAGGGGCCCGGTTGGATTTTGGGTTCAATCCAACCCAGCCATACTCAAACCACATATGAATCCTGTGTGGAGTATTCCAAAAGGTCCGTCTCATCAAGAGGTATCCAACGTAGTCGACGACACGTCAATAAGACGTCTGGTCCTTATGTTATAAGCGTTTTCGCTTTGAGGGCTTGGTTGGTTTCGGTTTCGAACCAACCCGACCGTTTTTTCAAAGTCGTCCAAAACTCACTTAGAGTATCGCAAAAGGACCGCCTCATCTAAAGGGTCCCAGTGCCGCAAACAATGCGTCGATCAGACACACAGTCTTTAACTTATTCATGTTTAAGTGAATAACGGCCCCCACCCAATAAGCCCAGTGGGCTGGCGGGCCGGGTCACCCAGTTTTGGCAGGTCCGTCCCGGTAGGGGTGTCATACCAGCCCAATGGTTCACACGGTCTGGCCTGAGGGGCGCGGTCCAGCCCTAAGAGAGAGCGACCTAACCCGAAGTGGCGCGACCCGGCCCGGCGGGGCACGGCCCGACCCAGCCCGGCCCGACGCGGCTCGGCCGGGCGTGACCTGGCTAGGTGCGCGGCCCGGTTCGCTCGGCCAGCTGGCCGAGCGGTCTGAGGGGGTGCAGCCCCACCAGCTGTCCAAACCGGCGTCACCTTATGGCGCCGCCCTCCCAAACCGTTCGGCTAGGCCGGACGGCCTTAAGGCACAAGAGGCCTGCACAGGTAGTCTGCGGGTTCTCCAGCACGGCGCCCTCCTGGCATCGCGGCCTTGCTCCGCCCGACCGGCTGACTGGCCAGCCGGTCCTTCTGCCGAAGCGGCCCGCAATGCGGGCCACAGTTCCTACTGCATAGCCAGCACAATGACGCCGGCTTCCTCTGCCGCGGCCTGTGCTGGCTGTGGCTCTGCGTCCCCGACACGATGTGACGACGCCGTGCCTCCTCCGCCGCAGCCCTCTTGGCAGTGACTTTTCTTTGCGTGTGCGACGACGACCCTTGCACTGCCGGTCTCTTCCATGTTCTACCTCTGATCGTCGATTCCATATAATTAAACAAGATCAAACGGAGGGTCGTCGGGCCATGTTCGTTCGGCCCGCGTCCTCCGTGTTAAGCGATAGCAATAGGCCGAGAAAAATCAAGGTTATACAATGAAGAACTGAGGCACAATTTTAATCCATTAAAAATTGACCTTAATCCCCTACCTCGATAATTGACGTCGCACGTCGGGCGTTGCAAAAGATGGCATCGCGAGGAAAGGATTCATAGGCGACATCAGAGTGCGTATGAGGAGGAAGCGACGTCTCCTCACTTGTCGCGGAGAAGAGAATGGTTGGCGTGTCGTCGTTCTTCATGGAACCGGTGTTCTTCATCAAAGAAGTCACCGTTATTCGTCGGAGAAGAAAACTATCCTCTCAAGATCTCTCTCTTCCTTAACACAACGAAATCCCTCCCAAAATAAAATAATAATCTACCCTCATTATTTTATTAACACAAGCCATTTAAAATTCAAACATTAAAACAATTAATTAATTAAATGAAGAGGTTCAATTCATTAATTAAGGTATGTTAGCAAGAGTTAAAGAGAGGGATAGGGAGAGGAAAGGTCCTCATAAATTAAAGGATTTGTCAATAATTAATGGAGTGAGGGAGGTAGAGAGTTTGGAAATTAAAGGGGTTTTGCCAATTTAATGAAGGGGGTTTAAGGAGTTTAGGGGAAAATGAAAGGTTGGGGATAGTGTGGGACCCACCTATCAAACATCCACACTTGGGTAGTTAGGTGGTTGTGGGTCCCACCCTTAACTCCCCTTGGTAGGATATAACTACCTCAGATATAAATAAAACTGTACACACCAATTTTATTTATTTTAAGCTAATTCCCCAATTATTAACTTTCGACCCGCATAAAACACAACTGCAGTGAAGGTCCCCTTAAGAGAATACCGGCCCTGTGAGTTCATTGGTGCCCTCAGATTTCAGTTCCGAGTACCGGTTCAAAATATAGAAAAACCCTCTCGTTTGTTTATTGAACGTACCCGATCTAAACTTCATAAATTGATTCCAGGCACACCGGGCCTCGGAATCAAGTGCCGTCAGAAGCCACAGACTCGTAAAATTAAAAAGAATTTAAGAAAAAAATTTCCTTGAAATTTTCGGGTCTTTACAAATGATATGTTGTTGCAGTGGAATCGACTGCTCATTTCCCTGCCCTGACCCCAAGACCCTTTATTCCTCTCCAAGTCGGTTCTGGAGTAGTGTTTCCTCAATAGTTTTGGGAGGTAAGATTTGGCGGCCAAAGATGCTTATTGCACAATAAGTTTTGGATCTGTTGAGGTTTGTATGGTGAAGATTTTGATCCATTCTCTAGAATGGTATTGTTATAGTTTTGTTATTGTGGTGTCCTTCAGCTGTTCATGGTGGTGCCATTTAGATTAGGTTAGTCTTCAACAATATTTGGTGACCATAGTTTCAGTCAGTGATGTCGTCGGATTATGTCGGGGATATCGACGTTGGTGTTTCTTGATGGTCATGTCTAGTATTGGGACTTAGATAAAGTAATTGTTTACGATGGTGGAAACAGACTCCAGTGGAAGGGCTTGCCGACGATGTGGAAAGGGATCAGTGATGATGCAGACTCTTGTGATAAGGTGGCGAAGATTCTAGTGGGTTTCGCCGGTGTTGTGATAATGGGGAGGTGTAAGTTTTTGGTAACACGATGGGTATACGTTTGAGGCAGGCACTTGACTCAAGATGACAGATGGGTGATGATGGCTTTTGAATTTTAAAATTTGAATATTGTGGACACGCTATGCTTTTTGTTCAATCCCTTTGAAATGTTTGGTTACCGCTAACCCTTAAAGTGGCTTTTTAGAAAATGAAAACAAATGGATTTGTAGGAGTGTTATGAAAAAAGGGAGTATATTTTAAATCTATTAAGCATATATTTTCTGATTCATCCGGAAACAATTTGGGTTCTTCTATTAGTGAGAAAGGTGATGATTTAAATCATCCAGTAAAATGCATACAATTTATAGTGAATAAGAGAAAAAGTTACAAGGAAGGAAGAAAAGTATAAGAAAAACTTACAAAGGAAATGTAATAAAAATTCTAAATTAATAGAATATGAGTACTGAAAAAAGGGACATATCAGTTCATATTTTATACAATTGAACCAATAAGTTAAAGACATAATGTCATGAACCCCTCCCCACAAAGTGTGGCCCTCCTAGGCCGACAATGTGATAAGAGAGATAATGACCCCTGAGTCCCACCTCTAGTAGGCCCCGGGTTGGTAACTAGCACCGATGGTATAGCAAACACACAGATGGGAGGAATTACCCTCTAAGAGAACACATGTGAAAGAGAGAGATAATACAGACACCAACCAACTCCAAGTCATACGACAATATAAAAGAAATCTCAAGTACACATATTTAATGTCATGAAAAACTACTACAACTTAAAGGGAAAAACTGCAAGTACCCAAAAGAAAGTAAAAATAGCAGTGAAAACAAAGCCCGAACATCCCCTGTAACCCCAAGCTAGTAGAAAAGAACTTGATATCCAACCTGTTCTAAGTGACCTAAAAAATATTTTATATATACATAGGGTGAGTATAACATTATACTCAGTAGGATCCTCCCTGAAGCCTCTCATGCAAAAGTAAAGAAATCATTCTAAAGCACAGTGAACAAAAAGTGAAACTAACTCGTCACCTAAAAAGGCATACTATGTTCCCAGCGTCACCATGAATACTCTCACCAAGTAATGCATAAAAGAGTATATAATATAATAAATAATATCAAGGGTACCCCGCTACTACTTCTCCACTGGTTTCCCGCTTTTCCCCAACGTCGCACGTACTAATCATCTCTCTCCAAAAAGGATTGCCCGCAGACACCTGGGCGAAGCAGCACAACATCGACCTCATGCAACAAAACCACCATGTCCACATAAGAAAAGTAACCAGGTAGTTTTTGGGATCCAACACATCTCTCATAACGTGTATCATACATTGGATATTATACCTCAAGCCATTACATCCCATACAATGAGTAAGGATCCTCAAGACATCACAACCTATATGCGTTATACCTATAATAGTCTATAGGAAACTATATCTAGAATATATGTGTGTGAATAACCAAAATCCATTAAATATCTACACACAAATATAGGGGAAAAACTAACTGCTGTGCCTACCAACACATGTAACTACCAAGATAAGAGATCAGGGCCAAAGAGGGTTGTCATCCATCCATCCTCCCACTAGAATGTTTGGGAAAACACCCCCTAGGGCTCAGAATCCCTGGGGTGTTAGTTTCCCTTACTGAAGGGGTAGAGTAGTGAATAGAAACACAAAAAGTATAGAATATACTATATATCACAACCACACTATGGTCATAACCTAGTCTTAGTCTCAACTACATCCAACACCTCTCGGACTCTCGACTACCACTTCTAAGACTAGGTATCCTATAAGCACACAACCATTTAAAGATATTTAATACATTACTTCATTCCCTTTTTTATCAGTTTCACTTTATGTTAATTGATTCTTTAAACATTAATTAACCATAGAAAATTTCCACATTATATTTCATTAGCATCACACCCAAAGTCCACTGTCCCTTTAAATTGTAACCTCAGCATTGCGTCCCAGCAAACTCTAACCCCATGGGTTACCATAATTTATTCAATTATTTATTTACAGCATTAATTTTCCATATTACCAGGCATTCTAGAAAAACATTCTATACTACTAAACACAAGGGGGATCAACACAGTGAGTAGGTGAACTACCTTTCAAGTCTTTTCCACCTATAGTAAGAGCATATACCCATCCTCCCTTGAGAAGCTAAACACATAAAGCATGTGGAATACCCTGCATGTCTTCACCCCTGTCATAAGAAGGGTAAGAAAGACCAGCTGCCTTGAGCAATGAGGAATGTAAAGCATATAAACAACCAAAAGAATCGGAAAGAATCCAAACATTCACATCCAACCCATTTCATCATCCCTGATGTACTCCCCAACACCTACATGAATAAACCAATGCATCTCACCACTCTAGACGTCAACTTCTACCACAACCGGTAGGCCTCCCTGCCCCTACCTATCACAAAAACCTTGAAGGATCACATCACAACACAAGTAGCAGGAAAACAACCATCATATCAATTAGGATCTTGGCCCTTAAATAGGCAAGAGGGTAACACATAACCCTTAAATGAATTATATTTTATCAAACAACCAGTTCTTTAATCCATCTTGAATTAACCGATTTATTATTCGTAGGTTCCAACTACGGGAAACCTAAACAGTAAGAAATCACAAATTGATAAAACATGCTTACTGCATCAATTTGATTAGCATCAAACTACAACAACAAAATTCAGATTCATTAACATGCCTCTTTATCTTTATCCAAACAATTATCAATTAATTCCATCTTTACATTCTTTACCAATTTCCATTAAGAGAAAAAAGTTAAACAAAGAAAGCATAGATATCACACTATCTAGCAAAAAAAGAGGCAATAACATACGATCGATATCAATTTATTTATCCAGTTCAAATATTTATTATTTCAATTCCATTGTGATATAGTGGGTTAAAACATGTTAACTATATAGTTTCATGTAAAATAAAAGAGAATCAATGAATCCCCTACCTCAAACAGTTGTTAACGTTCTTTATACGAGAACACACCACACAACAGGTTACAATCTCCTCCCCCCGTGACAACTGTATCCACCCAAGGATTCATAGACACCACCACACCATTCAAAACTCAAGAAAAGACCATTATGAACATGGAGATACCATTCCATAAAAGGGAAATGAGAAATAAAAGGAGATGAAACCAAAAATAATGACGATAGATCATACCTTATATCGAAGATTGGTCGATACTGCTTGGTTGCATCAAAATAGAGGGGAACCAATATAAGGAGGAAAATTTGATCGCACAACTCATATGGAAAGTAATGGAATGTTCGAGTGTCTCACACCTGAGAAAAAGGAGGAAGAACTGTGGAGGAAGATATATTTCCCTTTTAGAATATTTAATGGAGCACTAGTTTCAGATACACCGGATTTTCCATTAAAAGAGGATCACATTAAACCACACAGTTTGACCAAGTAAAAGCATCCTGATCCTTAGAAAAAAATTAATACAGGAGTTATGACTTTTGAATCGACATTAGAGTCCTTAAAACAAGGCTTTAAATTCATTTTACGTTGAAGGAAACGTCAAAGGGGCGAAACTGTAGGAAGCTAGAAACACTGTTCATTAACATGAAATTTGGAAAAGGAAAGAGGTCACCATTGAAACCTCACCATTCTGGAAACACTGTTCATGAACTCAAAATTTGGAAAAGGAAAGAGGTCACCATTGGAACCTCACCATTCTGCAAATATTGTTCATGAACTCAAAGTTTGGAAAAGGAAAGAGGCCACTGTTGGAACCTCACCATTCTAAAAAAACTATTCATGAACTCAAAATTTGGTAAAGTAAAGAGGTCATCATTGGAACCTCACCATTCTGGAAACACTATTCATGAACTCAATATTTGGAAAAGGAAAGAGGTCATCATTGGAACCTCACCATTTTGGAAACACTATTCATGAACTCAAAATTTGGGAAAGGAAAGAGGTCACCATTGGAACCTCACCATTCTGGAAACAATGTTCATGAACTCAAAATTTGGAAAAGGAAAGAGGTCACTTTTGGAACCTCACTATTCTAGAAACACTATTCATGAACTCAAAATTTGGAAAAGGAAAGAGTATACCGTTGGAACCTCACCATTATAGAAACACTGTTTATGAACTTGAAATTTGGAAAAGGAAAGAGAGGTTACCGTTGGAACACACCATTGGCACTGTTCACATAAGCCTACCGTTGCATTGTTCACAGAACTAGAAATTTGGAAAAGTGTTGGGGATAAGTCACCTTGACCTCTCTGAACACCTCAAAGACCATATTTTCACAAAGGAATGGACCATAGAGGTCCGAGACATTACCTCTGATAACTCTCAAAACATTCTCATCCTCAAGAATTAAAAACCAACCTAAAAGGGATTAGAAAAGAAGTCTGAACAACCACCAATAGAGATACCTATCAAAAGAGATCAATCCACAAGAATAAACCAAAAAAATCCATCACATAAACACAAAAGGTCTATAACCACAAAGGGGACATCGTTACATGAAAAGAGTTAAAAATAAAACAACTCTGGTATTGAGCATGTATTTGTGACTCACGTTCCCAGGTACTATTCATCATGCCACTATGTTGCTGCATGAAATGAACCAAGAGGATAGAACGCCTGCACAAAACCTTCTCTTTGCGGTCTTGGATCTCCACAGGTTACTCCTCGAAGGTCGCATCATCATCAACATTGATCTCTACCCAATCAATTATGTGAGAGTCATCATGAAAATAACGATTAATATGTGACACATGAAACACATTGTGTATCTGGATCATCTGTGGGGGATGTTCTACTCGATACGCCATAACTCCAACACGAACTAACACCTCGAAAGGACCAATAAAATGGGGGAGAAATATTACTCCCATGACCAAACCTTCGCTTCCCACAACAGGGATTCACCTTCAGAAACACGTGATCCCCAACATCAAACTCTAAGGGTCTCCTCCTTTGATCGACATATGATTTATAATGATACTGAACTATCTTCATCCTCTCACAAATCACCCGAACCATCTCTATTGTATTCTGCACTAGTTTCAGTATGAGAATTGTAGACTCTCCAACCCCAGTCCATCACAACAAATAATGTAAAGGTCATCCATACAAGGATTCAAACGGTGCCATACCGATGGTGGAGTGAAAAATATTGTTGTAAGAGAACTCCACCAAGGGTAAGTGCCTCATCTATGAACCTCCAAAATCTAGGACATAAGAGTGTAATATGTTTTTAGGAGTCTGGATGGTCTGCTCTGTCTGACCATCCTTATGAGGATGAAAAGTAGTACTAAGGCATAACTGATAACCAAAAGCATGCTGAAGACCTCTCCACACCCTAGAGGTAAAATAAGGATCTCAATCGAAAATGATTTTCTGTGGGACTCCATGAAGTCTCACCACCTCCTCTAGATACTGCCTCGACAAAAATTCCACTAATATTGACTCCTTGATTTCTATGAAGTGGGATGATTTTTTTAAACAATACACTACCACCCAAATAACATCATTTCCTCCCTGAGATCGAGGTAAACTAGTAAAAAATTCCATTTATATGTCCTCCCACTTCCACTAAATAACATCTAACAGTTAGAGAATACCACCAGGAACACAGTGTCCTACCTTCACCTTATGGAAGACCAAACATCATGACATAAACTCCACAACTTCATGCTTTAACCCAGGCCACCAAAACTGGCTACTCAAGGATCGATACATCTTTTTCACGCTAGGAAGCACCGCTAAAAGAGAAATATGGAACTCTTTGAGAACAGTCTCATGCATCACCAAAGGAATAAATATCCTTCCATGATACAATACTCGGTGTTGTTCATCCTCAGAACAACTATCAGGGGCCTCACCACAAACAACTCGGTCTCTCCAGACCCCCACCTCTAGATCCCCCAACTAGGACTCTTCCACCTACTGCACTAGAGATGACTGCACCATCATCTGAAAAAGACAACCTCTACCCCCAACTTCTCCCATATTAAGAGGTAATACATACAGTTCTTCCATTACTCTCTAGGAGTCACCAGATTCATGCACTGCATAATTATGTGACTTCCGACTCAGTGCATCAGCTACAACATTCCCCTTTCTAGGTGTATACAATATTTCTAAGTCATATTCCTGTAATAACTCCATCCATTGATGCTATCGTAAGTTCAAGTCATACTGGGAGAAAACATACCTCAAACTCTTATAATCAGTGAAAACCACAAAGCACTCTCCAATGAGGTAATGTATCCACAAATTCAGAGAAAACACCACAACTACCAACTCAAGATCATGAGTGACATAGTTACATTCATGGAGATGCAACTACTGAGACCCATAAGAAACAACTGATCTCTACTGCATCAGAACACAACCTAAACCCAGATGCGAAGCATCGTAGAAAACATCAAACTAAACTCCCTATACTGGAATAAAAAGATCTGGAGAACTTACTAACTTCTCCTTTAGATACTCAAAATCTACCTAACACTGATTAGTCTATATGAACACCTGATCCTTCCTGGTCAAATCTATCAGAGGAGTTGCAACATGAGAGAAATTGGCTACGAACCTCTTGTAGTAGCCTACGAGACCAATGAAACATCGCACCTCTAACACTATCTTGGGGGATTCCCAAGACACAAATGCTTGTATCTTCATTGGATCCACAACTACTCCCTTCTGGGACACAACATGCCCCATGAAATTGACTTCTCGAGCCCAAAACTCACACTTTGACAAATTCCCAAATAGCTGATGTTGACAAAATGACATGGAGATGCTTTGCATGATCCTCCTAATATATGGAGTACACAAGGATTTCGTTGATGAAAACCACCATGAACTTGTATATTAACTCACATAACACAAAGTTCATCAATCCCATGAACATAAAAGGATAATTTGTCATGTCGAATGGCATTACAACGAACTCATAATGCCCATGAAGACAACATACAGTAGTCTTCGGGATATCCTCATCCTTCACATGGATCTTATGATATACTGACCACAAGTTGATCTTTGAGAACCAACATGCACCCTTTAGTTGATTAAATAAATCATCAATACATGGAAGAGGATAGCGATTATTCACTGTCACTTTGATGATAATCGACACACAACCGCAAACTGCCATCATCCTTCTTCACAAACAAAAATGGTGCACCCAATGATGACACACTCGGTCGAACAAAACCACACTATAATAGAACATCAATATATATATGTAGCTCTAATAACTTAGAAGGGTCCATCCTATATAGAGACATAGAGATAGGATATGCTCCTGGTTGTAGCTCGATCCCAAACTTGATCTCTCTTCGAGGGGGTAATGATACAACCTCTTATGGAAAGACATCATGGTACTCTTCTACGAACCTAGGAAACACCAACTATTGAACCTTTTAAGAACTCATCATCAGATCAACCATCATGGATGATAATGATAGAACATGCCTTTGACCCATCCGAGGGTCTTGCTCGCCAACGAACAGCACTGGCTCTCCATCCGCATCGAAGAACACAACATGCCTCCTAAAGCAATCCACAATAGCCTGCACCGAATACAAAAAATCCATGCTAAGGATGACATCATATGGTTGTATTCATAAACATAGGAAATCTCCCTAAGAGTGGTGCTTCCCCAATACTAGATCATAGTCTCTACATACTTCAAACAAGTTAGCTTGGCCTCTAACTTACGTAGTCAATGCCAAGGGCACTGGAAGCCTCTCTACCTCAAGTCCCAAAGCATGGAAAAGGGTAGGTGATATGAAGGAGTGTGTCTCTCCTAAATCAAACAAGGCATACACCATGATAGAAAACATGCAAAGGGTACCTCTAACGCCGTCTGGCTTGCCTAGCGCTGACAACGCTAAAGCATGAAGATGACCAAGACCTCCTCCACGGTCTCTATGACCCTGATGAAAACCACCACCACAGCCGCACTCTACTCTCTAAGGACATGGAGTGTCACGGGTCTGTCCTGTTGGTCGGAGTGGACACTCAAGAGGGGGGTGAATTGAGTTCCAATTAAAATTTCTGTTAAAAACAATTTCTATCAAAATCCCCCAATTTCAAAAACAAATTAAACTGTAGTGAATTTATATAGATTATAAAGGTTCAATTAGTTTCTCAAAGATTGATTAATTCTCAGTTAACTTAATCTTATGATTAAATTAATTTTTGAAACTAACTTACTGATTTATAACAAATATAAACACTTGCGAATTTAATTATCAAAGTAGCTTTGAAGATAGATTATATTTCAAAGTAATAGCAGCGGAAAATGAAATAAATATGTATAGTATGGATATAGAGTATAACTATAAGCACAGAAAATTAACCAAGAGGTTCAGTCTCAAGCCGAGACTTAGTCCTCTCAAAATTTTATATAAGAATGATCCACACCCTGGATCGGGGTTAACAACAGTGAACACACTGTCCAGGTCACAAGACCTCTACCACAGTTCTTCGTGGGAAAACAAACAACAGCAGCAAGCTTGTCCAGGTCACAAGACCTCTACCACTATCCACAGTGGGAAATGGAGTGCAAAAAGATTTGCTGAGGATTTACAGATCCTCCAGTGAAAGTACAGGAGTCAGTGTGTGTGTTTAATACAGCAGATAACACACACTGCTCAAAATGTAGAATAAATCACAGAACAAGAGATGTAGAGTTTAGAAGTGGTTCTGGTGATCTCAGTGTAGCTCTTGTATTCGATCAGAAGAGAGTTTGAGTCCTCTTCTCGTTTCTGTTTGAGAAACAGAGTGTCGTATGCTTCAGGTTCACAGGTAGTGAGAATGTAGTCGATGAAGTTCTTCAGGGTTCTTCTTGTATGCACAGAACACTTCTCGAGTATACTTGATTGTCTATATGCTTCTCTGTGTTCCTCTTGTGCTTGTGTCGTTTTTTGGTATATTGGATGCACCACACTTTTCTGGTTCACTTCTCGTTGTTTGTATTCTTCACACGTTCGCGCCTGTCTTTCTGGTATGTAGTCTTCTCGTATTTATCTCCCATCAGGGGACAAAAAAGATTTCTTTTTAGCAGGTACGAGGTACGGGTTCCTGACATCCGACAACCTTTATCAGATATTTGACAAATCATCAAAATGTATGATATGACCGTTAGAAAAATAAAATAAATTAAATGTAGGAAATAAAGATATTAAAACAGTGAGTCGAGAATGTATGTCACTGTTGACTTCAACTGTGGTCTTCCAACTGTGGAATTCCAACTGTGGACTTCCAACTGTGGACTTCAACACAGGGCTTGCTGTCTGTAGGCTTGCAATAGTAGCTTTTACTCCATGTAGCTGTAGCCTTTCTAACTGTAGACTTGTAACATCAAATTTGTAGAGCTGTAACCTTTGTCAACTGTAGACTTCGATCATCTGTAGACTTAGTAGACAGAAGCTGTCTAACTGTAACCTTGACTGTAGGCTTATGACTGTAGGCTTGTTCGACTGTGAACTTGTTCCAACTGTAGACTTGTTCGTCTGTGAACTTGAGCAGAGAAAACCTTGAGCAGAAGTCTTGTAGCTGTGACCTTCGTCTGTGAGCTTTGACAATAGATAGCAGTGGACTCGTAACTGTAAGCTTGTATTAGTCTTCGACTGTAACCTTGTAACTGTGAACTTATTGCAACAGTAACTTAAGGTGACAGTTAACTGTAACTGTGACTTTGAAAATAAAACTCTGACTGTTAGCTAACAATACCAAACTTATGTAAATGCTAATGTAAGCTGTTACAGTAAAGTTATGAGAGTAAGAATATGAACTGTTTAGAATAAAATACGTTTAAGCATAGAATAATGAGATTAATGCAAAGGTTTAATACATCATAATTAATGTTTAAGCATGATTTGGGATTATCAAAACAGGTGATTCCAACAATCTCCCCCTTTTTGATAATCACAAATTATGTCAGTATGAAATATAGAAGTATCAGAGAGAAGTGTGCAAAACACAGTATTAGCAATATGAGCACAAAAATTAGGTATAATCCGAAAGGATTTCTCCTCTCTGTATAGGTTCATTTCTCCCTTGAGTTTCCTATTTCTCCCCATTTCTCCCCCTATCTATTTCTCTTTATTTCTCCCCCTTTGTGATTAACAAAAAGAAAGACAGAGAGAGAGAAGATAAACATTGTATTAATAAGGAGTACAATACATGACCCAAAATGTGAATACATGATCCCTATAAAAAAAAAACATAAACAGACTCAATCCTCTTCATCTGGAGGTAAGGGATATTTTCCTTTGGAGGAAGAAGATGGAGCAGGAGGTGAAGGATCAACAGGCTGAGGAATGGCAGCAGGAATGTCTGGAGGGGCAGCAACAGAGGCTCCTGAAGGCCTGTAGTGAGTAGCTTGCCGAGGGATCAGTGGTCTAAGGATTCTGAGGGCATCAGCAGGAGACATTACTGAAGAACCACTGGGGTTGGAGACAGGTAGGGCAGGAGGAACTATAACAGGTGTGCAGTCCACATGAAGAAAAGGTAGGAGCAGATTCCTGAAATCCATGATGATGTTTCCTCCTCTGTCCATGGCAGATAAGAAGTCATCTTTGTTTTCTAAGAATTTATCCAAAGCCGGGGTCAACTCTCGTAGCTTGCTAACTTGTTCTTTGAAGGCTTGAGTTACAGGAGGCAGCTTCATAGTTTCTAGCATGAGCTTGAAGTGATTGTTCAACTGATGCTTGGTGAAAATCCGATCAAAGTAATAATCCACTTTACTTTTGATGGCCTCCTGAGAAGCAGTAGCAGCCTGCAGGTGCTCACGAACAAAGCCACTGACTTCTCTTGTAGTAGCAAGGATCTGTAGGTCTGATGTGTCATTTGCACGGGCCTGAGTAAGCTCTTCTCTGAGCAGGCTTCTAAACTGCTCAAGGTCCACAGGAGAGCTAGATGAAGGAAGGGACTTGACTGAGAATGCCACTGTCTCCTTGAAAGACTGAGTCAGATTTCCAATCACTTTCTGAATGACAGCATCCTGATTACTAAAGAGTTCTTTTACTGATTTCTTGAAAGCCTCAAATACTTCCACAAACTGCTTGACTACTTCTTTGATGTATCGAATCTCACTGGCCACTTGTGTCTGAGAACTGCTCAGGGCAGTTAAAGAAGCAACTGATTGTCTGAGGGCCACTACTGCTCCAGTCCAGCTTTCAATTTGGGTGTGGCACACTTTCATTTCATCCATCACTTCTTTGATTGGACTTCCCACAACACATCCTAGAGATAGTTCTAAGGATTGTTCTACATTTTTCAGCTCATCAAAAAGACTGGTTTTCAATTCAGCAACAGACTGTCTGATGGTCTCCTTCATTTCATTCTTTAAGGATTCAAGGTCTTCCTTGGTGGCCAATCTTTCAGTTTCTAACACTGGAGAGCTGTTAGATAGGATGACTGGATTTCTTGGTGGTTGGTTTTCCTCATCTGAATCCTCATAATTGAGTCCTAACACCATGTATCCTGGATCTGAGGTCCATCCTTCTATATCATACAGTACAGAGACTGAACCAATACGCTCCCCCTCACTTGGAGGTCCTTTCTGAACACTTTCTACTATCTGCTCAACTCTGGGTAACTCTAAGTTTTCTTCTGTAGCTCTAGCAGGTTCCATACTTGCTTCCTCTGTAGGTTCAGCAGTGAGGTTAGCCTCCTTCTCTGTTGGGTCATCAACCACTTCCATGACAACAGTAGTAGAGACCACTCCTGTTTCCTGGTCAGACACTAACTTGTCTGTATACCCTATCAGAGGGCTCATACTAAGTTCTTCTGCAACAGTTTCTTGATTTTCATTTAAAGCTCCAGCCTCTTCTGCTTCAACTGTATCACCCTCATCAGAGGTGTCCTTGACAAAATATTGAGATTCTTCTTCTTCTTCTGTAGTCTCAGTCTCACTGTCTCTTAGAACAGGTTCTCTACTAGGTAGTTCCTTTGGAGGGCTTGCTGCTCCAAACGTCATTGTCCTGACAGGACTGTGAGTAGTATCAGGATCACTCCCTTCATCAATTGGAGTGTTCTCTCTTGCAGAGTTACCAACTACTGCAGTCTGTTCATCATCTGAGTATACAGGTTCAGGCTCATCAGGCTTTAAGCCTGGATCTCTCCTATCTCTCGGTCTAGAGGGATGAGTAGAAGGGCTAAAATTCTCATAGATTCTCTCCTCATCATTCACCCATGATTTCTTCCAGGGATTCCAACTGATCTTCATGAATTTGCAGATTACTTTCGAGATACATACACTGTTCTTTGCCACTATCAACTCTTCCTGACTTCCAGCTGCACCTTTCACTTTCAACATAACCGAAATGAGTTTAGCATGAAACAAGGCACTTGACTTTGAGCTTGCCTTTATCATGTCCTCCATCTGAGCCATCAGCAACCTACAAAGGTTGACCTTCCTTCCATGTTTTAATAAGTACATCAAGTAAATATCCTGATGCTTCAGAGTTGCAAAATCTCCTCTTCTAGGACTCAGTACATGCTGGATAAACTTAAACAGAAGCCTGTCCTCTCCATTCATTTCAGTAGCAATAATCTTCCTTACAGTGCCATTGCCTGTCAATTCTTCCAGAGCCGTCTCATGATCAAAGATTCTACTATTTGGAGGAGCCGCTCCAGAATAGTAGTTGTAAATACCCTCATGAGGAACTCTTAAACATGCAGCCCATTCAACGGATGAAAAACTGACTTCATTGCCGTTTACTCTGGATACCAGTCTATGCAGATCATCCTCTTCCTCGAACTGTAGATATTCATAGAACTCCTTCACCAGCTTCGGGTAGTATGGTCCATTATTGTTTGCGAAGCATTCGGTTCATCCTTGATCATTAAGCACTGCCAGTACTAATGATCTGCTCGATAAAATCCACTCTTCACTTAGCTCCTTCTCAGCAACTATTTCTCTCTTAGTCAGATGTGGATTAACAGGTCTTATCGAGGCGTTCCCGGTGCCACTGGATTCGACTTGAGTCCTCTTCGGCATTGGTGCATCTTCATTGACAGTCGGGGGTCGCTTTGTTCTGGCCATTGGAACTGAATGAGGTTTCGAGGTTCGGTTGAAGGTTTAGGGTTTAGGACTTGAGAGAGCAAGGGTCGAGATGAGTGGATTGAGATATGTTCGATGTTCTCAATTTTATCATTTATGGATTTAGAAATAAAAGAATAAAGAAAAGAAACGGTTCGAATTCCCGCAAAAATAAAATAAGATAAAACAGCGAAACAGCCTACAGAGAGATGTAACAGTGAGGTACACCGGTGAGGTCTAACTGTGAGGTTTCAACTGTGAGGTCTAACTGTGAGGTTTCAACTGTGAGGTTTCAACTGTGAGGTTTCAATTGTGAGGTTTCAACTGTGAGGTTTCAACTGTGAGGTTTCAACTGTGAGGTTTCAACTGTGAGGTTTCAACTGTGAGGTTTCAACTGTGAGGTTTCAACTGTGAGGTTTCAACTGTGAGGTTTCAACTGTGAGGTTTCAACTGTGCTATAGTTAATCATACCTAACTCATGTTTGATGTAACTTAATCTCTCAGAATTCAAAGGCTTTGTAAAAATATCAGCTAACTGATGTTCAGTGCCAATGAACTCAAGAGTGATATCACCTTTTTGATAATGATCCCTCAGAAAGTGATGTCTCACATCAATATGTTTTGTCCTAGCATGAGATACTGGATTTTTTGAAATGTTAATAGCACTTGTATTGTCACACCTTATAGAGACATGTTTGAATTGATATCCATAGTCTAGTAAAGTGTGTTTCATCCACAAGATTTGTGCACAACAGCTACCAGCAGCTATATACTCAGCTTCGGCAGTAGATAATGCAACAGAATTCTGCTTCTTACTACACCAAGATACTAGTGACTTGCCTAAAATGTGACATGTTCCAGAGGTGCTCTTTCTATCTAACTTGCAGCCAGCAAAATCAGCATCAGAATAACTTAATAAATCAAATGATTGTCCTTTTGGATAAAATAATCCCAAATTGGGAGTATGTTTTAGATATTTGAAAATCCTTTTAACAGCAGTCAAATGAGACTCTTTTGGATTGGCTTGAAATCGAGCACACATGCATACACTAAACATGATGTCAGGTCTACTGGCAGTAAGGTACAGTAGACTACCTATCATACCTCTGTAATTGGTTTGATCCACTGGTTCACCAGTTTCATCACTGTCCAACTTGCAAGTGGTGCTCATAGGTGTGTCACTGCCTTTGGTGCCATCCAAAGAAAAACGTTTTAGAAGATCTTTAATATATTTACTTTGGTTCAAAATAATACCATTTTTATTTTGAAAGATCTGAAATCCAAGGAAAAATTTGAGTTCTCCCATTAAACTCATTTCAAACTCATTTTGCATTATTTTTGAAAAATCAACACATAAAGAATTTTTTGAAGATCCAAAAATAATATCATCCACATAAATTTGAACTATTAATACATCTTTAGAAATCCATTTAATAAAAAGAGTAGGATCAGCTATCCCTTTAGTAAATCCTTTTGAAATAAGAAAAGAGCTGAGCCTATCATACCAAGCTCTTGGAGCTTGCTTTAAACCATATAAAGCTTTAGATAGTTTAAAAACATGATTAGAAAAATGGGGATTTGTAAAACCAGGAGGTTGTTCCACAAATACATCCTCAATTATATATCCATTTAGAAAAGCACTTTTAACATCCATTTGATATAGTTTGAAATTCAGATGAGCAGCATAAGCAAGTAATATCCTAATGGCCTCTAGTCTAGCCACGGGTGCAAAGGTTTCCTCATAGTCTATTCCTTCTTCCTGACTATACCCTTGTGCAACTAGCCTAGCTTTGTTTCTGATTATGTTACCAAACTCATCAACTTTGTTTCTAAACACCCATTTAGTGCCTATGGTAAGAGTGTCTTTAGGTCTTTCCACTAATTCCCAAACTTTGTTTCTTTCAAACTGATTTAGTTCTTCTTGCATAGCCATTACCCAGAATTCATCACTGATAGCATCATTGACATTTTTGGGTTCAAGCTGTGAAAGAAAAGCTTGATGTTCAACCTGATTTCTTAGAGAAGCTCTAGTTTGTGTTCCTCTATCAAGATTACCAACAACAGCATCTAAAGGATGATTCTTTAGAATCCTAGTTGATTTGGTAAAGGTTGGACTAGAGATTTCAGGTTCCTCTATAGGTTCGGGTTCCACAGAGGAAGATTCTGGAAAAAGTACAGAACTGGATGTTTTTATTGCAGGTTCTTTAGATTTGTCATTTAGGTCCAGAACAGATAAGTCTTCTTCAACATCTTCAAGAGAAGTTTTAGACTCATGTGGATCAGTCTCATCAAACTTGATGTGAACAGATTCTTCCACACATTTGGTTTTCTTATTGAACACTCTATAGGCTTTACTAGACATAGAGTAACCTAGGAAAATTCCTTCATCACTTTTTGGAGCAAATTTATCAAGATTATCTTTAGTATTCAGAATAAAGACTTTGCAACCAAAAACTCTAAAGTAATTAACCTTAGGCTTCCTATTATTCCACAACTCATAAGGGGTTTTCTTTAGAACAGGTCTGATCAAGACTCTATTAATGACATAACAAGCTGTATTAACAGCTTCAGCCCAAAAGTAAGTTGGCAGGTCATATTCATTGAGCATAGTTCTAGGAATTTCTTGCAGGGTTCAGTTTCTTCTTTCCACTACACCATTCTGTTGGGGTGTCCTAGGGGCAGAAAAGTTATGAGAATAGCCATTGTGTGAGCAGTAAGATTCAAATTCTCGATTCTCAAACTCACGGCCATGATCACTCCTCAAGGTCTTAATCTTAAGTCCACTAAGATTTTCTACAGACTTAGAGTATTTAACAAAGGAAGAGCAGGCTTCACTTTTGTGAGCTAGAAAATATACCCAAGTGTATCTAGAAAAGTCATCTACAAGAACATAAACATAGTGCTTCCCATTTAGACTTGAAATTCTTGATGGTCCAAACAAATCCATGTGAACCAGTTCAAGTGGTTGAGAAGTTGAAACTTCTTTCTTTGGTTTAAAAGAGACTTTGTGTTGTTTTCCCTTTTGACAGGGATTACACACTTTGTCATTTGGGAATTCAAGCTTAGGTAAGTCTCTAACTAAGTGTTTCTTAGAGAGTTTTCTAAGTGAATGAATGTTGCAGTGTCCTAATCTCCTATGCCACAGCCAAGACTCTTTATGAAAAGCATTTAAGCAAGTAACATTATGTTTAGCTAAAGTGTTTAAGTCAACATCATAAACATTTTCATTTCTTAAGGCAGAAAATATTAAAGCATTTTTGGAATTATAAACATCACAAGAATTGTTTTCAAACTTGACATTAAAGCCATCATCACACAATTGAGAAATGCTAAGCAGGTTGTACTTAAGTCCATCAACAAATAAAACTTTGGAAATTAATACTGAGTCAGTGTTACCAATCTAGCCTAAGCCGATGATTTTTCCTTTTGAGTTATCACCAAAAGTGACATATCCTCCATCAACCTTTATTAAGATTTTGAAGCACGAATAGTCCCCAGACATGTGTCTTGAACATCCACTGTCTAAGTACCATACCTTCTTGTAATTGATTTTCAAACAGATTTCCTACAAAACAGATTAGACAAGAAATGACTTTGGTACCCAGATTTTCTTGGGTCCAGATATGTTAGCAATCAAGGATTTAGGTACCCAGATTTGTCTTATGGGTCCCATACAATTAATAGATGCAACAGATTTAGAGAGATATGCTTTACTTGATCGACAACTATTTAAATAACCAGTTGAGGCATATGAATTTCCAAAACTGGAACTAGCAGGATTTTTTTCAGACTTGGAAATAAATCGGGTTTTAGTAAACTGTCTTTGTCCAGGTTGGTATCCCAATCCAGTAGCATACTTAGGTGCAACTTGCTTTCCTAGCAGTTGGGTTAGAGTATCTTTTCCATTTGTGAATGTTTCTAAGTCCTTTCTAAGTTGTTCATTAGATAGTTTCAGTTCTGTATTCTCCTTTAATAACTGAACATTTTTCTCTTTTTCTACATCAAGTGCAGACTTGACACTTGCAGTAAGAGCATGCTGTTTCTTTAAAGACTTATATTTATCCTTTAGTTCATTACACGTTTCTTCCAGCATATTACAGTATTCAGTCAATTCATCTTTAGACATATTTTCAGAATCAGAACCAGATTCTGCTTCACCTTCAGAATAATAAGAGTTTAAAGTGGGAGTGTCTAAGGTTACCTCAGATGTGTTTGTCATGAAACACATATTAGCACGATTTCTTTCAGAATCACTGGACTCTGATTCACTTGTGCTGTCTTCTGAAGCACTCCAGGTGGCCTTCATAGCTTTCTTATAATTCTTGTCCTTGTACTCATATTTCTTCTTGAATTTTAACTTAGGACAGTCAGCTTTGATGTGTCCTTTCCTTTTACATTCATAGCAAACTATGTCTTCTTCTTTATCAGTTTTCTTCCAATCTTTCTTCCACTTACCTTGTCTATCATACTTACCCTTGTAGTTTGGTTTTCTGAAGAACTTCTTCTTCCTATAGAACTTCTTGAATCTCCTTGCTATTTGTGCCATCTCGGCATCACTGTCAGAATCTAAGTCTTCACTAGATGAGCTTTCAGTTGGTATATGCACTTTCTCCTTGTCTTTGCTCTTTGATGCAGTAGACTTAAAAGCTACAAATTTTCGTTTTGGTTCCTCATCTTCCTCTTTATTCACCTTTAGCTCTTCTTCGTACATCATCAGCTTACCAATTAGCTCCTTGACAGGCAAAGTTCCAATATCACAGGATTCTCTAATTGAAACGGATGTGCCTCTCCATCTGTCAGGCAGACATCTCAATAATCTCATGATTTGCTCCTTTGCTGGAACAATCTTCCCGAGTGAGCTCATTGTGTTGACTATCTCATTAAACCTGAGATACATATCAGAAATAGGTTCATCAGCTTTCATCTTAAAGTTATCATATTTGATAGTATAAGTATTTAACCGCATTTCCTTGACATTAGTTGTTCCTTCATGAGAAACAGCTAAGGTGTCCCAGATTTCAAAAGCAGTTTTACATGCAGAAATTCTATTGAATTCCTCATCTCCTAGAGCACAGTAGAGAGCATTCACAGCCTTACAATTATTATTGTAAGCTACCTTAGTAGGTTCATCCCAAGTTATTCTTTCAGTTTCTGGAATCTTGTATTGAGACTCTATAGCAGTCCAAATATCAAAACCCATACTTTCCAAATGAATTTTCATTTTGAGCTTCCATTGGGCATAATTCACACCATTAAAGAAGGGTGGCCTGTTAGTAGCAGCACCTTCTAGTCTATTATCCATAAGGAAATTCTAGAAAATATTTTAAAGAGATAAAATTTAGAACTACCAGAAATTGAAGATCTTTTAGATAAAACTACAATCACAGTTTAAAAACAGAGAGTTAAAATAAAACTTTGAGCAAGTATAACAGAGCTAAACACAACCTCTGATACCAAATGTTGGTCAGAGTGGACACTCAAGAGGGGGGTGAATTGAGTTCCAATTAAAATTTCTGTTAAAATCAATTTCTATCAAAATCCCCCAATTTCAAAAACAAATTAAACTGTAGTGAATTTATATAGATTATAAAGGTTCAATTAGTTTCTCAAAGATTGATTAATTCTCAGTTAACTTAATCTTATGATTAAATTAATTTTTGAAACTAACTTACTGATTTATAACAAATATAAACACTTGCGAATTTAATTATCAAAGTAGCTTTGAAGATAGATTATATTTCAAAGTAATAGCAGCGGAAAATGAAATAAATATGTATAGTATGGATATAGAGTATAACTATAAGCACAGAAAATTAACCAAGAGGTTCAGTCTCAAGCCGAGACTTAGTCCTCTAAAAATTTTATATAAGAATGATCCACACCCTGGATCGGGGTTAACAACAGTGAACACACTGTCCAGGTCACAAGACCTCTACCACAGTTCTTCGTGGGAAAACAAACAACAGCAGCAAGCTTGTCCAGGTCACAAGACCTCTACCACTATCCACAGTGGGAAATGGAGTGCAAAAAGATTTGCTGAGGATTTACAGATCCTCCAGTGAAAGTACAGGAGTCAGTGTGTGTGTTTAATACAGCAGATAACACACACTGCTCAAAATGTAGAATAAATCACAGAACAAGAGATGTAGAGTTTAGAAGTGGTTCTGGTGATCTCAGTGTAGCTCTTGTATTCGATCAGAAGAGAGTTTGAGTCCTCTTCTTGTTTCTGTTTGAGAAACAGAGTGTCGTATGCTTCAGGTTCACAGGTAGTGAGAATGTAGTCGATGAAGTTCTTCAGGGTTCTTCTTGTATGCACAGAACACTTCTCGAGTATACTTGATTGTCTATATGCTTCTCTGTGTTCCTCTTGTGCTTGTGTCGTTTTTTGGTATATTGGATGCACCACACTTTTCTGGTTCACTTCTCGTTGTTTGTATTCTTCACACGTTCGCGCCTGTCTTTCTGGTATGTAGTCTTCTCGTATTTATCTCCCATCAGGGGACAGAAAAGATTTCTTTTCAGCAGGTACGAGGTACGGGTTCCTGACATCCGACAACCTTTATCAGATATTTGACAAATCATCAAAATGTATGATATGACCGTTAGAAAAATAAAATAAATTAAATGTAGGAAATAAAGATATTAAAACAGTGATTCGAGAATGTATGTCACTGTTGACTTCAACTGTGGTCTTCCAACTGTGGACTTCCAACTGTGGACTTCCAACTGTGGACTTCAACACAGGGCTTGCTGTCTGTAGGCTTGCAATAGTAGCTTTTACTCCATGTAGCTGTAGCCTTTCTAACTGTAGACTTGTAACATCAAATTTGTAGAGCTGTAACCTTTGTCAACTGTAGACTTCAATCATCTGTAGACTTAGTAGACAGAAGCTGTCTAACTGTAACCTTGACTGTAGGCTTATGACTGTAGGCTTGTTCGACTGTGAACTTGTTCCAACTGTAGACTTGTTCGTCTGTGAACTTGAGCAGAGAAAACCTTGAGCAGAAGTCTTGTAGCTGTGACCTTCGTCTGTGAGCTTTGACAATAGATAGCAGTGGACTCGTAACTGTAAGCTTGTATTAGTCTTCGACTGTAACCTTGTAACTGTGAACGTATTGCAACAGTAACTTAAGGTGACAGTTAACTGTAACTTTGACTTTGAAAATAAAACTCTGACTGTTAGCTAACAATACCAAACTTATGTAAATGCTAATGTAAGCTGTTACAGTAAAGTTATGAGAGTAAGAATATGAACTGTTTAGAATAAAATACGTTTAAGCATAGAATAATGAGATTAATGCAAAGGTTTAATACATCATAATTAATGTTTAAGCATGATTTGGGATTATCAAAACAGGTGATTCCAACATGTCCTATGCCTGCCCCATTTACCCTCTACTGGTCTAAAGCTGGTGCAAACTGCTGTTGCTGCCTCAGATGGAACTACCTCAATGGAGGAACCTAGAGCGGAAAACCTGGTGCATGATGACTGCTCTGAAAGGCTAGGCACTCTCGCTACTGATGACCTTGACCACCATAAGAAAAACAAGCACCTGATCCCTTGACATAGGCCTAAGAGCTGCTTCCACCAGAGAAATGAGATGCTGAGGGCTGGGACCTACCCCCGACCGAACATAAACTATTCTTCCCTGAAAACCGGGAACCCCAGACCACAGATATTCTTTATGAGGAATAATGACGACTCCCCTATCATAATAATCCGATTCTGTCCAATTTCCTCTCTATGACCTCTTTCCTTTCCTGCACCTCAAGATATGTCTTCAGCATAAATGGGGTGACCTAACACTGGATCTCTGGATGCAAAGCCTCCTCAAAATTCCTCACTTTGGCCTCCTCATTTGGAAACAGTTCTGAAGCATATCGTAAAAGGTTCCTAAAATGGATTCCAAACTCTCACACACTAGAGATCCCCTGTTGAAGGGTAAGAAGTTCCTGGAGACTGGACACCTTCGCAGTCAAAGAAAGAAACTCAACTCTAAACTTGTCTTGAAACTCCTCCCATGAGATCGTTGAATCCTCGCGATCATTGAGGAACAAGAACCACCACTGCCTCACTGCTCCATGTAGCATCATCACAACCAAAGACACCTAGTGCTCCTTCCGAGCACAGATGGAAATAAAGCCCATCTCGACCACCTCCAACCCGTCTTCTGTGAATGTATCTGAAATGGAGCCCTCGTACTTCTGCAGACTCTGGTGCTGGAACTCTCAGAGTGTCCTCCTCCAAGTGTTTTTGTCATCAACCTCTATCCTATGGTGATCTACTGGAACATCCTACTAGACATCTTTTATGCGATCCTGATGAGAACATAAACCTATAGCCATAAATGTAAAATAATAAATAGTTAAATCTCCTAAAATTGGAATATAGAAGACTCGACATTAATTACTTAATTGTTTTCTTTTATTCATTTTAGGTTAACCTATAACATGGTCTACCCATTCAAACACAGGAAAAAATAAGAATTATGTATGATACTTTCCTAGTTCTTTACCCTACAACTAGTATCAGCTAATTTAGTATCCATTGTAAACTTAAAGGTCCGTACATAAGATCATAGGGGGCCCTAAACGCCTATGTATTAGATGGTCTTCAGTGTTTACATCACTTGATAAACTTGACTGACATTGTTTCCCTACCAACTCATGCAACCTCACCTATTCCTAACACCAAACTCCATCCTATCCCTCAACCTCCCTCTGATACCACTCTGTCACGACCCCTCCCCCACAAAGTGTACCCCTCTTGGGCCAGCAATGTGAGAAGGGAGATAATGACCCTCGAGTCCCGCCTCTAGTAGTCCCTAGGTTAGTGACTAGCACCGAGGGTATAGTAAACACACAGATGGGAGGGATTACCCTCTAAGATAACACATGTGAAAGAGAGAGATAAGACAGACACAAAACAACTCCAAGTTAGACTGAAATATAAAAGAAATCTCAAGTAAACATATGTAATGTCATGAAAAACTACTAAAACTAAAAGGGGAAAACTGCAAGTACCCAAAATAAAGTAAAAAAAGCAGTGACCATAAAGCCCGACCAACTCCTGCAACCCCAAGCTAGTAGAAACTAGCTTGATCTCCAACCTACTCCAAGTGACGTGAAAAAAAATTTATATACACATAGGGTGAGTATAACAGTATACTCAGTAGGATCCTCCCTGGATCGTCTCATATAAAAGTAAAGAAATCATGATAAAGCACAATGAACAATAAGTGAAACTAACTCGTCACCTAAAAAGGCATAGTATGTTCCCAGCCTCACCATGGATACTCTCACCAAGTAATGCATATAAGAGTATATAATATAATAAAAATATCAAGGGTACCCCATTAATACTTCCCCAATGGTTTGCTGCTTTTCCCCAACGTCGCACGTCCTAAGCATCTCTCTCCAAAAAGGCTTGCCCGTACACACCTGGGCGAAGAACCACAATATGCACCTTGTGCAACAAAACCACCACGTCCACATAATCAAATTAACCAGATAGTTTTTGGGAGACACCACAGCTCGCATAACATATATCATATGTCAAGTATTATACCTCAAGCCATTACAACCCATACACCGAATAAGGATCCTAAAGCTATCACAACCTATACATGTTATACCTATAGTAGTCTGTAACGACCCAAACTTTTGTTAATGAAAATCCCTCTTGATCTAATTAAATGTCTTTATATGTGAAATGGTTATACAACATATGAAATTATTTTGTTTTATGTTTTTGGATTCTAAAATATCATTAAGAATTATGACCATTTCTAATATAGTCATTGAACAATGATCACATGATTAGTATAAATATAGGGCTTTAACAAATTCTTCTACTCAGACAAAGGAAGTGATGTCCTCATCCAGTAGACTTACCCCGTATAAAGCCCATTTATTAGATCTTGGGAAGGAGGTTGTGTCTTTGGGATTTTCTCTTGACCAATCCCAATTTGAGCTTGAATACATTAAGCTCGAGCGGAACCACCTACGGGAGAAGTGGAAGTTGATAGAGATTACCACTTGAGCGTTGTTATCCAAACCACCCCAAGAATCTGTCGCCATCACGCACCTTACTCTATGATCTTATGCGGGTGTTTTAAGGGGTTATGTAATAATACCCTAGTACTATGATTATGTACATTATTTTTTGTATATAATAATGAATGTACTTTCATTTTATTATTTTTACTTTGTAAATAGTTTTTAAAGCACAAATAGTATTTTTAGTTAAATATTGAACTAATAAATATATTTTGATGAATTAATGGATTTTTGAATTAAATAATTTTTTAATAAATTATTATTATTATTATTAAATTAATTTTTATTAAAAATAAATTATCGTACTATTTTATGAATGCAATTGCAATCTTTATTAAGGTTTGAAAGCCATTTTTGTCAAAACCAATGAATTTTCGATAAATGTCACTTTTTATTTTAAAAGTTAAAATTAAAATATTTAGAAAATTATTTAGATAAAATGAATATTATTTCTGGAATTGGGACATCAAAATTATCCAATGGTGAATTTTTCATAATTTTCTGAGACAGTTAAATTTTTGGGTAAAAATTAAATACCGTATAAATATATAATGTGTTTTATGACACCATAATGACCCAATAGTGATGTAATAAAATGATATAAACTGTATGTTCGGAAAATATATGTTTTACCATTAAAATAATTTTATTTGGGGTTTATTTTATTTATTTTACAAAGCTTTAGTGGACCCTCCAAGACTTATATAACATTTTGTATTTTTAAATTGTTTTCCTTGAGAGTGTGACTCACCTCCACAAAAGCAAACCTATTATTTTAAGATGTTCGGACATTGAACTTATAAAATATTGTTTTCCACTCCCATTTGACAGAAACCATGGGAAAAAACATGGGATGGTTTGTGGTTTTGTTTTATTTAATGTGTGGTGTCCTAAACCTAAATAATAAACAATTCCCTCTTTTTTTTCTATTTAAACCCACCCAAGCTCCCACTTCCTCTTCACTCAAAGCATTTTAAGTTCGTCAAAACTCTGACCTCCTCTCTCTATAATCCTCCCAAGGTTCCCTCAAGTCTCCCAAAGTCCCGACTTTCAAGCTTTCAAAGTTACTCTTTAAGGTAAGGGATCCTTTCACCCTCCTCTTTTAAGTCATGAATTCCTTTATGTTATATCTTATAGTTCCATTTTATTATGTGGGGGATTGTTCTTCCATATCTTTACTACTATTAATTTCATGTACAAATTATTAGAGACCCTTTCTTCTCTCATCAATTTTTTTTCTGAAATTTTAAGTGGCGCCGTTAGGCTGCTGAATTTTTGTAAAAGAAATCGCATCTTCTCTTTCCTTTAAAGTTTCCTTTTCTTGTGGTATGTCATCCAAATTTTCACACCAATATCTTATTTATATTTTATTATGTATCTATAATGTAAAATTATTCATTTATGAATGGTAGAACCTTGTCCCCTCTCTTTTTATTATTTTCTAAAACCACATTATATAGCCGTTATGTTGCAGAAATTTCGTCTCAAATTTCTCTCTCTTTCTCTCAAGAAATTCTCTTGTTTTATTTATGTGAACACCCAAACCTATTTTTTTTCTATGGATATTAATAAATGTACAAAAAGGATATATTTTATTCTATAATTTACATACATATAACCCTCACTCCCTTTCCATGGGTTATAAATGACATAATGATCTTATTTTTAAGTACTTTTTTAAAATGTCATGATTTTGAAATGAAACCCATTTATTTTATTCTATATGGGTTATTTACAAAATGTTTGTTCACGATCTATGTGTATTACATAAAAATAAATAAA
The DNA here is from genome assembly GCA_963277665.1 of Viscum album. NCBI lineage: Eukaryota > Viridiplantae > Streptophyta > Magnoliopsida > Santalales > Viscaceae > Viscum > Viscum album. Next base: position 409,979,760 of record OY728125.1, on the reverse strand, counting down.
TATTAAGGGTGATCCCTGATATCTCTTCAATGAATTGGGTAAATAATTTATCTCTAGAGATGATAAGTTTCACGATACCTTGGTGAATAACCTTGGTAATTTTTATGGCACCTCTGGGTTGTACCTTGGTGATATGTTCATGAATGTCTAAATGAAATTTTATATCCATATATGAAAGTTATGTTTCAAATTATTTTTTTATGATATTACTATACTTCCATTTCTCATGTCTTTATGTTTTTATGTTCTTATTGATATCACAAGTAAACTGATTCCCTTGTTTCCCTTACTAGGCCTTCTGCTCACCCTTTCCTTTGATGTATGTATCCAGGTTATAAAATGCAGTAATTGTAATTAGGATTAACCTATGATGAATCCTTAAAAGTGGATTAGAAGAATGTTTTATGTCACTTTCATGTATTATGTTCCTGATTTCCAAGATACTATACTTTAAAGATCCTTGGTTTGTAAAATGTAATGAAAAGTTATGTAATAAAAATGCGGGATTCCATAGTTGGTATCAAAGGATATTTTAGTTATTTATAGAAATTAGGCTATGAAAACATTAGGAAAAACCCTATATAAAATTTTAAATATAATAAAACTTCCTGGTATTTTGGTGATTAATGTGTAAGTGGTTTATAAAACAAATACATCCCTGTCTAGATATGAGCAGGTAGAGGCGACTCTGACACAGATATACGTAGGGGTAAAACCCGAAAACACCGCTTTGAGCTAGACTCGAACGAGAAATAGTGCACAACAACATACCTTGATGCACTCTTGGTTACAACAGTCTTGGGGGATATGTTTGGTTAATCACAAGCTTTTTATGAATCATTATGAAGGAATTATAGAGAAATGTAATTGTTTAAGCATGATGTTTTAAGACATAAGATACTTGATAGTTAAAATATTTTTAAATGAAATAAGTTTCTCACTAAAGTTTTATTCTTTTAGAAAATGATGGACAATATGAGGAACCGTGTAAATGGTGACCATAATGGACAATGCAATAACAAACCTCTGATGGAAGCTGGAATGGAAACATTCATGAGAATAATGAACCAACTGACTCAAGTTATGGGAAATAATATGAATCAATCCGAGAGACCAATCTCTACATAAAGGCAATAAATTTCTGTTGAATCCTTTATGTGTCAATGACCACCAACCTTTAGTGGATCGACCGATCTATTGATTTCTGAACAGTGGATCAGCTCTATCGAGAAGATCTTTTCTGTGCTCCATTGTTCTGAATAAGAGAAGGTTACCCTGGCTGTCTATCACTTGGAAGGATAAGCTGATCAGTGGTGGTAACTGATTAAAAACACAAGGAAAAGAGTGGAAGTTGAAGATATGGAGTGGCAAGAGTTCAGAAGGATATTATTCAACAAGTATTTCCCTTGATCGATGAGAACAAGAATGGAGAAGGAGTTTCTCAAGCTGAAGTAGAAGGAGAATGAATCTGTGGAAAGCTACGAGATGAACTTCACAAAGCTTTCACGTTACACCTCTAGATTTTTCATGGATCCAAATGGAAAGGTTGATAGATTATTCGACAGACTGAGACCTCATATACAGAAGAATCTAGCCAACTGAGACTATGATAGCTATGAGGAGATCATGCGGAGTGTAAAGAAAGTAGAGATGAAGTTTTGTGAGATCCAGTGGTATCATAAAGCAAATGATAAGAAGAGATCAATGGATCCTATTTTAGGTAGGAACTTTGGTCAAGTAAGAGGAGGAAAGCAAGTTCAACTTCCCACGTGTAATAAATGTGGGAAGAAGCATTCAGGGAACTGCTGGCTCAGGAGCGGGAAATGCTATAAGTGTGGAAGAGATGGACATATTGCAAGGAATTGTCATAGTGAGGTGAAACCTCAACTTATAAACACTAATAACAAGGGGAATATGGTGCAGGCCCTACCTGCTGTCTAGTTCTTTAAGTGTGGACAAATTGGGAACCTTTACATTCACTTTACAAATCTGAGGGCAGTAGAGGGGAACCACCATTAGCCTCAACAAAGGCCAAGGGAGCAAGGTCATGATTTTTCTATCATGACTGCTGAAGTTGAAGCTCTGAATGATGTGGTAGTAGGTACTCTTGTTTTTCTCTCAAATCTAGCAAGTACTTTTTTTGTTTCTGGTTCTACGCATTCCTTTATTTCCTCCAAGTTTGCAAATAATTTAGAATCAACCCCCGATTTGTTAAAAGTAGAGTTATCAGTCAAGATTCTTGGTGGGATTATCCAAGAATATCCAGTGTTTATAAACTTTAGTATTTACTTTGGTGATCACAATATTATCTCAAATCTAGTAGTTATTCCCATGATGGAATTAGACATTATACTAGGGATGGACTGACTCTCAAAGTATAATGCTAAGATCAAATGCAGAAGTAAGGAAATCTTAGTAGTCTTGAATATAAAACCTACAGTTATCTTCCAAGGAGAGATATCTCAACTAGATCCTTGTCTATAAGAACCCCCTATATCCTTATTTATGAATTTGATCAGTGAAGAAGAATAAGGAGATGAAGGTTTAAGGATATAAAATGTCCTCATTGTCCAGAAATACGTTGATATATTTCCTAAGAAGTTACCCAGACCTCCCCCAGAAAGAGAGGTAGATTTCTCTATTGAGATCATACCTGGATCTCATATAATATCAAAGACCCCGTATAGGATGGAAAATGTGGAGTTGGAGGAATTAAAGAAACAAATCCAAGATCTTTTGGAGAAGGGGTTTATCCGACCGAGTGTGTATACTTGGAGAGCACCAGTTCTCTTTGTGAAGAAGTAGGATGGATCGATGTGGCTATGCATTGATTATAGAGAACTGAACAAGATTATAGTAAAGAACAAATACCCTCTTCCAAGAATTGATGATTTATTTGACCAACTTTGTGGGGTTCAATTCTTCTCTAAGATTGATCTTCATTCTGGTTATTATCAATTGAAGGTGAAGAAAGAAGATATTCCAAAAACTGCCTTCCAATCAAGATATGGGAATTATGAGTTTGTTGTTATGACCTTTGAACTAACTAATGAACCTGAAATTTTTATGGATTTTATAAATAGTCTTTAAGGACTACCTTGATAACTTTGTGGTAGTTTTTATTGATTGTATTATAATATATTCTAAAATCCGCGAGGAGAATGAAGATAATCTAAGGGTTATTTTGAAAACTCTATGGAAGGAGATGATTTTTGGAAATTTCAGCAAATGAGATTTTTGGTTACAACAAGTTTCTTTCTTGGGACACATTGTTACCAATGAAGGAATCACAATTGACCCTGAAAAGAGAAAAGTTGTAGAAGAGTGGCCTTAGCCTACAACAATAACCTAGATTCATATTTTCCTTGGTTTAGCAATATATTATAAGAGGTTTGTGAAAAAATTTTCATGACTTTATAATCCATTAACAAAGTTAACTCGAAAAGAGGTCAAGTTTATCTGGACAAAGGAATGTGAGAAAAGTTTCCAAGAGCTGAAGAAGAGATTGGTTACTGCACCCATGTTAAATCTACCCTCAAGTGGAGAAGGATTCATTATTTTTAGCGATGCATCTATAAAAGGACTTGGGTGTGTCCTCATGAAAAATGAAAAATTCATTACTTATGCATCTCAATAGTTGAGGACTCATGAGAAGAACTATCCTACGCATGATCTAGAGTTAGCTGTTGTTTTTTTTGCTCTGAAGATATGGAGGAACTATATTTATGTAGAGAGATGTAATATATACATAGAACATCAAAGTTTGAAGTATATTTTCACACAAAAGGAAATGAACATGAGACAAAGGAGATGGTTGGAACTTCTTAAAGACTATAATTGTTCAATTCATTATTATCCCGGAATAGCAAACAAAGTTACTGATGCATTAAGTATGAAAGACCTAGTTGTTCTTTCCATGATGATGATTCAAAAAGATCCTTGATCAATGACCAAGTAAAGTTGGAAATGGGAATTTTAAGGGAAGGGACATCATCAAACCTAACCCAAATGATTTTTAAACCATAATTACTAGAGAAGATCAAGAAATCTTAGAAAGAAGATCCTTTGTTACAGAAGAAGTTTGAGGCTATGAAGGATGTGAAGTTTCCTGAGTTCAATATTGATCAAGAATGTGTACTGAAATTTTGTACAAGTTTATGTGTTCCATCTATTCCGGAAATAAAGAAGGAGCTAATGGATGAAGCTCATAACTCTACTTTCTCTATACATCCTGGGTGGACAAAAATGTATAGGGACCTTCGTGATCATTATTGGTGGGATAATATGAAATGGGAAATTTCTGACTACACTTCAAGGTGCCTGGTATGTCAGCAAGTGAAGCCATATCGATAACTTCCTAAAGGGGTATTGTAACCACTACCCATACCAGCATGAAAGTGGGACAATATCACTATGGAATTTTTCACTATTCTCCTAAGAACTTCCAAAGGAAACAATGTGATATGGGTTATTGTGGACCATCTAACCAAGACTTCCCATTTTATCTCCATTCAGGAAGATTTCTCTCTTGATTAACTTTCCAGGATTTACGTGAAGGAAGTGGTAAGGCTGCATGGAGTTCCACTTTACATCGCATCTGATCGTGATCCAAGGTTCACATCAAAATTCTGGAGAAGTCTTCAACATTCTATAAGCGCTGAATTGAATTTCAGTACATCCTATCACTATCAAAATGATGTCTAATCTGAAAGGACTATTCAAACACTCGAGGACATGTTGAGAACATGCTCAATGGAATTTAAAGGTGGATGGGATCAATATATCCCTTTAGTTAAGTTCTCTTACAACAACAGATTCCACTCGAGAATTCAAATGGCACCCTATGAAGCTCTATATAGGAAGCGATGTAGAACTCCTAGTTTTTGGGATGAAGCTGGTGAGAGAAAGATTCTTGGGACTGATATTTTACAAGAGATGACGGAAAAATTCCACGACATCCAACAACACATTAAGGCTACTCAAAGTCGGAAAAAGAGCTATGCCGACAACCGTCAAAGGGACTTGGAGTTTGATTTTGGTGACAAAGTCTTTCTTCGGATTTCACCTTGGAATAGATTCATGAGTTTTGGGAAGAAATGAAATCTCAGACCTAGGTACATTGACCCCTATGAAATCCATGATCGCATGGGATCAGTGGCCTATCGGCTTGCACTTCCTCCTAATCTTGCACAAGTTCATGATGTTTTCCATGTATCCCTCTTGAGGAAGTACATACCTGACCCTTCACATGTACTAAACCCATAGTTGGTACAATTGGAACATGACCTCTCTTATGAAGAGCAGCCGGTGGAGATCTTGGATCGTAGAGACAAGATTCTACGCAACAAGACTAACAACCTTGTTAAGGTGTTGTGGAGGAACCAAAAATGAGAAGAAGCCATGTGGGAACTAGAGGAGTCTATGAGGTAGAAGTTCCCACACTTTTTCTCTTTTTAGGGTATGAGTTAAAATTATGAGGACCAAATTTCTTAAGGGGGGAAGATTGTAACGACCCAAACTTTTGTTAATGAAAATCCCTCCTGATCTAATTAAATATATTAATATGTGAAATGGTTATAAAACATATGCACTTATTTTGTTTTATGTTTTTGGATTCTAAAATACCATTAATAATTATGACCGCTGCTAATATAGCCATTGAACATTGATCACATGATTAGTATAAATATAGGGCTTTAACAAATTTCTTTTACTCAGACAAAGGAAGCGATGACCTCATCCAATAGACTTGCCCCATATGAAGCCCATTTATCAAAGCTCGGAAAGGAGGTTGAATCTTTGTGATTTTCTCTTGACCAAGCCCAAGCTGATCTTGAATACATTAAGCTCGAGCAGAACCGCCTACGAGAGAAGTGGAAGTTGATAGAGATTACCACTCGAACGATGTTATCCGAGCCACCCCAAGAATATTTCTCCATCGCGCACCTTACCCTAAGATCTTATGTGGGTGTTTTAAGGGGTTATGTAACAAGACCCTAGTACTATGATTATGTACATTATTTTTTTTATATAATAATGAATGTACTTTCATTTTATTATTGTTACTTTTTAAATAGTTTTTAAAGCACAAATAGTTTTTTTAGTTAAATATTCAACTAATAAATATATTTTGATGAATTAACGGATTTTTGAATTAAATAATATTTTAATAAATTATTATTATTATTATTAAATTATTTTTTATTAAAAATAAATTATCATATAATTTTATTAATGAAATTGTAATCTTTATTAAGGTTTGAAAGCCATTTTTTTCAAAACCCATGAATTTTTAATAAATGTCAGTTTTTATTTTAAAAGTTAAAATTAACATATTTATAAAATTATTTCAATAAAATGAATATTATTTCTGGAATCGGGACGTCAAAATTATCCAATGGTGATTTTTTTCATAATTTTTTGAGACAATCAAATTTTTGGGTAAAAATTAAATACTGTATAAATATATAATGTGTTTTATTACATCATAATGACCCAATAGTGATGTAATAAAAAACTATAAACTATAGGTTCGGCCAATATATGTTTTAACATTAAAATAATGTGATGTGGGGTTTGTTTGATTTATTTTACAAAGCTTTAGTGGACCCTCCAAGACTTATATAACATTTTGTCTTTTTAAATTGTTTTCCTTGAGAGTGTGACTCACCTCTACATAATCAACCCTATTATTTTAAGAAGTTCGGATATTGAACTTATAAAATATTGTTTTCCACTCCCCTTTGGCAGAAACCATGGGAAAAAACCATGGGCTGGTTTGTGGATTTTTTTAGTTTAATGTGAGCTGTCCCAAACCTAAAGAATAAACAATTCACACTCCTTTCCTATATAAACCCACCAAAGCTCCCACTTCCTCTTCACTAAAAGCATTGTAATTTCGTCCAAACTCTAACCTAATCTCTCTATAATCCTCCCATGGTTCCATAAAGCCTCCCAAAGTCCCGAAATTCAAAATTTCAAAGTTACTCTTTAAGGTAAGGGATCCTTTCACCCTCCTCTTTTAAGTCATGACTTCCTTTATGTTATGTATTATAGTTCCATTTTATTATGTGGGGGCTTGTTCTTCCATATCTTCAATACTATCCATTTCATGTTCAAATGATTAGAGACCCTTTCTTCTCTCATCAATTGTTTTTCTGAAATTTTAAGTGACGCCGTTAGGCTTCCAAACTTTCGTAAAATAAATCGCATCTTCTCTTTCCTTTCAAGTTTCTTTTCTTGTGGTATGTCATCCAAATTTTCAAAAAATGATCTTATTTATATTTTATTATGTCCCTATACTGTAAAATGATTTATTTATGGATGGGAGAGCCTTTTCCCCTCTCTTTTTATTATTTTTTAAAACCATGTTATATAGCCGTTATGCTATAGAAATTTCGTCTCAAATTTCTCTCTCTTTCTCTCAAGAAATTCTCTAGTTTTATTTATGTGAATAAATGGACCTATTTCTTTTATATGGGTGTTCATAAATGCAAAAAATGGATATATTTGATTTTTTAATTTACATACATATAACCCTAACTCCCTTTCCATGGGTTATAAATGACATAATGATCTTATTTTTAAGTACTTTTTAAAACGTCGTGATTTTGAAATGAAACCCATTTCTTTTATTCTCTATGGGTTATTTATGAAATGTTTGATTACAATCTATGTGGATCACATGAAAATAAATAAATATTAATGGTGCACCCTGATAGTGCTCCAATTCATTGGGTAAATAATTTATCTCTAGATATGACAAGTTTCATGATACCTTGGTGAATAACCTTGGTAATTTTTATGATACCTCGGGGTTGTACCTTGGTGATATGTTCATGAATGTCTAAATGAAATTTTGTATCCACATATGAAATTTATGTTTCAAGTTCTTTTCATTATGATATTTCTGTACTTCCATTGCTCATGTCTTTATGTTTTTATGTTCTTATTGATATCACAAGTAAACTGATTCCCTTGCTTCTCTTACTGGGACTTATGCTCACCCTTTGCTTTGATGTATGTATCCAGGTTATAAGTTGCAGTAATTGTACTTAGGATAAACCTATGATTAAGCCATATAATTGGATTATAAGTATGTTTTATGTTACTTTCATGTATTATGTTCCTGATTTCCAAGACACTAGACTTTAAAGATCCCCTGTTTTTAAAATGTAACGAAAAGTTATGTAATAAAAAAGTGGGATGCCATATAGTCCATAGGAAACTATATACAGAATATATGTGTGTGAATAACCAAAATACATCATAGCCCTCTACTCACATATATAGGGAAACTAACCTCTGTGCCTACCAGCACAAGTAACTTCCAAGAGAAGAGAGCGGGGCCAAAGGGGGTAGTCATCCATCCATCCTCCCACATGAATGTTGGGGAAAACACCCCCAGGGCTCAAAATCTATGGGGTGTTAGTTTCCCTTACTTAAGGGGTGAATTAGTGTATGGAAACACAAAAATAAAAGAATATACTATAACTTACAACCACACTATGGGAATAACATAGTCTTAAACTCAACTGTAGCTAACACCTCTCAGACTCCCATCAGCTACTTCTAAGACTAGGTATCCTATAAGAACACAACCATTTAAAGATATTTAATACATTACTTCATTACCTTTTCTATCAATTTCAATTTAAGTTAATTAATTCATTAATCATTAATTAACCATCAACAATTTCCACATTATATTTTATTAGCATCACACCCAAAGTCCACTGTATATTTAAATTGTAACCTTAGAATTGAGTCCTAGAAAACTCCAACCCCATGGGTTAACATTATTTATTCAATTATTTATTTACATCATTACGTTCCCATATTACCAGGCATTCTAAAAAAACATTCTACGCTACTAAACACAAGGGGGATCAACACGGTGAGTAGATGAACTAACCGTTGAGTCTTTACCACCTATATCAAGAGTGTAGACCCATCATCCCTTAAGAAGCTAAACATAGAAAGCACGTGGCATACCCCACATGGATTTTCCCCTTTCGGAAGAAGGGTAAGCAAGACCAGATACCTTGAGCAGTGGGGAATGTAAAGCAGATAAACAACCAAAAGAAAGAGAAAGAATCCAAACATTCACATCCAACCCATTTCATTATCCCTAGTGTCCTCCCCAACACCCACATGCATAAAACGATTCATATCGCCACTCTAGGAATCAACTACTTCCACAACCAGTAGGTCTCCATGACCCCACATATCACAATAGCCTTGCAGGCTCACATCAAAACACAAGCAGTAGGAAAACAACCATCATATCAATTGGGATCTTGGCCCTTAAAAAAACAAGAGGGTAACTCAGAAACCTACAAGGAATTATCTTTTATAAAACAACCATTTCTTTAATACATATTGAATTAACTGATTTATTATTCATAGGTTCCAACTACATGAAACCTAAACAATAAGCTATAAAAAATTGATTAAACATGGTTAATACATAAATTTGATTATCATAAAATTACGAAAACAACAATAAGATTCATTCACATGCCTATTTATCTTTATCCAAAAAATTATCAATTAATTCCAACTTTAATTTCTTTACCAATTTCCATTAAGAACAAAAATCTAAACAAAGAAAGTATAGATATCACACTATATAGAAAAATAAGAGGCAATAACATATGATAGATATCAATTTATTTATCTGGTTCAAATATTTATTATGTCAATTCCATTGTGATCCAGTGGGATAAAACATGATATCTATACAGTTTCACGTAAAAGTAAAGAGAAGAAATGAATCCCCTACCTCAAATGGTTCTTGACATTCTTTATATGAGAACAAGCCACACAATAGGTTACGATCTCCTCCCCTCATGACAACTGTATCCACCCGAGGATGCAGTGACACCACCACACCGATCAACACCCAAGAAAATCCCATTAGGAACATTGATATACCATTCCATAAAAGGGTAAGGAGAAACAGAAGGTGATGAACCCAAAAAGAATGACGATAGATCATACCTTATATTGAAGATTGATCGATACTGCTTGGTTGCATAAAATAGAGGGGAAAAAATACAAGGGTAAATTTTTATCGTAGAACTCCTATGGGAAGGAATGTAATGTTCAAGAATCTCACACCCAAGAATAAAGAGGAAGAACTAGGAAGGAAGATATCTTACCCTTTTATAATATTTAACAGAGCACCGATTTAAGATACACTGGATTTTCCATTAAAAGTGGATTACATTAAACCACATGTTTTGAGTAAGTAAAATCATCTTGATCCTTAAGAAAAATTAATTTAGGAGTTATGACCTTTAAATCAGCCTTAGAGTCCTTAAAATAAGGTTTTAAATGCATTTTACATTAAAGGAAATGTCAAAGGGGCGAAACTCTAAGAAGCTAGAAACACTGTTCATTAACACAAAATTTGGCAAAGGAAAGAGGTCACCATTGGAACCTCACCATTATGGAAACACTGTTCATGAACTCAAAATTTGGAAATGGAAAGAGGTTACCATTGGAACCTCACGATTTTGGAAACACTGTTCATGAACTCAAAATTTGGAAAAAGAAAGAGGTCACCGTTGGAACCTCACCATTCTAGAACTCAAAATTTGGAAAAGGAAAGAGGTCACCATTGAAACCTCACCATTCTGGAAACACTATTCATGAACTCAAAATTTGGAAAAGGAAAGAGGTTACTGTTGGAACCTCACCATTCTAGAAACAGTGTTCATAAACTCAAAATTCGGCAAAGGAAAGAGGTCACCATTGGAACCTCACCGTTCTGGAAACACTATTCATGAACTCAAAATTTGGAAAATTAAAGAGGTCATCATTGGAACCTCACCATTCTGGAAATACTGTACATGAACTCAAAATTTGGGAAAGGAAAGAGGTAATCATTGGAACCTCACCATTCTGGAAACACTATTTATAAATCAAAATTTGGAAAAGGAAAGAGGATACCATTGGAACCTCACCATTCTAGAAGCACTGTTCATGAACTTGAAATTTAGAAAAGGAAAAAGAGGTTACTGTTGGACTTCACTGTTGGCACTGTTCATATAAGCCTACCGTTGCACTATCCATAGAACTGGAAATTTGGAAAAGTGTTGAGGATAAGTCACCTTGACCTATTGGAACACCTCAGAAACTAGAGTTTCACAAAGGAATGTACCATAGAGGTTTGGGCCATTACACATACAATACTAAAAGGAATTGTAATGTGCGTATCATGCATGAATGGATTTATTTTGAGGAGACAGAATCGAGTGATAATTTTGAAATTAGAAAGGATAATAGAAACCTATAATTGATAGAAAAATAATATATGGTAAAATATTCACCTCCTTATCCCCATTATTTTGGTGAATTTATGAAGAATATTACAAAGGTTAGTGGGGTTCCAACATTGATCCTTGTAAGGTGCCTACTGATTTTAATATGGTTGATTTTGAATCATATTTTCATTCTTCTTAAGATCCTAATTCTAGTTCTAAATAACATAATATTAAATATATAAGTGAAGTATTTTATAAATATAATAATGAAATTGAAAAAAATTAAAAAAAATATAAAAAAGTAAGTAAAAATCATAATAAAACTGTAAAAGAAAATAAAAACCTGGTTGTGGAAAATGAGAAGTTGAAGGGTACTATTTCTAGATATGATTTTAAGAAAAAGGATATGAAAGATAAATTTTAAAAAATAGAAAAATATAATATCAATTTTAAAAATCCTTCTTTATCTACTAAAGATATAATTTATATTGATTTTGAGATTAATAAAAAAGATAATAGAAAGTTAAAATTTAAATTTGTAAGTCTAAAATAATATTTATAAAAATTTACTATTGGAAATCAAAATTTAGATAAATTTTTTAAGAATAAAAAATATAAAAAATTAGGAATTGTTTTGGATTTTATGAGATATTACCTCAATGTACAAGAATAAAATTTCTAAAGAAAAAATGATGGTATTTTATCTATTAACCACTTTAGGTATGGTTTATTTTATCACTATATAAATGATTATTCCTTCCACTATGTTTAATCCCTTGGTATTAAGAATAATTTTAAATATAAAAATATTTTCAATATCTTAAGTACTATTCCTTCTATATCATGGGTTTCCAAAGTAAGTTATTAAAATCTCATACAACCTAAGCTAGTCTACATGCCCAAGTTAGTGTTTTTTATTCATTAACATGGATATACATTCTTGTTTAATTATATGGTATGTTGGAATGATCATTAAACATTTTTATAGCCATTTATCATGTATTAAATGTATATTTTATGGTTTAATAGAATATGAAAACCTATTAATTTTTTTTAAAAATTCATTATAACACCTTTTAAAAATATTTGAATATTATTCAAGAAAATATTATGTGATTTAGGGTTATTCAATAGTTTTAATTTTCTTTAAACCTTAAGTGTCTTACTGCTCTTAAAATCTTCAAAAGTATGTTATAGTTATTTTAGTTTTATATAATCACGATGATTATTTTTTTATATTTCACTTTTAGTAAGATTTAATGATTTTATAATTGTTTTTATAAAATATTGAATCTAGGGGTAGTTGTCACTTATTTGTTAAAATGATTAACATTCTAGAATTTAATTTTTAAAATTATTTTTAAATAATACATATGTAGTTTTTTAGTTTTTGATAATTTTTTTAAAATACAATTGTTTATTACTAGTTAATTTTTGGAGAATATACATGTATTGGAAATATCCTCTAAAAATTTAATTTTTATACCTTAGTATTGGGGGAGTTTTAATTTGAACTATTGAATATTGTTGTTTAATATATTGATTTCTCAATCTATTTTAAATTATTAGTATGCTATATATAGGAAAAAAATAGAATTTTGTTTTATAATGATCAATGGTAAGAGATACCTTTATAAATCTTATTTGTATTACCTTCACACAATATTATAGATGATCTTAGGAAAGTCATTGTATTCTACCCTTATAAGAGTTAGTGTATTATAACTTTATGAAAGCATGCATGAATACCCTTATGATTATATGAAATCACACTTACACTATTCTTGTTTGAATCATGGTAATAATCTATGCATCATGGTCAATGTAAAATGATGAGTAAAATTATACTACAATGTGGCCAAGACTGTTTTGCTCACTCCTTCATTCCGAGTGTTACAATGATCTATTTTATTATCATTTTAATATTTCATTTTTCTCCAAGTTTATATTTTATGATTTAACTATTTTATCGATTTTTAAATCATCCTTAATTAGTAATGATCATATTTAAATTATCTTAAATGAGTATTATATAGGAATGAATATGCATGGGAAATATTTTTAGAATTCACATGGTATTTACATATCTCAGTAATAGTCTATTTATTTATTCTATTTTCTAATAATTTTATATTGAGAAGATATTTAAGGAAACTCCCATATGAGATGATGATCATGGATTTTGAATGAAAGAAAACTAGTCATTGATAATTTTTCTATAAATAGAGGTTGATGAACTTAAGTAGATGAAACATGAGTTAATAGTTACTAAGGAACTAAATTGTTTATAGATATATTATTCCATCAATATAGAATTTCTGAGGCACTATAGATCATCCAAAGATGACTATTCTACTTTTTCTATGAAGGTCCAAAGTTGATTGTTTCTACTCCAACAATCCTTTCCATCTTTCACTGGTTCTATTATTTTATTATGTCTTCATGCTATTTTTTTTGTATTTTAATGTTTCAATTGAATTGTAAAACAAATCACACATGAACACGCCTCTATTAAAAGTAATTTTTGGTTATTTTAACCTAAACAAAAATAAGGAGTTCACTAATTATGTGAACCTAATCAGGTAGTTCTTAGGCTTGTGTTGTTTTATAGAATAGACCAGGTTTTGCAGGTTTCTGAGTAAAAGGTAGTGATAGTTTCAGTTTTTACCTGGTAAAAGGATATGTTGAGTATGATCATTTTTAAAATATACCATTTTATAGTGTGATCCACTACCCTCATGGATTTATATACACAATGAAGATTATATTTAGGATATTGGTGATCTAAAGTATTATAAAAGTTCTTTATGTTAACAATTTACTTTCTTTAAACCAAATTCTTACACATAAGTTTTATATTTATATATTATTGAATTCTTAAATTATTTAATCCACCAAATTCCACTATGAAATTTGATTACTCTAATAATTTTATAGGAATTCAAATTCACCCCAAATTTCTATTTTTATTCTTTCTTAGGACCAAAAATTGATTCCACACTTAGAATCCATTTAAAAAACTATTGTAAGGTACACATTCCTTACCTAAACCTTCTTTAAAAAACCTATCATAATGTAAAATTTCTACTCCTGGAACTTATTTGATAGAACATAGGTAACATTAAACTATATACTTGAGATCCTCTTCAATCTGGATGATCAACAACAAGTCTAAACCGGGACTTAATCAAATTTTAAAATTCAAAAAACAAGAATATTAATATCCTTGAAACCCTATCAATTATAAAGATCAAAATTAATGATTATAAGAATTAAAACTAAGTTTTTTTACAATAATCCTCTCACATGGAATCTATTACTAAACATACTAAATAAAAACTAAAATAATAAACACTCAAAGAAAAAAAATGATGAACAACTTCATAATTGAAGTAATTCTAGTATATATTTTTAATCACATATTACATTCCTTGAAGCCTTTGTAAAATCTATAGATGTCATCATAAAAAGATCCAATAAAAATATTTAATATCTTCAAGTATAATTATAACAAAATCAAAATATTCAACCTATATTTTGTTAAATTCTTCAGTGTGAATTCCCCATGTTCTAGAAATTAATGCATCAAATTAAACTCATTAAAACATAGGATTAGAAGCTATAATCTATATAAAAACAAAAATTATAAAAACTTCAAGTTATATCTAAATCAACATAACTTGTATTTTTATTTTCAAAACAAATTATATGAAATTAGTAATTTGACTCAACCATATCCCCCCTTTTGATAATCACTATACAAGAATGAGATGGAAAATTTTGGCTTAAATTTAAAAATAAACTCCTTGTAACTTCTAATAATACTCCACTAAGTGTAAAATTTTTAAAATCAATTTTTTGAACATTTCATCAATTTATCACTTTAATAAATATCTTAACAAGCACATATATAAAACAAATTTAGCTCTTTAAACAAAGTAAAACTTACCTTTTCTTTAATTTACCCCCTTTTTAATTTTTAAAAAGAGAAACATAAATAATAAAAACAAAGATTAACATTGAAGGTTAATAAATAAGTGAAAAGTATAATTGTTAAAGTGATATATTTAAGTGAAATAAAAAATGGAAAACTTTCCTCAATTTCTATTATTATTACTCTATATTAAGGTATAAAATAAATGTTTTACTAACTTATATTAGGAGTTGGTCTTCCGATATCTTCCATTATTATTTACAAGAACAATTACAGGCTCCCCATGGGATACACATTTCTTCCTTTTAACTTCATAAACTTATAATTTATCTCTAAAAACTTTATTAACTTTACAAAAATATTAAAAAAAACCTCTCTCTCTCTAGATATAAATAATTAGAAATTAATGAAAGGAAAAATTATAAAGGAGAAAAAATATAGTGTAAACTAAATATTTAAAAAAAATAAGATATAGAGGATAAAAACATATATATAAAGTAGTTTCTTTAGAATCCCACACCTAAAAGGACAATAACATCATTCTTCTACCATTATCTATACATCATGTATCTTATAGTCTAATAATAAATTATCTTCTTATGAAATAAATTTCAGAAAATGAATAACACCAAGGGTTTCTTTCATTGGTACCACGTAATCCTTTATGAAAAGTAACTAGGATTTTGGAACATAAATTCTCTTGGGCCCAAAAATGTTAGTGCAAAATTAATTTTTATAAATTTTTTAATATAAGTAAAGAAAACATAAATTAATCATAAAAATATATTCCTTTAAAATGTTATGCATGATAAGTAAAAAGAAGTAAAAATATTAGAATTTATCTTATGATGTTGAAATGATCTTATCTAGATGAATATGGTTTTGGAAGTTTTATTTTAAATACTTATTATCTTCCATGAAAGTCTTTGAAAAATATAAATGTTTATATGTAAATTTTTTCTAAACAAAAACTCCCCCTTCTTTAGGGAATTAAACAATGTATTAAGAGAAACATTCAAATTTATCCAAAAAACTCCCCCAATTTAAAAGAGTTTCATAAATTATAAAAAAAAATTTAAATAATTAATATTATATTTATAGTAAAAAATTTATATAAAAGTAATAAATAATATATAAAAGAATAATTCTTAATAAAAATGTGCATCTATGGATGAAAAAAATATAATATTCAAATTATAATGGTACTGAGTATCATATTTTTCAGTTATTGGTACATATCTTCTCTATTTTGAATCAGAGTGTAGGTTATTAGTATCCAGACCAACTTCAGTCTAGAGATATTTTTTAAAAGAACCTTAGGTACCCATATGTTACTAACTCTTCTAATATCAACTACTGTAAGATCTTTCAAGATAAATGTGTTGTAATTTTAAAATGATTTTACTCTATTATATTAAGTGTGGATCATCTAGTGAATACCCATTTGAAATTTAGTTTACAATATATAACTCTCTAGTACAAAGTAGTTCAACTGTAAATGTGATCTTTTGATGAATTTAATACTAAGTTTATAAGTAATTTCCTTTAGTTTCATATAATAATACATCATGTTAGGGTTATCCTTATGAAATTAATATTTGATTGAATTTTTTTCAATATTTCATTCTATGAATTCATCTTAAAAACTCAAATTTTATTTTTTGATATGTGAACCGAAATAATATTAACCTTAAGTTCAGAATTTGGCTTCAATATTTCACCTTTACATATAAAAATATTATCCTTATTCTCAAAAACCTCAACTTTAACATTAGTTTATATCTTATAAATATTTTGATATGAATATTAAAATTTAATTATGTATTCCTTTATTTATTCATAATATTTATGTTTCTATTTATAATATTCCTCATCTAATAAAAAATAAAAACCAGATATTAAGGATTAATTTGATAGATCATTTTTAGAGATCTTCCCTATAATTTTCAAGTTAAGATTAAAAAAAAATTTAGGGGGGGGGGGTGAATAAAACTATTTAAAAATTTTAAACAGGAGATTAAATCTCCAAGATATTAAAATTAAAAGTTACACATTTAAGGGATTAAGTAATGAAAAATTAAAGTAAATAACATATGTGATTTTTATATTACTTAAGATCAAAGTGATCATATGAATACTCTTCACACACCTCTACTACTTAAGTGGTATGGTATACACTAAATGACCTAACTTTTAAAGGGTAGTCACAACCCTATTGTATCCTACCTTTTCTGCACAACCATACAACAACACTTGATTTGGGGGGGGGGGTCATGACCCAATTATAACACTGAATTTTTAACCTAGATTCATAACCAAAATATACCTTTTGAAATGTAGTATAACCTAACCCTACTTTATGAATATAGGTGTCAAAAAATGACAAGAATAATTTTGTTATTGGGGAAAAATATTAACCAAAAACATTTAGGCATAGGTGAAGAATATAGATAATATTAAGTACATACTCAAAGAAACCCAATATTAAAAGCTGATGTATAATAATTTAATCACAAAAAATATTTTTAGATAATTGGATCCGTCTGTCTCTTCAAAGTAATAAATATTATTCATTTTATGTTCTTAATATTTTTCTAATAGTTTAATTTTTTTTGCAAAGGTTCACAAAATTATTTTAATAGGTTTAGTGAAATACATTGTGTGCGATCATTTATAGAGTGTTGTTCATTTTTTTAGTTTTGTTTCCTCTATAAATAAGAACTATAATTTCTATACAATAGTATATAATGGTTATAATGAATCAAAATAATAATAATACCAATTAAAAAATTATCACCATAATTTTAAAGAAAATGATAATGAAATACTTTAGTTTTTTTTCAATTCATAAAATGATATTTATGAATATTGAAGAAATTATAAATATCCTACATAATAACCAGTTAATGTATCACATAAATCTAACAACTTAGTTTTCTTATTCAAAATTTTAAATATGTTATACTTTCTAAAAACATTCAGTAGACATAGAAAAATATAAATAAATATAAAATATTCATTAATCACTTCAAATCAATTTGAATGTATCTGATAGATATAAAAAATAATTTGTAATCAAATAAATCAGTGAAATCATCGTAAAATAATAAAAGAGAAAATAAAAAGATAAATAACAGATGAAATATAAAAAAAGTTCATTTTAAATCATATGGTTCATATTATTAAGATACAACAAAGCTTTCAAGGTTTATGTTTATAAGGTACAAAAAATCTTGTAAGGTTAATTTTTGTATGGTATAATAATTCTCATAAGGTACATGTCCATAGAGTTCATTTAGTTATTTGTAGGGTATAATATTTAATGAAAATTATTACTTCATAAGGTATACAAACATCATAGGGTACATACATAATATACTAAATAATAATAAAATAGATAATAATTTTAAAGACATATCTCCGATGAGTGAAGGATTTATAAGAGTCATTTTATATTTGAGTTATTTAATTAATGAGTGAATTCATATATGAGTAAAATTTCAATATAGAGTCATTTGAATATTCATGTAGGGATATGGAGTATTTTAAGAGAAATTACACATAATATTTAGTTGAATATCTTTGTAAGGATATTTCACATTAACAGATTTCACATAAGCAGTAAACACATAAGAGTAATCCATGTAAGAGTAAACATGTAAGATTAAAGAATTAAAGAGTAAAATAGTTACATTTTTCTCTAAAATTACTTTATAAGAAACATAATGAACATGAATACTTTTAAAAAAATTATTTACTCTTGTTAGTGGGAATAAAAGGATATTTTTTAAATAATAAGGTTTTTATAAGTAAGAAAGCATTTTTTGAATTTTGTTAAAAAATAAATAAAGTTGGAAGGAGAAAGAGACACTCCAATAATATAAATATTTTTGATTGTTAAAAAAACCAAACATAACTATTAAAAAATTCTCCCCCTTTTTTAAATTAATCAAAAAGTGTAAATTTTAAAAATAAAATAAATTTTGACACTAATTGTGTTAAAAACATTGTAATTAAATAAATTTAATGTTAAAGAAGATTTCAGTAGCATTTATAATGTAGTAAATGAAAACAAATTTAAAATTAAATCTCCCTTTAAGTTTATGTGTAACAAAAATATAAAATGAAATAAAAACATAAAATTAAATAAAATAAATAAAATAAATTAATTTTATTAATTTTACCATCCTTTCCTTAATTAGAAAATAAAAACTTAAAAAATAGTATGTTCTGATTTTAAAGTATGATATATAGAGTAATGAGAACATGCCTCTAGAAATAGATAATAAGAAGTTATGAGCTATGAAATATGTTAAGATATTCAATTAATTATGAAATTATTTAAAATGAATTAAAAAGTAATACATAGAATAGGAAAATTCATTTTTTTAAAACTATTATAATAAGAAGATCACTAAAAAAATATTAAATCAAATTCACATCAAATAGTTTAATTATTTAAAAATTAACTAAACCTCCATCACACAAAGTTAAAATTTAATATTTTCAGACATAGTTGAATCTAGTGGTTTAGTAAAAATATCAAAGAATTTTTTTTAGTTGAAAAAAATTCCAATATATTATAATATTTTTTAATATAACCTCTAATAAAATGAAATCTAACATCTATACGTTCTGTTCTATAATATTGAAAAGGATTCCTAAAAATTGAAATAGTAGAAGAATTCTCACAATAAATAAGAATCTTATTAAAATTAATATTAATATTAGACAATATTTTCTTAATATATAAACATTGAGAACAAAAATTAGCAGTAGCTATAAATTCATCTTCATTTATTGATAAATAAACTGATAACTATTTATTTGAAATCCATGAAATTAAAATTTTATGAATAAAATGATAGATAAATGATATAATTTTTCTAAATATTCTACAATCTAAAAAATCTAAATCAGAATAAGTTAATTGGTAAAAATAGATATATCCAAATAAAATAATCTAGAATTTATAGTTTCTTTAATATATCTAATAATTATTTTAACAGGATTTAAGTGAAATTCTGTAGGGCTATCCTAAATTCTGTCACACATGCATACACTAAAAGTGATATCAGGTCCCAAAAAATTTAAATAAAGTAAACTACATATTATTCCTCTAAAAAATTTAATATTAATATATTTTCTAGCTACATACAAATCTTATGTACAATTAGTACTCATAGGGGTTATAAAATTTTTACAAAAATCAAGATCAAATCCTTTAATTAGTAATTTATCATACTTAAATTGATTAAAAAATATTCTATATTTTCATTGATATATTTTAAGCCCTAAAAATAAAATTAATTCTTCTATGAACTCTTGTAAAATTCAATTGTCACTGAAATTTAAAATTAATTATAAAGAAAAAAACTAGTAGTATAAAAAAATATTATTAAAATAAATTTGAAAAATTAAAATATTATTTTAAATAATTTTAATAAAAAAAGTAGAATCATGTTTACCATTATTAAAACCATTATATAAGAAAAAATAAGACAATATTTTGTACCAAACTATAGGAGCTTTCTTAAGTCCATTTAAATATTTTCATAATTTAAAAACAGGGTTAATAGATTTCTCATATTCAAAACTAGGTGGTTGATTAACATAAACTTCTTTAGAAATAATACCTTTTAATAAATCACTTTTAATGACCATTTGATACAATTTAAAATCATAAAAAGAATCATAATATAATAAACATATAATAGATTCAATTATTCAAATAGGTGAAAATGATTCATCAAAATCAATTCCTTCTTCTGGACAATAGTCTTGTGCAACTAATATAGCCTTATTCTTTATAATTTTACTAGATTCATCCAATTTATTTCAAAAAATACATTTAGTTCAAATAATATTTTTATATTTATTATATTTAGGTGGTTAAACCAAATTAAAAAAAAATATTTCTAAAAAATTGATTAAGTGAATCTTTTTAATAAATAATCCAATAAATATATTTTAAATCTTCATTAATATCCTTAGGAAAAAAATAAAAATCAAAATAAGAATTTATATAGAAATTCAAAATAGATCTTCTAGTTTTAATTCCAGAATAAATATCACCAATAAATTTATTAATAAGGTGATCATTATGAGTTTTTGAAGACCTAATATCAGATTGAAAAGGAGTATTCTCCCCCTGAAAAGAAACATTTAATTTATTAGTTTCATCTTCTCCAAAATTAAATTCTCTATATTCTCCTTGAAAGATTAAAAAACTTGAATTTAGTTTCACATTATTCTAATCAAATTTAACATGAAAGGATTCTTCAATAATCATAGTTATTTTATTAAAAACTCTTTAAGCTTTAATTACATTAGAATATCCTAAGAAAAGTCTCTCATCAAACTTGACATAAAACTTATCTAAATTATTTTTAGTATTAAGAATAAAAAATTCACATAAAAAACATTAGAATATACAGATTTAGATTTATTTCCTTCCCATAATTTATAATGGATATTTTTTTAAAATTTATGATAAGAATTATATTTTAAATATATAAAATAGTAAAATATATTTATTCTAAAAACATTTATGAGAATTATATACCCTTGACATAGTTATAACCATTTTAATTAAGGAAAAATTATTTCTTTCAATAAATCCATTTTTTAGGAGTTTTGGGTATTGATAAATTATAAAAAAGACCATTATTTTCACAAAAAATTAAAATTATAATTTTTTAAATTCACTTTCTCTATCACTACAAATAACAGTAATCATGGAGACTTTTTCATTTTAAACTAAATTAAAAAAAAGAAATAATTTTTTTGGGGTTTCATTTTTATGATTCAGAATATATACTAAATAAATTATACTTAAAGCATCTACAATAAATAAATTATATTTATTTCCTCCAAGACTGGAAGTTTTTATAGGTTAAAAAAATTCAAGTTTCACTAACTATAAAGGCTGGTTAGAACATATCTTATTAGTCAATCTAGAAGAAAATTTATATTTTTCCCTTTCATTAAAGAGTCACACACATTAAACCTTTCATTATTTAAATTGGGTAACTTTAAAACCCTTTCATTATTAAAAATTTTAAGTAAAAATTTCTAATTCACATGCCCAATAATCTATAAAAAAGTAAAATATCATTCTATATAGAATCTAAACACTTTTCATGTTGATAATTTAGTTTAATATGGTTAATAGTATAAATATATTTCTTTTGGTTAGCATACAAAAATAAAGAATTATTCTTAAAAACTAAAACTTTATTATTTTTAAATTTAACTTTCATTCCATATAAATTATTTTAGATATGCTCATTATATTACATTAAAAACCATTAATATATAAAACTTTTGAAATAATAGTAGAGTTAGAAATAAAAATTTCTCTAAAACCCTTCACTTTGACTTTTGAATTATCTATAAAAGTAATAGTGCCTACATAAAACATTTTATAAGAAATAATTTTGATGGGTCTTTGGTCATATAGAAAGATCATGCACTTTTCATTTAATATAAATCATTATTGAGAATTTCCAGATATTTTTTCCTAAAAAAATAATTAGTATAAAGTTTTAGCACCCAAAATACTTTGGGTTTAACGGGATTATTAAATAATTTCATTGGTACCCCAATATATTTTAAACAAATATTATGAGGTAGTCTAGAAGATTAGGATTTAAAAATACAAGTATTATTTAATCAATATGATTTCAACAACTTGAGTGAGAATTCATTAGCTTAGTATCATCTCATCATATCTCTAAAATGAATAATAGTAAAAGATAAAACTTTTGAACTTTTTACAAAATAATTTAGATTCATATGAGATAGTAACTTATCATATCAAATACTAGTATTATTTTTATTCATCTTATTTAATAACTTCATTTTTTTCATAGCTATTTATTCCTTGAACAATAGTAGAAAATTTTTCATTTAGTTTTTTGATATCTTCCTTTTTATTTTCATTCAAAATTTGAGAAAATATAAGTTATTAAAAAAAATTAATATTTGAGGTAGAAACTATATTCTTAAGTTTTTAATTTTCGTAAAATAAACATTATTTTATTCTATAAGTTTCTTAATATTATATTTGAGTTCATTATAAATATTAGCAAATCAAAAAATAAATTTTATCAATCTCTCAATATCTTAATTTAATTTATAAATGGTTGGTATTTCATAATAATAATAATAATTATAATATCCAGAATAAAAAATATAATTACTAACCTCATTTAAAGATTCCATAAATCCCAAGTTAGTTGATCCCATTTCATTCCGAGATTTTAACTTGGATCTAATTCTTCAGTATAACTCCAGCTTGATGCTAAATCCTTTTTTTATTTATTTTTATACCTACTATCCTTATTTAAAATTTTAAATTTAGGGTATTTTGGATTGATGTTCCATTTTTTATATACTAAAAAAATAACATTTTAAGTATTTTAATTATAACCAATATTAAATTTCCTTTCACCATTGTGATTAACCTTACGAGTGTTCCTTCTATATCAATTTTTGAAACCTCCATTTTCATCATTTTGTAAACAATAGTTACAAGTTAATCCATTTATTAGTTTTCAATTTCCATAATTTTAGAATCATAAAAGTAAAAAGAAACAATATTTACAAGTTTTAAAGTTACACCTTTACTCTTAAAAGTATCCACTTCATTAATGTTCTCCACGTAATGCCCCAACCCCAGAAGCCTGGAGCCAGTTCATTACTTTATTAAATTGGCATAAATAAAATTATAAAATCCCAAGGGACCAAAAGTTTTTTTAAAACATGATTGCATAAATGATACCCATATTATATTAGAAAATAGAAAATAAAACATGATACATAATAAAACAAAATGAACAATATCCTTGAAATCTTGTTTAATGATTTCTTCTTTATAACCTTGGGAAAGGAAACAAAATAAAGGTGATATCAAATGATCAATAAGGGAAAGTAAATTGGAATCAATAATGAATTTATGAGATTAAATAAACATCAAAATATCAATAACTGATAACACATTCTATCTAAATAAATAGATAATTCATAATCAATATGACAAGGTGAGAAATTGAAACACATTCCATTTAATCAATAAACTAAGAATGAAATGAAACCATAGATATGCTGACACAATAATATCATGGATAATAATAATAAATGAATTATCAATAGATGAAATTATTAATTATTGGGATTCATGTTTACCAGGATCATGATACATTTATCATCAAGATAATATAGTTTAAACTATTCTGGTTTGGCCAATTGTTTCATCTCATGAGACTACTGATGCATTGAGGGGCTTGCGTTAATCGGTCCCCAACCCATAGGGATTGAATTAAAACATCCAAAACCCATATATTGTATGTCCAAAAAATTCATCATATATTGAATAATCAATTTAATTCAAAAACAATGTGCCTTATCAAAATGTATTTGTATCAAATAGAAGATACATATTTATCAATAATTCCCCAATTAATCAAATAACTAAAAAACTGAACACCGTATGTAAATATGGTATAAACTTTAGGTCATATTAATATCCACCACCCAATAATGTGGATATTTTAGAAAATATACAATGAAAAATTATTATAGTAAAGTTATTTCCTTGGGAGAAATTTAACAATCACAAAAGAAAGTAATATTGCCAAGGTAACTTTTACCACTTATAAATTTTCAAGTTAAACCCCTTGGATGAGATAATTCAAAGTAAAACATAAAATAAAATTAATTATGAGTGAATAATGATATTTAATTAAAAATGAAAAGTATATAAACTACAATAAATTGAATTGGTAAATAGTAACAAATAAGTCTCAATGGAATGTAAATTGAGATGAAAATCCTTACATTGAGTTTAAATTGTCACAAGTCTGTTTATATTCCTGAATAATAAAATTATATTAATTTTTTACTTTATTAAGAACCTATTTTATGTTTATAATTAATTTTATTTCACTTATTATAATTTTTTAAACAACTAATTAAACAATTAAGTTTACATCAGGTGTTTTGACTATATTCAGTTTATGTGTCAAAAATGACTTTGTTAGGTCAACTATGGTCAAAGGGGTCCATATATAAACATATAAATAATAATAATAATGTATTAATTATAATATTTATATATAAATTATTATTTTAAAACCAACCATGAAATATTTTTATGAAAAATTAACCAATGTTACAATCATGGAGACGCTAGGTCGTAAGAACACATGAGTAACATTCCCATTTTTCAGTGATCGTTATGGAAAGAAAATAAGTAACACTATATCTTTATAGAAATATAATTATATCATAAATAAAATTTTATTTTACCATATATAATTATATATATAATTCTTGTGATGTAAAAGGAATCACATCGTGTTGAGGAGGAAGTAGTCCACACATCCACAACCAACGTTATCACTTTTTAGTGTGTGAAAAGGGTAATAAAGAAAATGATATATTATGTTTCTGGAAAGGTAATTATGTAATTAATATCATATATATGACATTTATGTTACATATTTTTAGTTAAAACCATCCTTTATACGTTTCATGTATAGTGTGAATGAATCACATTGCTTTGAGGAGGTGGTAGTCTACACTTTCACAAATGATGTTATTGTATTATCAAAAAATGGAGTGCATAAAATTATGTGTTACTAAAGAATTACAGAAGAATAAAGAAATTATAAATATCATATATATCATATAGAAATATTTTTTCCATTATAATTCCAACCCACGATAGGTGGTAAATAAAAAATGAACAATCATTATTTTGTGGGGCGGTAGTTCACCGTACACATAAATGATAAGTTCATTACCCATTAGATGGAAGTGTGTGTAAGTGTAGGTAAAATAATTAATATAAATAAATCTAAGTATATTAAGGAAACTTATTTTATTATTTAAGTATGGAATAAGAATATTTTAGGGGATGGAGAATGTAAATAAAACAACGAGCATGAGGAAGGATGTTTCCCCTTATTTGGGTAACTCCTTTTGGTTTACACCAAAGGGATTCCTTAGATAGATTTATTATCAAAGGTAGGATTATAGGAGTCTGGGAACTATTTTTGGAGATTAATTTGAGTATATTTTGGGTGATTCCAAGGGCTTGATAGGTGTGGATAAGTGGGAGGGGTGCATAACTTTTTATAGTAGATGGGGAGTGACATTCTTGTAAATTTTTGGAAAAGGGAATTCCACCCATGTTTTTCCCATGTAAAGTGGCTACAATTGTAACACCCTGATATTTTATGAAATCTTTTTTTGAATTATTTTAATCTTTTTGATATTTTTTATTTCACACAACACTGAAAATAATTATTATATATATATTAAATCACTAAGTTTGGCTATACACAATGCCAAGTTAATAATTCACTACACACAACATAAATTTTAGCTTTCCCTACATGGAACACCAAGGTTAGATTAAGTTACATAGTATAATGACTTTCCTTGATGACTTGCGTAACACACATGAATGAGTTTTACCAAAAAATAATATATTATGAAAATATCATTTTTTAATATAATAAGATATAACCTAGGTGTTAGATTAGAGTTTATGAATAATATTAAAATATTTATGAAAATATATGGTTTAAAATAATATAAGATAAATTCATAGGTAACTAATTAATTATAAATTAATATGAAAAACGATTAAATATAAAGAAAAATATTCATATTTTTATGGCCATAAAGCAGTTTTACCATATAAAATTAGATTAATTACCATTAGTGAGTTATATTAATGTAATATATATATTATATATTAAATAAAATATTTTTTTATATCCATACAATAGGTTTTATAGACACAATATAAGAACAAACCCAATTTTATACTTAAAAACCTATATTTTTATTAAGGTAATTTTACCTCTTTTTAATGGAAAAATCATTTTAAATTTAATCTATGGAAATTTTATATATTTAATATGTCAAAATAAGATTTATATTTGGAATAAAAACATAAAAATTAGGTTAGGATATATTTTTTGTATTTTTTTTAAGGATTTATTTTTTTAATGAATAGTTAAAAATACCAGATTTTAATTCAAAAATTATTTTTCATATAATTTATTTATAAGGTTAAATTATATTTTAAATTGGTTTCATAGTTTAATTAGATAATATTTTTATAAATTAATCCAATTTAGTTCATCAGAACTAATTTCAAATTTAAATTGGATATAAAAACTTAGCAAACTTTTGGTCATTTTTACTTTAAAAACCCACAGTGTCGTCCCATCAGTGGGATTGATTTTAAATTAATTTTTGCCACTTATGTGACTAGAATTTGGAAAATTGGATTCAATATTTTTAATAATCATAATTTATAATTTCTAATAAGGTCAAATTAGTTTTTGGCTAAAAATATTAGTGAAGGTGATTATAATTAATTACAATGATTAAGAGTAAAATTAGGTTAACAAAGTACTAAACCTTAAATTTAATACCCAAAATGGCCTATAAACTTGTAAAAAATATATTGGATGGAAATTATTCAGTTATTAACCTTCAATTATTAATTTTGGTTCGGTTTTTATGACTTTTATAGGTAAAAACGTGGGTACACCTAAGTTGTTTTAAAAAATTCCAATTGTGTCATTTCCCTTCGCTATAAAAGACAACCAATTATCCATATTCTTCACACCTCTCAAACCAATTATGTTTCGACAATATATTCACAATAAACTTCACAACATACCTCAATTACTCCTTTAAGACTCTCTTTTGGCAGAAATCAATCCAAAGAATCGTTTTGGCACAAACCAAAAGGAGTTACCTAATTAAGAGGTAATTTATTCTCTCAAGATCCTTTATTTTATTTCATTTATCCACCTCTCCACTCTCTTTATTCCATGATTGTATAAAAAAACCCATATCTTAAATATTCTATAATTATTTTATTCTAATTTTTTGACCTACACTTACACATACATCTGTCTAATGGGTAACAAACTTACTGTACGATGAACTACCGCCTCACCAAATAATAATTGTTCATTTTTTTCCTTTACCACCTCTCATGGTGGAAATTATGATGTAAAATATGTTTATATATGTATTATATTTATTATGTATTTAAAATTATTTATTACTTTTAAAAAACATACATTTTTACTTTTCATTTGGTGTAAAGATGATAATTTTTTTGAGGAAGTGTAGACTACATACCCCTCAAAGTGATGTTATTCATTCACACACTACATGAAATTTATTAAATATGGTTTTAATAAAATTATATGATATATATGATATAATAATTCTACTTTAATAATTATATATAATTAAATATATAGATACATATATGTCATTTTCTTTCTTTTTTTCTTTCAATACAATAATAAAAACAGAAGCAATGTTCATGCGTATGTATGACTTACCGTCTCCATGAATGGTGTATTACATTTCATAATTATATATTATATAGATTATTATAATAAAAATATAATATATATACATGATATTTATATCATGTTTTACATTCTATAAGTCATGGTATAAGTATAAGTACTAAAGATATAAGAAATTAAGATACATGCGAAGAACAAAGTGAATATTACCTAAAGTGAAACCTTAACATAAGATTGTTAACCAGTGGGTAATATAAAGTATTAATAAAAATATATATGTTATTATATATAATAATATTCTTAAATTAAATATTTATAATAAACTTAAATTTATTATATAGGAATCTTGTATGAGTACGAAGAGAGTCAAGACACAAGGTAAAGAGATTTCATCTCACTTTTTATTTCCAAGAGATACATGCTTTATTCACCACCCATTAATTTTGTGTGGTGTGTATACTAACTATGGATGTATTATATAATTCTTATAATTAAATTTATGGGTATTTATATATCTATTCTATTCTATTTATTTCATAGGGTTTATGTTTCAAAAGTTACCAAATCGGTAAAATAGTTTTTTCTCAATTTTCCTTCTTTGAGACTCATGTTTGGTTATGTACCTAAATTATTTTTCGAGGTATATATAATTAAATTTTACTCGTTATATCATGAATATCCTTCTTTTCATGATATTTTAATCTTCTTTTAATTTCCCTTTCTTACATGTAGATTATGATCCCAAGTTACCAAGTGTTAAGATTTTATAGAAATAATCTCATCGCTTTTCGAGATTGTTAATGATTATGCTTATTAGATGAAATTTAATGATCCATATTTTAAGAAAACTCATGAGTTTATTTATCCTATATTTATTCAATATATATCCATGTATTAGTACCATTTTACCACTCTTTGGTAGTTAAGATAATTAATAAAAAAAATTTAAGAAAATTTGACTATATCTCTCTCTTCGGTCAAAAATCTATTTTATTTCAAAAACCATGTTTTCAAAAATATTTTTAAAAATATTTTAGAATGATCCTTGAAGATAATTTTAAATGAAAAAGTATTTTAAAAATGTTTTATTTTTATCAAAATATTTAAAATATTTCAAAGTTATTTTCAAATAAAAATATTTTTAAGAATATTGAATGTTTTAAAAATGTTTTAAAAATTTTCAAGCATTATTTATATGTTTTCAAAGAAAAAGGTTTCCAAAATTATTTCAAAGATTTATTTATAATATTTTAAGTTTATTTTAAAGGAATTTTTTGTAAAAGGTTTTATTCTTTTAAAAATAAATTTTCAAGAAGAAATGATATTTTACCCAAGAATGTTTTTTAAAAGAGCTTTAAAAATTATTTTCCATATAAGATGACATATGTTGATGTTACTCATCCATTTCTAGGAAATTATCTAAATTTTCCATTCATATTATTTCTATGAATGGTTTATGATTTTATATCATGATGTTTATGAAACTTGTTTATCTTCCAAGAGTTATATGCTTTTGAAACCCACTTCATTTCACTCGTTACGAATTCATGACGTGATTATGAAACCTATCTCTTTTTATAGTTTATGATTCGATGAAATGTTAATAATACTCATTTAATTTCATGGGTTATGATTTGATGTGTATAAAACCCATGTATTTTTAGGGGTCATGATATGATGAATGTTTTATTTTGTGACACATGTATGAATGATGTTATTATGAGATAGGTGGGAACTATATCTCTCTGAAATACATTGGTAATGTTAAAGGACTCATGAGAATATATGTCATGCATGAACCTGATTTCATGTTCAAAATGTTATGCGCGAACCTTATTACATGTTCAAAATGTTATGCATGGACCTGGTTGTACATACATAAGTTTTTGCATGAACCTAATTACATGTTCACAATGTTATGGGTTAATCTTATTATATGTTCAAAATTTTATGCATAGACCTGGTTGCATGTCCATAAGTTTATGTGTGAAATTGAATACATGTTAACAATGTTATGCACGAACCTGATTACATGTTCACAATGTTATGCATGGACCTAGTTTCATGTCTATAAGATTATGCATGAACTGGATTACACGTTCACAATTTCATGCATGGACCTGGTTTCATATCCATAAGTTGACGCAAGGGCTTAATTTCTTGTCCTTAACTTAATGAGTGAACCTGTTTCTACTTATACATGTTCATAATGTTATAAACTAATGTGCATTCCCTAAATTCCATGTCTTACTACTATGTTTTAATTTTATTACTTATTCTCTTAATTATATTATGATTCATTTCTTATGAACTGCTAATCTATATTATTATCTCTAATATACAAGTTATAATCTTAAAATGTTATGCTCAAGTTCCATACCCTTTTTCATGTTATGCTTACACATTTCCTTTATTTACCCTTACCGAGCATCTGAGCTCATCTGTTTTTTATGTCTCCATTCCCTAGGTTATGAAGAAAGATTTTAGGTATAAGTAATAAAGGTAAAGATCTTTATGGGATATGTTTAAGATCTTTCACCAGGAGATACTATTTCTTTCTAAGTTTCCAAATAAACTAAACTATTATGGTTCGCATGCATGTATTTTTGTAATGTATTGAATATTCATATAAAATGATGTAATATCCATGTATTTCAAGCCTATGTCATTATAGTTGGTATCAATGGAAATTTTTAGCCAACCTTTAGAAACTAGGATTATAAAACCTTAGTGAGATACCTAGGTATATTTATAGAGATATGACTAGGGTTTTCTCTAAGGATAAGTCTAAGGGTAAGAAAAAATATAGTAAAATATCCTGGAATTTGGTTAAGGATAAAGTGAGTGGTTTCCTAGAAATACATCCCCATCTGGATATTACAAGTGGATATGGATCTGGAATAGATGTAACTATGAGTAAAAACTCTAACAAGATGTTCTGAGCCCGACTTAGGGTAATCTGAAACACGACAAAAGGCCTAATTAGAAATCTAGTTTGACACCCCTGGGGGATATGATTTGGGAATTCAAAAAATAATCATGAACTATTATGAAGGACTTAAATAAGAGTTGGTAATGAATAACCTAGGATAATCCTAAGGTGTCATATATTAAATAAGGTGTCATGATTTGGATATTCTATAAATAAATTTTCATGATTATGTGGTTTTTCTCTATGAAAATTGTTGCTCACACTATGTTTTTTGATTATAGTCAATAGAGGGAACCATAAGGAAATGGGTTAAAATTTAATCGGATAGAAAATTTGGTAATTATGAGCAATGAAGTTGGATAATGAATATAGATAAATATATTACGATTACTCCGAATTATCCATCGAAATATATTATTAACAATGTGAATTTTAGTGATATTTCTATGATATAAAATAAGAAGAAGATAGAAATTTATAAATGTTCACATGGTAAGAATCATAGAAGAAAAAATATTAGGATTCCCACATGTCAAGAATAATGGAAGAATAACCTTGAGGAACACCTAAAATGGAGGGGAATATGTTATATTTTTTGAAAAAGGGGTCATAGAGTGACAAATTGTCATAGAGTTCAATGTCTTATGTGTGGAGAACACATGCATTACCCAACTCAATTCCCTGACCTAAGAACTTACTTTTAAACCAAGGAATGAACTATCTCATGCAAATCATTTAAGAATAAGGACTAAAGTGTTTATATATTTGGATTCAAGAATTACTTTATAAGGATTGTTCAGTTTATGTTTTTTCCAATGCATTTACAAGAATATGTTAAATGGTCTCAATGAACTAAAAAAAGTGATTTCATGATAATATTTCATTTTTAGTAGGGTAAGATAAACCTTAAAACATTTCTTATGTTAAGATATTTCTATTTGGGAAAAGCTATGTTGGATATGAATATGTAAATTAGACAGTACTGATTACCTTGGAACTAAGGATTTGTTGAAAAAGTGGTATATGTTATCATGAATCAAGTCTAAATCTTTTTGGATATAAGGAATATATCCAATAAACTTTGGAATAAGGAAGAATTTATTTTTTCCTAAAGTAATTATGGTAATTTAGGTTATTACCATGTTTAAAGAGAATATATGATGAGGGTACTCACATGTTTGGAATGTGACAACCAATAGATACTTTGTGATATACTAGGGATCAATGTTAAGCTGATTTTGTGACTTATATTTAAAGTTTTGTATTTTCATCTTTTAGAAGCATTATATGGTTAACATTTATGGAAAGATTAAGTTAAATTTTGGATAAAGTTTTTGAGAATAAAGTATTATCTTACCACATGAGGATTTATGCATATTGGATAAACTATTATAAAAAATTGGTGTTGATGATAACTAATGAAAAATGGGATGACATATCATGGATATCATGATCTGTTAGTGCTTCAAGAATGAAAAATTCACCTTCCTTTTGGAGAAAGAGGTGAAGTGAATCAAGGAACAAAAAAGGGTGAGTTTTTCCTAAAATCATGAAAGTATATAATTTCATGAAAATTCTTTAACTTTATTAAAAAGGATCTTGAAACCAAAATTGTTATCCTAGTACCTCCATTTTCGATGAAGCATATTGTCCCTTAGTTAATCGCAAATTTATGGCTTTTTGATTGTTAACTTTCTTATGACCTCGTTCTCTATCACTATACATCAGAACATGATGGTTATATTTTTCTTCCCTATCTATATTTCCACTTTCCACCTATGTTATATCTTATGGAAACCCAGTTATATGTTACTTTGGGTAACCATTATGTTTCCAAATTTCCTTTTTAAAAGGAATTTTTAGTATTAATTTTTATGATGTGGGTCACTAAGAAAGGTACTTTCAAGTATTAAACATTTAATAACCCATAAAAATTTTAAGGGTGAAATTAATTTTAAGTGGGGTATAATGTAACACCTTGAGATTTTGTGAAATATATTTTTTCGAATTAATTTAATCTTTTTATATTTTTTATTTCATGCAACACTGAAAATAGTTATTTTATATATATTGAAGCACTATGTTTTTCTTGAGTAATACACAATTCCAAGTTAATAATGCACTAAAAGCAACATAAATTTTATCTTTATCTACATATAACATTTAATTTAGCTTGCGTTACATGAAATAATGACTTTCCTTGATGACTTGCATAACATGCATGACTGAGTTTTACCAAACAATAATATATTATTTAATATAATAAGATATAACCTAACTATTAGATTAGAGTTTATGAATAGTATAAAATAATTTATAAAAATATATGGTTTACAAAAATATAATATGAATTCACAGGTTACCAATTAATTAGAAATGAATATGAAAACCGATTGAATATAAATATAAATATTAATATTTTTATGGTCATAAAGATGTTTTACCCTATTAAATTAAATTAATTACCATTGTTGAGTGATATTAATATAATATATATTTTACATATTCAATAAAATATTTTGGATATTCATCCAATAGTTTTGATATACATAAGATAAGAACAAACTCAATTTTATGCTTAAAAGCCTATATTTTTATTAAGGTATTTTTACCGCCTTTTAATGGAGAACCCATTTTAAATAAAATTTATTGAAATTTTATATATTTAATATGTAAAAATAAAATTCATCTTTGGATGTAAAACATACAAATTATGTTAGGATAAATTTTTGGTATTTTTCTTTAAGGTTTCATTTTTTAATGTATGGATAAAAATACTGGATTTTAATTCAAAACTTCGTTTTCATATAATTTATTTAAAAGCTTAAATTATTTTTTGAATTGGTTTTATAGTTTAATTAGGTATTATTTTTATCAATTAATCAAATTTTGGTCATTTTAACCAATTCCACATTGAAATTGAATATAAAACTTAGCAAACTTTTGGTCATTTTTACTTTAAAAACCCACAACATCGTCCCGTCAGTGGGATTAATTTTAAATTAATTACCACCACTTATGTGATTAGAATTTTTGAAAAATGGATTTAAATTTTTTAATTATCATAATATATAATTTCTAATAAGTTCAAATTAGTATTTAACTAAAAATATTAGTGAAAGTGTTTATAACTAATTACAGTGATTAAGAGAAAAATTAGGTTAACAAAGTACAAAATCTTTAATTTAAGATCCAAAATGACCTAGAAACTTTTAAAAAATCCAATTTATGGGAATTATTCAGTAATTAAACTTATATATTTATTTGTTTTTATTTTCATGGCTTTTTTTAGGTAAAATCTTGGGCACACCTAACCTGTTTTCAAAAATTCCAAATGTGTCTTTTCCCCTTCCTATAAAAGGCCACCACCTCTCCCCATTCTTCACACCTCTAAAACCCCTTAGGTTAGGCCAATATATATTAAATAAACTTTCCAAAATAACCCCCTTACTTCTTGAATCCCCCCTTTGGGAAAAAAGCAATCCATGGAAGCCTTTTGGCACAAACCAAAAGGAGTTACCTGATTAAGAGGTAATACCTTCCCTCATACTCATTTCTTTTATTTCTTTTATCCAACCCTCAAATCTCTTTATTACATGATTTTATAACAAAAATAGTATCTTCAATATGATATTATGTTTTTATTCTTAGTGTTTAACCTACACTTACAAACACATCCATCTAATGGGTAATGAACATACTGTTTATGTGTACAACAAACTACAGCTTAACTAAACGATGATTGTTCATTTTTCCATTACTACCTATCATGGTGGACATTATGATGGAAAATATGTTTATATATTTCATGTATTATATTTATAATGTATTTAAGATTATATATTACTTTTACAACATAAACCTTTTTTTAATTTCCTTGGTGTAAATACGATAATTTTGTTTGAGGAAGTGTAGACTACCGCCCCCTCAAAATGTTGCGATTCGTTAACACACAAAATTGAATGTATTAAGGATGGTTTTACTGAAATTATATGAGATATATGATATAATAATTCAAATTTAATAATTATATACATAAATATATATATACTTATATGTAACTTTCTTTCTTTCAATACGACAATAAAAACAGAAACAATGTTCATGCATATGTACGACTTACTGTCTCCATGAACGTTGTTTTCCATTTCATAATTATATATTATTTGGATTATTAAAACATAAAGATAATATTTATACATGATATCTATAAGTACTCTACCTTAAACATTACATAATCTTGAGTTTTAATCAAGAATTCACATTGACGATCTTTTTAAGTTTAGAGTTTTAGAGAATTAGGCCATAAATCATACATAACAAAACCATATAAATACAAAGTGGAAACTTAAAATAAGTATACATTTATTCCATAAAAAACTTTTAAAAATAAACATGATTTCTTTTCATGTTAAATCATAACTTTTCCTTAATCCCATCCTTGACTCTATTCTTCTTTAAAACTCGTGAAAAAATTTCAAAACTTGGGATGAGCATAAAAAGCTCAGTAAGGGATACAAAAAGAAGGAAATTTTTTAGTATTTTGAAATCATGTAAACCATTAATACTTTATCATAAATTAATAATTTTCACCTTTAAGAAGTAGTAAATATACTTCACTAAATTTAAGCTCAATTCTTACCCTTTTTATAACCAAAAGATTACCATAAACCTTAGAAAGAAACATATACCATATAAAGGTAACTTGGGATGTAAACATAATTAAATAAAATAACCATATGGTATACTTCCACACATATCACTAAATGTAATATCAATATGGATGACTTCCATACCCAATGCATTGAAGGTTATAACGTAACCATCTGTCCTTGGTTTATCACGGAACCACCCATATTTGGTTTATCACGTAACTAACCGTATTTGGTTTATCACGCAACCACCCATAAAATGTCAAAGTACCATTATAAAATCATAACAAATAAAATATTTCAATTATCAACATTTAACTCATAAAATTTCTTTTGGAATCACAAGAAATAATTTCAAGGTATTGAAATAATCAATCCATTTCCAAAATGATTTAAAACATTTAACAAAGAGATTTTTGAATCAAATTGTCCCATAACAATTTGAAACTTTTGAAATAAATTAACATTTTAAAACATTAATGTATACATAAATAAATTCATATATACCTTTTTGAAAACATGGGCATGAAATATAAGGGTTTAGAATAATAAATCTTTAAATCATTTAAAACGATGTTTTAGTTAAAGAGTCCCTTACCACTTGGGAAACACTTGGATAAAAATAATTAAATTATAACATAAAAAAACTATAATATCATGAGAATATATTAATTCATGATATAACTTGTCAAAAGGGTTGTATATACACCTTAATGGATAATAAACGTGCACAATATCAAGATTTGTGTCAATGAAAGGAGATTGTGATGAAGTCCCTTACAAAGATCACATCATTAGATTAAAGATAAATAAATGAAATAAATATGTGTGAAAAATATAAATACACCCAATATAAGTGGATATTCAGTATAAAAAAAATCATAGTTCATTCACACATATTCTTGGAAAAACATAACCAATGACATGGATATTTAACTCAATGAAAGTAGATTGAGTTAATATTTCCCTTACCTTGAGTCCGAGTTGTCTCGTTCATTATTTATATTCCTAAATAATAAAATTAGGTTAATTTATACGTGATTAAGAAAAATTTTTAAGTATATTATTAATTTATATTACTTATTACCATGTTATAACTATTAATTAATTATTTGAGTTCATATCGGACATTTTGTCGATGTTCGGTACATGAGTAAAAAATGAACTTGTTATAATTAAAAATTGTTCACATGGTTAAAATTACATTATATCTAGAAAATTATTCATAATTTAAATATCATATATATCTAGTATATATATATATATTTATAATAATTCATAATATTTGGAGATAAGAAATGAAATTCATCGTTCGTGGAGACGGTAGACCGTATGCATGCATGAACAATACTTTCATTTCTTAATCATATTAAAGGAATGAAAACTAAATGATACATAAGTATATTTTAATTATATTATAATATATATGTTATATATGTTACATAATTTCATTAACTCTATCCTTTATATGTTCCATGTATGGAATTAATGATTCACATCACTTTGAGGGGGAGGTAGTCCACACTTCCTCAAATGAAATTATCGTATTTACACATTATGGAAAGCATAAAGGTTTGTCATAAATAAAAAATTTAGAAGAATAAAGTCAATATATATATAATATATATCATATATAAATACATTTCCATCATTATTTCCACCATGATAGGTGGTATTAGAAAAGTGAATAATTATCGTTTCGTGACATAATAGTTTTCCATACACAGAAATGCTATGTTCTATATTTATTAGATGGAGGTGTGTGTAAGTATAGGTCAAACTCATAGCATAAAAACATAATAGAGTATTGAGGATACTGTTTTTGTTTTGTAATCATATAATAATAATATCATAGGGAGCAGAGAATAAAAATAAAGGAAAAGAGTTTGAGAGAAGACGTTACCTCTAAATCAGGTAACTCTTTTTGATTTGAGCCAAAAGGCCTTATTGAATGTCCTTCTTCCCAAGGTAAGGATTATAGGAGGAAGGTAGGGATATTGGGAGCTTATTTGAGCATAATATGTTTGATAAAAGGGGATTAAGAGGCGTGATTAACTGGGTAGAGTTGGTGGCCTTTTATAAGAGGGAGGAGGGGAAGTTTAGGAAAGTATTGAAATATTATTTTATTATATATTGATTTCCAAATTTTAATAGTTAAAAAGTGATATATTTATAGGATAAGATGATTATGGTTCTAAATTCTCTCAACCAATATTTTTTATACTAGTTTAGGTAACAAATTTAACCTTATCTTTTGGCTTTAACCCTTAGTTAAAAACAATAACTCTTACCATGTCTTCTTGTATTTTAATAATATATGGTTAATATAGTTACTATAAAATGAAAATAAAAAAAATGGATCATTAATGAAATTTGTAACATTATATAAGTCATGGTAGAATTTTATATTTTTAGTACTATTATATCATTTAACAAAATAGTATTTGGTTTAAAAACTCATTTATGTCAATTTTGATACTATTTAGTAATTTATATTTTTTAAAATCATAAAAACTTGATTCCTTCGAACCAAATGAATTAAATCATCACTCACATGTCAATTGCATCCAAAAAATTCATTTATGGCATCAAAATGTTCAAATTATATTTATTTTAATATTTATAATATCATTTATTTGAATATTTCATTAATGAGGTAATCACTACATCATCATTGTGTCATAAATAAATTTATTTATTTGATGTATAAAAATTATAAATAAAATACCATTGTTTCGACCGAAGCTGGGAAGATGTGTGCTGCCCAACGGTTGATTAGAGAAGGCTGGGTTCTGCTTAATCACTCATATCAGGTGCACCGTTTTCGTTTTGAAATGCCCAATGGTTCCATTTCCAACGATACGTGGACCTGCTTTCCAAAGGCAGGAGTTCGCTGTGTGATTTGGCCAGCGATGCTTAAGAACTAACAATGGTCGAGAGGATGGGAAGTCGGGCTCATCGCACCTTTTTGGGGGGAATTATTGCATGTTCTGGGACTCTCTTATAGATTTAAGACATATTCATAAGTTCACGAATATTTGGTTTATACCCAAGTATAGTATCCACAGATTACTCTTGGTTGGAAATGGTTAGCTGAACATAGGGATTCAGAACCATTTAGGCCTGAGGTTTACCATCCCTCATTGGATTAATGACTCCGAGGAGTTTGGACTCATTGATACGACACTGATTTCAAGCCTCATAACTGGGAAATCGGGAGTTTATTGTCATCTAGGGGGGACAAACAACGACTTGAGCATTTGGATCAAACCCATGATACAGGCTTCCTACGTATCCTCGTGAGAGGAATCAGAATCCACATAGTTCAGTGCCACTTGAAGGGACACATAACCTTTTAAGTTCATGTGACAGGGACCCATCTGTACAGTTTAACGTCATGTGTCAAGGACCTCCGGGCGAGAGATGCCCGGTCAAAGTTGGTACGAGACTTATGCCGAAGCGGCCCGGAAGACCCAAGGGAAGTGATTTCTTGGGCCCAAATATGGTCCTGCTAGAGTATAAGGAAATGGTCTGATAGGGACAGATGTGTATCAGACTTAGATATCAGGATTTCACCTTGGAGAGGTTTCCTATGTATCCCGGTTGATTGGGAATCAAAGTCCTCGTAGTTCTTGGAGATTAGGGATTACACATGAGAGTTTGCTATTGATGGGATTGAACCTCAGGGAGGCTTCCTACGTACCCTGCTTAGGAGACAGGGATCAAAATACACATAGTTCTTTGAGCCGCCACCATTGTGCAGACGTCGTGACTATCACAAATCTCTAAGCCCGCGTGAGTCATGCTCGGTGGGAGAAACAAGAGAATGTGACAGACTTGGCAAGACTCGCACATTATTCCTACCAAGGGAAGGGGAAGAAGACAATGGGCGGAGGAGAAGGTCAGGACTACTGGAATCTCCTTCTCCCTGATGTTAGAGGAAGGTAGGAGTTGCGCAATGGAGCAATGAACCTTCCATAATGAGAGGGGAAGAGCCATTGACTTCCAGTGAGGATGGTGTGGGGCTTACTCCATGAGGGATGCCCAAACACTCCCAGGAGAGGGGAGAAGCACTCACCGCCATCGCTCATCAAAAAGAAACACGAGCGGGGTCCCTCAATCTTGGCAAGTGGAGAGGCAGAACGGGGACTCCCAGGCTCGGACCCTACACTACCATGGGAATGTGAACCCGGGAATGCCTCGGAAATTTGCTCAAGGTCCGGGGAAACCCCTTTATCCTCACCTACCATGGGTATGTGAACTCAAAGTTGCATGCTGATGTGCCTGAAGGTTTCATCATATGGGTCTGGTGGCTTCAGTAGAGGCCTTGGCTCGGGGTCAATGAATAGGCCAATGAAGGGATTACGAAGGATTAAGACAGGTTGGAAGGGTTTTATCTGGCTTGGGGAATGGGAACACCGAAGGAGTTGGTGGGATGCATGGGTGCATGAGGAGTGGTGCCCTTCACATAGGGGGTGATACGTGGCTGGAGAGGCCATCCACGTACTAGGGTGGTATGCAAACTGATAGGCATCCCACGTACCAGGGCGGTATGCGGCTTTGGGTTCGGCCCGAGTATCAGGTTGCTATGTGGTGGAGTCCATGCGAGCAACAATGGATAGGGGCGACGCCAGTCGGGGGTTCTCCAGTCAGGGCTTCACCCACGTAGGAGGGTGTTACGTGGTATGTCAGATCAAAAAAAAGGGCATAAACTCCCTGGTCCATGGGGAGTACATCCATGGAGGGGCCATGGCTCGCAGTTTTTTTATTTTAAGTTCATGGTTCACCAATTTGTTATGAGTTTTTTGGTTCCTTATTAATTCGTTTCGAGTTTCATACCTGTTATGGTTCACGAATTGGAACTTCCCTATTCGCAAAATCCTAAGATCCTTCCTTCTAAATTCTTCCACCTAAATCCTATCGGTTCTCTTTATTTTAACCCTCTATGTCCTTTTATAGATGGGGGAAGGAGATGTATTTGTGGTCATGCAACACCTTTTGAAGAGGCCCATGACCGAAAACTCAGTTTACGGATGACTTGGTCAATCCGAAACTCACGGGGGCATTGGATGCACCTCATCTGCAAACCAAATCAGTGCTTTGCGGCCGCGCAGGGCTTCGCCTCTGTTCCACGAATGACATTATATGCGGTTTGGGCTAGTTGGTGCGTCTCACAGCTCGGGCGGTTCGTGACGGTGGACCGGCCTGGCACCTGTCCTGCTTTGCGCCCATGGAGGAGTTCCCACCCCCCTTTCATGAACAATGTTGGTCTGCAGAGGGGGTGGATCACCGAACCGGCCGCGTACCATCAATGTTGGAATAGTACGGTAACCGATCGGTCCTTTGCCAATTTGAGTATTCTCCATATTTTTGTGGAAAATTGGGTAGAATCCTTTCTCAAATTAAGTGGGATTCACATTCTCCTTTGCAGATTTTTCAGGACCCTAAAAATTCCCCCCATCAGAATGGGGTCCGATCAGAATGAAGAGAAGGATATTCCGATGTATAGTGGTCCTGAAAATTGATGATCGATTGGAAAATGCTCTAAGTTTTTCCTAAGCCAAGGGAATCAGTGAGAACAGTTCGACTTTTTCTAGGGTTTTGTAGAAAAACCCTACAAACTTTTTGTATTTTCCATCAATACCCTAAGTCTTTCCTGGGCCCATTTAGTGTGGACCCAGCGGGTATGGCTCAACTTTTTCTTAGTTCTCCCTTTTCGGGTTTTCAGCCTAATGGGCTTTGCGCCTCTTTTTGTGAGTGGTTTAAAGTCCCGCCGATATGACTATCATTACTGATGTTTTAGGTCGAATAACTTTGACCAGATATGGTGGGGCGAGGGCCCCGATGAGGTTTGGTTGATTAAAAGATGTCTCAATACCTTTCAGACACACATGAAGGGAAAATGTTTAGATTTGAACAATATGAAAGGTATGTCACAAGGCATGGGAGCCGTATCGGCGTGCAGAGGTAGGAAAAGCATCACCTAAGGAAGACTTTCCTTTTTTAGATAGTCCAGGGGCAATCAATATGCAGAGCCGCTGAGGGAATGGTATTC
Source organism: Viscum album (assembly GCA_963277665.1). NCBI lineage: Eukaryota > Viridiplantae > Streptophyta > Magnoliopsida > Santalales > Viscaceae > Viscum > Viscum album. The sequence continues at coordinate 409,937,562 of OY728125.1, read as the reverse complement.
ATAGTCATACAAAGGTGTCCTTAAGTCAATGAATGTCCATTTTTGATGGCCTGAGGACTTCATGGAAGTCCAGACTACGGAAACCACCATGGGTGGCTTGGAGAATTATGAAAACCATCAAGGGTGGATTGGAATGGGTATATGGAATCTGAAAGGGTTTGGGAACATCTTTATTAATTAAGAGTGCGGAAGAAGGGTCCACTTTCCTATGCGTTTAGATAGTGTGAAGGATGGTTGGAGCTTGGCGTAGTTTAATGTCATGTATTTGGGACATTCCTTAAAATAGAACAGCTTCCCCTGGTTCTCAGTAATCTCGTTAGAGACGTTCCACCATATTCAGACAGGGTTGTGAGGATGAAGATGAACCGATGTGAAAAGGGGGTTCCGTGCAGTTTAACATCATGAAATAAGGACGAGGGGTATACATACCTGTGTTTTCTTTGATCAGTGTCTAGTCAAGGAGATAAGATCTCGGCGTTGCAACGTATCCTTCGAGGGCAGGAATCAAGCCACATGTAGTTCTTTTGGGGAATACACCCCGTGCAGGTCTGGTCTATACGGGGGAAATGTGCAATTTTTTTTCTTTCTTATCCGTGCATTTTAACGTCGTGTGGTAAGGATGAGGAATACACTCCGTGTAGTTCTGGTCCTTACACGGGGGAAAGGGGGTATTTTTAGCTTCATTGGGGTGGCTGGGCCAGGGTGTGGAATTCTGGCATCACTATGTATCCTGTGAGGGTAGGAATCATGGCGTACGTAGTTCTTTACAAGATAATACACCCCGTTCAGGTCTGGTCTATACACGGGGGAAAAGGGAATTTTTAATTTTCATTTGGGGGTGGTTGGTCCAGGACGTGGGATCCTAGAGTCGCTACGGATCCTAAAAAGGAAGTAATCAAGCCATACGTAATTCTTTGGAAGAGGTACATACCATGCAGGTTTGGTCCATACACGGGGGAAGAGGGCATTTTTTTATTTCATTTGGGGGTGGCTGGGCCAGGACATGGGATCCTGGCGTCGCTACGTATCCTGTGAGGGCAGGAATCAAGCTGTATGTAGTTATTTAGAAGATAATACACCCCGTGCAGGTCTGGTCCATACACGGGGGGAAAGGGAATTTTTAATCTTCATTCGGGGGTGGCTGGGCCAGGATGGGGTCCCTGGTGTCTCTACATATCCTGCAAAGGCAGGAATCAAGCCATATGTAGTTCTTTGTAAGAGGTACATCCTGTGAAGGGTTGGTCTGTACACGGGGGAAGAGGGCATTTTTTTTATTTAATTTGGGGATGGCTGGGCCAGGACGTGGGATCCTGGTGTCGCTATGTATCCTGGAAGGGCAGGAATCAAGCCGTACGTAGTTCTCTAAAAGGGATACACCCCGTGCAGGTTTGGTCCGTACACGGGGGAAAAAGGGAACTTTTAACTTTATTTGGGGATGGCTGGGCCATGATACAGAATCCTGGCGTTGCTACGTATCCTTCACGGGAAGAGATCAAGCCGTACGCAGTTCTCTAAAATCCGTGTAGTTTAACGTTGTGTGGTGAGGACGAAATACTCTTAGTTTAGGGTCATAGAGTTTGGACCATTAGAGCTTGGCGGTTTAATGTCCTGAATCTCAGAAGATAACTACTTTTGGTTATGCGAAATACTTCTTCAGAAATTTCGCATTCGTAGGAGTTGTAGTGAACTGCCCATCCATAGAGATTAGGGCATATGCTCCATTGGAGTAGACCTTGTGTATAACATATGGTCCCTCCAACTTGGACTACAACTTTGGAGGTTTCTTTTCGGGTATCATTGGGGTTCGGGGGACCCACACCAATTCTCCTTCCAAGAAAGATCGAAGACGAACCTTTTTATTGAAGGCTCATGCGATTTGGTTCTGATATACTTCCAGATGGTGCAAAGTGTGCAACCAATTCTCATCCAGCTATTCTAATTCACCTAGCCATCTTTCTGATTGCTCATCATTGGATAACTGATCACAAATGGAAACACGGAGCGAGGGAAATTGGAGTTCAATGGGAAAGACCGCTTCTATTCCATATACTAATGAGTACGAAGTAGCTTGATTAGCAGTGCAGATTATGGTTCGATAATCCCACAATATATGACGGAGTTTATCAGAACATGATTTCTTGTCTTTGTCCACCATTTTCTGGAGAATGTTGTACAGGGTATTGTTGAAGGCCTCTATCTATCCGTTGGCCATTGCATGGTAGCGGGATGAGTGGTTAGCCTTGATACCATATTCTTGGTACAATTTCTCTAATTTAGAAGAGTAGAAGTTGGTGTCGTTATCCATTATTATGGTATGAAGGATGCCAAATCTGGTGATGATATTGGCTTTCACAAAGCTGACAATGTTTCTTGCCTCGACTTCCTTGAGGGGTAAAACTTCTGCCCATTTGGAAAAGAAGTCGGTTGCTGTGAGGATATACTTCAGTTGTTTGGCTGTGGTGGGAGGATATGGTCCCACAACATCCATTCCCCAGATGAAAAATGGACAGGAGTACTTGGACTGATAAAGTAACTCCGGGGGTTGGTGAATGAAGTTGGCATGAACTTGACAGAAGTGGCATTTTGCGGTAAAGTGCTCACAATCTCGTGCCACAGTGGGCCAATAGTACCCAAGCCTTCAAACCTAATGGGAAATCTTAGACCATGACTGATGTGCTCCACATACTCTGACATGTACTTCATTTATGAGAGCAGTGGTTTCTTCTCCATCAATGCATCTGAGGAGGAATCCTTTGAGGCCTCATTTGTAGAGGACCTCTTATTAACCCATGCCACCATATAGGACAAAGTTGATTTCGCTTCTCTGTATTTTCTCTCGCTCATCCCTGTCTGATGGAAGTTCTCCCCTTTGAAGGTAGTTTGCAATGGGGGTCATCCAGCCGGTGGCATGAGAATATGGCACCGGGACAGGACTGACTTCATTGATTTCTTCCATCTTAGTATGAACAAATGGCAAGACCATTCGACGATGAGAAATAAAAATAATTGTTTCATCCCAGTATGGGTTAGCTAGGGTTGTGGACACATTAGGTAATGCATCGACCTGGGAATTCTGAGATTGAGGAATATAGGTCAATGTTGGTTCTGTGGAGAATTCTGCCATTAACCCTCAGACATGGTCAAACAGGGGAATCAACTCCTCTTTTTTGATAGTATAGACACCATTGACTTTCTTGATGACAATTTCCGAGTCACCCTTTACCTTAAGGTGCTGTACTTGTGCCTGGAGTGCGAGCTCTAGTCCTGCAATGAGGGCTTGATACACCACCTCGTTGTTCGTACATCCTTCTGACAGGAGGAAGGAATATGGAAATACTGCCTTTTCTGGGGACATGAGTATGATCCCCAAACCCACCTTGTTAAATTTGGGATCCTCCATCCTCTTCCCTGTCGGGCTTCGAGATGCACTGTCGAAGTACATTTCCCATGTTGGAACCTCCTCTTGAACCGAGAAGATGTCTTCATCAGGTAGCTCGACGTTCAGTGCAGTGGTCCCTGTCGAGGGGTGATCTGACATAAAATCTGCTAATGCCTGGCCTTTTATGGATTTCTGAGGCATAAAACGGATGTCAAACTATTGAAAGATGACTTCCCATCAGGATAGGTGACCAGTCAGCATCGGGCGGCTGAGGATGTACTTAAAATGATTACTACGTGAGACCAAATGGACTTCATGATGCTGCAGATAATGTTGCAATTTTTGAACTGCGAAGACCAAGGCCAACCAACTCTTCTCAATGTTTGAGTATTGAGTTTCAGCATCAATCATGGTTCAGCTGAGGTAATAGAGACTGTTTTCACTACCGGAGTCATTTTTCTGTGCCAAGAAGGCTCCCAATGACTGCTCTAGGGCCGTCACATATAGGATAAGGGGTCTTCCTTCAACCGGGGTTATGAGCACCGGTGGGCTTATGAGGTACTTCTTTTGGCTGTCGAATGCCTCTTGGAAATCAGCTGTCCATTGGTATATAACACCCTTTTTCATTAACCTGGTGAAGGGAAAACATTTTCCTACTAGGTTGGATATGAACCGCCTAATATAGGCCAGGTGTCCTTGGAATCCTCTCAACTCAATGATATTGCGGGGAGGTGGTCAACCAAGGACAAAATTTGTCTTTTCAGGGTCGACTTTGATGCCACGATGGCGTATGACGAAGCCAAGGAATTTCCCTGAGCTAACCCCAAAGGCGCATTTCAAGGGGTTCATCTTCAGGCTATGTTGTCGATGTTTGTTGAATACGGTTTCAAGGTCTAACAAGTGATCTGAGCGCTATCTTGATTTGACCACCAAGTCATCCTCATAGCATTCGACGAATCTCCCCAGGAATGGTTTAATGATACGATGCATGGCGCGTTGATATGTGGTGCCAGCATTTTTGAGACCAAAGGGAATGACTTTGTAATAAAATAATCCTTGAGGGTCCCTAAAGGTAGTGGCTTCTTCATCTTATCGAGCCATCCTGATTTTATTATACCCAGAATAACCATCCATGAATGAGAGAGCCTCATACCTGGCCGTTGTGTCGATCAATAACTCGATGATCGGGACTGGGAAATCATCTTTCGGGCAATTCCGATTGAGATATCTGAAATCGATGTAGATGCGGATTTGTCCATTCTTTTTCTTTACAAGGAAAATTTTGGCTAGCCAGATGGGGTATTGGAACTCCCGAATGAAGCCTTCTTTAATAAGATTATCGACTTCAGCCTCTATTTTGGTAGCATGTGTGGGGTGCTTCCTTCTAGCGGCTTGTTTATAGCCCCAGTGGTCCTCTGGCAGACCTAAGTGGTGCATATCCATTTTGGGATCGAGTCTCGGCATTTCTATGTATTTCTAGGCAAAAAAATCTTGATGTTTCCTTAGGAAAGAGGTATATACCTCTCTCTCCTTGAGAGACATGGCTGTACAATGAGAGTGGGCCTCGGGTCTTCCTTGGTACCCAGGTTTATTTCCCTGAGCTCATCCACAGTGGTGGAGATACCTTCCTCAAATGTGGGAGGTGCATCCCTGAGATCTTCCTCCTCTTCTTCCCCCACATTCTCATCTTCCTGATCTAACAGGGGGAGAGTTCTCAGCATGGGCTCTTGGGAGTCCGAAGGTGAGGCATTTTGGGCATACTCGCTCAAGTATTCTCCCCCAAATTGAGGGTTAGCGGTCACTTCTACATTTTCACGCTCGGCCGTCATGGATGAACTCATGAGCATAGCTGAGTACGTGTCCGGACTTGAACCCCTGCTCTCAACATGGTTGATGGAAAGTACGTAGTCTCCACCAAACTGCTTGAGGGGGTCATTAGGAACCATTTATAGACCATTTGGAGTGGGAACCAAATCGATACCATCGATCGAGGGCTTATTTTTCGTTTTCTCATAAAACCTGGCGTCAATGTAGTGTGACTCGGAGATCTTGAAATGGGCCTTGTCAGCGTGAAATGTCCCACCTTGTCCATTGATGCAATACTTAATACACTGGTGGTAGGATGAAGGAATGTCTATGTGCTTATGGAGCCATGACCTTCCTAACAGGGCATTGAATGTTGTGTTCTGCTGGACCACTGGGAATTCCGAGTAGGCCACAAGGTCTCCAAAATAGGTTTTTAGTTTGATTTGTCTCATTGGATTCTATTCACTCTTGTCATAACCCAATAGAGTTGTGGATGAGGGTATTAGATCATCCTCACTATAACCTGACTTACGAAGTGTCCGTAGGGGAAAGAGGTTAACTCCAGAGCCATTGTCAATAAATACTCTACGGATCTCAACATCATTTAGTGTACCAGACATATATAGTGGTTTAATGTGTCCTTTCATGATGGAATCTTCATCCCGACTAGTGAAGAAAATCAATACATTTCATTCAGCCAGGACAGTCTCTATCTGGTAAATCTCAGTGGCGGATACCTCATCTTGAAACTCCAGGGGGCTAAGCAAGGCTTCTAGAAGCGCCTCCCTGAGATCTGCTGACAAACTCAGGGAATTCAGGATTGACAGTTTGGCTGGTACTGTTGCCAGCTACTTAAGGATATCATATTTTTTCTCCAACGGCGGACGCTTCTCTGTTGGCAGGAGAGTTTTAGCAGGAACTTTGGGAGATGGAGTATGTGACAAGGAGGGACCGTCCGTGTGGTCATATGTCGACACTGTTCCCATGTTCTGGGGACTCGGACCTGCCGGTCTGTTTGTGCACACTAGGCAGCTAGAAATTTGTTCCTCCTCTGATGGGTACCACAGAATGACGGGGTCAGAGTGGCTGCTTGTGGGGGTGGAGAGATATTATTTCTCCTGCTACATCCGTTGAAGGTCTCTCCCACAGGTTTCCTTGATATTAACGGTTTAGACCGGGGTAAAACCATAGAGTTGGTTTTGACCGTGATTGCACCTCCCCTAGTATCCCCTACTTCTATGATTCCTCATCCTAGCCCCCTGTGTTGGGAACTCGGGTTCATAACCATCCCCTTCGTCAGGGAATGATTCCATTAGATGGACGACGTTGATAGAACCAAATATTAGCTCCTCGTCCTGTGACAGGTCAACCTGGTTGGTTGTCCCTGATGGTGTCGTTTGGTGGGTCGGTGCATGTGGCGTCAAGTTTGAGGGCATAAAATCCGACAGTGTCGGGGCTAACTTCGACCTCGTTGCAGACTTCTCCTCTTGTGCTTGTCTCCTCCCTTCTCGATTATGCCTGAATGACCAGATCGTGGAGGTTTGTGAGGCCAATATTGTCGGATGTGCGACATTAGGGGATATTGGCGACAACACCGGCTGCTGTAGTTGAGCTCGGAGTATTCCCTGAGCTCTATTGACAGTCTTCCAAGTCATCCAGTCATCAAATCTCTGCCCCTTCTTGTTGGTGACTTCCTTCCACCCCTCCCCTTTTTCAGATTCGGTGGTAGAAATATTCGTCACATGTTCTGGGGGTGGTCCCAGCTCGTCCTGCCCAGACTCTACCAAGGTCTTTGAAGACGAAGAATTCCCAGATATTGTGCCCCAACATTCAATGGTAGAGACAATAATATGACCTGTCATCATGGATGAATTCTTAGGGATTCCTTGGCTCTAGGAGGTGGAGAAAATTGAAATTCATGGCGGCAATGAAGTAGCCGCGGACTTGGTCCTCTCATAAAGAGTATACATTGTGTCTTTGTTCCTCAAACTGGTTCCAATTTGATCCTCTCTGATCGTACCACTTGGGCAAAGGCATCCACTAATATACAGGGGGCCCTTGAAGATTTGGTGGAGGCCAAAGCGGTAGAGCAGGCGTAGGGGCTAGCTTGAGTGTGAAAAAGGACGCTTCAGCTCTAACTGCTCTCTTTGTAGAAGCCTGTGAGGCTATTCGGGACTTCAGATTAGTCTGCTGTAGGGAGTCTTCAATTCTCCAGGTAATGTAAGAGAGATTGCGGAAGCCATTGGTGCACTCCACTGGTATGAGCGGTGTTCGCAGCTCATCTCGAAGGTTATCGATGCATATGGAAAGCATCTTATCTTGTGGAATTGGCCTATTTAGAGAGCAGGTCAGACCCTTCCATCTGGTGATGAAATCTGAGACCCTCTCATTCTTCCTCTGTTTGCAATTCATGAGGTCGCTGACTATTATATTAGGCAGTGTTGAGATAAAGTGGAACATGAACTACTTCCGAAGGTCTTCCCAAATTTTTATTGACTTAGCTAGTAGACTCATATACTAGAAGAAGGTAGATCCTTATAAGGTTCGTATGAAGCATATGAGTTTAACTACTTCTTGTTGTTCCGGAGTTCCCATCATAGGGTCGTAATAAGAAGCATAGTGCATCAAATTCTATTTTGGATCGCCTGATCCATTGAAAATAGGGAATACAGGGCTCCCAAAATTGGGTGGAGGAGGCGTGTTACTCCTCAAATCTAGGTAGGGATTTTACTCTAGTTGTAACGAGGCGTGTCGACCTTCCATTGATTCCAATCGAGCTGTCAGTGCCTTGATGGTGTTGGCGAGACCCTGGTTTACATCCTGTTGGGCCCGGTCTTGGGTAGGTGTAGCCCGAGGCATTGCTTGAGGATCCGGCTCGGCCGGCACCAAGGGTGAATATGCTGTTTGTGACACCTTTGGAGGGATCAGACGTACTCGCTCCAGTTGCTTCTTGAGTAGAGGGAAGTCTTGGTATTCATCTGAACCCATGTTCAGGTAGTTGGACGGGATGGGCGCTGCATTGGACGGGAGCCCTGACCATGCTTCGTTTTCTGGGGAAAACCTTGGTCTTTCAGCTGAACTTGCTGGGAGTGCACGGTGTGTCTCTTCTTGGGAAGCTCTTTCAATAAGACGGTTCGTCTGGAGTAGCTCGACATTAATCCACCTCAATTCTTTCATTTCCTCTTCCTGTCGAGTGAATCTCTCTTCGAGCGTAAGTGGCTCCTTTTTATTGAGAGAAGGAGGCGAGTTAAGGGTAATTGATCCTTTTTTTCTTATCCTTGTTGTAGGATTGAAGGGTAAGTGGAGGAGGGTTAGCTGGAGGGGAGGTCATATTTTGGGAGGCCCTCTGGTTTCGGGTGTGCACACCTGATGGTTCATTGTGAATCACAACCTGAATGGAACCGTATCCCGATCCATTCAGATTTGAATCATCTTCGGTGCCACCCGTGGGGTTAACATCTATGGAGTTTATGGATTCATATCGCGAGGTGGAGGAGATGTCATCCTCCGAATAGGAAGAGGATCTCCCAGGAATTTTACTGGTCTTCCCCTCCCTATCCCGGGATTTCTTTCGGACTCCTTGACGAAGGGTGACGCAGAGAGTTCTTTGATGCGACCTTACATTATGCCTCCCTCTTAAAGGGGATGATGATTTAAAGGATGGGATAGGGTAGGAACCTCCTCTTCTGACTATCCTCCCTAGATGAGAGAATACTGATTCTCGTGGGTTAGGTTGTTGTAGAGGTGGTAAAAATGCCCCCAGCCCTGAGGGATGAGGTTGGCTCCATTCCTTGGACGTTGAGTATCTTCCCGTTCTTATTGGTATTACGGGGGAATTTGTTGTTAAAAATGCCCCCCAACCCTACAGGATAGGGTTGACCTTGGATTGCGGCAGTGGCTGCTGCTATCACTGCCTGCCTGATCTTGCGTGCCCCAATTCGGGGGTGAACTGGATCTGATGCCAAGTTCACCTATGAATCAATCCCCTCTGGGGAGGAAAGTAATGACTACTAATTGGCCTCTCTTAGGCAAGAGGGTTTTTGTATTCTTTTAGTGTCCTGATTCAGGAGTTCATGAATGGCTTGTTCCCATCGGTCCTGATGCTTCTAGGACTTACTCAAGGCCTATCTCTGTTGGGTGTGTATCCTTTCTTGAACATGGACCCCACTCGATAGCTGTCTTGATGTGATGACGTTGTAAGAAATTATGCCGGATGGGTTCTTCTAGGAGGGGAGTGGAGTGAAATGCAGAGCTCCATGTTCTCGCCATCCTCTGATATGGACTCCCGTCGGAGTGTCACCAATGAGGTGGCACAACTGGTGTAGTGCACAGAGGTAGGCTAACTCAAGGTTTCATTTACACCTCTCAGGTTGTGATTTCCATGCCGAAGGAAGAGATTCCAAGTCGATGTGACACATGAGGTCTCCTATTGTCTTGAAATGGTCTACATACCCATCTTAGGACAGGAAGCTTGATTTCACCTGGAGAATGGTTGTCCATTTATTGGAGCAGATGTCGTGCACACATTCTTCTAGAAACTTTTTGGGTATTTCGAATTGAGAGGTAGTTGTGGGCCAAAAAATAACTGGTACATCATCTCTGGCCAGTCATTTCCTCAGGTGCAATATGTCATCATACTCCTCCGCTAGTGATTCCTCAACCTGGTCGGCCCACTGAGACGCTCACCGATAGTATGGTCGGAGGCTGTGGGGCCGGTAGGTATTGAGTTATCATGTGGGTGATTCCTAGGTGGTTCAGAAGATGAACGTGGCCCCAAACTATCTCCTGATTGAAGAAGGGTGTCGTTAGCGATTAGCTGGGAATCTGACATGCTTGATCCCGTCCTTCTGAGTGCCTCAGAATATGAGGACTTTTCTGTACTTGATTCGATAGGGGGGGGGACCTTCCTATCGATATGATATGTCACTGTGTAGAGGACCTTCTCAATAACTTCCATCATGGTGAAAATGACCATCATGGTTTGATGTTTGACGTGAATCCTAGGGAGGACCTTCAAGACACACTACGACAAGGGGAGGACCTTCTTGTTGCTTGGATCCATTGCGGGGAGGACCTTCGCAATGGTGGCCGTGGTGGCGAGGACTACCATCACAACTGCCGAAATGGTGAGGACTACCATCACAGCTGCTGTAGGGAGAATGTATGCGGGATACACCCTGGGGAGGGCCTTTAGAATGTACCGCAACGAGGGGATATCCTTCTTGTTTCTTGATGTCTCTACGGGGAGGACCTCCGTTATCAGCGTGGCGAGGACTACCATCATGATATGATACCTAGATGCACGGAGTGTCATTGCAACATAACCCCTGGGGAGGACCTTCAGGGCAGGCCATGACAAGGGGAGGGACTTCTTGTCATGATGAGACATCACTGCGGGGAGGGTCTCCGCAGTTGCGACTACGATAGTGAGGACTACTATCATAATCTGTGGTCCCATTGCACGGAGAGTGTTTGCAGTGTATACCCCAGGGAGGACCTTCAGGGTTGACCACATCAAGTGGAGGGCCTTCTTACTGCTCGATCTTCTGGTCACGCAGAGGGCTTTCGTGAATCGCATCAAAAGAGAAGCTCTCGTGATCGATCGTTATATGCCCATGGGGGAGGCCCCTGAGGGTGCTCTAGGGAGGAACTTTAGAGATTCTGGTAGCGAAATTTCGGGGAGGATCTTCACAACTTCTACTTCCACTCCCATAATATGGTAATGGGTGGGTAGGGTTCTAAGCCTTTGATATGTGCTTAGCGGTATTGGGAACCCCAGCCTCTAGAAGAGCGGAGTCATGAACCTGCTCTTTATTTTTCGGATGCCTTCGGCGAGTTTGGGGCACTTTATTGCAGGCAGTGGGGACCTTCTACTGCTGATAAAGGCTTTAACCTTTAGGTCCCTTTATAATTGGGTCTCGTGATGCTTCTAGGATATGCTGAAAAACATCTTAACTTTTAACAGGGATATATGCCTGCTCTGGAGCATCCACTGTGATTTACGGGTGTCCCCCAATTGGAACGGGTGAAGCTGCTTGATTCGGTTTCCATTGTATCGCAGAATATGGCCGACGACCCTCCTGGGCAGAAGTAGGGATGCAGATCTGCTCTGAGGTGGCTATATCGTCTCTTATATGAGTCGCCTCAATTGGGGAGATAGGCTCACGGGCCCGAGTCCTTTCTGTTGCCGCTGATGCAATTACATTCAGGAAAGTCTGCAAGATATGATCTGGGATTGATAACTACTCCTCCATCGTTTCTAGGATATGAAGAGAGACATCTTTGGCTGGAACGGGTATTGATTCTCACTCAAATTTACCCAAGAGAAGAAGGTATAACGGTCCTTGTAGTTTAGATTGGGTAGTCGAATCCTCAGAGACCTAAGAAGTAACCAATAGACACGTACATTCTATGGACTATTTTGGGCTATGAAGTGGCCAAATTGGGTTGATTTTAGATGGGTTTAAAGTAACTCTAAGAGACTTAAGTGAATTCAATTTAAAAGAATGAGTTTATCCTAGGTTATCACTTGGGGTGGATTGAACGTATTTCCTTTTCAATGATTTCAATTTCTTATATTTGATATGGATTCATTTAAGAAGATAAAAAAACATCATCACTTAATGGTCTAATAAATACACCCTTTGATACTAATCACCTATAAACTTGAATGATCAAAGTTTTGAGCACTTCAAGGTAAAGGTTCGTATTAGCACATGAAGTGTATAAACTTAAATTCAACATGGACGATGGAGTTTAAAAATCATCAAATAAAAATCTCAATTAAAGAAGTGATTATACATTAATGAGGTGATAAATATCATCCAATCCAGCCCCTTGATACTCCCTTGGATCAACCCATAAGTGATTTATCCCTCCATTGATGCTATGGTTTCAATGGAAGCGGGAAGTAGACTCATGAGGGAGGAATTGAAGAAGTAAAGAAAACAAATAAAAGAAAATGATCACTCCACCGTTGTGTGAATAATTTCACAAGGTTTAGTGTGAATAAATTCACACCATTAACCAACGGCATCAAAGTGATATGTAGAATAACATAATAAGAGGAAAATAATAGATTTTATTAAGAAATTAAAGTGAATTTAACAACTTACATGTGAAAGACAAACTTGAGACAACAAAATCACAACATAACATTACAATTAAACAAAGCACCCAAGATTCTTAAATCCTCCAACACCACTACCTTAAATAGGAATTTTTTAGCCCTTGGGTCGATCCTCCAATAGTACAAGTCATCTCACTTGAGTATGGTAGGTCTAGGGTGGTGGAAAGTTTGTGGAAAGAAGACTTTCCACCCTTAACCCGAAAAGGCATCCAGCTTGCATCTACCAAACAGAGGCGCATTAAAAACCTTTTAGATGGCATGATTTGGGTAGGACATACAAGACTTAAATTAAACTCCTGATGTTTCCTAACTTCCTGTAAAATATCATCCCAAAAGGAGTTATGGTTTTCGAGATATGGTTTAATTGGTGGGATGTGTTTCTGGGCCACATATTCTGGCCCAGATTTTGATATACTATTTGGGCCACTTGAATAAAAATCATGGAGGCCTAATTAGCATTGTATAATGCATAATTATTTGTTAATATATATTTATTCTATCATCCCATGAATTTTGGGCTTCATTGGGACTATATTGTGGGCCCCACATTCTAATCAGTGGGCTCGTGTCCAATCTGCCTTCTCCAGAATTGTGTCTTTTCATCGCCAAATATCTCCATCATCTTTTATGAATCATCCATTGATATTTGAATGAAAAATGTTCATATTTAAATGTAGATACAGTTCCCAAAATATAAAATCAAAATATTCATAATTACATTCCTTAAAATCAGATTAATCATTGGGTACTTTAAATGATGTTCAAAAATGTACCACATAATAATGCCTTTTTAGAAGGTATTAAAATCATAATGTGAAATGATGTTAAAAGTGTAAAATAAACTAAAATGGTGTTTAAGAATAATAAATAAAATTAATATTATATATATTATAAATGAATATTAGCCTCATTTAGTGGCTAATCACACCCCCCTATATGAGTTTTTCTAGTCCCGAGCAAAATATATCTCATCAAAATGAAATTTGAATTCCCTTTTCCAAAAACATTTTAATACAAAATGATCACCAGAAACCCTTATACCAAAAACTCATGAAACCCATCCAAATATTTTAATACAAGATAGTTTCATAAGCATATCCCAATCCCAAGCCCATTCCTATGTTCAAATTCATTGTCATATTTCATCCAATATCAATTAAGTATGAGGATGTGTTGTGCATCACAATAGACAAGGGGGTTCATATTTATTCATGGGGGAAATGACAGAAGCGCTAGGTGGAATAACATTTCAATATTAAGATGAGTATTAAAAAAAAAATTATCATATTTTTTTGTTTTTTTTATTTTTTTTAAATTTTGCCATGGTAATTGAAATTGCACTCAAAAGAGTCAACCCCTGTAGCGAGACTTTGACGATGACTCCCAGGCTCAAATACCTTAGGGAACCAAGTGAATCCCATATAATCGGGCACCATCTTGAGTTAACTCAGTCAAAAAAAAATTCAAATTACCAAAAATAGAGATAAAATTACTAACTCTAGGGCAGACAACTATGGAGTCACGATCCCCAAGTGCCGAAAGCCACACATTAAGTCATTTAATTTCTCTACGCACAAATTTATTATTATTAATTTTTATTTTATTTTATTGAATACTCATATTAAAATTAAAATGATCAACAAACCTATGTTATTTATTTGGGGGACCCCATGAACTCAAACTAATACCCCACTATCCAAAGGACGTTCATTGTAATCTTTTTTTATTTGGATGAAAATATAAACTATGAAATATCACATTGGACAACCAAACTTTCCAATATATATGCTCATGAAATTATACAAGGATTAAAATCAGAATCAGGGCTTTCTAAATTATTTGATATTCAGTTTCACAGTGTGCAATGTGTATTACCATGTTCAAAGTAAAATTTTTTTTCCTTCCATTTACACATTTTTTTTCTCAAATCATTCATTTCTTTTTGACACGAAAGCATTTTTTTTATTTTATCTCCCCCCCAAATTAAAATAAAAATGTCCCCATTGTTTAAAGAAAAGAAAATTTAGAAGGGGTTAGAGCTAGAGAATGAAAGTTCAAAAAGTAAATTGAAAAAGAGGATCAAGGAATGAAGTCACCTGGTGGTTGAAGTTGAAATTCTTGCTGCTCCCTTTTAATCCTTTGATATCCATGTCAGTTGCAGAGTTCCCTAGTAGAAAAAGTAAAAACAAAACAAACAAAACAAAACAAAAATATATATATATTTATATAATAAGGAAAGTAAAATATAAGTATATATATAAAAATTATAGAATAAGGAATCACAAAAATCCGTAGGTCAGTGGTAAGCGCGCGCCCCTGTCTACCTTCAGTCCCGGGTTCGAATCCTCGCGGCTTCGCCGGTTGTGACGGGGTTTGACCCACGGCCCACGATGTGTCCCTTTTTTTATTATTAATTATATATATATATTTAGTATTTTTATTTTAACTTACAAAAACATTAAAATAAAATAAACTGATGATACAATGTCTTCATTTTAAATTTCTGGGTAAGGCATTACTCAAGGATCACACCACGTGACACTGATGAATATGGTGCTCCCTTTTCATACCCATCCATACTCATAATAGAAGAACATGTCAATAGTCTATTTTCTTATTTTTAAATATCAAAATGATTCATTAATCCTATTTAAAATATAATGTTTATTACAACAACAAAATTATTGGAAACTTGAAAACCATGGGTTGCCTCCCATGTAGCGCTTTGTTTAATGTCGTTAGCTCGACATGAATCCCCCAACTTAACCAATACCAACTTTAAAAATTTTAAGGACCACATGTTTAAACAATTAAACTAGGTTGAGATTGATTATATGTTTAGAATTTGTTTCATTAACAAACCTATGTTCTAAAATGAGTGGGTGAATCCTAAGAATATTAGAAATGGTTGATCTAGTTTCCTCTATAGTCTTTCCTAATACATCAATGATCATTCCAACTTTTGGGTTTAAAGAGAAGAATGAATTCCATCATAAAGTTCATGATTATACACTATGAAGGAATACTTTAGAGATGAAGTAAGAACACTAATTTTGAGATCGGTTTGGATGGGAAATTCAGACATAGGTTTGCACTTTGAATCAAACTCAGTTTCATTTTAAAAAATTTTCAACAAAATTGGTTCATTTTGAATAGAATCTTCAACCACATAATTGTAAAGATCAATTTTTGGAATGCGTATGGACTCGATGTTTGTGATTTCTCTCAATGGTTCAATGGTTGTTGTTTTTGAAAATTATTCAATAGAGTTATATTTAGGAGACTCAATCCATGATGTCAAATTCTCCTCTTTTGAATACTAAAAGTCAATTTCCTATTGATTTAAATACCCTTAAAAAAATCCTTGATCCTATTTATCTTCCACAAATCCAAAGGTTTTCTCTTCAGTAAATTCATGAGAGGTTTGTGGGAAACTAGACACTTCACACAAGGTTATGGAAGGGATAGTTTGTGTAGGGATGAGTTCCTCACAAGTTTTAATGATTTATAGTTCTAAACTAAATGATGAAACCTCAAAATTCATTATCTCTATTTGTTTACATAGTTTTTCAAGTAATGGATGTGGATTAGTATGGATAAGGGGTTGATCCGAATGGTCTATTCTAGGTGGATAATTAAGTTATTGGAATTACACAGGAGGGTGTTCAGATTGGATTTATGGGGATTGAAACTCATTATATGTTGGGATATTTTGTGGAACATAGGGGTAAATATAATGTGGTTCATTAGGTTGTGGATGATCCCACATGTAGAAATTAGGATGGTCATTGTACATCACACATGGGGTTGGGTGATCAAAGTAGGGATTGGTTTCCCATGTTTGGACTTTTTCAAAATTGAATTCCATATGAGTGAGGGGGTGAGAACATAGAAGAGGTATGGAAAAAAGGATGATATTGGCTAAGATAACTTACTTAGGTCCGCGACAATGGTTCCAAAATTTTATTCTCTCTCAAATTTACCCAAGAGAAGAAGGTATGGCGGTCCTTGTAGTTTAGCTTGGGTTGTTGAATCCTCAGAGACCTAAGAAGTAACCTATAGACACGTACATTCTATGGACTATTTTTGGCTATGAATTGGCCAAATTGGGTTGATTTTAGATGGGTTTAAAGGAAATATAAGATACTTATGTGAATTCAATTTAAAAGAATGAGTTGATCCTAGGTTATCACTTGGGGTGGACTGAACGTATTTCCTTTTCAATGATTTCAATTTCTTATATTTGAGATGGATTCATTTAAGAAGATAAAAAAACATCATAATTTACTGGTTTAATACCTACACCCTTTAATACTAATCACCTATATACTTGAAGTATCACTGTTTTGAGCACTTCAAGGTAAAGGTTCGTATTAGCACATGAAGTGTGTAGCCTTAAATTCAACAAGGACGATGGAGTTTAAAAATCATCAAATAAAAATCTCAATTAAAGAAGTGATTATACATTAATGAGGTTATAAATAACATCCAATACAGCCCCTTTCTACTCCCTTGGATAAACCCATAAGTGGGTTAGACCTCCATTGATTCTAGGGTTTCAATGGAAGCGAGAAGTAGACTCATGAGGGAGGAATTAAAGAAGTAAAGAAAACAAATAAAAGAAAATGATCACTCCACCGTTGTGTGAATAATTTAACAAGGTTTAGTGTGAATAAATTCACACCTTTAACCAAAGGTATCAAATTTATATGAAGAAAAATATAATAATAGGAAAATAAGATATTTTATTAAGAAACTAAAGTGAATTGAACAACTTACATATGAAAGACAAACTTGAGACAACAAAATCACAGCATAACATTACAATTGAACAAAGCACCCAAGATTATTAAATCCTACAACACCACTACCTTAAATTGGAATTTTTAAGCTCTTGGGTCGAGCCTCCAATAGTACAAGTCATCTCACTTGAGTATGGTAGGTCTAGGGTGGTGGAAAGTTTGTGGAAAGAAGACTTTCCACCCTTGACCCGAAAAGGCATCCAGCTTGCATCCACCAAACATAGGCGCATAAAAAATCTTTTATTAGGAAGAATTTGGGTGGGACATAGAAGACTTAAATTTATAAAAGGATGTCACCTAACATCCTGTAAAATCGCAGCCCAAAATGAGTTTTTGTTTTCGAGATATGGTTTAATTGGTGGGCTGTTTTTCTGGGCCATAGATTCTGGCCCAGATTTTGATATACTATTTGGGCCGCCTGAATAACAATCATGGAGGTCAAATTAGCATTGGATCCAGAAGAATTATTTGTTAATCTATATGTATTATAGAATCCAACAAATGTTGGTCTTCATTGGGCCTGTATTGTGGGCCCCACATTCTAATCAGTGGGATGGTGTCCAATCTTCCTTCTCCAAAATTGTTTCTTTTCATCGCCAAATATCTCCATCATCCTTTATGAATCATACATTGATCCCTGAATGAAGAATGTTTATATTTAAGTGTCTATACAGTTCCCAAAATATCAAACCAAAATATGGATAATTACATTCCTTAAAATTAGATGAATCATTGGGTACTTTAAATGATGTTAAAAAATGTACCACATAATAATGCATTTTTAGAAGATATTACAATCATAATGTGAAATGATGTTCAAAGTGTAAAATACACTAAAATGGTGTTTATGAATAATAAAGAACATGAATATTATATATATTAACAATGAATATTAGGATCATTTAGTGGATAATCACACCCCCCAACTTGAGTTTTGCTAGTCCTGAGCAAAATATATCTCATCAAAATGAAATTAGAATTCCCTTTTACAAAAACATTTTAATACACAATGATCACCAGAAACCCTTATACCAAACAATAATAAACCCATGAAAATATTTTAATACAATATAGATTCATAAGAAGATCCCAATCCCAAGCCCATTCCTCTGTTCAAATTCATTTCCATATTTCATCCAATATCAATTAAGTATGAGGATGTGTTGTGCATCACGATAGACATGGGGGTTCATATTTATTCAAGGGGAAATAAAGGAAGCGCTAGGCGGAATCACATTTCAATATTAAGATAAGTATTCAATTTTTTTTGTTTTTTTTGGAAATTTTTCCATGGTAATTGAGATTGCACTCAAAAGAGTCAAGCCCTGTAGTGAGACTTTGCCGATGACTCCCAGGCTCAAAGACCTTAGGGAACCAAGTGAATCCCACATACTCGAGCATCATCTCGAGTTAACTCAGTCAAAAAAAAATTCAAATTACCAAAAATAGAGAAAAAATTACTAACTCTGGGCCAGACAACTATGGATTCACGATGCCCAAGTGCTGAAAGCCACGCATTAGGTCATTTCATTGCTCTATGCGCAAATTTATTATTATTATTTTTTATTTTTTTATTGAATACTCATATTAAAATTAAAATGATCACCAAAACTATGATATTTATTTGAGGGACCCCATGAAATCAAACTAATACCCCACTATCCAAAGGATGTGCATTGTGATCTTTTTTTATTTGGATGAAAATATAAACGATGAAATATCACATTGTACAACCAAACATTCCAAAATATATACTCATGAAATTATACAAGGATTAAAATTAGAATTAGGGCATGCTAAATTATTTGATATGCAGTTTCACAGTGTGAAATTTGTATTACCATGTTCAAAGTTAAAGGAATTTTTCCTTCCATTTATACAATTTTTTTTTCAAATCATTATTTTTTTTGACGCGAAAGCATTTTTTTTATTTTATCTCCCCCCCAACATAAAATAACACTGTCCCCAGTGTTTAAAGAAAATAAAATTTAAAAGGGGGTATAGGTAGAGAATGAAAGTTCAAAAATGAAATTAAAAATGAGGATTATGGAATGAAGTCACCTGGTGGTTGAAGTTGAAATTCCTGCTGCTCCCTTTTAATCCTCTGATATCCATGTCAGTTGCAGAGTTCCTTAGTAGAAAAAGGAAAAACAAAACAAAAAAACATAACAATATATATATATATATATTTATATAATAAGGATAGTAAAATATAAGTATATATATAAAAATTATAGAATAAGGAAGCACAAAAAGCCGTAGGTCAGTGGTAAGCATGCACCCCTGTCTCCCTTCGGTCCTGGGTTCGAATTCTCACGGCTTCGCCGGTTGTGAAGGGGTTTGACCCACGAACCACGATGTGTCCCTTTTTATTATTATTATTATATATATATTTTTTGTATTTTTATTTTAACCTAAAAAACATTAAAATAAAATAAACTGATGATACATTGTCTTCTTTTTAAATTTATGGGCAAGACATTACTCTAGGATCACACCACGTGACATGGATGAATATGGTGCTCCCCTTTCATACCCATCCATAATCATAATAGAAGAACAGGTCAATAGTCTATTTTTTTATTTTTAAATATCAAAATGATTTATTAATCCTATTTAAAATATAAGGTTTATTACTACAACAAAATTATTGGAAACTTGAAAACCATGGGTTGCCTCCCATGTAACGCTTTGTTTAATGTCGTTAGCTCGATATGAACCACCCAACTTAACCAATACCAACTTTAAACATTTTAAGGACCAAATGTTTCACCAATTCAACTAAGTTTAGATTTATTATATGTTTATATTTTTTTTCATTAACAAACCTCTGTTCTAAAATGAGTGGGTTAATCCTAGGAATATTAGAAATGGTTGATCTAGTTTCCTCTGTAGTCTTTCCTAATACATCAATGATCATTACAAATTTTTTGGTTTCAAGAGAAGAATTAATTCCCTTAGAAAGTTCATGATTATACACTATTAAGTAATACATTAGAGATTAAGTAAGAACAGTAATTTTGAGCTCGGTTTGGATGGGAAATTCAGACATAGGTTTGCACTTTGAATCAAAATCAGTTTCATTTTAAAAATTTCTCAAAAAAAATGGTTCCTTTTGAATAGAAGATTCAACCAAAAAATTGGAAAGATCAATTTTAGGAATGGGTATGGACTCGATGTTTGTGATTTCTCTCAATGGTTCAATGGTTGGTGTTTTTCAAAATTCATCAATAGAGTTATATTTAGGAGACACAATCCATGATGTCAAATTCTTCTCTTTTGAATCAAAAAAGTCAATTTACTCTTGATTTAAATACCCTTAAACAATTCCTTGGTCCTCTTTATCTTCCCCAAATCCAAAGGTTTTATCTTCAGTAAATTCATGAGAGGTTTGTGGGAAACTAGACACTTCACATAAAGTTATGGAAGGGATAGTTTGTGTAGGGATGGGTTCCTCAAAATTTTTAATTCTTTTTAGTTCTAACCTCAATGATGAAACCTCAAAATTCATTATCTCCATTTTTTGACATAGTTTTTCAAGTAATGGATGTGGATTAGTATGGATAAGGGGTTTATCCGAATGGTCTATTCTAGGTGGATAATTAAGTTGTTGGAATTGCACAGGAGGGTGTTCAGATTGGCTTTGTGGGGATTGAAACTCATTATATGTTGGGATATTTTGTGGATAATAGGGGTAAAAACAATGTGGTTAATTAGGTTGTTGATGATCCCACATGTAGAAATTATGATGGTCATTGTACATCACACATGGGGTTGGGTGATCAAAGTAGGGATTGGTTTCTCATGTTTGGACTTGTTCAAAATTGAATTCCATATGAGTGAGGGGGTGAGAACAGAGAAGAGGGATGAAAAAAAGGATGATAGTGTATAATATAAATTACTTAGGTCCCCGGAAATGGTGCCAAAATTTTATTCTCGCTCAAATTTACCCAAGAGAAGAAGGTATGACGGTTCTTATAGTTAGCTTGGGTTGTCGAATACTCAGAGACCTAAGAATTAACCTAGAGTCACGTACATTATATGGAATGTTTTTTGATATGAAGTGGAAAACTTGGGTTGATTTTAGATGGGTTTAAAGAAACTCTAAGAGACTTAAGTGAATTCAATTTAAAAGAATGAGTTGATCCTAGGTTATCACTTGGGGTGGATTGAACGTATTTCCATTTCAATGATTTCAATTTCTTATATTTGAGATGGATTCATTTAAGAAGATAAAACAACATCATCACTTACTGGTTTAATACATAAACCCTTTAATAATAATCACCTATACACTTGAAGGATCAATGTTTTGAGAACATCAAGTTAAAGGTTCATATTAGCACATGAAGTGTATAGCCTTAAATTCAACAAGGACGATGAAGTTTAAAAATCATCAAATAAAAATCTCAATTAAAGAAGTGATTATACAATAATGAGGTGATAAATAACATCCAATACATCCCCTTTCTACTCCCTTGGATCATCCCATAAGTTTTTTATCCCTCCATTGATGCTATGGTTTCAATGGAAGCGGTAAGTAGACTCATGAGGGAGGAATTGAAGAAGTAAAGAAGACAAATAAAAGAAAATGACCACTCCACCGTTGTGTGAATAATTTCACAAGGTTTAGTGTGAATAAATTCACAACTTTAACCAAAAGTATCAAAGTGATATGAAGAACAACAGAATAAGAGAAAAAGAAGATATTTTATTAAGAAACTAAAGTGAATTGAACAACTTACATGTGAAAGACAAACTTGAGACAACAAAATCGCAGCATAACATTACAATTGAACAAAGCACCCAAGATTCTTAAATCCTCCAACACCACTTCCTTAAATAATTTTTTTTTTATCCCTTGGTTAGATCCTCAAACAGTGGAAGTCATCTAACTTGAGTATGGTAGGTTTAGGGTGGTGGAAAGTTTGTGGAAAGAAGACTTTCCACCATTAACCCGAAAAGGCATCCAGCTTGCATCCACCAAACAGAGGCGCATTGAAAAACTTTTAGATGTCCTAATTTGTGTGTGACATAGAAGACTTAAATTAATATTAGGATGTCCTATAACATACTGTAAAATCTCATCCCAAAATAAGTTACGGTTTTCGACATACGGTTTAATTGGTGGGATGTTTTTCTGGGCCGCATATTTTGGCTTAGATTTTGATATACTATTTGGGCCACCTGAATAACAATCATGGAGGTCGAATTAGCATTGGATCCTGAATAATGATTTGTTACTATATATATATTATAGAATCCCACGAATTTTGGGCTTCATTGGGCCTGTATTATGGGCCCCACATTCTCATCAGTGGGCTGGTGTCCAATCTGTCATCTCCAGAATTGTTTCTTTTCATTGCCAAACATCTCCGTCATCATTTATGAATCATCCATTGATCAATAAATGAAAAATGTTCATATTTAAGTGTATATACAGTTACAAAAATAAAAAATAAAAATATGGATAATTACATTCCTTAAAATCATATGAATCATTGGGTACTTTAAATGATGTTCAAAAATGTACCTCATAATAATGCATTTTTAGAAGGTATTACAATCATAATGTGAAATGATGTTCAAAGTGTAAAATGCACTAAAATGGTGTTTATAAATAATAAATAACATGAATATTATATATATTAACAATGAATATTAGGCTCATTTAGTGGCTAATCACACCCCCCAACTTGAGTTTTGCTAGTCCTGAGCAAAATATATCTCATCAAAATGAAATTCGAATTCCCTTTTCTAAAAACTTTTTAATACACAATGATCACCAGAAGCCCTTATAACAAACAATAATGAAACCAATCAAAATATTTTAATACAAGATATATTCATATGTATATCCCAATCCCAAGCCCATTCCTTTGTTCAAATTCATTTCCATATTTCATCCAATATCAATTAAGTATGAGGATGTGTTGGGCATCACAATAGGCATGGGGGTTCATCTTTATTCAAGGGGGAAATGACAGAAGCGCTAGGTGGAATCACATTTCAATATTAAGATGAGTATTCAAAATTTTTTTTGTATCATATTTTTTTTGTTTTGTTGCAATTTTTCCATGGTAATTGAAATTGCACTCAAAAGAGTCAACCCCTGTAGCGAGACTTTGCCGATGACTCCCATGATCAAAGACCATAGGGCTCCAAGTAAATCCCACACACTTGGGAATCATCTTGGGTTAAATCAGTCAAAAAAAAATTCAAATTACCAAAAATAGAGATAAAATTACTAACTCTGGGCCAGACAACTATGGAGTCATGATCCCCAAGTGCCAAAAGACATGCATTAAGTCATTTCATTGCTCTACACGAAAATTTATTATTATTATTTTTTATTTCTTTTATTGAATACTCATATTAAAATTAAAATGATCACCAAAACTATGCTATTTATTTGAGGGACCCCATGAACTCAAACTAATACCCCACTATCCAAAGGACGTGCATTGTGATGTTTTTTTATTTGGATGAAAATATAAACGATGAAATATCACATTGGAAAGCCACACTTTCTAAAATCTATACTCATGAAATTATACAAGGATTAAAATCAGAATCAGGGCATGCTAAATTATTTGATATTCAGTTTCACAGTGTGAAATGTGTATTACCATGTTCAAAGTTAAAGGAAATTTTCCTTCCATTTACACTTTTTTTTTCAAATCATTAATTTTTTTTGACACGAAAGCATTTTTTTATTTTATCTCCCCCCCAAATTGAAATAACACTGTCCCCATTGTTTAAAGAAAAGAAAATTTAGAAGGTGGTAGAGTTAGAGAATGAATGTTCAAAAAGCAAATTGAAAATGAGGATCATGGAATTAAGTCACCTGGTGGTTGAAGTTGAAATTCCTGCTGCTCCCTTTTAATCCTTTGATATCCATTTTAGTTTCAGAGTTCCCTAGTAGAAAAAGTAAAAAAAAAACAAAAAAAAAACAAAAAAGAACAAAACAAAACAATATATATATTTATATAATAAGGAAATTAAAATATAAGTATATATATATAAATTATAGAATAAGGAAGCACAAAAAGACGCAGGTTAGTGGTAAGTACGCGCCCCTGTCTCCCTTTGGTCCCAGGTTCGAATCCTCGCGGCTTTGCCGGTTGTGATGGGGTTTGACCCACAACCCACGATGTGTCCCTTATTATTATTATTATTATTATATATATATATTTTTTTTTTATTTTAACCTACAAAAAACATTAAAATAAAATAAACTGATGATACATTGTCTTCTTTTTAAATTTCTGTGTAAGGCATTACTCAAGGATCACACCACGTGACACGGATGAATATGGTGCTCCACTTTCATACCCATCCATACTCATAATAGAAGAATAGGTCAATAGTCTATTTTTTTATTTTTAAATATCAAAATGATTCATTAATCCTATTTAAAATATAAAGTTTATTACAACAACAAAATTATTGGAAACTTGAAAACCATGGGTTGCCTCCCATGCAGTGCTTTGTTTAATATCGTTAGCTTAACATGAACCCCCCAGCTTAACCAATACCAACTTTAAACATTTTAAGGACCACATGTTTCACCAATTCAACTAGGTTGAGATTGATTATATGTTTAGAATTTGTTTCTTTAACAAACCTATGTTCTAAAATGAGTGGGTGAATCCTAGGAATATTAGAAATGGTTGATCTAGTATCCTCTGTAGTCTTTCCTAAGACATCAATGATCATTACAAATTTTTTGGTTTCAAGAGAAGAATTAATTTCATCAGAAAGTTCATGATTATACACTATGAAGGAATACTTGATAGATGAAGTAAGAACACTAATTTTGAGCTCGGTTTGGATAGGGAATTCAGACATAGGTTTTCACTTTGAATCAAACTCAGTTTGATTTTAAAAATTTATCTACAAAATTGGTTCCTTTTGAATAGAAGATTCAACCAAAAAATTGGAAAGATGAATTTTAGGAATGGGTATGGACTCGATGTTTGTGATTTCTCTCAACGGTTCAATGGTTGGTGTTTTTGAAAATTCATCAATAGAGTTATATTTAGGAGACTCAATCCATGATGTAAAATTCTCCTCTTTTGAATCCAAAAAGTCAATTTCCTCTTGATTTAAATACCCTTAAACAATTACTTGATCCTTTTTATCTTACCCAAATCCAAAGGTTTTATCTTCAGTAAATTCATGAGAGGTTTGTGGGAAACTAGACACTTCAAATAAGGTTATGGAAGGGATAGTTTGTGTAGGGATGGGTTCCTCACAAGTTTTAATGATTTGTAGTTCTAACCTCAATGATGAAACCTCAAAATTCATTATCTCCATTTGTTGACATAGTTTTTCAAGTAATGGATGTGGATTAGTATGGATAAGGGGTTGATCTGAATGGTCTATTCTAGGTAGATAATTAAGTTGTTGGAATTGCACAGGAGGGTGTTCAGATTGGCTTTGTGGGGATTGAAACTCATTATATGTTGGGATGTTTTTTGGATAGTAGGGGTAAAAACAGTGTGGTTCATTAGGTTGTTTAAGATCCCACATGTATAAATTAGGATGGTCATTGTACATCACACATGGGGTTGGGTGATCAATGTAAGGATTGGTTTACCATGTTTGGACTTGTTCAAAATTGAATTCCATATGAGTGAGGGGGTGAGAACATAGAAGAGGGATGAAAAAAAGTATGATATTGTCTAATATAACTTACTTAGGTCCCCGATAACGATGCCAAAATTTGATTCTCACTCAAATTTACCCAAGAGAAGAAGGTATGACGGTCCTTATAGTTTAGCTTGGGTTGTCAAATCCTCAGAGACCTGAGAAGTAACCTATAGACACGTACATTATATGGACTGTTTTTGGCTATGAATTTGCCAAATTGGGTTGATTTTAGATGGGTTTAAAGGAACTCTAAGAGACTTATGTGAATCCAATTTAAAAGAATGAGTTGATCCTAGGTTATCACTTGGGGTGGATTGAACGTATTTCCTTTTCAATGATTTCAATTTCTTATATTTGAGATGGATTCATTTAAGAAGATAAAGAAACATCATAACTTACTGGTTTAATACCTACACCCATTAATACCTATCACATATACACTTGAAGGATCAAAGTTTTGATCACTTCAAGGTAAATGTTCGTATTAGCACATGAAGTGTGTAACCTTAAATTCAATAAGGACGATGGAGTTTAAAAATCATCAAATAAAAATCACAATTAAAGAAGTGATTATACATTAATGAGGTGATAAATAACATCCAATCCATCCCCTTGATACTCCCTTGGATAAACCCATAAGTGGGTTAGACCTCCATTGATGCTATGGTTTCATTGGAAGCGGGAAGTAGACTCACGAGGGAGGAATTGAAGAAGTAAAGAAAACAAATAAAAGAAAATGATCACTCCACCGTTGTGTGAAAAATTTCACAAGGTTTAGTGTGAATAAATTCACACCTTTAACCAAAGGTATCAAAGTGATATGAATAACAACAGAATAAGAGGAAAATAAGAGATTTTATTAAGAAACTAAAGTGAATTGAACAACTTACATGTGAAAGACAAACTTGAGACAACAAAATCGCAGCATAACATTACAATTGAACAAAGCACCCAAGATTCTTAAATCCTCCAACACCACTACCTTAAATAAATTTTTTTGATCCCTTGGGTCGAGCCTCCAATAGTACAAGTCATCTCACTTGAGTATGGTAGGTCTAGGGTGGTGGAAAATTTGTGGAAAGAAGACTTTCCACCCTTGACCCGAAATGGCATCTAGTTTGCATCCACCAAACAGAGACGCATTAAACACCTTCGAGATGGAAAAATTTGGGTGGGAAATAGAAGACTTAAATTACTCTCTGGATGTACCCTAACTGATTGTAAACGTTCAGCCCAAAAGGAGTTATGGTTATAGAGATATGATTTAATTGGTGGGATGTGTTTCTGGGCCGTAGATTCTGGACCAGATTTTGATATACTATTTGGGCTACCTGAATAACAATCATGGAGGCAGAATTAGCATTGGATACTGCAGAATGATTTGTTACTCTATATGTCTTCTAGAATACCACAAATTTTGGGCTTCATTGGGCTTGTATTGTGGGACCCACATTCTCATCAGTGGGCTTGTGTCCAATATGCCTTCTCCAGAATTGTTTCTTTTAATCACCAAATATCTCCTTCATCCTTTATGAATAATCCATTGATACCTAAATGAAAAATGTTCATATTTAAGTGTAGATATAGTTACCAAAATATGAAATCAAAATATGTATAATTAAATTCCTTAAAATTAGATGAATCATTGGGTACTTTAAATGATGTTAAAAAATGTACCACATAATAATGCATTTTTAGAAGGTATTACAATCATAATGTGAAATGATGTTCAAAGTGTAAAATCAACTAAAATGGTGTTTATGAATAATAAATAACATGAATATTATATATATTAACAATGAATATTAGCCTCATTTAGTGGATAATCAGGTATGTAGGCCCATTCCGGTATCAGAGTAGGAATATCCTGCTCCGGTCCTCCGGTGGTTAGTGGGTACTGAAAATTATCCTTTGTCAGGGAAGGTGAACGAGTCTACCCTTGTGATGGGATATTCTGGTTTATCTCTCCGTTTTCCACCACATCAGGATGACAGACTTTACTTACATCTGTAGGGAGCTGGTCCTGCATATGTTGGTTCCCCACTGTATCGAGTCGATGACCTTTTTTGGCAGGGAGATGTGCCCGCCTATTAATTTCCGCCACATATGGATGGTGGGATTTATTGATCATCACCACATCGGGATGGTAGGCGTTATAACCATATGATAGGAGCTAGTCCAGCAGGCGCTGGGTTACCACCACATCTGGTTGGTGGGATTCATGACCCTGGGTAGGGAGAGGTGCCTGCTGGGTAGGTGCCATCTTGTGTGAGTGACGGGCTTGATGGAGCTCGATGGGGATGAACACCTGCTCGTATAATGCCTCCATGTTTGGATGGCAGGCTTTGGAGGAGTGGATAGGTGTATGTGCCTGCTCCTAATATGTCTCCGTGACTGGGTATCAGAGCTCCTCCTCAGGGACAAGGGTAATGACCGGTCCCTGGTTGAATGTTTTTCACCCTCGTCAGGAGATCCTAGGGGATGAAGCTCGGGGAGCGTGGGCTTGGATCCTTGGGGCGACATCCTCCTTAGCGTGAGGATATTGAGTCGCGGCGTAACCATGACGAAATCTTCTGGTGGGGGCCTTAGAGCGGAACCCCCGTTCAGCGGGGATGAATTCCTCAGTGTCGACCTCATCCGCCTCCCTAAGATAAGGGAGATACGCGTTGTATCGTTCTTGGGATAGACTCCTGAAACAGTTTGAGGTGGCAACAAGAGCCTTCTGGATCTGCTTTCGCGGCCGCTGATGGGCAGGCGACTGACGGGTCTTGGCGGATTAGAGGGCATGCATGGCCGCCTCCACCATCAGGAGAGTGCTATTCAAGTGGTACTCTCGGATCAACACATCCGAGACCCAACATTGAAGATGCTGAGTAGGTGACGAGGTCCTTCGTTGGTGAGGATGTCTAGTCATTACATTGATTGAAGTACGCATCTGTGAGTTCCTCCGTGATGCTATTGGATCGAAGGGAGTTCTGATTAGTACCTGTAAAATATTTTAACAAATACAAACATCAAACCCATCAAAGCATCATCTCATGATCCCATGCATAATTAATGACCTTGCTTGGCCCTCCTTGTGAGTATAAGGGGGCACAAAGTGGGATTAGGTAAAATTCGTCATTCATGGTTAAAGATTCACGTCGGGTTCACCATTTTTGTTTTGACCGAAGCTAGGAAGACGAGTTTTTCTCGAAGGTTTATTAGAGAAGGTTGGGTACTTCTTAATCACTCATATCAGGTGCACCATTTTCATTTTGAAACACCCAATGGTTCCATATCCAATGATACGTGGACATGATTTCCAAAGGCAGGCGTTCGCTGGGTGATTCGACCAACTATGCTTAAGAACTCACATTGGTCGAGAGGATGGGAATTCAGGCTCATCACACATTTTAGGGGGAATTATTTATCATTTCGGGACTCTCTTATAGATTTAAGACATATTCATATGTTCAAAAATCTTTGGTTTATACCTAATAATAATATCGACGGATTACTCCTGGTTGGCAATGTCCAGCTGAATGCAGGGATTTAGAATCATTTAGGCCTGAGGTTTACCATCCTTAATTGGATTAATGACTCTGAGGAGTTTGGAATCATTGAGATGGAACTAGTTTAAAGCCTCATAACTGTGAACTCTGGATTTTATTGTCATCCAGGGGGGACATACAATGACTTGAGCATTTGGATCAAACCCATGACATGGGCTTCTTACGTATCCTTGTGAGAGGAACCTGAATCCACATAGTTTGGTGACACTTGACGGGACACATCACCTTTTATGGTCGTGCGACAAGGACCCATCTGTACAGTTTAACGTCATGTGGAAAGGACCTCTGGGCGAGAGATGCCCGGTCAAAGTTGGTGCGGGACTTACGCCGAAGCGGCCCAGAAGACCCAAGGGAAGTGATTTCCTGGGCCTGAAGATGGTCATGTTGGAGTATAAGGACATGGTCTGATAGGGACAGATGTGTATCAGACTTAGATATCGGGCTTTCACCTCGGGGAGGTTTCCTACGTATCTTGGTTGGTCATAAATCGAAGTCGACATAGTTCTTGGAGATTAGGGCTTACACGTGAGAGTTGCCTGTTGTTGGGATTGAACCTCAGGGAGGCTTCCTACTTACCCTTCTTAGAATAAAGGGATAAAAACCCACATAGTTCATTGAGCCGCTGCTATCATGCGGAAACTGTGACCATCACAAATATCTAAGCCCATGTGAGTCATGCTCGGTGTGAGAAACAAGAGAATACGACAGACTTGGAAAGCCTCGCACATTCTTCTTACCGAGGGAAGGGGAGAAAGACGACGAGTGGAGGAGAAGGCCGAGACTATTGGAATCACTTTATCCCTAATGTTGGAGGAAGGTAGGAGTTACACAGTGGAGCAATGAACCTTCCGTAACGAGAGGGGAAGGGCCATTGGCTTTCAGCGAGGATGGTGTGGGGATTACTCCAGGAGAGATGCCCAGCCACTCCCAGGAGAGGGGAGAAGCACTCACCACCGGTGCTCATCAAAAGGAAATGTGAGTGGGGTCCCTCAATCTTGGAAAGTGTAGAGGTATAAAGGGGACTCCTGGGCTTAGAACCTACACTACTGTGAGAATTTGAACCCGAGAATGCCTTAGGAATCCACTCAAGGGCCGGGGCAACCCCTTTCTCCTCACCTATCGTGGGTTTGTGAACTCAAAGTGGCGCACTGATGTGACTGAAGGTTTAATCATACGAGTCTGGTGACTTCGGTTGAGGCCTTGGATCAGGGATGATGAATGGGCCAATGAAGGTATTACGAAGGATCGGGCCAGGTTGGAAGGGTTTTATCTAGCTTGGGGAATGGGAACACCGAAGGAGTTGGTTGGCAGCATGGGTGCATAAGGAGTGGCACCCTTCGCGTAGGGGGGTGCTATGTGGCTGGAGAGTTTTTCTGCGTACCAGGGTGGTACGCGGACTGATAGGCATCCCACGTACCAGGGCGGTATATGGATTTGGTTTCAGCCCGCGTACCAGGTTCGTATGCGGTGGAGTCCGCGCGATCATCGGCAACCAAGGGCGACACCGGTCAGGGGTTCACCGGTCAGGGATTCTCCCATTTAGGAGGGTGCTACGCGGTGCGTCAGATCGAAAAATGGTCATAAACTCCCTAGTCTGCGGGGAGTACATCTGTGTAGGGGCCATGGCTCGTGGTTTTTTTATTTTAAGTTCACGGTTCACCAATTTGTTATGCATTTTTCGGTTCCTTATTAATTCATTTCCAGTTTCATACCTGTTCTGGTTCGTGAATTGGAACTTTGATGTTCACGAAATCCTAAGCTCCTTCCTCTAAAATTATTCCACCTTAATCCGATCGATCCCCTTTCTTCTCCCCCTCGATGTCTTTTTATAGAGGGGGGAAAAGATGTATCTGTGGTCATGCAACACCTTTTGCGGAGGCCCATTACCGAAAAACAGGTTTATGGATGACTTGGTCAATCCGAAACTTGTGGTGGCATTGAATTCACCTCATCCCTGAACCAAATCGATGCTTTGAGGCTGCACAGGGCTCCGCCTCTGTTCCGCGAATGACAACGTATGCGGTCTGGGCTGGTTGGCATGTCTCACGGCTGTGGCGGTTCGTGATGGTGGACCGGCCTAGCGCCCGTCCTGCTTCGCGCCTGCGAAGGAGTTCCCGCCTCCCTTTCGTGAACGATGTTGGTATGCGGAGGGGGTGGCTCGCCAAACCGGCCACGTACCATCAATGTTGGACTAGTACATGGACCAGTCATTCCATTTCCAATTTGATTATTCTTCATATTTTTGTGGAAAATTGGGTAGAATCCTTTCTCAAATTAAGGGGGATTCTTATTCTCCTTTGCAGATTTTTCAGGACCCTACAACCATGATGTATAAATATTTTTAGCTTTATAATTAATATTTATAGTCAAAGATATCATTTATATAACCCCACCTTAAAAATGTTTATGTAAAAAGATACATGATTATGTTATATTTCTCTTTACATTAAATTAATTATTATAACATGTCATTATCAAATCCAAGTGTCTCTATGGGGTCCTAAAATTGACCCAAGGATTCTAATAGTCAGACATATCTCATACAATAGGTTTAGGACATGTTTTAGGGTAGTTTTATATAATTATAATATTATTTTTTACCCTTATTTACCTAATTTACCCTTTAACTGTGGTAAATAAAAATAATTACTGAAGTTACTATTCATTATGTCCCAAAATAAAAGGTATCTATTTAAAAAATTTGTACCTTGTGATTCCAAATATGGAATCCATTTTTCCAAAATTAAAAACATAGAAATTATAGTAATTAATTTAAAATTAATTCCTATTTTCAAAGCTAGAAAGTGAGTTTTTAAGAAGTAAAAACAATCAAAAGATTGACACGTGTTTATGTCCAATTTAAATGTTAAATTACTTATACTGACTAAAATTGGATAAAATTATAAAAACATAATCCAATAACACTTTAAAACCAACTAAAAATATAATCTATCTATATAAATAAATGAGATGAAAAGGAAGTTTTGAATTAAAATACAGTATTTTCCACTATTCCTTAAAATATGAATTTTATCAGAAAAATACCAAAATTTAAACCAAAGTAAATCTTGATGTCCTATTTCTAAATAATAAGTATATTTTTTCAAATAGAGCATATAAAATTGACAAAAAATACATTTAAAATGGGTTCACTATCAAAAGGCGATAAAACACCCTTTTAAAAATATTAGAGTATTTTATGCTTAAATTTGGATTCATTCTCATTTTAAGCCTCTAAAATTTATTAGATAAATGTAAAAAAATTAACAAACATTTATAATCATATTTTAGGTAGTTCTATTCATTCTCACCAAAACAAAGGCTAGGCATTAAAAACCATTTAAAATAATAATAATATTATTGTATTATTTTTTGATATAACTTAGTGTTGTCTGCAATGTAAAATTTTGGAGAAACCCGTTGTTGCATGTCGAGCACACTATCAGAGATAAAATCCATGATAAGGTAAAACCACTATCTAATTCATAAATATTAATATATATTAAAAAGTATTATTCTATAATTACCTGGAATGTTACATCCTTCCCCACTTTTGAAAATTGTGTCCTCGTAATTATAAAATTGGGCTCGGTAACTACATTCAAATCTCACACTGGATAAAAGGTTTATAAAACCATCACTTTAAAATAAATAAATAGAAGTATAAAGGTTACCCAAGATAACACATACTAGGATTCCATGTAGAAAAAATAGATATGGAATAAAAACAAACCATCTTGTTCTGATGGAGAGTGATATAAAGCATGATAAAGAGAAAGTTAACAATCAGAAAACCACAAAATTGTATTGGGTTAAACAGTCTTGGATTTCTCAGTAGGAAAATTAAATGGAAAATGTTTTTTTTAATATCCTTTTCATAAATTTGAGTAATTTATTTATGATCTTGACTAAAAACATTAGGAAAATACTTACTTATCAAGTAGAGTTTCATAATTTAATAAATTTATACCACAAACTCATATTTTTCTCCAAAAAATGAGTATTCAAAAAGAATCAACTTATTAATCCACAAATGATTAAATATATATTTCTACTATCTTGAAACATTAACCAAAACCAAAATGGTTAGTAAAAGATCAGATAACCCCCCAAAAGAATAATCCTTTATAAGGAGTAGGAATACTTTTAATCTCTAAAATTAAACAATAATACCCAAAGTCCAACATAGAACATTCAATAAACAAATTTCCTTAAAATTAATCAAAATAATCCAACTAATATTGAAACCCAAAACTCAGAATAATTTTATAACATAGTCTTCAAATATAAATTTTAACATGTATCTCCAAATAAAATCAATCACTTTTAAAGTCTCATACTGAAAATTAATTAACCTAATCACATATTCTCCATGATTGGTTAATCATTTCCATAAATAAACTAATTCCCATAATTCCACAATAAAAATCATATATTATTACAAAATATAATTCAACCATTACTCAGTTAAAATTACATAGTGTTATATTTACCTTAATCATATAAAGTTCCTAAAATAGTGATCGTCTTTCAAAATATCATTTATCACATAATCCCAAAATAATTTTCCAATACTAAGGATATCCATTAAATAAAATATATGTCTCCCAAATCAAATTATTATTAATCCATAAAATAATTTAACTAAAAAGAACAAGTCATACTAACCAGGGACTTCACGTAGGCCTATGATAGGTGATAAAGTCTCATCACACTCTAGTTGTGGGTTTGATTCCCACAGCCATGTCCGACGTGATGGGTTGTCACATGTTCTATGTGTTTTCCTTTTTCTAAAACTATATAATTATTATAATATTCTAAAAATACTATAAATACCACAAAAATAACCATAACATGTTTTAACCTCAAAGGTTATTTCATACCTTGTATTTTTCATCCCAAAAACTAATAACCCATAATTTCCACAAAGGTGAATGTATCCAAAAATACTATTAGTCACCTTAATATTTCAGATCATAAATCCTCAAAATGGGTTTCTAAGAAATTGAAATTATGATAAAACTTAAAATTATCAACCCATGATGATATCCCTAATTATTAAGAAAACATCCTAATCTATAAAGTTGTCTAAACTATCCTCTGATACCAACTATAAAGCCCTGACCTTAAGCATTACATAATATTGAGTTTTAATTAAGAATTCACATTGAGAATATTTTCAAGTTTATATTTTTAGAGAAGTAGGACATAACTCATGTATAAAAAAACCATATAAATACAAATTGGAGACTACCAACAGTATCAATTTCTTCCATAAAAAAAATTAAAAAGAAACATGGTTTCTTTTCATGTTAAATCATAAGTTTTCTTTGATCCCATCCTTGAATCTATTCTTCTTTAAAACCTATGAAAAACATTTCAAAACTTGGGATGATCATAAAATTATTAGTAAGGGATACAGAAAGATGAAAAACTATTAGTCTTGTAAAAACATGTAAACCATGAATACTTTATCATAAATTAATAATTTTCACCTTTAATAAGTAGTAAATATACTTCACTGAATTTAAGATCATTTATTACCCTTTTTGTAACCAAAAAATTACCATAAACCATAGAAGGAAACATATATCACATAAAGGTAACTAGGGACATAAACATACTTAAATGGAATAACCATACGGTATACTTCCACACATATCACTAAATGAAATAGCAATACAACCAACTTCCATACCCAATGCATTAGAGGTTATAACGTAACCACCCACCCTTGGTTTATCACGGAACCACCCATATTTGGTTTATCATGTAACCAACCGTCTTTAGTTTATCACATAACCACACATAAAATTTAAAAATACCATTATAAAATCAGAACAGATAAAATATTTCAATTATCAACATTTCACTCATAAAATTTTATTTGAAATCAGAAGAAATAATTTCAAGGTAGTGAAATAATCAATACATTTCCAAAACGATTTAAAAAATTTAATAAAGAGATTTTTGAATCAAAGTGTCCCATACCACTTTGAAACATTTTAATTAAATCAATATTTAAAAAAATTCATGCCCATATAAATAAATTAATATATACCATTTTGAAAATATGGACATGAAATAGAAGGTTTTAGAAGAATAAATCTTTAAAACATTTAAAATGATGTTTTAGTTAAAGAGTCCCTTACTTGAGAAACAATTGAATAAAAATAATTAAAGTATAACATAAAAAAACTATAAATATTATGATAATATAGTAATTCATGTTCTAACATGTCAAAAGTTTCATATATACACCTTAATGGATAATAAAGTTTCAGAATATCAAGATATTCCTCAATGAAAGGAGATTGAGATGAAGTCCCTTATAAAGATCACATCATTAGATTAAGGATAAATCAATGAAATAAATATGTGTGAAAAATATAAATGCACAAAATATAAGTGGATATTCAGTGTAAGACAATCAGAGGTCATTAACACATATTCTTGGAAAAAACATAACCAATGACATGGATATTTAACTCAATAAATTGAGATTGAGTTAAGAGTTCCCTTACCTCGAGTCTGACTTGTCTCGTTTGTCCTTTATATTCCTAAATAATAAACTTAGGTTAATTTTTACTTAATTAAAAACCTTTTTAAACTTTATTATTCATTTTATATTACTTATTACCATGTTATAGAAATTAGTTAATTATTTGAGTCCATATCAGATGTTTTTTCGATGTTCGGTAAATGAGTCAAAAATGAACTTGTTATAATTACAAATCGTCCATATGGTCAAAATTCCATTATCTAAAGAATATTATTCATGATTTAAATATCATATATATCCATTATATATATATTTATAATAATATATAATATTTGGAGATAATAAATGAAATTCACCATTCATGGAGATTGTAGGCCGTCTGTACGCATGAACGTTACTTTCATTTCTTTTTCATATTAAAGGAATGAAAAATAAATGAAAAATAGGTATATTATAATTATATTATAATATATATGTTATATATGTTACATAAATTTATTAACTCCATCTTTTGTACGTTCCATGTATGGCATGAATGAGTCATATCACTTTAAGGGGGCGGTAGTCCACACTTCCTCAAATGAAATTATCGTATTTACACATTATGGAAAGAATAAAGGTATATTGTAAATAAAAATTACAGAAGAATAGAGACAATATAAATATAATATATATCATATATAAATAAATTGTCTTCATTATGGCCACCATGATAGGTGGTATTAGAAAAGTGAACAATCATTGTTTTGTGACGCAGCAGTTCGCCGTACACAGAAACAATATGTTCTATATCTATTAGATGGAGGAGTGTGTAAGTTTAAGTAAAAAAATTAGCATAAAAACATCCTATAATATTGATAATATTGGTGTTTTTATGTAATCATATAATAAAAATATCATAGGTAGTGGAGAAATAAAATAAAGGAAATGATCTTGAGAGAAGATGTTACCGCTAAATCGGGTAACTCTTTTTGACTTGAGAAAGAAAGAATTATTGAATTTCCTTATTCCCAAGGTAAGGATTCTATGAGTAAGGTAGGGATGTTGGGAGATTATTTTATGAGAATATGGACAATAAATGGGGCTTTAGATGTGTGATTAAGTGGGTAGAGGAGGTAGCTTTTATAAGAGGGAGGAGGGACACTTTAGAAAAGTCAAGAAATATTATTTTATTATAAATTTATTTTAGAATTATAATAGTTATAAAGTGATATATTTCAAGGGTAAAATTATTATGGGTATAAATCCTCTCAAAAAATAGGTTTTATACAAGTTTAGGTCACAAATTTAATCTTATCTGTTGGCTTTAACCCTTAATTAGAAACATTAACTCTTACCACGTCTTCTTGTATTTTAATAATATATGGTTATTGTAGTTACTATAAAATTACAATAGAACCAAAAGTGTATAATTAATGAAATTTTTAACATTATATAAGTCAGTTGGATGAATATTATATTTTTAGGACTATTATATCATTTAATAAAATAGTTTTTTTTTAAAAAAAACTCATTTATATCAATTTTGACACTATTTAGTAATTGATTTTTGTTAAAGTCATAAAGACATGATTCCTTATAAAAAATGCATTAACTCATCCCTCACATGTCAATGTCATATAAAAAATTATTTAAGGGAATAAAAATGTACAAATTACATTTATTTTAATATTTATAATATCATTTATAAGAATATTTCATTAATAATGTAATCAGTGTATCATTATTGTGTCATAAATAAATTTATTTATTTAATGTATTAAAATTATAAATAAAATACCATTAAGTAAGAAATATTTTTATCTTTATAATTAATTTTTATAGTAAAATAGATAATTTATATAACCCCACTTTAAAAATGTTTAAGTAAAAAGATACATGATTATGTTATATTTCTCTTTACATTAAATTAATTATTATAACATGTCATTATCAAATCCAAGTGGCTCCATGGGGTTCTAAAACCTACACAAGGATGATCATGGTCTTTTATATATCATCCAATAGGATTAGGACATGATTTAGGATTTTTTTATTATAATATTATTTTTACCCTTATTTACCTGATTTACCCTTAAACCACGATAAATAAAAATAATTACTGAAGTTACTATTCATAATGTCCAAAAATAAAAGATACCTATTTAAATGATTTGAAAAATATGATTCCAAATATAGAATCAATTTTTCCAAATTTAAAACACAAAAATTTTAGTAATTAATTTAAAATTAATTTCCATTGTTAAAACTAAAAAGCATGTTTTTAAGAAAATAAAAACTATCAAAAGATTGACATGTGTTTATATAAAATTTAAATATTAAATTACTTATAATGAAAAAAATGGATAAAATAATAAAAAATAATCCAATTAAACTCTAAAACCAACTAAAAAGAAAATATAAATATATAAATAAATGAGATAAAAATGAAGATTTGAATTTAAATGCAATATTTTCCACTATTCATTAAAATATGATTTTTATCATAAAAATACCAAAATTTCAAACAAAGTAAATATTGATGTCCCATTTATAATGAATAAGTTTATTTTGTTCAATATAACATATAAAAGTGACACAAACTATATTTAAAAAGGGTTCTTCATCAAAAGGTGGTAAAACGTCCTTTAAAAAATATTAGTGTATTTTATTCTTAAAATTGGATTTATTTTCATTTTAAGCCTCTAAAATTTATTGGATAAATATAAAAACATTTAACAAACATGTATAATAATATTGTAATTAGTTCAATTCATTATCACCAAAACAATGGCTAAGCGTTAACTACCATTTAAAATAATAGTAAAATTATTGTATTATTTTTCGGTATAACTCAGTATTGTGTGCAATATAAAATTTCGGAGAAACCCATTGTTGTGTGTCAAGTATGATATCAAAGATAATATCCCTGATATGGTAAAAACACTATCTAATTCATAAATATTAATATATATAAAAAATTATTATTCTATAATTACCTAGGACATTACAATATTTATATCATGTTTTACATTCTAGAAGTCATGATATACGCATAAGGACCAATGATATAAGAAATTAAGATATGTGTGAAGAACAAAGTGAATATTACCTGAAGTGAAACCTTAACATAAGATTATTAACAATAGGGTAATATAAGGTCTTAATAAAACCATATATGTTATTAGATATAATAATATTTTA
The DNA here is from genome assembly GCA_963277665.1 of Viscum album. NCBI lineage: Eukaryota > Viridiplantae > Streptophyta > Magnoliopsida > Santalales > Viscaceae > Viscum > Viscum album. The sequence goes on along the minus strand of OY728125.1, from coordinate 409,898,552 downwards.
TATAAAATATGTATAAAAAACTTAAATTTATTATATAGGAATCTTGTACGAGTACGAAGAGAGTCAAGACACAAGGTAAGGGGATTTCATATCACTATTCATTTCCCTAAGATACATGATTTATTCACCACACATTACTTTTTTGTAGTGTGTATAATGACCATGGATGTATTCTATGATTCTTACAATTAAATTTATGGGTATTTACATATCCATTATACGGTCTTTATTTCATGGGGTTTATGATTCAAAAGTCACCAAATCGGAAAAATAGTTTTTTCTCAATTTTCCTTCTTTGAGAATCAGGTTTAGTTATATACCTAAATGATTTTTCAAGGTGAATATAATTATATTTTACATGTTATATCATGAATACTCTTATTTTAATAACATTTTAAGCTTCATGTAATTTCCTTTTCTTATATGGAGATCCTGATCCCAAGTTACCAAGTGATAATATTTTATTAAAACAATCTCATCACTTTTACATATTATTAAAGATTATACTTCTTTGATGAAATATTATGATCCATATCTCAAGAAAACTCATGAGTTTATTTCTCCTCTATTTATTAATTATTTATCCATGTATTATTACCATTTATGATTATTTGGTACTTAATATAATTAAGAAAATATTTTTAAGAAAATTTGACTGTATCTCTCTCTTCGATAAGAAATCTATTTTATTTCAAAAACCATGTTTTCAAAAATGTTTTAAAATTATCCTTAAAGACCATTTTCAAGGAAAAAGTATTTTAAAAATGTTTTATTATTTTCAAAGATTCTTTTAAAATATTTCAAATCTATTTTCAAAGAAAAACATTTTTAAGAATGTTTTATGTTTAATATTTTTTTAAACATTTTCAAGAATTATTTATAATTTTTAAAAGGAAAATATTTCCAAAATTATTTTAAATATTAATTTATAAGTTTTAATGTTTATTTTCAAGGAAATAGTTCTCAAAAGGTTTTATTTTATAAAAAATAATTTTTCAAGAAGAAAAGATATTTTACCAAAGAAATGTTTTTTAAAATATATTTCAAAATTATTTCACATCAAAGATGACATCCATTTATGTTACTAATGACTTTCTAGGAAATGATCTAAAGGTTACATTTACATTCTTTCTATGAATGTTTTATGCTTTGATGTCATGATATTTATGAGACTCGTTTCTCTTCCATGAGTTATATACTTTTTAAACCCACTTATATTTATGGGTTATGATTTCATGAAGTGATTATAAAACCTATATATTTTCATAGTTTATGATTTGATGAAATTTTAATGATACCAATTTCATTTAATGGGTTATGATTTGATATTTTCAAAACCCTTTTTTTTTGTGGGTCATGATATGATGAATGTTTTATTTTGTGGAACATGTATAAATGATGTTATTATGAGATGGGTGTGACCTATATATCGATCCAATTCATTGGGTAATGATGGAGGACTCATGAGTATATATGTTTTGTGTGAACATTATTTAATGTTCACAATGTTATGTTTGAACCTGATTACATATTCACAATTTTATACATGGACTTGGTTGCATATCCACAAGTTTATGAGTGAACTAGATTACATGTTCAAAACTGTATGAGTGAACCTTATTGAATGTTCATAATATAAAGCATGGAACTTGTTGCATTTTTATAATTTTATGCACGGACCTTATTATATTTTTACAATGCTATGAATGAACTTGATTACATTTTCACAATGTTATGCATGGATAGGGTTTCCTGTCCATGTGTGAACCTGATTATAGATTCAAAATTTTAAGAATGGACCTAGTCGCATGTCCATAAGTTGATTCATGGGACTTATTTCATGTACTTAACTTAATGAGTGAACTTATTTCTACTTATACATGTTCACATCGTTATAAACCAATGTGCATGACATAAATTCCATGTCTTATTCCTATGTTATGTTTTCATGAATTATGATCTTAATTATATTATAATAAATATATTATAAACTTAAAATATTTATCATGATCTATAATATACAGGGTATTATCCTCAAATGTTATTCTCAAGTTACACACCCTTTTTTCATGTTATGCTTACAAATTTTCTTTATTTACCCTTACTGAGCATCGGACCTCACACATTTCTTATGTCTCCTTTTCCTAGGTTATGAAGAAGGGTTTTAGGTAGAAGTACTAAAGGTGGGAATATTTATGTGATATTTTGAATATCTTTCACCAGGATAGAATTTTTTTTCTATGTTTCCAAAGATAGTAAACTATTATGGTCCTTGGGCATGTATTTTTGTAATGTACTGAATATTCATCTAAAATGATGTAATATTAATGTATGTTATGCCTGGTTCACTATACCAATAATGAAACATATTTGATACAAGGGTGGATATGGTTTAAATATGTATAGAAAATGTATTTTGGACAAGTTTATATGTCATTTTGGGCTTTAATTTTAAGGCTTAGTCCCTTATTAAGCTAATTTTTCTCTTAATCACTCTAATTAATTTTAATTACTTTTACAAATATTTTTGGTCAAAAAATAATTTTACCTTATTATAAATTATAAATTATGATGATTCAAAATATTTAATCCATTTTTCCTTATTCCAATTACTAAAGTGGCCAAAATTACTTTAAAGTTAATCCTATAGAAGGGATGACAATGCAGGTTTCTAAAGTAAACATGTTCAAAAGTTTACTAAGTTTTTATATCCAATTTCAATGTTAAATTGATTAAAATGACCTAAATTGGATAAATATATCTTTAAATTATCTAATTAATATTCAAAAACAACAGAAAGTTTTATTTTTCTTTATAAATAAATGAGATGAAAAAGAAGTTTTGAATTAAAATTCAATATTTTTCACTATTCATCAAAAATGATACTTCACAGACAAATAATAAAAATTCACCATAGCCTAATTTTTATGTTTCTATTTCAAAAATAAATTTTATTTTTTCATATTAAATTCATAAAAGTGTCAAAATTTATATTTAAATTAGGCTCTCGTTTAAAAGGTGGCAAAAGTACATTTATAAAAATATAGGTTTTTATGCGTAAAATTGTGTTTGTTTTTATCTTATGATTATCAAATATATTATATGAATGTTAAAAATATTTGATTAAATATAATATATATATATATATATATTATTTTAATATCACTCACTAATTGTAATTAATTTAATTTATTAGGACAAAATGACTTTGTGAGCATAAAAATAGTTTTTTATAAAAACATTCACTGTATATTAAATTGGCTCTTATATTCATTTCTAATTAATTTTTAACAAATGAATTCAACCATATATTTTCATAAGATAGTTAATCCTATTAATAACCATCAATTTAATGGCTAGGTTGTATCTTATTATATTAAATAATAATATTTTCAATAATATATTATTGTTCCGTAAAACTCGGTCTTGCATGTTACACAAGCCATCTAGGAAATTCAGTCTTGTGTGTTACACAAGATAAAATTGGTGTTCCATGTATTTCAAGAAAAAATGTATGTTTCATGCAACATAATATTAAATTTTTGTTTCTTATGAAGAAATATAGGAACAAAAATTAAATTTATTCTAAAAGGAAAATATTATAATGTATTGGGGAATTAAATTATCCCCACCTTAAATAAATTACATCCTCACAATTCAAAATTGATCTTGGAAATCAAGAGATTTATATTTTGAAAATAAAATATTCTTTAAAAACCCACATCATGAATATGATTAATAAAAAATCTTCTTAATAAGAGTGAAAGGGAAGTACAATGGTCACATAACTAGGTTCCCTAATAGGAAAAAATATGTTGGAAGTGGAAACATGGATATAGAAGAAAAATATAACAATCAAGTTCTGATGGAGAGTGATAGAGAATATGTTTAGATAAAAGTTGATGAACACAAAGCCTTAAACCACTATTATGAAAAATTTCATTAATATCATAAAAATGATGATAATAGGAAACCATTTTTTCTTCAAGACCATTTTTCCTATAGTTGAGGAATTATTTCACTTTATAAGAATATAATTAAACATACATTTTTATTTCATAAATACAATCTTATCCTTCTTTTGTGCCTTGAACCAATTTTACTTAATTTCTTAGCACATTATGCATCATATAGTGAATTAATATATTAACCTCTAAAAACTTATCCAAATATCAACTTAAACAATTTCATAAATGGATAAATTTTCCACAATATTATGATCCAACACTTTAGAAGGAAGGTCACCAAATTTCCAAAATGAACTTATCAAATAACATAAAGTGGCTTTTAATCATCACATACCAAACATGGGAATATGGTAATAACTTGAATTTCCATAAAACCTTGTTGAAAAAATGCATGATTCTTATTCCTTAAACAAAACATAGATTATTGGATATATTTATTAAATACAAAAATGAAGTAAACTCCATAAATGAAAGAATAAACCACTTTGTCAATAAATCATTACTCAGTTCCAAGGTAGTTAGCACTTATCAGATTTAAGTTATCCAAACCAATCATTTCTTTATCCAAAAATCATTATATTAACATTGTGAACATATTAATGGTTATCTTTCCCAAAACCATGTTAAAAAAAGGTTTTCTTTCTACTAAATATTTTTTCTTAGCACCATTTAGTATATGATATCAAATACTTAACAAAAATTACTATAGTAAAATCCTCATACATTACATAATTATTAAAAATATTAAATCATTGATAAAATACTAAAAAGGCATAATTCTTGAATCCAAACTTGAGAACATTAACAAATCCTATTTTTCATTTATAGTAGCATAATATTATCATGATTAATTATCCTATTTTGTGGTATATTCCTTTGATTTATGAGACATTGATTTGTATAGTGTCCCATATCCTTATAGTAGAAACATTTCACATTGGAATTTTCTTTATTTCCCTTGAAATCAGGAAATTGGTGGCCTTTTTCTCCACACATATAACAAACTCCCATTAACTTCAAGAAACAATTGGGTGTTTCTTTCCACAATTATCATATGTGAGAAATACTTCGTTACCGTATTCACTTTATACATCTTTTGACCTGTTATAATCTTCTTTCATTACTTTCCTTTGAATCAATAGAACTTGGAAAATTATTTACCTATCTCATTATCACATGATACTATGTCCTCATATGATTAGAATTCTTATGAGACTATTTCACCTCAATATATTGGCCTAATATGACAACAAATATGTTCCTTCTTACTCTTTGGATCATGCACATTGGTGAGGTTCATGTTACTTTTACTATGCATCATTTCTAAATGATAAAATATGCTAAATTAGTTCATATCATTATAAAACATAATTTATAATACCAAAGTAGTAAAATACTTAACATAAATTGAAAAAATTATTGGTATCTAATCTAATAATCATAAAAATGGTTTCTTTGAGGATATTTTTACTTTTAAATACTTCCTAATGGTTTGTAAAAAAACGTGAATTATCCTAAGAATACCTCATGGGATTGTCAAACTAGGTTCATATTAAGGCTCGTTGTGATGTACAAGTTTATGCTCGAGTTATTCCCAACATACCTTGTCAAATTTGTTATCCCTAGGTACATCTGTTCTAGAACCATGTCCACTTATAGTATCCAGATAGGGATGTATTTCATGGAATACACACATAATCTCTATATTACCAAGATTCTAGGATGTTATTCTATACTTATCATCAAAGTATATATTAGGGTTATGTTCTATATTCTATGTTTTCTAAATATAGTTTTCAAGGTTGCTGATAAACCTGCTCTGATACCAACTATAACACTCTGACCCCAGAAGCTCAGAGCCAGTGCATTAATTTATTACATTGGCATAGAAACAAGTATCAAATACCAAGGGACCGAATAGTTTAACATATTTATAAAACCATATTACATACATGATACCCATATTACATTGTAAAATATAAAATAAAACATGTTACATAATAAAATAAAATGAAAAACATCCTTGAAATCTTATTTAAAGATTTCTTCTTCATAACCTGGGAAAAGGATAAAAAATAAAGGTGATATAAAATGACCAGTAAGGGAAAAAAGAGGAAGTAATAGTGAATTTATGTGATTAAATCAATATAGAAAGGGAAATAACTAATAACACATTCCAGCCAAAAAACTAGATAAGTCATAATCAATATAGAAAGGTAAGAAACTGAAACACATGCCATTTAATCAATAAAATGAGAATGAAATGAATTCATAGATATGTCAATGCAATAATATAATGGATAATAATAAATTAATTATCAATAAAGTAAATTATTAATTTTTGGATGGTATGTTTCTTAGGCACAAGATACCTTTACTGTCAAGCTAAGATAGTTTAAACTATTTTGGTTTGGCCAACTGATTCATCTCATAAGACTACAGATGCATCGAGGGGCTTGCATTAACTAGTCCCCAAACCATAGGAATTTCATTAAATTTTTCCCAAATCATGTATTAAATTTTTAAATAATTCCTCATATATTTAATACTCTACTTAATTAAAAAACAATTCACCTTATCAAAATGTATCTGTATTGAATAGAAGATATGGATTTATCAATAATTCCCCAATTAATCAAATAACTGTCAAAGTGAAAACCATATGTAAATATGGTATATAGTTTAGTAAATAATAACATACATCACCCAATAATGTTTATATTTAATGAAACATCCAATGAAAAATTATTATAATGAATTTATTGTCTTATGAGAAAGTTAACAATCACAAAGGAAAATAAGATTGAAAAGGTAACTTCTACCACTTGGAAAATTTAAAGATAAACCCCTTGGGTGAGATAATTAAAATTAAAAAATAAAATACCTTAAATTATGAGTGAATAATAATATTAAATAAAAAAGGGGAAGTATATAAACCATAATAAATTTAATTAGTGTATAATAACAAATTGGTCTTAATAGAATTTAAATTGAGACGAAAACCCTTACCTTGAGTCTGACTTGTCACATGTGTATTTATATTCCTAAATTGTAAACTTATGTTAATTATTTACTTGATTAAAAAACTTTTTAATTTTTATAATTACTTTTATTTCAATTATTTCAATGTTTTAAATAACTACTTAAAAAATTAATTTTACATCGGGTGTTTTGACCATATTCGGTTAATGTGTCAAAAATGAATTTGGTAAGTTAATTATGGTAAAAAGATTCATTAGATAAACATTTAAAGAATAAGAATAATGAAATAATTATAATATTTATACATAAATTATACATTTAAATCCAATCAAGAAATATTGTTATAAAAAATCGAACAAACATTACAATCATGGAGATCGTAGGCCGTACATACGCATGAGTAATGTTCTCATTTTCAGTGATCGTTATGGAAAGAAGGTAATTAATAATAAATATTTATAGAATTATAATTATATCATAATTAACATTTTATTTAATCATATATAATTATATATATAATTCTTGTGATTTAAAAGGAATCACATTGTGTCAGGGAGGTGGTAGTCCACACGTCCATGACTGACGTTTTCACATTTTAGTGTGTAAAAAGGGTAATAAAGAAAATGATATATTATTTTTAAATAAAGGTAATTATTTAATTAATGTAATTCATATTTAATTTATGTTATATATTTTTAATTAAAACAATACTTTATATGTTCCATTTATAATGTGAATGAATCACATCTCTTTGAGGAGGCAGTAGTCCACACTTCCACAAACAATGTTATCATATTCTCACAAAATGGAGTTCATAGAGTTATGTATTATTAAAGAATTATAGAATACTAAAAAAATTATAAATATCATATATATAATATATAAATAACGTTTCCATCATTTTCCCACCCGTGAGAGGTGGTAAAGGAAAATTAATAATCATCATTTTATGAGGTGGTAGTTCACCGTACACATAAAGGATAAGTTCATTGTCCATTAGATGAAAGTATGTGTAATTTTAGGTATAAGCCTAAATATAACAACATATAATTATATTTATAATACTTAGGTTATTATATAATCATGTAATAATAATATTTTAGGGGGTTGATAATGTAAATAAAACAAAAGATCCTGATGAAGGTTGTTACCTCTTCTTTTGGTAACTCCTTTTGGTTTGCACCAAAGGGATTCCTTGGATGGACTTATTCACAAAAATATGATTATAGTATTAGATGATGGTTGTTTGGAGAATATTTTAGTAGAGTTTTGGTGAGACAAATGGATTTATAGGTGTAGATAAGTGGGATGGGTGAGTGCCTTTTTATAGTAGAGGAGGAGTGACATTCTTGTATATTTTTGAAAAGGGAATTCTACCCACGTTTTTACCATGTGATGTGGCTCCAATAATGTAAAACAGTAGATCCAAGTGGTTATATGGTCTAAATACGATCATAAAATGGATTTAGTACATTTCTATAGGTCATTTTAGGCCTTAAGGTAAAGGTTTAATCCCTTTTTAAGTTAATTTTTTTCTTAATTACTGTAATTAATTTTAATTATTTTCACTAATATTTTTGGTCAAAAAATAATTTTACATACTTATAAATTATAAATTATTATTATTAAAAATATGGAATCCATTTTTATAAATTAAAATCACATACGTGGTATAAATTAATTTAAAATTAATCCCATAGATGAGACAATAATGTGGGTTTTTAAAGTAAAAATGTTTAAAAGTTTACCAAATTTTTATATCCAATTTCAATGTGAAATTTATTCCAATAATATAAATTGGATAAATAGATTTAAAATTGATCTAATAAATATTTAAAACTAATAAAAAATGTAATTTAATCATATAAATAAAAAATTAGTTTTGAATTAAAATTCAATATTTTTCACTATTCATTAAAAAATAAAATTTCACAGAAAAATACCAAAAAATTACCCTAACCTAATTTTTATGTTTCTATTTAGAAAATAAATTTTATTTTTTTATATTATATTTATAAAAGTTCCAAAATTCATATTTAATGTAGGTGCTCCATTAAAAGGTAGTAAAATTACCTTTATAAAAATATAGGTTTTATGCATAATATTGAGTATGTTCTTATCTTATGCTTATAAAATATATTAGATGAATGTAAAAAATATTTTATGGAATATATAATATATATATATATATATATTAAATTAATATCACTCAATAATTTTAATTAATTTAATTTATTTGGATAAAATATCTTTGTGAGAATAAAAATAGTTTTCTATAAAAACATTTCCTTTATATTCAATTGGTTCTTATATTCATTTATAGTTAATTCATAACCAAAGAAATAAAAAATATATTTACATAATTTATTTAATCATATTCATAAAAATTAATTTAATTTCTGGGTTTTATCGTATTATATAAAATAAAAATATTTTTAATAATATGTTATTGTTCAGTAAAACTCGGTCTTGCGTGTTACACAAGCCATCGAGGAAAGTTAGTCCTACGTATAATGAAAGATAACCTCATTATTCCATGTAGATCAAGCTAAAATTTATATTGTGTGTAACATAATCTTAACTTGGTGTTTCGTATAAAGTAATCTAGGAAAAAAATTAAATTTATTCTAAAAGTAAAATATTGTAAAGTCTTGGGGTGTTACACTCCAATTCTAGTTCATATTGAATAAGTAAAATAATGAGTTCATCTTGGTTATATTCTTTGAAAATTTTTCTTTCATCAATGAAAACCTTATTATAATTCCACTTCTTGGGTAGAGATATATGGACTCTTTCAAAGGAAATATTATTGTCCAAGAATTCTCCAAGACCATTCATTCCATTAAAAATGCTAATAAATCTATGAAAAGTTTTGTTGACAGTTTCCTCATCACACATATTGATTTTTTTTATATGAAACCTAAAGCATTTCTAGCATTGTTTTAATAAACTTATCTTAACCAAGCCAGGTATCTTACAAAATTCTAAAAAAATTTAGTTTTATTATAAGTAGAGATATGGCTAGAAATATTTTTTTAATAAAACAATATAAATAAATAAACATTTTTTAATTTAAAAAATATTTAGAAGCATCACATATTTTATGAGAGTTGTGGTTATAATTAAGTAATTTATAAGGTTTTACTAAAGTAATCTAAAGATTAGTACTGAGTTTCATAAGATAATATTTCATTAAGGTCTTTCAATATCCATAATCTATACCATCAAAGTGGGTTTTTTTCTATGGAATCCATCCATAATTTTAACTAGTTACTATCATCATGAAAATATTTTCCATAAACTTCAAGGTCTAGTAAAGTGTTTGTAGATAAAATATAAATCAATTAAGTGAAACCAATCCTTAACAAGGTCTAATATCTAATACCAATTATTAAGTCTTGGTTAAGATAAAAAATTAATATACCAATTTAAAAAAATTCAAGATGAGAATTAACTCTCCAATTTATTTAAATCTAAAGTTAACTTTTTGAAGTTAAATATGAAATAGATTAAGTAGTAGAAAATTAAAGTAAATAAAACATGTGATTTTAATAGTAGTTAAAATCAAAGTGACCCCATGTCCACTATTCACACCCATATGCTACTTGAGAGGCATGGTATGCACTAAATAAACTAAATTTTGATGGGGAGTCACAAACATATTAAAAAATACCTTTTAATCTAGATGCACAACCACACAACAAAACTAATTTCTAATGGGATTTCATAGAACAATTATGATATTAAATTTTTAATTCATATTGACAACCAAAACATACTTTTTAAAGGTATTGTAATAAAAATTGACTTTATGAATTAGGGGGTCATTACCTGATAATAAGAATTCCTTTGGTGGATAAAATCACTAACTTTAAATATTTAATAACATGTGAAGAAGTTGAATATAATTAAGTATAGACTAAAATAAACCAAATAGAAAAAGATAATATATAATAGTTGAGGCACAAAGATTGGTTATTGAGTAATGGATCCATCTATATCTTTAAAAAAATATGTATTTTATAGTTTGTATTCTTCCTTGAGATTCATCCAGAAATTTGAAAATTTCTTCCACAAGTTCACAAAATTATTTCACGAGGTCAAGTAAAGTAATATATGTAATATAATTTGTATAATATTTTTCCTTTTATATAACTATGATTATTATTTAAATAAGAATTGAAAATACTAAACAATAGTATAAAATGGTTATAATAATTAAAAACAATAATATTATCAATACTATAATTATCACCATAATTATCAAGTGAATGATAAATTACTATTTTAGAGTTTCTTGATTCATAAATAATATTTATGAATTTTAAATAGCTTTGAAATATCCTCTATAATAACAACTTGATGTATTCCATAAATCTCAAAACTTAGTTTCCTTTTACAATATTTGAAGTGAAACATAGTTTCTAAAAACATGCAGCATATACAAAATATGTAAAAAAAATATTAAATCTACATTAAAAACTTCAAAAAAAACTTTTAATATAATCAATGAATATTAAAAATAATTCAAAATCAAATAAAATAGTAAAATCATAAAAAGATAATAAAATAGAAAATAGAAATATATATAGTTAATTATATATAGAACATAAGGTTAATTATAACATGTAAGAATAATTTTCATAAGATACAACAGATATCATAAGGTTCTTTATCGTAAGGTACAACAAAGATCCTAAGGTCCATTGTTTCAAGGTACAATAAATCTATTAAGGTATATATATGTAGGGTTAATTCGGTTCTTCATATGGTATAATACTTAGTGAAAATTATAACTTCATAGGGTAAAAAAACATCATAGGGTGCATCAATAATATATTAGATAATAATAAAATAGATAATAATTCGAAATACATATCATGGAAGTGTAAAATATTCATAAGATTCATTTACTATTTAAGCCATTACATATATGGGTGAATTCACATATTAGTGAAAGTTCACATAAGATTAATTTAAATATAAATATAATGATATGGAATCACATAAGTTAAATTACACATAAGAGTCATTTAAATATACACATAAGGATGTTTCATGTAAGTGGATTTCATGTAAGTAGTAATCATGTAAGAGAAAAGCATGTAAGAGTAAACATTTAAGAGAAAATCATGTAAGAGTAAAATACATATATTTTTATCTAAAATTAACTGATAAGAAACATAATTAATTCATATACTTTTAAAAAATTATTTACTCATGTTAAATGGAATAAAATGAAAAATTGTAAACAATAATGCTTTCGAAAATGGGTAATGAATTTATTAATATAAAAAAAATAAAATAAAGTGGGAAGGATATAGGGATGCTTAAATATTCCTTATAATAAATATTTTATTTCAATAAATATTCATATAAAAACCGGAAGTCTTCTAACTATAATCTCTATTATCTAATGAAATATCAGAAGTAAATAATGCTTAACTAGTGCACCATGTTTCTAGTACTTTCAACACAATATTTTCTTTCCTTTTATAAGTTCTTTGTAATATTTATGTCATAAATGTTAGATATGTAATATATAAGTTCCATTGAATTATTCTTATCATATTTATCCTTTTTATTTCCTTATGGAAATCCATTTTGAAGATCACTTTCCTAAACATCCTTCTTTCACTTTGATCCAACTCACCTTTAGTAAGTTCCGTGTCACTAAAATCTAAATTCAATTCAGAATTTTACTTTTATGTAATTCTAAATGTTCTCAATGTAGAGTTATTGGTACTAGGGGTTAAATATATGATATTTTTATTGAACACAACACCATTTTCTTCTTCAAAATTTTAATATCCCTCTTTAATTGATTCTCATACTGAATAAGGATTTAAATCAAATCATATAGACTATGATTATTAATTTTCTTAGTATAATCAATAATATTTCCCTTGGATTCCCATTCCATAGGAATAATTTCAGTGATATTATCAATAATTTTATTTTCTGATAACTCTCTCTCTCTCACTGATAGATTATAAACTATTGATGATGGTCACGAACTGTTGGTGTACTTTTAAAACATATTCAACCAAGATAAATTTTAACAACTCATAATTATCTCTTAACATGGGTGTATTGGTTTAAAAAAATTTATATGTTCTTAAATGTACCACTTCCAAAAAATTTCCATATAATTCATACTCTTCTATATATAGAAACATAGCTATAGACGTTTCATTGAATTGTGCATAATAGATTATTCCAAACACTAAAGTTTAACTGAAACTTTAACTTTTCCTCATAAGTAAAATTAGTAACTTCTTTATTTGAAATATTTTATTTTTTTTATCATTATTATAAAATTATTTAATTTAATATTAATATCATAGGTTCTAATCTAATCCCACAAATACTCATAACTAACTCTGTTAAATATTGGTGGCCTATTCAGATTCATATTATCAAGAGTCCCAACTTGTATGAAACCTTCTATAATATAAAATATATTTCATTTACAACATGATTAGTGTAAGGAAATAAAATATATAATTTCTTAAAGATATATGAAATATCTACAAGAAATATAAGTAATCCCTAATACCAAATATTTTCCTATACAATTAAAGTATGGAATATTCAATAGGGGTGGTGAATCGAATTCATAAAATAAATTCACAATATTAATCCCACTAGTGAATATAAGTTTTTTGGAAGATATAATATATAAAAAATCAAAGTATATCAAAGTAAATAATAATAGTTAAAATAAAACTACCAAAATTTAAAACATTTTAACTGATGTAAACATCTGAAATTAGAAATAATCACAAAGTAAAAAAATTTGATGGAGTTTAAGATAAAAATCCCTAAACTCCTTTAAAATATATTCAAAAGATATTACAGTTCCTATCAAGGGAAATCTTTAATTTTATCCCAAATTTGAAATAAGTTCTATAATTATATCAAAGGCACCCAAGTTCCTCAATAGAAAATCATTTTATGAACCCTTCAGATGTTATAAATTACACAACTAGAACCTATTGAAAACAATTATCATAAGGTACAATTTACACATTGGAAACTTATTTAGTAGAATGTTAGTAACATGAAAATATATCTCTAATCTCCCTTAAATTAGCATGATCTATATCAAGTATTCACCCATACTCAATCAAAATTCATAGTTAGAAATCAAGTGGGTTCTTATACTCATAACCTCATCAATCATGAAGATCAAAAGAAGTTATTATAAGAATCAAAACTAAGATATTTTGTAATAAATCCTATCATATAAAAGATCTTGTTAAACAAAAATAAAAAAAACTATAATATAATGTACTCAAAATTGTGATATGATGAAAAAATTAACATTTTAAGGAATTCCAATATCGCTTTTATTTGTAACATATTCCATTATTTAAATCCTTGGTACAAATTATAAACATCATTGTAAAAAACTCTAGTAATAACATCAGAGATATTTAGGTTTAGTTAAAATAACATGGGAATATTTATCCTATCTTATATTAATTACTTCAGTGTGAATTTACAATTTTAGGAAATTAATGAATTTGATTAATCTCATTGGAACATACAATTGAAAATTATAATCTATAAAAAACAAAACTTACAAAAACCCCATGTTAGATCAAAATAAACATGAATAATACTGTGATTTTCAAATCAAAGGATATGAAAATGGTCATTTTAATTAGTAAAATATTATTTAATAAATGGGATTTAATATGGGTGATTTTTTTTTGAAATTGAAATTAGGTATTTTTTGGGAGTATGTTTTAATTTCAAAAAACTATTGGAAATAGAAAAGTGTGGATTTTATGTTGATATTATTATTGAATTATGAATTTGATATGTATTTTTTGGTTATAATTGTTAAAATATTTTCATTAGGGATTAAAAAAGAGGTAAATATTTTTTTTATGTTCTACGGATTTATTAGGCTATAAAAGTATTATTAATTATCATATTCTAGTGTGGGGGCCTTTTCGGTAAGACAATGATAGATTGGGGACTCAAGAGTAAGATGTACCTAATAGTGATAACCAATGGTTATATTGGTCCCCTAAGTTTTGTAAAATGAAAAGGGCATATGGGTTGATGTATTTAGAATTTATGGGAATTATGATATATTTGGTTATAGTTTAATGAAATTATTAGTTATTATTTTAATGGAAATGAATTTATTTGTTTATATAAATTTTTAAAGGAAGTGGGATATTTTTTCAAACACATTTAAATATTGTTTGATTTTCACATTTATGGGGTGTATAAGATGTATTGATTATATATTAGGGTACCTTGTTACTCACCCCCTACATGCATACCTCAAGCGTCATATAGATTGTGTGTGGTGCAATATAAGTAAAGGAAAGGCATAATTATTATATAGGGATAAGTCATACACAATGTAGTGGAGATACATTTGTGAATTTACATGTTTGAAATAAATATATTCTTTTAGAGTTTTGGGAAGGCATAGAGTTTACATTTGAATTTTGTTCAATTTTTAATTATATATTTTTATGGACACATTAGCCCAATATTTTGGATCTATATACATTTTTTCCTCATCAATGTTTTTGGTTAGTAGTACTATATCTTTTAAAATATATCTTATGAATAATTTAATTATGTTATGATTTTAAACTATGCACTATTTCTTTTGTTCATTAGGTGTGGGAATATCCAAGTTATAGATAACTCATGCTAAAAGTTTAGGAGAATATATACATTAGGGGAGTGGTTTATTTGGGTAAACTATCCCCCAGTATTTAATTTTTTATTCCTTAGAATTTATTAAAAATATATGGTAATCAATAAGATACACCTAAGGCTAAGTTAAATTTGACATTGAATAAGGAAAGTTTGAGAAGGTTGGTTCAAGTTAAGATGTTACAAATGATATTATTTTGGCTATGTTGGGTTATATATGCGGTGATAGATTGTATTAGGACTCATGGTGTAATTATAAAAGGGTGTATCTAAATTGTTTATAATGAATAATGATTTAATAAGAAGTATAGGTAAACCAAGTGGCTTGTGAAACCCCTGTATATTTAATTTGGAGTTTTTTTATTCATTTATCTTAGTTTAAGGAAAAAGGTGATCATTGTACATTATTTAGACATTCACATGTAAGAAAATAATCATTTTTTCATAGTTTTGAGAAAATTTTCCATTTTTAATTATAAATATAATGGTTTTATGAAACTACATCCCGAAATAGATTAAAACCTCAAACTATTTCAAAATCAAGACCCATTACTAATTTTAAATGAATTTTGATTTCGATTAAAGATGAAATGTTTTTTTAATATAGAAGAAAGTAGAAAACAATTGTATAATGTAATTACAAAGTAAAATAAGTAGAAAATAGACACAAATAAAGTGTATAGGCCAAAAGTCATATTTCTTTATCACATTATCAAATATATATAGGATATATGAGTTTAAAATAAATAGTCCTGATCACTCATCATATATCATGTCAAATCCAATGGTTGGATTTATCTCATAGTTAATAAAAGATAATAAAATTATGGAAGATAAAGAATTAGAATATCAAAGGTATAAGTTGGGAATTAAAAACATTCATTCATGGGGAATGATGAAATCCAAAATATATATATATTAACTTATGACACTCTAACATGGATGTTACCAGATTTATAAAATATTATTTTATCCTTTACATAAAAAAACATGGTGCAAAAAACAAGTGACGCCATAATAAGTGAATTTTATGAAAATTATAAGTTGCATCATTAAAAATCATATTAGGAAAACTTACTGGGGAGAACATGGTGAAGGGGGAAATAATATAGTATTCCAAACTTCCCTTAATTAGATCATGATATTCTTTGATGTATTTATATCCCAATATTATAAATCCACTTCTAAAGAGTTGTATTTGGTAATGGTTTTGTGAATAAATCTGCAATATTTTCACACAAACTAATTTTCAAGATATGGATCTTCCCCTTCTTTTAAAGATCATTTGAAAAAAATTAGTTTTATATGTTTTTGTTTTATCAACTTTGATATAACCACCTTTTAATATGTTTTTACAAGCTACATTTTCCTCATGTAAATTTGTGAAAATATTATCATTTTTATAATATAGAATATCCATTATAAAATTTATCATTTTATAAAAAAATAATTTTATTTGAAATTATAGAATAATTAATTATTTATACCCTTTAAATATTAATGAGTATGGGGAAAAATACCTTCCATTAAATTTATCACAATATTAAATCATATTATTTGTAAGGTAAATTTAGTCATTGATGCCTATATCATTCATGTATAGATAAAATATACATTTATATTTTACCATCCAGGGATAATAAGTTATCCATAATCTCCTCAAGTATAAAATATAACAATCTTTAAAGAAATATATTTAATTTTTTATTAAATGTATTTTAATGAATATGTAAAATCATTCCAAAATTGAATAATTCATTTTTGGGTGATTTATTCAAAATACATGTAAATTCCTTATAATTTAATCATTAAACCTTCCATTAATTTTGTTAACTCTTTTTGAGATTTGATGTCATTAAAAACATAAGGATTACTATAAAAATAAATTTATAAACACTATGTAATTATAAAATTAAATTTATATTATTCCTTATATGAATATATTTTACTATAGATATATAAAATAGATATTATTTAGTTCAACCCATATACTAATTTATCTGATTGAGTGAAAATTTTATAATTTTAAATTTTCTTTAGTCAATTTAAATCTGTTAGGGATTCATATATAGATGCTGTAATCATTTTTATTAGGTATATAAAAAATTAAAACCTTAGTTTGGAATAACCCAAATATATATAACCAAATTCATAAGAAAGAAAATTATTATAAAAATATTAAATATATTCAGTAGCCTTTATAGATTAGACAACCTTCATGAACCAACCTAGGTCAAACCTAAACCGATCACCTGAGTTGGCTCGTAATAGGGCTTGAGAGGCATTCCTGATCCTCCCAAGATTGAAACTAGTGTCGTGCATCAATCATAACTCAATTGGGAACAATTTATCCCATGAGATAGAAGATAAATAAAAAATAATAAGAAAACCTAACACTAAAACTGGAAAAGAAATGGGAAAATAATTAGATAAAAGTAAACATTATACATACCTCTATGTTACCTCATAGTCACCATCATCCACTAAACCATGCCACTTCATGGAAACCGAGATCGATTAGGAAGATACACTGAAAGTTAAAAACAAAGATAGAGGTATAGTAATGAGTATTAACACTTATTATGTGTTCCCAAATAAACTAATCCCTATATATTACCTATAAAAATAAAACCAAGTCATATTATTTCAAAAATAAGACATATAAAAATAGGTTTTTTGATTTTTTAAGAAACATAAGAATCAAGATTTCATTTTAAGTAAAAATATTATCCATTATATTTTTAAAATTGTTTTCAAAGCATGAAAAACCTTTTAGTGAATTCCTACAAAATATAACTTATGATGAATAGGTTTCTTAGTATAGAAAACAAAACAATGATGCCATTTTATAAAGAAACAATAAAAACAGAGGAAATCAGACACATTGCCACTCATACCTATCGGGAATCTAACACGGTTGCTGATGGTCTTGCCAACAAAGGAGTCAACCAACCCATGACATGGAGTGATTCTCTACCGGTGGAGCCCCTTTCCCATTTTGTTAGATATTTTAATAAGGTTCCATCTTTTCGTCTCATGTAATCTCTCTCTCCCTTTTCTCTTTAAATAAAATTTTTTGCTCCCTAAAAAAAACACTATAAGGGAGTAATCACTATGGGAAATCCCTAAGTATCTTGGTTAATTAGGTCCATAGGATCCTCATACTCTTGGTGATCTAACCATGTAATATGTTCACATTCATGATCTTCTAGAGTGGTCGAAGCCAAAGTTCTAGCATCCCTCCAAAGCATCATTATATTGTTTAGTTAGTATTGTAGTAGAATCCTACCAAGGAGCCTAGGTTATTTCCCTTCTGAATCAATCAGAATACTAGTCCTTAGTCCACCTACCTAAGTACCCGTGGTTCCCAAGTTCTTTGTTCAAATGGAGGAGATCTTTTTATCAAGTTTTAATTTACATACATAATACACAATTGAAAAAAAATCACTATTCAATTTCTCACCTCTGACCCCCTCCTTAAGAACAACCCCTTACTAAGTCATACAAACCAATCCCAAGCCTCTTCACATATCACGAAACAATTATTTAAAATATACATAACATTTATAATTCAAAGGGTATTCCTTAAGTGTGGTTTTCTATTTTTATAAAATAAGAAAAATTACCAACTAGGCCTCATCCCTTTAAGATTATAAAACTATTTGAACATTGAAGAAATAATTTTCATTTCATAAAAAGGTTGAATGCATATTTTAACATGAAGATTCTATGTTAGAATCTTTGGAAAATTATTTAAAAAAAATAAAAAACATTTCTAAGATCCACCACCAATTTATATAGCATATACATACCACTTACTATCAAAACACACTTTTAAAACACTCATGCAATTAATAAATTCAAATTAAAGGCTTGGGACCAGGAAACCTACCTCAAATCATGCTACCTACGATGATGGAAACATGAGTCCAGGTCTAAATGAGAATGAGAGATCAAGAAGGACTCTGGAAAATCAAAACACTCTTTTAAAATTACACACATATACACCTATACATACTGACACACACACACACACATACCAATAGATGAAATGTAGATATTACCCTCACCATGAGGTAATATAGAAAAAAGGATATATATATATATACACCATACTCATGCAAATGTGTCACGAACCGAGCTGGGTCGCCATCCGACCCGACACCCGACCCAGTCCGCAGCAAGGCCCAAAGTGTATTCCCGATCCCCACGAGCTGGCACAAGTGACCGAGTATCAAAACTTACACATGAGAATGATTTAACTGAAATAGTAAACACAAAACAACTGATAATATAAACAAACCAAAACTGAAAGAAATAGACAACCAAATTAAAATTAAAATTTAAAGGTTTACAACTAGAAACAACATAAAAAAAATAAACGACAACAAAAGAAACAAAAACACCAACTCAAACCTCCAAACGACCAGAGTGGTGTAGCATCCACATGCCTCAACACCAACCTGCATGAGAAGACCATCAAAGACCAAAACCACCTATCGTTGAGAACGACGTCACAACCTGGAATACACAAGAAACAAAGTCTTCATACACCCAAAGGTGTATGTAGGGTGTGATCCAAGAGCCCAGTAGGACGTAACCCAACAAAAAGGTTCCACGTGTAAACATTAAATGACCAAAAAATTTGCAGGCTTAATAAAAGAAAGGACAACAAAGCTTGAACAACTTAAAAAAACAGTTTCTATAAAGAAATCACTTTCAACAGAAACAACTTAAATAAATAAAAATAAAAACCAAAATAAAAATAAAACACCCTTTCATTTAAGAAAACTAAAACCTTCGAGAGAACCCAAATGATACACCGCATACCTATGGTGAGTGTATAGTGGTCCAGGAGCACCAAAAATGGGAGAGGCCCTATAGGTACTAGCAAAAGGAATGGGACCCTAGAACAACGTGTCTTAGTGAACAGTTGTATAGGAACCACAAAAATATACATTCTCGTGCACGATCCACTATTAGGGAAACATATACATAACCTAGGGGTCTCCACTCATCATCCAATGTTTAGTTAGTGTTGTAATCGCCAAAATAGCTAAGTGAAACCGGGCCAAATCCACTTCCGTATCACTAGAACGCTAGATCTAGTCCGCCCACCTAGTACCTAGGCTTCCCCTTTTTGTACTCAAGATGTTACAATTTCACACTTCATGTCAAACTCAAATGAATAAAATAGATAGGGTGTAACCTTAACCCAATGCGACACTTACACACACACAAAAATACATTTTAAATAGTACGCATACCTAAAGACTTCACCCAAATCAATTAAAACAATTTTTGCATTGTTAATAATTATTTATTAAAAAACAAAAAATTCTTTGTCAACAAATTATTTAAAAATAAACATAACATGACGTAACACAAAGAAACCACCCAGACCTCCTTCATGAGCAAACACACCA
Source organism: Viscum album (assembly GCA_963277665.1). NCBI lineage: Eukaryota > Viridiplantae > Streptophyta > Magnoliopsida > Santalales > Viscaceae > Viscum > Viscum album. The sequence goes on along the minus strand of OY728125.1, from coordinate 409,877,485 downwards.
AACGCCACGTCAAGAACACAAACTGCATAACTCACATCATTTAACAACCCAACCGCATGGTTAAAACACCACTTTCTTGATTAAAAAAGACACTATAAATTTTATTAATCAATTTCAGAATATGAAACATGACTATAAACACCAAAAGTCCACTCAAACCCTCTTTTGGAAAAAAACGCATATGAACTCTACACCAGAACATAAACCGCCACTTTGCACATTTTCACAAAACAAAAGAAGACTTTACAAAACACTAGTAGACAACTCAGCATAGTTTTTCATAGAAACAACCTACTAAATACACACAACACCTTCACTTATGACAAATCACACGCAACACCATGTCGAAGGTGTGATTGACACCACTTGCACAGATGAAAAACAAACTGCACAATTGAAAAATTAATACCAACTAACTAGATATAAGTTATCAACAGAAAACACACATGTAACATAAACATGCTACTTAATGATTTAAATACAAATCAAACATCAATGAAAACCAACTTCACAACTACAAAAATTAATTAAATAATATTCTTAACAAATAAAGCTTGAAAATTAATTCATCAAATAACTATTAGATGTGGAACCACCTACCTCGAGTGAATAAACTCCATAAAATTTAGTGCGTGACTCCAATTGCTCATCAAACGCACCACAAAAAACTCAAGTTGAACCTTAAAACAAGATATCAACAAAATTATTAATATCATACCAAAATTAGTGAAACTTGCACCAAAACAACATGAATCTCCTACACACAATTCTACCAAAAGGAAGTGCAATTAATAAAAACAGAACGCACCTGCGGCGGAGATATGGGAGGTTGTCCGAGCACATTAGAGAGGTACTGGAGTTACGCCGCATGGAAAAAAACCATCTGAGAAGGGTTGTGCGGCCAAGGGGTTGGCAGTGGTAGGGGGGTGTGGATGTGCGACGGTCGACCGGGGCAGGGGGTGTGGCTGTGCGATGGGGCGAGCATGGAGGGATGGATGGACATGGAGCGGGCACTGGTGGGGGAGTCTGGCGAGGCAGCGCCAGACAGTAGGAGAGGGTGGCGCCGACTTGGAGGGTCACCGGGAAGGAGTTTCGGCTGGCCAGACATGGGGGTGGTGATGGCTGGTCCGGGGCGCAAAGTTGCGGCATGACGACCTGGCCGGGGTTCGGGTGCACTAGGGTTTGTTGGACTAGGCAAGGGGGTGCTGGGGAGTGCGGTGCTATGGGATGCCACGAAGGGAAAGAGAAGGGGGGAAGGGGAGGGGAGGTCCGGTGCGATGGAGGGTCACAGAGCAGCGGGTTGGACGGGGAGGAGTTCGGCAAGGGTGGAGGGATGCGAGGAGCGGCTAGCGGGTGGGGGGGGGGGCAGGGGTGCGACTGGGTGCCAAGGAGAGGGCGCTATGGTGTAACACTAAGGGGAAAAGGGGGACGACGAGATAAAGTTCCAGGGGTAGCGCAACCCTAGAGGGGATGAAAAAAAACAATAAATAAATAAAAACAAACAAAATAAAATAAAAGAAAAAAGATAAAAAAAGATAGTAATAATATAAACAATAAACTAAAACAAAATAATAATAATAATAATAATAAAGATAAAATAACTTAATCATCACTAATATTAATAATAATAGTAAGACTGAATAATAATTAATAATATCCCAAAATATTATTATTATTCTTTCAATTTAAAACAATTCATTAAGTTAATTACATTTCTCTTATTTTATTTTTATTTCGACTTTATTATTCACTTAATTTTATTTCATTTTTAATATTTCATTTTATTTAATTAGTTGATCACTGAGAGGTGTATGCGGTGAACTAGGAAAGGTCACGCAACGACCCAGGAGAGGCCGCATGGCTTTGACCGCGGTGCGCTGGATGCAACCAAGAGTGAAACATTCGTTTCTAAATAAGAGCTCAGAAATTTTAAGTCAGGCCTCAACCCGAACTATCTGATTCCCAATAAAAAAATAATAAAATAATAATATAAAAAGAATGGGTGTGACAATTCTCCCCACCATAAAGATTTCCGTCCCCAGAAATCAACAACTGATAACCAAAACCCAAAGCAGAAAACCACACTCCCTTAAGGATCAAAGGGGGTCCCCACAAACATCTAGCAAAGAGATGAAAAGGCATCCTGCTCAGAGAGAGTGACTCAAAGACAATTTCAGGAAACTCGTAAAAAGACTTTCTGATATGTTTCACCCACCCCAAAGTGTTAGAATGCCTCCAGTTGACTGATTAAGGAAAAGAAATCTCGCACCCACGGAAACCAACTTCACAAGCTGAAACATCTCAAACACTATTAAATGAAAACCATACCATTTGGATAGAATTAACAAACAAGATCAAACCACATCCAAGGAACACTCTTATAAGTTATCACCAAGCCGTCTTTAGAAACAGAACCAAAATGTCAACATGGGGAATCCCGAGGGGCTCCCCACCATTAAGAACCTACCAGCACCCAAGGCGAGACCGGAAGACCGAAACGAGGAGGTTTGATCGGACTCCCTGCCATAAAAGAAAAGTCCAACTCTGATCCATTCCAGAGACATTCATGCGTGACCCCACATGGGTGTCCCCACCATTGGGATTGACGAAAGATACAAAACCTTGAAAACATCCCGACAGTGACCAAACACCCCACCACAAGGGGCAAGGAGGGTCGAGCCCAACTACCGGGGTGTCAAAACCACAACCCAAGACAAACCAACATCTCCACATCCCTGGATAAGCACTATTTAAATTTGAGGCTGCTTTACCTAACAGACCCCATAAGGACTACTAAAAGCGATTACAACCGGTGGGATTCAACCCCCATGACTTTAAGGTTTGAGACGACCATGCTTTATCATAGCCATGGAAACCTCACGCACCCAGAAGGGTCATTCGGAATGGAACAGCTACAGGAAATTATTTAAACTATTCTGACTTTCAACACTGATGACTAAAAGAAAGTCGGGGTCTCATCCACTCCAGGGGTTCCTGACTATGCGCCAGCTTCACTCCAAGGTCTATGGCTGGAGCCCTGATGTTTAAAGAATCTCCTGCCTCATAGTCAGGCATTGAAGACTCTTTAATGGAGCTTATCCTTTTGGTGTCACACACAACCTCACCACAACCGAGGCAACACCATCAGACACGACACTCCACGACACACTACGACACCCAACTACTCTCACACAGAACATTTACCAAAACATGAGTTTAGATGATGCACATGCATCACCTATTCACCATAACTAAGAAACTTAAGAAAGAAAGATTCATGGAAAACACTCCCATTTTGAAAGAAAAAAAACAAAACTCCCTAAGAGTAGGACACACTCCTATGAAGACAGGGATTCCCGAAGGATCCTACGAAATCCTCCCTTGTTCTTTCAAAGAGAACTCACACTGTAAGACATCACCAAACATGAACCTTGCGACCAATGAAAGTACTACAAAGCCCTTCAAGACACTGGTCAATACTGATAATTCTGAATCACCTTCACTCTTCCCCACTGGATTTCCTCTCACCATTTCTAGGGGGACCTTCAGACGCAACGATGTAAAACTTCATACTCAACAACTAAGAAAACTCAAAGAGACCAAAGATCCCTTCAAATCCTCTCACATCTGTCATCTCGCTGTCATAGGATCTACTTAACCAAAAAGGATAAGGAACAAACTTAACACTATCACTAAAAAGGGAGAGTCCTCACTTTAATCAACTGGAGGGTTAACCAATGACGAATTACCTGTGGCCGCACTTTAATTGCATGTTAACATTTTATGTGGGGCATACACTAGTCAAGAGAGAGAACCGCATACCCAACCAAACTGGTCCAATGGTCAAGACATACCACAAGAGAACACTAAAAGTGTAGGGAGAACCACTACAAGGGATTCCCGAAGCACTTTTCGAAAGAATTCACTAACTATATGCTTGCGTACCAACCTACAAATAAGAATTCAAACACATGACACAAATCATTCAGAAAGGATCCTCGGCTCAAAAAACCTCACATCTGACATTTCAAAAACACAAGGACACACCACCCAATCACTGGTTATTAACACACCAAATTCTAATTTAACAAAACTTTTCGAAAATAAGCCAAGCTAGTGGGTTTCACAAACACCACTGGTGTCCCATGGTCCTTGCACATGCATGTTCTTGTGCCACATCGACACCCACCTCATATCCATCCAAGAATTCATCTGCTCGTGCAATTGACCATTCCTCTTTCCATGTACACTCATGCATGTGGTTTCCCATGAGAACACCAAGGATCAAAACCAAACCTTTCCATTTTTCAAAACCAAAACATTCGACTCATGGTTTTTAAACCTCACTCATTGTTTTCTTTTTAAAGAGCTTAATTTCAAAACATTTTTCAAGACCAAATCCTTTTTACTTAAAAACCAGATTTCCATGAATCCAAAACAATGAGACGAGGGACGATGCAAGAGAAAACTAGTGTCAGCGGGTGACTGGAACATATGGTTGGAGGCCATTCTCCAATCACGCCACCACCACAGAGGGTATTCTGGGACAACGTCCCCAGGTCCACATGGCTTGCCAGACCCTGCGAGCTTACTGAGACTACTGATCCTACTCCCTTTTCATTTCCCCCAAACATGGTTAACCACATGGAACAAAGATTTAAACAAACCTCAACTTACTTTGGTAACTCTATTCTTACTCGTAGCTAGGACGTCGAGTCCCTACAACGTTAACTCGCATCTACCATGACTCTATCCCAAAAGAACATGACCCAAGAGGGAAAACTTTCCCTCTAATACCATTTTTTCATGAACTGATCCGGTTCGCCATCCGACCCGACACCTGACCCGGTCCGCGGAAAGGCCCGAAGGGCGTTCCCGATCCCCACGAGCTGGCACAAGTTCCCGGGTATCAAAACTAACACATGAGAACAATTTACCCTAAATAGTAAACACAAAACAACTGATAAGATAAACAAACCAAAACTGAAAGAAACAGATAACCAAATTAAAATTCAAATTTAAAGGTTTACAACTAGAACCAACATCCAAAAAAAATAAATGACAACAAAAGAAACTAAAACTGAAACTCAAACCTCCAAACAACTAGAGTGGTGTAGCATCCACAGGCCTCAACACCAACCTGCACGAGAAGACCATAAACAACCAAAACCGGCACCCAACTCGGTCCGCGGTAAGGCCCGAAGGGCGTTCCCGATCCCCACGAGCTGGCACAAGTTCCCGGGTATCAAAACTAACACATGGGAATGATTTACCCTAAATAGTAAACAGAAAACAACTGATAAGATAAACAAACCAAAACTGAAATAAACAGACAACCAAATTAAAATTCAATTTTAAAGGTTTACAACTAGAACCAACATCCAAAAAAAATAAACGACAACAAAAGAAACTAAAACTCCAACTCAAACCTCCAAATGACTAGAGTGGTGCAACATCCACATACCTCAACACCAACCTGGACAAGAAGACCATCAACGACCAAAACCACCATCACTAAGCATGATGTCACAACCTGGAACACACAAGAAACAATTTATACATACACCCAAAGGTGTATGTAGGGTGTGAGACAAGAGCCCTGTTGAGCCCTCTCGAAGATTGTTGAATTATTCCTATGATTGCTGTTTTAATAATTAGAAATCATAAATTACTTAATCCGATTGGATTTCTCATAATCACAATCTCTTAATGAATCTGTGTATATTGGTTGGATTATATTTTTATCTCTTTGTTATTGATTTACAAGTATTCTGGAAGTCCTCTGGATCAAATTACAATGGTCTCACTGATCCATATCAAAGGACAACAACCGTACCGATCCATATCAAAGGACAACAGTCGCACCAATCCATATCAAAGGACAACGGTCGCACCGATCCATATCAAAGGACAACGGTCGCACTGATCCATATCAAAGGACAACGGTCGCACCGATCCATATCAAAGGACAACGGTCACACCGATCCATATCAAATGAGTCACCAAAGATGTCTCACCAACGCTAATCAAATGAGTCACCAAAGATGTCTCACCGACGATAATCAAACGAGTCACCGAAGATGTCTCACCGATGCTGATCGAATGAGTCACCGAAGATGTCTCACCGATACTGATCAAATGAGTCACCGAAGATGTCTCACCGATGCTGATCGAATGAGTCACCGAAGATGTCTCACCAACACTGATCGAATGAGTCACTAAAGATGTCTCACCGATGTTGATGACCCACCGATCACTTGACACACTGATAGTCATAAACAGCTGTTTGGATTTCTTTATCTTTATTTAATCTAACCAACGGTCATATTAGGAATATTTTAAATGCTCTGTCATTTATTTAATGTGTGTTATTGGTTTTCAGGAAACCATACCTCGTACCTTCAAAAAGAAATCATATCTTTTTCCGGAGCTCGTGCGTTAAATAAGAGCTTCTTTCAAGATGAAGGAGAGCGCGTGTGTTTCAAGAAAAAAGTGTTGAACACAAGGAGGAATACGCCGAGTGCTAAACAGAGAGTGAATGCAAAGCGACGACTGAATTTACACGAGCAACTATTTCGTCAATGCTAACCAGTGAAGAGATGAGAATGAGAACATAAAACAAGAACTTCATCGACTACTTCTTCTCTATCTCTGAACCTGGAAGTCAAGGAAACAGACAATACTCTGTTTTCCAGACAGAAACCAGAAGAGGACTCAGATCGAATTCTGTTCAATCAAAGGAGTCCAGAACTGCATGACAAATCACTAGAGCCATTTCTAAACTCTAACTATTTGCTCTGTGATTTATCCTTTTACATATTGAGCAGTGTGTGTTATCTGTTCTGTTTTACACACACACTGTCTCCTATACTCTAACTGGAGGATTTGTAAATCCTCACTCAATACTCTTACATATTTTATTTCCCACTGGAATAGTGGTAGAGGTCGTGTGACCTGAATAGCTGATTGCTGTTGTGTTTGTTCCCACGAATAACTGTGGTAGAGGTCTTGGACCTGGACAGTTGGTTGTTGTTGTTATCCCCGATCCAGGGTGTGGATCATCTTTTTATAAAATCTTTTGAGAGGACTGAGTCTCAGCTTGAGACTGAACCTCTTGGTTATATTTGCTGTGTTATATCTTTCAAAGTTATTCTTTTATTCCGTTGCTAAGTTCTTTAAAACCAAAACTATTTTAAAGTCACTTTGATACTTAAACTCGCAAGTGTTTATATCAGTTGTAAATTAGTAAGTTAGTTTCAAAAGTTAATCAACTCTTCTGACTTGATTAACTGGGAAATAATCAATCCCTTGAGAACCTAACAGAACCTTTACTTTGATATAAATTCACTACAGTTTAATTTTGTATTTTAATTGGGGGATTTTAAGACAAAGTTTTTAAAACAGAAATTTTAATTGGAACTCAATTCACCCCCCTCTTGAGTATTCACTCCGACCAACAATTGGTATCAGAGGATTATTTAAAATATTTTCTAAAGTACTCTGTCTTTCAACTGTGATTTTAGTTGTATTTTAAAGTTCTTAAAATTTTTGTTATTTCTAAATTTTTATCTCTTTAAAATCTTTGATTTAATTTAGTTATCATGGATAATAGACTTGAAGGTTTTGCTACCAATAGACCACCCTTTTTCAATGGAACTAACTATGCTCAGTGGAAAATCAAGATGAAAATTCATTTAGAAAGCATGGGTTTTGATATTTGGACTTCTATAGAATCAGAATATAAAATTCCTACTACTGTTAGAACTACTTGGAATGAAGCTACTAAGACAGCCTATAATAATAACTACAAAGATATGAATTCCTTGTACTGTGCTTTAGGAGATGAGGAATTTAATAGAATATCTTCTTGTAAAACTGCATATGACATTTGGGATACCTTAGCTGTTTCTCATGAAGGAACAACTAATGTTATGGAAATGAGATTGAACACTTATACTATTAAGTATGATAATTTTAAGATGAAACCTGATGAATCCATTTCTGACATGTATCTCAGGTTTAATGAAATTGTCAACACAATGACTTCTCTGGGAAATGATGTTTCATCAAAGGAACAAATTATGAGAATTCTGAGATGTCTACCTAAAAGATGGAGGGGAACTTCTGTCTCCATTAGAGAATCATGTGAGATTGGTGAACTACCTGTCAAGGAACTAATTGGCAAGTTAATGATGTATGAATAAGAACTCAAAGTGAACAAAGAAGAAGATGATGAACCTAGAAGGAAGTCTGTTGCCTTCAAAACTACAACCTCAAAGAATAAGGATAAGGAAAAGCTTCAAGCTATCAATGAAAGTTCAAGCTGTGAAGACAGTGAGAGTGATTCTGACAGTGATACTGAGATGACTCACATTGCTAGAAGGTTTAAGAAATTTTATAGGAAGAAGAAGTTTTTCAGAAAGTCAAACTACAAAGGTAAGTATGACAACAAAGGACATTAGAAAAAGGATTGTAAGAAGCCTGATAAATCAGATGAAGTTGTCTGTTATGAGTGAAAAAGGAAAGGACACATAAAAGCAGACTGTCCAAAGCTGAAATACAAGAAGAAGTATGAATACAAGGATAACAAGTATAAGAAAGCCATGAAGGCTACTTGGAGTGCTTCTGAGGATATTTCTAGTGAATCTGAAATTTCTGAAACAGAACACAGAAATAAGTCAAACATGTGTTTTATGACAAACACTTCTGAGGTAACATCAAAAACTCATACTTCTAATTTATATTATTATGGAGATGATTCTGAATGTGATAACATGTCTAAATCTGAACTATTTGAATATTGTGATATGTTAGAAGAAACATGTAATGATCTGAAAGACAAATACAAAGGTTTAAAGAAACAGTATGCTTTAACTGTTAAACATAAATCTGATCTTGATATTGAAGTAGAAAAGAATGCTCAGTTGATTAAAGAGAATACTGAATTAAAATTATCCAATGAGAAACTCAAGAAAGACTTAGAGAAATTTACAAATGGTAAAGATACTCTTACTCAAATGCTAGGTAAGAAAGTTTCACCATGATACACTACTGGTATAGGATATCAATCTAGACAAAAGAAAATTACCAAAACTAGATTCATTCCTAAATCTGGACAGAATGTAGCTTGTTCTGGAACTTCAAATGCTTCAACTAGTTATATTCATAGTTATGGATCTAATAAGGTTTATCTTTCAAAGTATGTTGATTCTACAAATTATATGAGACCCATTAGACAAATATGGGTACCTAAAGTGCTATTGGCTAACCTGTCTGGACCCAAGAAAATCTGGGTACCAAAATCATTTCCTGTTTAAATCTGTTCTGTAGGAAACCTGCTTAAAGAGCTCCGGTAAAAAGACCTGGTACTTGGACAGTGGATGTTCAAGACATATGTCAGGAGACTTCTCATGCTTCAAAATCTTAGTCAGAGTTGATGGAGGGTTTGTCACTTTTGGTGATAATTCTAAAGGGAAAATCATCAGCTTAGGCCAGATTGGTAACACTGACTCAGTACTAATTTCTAAAGATTTATTTGTTGATGTACTTAAATACAATTTGTTAAGTATTTCTCAGTTATGTGATGATGGTTTTTATGTTAAATTTGAAAATGATTCTTGCAATGTTTTTAACTCTAAAAATGTTTTATTGTTTTCTGCTTTAAGAAATGAAAATGTTTATGCTGTTGATTTAAATTCTTTATCTAAGCAAAATATTACTTGTTTAAATGATTTTCATAAAGAGTCTTGGCTTTGGCACAGGAGATTAGGTCACTTCAATGTGCATTCACTTAGAAAACTTGCTAGGAAGAACTTATTTAGAGACATACCCAAACTTGAATTTCCAGCAGACAAAGTTTTTAATCCCTATAAAAAGGGAAAGCAACATAAAGTTTCTTTTAAATCAAAGAAATAAGTGTCAACTTCTCAACCTCTCGAGTTGGTTCACATGGATTTATTTGGACCTTCTAGAGTTTCTAGTTTAAATGGGAAGCATTATGTCTATGTTCTTGTAGATGAATTTTCTAGATATACTTGGGTATATTTTCTAGCTCACAAAAGTGAATCTTGTTCTTGATTTATAAAATATTCCATGTCTATAGAGAACCTTAGTGGACTTAAGATTAAAACCCTGAGAAGTGATCATGGTTGTGAGTTTGAAAATCATGAGTTTGAATCTTACTACTCACACAGTGGATATAGTCACAATTTCTCTACCACTAAGACACCTTAATAGAATGGTGTAGTAGAAAGGAGGAATAGAACCCTGCAATAAATTTCTAGAACTATGATTAATGAGTATGACCTACCCGTTTACTTTTGGTATGAAGCTATAAATATAGCTTGTTATGTTATCAATAGAGTCTTGATCAGACCTGTTCTTAAGAGGACTCCTTATGAGTTGTGGACCCATAGGAAACCTAAGGTTAACTACTTCAAAGTTTTTGGCTGCAAAGTCTTTATTCTTAACACTAAATATAATCTTGATAAGTTTACATCCAAGAGTGATGAAGGAATTTTTCTAGGTTACTCAACTTCCAGTAAAACCTATAGAGTTTTCAATAAGAGAACCAAATGTGTGAAAGAATCTGTTCACACCAAATTTGATGAAACTGATCCACATGAACCTAAGACCTCTCTTGAAAATCTTGAAGATGATCTCTCTGGTTTGAACCTTAATGATAAAAACAGTGGACCTGTAGTTAAAACATCCAGTTCTGGAAATTTTCCAGACCCTGCTTCTGTTGAACCTCAACCTGTAGATGAACCTGAAATCTCAAGCGCTACCTTTTCTAGACCAACTATAATTCTGAAGAATCATCTTTTAGATGCTGTTGTAGGAAATCTTGATAGAGGGACACAGACTAGAGCTTCTCTTATAAATCCGGTTGAACATCAAGCCTTCTTGTCACAGCTAGAACCTAAAAATATCAATGATGCTATCAATGATGAATTTTGGGTAATGGCTATGCAAGAGGAACTAAATCAATTTGAAAGAAAAAATGTCTGGAAATTAGTAAAAAGACCTAAGGACACTATCACCATAGGCACAAAATGGGTGTTTAGAAACAAAGTTGATGAATCTAGAAACATCATTAGAAACAAATCTAGGCTAGTTGCACAAGGTTACAATCAAGAAGAAGGAATTGAATATGAAGAAACCTTTGCACCTGTAGCTAGATTAGAGGCTATTAGGATCTTACTTGCTTATGCATCACATCTGAATTTCAAGTTATATCAAATGGAAGTGAAAAGTGCTTTTCTAAATGGTGTTATTGTTGAATATGTTTTTGTAGAACAACCACCTGGTTTTTCAAATCCTCATTTTCAAAATAATGTTTTTAAACTTTCTAAAGCATTATATGGTTTAAAACAAGCTTCAAGAGCTTGGTACGAAAGACTTTCAAACTTTCTTATTTCAAAAGGATTTACAAAAGGAATAGATGATCCCACTCTTTTTATAAAAAGGATTTCAAAAGATGTGTTAATAGTAAAAATCTATGTTGATGATATTATTTTTGGATCTTCTAAAAATTCTTTATGTACTGAATTTTCACAGGTTATGCAAAATGAGTTTGAAATGAGCTTAATGGGAGAGCTTAAGTATTTTCTTGGTTTTCAAATTTTTCAAACCAAAGATGGAATTATTCTAAATCAAAGTAAATATACTAAGGATTTATTAAAACATTTTGGTTTGGATAGTATTAAGGAAAGTGATATACCTATGAGTACCACCTGTAAATTGGATATAGATGAAACTGGTAAACCAGTAGATCAAACTAATTACAGAGGTATGATTGGGAGTTTACTTTATCTTACTGCTAATCGACCGGATATTATGTTTAGTGTGTGTATGTGTGCTAGATTTCAAGCTAATCCTAAAGAATCACACTTACTGACTGTTAAAAGGATTTTTAAATATCTTAAGTATACTGTGAATTTAAGTTTGTTTTATCCAAAAGGACAATCATTTGACCTAACTAGTTATTTAGATGCTGACTTTGCTGGATGCAAGTTAGATAGGAAAAGCACATCTGGAACATGTCATTTACTTGGAAAGTCCCTAGCATCATGGTGTAGTAAGAAACAGAACTCAGTTGAATTGTCTACCGCTGAAGCAGAATACATTGCTGCTGGTAGTTGTTGTGCACAGATTCTGTGGATGAAACAGACCTTATTAGACTATGGATTTGTTTTTAAACAAGTTTTAATTAGCTGTGACAATACTAGTGCGATCAAAATATCTAAGAACCCTGTGTCTCACTCTAGAACTAAGCACATTGATATCAGACATCACTTTCTAAGAGATCATTATCAAAAAGGTGATATTTCTCTAGAATTTATTAGTTCTGAACATCAATTAGCTGATATTTTTACAAAGCCTTTATGCTCTGAAAGAAAGAATTTTATTAAACAAGAATTGTGTATGATCGATCTGTGAAACTGATCTATGAAACTGATATGTGAAACTGATCTGTGAAACCGATCTATGAAACTGATATGTGAATCTGATCTGTGAAACTGATATGTGAAACTGATATGTGAAACCGATTTGTGAAACTGATCTATGAAACTGATCTGTGAAACCGATCTGTGAAATTGATCTGTGAAACCGATCTGTGAAACCGATCTTTCTTTATATTACTTTTTATTTTGTGATTAATTAACTACTTTTATCTTTATTATGGGAACCCTAAATGATGAAATAAATGATACGCGACTATTCCTATTCCCCAAACCATCGACCTTTCATTTCTTTCCCGCCAAACCTTATTTTCTCTCTTCTCCTCCACTTTGAACCTTCGAACTCCTGCTTTCCCCAGAATCGTCAAATGGATAAGCAGAAGAGACCGAGCAAAGGATCAGAAAGTCCTGTACCTTCAAAGCGTGCTCGAGGCGAGTCGAGTAGTACCACTCAAAGATCAGTAAATCCGAACCTGGAAACTCGGATTGTTGCTGTAGAAAAAGAAGTCATCTCCACCTGGCTTTTGAAAAGTAAGTCGCTTTTGTTACAAGTTTTAGATTCGCAAGGATGGAAAGCCTGGTTCTCAGACAACACTCGTGTATACTACCCAAAGATAGTGCATGAGTTTTATATAAATCCGCAAGTTACTTTAGATGGTGTCGAGGCTGCTAGAATGTCTTCAGTAGTGAAAGGAAAGGAAATATTTTTTTCGTCAAAACAATGGGCTGAATGTTTGAATGTACCCCACGAGGGTCGGTATGAGGATTATGCTGGAAACATTCATCCAACCACCAAGTATTTCTCTTATGAATTAGCTTTAGAGATTTTGACTGGAAACAGAGAGTCAAAGAGAATCATAGCATCAGAGCTGGATGGTGAATGTAGACTTCTCTTTAAGTTTATTCACCACCAAATTTTCTCCAGGAAAGGAGATTTTGCTGCTGTTAGATACCAGGATGTTTTTCTGTTGTTTTTACTAAAGACCCATGAGAAGATCAATTTGTGTAGATATCTAATGGTGCACATAGCTGGAATGGTGAAACCTTCTAAGAAAGCCACTGCCCTATTCTATCCCAAAATGATCTCTGCTATGTTAAAAAGTCTGGAATGTGTTGATGAAGCTAATGAGATAGCTGAATCTGATAATTCTTTTTGTATTACCAAAGAAATTTGTAAACGAATGAAAATAAACTGGAACCCATGGAAAAAATGCTGGGTTGCTGATGAGGACAAGCTGTATGATTCTTACAATCCCACTGATCATGGAAAGAGGCTGAAGGGTTTGAGAGACCCTGGTTTGAAATCTGATGAGGAGCCAATTTTTTCTGATGATGAAGAAGAAGCAAATGTTGAAAGGAATAAAGAAACTGAAGAGTCTGGTAAACAAGGGATGGAAGAAGCTGAAACAGAAGAAGGAAGTATGTCACCTCCTGATTATAGGAGTGATCCTGACACTGTGAGTCCTAAGAGACGAATAGACTTTGGACCTACCAGTCCACCTCTACCCTTACCTGAATCAGAACCAGTTCTTGGTGATGAAGAAGCTAGTGACACTGAAGTATCTGACAGTGACGTTTCTGTGAAGAATGGAGATGATGATGGAGATGATAATGATGATGGTGATGATAATGATGATGATGATGATAACCAACCAGTGGATGGTCTTGCTGTACCTCCAACAGAAACACATCAAACTATACCAGAAACATATGACAATGGAAAGAGAGAATCTCTTGAAAAAAGTGGAAAAGCAAGTTATGATAAACCGAAATATACTCTGTGTGCTTCTGTCTGGGATGATTATCCTGGTTTTACTGTTTTGGGTTTAGAGTATTCTGAAGAAGAAGAAGAAGAATCAGAATCTACTACGGTTATGATGGAAAGCCAACCAGTTGGGGCACGGTCTGCTCATGTTGTTGATGCTGCTGGTGCTTATATACCTAGTTCTACTATCTCTCAGTCTGATTTTGACAATTTAAAAAGGGAGTTTCTTACTGCTGTGATAGACACAGTCAGAGAAGATATTTTAAATGCTATTAAACTAGACCTGGCCAATACTGGTGAGTTTATTGGTAGGCACATAGCCTCTCTAAATCAGATTCTGAAGGATCTACAATCTGGGTTAGTTTCTTTATCTAACTAATTTAGATCCACCATCTCTGGTATGATGGAACTATTGCGAAATTTGATTGAACATCTTAAGAAGTCTGATATGAGAAAGTTGAAGGCTGAGATAACTCAGATAGTTGCTCAAGCCAGTACATCCAAAGTAACCAAGATCACTACTCGTGAGCTAGAGGCTCTGAAGCAGTTTGTGCATGATGAATTGGCTGCCATTAGGCAAGTTCTTGATTTGGACTCATTGAGGAAGATGAAGGAGCACAATTATAACATTCATAAGATGGTCACAGTATATTCAGTAGATGCCACTAAAGCTCAGCGAGAGATCAAGGAAAAGGTTGATCACTACTTTTCAAAAATCTATACCAAGCATGAGATGACCGCAAATTTCAAAGTGCTAGCTGAAAATCTGAGACTACCTCCAGTCACTCAAGCTTTCAAGACTTAAGTTCGACAGTTGCAAGATTTTACTCCAACCTTGGAACGGTTCATGGAAAATAAGGATGATTTTGAGAAGGCTATGCAGTATGGTGTAGAAGTTATTCAGAATTTCATAAATCTTTTGAAGCCTTATCTGAATGCACAAGCCACTGCCGTTGTGCTTCCTACTGCTGACCCTCTCGGTGCCTCTGATGTTGCTCCAAATCAGATCTCTGTTTCTCAAGCTCTCTCTCATCTTCGACCAATTCCTCAGCAATCTTCTCAACCAGCTCCTACTGCTCCACAGCAAATTCCGGTGGCACCCTCTCCTCCAACCTCCAGAGTTGTTTTACCACCATTTCAAATTCGCCTAGTTCAACCTCCCTCCAACCCTTCCAACTTACCAACCATTGATCCTAAAGACAAAGGCAAAGCCCCTTTGTATCCCCAGAAATAGTTGTGTATCGTTTTTGATAGGGTGAACACTGTACCGATTGTATTTCAATGTTCTTTCTAAACTCTTTTCTATCTCTCTATTCTTTGTGTTTACTTCCTTTACTCTCTTTTCTTTTTATTCTCTCTAATGTCTTCTTTTCATCTCTTCTTTATCTGTTTTCCCTCCTTTTTGATTATCCCAAAGGGGGAGAAATATGTATATCTCTGGATCTATGGGAGATATGGGGGAGATGGGGGAAATCTGTATATCTATGGATCTATAAGATCTATGAGGGAGATGCATCTCTAAAGGGAGAGATTTATATCTTTGTATGGAAATGCTTGCATAAGTATTTAACAGGCCTAATTTCAGGGGAATATTTATATCTCATTATGTTATTATTCTTATTATTCCTTATTATTGATGATATCTTATATTTATTAATGGCTAAGCCTTGTGATTGGCTAAGATTTGTGATTATCAAAAAGGGGGAGATTGTTGAGCCCTCTGGAAGATTGTTGAATTCTTCCTATGATTTATGTTTTAATAATCACAAATCATCAATTACTTAATCCGGTTGGATTTCTCATAATCACAATCTCTTAATGAATCTGTGTATATTGGTTGGATCATGTTTTTTTCTCTTTGTTATTGATTTAGAAGTATTCTGGAAGTCCTCTGGATCAAAGGACAACGGTCTCACCGATCCATATCAAAGGACAATGGTCGCACCGATCCATATCAAAGGACAACGGTCGCACCGATCCATATCAAAGGACAACGGTCGCACTGATCCATATCAAAGGACAACGGTCGCACCGATCCATATCAAAGGACAACGGTCGCACCGATCCATATCAAAGGACAACGGTCGCACCGATCCATATCAAATGAGTCACCAAAGATGTCTCACTGATGCTGATCGAATGAGTCACCAAAGATGTCTCACCAACGCTGATCGAATGAGTCACCGAAGATGTATCACCGATGCTGATCGAATGAGTCATCGAAGATGTCTCAACGATGCTGATCGAATGAGTCACCGAAGATGTCTCACCGATGCTGATGACCCACCGATCACTTGGCACACTGATAGTCATAAACAGCTGTTTGAATTTATTTATCTTTATTTAATCTAACCAACAGTCATATTAGGAATATTTTAAATGCTCTGTCATTTATTTAATGTGTGTTGTTGGTTGTCAAGAAACCGTACCTCATACCTGCAAAAAGAAATCATATCTTTTTCAGGAGCTCGTGCGTTAAATAAGAGATTCTTTCAAGCTGAAGGAGAGCGCGTGTGTTGCAAGAAAAAAGTGTTGAACACAAGGACGAATACGCAGAGTGCTGAACAAAGTGTGAATGCAAAGCGACGACTGAATTTACACGAGGAACTCTTTCATCAATGCTAACCAGTGAAGAGCTGAGAACGAGAACATAAAACAAGAACTTCATCGACTACTTATTCGCTATCTCTGAACCTGGAAGTCAAGGAAACAGAAGATACTCTGTTTTCCAGACAGAAACCAGAAGAGGACTTAGAGCGAATTCTTTTCAATCAAAGGAGTCCAGAACTGCACAACAAATCACTAGATCCATTTCTAAACTCTAACTATTTTCTCTGTGATTTATCCTTTTACATATTGAGAAGTGTGTGTTATCTGTTCTATTTTACACACACACTGTCTCCTGTACTCTAACTGGAGGATTTGTAAATCCTCACTCAATACTCGTACATATTTTATTTCCCACTAGAATAGTGGTAGAGGTCATGTGACCTGAATAGCTAATTGCTGTTGTGTCTGTTCCCACGAATAACTGTGGTAGAGGTCTTGGACCTGGACAGCTGGTCGCTGTTGTTATCCCCGATCCAGGGTGTGGATAATCTTTTTATAAAAGATTTTGAGAGGACTAAGTCTTGGCTTGAGACTGAACCTCTTGGTTATATTTTCTGTGTTATATCTTTCAAAGTTATTCTTTTATTCCGCTGCTAAGTTCTTTAAAACCAAAACTGTTTTAAAGTCACTTTGATACTTAAACTCGCAAGTGTTTATATTAGTTGTAAATTAGTAAGTTAGTTTCAAAAGTTAATCAACTCTTCTGACTTGATTAACTGGGAAATAATCAATCCCTTGAGAACCTAACAAAACCTTTACTTTGATATAAATTCACTATAGTTTAATTTTGTATTTTAATTGGGGGATTTTAAGACAAAGTTTTTAAAACAAAAATTTTAATTGGAACTCAATTCACCCCCCTCTTGAGTATCCACTCCGACCAACAAGCCCAGTAGGATGTCACCCAACAAAAAGGTTCCATATGTAAACATTAAATGACAAAAACATTTGCAGGCTTAATAAAATAAAGGACAAAAAATCTTGAACAACATAAAAAAACAGTTTCTATAAAGAAAGTAATTTCAACGGAAACAACTTAAATAAAAAATAATAAAAATAAAAAATAAAAATAAAACACCCTTACAGATAAGAAAACTCAAACCTTTGAGAGAAACCAAATTCTACACCGTATGCTGACGGTGAGTGTATGGTGGTCCAAGAGCACCAAAAATTGGAGAGGCCCTATAGGTACAAGCAAAAGGAATGGGAACCTAGAACATCTTGTCTCGGTGAACAGTAGTATAGGAACCACATCAAAATATGTTCTCATGCACGATCCACTAGTAGGGAAACACATCCATAACCTAGTGGTCTCCATTTATCATCCAATGTTTAGTTAGTGTTGTAATCGTCAAACCAGCTAAGTGAAATAGGGACAGAGACGCTTCCGTATCACTAGCACACTAGATCTAGTCCACCCACTTAGTACACAGGCTTCCCCTTTTTGTTCTCAAGATGTTCCAATTTAACACTTCATGTTAAACTCAAATGAATAAAATAGACAGGGTGTTACCTTAACCTAATTCCACACTTGCACACACACAAAAATCCATTTGAAATAGTACGCATACTAAAAGACTTCACCCAACTCAATTAAAAAAATTTCTGAATTGTTAATAATTATTTATTAAAACACATTAAATTCTTTGCCAACAAATTATTTAAAAAGAAACATAACACGACTTAACACAAAGAAACCACCCATCCCTCCTTCATGAACAAACACACCAAACGCCACGTTAAGAACACAAACTGAGCAAATCACATCATTTAATAACCCAACCGCATGGTTAAAAGACCACTTTACCGATTAAACAAGACACTAGAAATTTTATTAAGAAATTTCAGAATACGACACATGACTTTAAACACCAAAAGTCCACTCAAGCCCTCTTTTTGGAAAAAAACGCATATGAACGATACATCAGAACATAAACCGCCACTTTGTACATTTTCACAAAACAAAAGAAGTCTTTATAAAATACTAGTAGAATACTCAGCATAGGTTTTCACGACAAAAACTACTCAATACACACAAAGCCTTCACTTATGACAAAAAATGTACAACACCATGTCGAAGGTGCAACTAACACCACTTTCACAGATGAAGAAAAACTGCACAATTGAAAAATTACTACCAACTAACTAGATATATGTTCTCAACAGAAAACACACATGTAACATAAACATGATACTTAATGATTTAAATACAAATCAAACATCAATGAAAACCAACTTTGAAACTACACAAATTAATTAAATAATATTCTAAACAAATTAAACTTGCAAATTAATTCATCAAATAATTATTAGATGTGGAACCACCTACCTCGAGTGAATAAACTCTAGAAAATTTAGTGCGCGACTCCAATTTCTCATCAAATGCACCACAACAAACTCAAGATGAACCTTAAAACAAGATATCAACAAAATTATTAATATCGGACCAAAATCAGTGCAACTTGCACCCCAATAACATGAATCTCCTACACGCAATTCTACCAAAAGGAAGAGCAATTAATTAAAATAGAATGCACCTACGGTGTAGATATGGGAGGCTGTTCGAGCACATTGGAGAGGTTAAGAAGTTATGCCACATGGAAAAAAACCATCCGAGAAGGGTTGTGTGGCCAAGGGGCTGGCCGCTGTAGGAGGGAGTGACTATGCGACGGGTGAACAAGGTAGGGGCTGCGGCTGTGTGATGGGGTGAGTAGGGAGGGATGGCTGGAAAGTGAGCGGGCACTGGTGGGGGAGTCCAGCTAGGTAGCGCCGGACAGCAGGAGAGGGCGACGCCGGCTTGGAGGGTCACCGGGAAGGAGTTTCGGCTGACCGGATGTTGGGGTGGCGGTGGCTAGTCCGGGGAGCAAAGTAGTGGTGCGACGACCTGGACGGGGTTCGGGCGCACTGGGGTTTGTTAGACTAGTCAAGGGGGTGCTGGGGAGTGTGGTGCTATGAGATGCGGTGACAGGAAAGAGAAGGGGGGAAGGGGAGGGGAGGTCTGGCATGATGGAGGGTCGCGGAGGAGTGGGTTGGCCAGGGAGGAGTCCAACAAGGGTGGAGGGCCACGAGGAGCGGATAACGAGGGGGGGGGGGGCATGGGTGCGACAGGGTGCCGAGGAGAGGGCGCTGCAGTGTAACAACAAGGGGAAAAGGGGGCTGATGGGAAGAAGTTCCAAGTGTAGTGCAACCCTAGAGGGGATGAAAAAAAAATAAATAAAAAAAATAAAAGAAAGGAAAAAAGATAAAAAAAGATAGTAATAATATAAATAATAAACTAAAACAAAATAATAATAATATTTTTTTTTGAAAAAAGTGGTGACATGAATTGGTTTCCCAACTCATGCCGCCAAGAAATTTATTAAAATCAAAAGTTACAATACATGCACGAAGTGTATGTAGAATACACCAGCGAGGAGTTAAGGGGGATACAAGAAAGATGTTGAAGCATATCAAATCCAAAAAGATAAAACCAGCCAACATGTGTGAGGTAGCGAGTCCTTCCGATTATCCATTCCATCTATCAACAACAAGAGGTTGTCCCTCAATGGAGTGTCACACCAGGGTCCTCAACAAAACATGGAAACCATCAGAAACTCATAAAAAGAAGCCAGTAAACTAGAAAAAAGCAGAAAAGAGAAAAAAATAGAATGGCACTGATCTGGCGAAGCAACAATCCGGTTGAAATCTAGACAGTAAAATAGTAAATAAAACTATCTAGAAACAAGTAAGATAGAACCCTCCCATACTACTCATCCTAAAATAGTCCAAAGGAATCAAATAATAGAACAAGTGATAGAAAAGTTATTTTAGTTATTCACAAGATGTAAAAAGAGGTTAATGAGCAAATCACTGGAAATCTGATTGGAAGAGAAAGATCATGCAATAAGAATCAGGGAGTTTTCATTGACATCTTCATTCTTTGATTGAATATATATCTCTTGATCCTGAGATATTGTTCTGTAGTGATTTCACCCTGTTGTAGTATTTAGTATGCAATTTCCTTCTGCAATTCTATGTAAGTGTTCCAGTCCTGAGTTTCCTCTTGTGAATCTTGATGCGAAGATTCCTCCTTTGAGTTATATACAAGAGTTTTTTCCTGTGAAGGTGCAACAACATCTTTCTTAGAGGCATCAAGTGATCTTTTCACAATCATTCTTTCAAGGTGTGAGTAATCTTTGCGCTTTCTAGTTTTCCTAGGATTGGGAGTAATGAAACCATCCACATCCAAAATTGCTTTTTTTACTTTCTTGTCCATTTCTTTCAAATAGGTTTCTTCAATTTGTCTAGGTTGGTCAGCCTCCTCAACTGAGGATTCACTAAATGCTGAATCATCTACATTCTCTTTAGATCCTTCCCCTTCTGGTTCTGTATAATTTGTTTGTTCCTCATCAAGGGTATTTGAGTCAGGGCAGCCCTTTCTTCCTATATCTTGAGGGTATTCATTATGAATGGGGGTATCTACCTTGGAGGTAGAGATAATGTCAGTGGCATCAAAGACATCGTTAAAAAAATTAGTGATTTGATTTTGGGTGCTATACTTTTCTAAATATATCTCCTGACTATTCAATAAGGGTAGAGGGTATGTCATAGTGCTTTCAACGGAGACTAAATTATCATTACTTGAAACCTCCATATTACCTTCCGAAGGAACTTTATGATTTTATGTACCAACCTCAGTAGGGTTATTTTCCTTCATTTTAAAATTATGTTTGTTTTTTTTCATCCCAAGTCATTTTCCTAGAAGCAGAATATATAGATTTGAGGCTACAATACTTCAGTTTATGACCAAGCTTAAGAAAATCAGTGCAATAATCAGGTAGTTGTTCATAAACAACCTCTTGGAAAAAACCATAATTTCCATTCTGAATCCAAACCTAATTGGGGAGATCATGTGAAACATCTACTTCTTTCCATTTAAAACAATTCATTAAGTTAATTACATTTCTCTTATTTTACTTTTATTTCGACTTTATTAATCACTAGATTTTATTTCATTATTACTATTTCATTTTATTTAATTATTTGATCACAAAACGGTGCATGCTGTGAACTGGGCAAGGTCGCGTGGTGACCCAGGTGAGGTCATGTGGCTTCGACCGCGGTGCGCTAGATGTAACCAAGAGTGAAACATTCGTTTCTAAATAAGAGCTCGGAAATTTTAAGTCAGGCCTTGAACTAAACTATCTGATGCCCAATAAAATAATAATAAAATAAATAATATAAAAAGAACGGGTGTGACAATATGTGTTCAAGTCACCTTCATGAACGGTGGTCCAAATCTACCCCAAGGAGGTCCAAGGTATACTAAAAAAATATCAAAAACTTAAATATCACAACAAACCCAAATAAAAATTGACCAAAGATGAAAGAGGAATAAAACATACTCAAAACCAATGGTAAACCCACTAATTTCAATGATAGTGGCTAGAACTGAACTTAACCGGGCCCCATGAACCATAAGAACCAAGAATCAACAAATAAAATACCCAGAATTGGGTTAGGTTCTGGCCTAGTTCACTCACACCAGAAGGGATAAAATAAAACAAATAAATAGAAGGAAAAGAAGGAGGATGATAGGAGTATAAACTTACTAGATATGATTACACACCAATTCGGGAGGAAAAATAAAAAAACAGAAGCTAGATCGAGGGAGGGGGTCATACATGAGGGATGCTTGGCAAGGGATGTCACACGACACAAAGATGAAAGGGGAAGGGGTGTGTGTGACTAAAAGGTGTAGGTAAGAAAAATATAAAACATAATAATAATAATAAAATTATTATTATTATTATTATTATTTAATTCTTACTTATTTTATTTTTTAAATACGGGAAACTGCACATGATTAGTCAACACTATTGGCCAAACCATGCACCAACCGGGCATCCCAACTAGTATCCATAGACACCTCACATAGGAAGACCAGATGTTTAGAAAAATTGTGTGCCGACCACGTGGTCAACTATGCTAAAAACTATAAACACCCTCACATTATTTGTGCACAATTTCTACTAACCGGGCACTAACTATGTGCATAGGATGAAAAATAATAATAAAAAAATTAAAACCCAAACCGATCCAAAATTCAAAAAAGATGATAAATTTAATTAAACAATTAAATTTAATTAATAATTTATGGTTAAGGTGTGGAAATTCTCCCTACAATGACACTTTTTCCCATAGAATGTTCAAAAGATCTAGTTATCTGATAAAACAATCAAGAATAAAACACCTTCTAAAATGAAACCTCTACCACTAAAAGACTAAAAACTAAAAAATCACTTTTCTCCCAAAACATGATTGTAAAAAATAAAAATAATATGGTAATATAATTGTAAAGGAACCCACCCAATATTCTAAGAAGAAACTGATGAGACTAAAGGACTCAACGTACCAAATGGAAGAACTAGAGAGAATGACCCACATCTCCAAACATACTCTCAAAACAAGGAACAACCTTAACCCAAACATATAATTCACCATAGAAACTTATAATGGTATGTTCAGGATCTCCATGATCATCCATCACTTGACACACTATCCAAGCCAACCATCTAATATGATTGGGGATGGGTTGAGTGGAAAAAATTATTTACACTAGAAATTGGAATTCCAAATCCCTAAAAACAAAATGTAGGTACTAGAAGAATAGGTTCACCATAGGCCTCTTTCATGGAGGTCTCCACACCATTTTAGAATATTTGGTCAAATAATGATTCCCTAAAACTAGAAAAATCTCCTAAGATATGAATCACATAATAGGGAACACTACCATACACAACCAAAAGATCCATAATTCCTTCCAAAAATATTCTTCCACCCAAACCTAAATTTCTAGGAAAAAGGAAAATGAACAAAGGGAACATTAGAGAAACCACTAAAACCTAACTATTCAAAAAACCACCAACAAATACTTTAAACATCTTAAATAAGACACCTCAATACACAAAAACTATTCAAAAAAGAAGGATAACCATTCCAGAGTACACATCTTCAAAACATGATCACATGTATATCAATGAAATAAAGCAACCAAGATCTTCCAAAAAGAAGTTTCAAAAATTAAAATCCAAAAAAAGGAAACTTAAATAGTTTTCAATTTGAAATCAGAGAAAACATGTTGAATGTACATCCCCCACACTTGGAAACTATTTCACTACTTGAAAAGATCCACTCCAACACTATAGTTGGAGAACTGATGTCTTGAATCTTCTATTGTGCCATATTCATAAGCTATTAATCCCAAACTAAAACTTTCTATTTTGATAGCACAACTTAAAAAACCCCCTTCAGGTGACCCAATCATTCACACATAACATAAAATAGTTTCATAATCCAACTAAAAATAAGGTAGTCTCATATTTTTAAATGAAAAAGGTAGATGACAACCCAATAATACCTGGGTGTGGTCCAATGTATGGAAATAATCTAGCTCCAAAACTTGATTTATATTTTGGGAAGAGTTTTTAGTGATAATACCTAGATAAATACTTATTCAAAATTTCTCCCAAGACTCGAATTACTAAAAAATCACAAGGACCAAACCTTAAAAAAATAATCACAAATAATTCCCCAAACCGATATTTACTTATATATAATGGAAGAAATCCTAGAGTCTGACCATATAATCTTTAGTGAGGCTTTTCTAGGGAATACTAAAAAACAAGAATCATAAATCTGAATCATAACCTATAATAAAAAAACCCACAATTTAATCACAAATCACAAATCCATTCTCAAAATACCATTCCAAAAATATTTTCAACATGTTAAAAACCTAAATCACATGAAATAAGACTCTAAAAACAAAATTAAAACCTCAAACAATTTCTCAGTCAATTTTCATAACATTGAAATCCCCCGTTTTGAAAACCATTTTCATAAAACATTACAATCATTAAAAACCAAGCAATTAAAATTTATATTATATGAATCCTCACATATATATAAATCCATTCTAACTTAAGAACAAATTCACACATACCAAAAACTATCCACTTACCACATGATTACATACATATATGTGATCATTCATAGGAATACCAAGGGTCAATTCAAAACTTTTTTTCACTACCAAAATAAAACATCCAACCCATATTTTAAGTTCACTCCAAATTTGAAGCCACCCAATATCATCCCAAAACAAATAATTTCCAAATTACCAATTTTCAAGAAACTTCCCTTTCAGATTTCATAAAACATTCAAAAAACCCACAAAACATTTTCCAAAAATATTCCATTACCTAAAAAAAATTATTTCCGAAATAACCCATTTCATTTTCAAACAACCCAAAGTTTTTATTTTAGATTTTTTTGATAAAATAGATTCCATTTTTTGAATCAAAAAGAAACACCCCAAAATAAAATCAAACCAATATAAAAAAACAAATGAAAAAAAATAATTTATCAAAAATTCCAAATTATCATAGGAACAACCACTACACATAACTTGGCCACATGGTTTGATAGGCTGTGTGCCAACTAGGTGAGCACATCAGAGGTAACTGCATGGTCTTTTAAGAGTATACTAGAATATTTATACCAACTATGAACCATTTTAAACTCCCCCATAATAACCACTAAATCCTCAATAACAATCAGAAATTATCAAACAAAAACCAAGGACCTTGAACACAATATATATCCAAGCTTGGATTTTGAGGCAAAACCACCCCGAACCACCCAAGAAATTCAAACGCCCTTCAAAATAGGTGGTGATGAAGAACATTCCATTAAATGACTACTTGAATTATAAAAATCCTAGCTATGAACTGCCAGACATCCCCAAATAACCTGGGATAATTCCTCTAATACCATTTTGTCTTGACCTACCCCGGTTCAACCCTAAACCAGTCACCCAAGTCAGCTCGCAACAAGTCTCAAGAAGTGTTCTTTATATGGACCCAACCTTATTACAATAAATAATCTTGAATTTAATAAATAAATAACTTCCTTTCACATCTAGTATCTTTTCAAGTTTAGATATTTAGATAATTGGGACATAATAAATTCATAACATTTCACATTAATACAGAGTGGATACTATAAAACCGTATTCATTTCTTCCAAAATATATATTTTTTCAAATAAAACATCATTTCACTTAAAATTATTCAAACATTAGAGTTGTATTCATTATTTGTCTTACACATCCTTATAACCTATTAAAATAATTTAAAAACTTGGTATGAGCATAAAAAGATTATTAAGGTATATAAAAAGCAGGAAAGAACACATTAGTCCATGAATACTTGTAACATATGAATTCATTTTCAAAAGACATAATTGTCAACTATATATACTTACTTATGAAACATGATATTTGCAAAATATTACCACAAAACATAAGAACATAAATAGAACCATAAAGTTATCTTGGGGAATTAATTACATAATATTTTAACCCTCTCAAATACCTTATAATTTTCAACCCTCACGGCTACCTTACAATTTGTGTAACCATCGCAGTTACACTTGGAGTAGCCATATGACTGACCTTCAACTTACACATACCCAATGAATTGGAGGGAGATATAGGTACAAACCTTAATCATAAAAAATTCCCAATAACTATAAAATAATCATACAACATTAATAATTTCATAAAAACAATGCTTTTGAATTTTGTAAAACAAAATTTTAAAAGAGGATTTTAAAAGAAAATACACTTATAAATATCATACAATTGAATAGAGACTTAATATAGTGGATGGAATATGTATATACACTGTAATTAAACATAAATTAACATAATATAAACAAAAACCATCATACAAAAAATTTTAATACCACATAAATAAAAAAGTATAAGGTTAACCCAAAGAATGGATATTGGGTTAATAATTACCTTACCTCGGGTTTTTCTTACTTAAAACTCATTTAAACCTCTTGTATAATGGTTAAAAGAGTGTTATTGATATCTTAAAGAAAATATTTCATGTTTATAACACCTTATATGAGAATTTCATAACATCATTTCACCCTTTACCTATTAGTATTTTGTTCCTTCCATTATTTTGAGTTCGTTCTTGACATGATTTCCATGATCTGTTCATGATGAATATTCTTGTCGATTGGAAGTGAAACTCCAGAATTGGAATGGATTGGTATTTAAATGTTTAAAAAACCATAAATTATACTTTTTATCATTTTGAATTATTTCATGAGGAAGATTCATTAGTTAAATCATTATTGATATTTGTTTAAGTCATTTTGGCGATTCTTCGATCATAAAGTACTCATTTTGTTTTATAAATTAATAACATATATACAAAATGATTAGAGAACCTTATATAAGTTATAATAAATAAATTATAATCTGTTTCAACAATAAAAATGGTTTCATGACCAGTCTTGAATGAAGTAAAAGAAATTGAAATCACATCGTTGATGATGTCGGTAATTCGACACATCACAGACAATGTTTTAATTTCTTGAATAAGTGTGAGAGAAGAAGAATTATAATGGTTAATCTTCCATAAACATGATGAAATATAGAATATTTAAGATACTAGATCGTTCATGCCTTTTGGATAAGAGGATATGAGTAAAGAAGAATAATATAAAATAAAATGAAAATAAAAGAAAGAAAACAAAAGAGGATGTTTACCTCTTGATATCTTCTCCTTGAGATCCTACTTAAGGCCTTTGGTTTTGGCCTTTTAGTGAGACCAGAAGCTCTAGGACATGGTAAAAATTCTTGGTAGATGTATTGGTCAGAACTTAGGTAAGTCATGAATCTTGAGAGGTGTGGGAGGAAGAGGGGAATGAGGGTGGCATTTATAGTGGAGGAGGGGAGGTATTTTACATTATTTTAGTCATTATTATAATATTTTTTCTCAAGAATATGAAGTCTTAATTCATGTGAGCCCAAATAGTAATAATGGCATGTGAGTTCTAACTAGGTGGTATTATATCACTTATGATGTCATAAATAGTGCATTTAACTGATAATTTGAATATACGGTATTTTACCATATTTCACTATTCATAATTATTTTAGAATTTCAAAAAAATCCCAAAAATTCACCTTAACCATTTTTTGAAATTTGGAATTTAAAAATGAACTCCATTTTTTGAAAATAATTTTCTAAATATTATTAATTTAATTTTTAAATAAAATTATAATTTATTCAAAAATAACAATTTTAAATCTATAAATCTTTTTTAACACCTTGAAAAATTAATTGACATCTCATTATCTTATATCTATAAGAAAGTAAAATAATAATAAGATTTACTATTCATAAGGTTCATATTAATATTCATAAGGTTATGTTACTATTCACCAAAAAAAAGTTGGTTCTATCAGACTCCAAATAACTTACTAATCACAATTTTAGATGACCATTTCTTGAAATTCAAAACATTGATGTGGCAAAATTATGTTTAAAGGCTAGTTATAAAAATCTACTTAAAAAAAGTTTCATGTATTTCAATTTATTTTTAAAAACTTGGGGTGTTACATTATCCCCACTTTTTGGAAATTGTGTCCTCGCAATTTTATTTACTTATTAAACAAGTGAGGGTACCTTTCCCTCATAAAATTTTCTGACTCCCCTATTGCTTCTTCAACCATGTGGTTTCTCCACAAAACCTTTACCTAGAGGATTACCTTATTGTACAATACTTTTTCCCTTCGATCAAGAATCTGAAATGGTTTCTCCTCATAAGAAAGGTTTTCTTCTAGCTGAACTACTTCTGGGATCAAAACATGAGTTGAATCAGGAACATACTTCCTCAACATAGAAACATGAAAAAAATTGTGTACCTGAGACAAATTCAAAGCCAAAGCTACTCAGTATGCAATTGGTCCAACTTTCTCTAGGATTTCAGAAGAACCGATGAACCATGGACTTAACTTTCCTTTCTTACCAAAACACATCATAATTTTACAAAGAGATATTTTAATAAAAACATAGTCTCCTACCTCGAAAGATAATTATTTCCTTCTATTATTTACATAACTTTTCTGTTTACTTTGAGCGGTCCTCATGTGCTACTGGATCATCTTCATTTTCTCAGCCACTTTCTCTACTAATTATGGTCCCATCAACTTCCTTTCCCAGACTTCCTCACAAAAAGCTGGAGTTCAACACCGCTTCCCATATAATGCCTCTAAAGGTACCATTTGTATACTGGAATTAAAACTATTATTATAATAAAAATAAACTAAATAAATATGTTTATCCCAACTTCCCTGGTAGTCCATCGAAAAAGATTAAAGTATATCATCCAAAGTTTGAATCGTTCATTCTGACAGCCCATCTAATTTAGGATGAAAAGGTATACTAAAATTTAATTCTGTGCCCAACAACTTATGAAGGACCTTCAAAAAGTTAGAAGCGAACTTGGGATCATGGTCAGATACAATTTAAAGAGGAAATCCATGTAACCTGATAATCTGTTTGAGGTATATTCGAGAAAGCTGATCCAAAGACATTGTATCTCAAATAGAAAGAAAATGGGAAGATTTAGTAAACCGATGAAAAACAACCCAAATCATGTTGTTACCTCGAGAAATATTAGGTAGTTCCACCAAAAAGTCCATGGATACATTCTCCCATTTCCACTATCGCATTGGGAAAGGCTGAAGTATCCCCTTTGGTAACTGCCACTCTACTTTAACCTATTGACATGTCAAACATTTCATGGTAAAATCAACAATATCCCTTTTCATTCCATCCCACTAGTAATACTTCTAAAGGTATCTGTACATCTTAGTACTACTAGGATGAACTGAAAATGGAGAACTATGAGCTTCACACAAAAAATATTTCTTTAACTAGGAATCACAAGGAACACACAACATTTTACCAAATCTTAAAACACAATCTTTATCAAGGTTAAATTCTGGAAACTTACCCATTTTAACCAATTCTACCTTTTTCTATAGCTCACGGTCTTCCTTCTGCACTTACGAAATTCTTTCTATTAATGATGAATGAACTGAAACCTAAAAATAAAATAGAGGTATTTTTTGCACCAAAAACTTCTAAGCCAAAATTCATCAAATCATTAATCTGGGGATCATGTTCCAAACATAACATGGTTAATGATGCATGATGTTTTCATCTCAAGGAATCCACCACTTTTTTTTCTTTTCCCGGATGGTAATTGATTATGCAATAATAATCCTTTATTAATTCAAGCCATCTTCTCTGCCTCATGTTTAGTTCCTTCTGAGTGAATATATACTTCATAATTTTATGGTTAGTATATATTTTACATTTGGCTCTGTATAAATCATGACTCCAAATTTTCAAAGCAAAAACCAAAGCATCTAATTCCAAATAATGTGTAGGATAATTTAACTGATGAGGTTTTAGTTGTCTTGAAGCATAAGCAATTACTTGATCATTCTACAATAGAACACAACCAAGTCCCTTTAATGAAGCATCATTGTAGATAAATAGCCCACCATTTCAGGAAGGCAAGGAAAAAACTAGAGAATTCACCAATATCTTATTTAGTTCCTAAAAACAAAAATCACATTATTCTATCCAAACAAGATTAACCTTTTTCATGTTATCCTATATTGTGGGCTAGATAACCGTGTAAAGTTATAAACAAACCATCTGTAATAACCTGCTAATCCAATAAAACTATGAATCTCTGTAATAGTTGTGGGTCTTGGCCATTCATCCACCACTCTTATTTTGGAAGGATCAACTATTATTCCATCTTTATTTACAATGTTACCAATAGAATAAATTTGTTGTAACCAAAAATTATACTTGATGAATTTTTCATATAGTTTATTTTCCTTTGATTTTTGTAAAACAACCCTTAGACATTTTTCATGCTCTTCTTTACTCTTATAAAATACCAGAATGTCATCAATAAACACAACCACAAACTTATCCAAGAACTCATGAAATATTCTATTCATAATATTCATAAATATAGTAGGTTTATTAGTTAATCCAAATAGTATAACAACAAATCCATAATTACCATATCTAGTACAAAAGGCTGTTTTCGAGATGTCATCCTTCTTCACCTTAAACTGATGGTATCTAGATCTCAAGTCAATCTTGGAAAAGTAATGAGCTCCATGGAGGTGATCAGAAAAGTTATCGATGTGAGGTAAAGGATAATTGTTTTTAACAATGATTTTATTCAAATCTATAGAATCAATATAGTCTCATGGAACCATCTTTATTTTTAAATAACAAAACAGGATCACCCCATGGTGAAGTTCTAGGATAAATGAATCCTTTATCAAGTAAATCCTATATCTTATTTTTCAATTCAAGAAATTCTAATTGAGGCATATGATATGGGGGGTTTGAAATTGGATTAGCATCAAGAACTAAGTCAATTGTGAATTCAACTTCTCGATCAGGTATTACACCGGGTAACTGATCAGGAAAAACATCAAGGTACTAATTTACCACTCGCACATCATTAATCCGAAAAATTCCCTTGTTTTCAACAATATGAGAAAGATAAATTTCATTTCCATCTTTCAATAGTTTCTCAGTTACTTGATATGTTATCAATTATATGAGTTCATTCTTGTATACAAACTAAAAATATTTCTAAAAAACACATTCTTTAGCTCTACAATCAATCTTAGCATGATAAACAGAAACCCAATCCATTCCTAGAATAACATCAAAATTGATTAAGGAAAAAACAACAGGGTTTGAAGGTAGAGTCTTTTCATAGACCACAATAGAAATATTCTTATAATTTTTATTTTCTATAATACCCCCTCATGTTTTAACAATAATTTCTGGTCTCATTTGTTGAGGTGATATTTCTAATTTACCAAAACATTTCTCAGAAATGAAGGAATGTGTAGACCCCGTATCGAACAAAAATTTAGAAAAATCTGAGTAAAAAAACAAAGTACCTGATACAACTTCATTTAATGGACTGATATTTGCTGACGTTGTCACAAAGGATCTAACTAAACCTTTCTTCTTATAGTATGTCTTATTTGTATCATTTGGATCTCCTTTTGGGTAGAAATTTTCATAATGAACCATCTCACCATATTTAAAACACTTAATAATTTTCTTTTTAAGATTAGTCTTAGGATCATTTTCATTACATTCTCGGGCCATATGTCAAAAATTACCACATCAAAAACACTTCTTAGTTTTGGTAAGTCATTCCCCAGGGTGCTTCTTTCCACATTTTTCACAAACTAGAAACTGAATTTTCTTACCATCAGATTTCTTTGGTTGATTCTTACCCATCTCTTTCCATTTGGACCTATTCTTCTCCTTGTTTCCAAAATGCACATGATCATCCTCAAACTCCATCTCTACCCTCCCAGCACATCATACAAGTTTCTTATAACTATTGAATTCAAGGGATGTCAACACCCTTAGATACCTTGGCTTCAATCCTGAGTAAAAGCAGTTGATTTTTCTATCAAGATATATAATAAGATTTGGAGCATACCTCTCTAGTCAGGTGAAGTTCACTTCATACACAGAAACCAAATCTTCCTCCTTTTTCTTCAATTCAAGGAATTTCTTCTCCATCCTAAGTCTCACCACCTTAGAAAAATATTTTTCAAGGAAAAGGCTTTTAAATTCATCCCACTATAAGGCATCAATATCCTCTATATCCTTGATATTATTTACCATTGACCACCACTGAAAAACTTCACCTTCAAAAAAATAAATGAAAAGACTTACCTTTTGATTATAAGAACATCACATAACATTGAATATCTTCTCAAGGGATTTAATCCATCCTTTAGCCGCTACTGGGTCAAAAGATCCATTGAAAACATGAGGGATTTGTCTCATAAAATGTTACACTATTGTCATGTTCCATTGTGATACCTCTGGCTGTTCTATTGTATGGATGCCACCACCATTTATTTCCTATGTTAGCTGAGCTATTACTATCACAAATAGCTCGGTTCTAATCTCTACCATTCTGGGCTACAGATTCTGAAGGATGTCATTCTGTCGGTGCCTTTCCTCTTCAGCTTCCCTATTTTATCTATAGACAACCATTCCGAACAAACATATCTTAGTTGAAGAAACATGGTAATCTTTTAAATTCTATAACATTTTAAATTAATCATAGATTAAAAATAATTTATGGTATTATATTAACATCATCCAAACCCCTAAAGTAATCTAAACAATCCTCTGATACCAACTATAAGGACCCAGCCTTATTACAATACATAATCTTGAATTTAATAAAGAAAAAACTTCCTTTCACATTGAGGCTATTTTTAAGTTTAGATCATTAAATAACAGGGACATAACAGATTCATAACATTTCACATTAATACATATTGGATACCATAAAAAAAATATTTATTTATTCCAAAATATAAATTTTTTCAAAATCATTTTATTGAAAATTGTTTAAACATTAGACTTAGCTTCCTTCTTTTTCTTACACGTCCTTATAACCTGTGAATGTCAATTAAAAAATTGGGATGATCACAAAAATCTCATTAAGGGATATAAAAATAAGGAAAGAACACATTAGTCCCTGAATACTGGTGACATATGAAATCATTTTCAAAATACATACTTGTCACCCATATATACTTACTTATGAAACATGATATTTCCAAAATATTCCCATAAAAAAATAACATAAATATAACCATAAAGTTATCTTGGGAAATTAATTATATAATATTGTAACCCTCTCATCTACCTTATAATTTGTAACCCTCATGGCTACCTTACAATTTGTGTAACCATCATAGTTACACATAGAGTAGCCATACGACCGACCTACAACATAAACTTACTGAATTCATTGGGGGGAGAAGATATAGGTCCAAAACTTAATCATAAACAATTAACAAGAACTAGAACATGATCATACAACATTAATAAATACATAAAACATTGCTTTTGAATTTTGTAAAACAAAATTTTAAAAGTGGATTTTAAAAGAAAATCCACTTATAAATATCATAAAATTGAAGAGAGGCTTAATAGAGTGGATGGAATATGTATATAAACTATAATTAAACATAAATTAACATAATATAAACAAAATCCATCACACAAAAAATTTTAATACCACATAAATAATAAAGTATAAGGTTAACCCAAAGAATGGATATCGGGTTAAGAATTCCCTTACCTCAGGTTTGTCTTACTTTAAACTCATTTAAAAATCCTTTATAATGGTTAAAAGACTGTTATTAATATCTTAAATAAACATATTAATGTTTATAACACCTTATATGAGCATTTCATAACATCATTTCACCCTTTAATTATTAGTATTTTGTTCCTTCCATTGTTTTGGGTGCATTCTTTACATGATATCTATGATCAGTTCATGATGGATATTCTTATCGATTTGAAGTGAAACACCAAAATTTTAATGGAGTGGTATTTAAATGTTTAAAAAACCATAAATTATACCTTTTATCATTTCGAATTCTATCATGAGTATGATTCATAAGTTAAATCATTATTAATATTTGTTTAAGTTATTTTGGCGATTCTTCGATCGTAAAGAAATAATTTTGTTTTATAAATTAATAACATGTGTAAAAAATGATTATAGAACATTATATAAGTTATAATACATAAATTATAATATTTTTCAACCATAAAAATGGTTTCATGACTAGTATTTAAGGAATTAAAATAAATTTAAATCACATCATCCAGGATGTAGGTAATTCGACACATCACAGACGATGTTTTAATTTCATGAATAAGTGGGAGAGGAGAAGAAGTATAAAGATGTATCTTCCATAAACATGATAAAATATATAATATTCAAGATACTAGATCATTCATGATTTTTGGATAAGGGTATGTGATTAAATAAGAAGAATAGAAAAGAAAATGAAAATAAAAGAAAGAAAACAAAAGAGGATGTTTACCTCTTGATCTCTTCTCCTTGAGATCCTCCTTAAGGCCTTTTGGTTTTGGCCTTTTGGTGATACCATTAGATATATGACGTGGGGAAGATACTTGGGATAATTATTGAGTAGAAATTATTTAAGGATCAATGCTTGAGAGGCGTGATAGGAAGAGGGGAATGAGGGTGATATTTATAGTGGAGGAGAGGAGGTATTTTACATTATTTTAATCATTATTATAATATTTTTTCTCAAGAATATGAATAGTATTAATTAATGTGACCCCAAATATAAATAATTTCATGTTATTTCGAACCAAGTAGGTTTACATCACTTATAATGTCATAAATAGTGTATTTAACTGATAATTTGAATATACGATATTTTACCATATTTCACTATTCATAAAAAATTCCAGAATTTCAGAAAAATTCCAAAAATTCACCCTAACCATTTTTCTATATATAGATTTTAAAAATGAAATCCATTTTTTAAAAATAATTTTCTAAATATTATTCATTTTATTTTTAAATAAAATCATAATTTATTAAAAAATAATCATTTTGAATCTATAACTCTTTTTTTAACACCTTGAAAAATTAATCGATATCTCATTATCTTATATCCATAATAAAATAAAATAATAATATGGTTTACTATTCATAAGGGTCATATTACTATTCATAAGGGTATGTTACTATTCATCAACAAAATAATTTGGTTCTATCAGACTCCAAATAACTTTCTGATGACAATTTTAGATGGCCATTTCTTAAAATTCAAAACATAGAAGTGGAAACATTATGTTTAAAGCCTAGTTATAAATATCTAATTAAAAAAAAGTTTCATGCATTTGAATTTATTTTTAAAAACTTGGGGTGTTACATTCTTGATCCTCCCAAGCTAGAAAATAGCATCAGGCGTCAAGAATAACTTAATTGGGAACATTTTTTCCCTTGAAATAGTAGATAAATAAAATAGAATAAGAAAAGCTAATACTAACAATGGAAAATAAATAGGAAACATAAAAGATAAAAGTAAACACTGTACATACCTCCACATGACCTTGTGGTCACCATCATCCATTGAACCAATTTCGATCCTTGGAGACCAAGACAGAGTATGAAGTTATATTAAAAGTTAAAAATAAAGAGAGGGGTATAAACATGAGTATTAAAACTCATTAGGTATGCCTGAATAAACTTGTCCATATTCGCTACCCTTAAAAATAAAACCAAGTCATGATAGATTTAAAATAAGACATATAAAAATAGGGTTTTATACTATTTACAAAAAATAAGCTACAAGATTTCATTTTAAGAAAAACTACTTTTCATTATATTTTTAAAACAATTTTCAAACCATGAAAAATCATTTAATGAATTCCTTACAAAAGATAACCTATGATAAATAGGTGTCTCATGAAAAAAAAACAAATATGTCATTTTATAAAGAAACTATAAAAATAGAGGGGACTGGATATAAGGCAATTTTAAAATAGTATTATGAAAAACAAAAGAAAGTGAGAGAAAGAACCACATAAAATTCCTAAGTATCTAGGTTAGTTGGGTTCCTAGGATCCTCATACTTTTATCGATCAAACCAAATAATTTATTCTTATGAACAAGCCACTATAAAAGTAAAATCTAAAGTTTTATCAGTCCCCCAAATCATCATCATATTGTTTAGTTAGTGTTATAGCATAATCATGCCAGGGAGCCTAGGTCAGTGCCCTGCCGACTCAACCACTATACTAGTCCTTAGTCCATCTTCCTAAGTACCTAGGGTTCCTAAGTTCTTTGTTCAAATGGAGGTGAGTTTTTTATAAAGAGAGCATATATATATATACATAACGCACAATTGTACAAAAATATATTATTCACTTTCTTACCTTCAACCTCTATTCTTAAGCGCAAATCCTTCCCAAGTTATACAAACCAATCCCAAGCCTCT
This sequence comes from Viscum album, assembly GCA_963277665.1. Lineage (NCBI taxonomy): Eukaryota > Viridiplantae > Streptophyta > Magnoliopsida > Santalales > Viscaceae > Viscum > Viscum album. Next base: position 409,840,872 of record OY728125.1, on the reverse strand, counting down.
TTCCACATATAAAAAATGCATATTTGACACATACATCACATTTAAAATTCAAGGGTAATGCCTTAATAGGGGTTTTATATTTTTACAAAACATGTCAAAGTGACAACTATGCCTCATAACTCTAAGATTATAAAACCATTTGAACATTTAAGAAATAATTTTCATTTCAAAATAAGGTTGAAAGAATATTTTAACCTGAAGAACCTATGTTAGAAGGTCAGGTAAATTATATAAAACAAATTAAAAACCATTTTTAAGAGACACCACCAATTTACATAACATATACATACCAATGAATATTTAAAACACACTTTTATAACACAAAAGTAATTAAGGAATTAAAATAAAAGGCCTAAACATAGGGAACATACATCAAAACTTTTTTCCTCTAATTATGGAAACCCGACTCCACTTAAAATATGTCTACAGAAGAAATAGAGACCACGAAAAATTTTGGTGAAGCAAAACCATATTTTAAACTTACACACATATACAATTATACATACACACATATATATATATATAAATAGCCCTTGCTATAATATAGATATTCCCCTTTCTATTAAGAAATATATAAAAAGAAGATATATATATATGCCTTATAGATGCATATTTGTATAAGTAACCTTCAAAAAAGGTAGTTCAAAGCTACCTCAAAGTGGTAAATGGTATACTGAAAAATAAAAAAAACTCAAAAAACATGAAAACCCTAAATAAAAATCAACTTAAGTTGAAAAGAAGAAGAAACCTTACAAAAAACTGATGGGAAACCCTCTGCCTTCAACAAAAGTGGAGAAAACCAACCTTAACTGAGCTCCATGAACCCTAAGAACCAAGAATCAACAAATGAAATTCCCAAAATTGGTTTAGGACTTGGACTAAGTCACATGTACCAAAAGATAGAAAAGAAAACCAAGAAATGGGAGGAAAGGGAGGAGGAGAGGAGGAGAAGCTTACCAGATATGATTGCACATCAATTTGGGACGAAAAATGATGAACAAGAGTTAGATCGAGAGAGGGGAGTCATGTACGAGTGCTTCCTAGTGAGGGGTATTTCATGACACATAGAGGAATGAGGAGGGGTATCTTGACAGGTGGGTCATGTAAGAAAAATAAAAAGCATAATAATATTTTTTATTTTTTATTTTTTTATATTTGTAAACCATGCAGAGTTTAGAAGAATGGTTGGTTAAACTGTATGCCAATTGTGCACCTATAATGGAGGCATTGGAAACCCTGCCTGAGTAAGCCACACAATGTGGGAAAATATGTTCTCATTATGCAGTTTGATCTACTAAAAACTGCAAACATCATATCATGGTCTTTGTATAATTTCTACTAATTGTGCACCAACAATGAACCTAGGTTGAAAAATCCAAAAATTAAAATTTGAAACTCGGTCCCATATGAAACTAAAAAATGAGGGAAAATATAATTAAAAAATTAAATATAATTAATAATATAGGGTCTGTATGCGATAATAACCAATCCTAAACTTTATAAGTTATATATTAAAAATTATATTTAATAATTCTTTTTGGACAATTATTTTGATGTCAATATCTCTCAAAATAAAAAGTAAATAATGTGTTTTGAAAAAAATAGAAATTAAAATATAGCATCAACAAAATTTATTGATATCTCTTAATTTTTTAGTACCTGAATTAATTCAGGGAAAAAATATAAAAATATAAATTGTTATTAATATATTTCATTCCACTTCGAGGGGAAATTTTATTTTTTGATTTCCACTCATGATGAACAATGATTTTATAGAATTAGTTCAACAACACTTTTTTATGTATAATAAACATATCACATTATTTATTTTCAATAATTTACTACTAATTTATTCATATAAATTTTTTTAATTACCTTATAAATGATTCTTCTAGTCCATTTTATATAGATATACAATGATCAATAATTATTTTAATCAATATACACAACATCCAATGCAAACTCACTACATGAACATTTAATAGATACATATTTCATAAAATATTTATTTGGTTTTCATGGTATATGGGTGCATCCATATATATTTTATAATTAATAATTCATATATATATATTTGAAATTCACTTCCAATATAGCCGATTATGATAAAAATAATTTACCCTAATATGAAACCCATGATAACTAGCCTATTGTTAGTCATTATGTTTAATCATATGGGGAAAATCCATAGTATCATGAAGAGAATGAAAATAATATTATAAAAAAATTATTATACATACATCCACCCTTTAATGAAATTTCCAATTCCCCCTCTAATGGATGTCTAGTATTTTATTAATTAATCAATACTCATGTATAAATTTAATTATCACAATTGTTCTTGGATAAATCAGATAATTATATCATATAATGAATACTTCAGGATCAGTAAAAATTAGGTTTACTATATTTTATTTGGTTATACATATTTTCAAATATTATAAATCAAAATAAATCCACTGGATTTTCTTTAAAATATATTGTTTATTAAAAAATTATACCACTAAGTAGGACGATATTTTATCTTCAAATCCTCTGATTAATTTGGAACTACTTGTTAATGTAATTACATGAAAATTCATTAAAAATTCATGGCTTTTTATTAATAATAAACAAATATGAGTTATTTTGAACCATTTAATTAAAATAGTACTTTTAAAATCCATGATTCAAGAAAAACATACATATCATCATTAGGATATTCCATTGGGAACGTTAAACACATTAGTGGAACATAATGAAAAAATAAAATAATAACATTTATTATTATAATTTCCAATTCTAGTTGTTGATTATTAATTAATAAATAAATTTATAATATATTTAAAATGAATTAATCCCATCACCTAGAAGATATTTTCTATTTTGGAACTTTTAGACCAAATAAAGTATGAAAATGAATCTATTGGGGAGAGGATAACATTATATTTTGAGGCTAGTTAATGTGTTAGAGAGATGAAATATTGAAGAATATTATTTATTCACAACACATGTCTCATCAAAACTATAATTATAATTTAAAGAATAATTTTTTATAATAACATTCACTTCACCAAATAAAGAAGAAATCATTTGATCAAATTTTATAACATCTCAAATATTCATGATAAAAAATCAAATACATGTAACATAAATTATTTCAAATTTTTCATGAATACTTTCATTCACTTTATGGAATAAAATAAAGAAATTAAAATTATATTCACATCAAGGAATTATGTCATTCATCTTATTTCTTGATTCACGAATGATAACCCTTTATTTATCAATAATGATCATATTTTATGAAAATAATAATTTTATTTGGCATGATGATAATTATTTAATCACTTTAGGTAGTAAAATTATTTTCATAAAATATATTGGGTAAAATAATTATATAAATATATCATCTCATATAATAAATATAAAATAATAATATACACTTTAGAGGATAATATCAAATGAATTATATAATATGATATTGATAACCCATAAAAATATGATAAATAATAAAAATTTCCTTGATATTTTCACAACTAGAAAAAAAGATAAATTATAATATTATTTAAGATAATTTAAAGTAAACTATTTTTATATCATCCTTCAAGGGAATAATTTTTTAAATATTAAAAAAATTATCGTGTTTTTTTAATTATTTATTCCCAAAAAACAACTTTTGGTGGTTATATTATTATTATTATTTATTTATTTTCCTTATAAAAAATATCTATAATGTTGATAAAAAATGTAATATTCAATAAGAAATTTATTTAATATAAAATGACATATTTACATTCACTATAGGGAATAAAATAAAATTATTTTAGTAAACATTTTACTCTACTTCAAGGAACATAATCAAATTAATGATCAAGTTTTATAGTATCATCAAGATGATAAATTGAATATTAAATTAAATATTTGCATCATCTTCAAGTTATTAATATAAAAAAAATATATTTATATTGTTTTTCAAGAAAACTTAATTCCAATCATATATTTTATATATAAGAAAAAAATAAAATAGAAAATAAATAAAACAATACAATATTTATTAAAAAAAATAAAATAAATATATATTCTCTTTCATGAGAATTTATACATCATAATAAATATTAACACCTTTAGGGTGTACAAATAAATAGAAGATAATGAGTTTTAGTATGTCATCACATGGTGCATGACATGATCATTGAATTTCAATTCAGTATATGACTAGTACATGATGTTTATCATTTAACCACTTTTGGGTAAATCGTTTCATCTTCTCATTTAATGAATGATGTTTTCATCAACATCAATAATATATAATATTAACAAAATTTAAATAATAATTAAGCACATTAACTTAAGAGAATAGATTGATATTTTATAATCATGATTTATTGCTTCCCTTTAGATGATTAATATATATATATATATATATAAACTATTAATAAAGTAATTCATATATTTTTTAAATGTTATCAAGTGGTAAAAATATATTACAATATATAATATATAAGATAAAAAATACTTGGTGATATAATCTAATGGGAACATGAAGAAGCATGCTAAAATATTTCTAGAAAAACATAAGGTGTACCTTTTTCATGTGATAATGATATTATTTCAATGATTATTATAAAGGTAGTGTCATCACAATGAACAATAAATAGAATATTATCATATTGATAATGTTTTATGAAATTGGATATTGAAACTGATTTAAACCATGAAGTTTTCCAAAATAGCGACATTATTGTCGATTGTAATTGAATTACAATATCAATAAAAGATGATTCATAATGTCGAATGTAGGAAAATATTGATGAATAAAAATAACATGTAATTAAAAAGAAAAATAAATTGATAGGATACAATGATACTGAATAAATTCTAAAATTCTTATTTCATTATCACATTTTCACAAATATATATTCTATATGAGATTACAATTAATGGTTAAAATTAATATTCATCTTCTATGTCAAATAAATAGTGATATTCAACTATTAACTAATAAAATATAGTGAAAGGTTAGAATATAAAGAGTTGATATTTTAAATTATGGATTTTGGAATAAATAATCCCAATTTATGGGGAATTTTTATATTCAAAAAATTAATTTAGAACAATTTTTTTAATATGTTTAATTTATAATTTTAATTTTGAAAAATATTTCTAGCAAAAATTTTGATTGTGTTTAATGTGATTGTTGGTTTGAATGGGTGTATTACCTTGGTAAGGTATCCCTTGGAGTTTTATTGTGAAATTACTATTATGAATATATGAAATATATATTTTTAGGTAATATAAATGTAAGATTTGTGTGATAAAAATGTTTCTATAAATGTTTATGTTATATCTAAGTTAAATAGTTATTCCATGGAAATTATAAAAAGATGAAAGTAAATAAACCTCCAATGAATAGGCATGAGTAAGCCTCTAAAAAATATTCCCTAATAACCCACCATTGTATTAATAGTTTCTTATGATATTTTTATAATATTTTTAGACTTTTATTAGGGAATCACATCCCTAAGAGCCTTCTCAAGTGGATTTCTCCCTTGAGTTTCAAAGGATAAAACCATTGATATTTGACAAGGATATTATCCAAAAAGTTATGGAATGTCAGTTGAAGATAATAAAATATGTTTTTTTAGTTCTTAGATACTCCATAGGGTGAAAAAGTGATGTTGTAAATACACATGATTGATGGAATGATATGTGAGTGGTGGGATTTGTTTATGTTGGATAAGTTTCATAAAGGACTAACATGGGAAGGATTTGAAAATAATTTCAATAAAAATTTTAATCCTTATGTAATATATGTAATAAATATAATATATTAATTCAACTTATAGCAATAGGATATTATGGATATGGAATTTGTTTCTTGCTTCATAACCTTTGGATAATTTACATAGTTGTAAGTGATTCATCAAAGACTCTGAGATTCTATCCAGGATTGTGATCTGAGATACAATTGAGAGTGGATATGTTTTTAATTAACTTATGTGGAAATAAATTCATTCAATAGAGTGTAGAAACTAATTTATTAGTGTGAAAATATAAGTCAAGGCAACTCTTCTCAAAAAACTATCGAATCTTATAACAATGAGACATTAATATGTTCTTTAATTTCCTAGAGGTACATACAGATCAGATGTTTTTAGTGTAGATAATTTGTGTACTTAGAGATGAATTTCTTAGAAATTCATTAAACTACTTATCAATGTAAAAATCATGGCCAACTAAATAATTATTATAGGTATCCACTAATTGAATTATAGTGGGGGTTCTGATAAAACTTATGTATCATGGGATTGGGTGGGTAATCCTATATAGGTTAGTTTTTGATAGAAAATATAATTTACAATGAATTATTCCATGAATACATGAGTATAATATAAATTACCATATCATTAGGGTAAAATACCTACCTGAGAGGGAATTGGGCTACTTTTTTTAAATTGGATTATGAACTGGTGGAGATAAAAGTGGTAAATTTGAAAATTATAGATACTTTGTTACTTTATTATAAAACCACTTCCATTTTTTTAAAATAAGTGATACTAAATCATTTATTAAATAATGTGTAGTCTATAAGTTAGGATTGTGGGTAGAGATGATTTCATATATTATGTGTATTTATTAGGCCCCAAGAGTTTGTATGCCACCACTGAGAGAGGGTGAATCAGTGGTCAAACAAAAACAACAACTCTCTCAAGTAGAGTTTTTCCATTTTTGGTTAGTGTGTATGGATATCTAGAACATGATATTCTAATGAGATAAAGTGTTATATAGAACAAACACAACGCATGGGTGAAATACATGATTTTCTTACTCTTATTATTGAATGGTTAATCCCTAGAGTGAAATGGTTGTGATCCCACTACCCACAATAAAATTTTACTAATAATAAAAAAAACTAAAAGAGAAAATATATGAATATATACTCAAATTAAATCATATACAAACAAAATTAAAAAATTTGATCAATCTATGTTTGCCTCACCTCATGTTCCTTTGAAATTTGTATCTCATTTTCACCCTTATTTTTTCCTCGAATTTTAGGAAAACCCTCCTAAGAAATCTCTTGAAATAAATGGTAGTGTAACTCATAGATTCATCACAACCACTATAATTAGGTTTGAGTGTGAACCTATACTATTTATAGATAATATAAGAATATACACATAACCTCCTTTCTCATGGAGTGATATCTAGATCTGATATATATGGAAGGTGAATCAAAAATACCTTTTAACACCATCATGGTGTGGAATGATTACTCATGGTATGAATCTCATATATCTTTATATCTACCTCTATGAATAAAAAATAGATTATGGTTCATACATAGTTCTTGAAGACAAATAAATGTGACTTCTCATTCAAGTGAGACACAAACTTCTTATTGCATCGGCACTGTGGTGTGATCCAACACATTTTAACTTGAACCGTTGCATTGTGACACCAGAACAATCGACTCCAAACTAGTATAACAATTATTTTTCATTGTAAAATCATTATTTCATGACTATATCCCTAAAAACCTTCATATATATCATTTATGATGTAATCATAGTTCCTGCATAATGCCACTCAGAGGTTACTCTAATGCATCTTCAATTTACCCTTAGGTGAGTACCATTATGGAATTGTGTTTCACTTCATAGTGCAACTGTCACATCCTAACTAATTAGGTCCCCACATAGGCCAGTGGTATGATGGAATTGACACCCCAATACCACCTCTAAATGGCCAGGGGATAGTGACTAGCATGGAGTAGGCATGTCACATATATTAGAGGCCTTAGCCGAATACACCTCCACACACACACACATGAATCTTCAAACACCAGAGTAATGTGGAAAGAAAAAAATTATAATAAATAAATACATGATTAAACTATAATATTCTCACAATTGAGTATGATAACACACATCCAAAGTAAATAGGAAAAAATACAGGCCTAATAATCAGTAAATAAGCCCAACCTACTGAGAAGAGGTAAAATAGTATCAATACAAAACAACCAATCTGCCAATAGTCCCACTACCACAATAGATAAGAACTAATAATCACCACCTTAATGATACCCCTAGATCTATATGGAATATATTTTAATCTACAAAAGAAAATAAACATGCAAAAAAATCTTTTACAACCTGAGATTTTAGAGTCTTCAAATTCATATTATCTTCGATAACCTGTGTAACACGCAAAACTGAACTAAAAAAAGTCCTAAAAAATAGGATTATTGTTATTAAAAAAACATAAGAACAATAAAATATCTAGTAAATAAAAGTATATTAATAAATTTAAATTTTTTATATTTAGAAGATAAATAATTACTATTGAAAAGTTTTGTTTGTTTTTCAAATGAGCATTTTTAAAGTACTATGTAGTCAACCCTAATAAATTAAATTAAACACTTTTAAAAGACTATTATAAAAAATATAATATTTATATATATGAATTAATATGTTAAAATTTTTGGAATTAGATATTGGTATAAATTAATATTAAAAAACACATAATGTTCTGAAAAGCCATTTTTCAATAAAAGTAGTTTTTGTTTATATTTTGTATTTCCTATAAAACAAATGAATATAATAATTTTATAAATTTAATTTTATGACTTTATTTTTTAATTTAAAATTTTATAACTATTTTGGGATTAATTTTTATGTTTTTTCCAAAATCATTGATTTCTATGTGAATAGTAAAAAAATACAAATTTTACTAAAGATGTCACTTTTATGAAATTATCATAATATAAGAATGTAATAAATGTTTTTGAAACATTTTTATATGAAATATATATATTTATAATTTAAATAAATTATTTAAAATTACTATGTTTTTTTATAAAACCCATGTTTATCATTTTGGAAACTTATATAATTTTTACTCTAAAAATTGTTTTTATTCATTTATATTAAAAATAATATTTCATCACTTATATAACATAAATCTAAGAATATAATTAATATTATATATCAAAATAATAATAATATTTAATAATTTTAATTTTATTTTGATGAATAAAATTATGATTACCAGTATTAAAGTTAATTACCACGATAATGATAAAACTATTATTTTCAAAGATTTTTTTATTTACATTGTGTAATTTTTATATAATAAAATAAATTAATAACATATTTATAATTAATCTAATATAATTTTAAACCTATATATAAATACATTAAAACCCATTAAATTATCAATCAATACTAAATAAAATTAAGAGCACTTAATGGTAAAAACTATATATTCTAAAAAATAGTTTTTCTCTATATTATTTTTCTTAATTTAAAAGTTAATTTTCTATTATTTATAAATTGAATTAGAATAAATGGATCCTAAATTTTTTTATTAAATCAAAATTTCTTCTTAAGGGTAGCCTTATATGTTTTAATAAAATATATACTACTAGGGTAAAAACTAGTTGCCTAGTTACAAACTAGAATGTTAAATTGTAAAAGTAATGTGGTAAAAGGATTGAAACATGTTTAAAAAAAGTGAAAAATGATATTTTGAGGCTTTATTCACCTTATATCACCACAAAATCCATTATTTATCACTTTTGAAACCATTGATCATTTAATAGTTCCCTTCTATTATTGAAAAATAATGGGTGTTCACAAAAGTTCCATTTTATTCACTTATAAAAGGGGATCACTTCCACCCTCTCAAGGTTATATATTCCCACAGAAAATTACTTAAACCCAATATTAAATGTCCTCTTATAAAATCCAATTTCATGAACTAAATCCCATGTTCACCATAAGTTTTCTAAACCCCTTATTTTCTAAGGATACTTTTAAGAAAAAGTTCAAGACACCAAAGTGTTTATTACTTAATCTTTACCTTTTATTCATAATATTTTCATTCCAAACCAACCCTAACCATAATTTTATAAATACCTTAGTAAAATTATTATACTAAAGTGTAATTATATTAATGTAACAACTATTATAAATTCCTTTCTAACCACTTAGAAAATTAATGAACACCGACCGTGCATTATGAGGACTACTAACTCTACGAAATAATGTTATTTTTGTTTTTCAACATGATTTTCATTATTTATACAAACCACTTAAAATAAAATTAACAAAATTAAAAAAATCGTTATTATTCTTTTATAATGATATTATACATTTCCTTAACCATACTCACCCATCGAGTTATAAAGTGTTTCTGTTTGGGTTGTTTTAACCACCTACATGAACTATGCTATAAAAATATATTACAAATTACTATGGGAATTTAAATAATAAAATTAATAATTTTTTTTAAAAATAATTATTTTTTATATTTTTGGAAAGTTTATATTATGTATTTAACTTATTATTCAAATATCATTCTAGATCGCTAAAGTTACAAATTTAAGCCTACGCTAATTCAATTTTTATTAAAAAAAACATAATAAAAACATATATAATAAATATATATAATATAATAATAAATGGTATATATTAAATGAAATATAGGAGAATATTGTTCCTAATAATTCATCCAATAAAATTAATTTTATTATTCAGTAATTTAGGTGTATGTGCAGAACAAATCAGGAATAAAAAGAGGGTTTTTACTCAATCAATTTTTTACCATTGAGTTACAAACATTATTATTGAACTTTATCAATTTAATTTTTCTTCATTATAACTAATTATTAATTTTTATTTTATTTCCACCTTATTTTATTTTGTTCTAAAATTTTTCCTTATAAACTCATTATCGAATATTTCTTACCTCAAATATTATGTTACATGAAATGGGTTTCTTGGTTTCAATTACTATTTCTTGAGACATGATTCTTATTATGCACCAATTTAATTTTATATGGGGTATATTATTACTATTTTTTATATTATATAATGAATTATTTTTCATGGATTTTTTAGATTAGTTTTAACCTATTTCCCCTTCATGAGTATTGATTTAGATGATACTCAAGTAGTTAGGGTTTCTTTGTCTCATTTTCAATTCCGTGAGACATGATTGATATTGTGCACCATATTTTCTTTTATATGGTGTATTCACTAACCTATTTATTTAAAGTATAATTAATATATTTTATTTAATGATATTTTAATTTCATGGTATCCCTCTTATGTTCTTTTGATCCTTATATTACCATTATTGTAAGGGTGTTTTCATATCAACTTTGCTTCATTGAGATATGATTCATATTCATCAATTGTTCCATTTTTTGGTGTATATATTATCTATTGATCACTTTCTAAATCCTATCATACTATTTTCATTTAGTGTATTAAACTTTTTGAAATCCATCAATTCCTTTGTATCTCCATATTATTTTCTATTATATGAATGATTTATCTTCCAATGTGTTATATTTATGAATACCCTATTTTTGATTACATTGTTTAATGAGAATTCACCAAGATGGACATACATCGATTGAATGGAGAAATTATTAACTTAATCATATAACATTACTATATACAATCTTATTTTGGGGGATGCTTATATAGAAAGACATTATATTTATTGATTGGAGAAATATTGTAAATCTGTATACTTGTTATTTCTACATGGTTGTTTATTGACTATTAAGGAAAGTTGATTATGTATTGTATTACCATCCACCTTATTTATATGTATGGATTATATTCATTTTTTGATTGGAAAAGTATTTTAATTATGTATGTTTGTATCTTAATACATATTTTTATTGATTACTAATGAATGTTGGTTATATATTGTATAGTGTATTTATTCCCTCATATAAGGAATGCATTGGACTTAATTAGTGATGAGTGGGGTCTGGTATAGATATCCCCTTGATTCCTTAGTTGGTATCATGAAAAAATTAAATTTTTTGTATATCCCTAACCAAAAAAAACATTTCCTAAACAAAGGGCCTTGAAAATAACATCATAATTTATTGGCTTAGGGCATGGAATTAGTTGTCTAACAATATGAATTCTATCGCCAAGGAACTAGTTATTCTTATAAATGTATTTTTTATTGATTTTTAAACCATGGATATGTTATGTTCATCGTTTCTTTTGATTATGGAATTATTTTTATTATCTATTCCTAACATAATATTTATGCTTATCTTACGAAGACTTATGATCTTTGATTGTTATCTCTTATGTTTACCCTTACTGAGCATTTGAGCTCATCTCTTTTTATGTTTCTATTTACTAGGGTTATAAATAAATGTATAACACCTGATATGTCAAAAAAAACCATTTGTGGAGAATTTTATGGGAGATGATGAATACTTATTACATATTAATTAGTTTATTATATAGTGGAAAGAATGTACATTTGATGAGAAAGTCATTAGATTTGTTAATTAAAAGTTTTTACTAAATATTTAAAACTATAAACTTAAAAGATCATTCTAATTTATATAAATAAATATTAATTTCATAATATTATAAATATTTGTAGTTAAAACTGGGTTTCATTGGTTTATTTTAAAGACGATATATAAAGAAGAATCTTTCAACACCATATTTGGGATTATGGATCCATGGAACTACAGTTAATATCAAAAAATATTTAGATAAATTTAGTGACTAGGATGTCATCATTTGAGGATAATTTAAGAGTAATAAATGTTTTTAAGGGTTAATAAGTTAATGTTAATAATGATTTCAAAGGTATAGATAACCCTTTAGGTTGGTAGTGGTAACATGGATATTTTATATTGTTTAGGGAAAAAGATGAAATAAATTTAGTGAAAATCTGTGAGATAAGTATAATATATAAGCCCTTGTATAGGATAACACACCAAAGGTTTGGTAAAGTAGATATTGTATGGTTTCCTATCAGTTATATCACTTTATAAATATTGGAAAGTTGATGTAGTTATGGAATATATGACTCGGGGTAACCAACCTAAAAAATAATATTTGAACATTGAATCAATCTTAACTTGATGTTCAATGAGTGGGCCTAAGAATTTACACTCATTGAGATGTTACAAGGGGATATTATTTCATAATTTAACATTATTTTTATGAATGGTTATGAAGGATTTCATAATCATTAGGTTATAAAACCTAATAGAGAATAAATATGGATAACTTAGAGTAAAACATAGAGATTCATGAGTTGAGGTAAAAATTAATGGAATTTTAATTTTATGTATAAAGATAAATTCAAACCATGAGAGAATATATTTACATGATTTTTAGGTTATGAATATTAGAAAAATATCATGATAATTTTGGGATAATTATTTTTGGATTCGACTAAGAAGTATAGGAGAACCCAACTTTAAAAAGTATATTTAATAGAAAATATAAAAGGATAAAATGAAGGTTTCATTAGAGAATACATATTTAAATTTATTTTTCTATATTAATATTTTGGATATTATGATAACTTTTTTGGTTTTAGTATTTGGTTGATATAGGATAATAGAAATGATGCTAAGAAAGGCATGTATCTAGAAACCACTATGTATTATAACCAGATAAGGGAGAATACTTAAATGTTTGAGAATCATTATATATGCATGTTATGATGGAAAAGTGATATTCCTAGTCATACCTAAGGAATTGAAGTTGATGTATCAATAGAAATTAAATCTTAAAACTCTTAGATATTTTTTTAGTGAGTGATATTTATCAATGATATTTTGGTATATTCAAAAAGTTATGAGGATTATGTGGAACATCTAAGGATATTTATTTAGTAGTTTAACTTTAAAGATTTGGAATCATATATTAAATGGTATCAAGAACCATGAAAAGTTATTTTATGACAAGGTTATATTTTTGGGGATAACTATTAAATAACACATGATTTGGTTATGAATTAGGTTTAATATATTCTTGATGTTAAGGTAATAAAAATTGATTTATTTTGAGGAAAATAAAGTAAGATAATATTTATATACTTGGAATTGATTATTGATTTAATAAAACAATTATCCATGATATTTTGGTGAATTTTATATTCTTTTTAGATTATGATATATATTGACTAGTGTGTGACCTTGTGAACTAATAGTTAAAATTTTTGAGGGTTAAAAATAGAGTTAATTTTTAGAGGAATATATGATTTTGCTATGGTTTAATGTATTGTAGATTCAATTTATTTTGAAAAAGGTATGTTATGAAGTATATATGATTAGTGTATATACATACCTAGGTATATGATTGTATGCATTATTAATATTTTTTGAGGAAAGATAAGTAAATTGATATACAATCTTTGAGAGTAAGGTATATGTCACATTAAAAGTTATATCCCGAATGATGAATATGTTAATAATACCATCAAAAAAATTCATCAGTAAGTAATACTTAAAAATTTTGATTGCATAAATTATTTAATAGGGGTAGAATATAACAACCAAAGATGTTGGATCATTTAAATTAATATTATCTTTGATAACTTGTGTGAAACACAACACCGAACACATTCAACACTGAACTAAAATGAGTTGTGACATATTAGATAATTATTATTAAGAAAAATATAATAATAATAAAACCTATAGTAAATAAAAAGATATTAATAAATTTAAAATTCTTATATTTAAATTATAAATAATTAATATTAAAAGGATTTTTTCCTTTCAAATAACTGTTTTAAAGTATTGTTTAATTTACCCTAATTAATTAAATTAAATAATTTTAAAATATTATAATAATAATAATATATGATATTAAAATATATGAGTTAATATGTTAACATTCTTTAAATTATATATTAATATGAATTAATATTAAAATACACTTAATGCTAAAAAAGAAAACTTTTCAATAAATGCATTTTTGTTTATATTTCATACTTCCTTTTAAAAAAATTAAAAATATAAATTTTATAAATATAATTTTGATAAAAATAAATTCATTATTTATTTTTAAATTTCAAAATTATGTTAGGGTCAATTTTTTCTTTGTTCTATGAAATAATTTATATTTAAGTGAATAGTAAAAAAATACAGATTTTGCTAAAATTATCACTTTATGACATTATCAAAATATAAGAATGTTATAAATGTTCATGATTTTTTTCTATAATATATATATGTGTTTATTTATTTATTTAAAAGTGAATTAAATCATTTAAAATTACTAAGTTATATTTATAAAACCCATGTTTTTCATTTTGGAAACTTAAGTAATTTTTACTCTAAAAACTATTTTTATTCTCTTATATTGAAAATTAGATTTTATCACCTGTAGAAATTAAATATAAAAAAATTTAATTAATAGTTTATATGAACATGTTCATATTATTTAAAAAGTTCAATTTTTTTAGGCATAAAATTATTATTACTAGGATTAAAGTTAATTACAACAATATTGATAAAATAATTATATTCAAAGAATTATTTTATTTACATTATGTAATTTTTATATTATAAGATAAATTAATATATTTTCAATAGTGACTCTAATTTAATTTTTAAAATTATATATAAAAACATTAACAATCATTCAATTGGTAATCAATACAAAATGATATTAAGAACACTTAATTGTAAAAATAACATTTTTCTACAAAACAATTTTTCTATATATTATTATTTTTTTAATTTAAAAGTTAATTTTATATTATATATAAATTTAATTAGACTATATAGATCCAAAATTTTTGTTTAAAAAATAAAAATTTGGTTATAAGTTCTATCTTATATTTTTTAATAAAATATAAAATTTGAGGGTAAAAACTAGTTTCCAAGGTAAAAACCAAAGTGATAAAATGTAAAAATAAAGAGGTAAAAGGATTGAAAAATGTTTAAAACATGTGGTAAAATGGGTTCCAGAGGCTTTATCAACCTTATTTAACCCTAAAATCAATTATTTCTCAATTTTTGAAACCATTTTCCCTTGAAAAGTGTCTTTCTATTGTTGAAAAATAATGGTTGTTCACAAAAGCGCCCTTTCTTCACTTATAAAATGGGATCACTTCAAAAATTACAAGGTTAGACATCAACTTAAAATTTTACTTGAAACCATACACAATTTTACTTTAATATAATTCCATTTCATTAAATAAATCTCCAAATCAACTTAAGTTTTTCTAAGACCTTATTTTCTAAGGATACTTTCGAGCGAAAGTTTAAGGTAAAAAAGAGTGCATTACTTACTCCAAACATTTTCTTCTTAATATTTATCTTCCAAAACTACCCAAATAATAGTAATTTAATAACCTTGGTATACTTTTTATACTGAAGTGTTATTATATTAATGTAAAAGCCCTTATTTATTCCTTCCCAACCACTTAGAAAAACAAAAGTACGTCAACTCCATGAAATAACATTTTTTTAATTTTTAATTTTGAATTTAATTATTTATACAAACTGCTTAAAATATGATTCAAAAACATAAAAATATTAAAATAATATAATTATTATTATATTATAATTATATTACACTCTTTCTTAACCATACTCACACATTGCATTATAAAGTGTTATTGTTTGCATCAGATTAATAACCTGCATGAACTATGCTATAAACATCTATCATGGATGGATATGGTAGATTAAATAATAATATTAATATATGTTTTTAAGAAAATAATTATTGTTTTATAATTTTTTAAATGTTATATTAATTATTTAAAAAACTATGAAAATATCATTTCTAAACTCTAAAGTTACCAAAATAAGCCGATATCAATTCAATTTTCTTAAAAACTAAAAAATATATGAAGAAAATATAGTAAATAAATAGAATTTGATAATAAATGGTCTATATTAGATTAAATATTGATGAATAAGGATACTATTAAGGTATATAATAAACTTAATTTGAATATTTTGGAATTTAGTCACGTGTGAAGAATGAATTATGAATAAGGAAAGAGTTTATGTTAACTCAATTTTCTTTCATTGAGTTAAAAACTTCCGTATTGAACTATATTGTTATAAGTTTTATATATTATACCAAATGAATAATTTTTATTCTATGTAATAATTTTTTATGGGGTTTTAAAATTCTTCCTAATAACCTCATTATCAAATAATTCTTACCTTAACAATTATGTTACCAGAAAGGGGTTTCCTGGTCTCAATTCCTATTTAATGAGACACGATTGATTATCCACTAAATGAGGCTAATATTCACTATTAATATATATAATATTCATGTGCCTTATTATTCATAAACACAATTTTAGTGCATTTTACACTTTGAACATCATTTCACATTATGATTGTAATACCTTCTTAAATTGCACTATTATGTGATACATTTTTCAACATCATTTGAAGTACCCAATGATTCATCTGATTATACATATTTTAAATTGATATTTTTGGAAATTGATCTACACTTCAATATGAACATGTTTCATTCAGGGATCAATGGAGAATTCATGGAAGAAGATGGGGATATTTTGTGATGAAAGGAAGCAATTCTAGAGAAGGCTTATTGGACACTAGCCTACTGATGAAACTGTGGGGCCCAACATACCGGCCCAATGAATCCCAAATGTTTTGGTATTCTAGAATACATTCATAGGAACAAATAACTCTTCATGATCCAATGATAATTAGGCCTCTATGGTGGTCATTAAGGCGGCCCAAGTTAGAGATACAATTCTTGTCCAGATTCTGCGGCCCAGAACAACAGTCCACTAATTTTATCATATCTCGGACTCCAAAACTCCAAAATGGACCCAAATTTTACAGGCGGTTATCAGACATCCAGAGATCCATTTTATTCTTTTATGGACCACTCTTATTCGGCCATCTATAAGGTCTTTCAGATGCGTCTATTCGGTAAAGAAAAGCTGGCTGCCACCTCGGGTCAAGGGTGGAAAAATCAACTCTCCCTTACTTTCCACCCACCTATGGCCTACCACAATTAATTGAGGAGACTTGAACTGTTGGAGGATCGACCCAAGGGCTCAAAAATGCCTATTTAAGGTAGTGGTGTTGGAGGATTGAAGGATCTTTTGGTGCTTGGTTTCATTGTAGTGTTATGCTGCCGCTTTGTGTTTATAATCACATTTCTTTCTCATGTAAGTTGTTTAATTCACCTTAGTTTCTTAATAAATGTTCTTCTTCTCTTATTATTCGGTTCTTCTCCTTATCACTTTGATATAGTTGGTTCAAGGTGTGAACTTGTTCATACCAAACCTTGTGATATTTATCACACAACGGAGGAGTGATCTTTTTTTGTTGTTGTTTTTACTTCTTCAATTCCACCTTTGTAAGTCTACTTCCCGCTTCCGTTGAAGACATATCATCAATGGAGGGATAAATCTTTTATGGGTTGATCCAAGGGAGTATCAAGGGGCTGTATTGGATGTTATTTATCACTCTATTAATGGAAAATCACTTCTTTTAAATGAGATTTTTATTTGATGATTTTAAAACATCTTCATCCTTATTGAATTTAAGGTCACACATTCAAGTGATAATACGAACCTCTACCGTGGAGTTCTCAAAACTTTGATCCTTAAAGTTTATATGTGATTAGTATTAGGGTGTTTAGGTATTAAAATAGTAAGTTATGATTTCGTTTTATCTTCTTAAATGAATCCATCTCAATTATAAGAAATTGAAATCATTAAAAAAGTAATTCATCCAATCCACCCCGAGTGATAACCTAGGATCAACTCATTATTTTAAATTGAATTCACTTAAATATGTTAGTTATCTTTTAAACCCATATAAAATCAACCCAATTTGGCCACTTCATAGCCAAAAATAGTCCATAGAATATACGTGTCTATAGGTTTCTTCTTAGGTCTTTGAGGATTCGATAACCCAAGCTAAACCACAAGGACCGTTCTACCTTCATCTCTTGGGTAAATTTGAGCGAGAATCAAATTTTGGCATCGTTGCCGGGGAACCAAGTAAGTCATCTAAACACCCATTCTATTCTCCCCTATTTCTTCTTTTCTCATCCAAATTATCTTATCTTGTCCCTTTATCGTTTTTTTTCTTTTGGCGCATGTCCTCCTACACCCGCGATCAATCAAACCGTCTAGTTAGGGTGGGTAGTCCTGGGGTTGGGGAGTCAAGTACACCAAGGGAACTCATTCCATTAGATCCTAATCTTTCTAATATTCTAGTGTCCAAAATTGAGCCAATTTCAATGGAAGTTATTCAAAGAAACCAACTCATAAATCCGGGTGGGAACCAAAATGGAAACCCAAATGAGGCAGCCCCAAACTTAGGGAATGCAATTGATCAAACCATGAATGACTACCTCACACCTTCCTGGAACAATTCCCCCTCATGCATTAGACACAATTACCTAGGAGATTCCAACTACGTATTTAAAACCCATGTCCTAAACCACCTTCCCACATTCCATGGAATGGAGTCCGAGATGCCCTACCTACACATTAAGGAGTTCAATGACATTGTAGAAACCATGTGTCCCCCACATCAACTAGAATAAGCTAA
Organism: Viscum album; assembly: GCA_963277665.1. Taxonomy (NCBI): domain Eukaryota; kingdom Viridiplantae; phylum Streptophyta; class Magnoliopsida; order Santalales; family Viscaceae; genus Viscum; species Viscum album. The sequence continues at coordinate 409,821,524 of OY728125.1, read as the reverse complement.
GATGACAATATTTCCTTTTTCTTTAAAGTATCGAGCTAAAAATTGGCTAAAAAATTTGAGACCATCATCCATCAACTCTTGGGACCAACTATAAAGAGAATTATACAAAAAATACTTTCCCCACCATAAAACAATTGCACTTAAAAAGAGTATCCAAAACTTTTTTGAAAAAGAGGGAGAGTCATTCTATGAAACATGGGAGAGGTTCAAAGACACTCTAAACATGGTTCCACACCATGGTTTTTCTATTCCGGAACAAGTGAGAATTTTCTATGAAGGGTTGGGTCCGGGGAACAAACAATTCATTGACATGATGTGTAATGGAACCTTTAAAAACAAAGCCCCAAATGATGCTTACAAGTATCTAGAAAGCCTTTCTGAACAAAACCAAACATGGGTAACTTCACCTTATTATGAAAATCCGCAAAGAACTACTGGAATTCATACACTTAGAGAAGAGGAAAGCCTTAGGGCTAAACTCACAACACTCTCTAAGAAGGTTAAAGAGATAGACCTTAGGAAAATCCATGAAATCCAAACTGTTGACCCTGTTTGCAAAATTTGTGACAAACATGACCATAAGACAGACAACTTCCCAACCATTCCATCCATCAAGGATGTTCTCTTATGAGGACCCCCAGCAGAAGTAAATGATTTGAACTTTCAAAAGCCTCAATACCAAAACACCTTCAACCCAAGGTATAACAACCACCCAGGCATCCGCTGGAAAGATAACCAACAACCTAGCCAACCACAGGGACAAAATCCTTACCCCCATCAGAACTACCAAACACATAACCAGTTCCAAACCCAACCTATCCAATACCAACAGCCACCGGTCCATTTTCAACAAACCATCCCACTTCCAAAATATCCCCCCCTGGGATAAACCAATCTTCTCAAGCACCAACCCAAACTATTCCACAAATCCTATTAGAATAAATATACAAACAAATGGAGAGGATGAACTCGGAGGTATCTTCCCTAAAACAAGAACTTCAAACCATCAAAACTAGAAAGGCACCCATGCCTACTCAGGCAGTTCCATCCTCAACTTCAAGGGGAGAGTCAAGTTGTGATCAAACAACTCATGAACAACTAAAGGCTGTGACTGTTTTAAGAAGTGGGAAATCAATTGAGAAACCTGAACAAATAATTCAGAACCCACTTGAAGATTCAAAATTGGATGAAAATTCAAATGAACCACAAGATCAAACTGAGGAAACTGATAACATTGTCAAGGAAACAACTCTTCAACAAACAACCCCATAACCTGCACCATTTCCTCAGCGCATGAGGGGGAAAACCAAGCCTGAACTGAGTGAAACATTGAGGAAAATATTTTCACAAGTCAAGTTGAACATACCCCTTCTCGATGCAATACAAACCATACCTGCCTACTCAAAGTACCTTAAGGACTTGTGTACTTTTAAAAGAAAATTTTCACATAAAAACCAGGTCCTTTTGAATGCTAATGTGAGTACCACCATTCAAGGGACCATTCCTCATAAATTTAAAGACCCGGGATGCCCTTACATCAATGTTGAACTAGGAGAAAGAAAAGTTGTCAAGGCCTTGTGTGACCTAGGTGCTAGTGTCAATCTCATCCCATATGATGTGTACTGCCAGTTAGGCCTAGAAGAACTCCAACCCACATCTGTCACACCTCAACTTGGTGATCGTAGCATTAGGGTTCTAAAGGGGATTTTAAAGGACGTTCTGGTAAAGGTTGAAAACTTCATCTACCCTACTGATTTAATTGTCCTTGACAACCATACAAACTTAGGAAATAAGGAACAAACCCCAATCATCCTTGTTCGTCCTTTCCTTGCAATAATCAACTCTGTTATCCGAGTCTGAAATGGGAACATGACCATCACCTTTGGGAATATGAGTCTAGACTTGAACATCTATAATACAAGCTCACAAATAGGGGATGACGAGTAAATTCATGAAGTAAACATGATAGGAAACATTGATAATGAATCCATGGAACATCAAGGAATATTTGATGAATTTTTAAGTTAGAATGAGATTTATTTACTTTGTTCGTATGAAGGAATTTTATCTCATTGGCTTGAATCATTTTCAAATTTCTCTTATGATGATGTCTTAGGTCCAACAATCTGTGAAACCTTTCAAGAAACCACTTTCATGGAGACCACTCCAATTTCCTCCCCTAAATCTGATCAAGCCAATCTAGTAGCTGAAACTTCTACATGTGGGGAATCAAACCTATCTGAAACTCTAAAAAAAGAAATTGATCTTGATCCAATGTCCCAATCTTCTGCTGAAATTCTGAACCAACCTGATCTTGAATTGAAGGAACTTCCTACTGCACTAAAGTATGCCTTACTAGGGGAAAATCAAACACATCCTATTTTCATTTCTTCTTCTCTTGAAGACAATCATGAGAGGATGATTCTAGATTTCCTTAGGAAGCATAAGAAAGCCATTGGTTGGACCCTTTCTGATATTCCTAGGATTATCCCACTTATCGGGACTCATAGGATTGTTCTGGAATCTGATTCAAAGCCATGTCGTCAACCTCAACGATGACTCAATCTTAATCTCATGGAGGTATTAAGGAAGGAACTTCTAAAATTGTTAAAAGCTGGTATCATATATCCCATAGCTGAGAGTGAGTGGCTGAGCCCAATCCAAGTGGTTCCAAAAATGGCCGGAATCATAGTGATAACAAATGAGGATGGAGAGATTCTTCCAACAAGGGTGAGTAGTGGATGGAGGGTCTGCATTGACTATATGAATCTAAACTCATTCACCAAGAAGGACCATTTCCCCTTAACATTCATTGACCAAGTCCTTGAGAGAGTGGCAGGTCATGCCTTCTACTGTTTCTTAGATGGGTACTCAGGGTACAATCAAATTGAGGTCTCCCTAGAGGATCAAGGGAAGAATACATTCACATGTCCATTCGAAACCTTTTCTTTCAAACTCATGCCCTTCGGGTTATGCAATGCCCCTGGAACCTTCCAACGGTGCATGATCGGAATCTTCTCAGACATGGTAGGGGATTTTCTAGAGGTCTTCATGGATGACTTCTCTGTGTTTGGGGATACATTTGAGGGATGTCTGCAGAATGTGGAGAGAGTCTTTTCAAGATGTGAAGAAAAGAATCTGGTCCTAAAATGGGAAAAATGCCATTTCATGGTTAAAGAGGGACTTGTTCTTGGCCATCTGGTCTCAAGTAGGGGGATTGAATTTGATAAATCAAAGGTTGACATCATTCACCACCTTCCATCACCCAAAACTGTCAATGAAGTGAGGTATTTCTTAGGAAATGATGGTTTCTATAGAAGATTCATCAAGGACTTTAGTTCAATATCTCGTCCCCTTTGTGCTCTCCTAGTAAAGGATGCTCCATTTGTTTGGATAGAAAGCTGTGAGGGTTTATTCTCAACCCTCAAATCCTCTCTCACCTCTCCTCCCATTATGAAATCTCCAAATTGGAACCTTCCTTTTGAACTTATGTGTGATTCCAGTGACTTTGCTGTTGGAGCTGTGTTAGGACAACGTTGTGATAAAACTCCTTATGTCATTTCTTATGCAAGAAAATACTTAAATGATGCCCAAATAAACTACACCACTACTGAAAAGAAGTTACTTGCTATTGTTTTTTCTTTAGATAAGTTTAGGTCCTACCTTTTAGGATCCCCCATCACTGTGTTCACTGACCATTCTGCACTAAAATACCTCTTCCAAAAACAAGATTCTAAGGCTAGACTGATTAGGTGGGTCCTTCTCTTACAAAACTTTTACCTCAAAATCAAGGATAAAAAGGGAGTTGAAAATGTTGTAGTTGATCACCTCTCTAGGATGGAATTCAAAGACAACTCAAATCACCTTTCTGTGTCTGATTCGTTTCCTTATGAACACCTATACTCTGTGAGTGACTGCCCTTGGTATGCTGACATAGCAAATTTCTTAGTGACAGGAGTCATTCCAAAATTCTTAGGGACTCAAGATCGAAGGAAATTCCTTTCTGATGTCAGACACTATGTGTTTGATGATTCATACCTCTATAAGTTCTGCCCTGACCAAGTCATTAGGAGGTGTGTTCCAGAATCTGAACAAGAGTCCATCCTTAAATTCTGTCATAGTGAGGCATGTGGAGGTCACTTTTCCTCTAAGAAAACATCTTCTAAGATTCTTAAATGTGGTCTTTTCTGGCCCAACCTCTCAAGGGACTCCTACACATTTTGTCAAAGTTGTCCTAGGTGTCAACAAGTAGGGTCCATCACAAAAAGGAATCAAATGCCACTCACTCCCATCTTAGTGGTTGAAATATTTGACTGTTGGGGAATTTACTTCATGGGTCCCTTCCCAAACTCTCGGGGATACCTCTACATACTCTTAGCTATTGATTATGTCTCAAAATTGGTTGAGGCCATTCCCACTAAGTCCCATGATCATCAAGTTGTGATTTGATTTCTGAAAGAGAACATATTTTCAAGATTTGGAATTCCTAGGGCTATAATCAGTGATCGAGGAACCCATTTCTGTAACCGCCCATTCTCTTCACTCATGTCTAAGTATGGTATTTCTCATAAAGTGTCCACTTCATACCATACTCAAACCAATGGTCAAGCTGAGTTAGCGAATAGGGAGATTAAGCAAATTCTTTAGAAAAATGTCAATCCTTCTAGTAAAGATTGGTCTAAGAAACTCTTAGATTCTCTTTGGGCATATCGTATAGCATACAAAACCATTTTAGGAATTCCCCCATATAGGTTGGTATATGGAAAAGCATTCCATTTTCTAATGGAGATTGAACATAAGGCCTTTTGGGCAATTAAGAAAATGGATTATGACCTCTCATTGGCCGGAACAAAAAGGAAATTAGATCTCAATGAACTGGAGGAACTAAGGATGGAGGATTATAAAAATTCAAGGATCAATAAATATAGAGTTCAATCCTACCAATCTAGGAATATCAAGGTCAAACATTTTGAACCGGGAAAACTTGTGCTCTTGTATAGTTCAAAACTTCATTTACATTTGGAAAAGTTATGGTCTAGATGGTCAAAACCTTTCATAGTGCATCATGTATTCCCCCATGGGGCAGTAGAGATTGAAGATCCCACAAGTGGTTACATTTTCAAGGTCAATGGTCAAAGGTTAAAACCATTCATTTAATCATTCAATAAACAGGAAATAGAGGTTGAGTTAACTGAGCAAACATATGAACAAGGAAAAAATTGATAGATTTAGGGTCCATGTCGGGCTAACGATGTTAAACAAAGCGCTGCATGGGAGGAAACCCATGGTTTTCAAGTTTCTTATCATTTTGTTGTTTTAATAAACTTTATATTTTAAATAGGATTAATTAATCATTTTTACATTTAAAAAAAGGACTATTGACCTGTTCTTCTATTATGAGTATGGATGGGTATGAAAGGGGAGCATCGTATTCATCCGTGTCATGAGGTGTGATCCCTGAGTAATACCTTACCCAGAAAATTAAAAAGAAGACAATGTATCATTAGTTTTATTTAAAAAAATAAAAAATAAAAAAACAGGAAAAACCATAAAAATGATGATACTTGGAATTAAATAAGTCGTTGTGTTGTTTGTTTTGTCTGGTTTGTTCTTATTTTTGTTTAGGTACTATTTTGGGTGATACATGTTCAATCAAGGAGGTTCCTACATCCCCCAAGAGATCAAAGGACTAATTTGGAGCAGCAAAAACTTCATCTTCAACCACCAGGTGATTTCATTCCATGATCCTCAGTTTCAATTTCCTTTTTGAACTTCCATTATCTGCCTCTACTCCTTCTAAATTTTTATTTCTTCAAACACTGGGGATAGTGTTGTTTTATATTGGGGGGAGAGATAAAAGAAATAAATGATTTTGTGTCAAAAAAATGAATGATTTGAAAAAAAATTAAATAGAAGGAAAAATTCCGTTAACTTTAAACATGGTAATACACATTGCACACCTTGAAACTGAATATCAAATAATTTAGCATACCCTGATTCTGATTTTAATCCTTGTATAATTTCATGAGCATAGATTTTGGAAAGTGTGGCTGTCCAATGTGATATTTCATCATTTATATTTTCATCCAAATAAAAAAAATTCACAATTCACGTCCTTTGGATAGTGGGGTATTAGTTTAAGTTCATGGGGTCCCCTAAATAAACAGCATAGGTTTGGTGGTAATTTTAGTTTAATATGAGTATTCAAAAAAAATTAATTTTTTTTGCGCGTAGAGCAATGAAATGACATAATGCGTGGCTTTCGACACTTGAGGATCGTGACTCCATAGTTTTCTGGCCCATAGTTAGTAATTTTATCTCTATTTTTGGGAATTTGAATTTGTTTTTGACTGAGTTAACTCGAGATGATTCCCGAGTATGTGGGTTTCCCTTGGTTCCCTAAGGTCTTTGAGCCTGGGAGTCATCGGCAAAGTCTCGCTATAGGGGTTGACTCTTTTGAGTGCAACTTCAATTACCATGGAAAAATTGAAAAAACAAAAAAAAACAACAAAAAAAAAACAAAAAAAATTACAAAAAAAAAGAATACTCATCTTAATATTGAAATGTGATTCCACCTAGCGCTTCCGTAATTTCCCCTTTGAATAAAGATGAACCCCCATGTCTATTGTGATGCACAACACATCCTCATACTTAATTGATATTGGATGAAATATGGCAATGAATTTGAACAAAGGAATGGGATTGGGATTGGGATCTGCTTATGAAACTATCTTGTATAAAAATATTTTGATGGGTTTCATGATTTTTTGGTATAAGGTTTTTTTGGTGATCATTGTGTATTAAAATGTTCTTGGAAAAGGGAATTCGAATTTCATATTGTTGAGATATATTTTGCTCGGGACTAGCAAAACTCAAGTTGGGGGGTGTGATTAGCCACTAAATGAGGCTAATATTCATTGTTAATATATATAATATTCATGTGCCTTACTATTCATAAACACCATTTTAGTGCATTTTACACTTTGAATATCATTTCACATTATGATTGTAACACCTTCTTAAATTGCACTATTATGTGGTAAATTTTTGAACATCATTTGAAGTACCCAATGATTCATCTGATTATATATATTTTAATTTTATATTTTTGAAAATTTATCTACACTCCAATATGAACATGTTTCATTCAGGGATCAATGGATAATTCATGGAAGAAGATGAGGATATTTTGTGATGAAAGGAAGCAATTCTAGAGAAGGAAGATTGGACACTATCCCACTGATGAGACTGTGGGGCCCAACATACAGGCCCAATGAATCCCAAATTTTGTGTGATTCTAGAAGACATGAATAGGAACAAATAACTATGCATGATTCAATGCTAATTCGGCCCCTATAGTGGTTATTAAGGCGTCCCAAGTTAGAGATACAATTCTAGGCCAGATTCTACGGCCCAGAAAAATATTCCACTAATTTTATCATATCGCGGAATCCGAAACTCCAAATGGGCCCAAATTTTACAGGCGGTTATAAGACATCCGGGGATCCATTTTATTCTTCTATGGACCACTCTGATTCGGCCAGCTAGAAGATCTTTCAGATGCGTCTGTTTGGTGAAGGAAAGCTGGCTGCCACCTCGGGTCAAGGGTGGAAAAATCAACTCTCCCTTACTTTCCACCCACCTATGGCCTACCACAATTAATCGAGGAGACTTGGACTGCTAGAGGCTCGACCCAAGGGTTAAAAAATGCCTATTTAAGACAGTGGTGTTGGAGGATTTAAGGATCTTTTGGTGCTTGGTTTCATTGTAGTGTTATGTTTCCGCTTTGTGTTTGTAATCACATTTCTTTCTCATGTAAGTTGTTTAATTCACCTTAGTTTCTTAATAAAAGTTCTTCTTCTCTTATTATTCTGTTCTTCTCTTTATCACTTTGATACCATTGGTTCAAGGTGTGAACTTGTTCATACCATACCTTGTGATATTTATCACACAACGGAGGAGTGATCTTTTTTGTTGTTGTTTTTACTTCTTTAATTCCACCTTTGTAAGTTTACTTCCCGCTTCGGTTGAAGACATGTCATCAATGGAGGGATAAATATTTTATGGGTTGATCCAAGGGAGTATAAAGGGGCTGTATTGGATGTTATTTATCACTCTATTAATGGAAAATAACTTCTTTTAAATGATATTTTTATTTGATGATTTTAGAACATCTTCATCCTTATTGAATTTAAGGTCACACATTCAAGTGATAATACGAACCTCTACCTTGGAGTGCTCAAAACTTTGATCCTTCAAGCGTATAGGTTATTAGTATTAGGGTGTGTAGGCATTAAAACAGTAAGTGATGATTTCGTTTGATCTTCTTAAATGAATCTATCTCAATTATAAGAAATTGAAATCATTAAAAATGTAATTCATCCAATCCACTCCGAGCGATAACCTAGGATCAAATCATTCTTTTAAATTGAATTCACTTAAATATGTTTTTTATCCTTTAAACCCATATAAAATCAACCCATGTTGGCCACTTCAAAGCCACAAAAAGTCCATAGAATGTATGTGTCAATAGGTTTCTTCTTAGGTCTCTGAGGATTCGATAACCCAAGCTAAACCACAAGGACCGTTCTACCTTCATCTCTTGGGTAAATTTGAGCAAGAATCAACGATTCTTGTTATGAACCAATTTAATTTTTAAAATGTTTTATATACTTACTATTTTTTATATTATATCACGAATTATATTTCATGGTATTTTTTAGTTAAAATAAATTTCTCCTTCAAGGGTTTTGATTAAGATAATACTTAAGTCATAAAGGTTTCTTTGTATTAGTTTAAATTCCATGAGACAAGTTTGATATTTCACACCATATTTTATTTTTAGGTTACCATTATTGTAAGGGTGTTTTCATGTCAATTTTTCTTCATTGATTTATGATTAATATTAACCACTTATTTCATTTTGGGGTGTGTATATTGGCGATGGTTTACTTTATAAATTATTTCATACTATTTTCATTTGGTGTATTATGGTATGACCGAGAGGTGATTTAATGGTAGTTTTGACTTTTTTGGGGTAAATATTTGGCAAAAATGATATGATTAAGCATATTGGATTTTGTTTTCAATACATAAATCATATTATAAGTAAATTAGATGATGTTATGTCATGTGTTATTAGTTATTATATATCATGAATTAAGTTCATGATTCAAGAAATATGGGAGGAGAAGTGGAGATGCTAGCATGTGGATGTTGTAGTAGAGGTAATGAACCAAAGGATCTTGAACTATTATATAATAGACCAGAATACATCATAATGCAAGGTCAATTCCACAGATCACTAGTAGAAGGATTTCAGTGGTTCTGGAAATTATGGGACCTCCGTTTCATGGGGAAGGTTCACACTATAGAGGGGCTTTGATCGTACTTCAATGGTTCTAGAAAATTGGATACCTCCATGTTGTAGCACTTATACTATTCCATAGTCAATAAAATGGATTTCAGACTACAATGAAATAAGAAGAGAACACCTCAATGTTGATTTGGGTGGATTTCAGTGGTTCTAGAAATTTGGTGACCTCCATGCCATAACCCCTTGACCACATCACAAAAAACATTTTTAGTTATATTATATTTTTTGAAACCCGTGAGGTTACGCCGTAATGAACTATGATATGCACTACTATAAAACGCATGTTTAACAGGGCCGACATTTATAAGCACAAGAAAAATGTGCTGAGAATGTTTATCTTCATTAGCGCTAAAATAAGAACCAATAAAGGGAACCCTTTATCATTACTTTTTGTTTAGGACTAATAAAAGGTCACCTTTATCAGCACTTCATTTTTAGCAATGATAAAAAATACCCTTTATCAGCACTAAAAATAATGCACTGATAAATAGTAACCATTATTTGTGCTTTATTAGAAAAAATAAAGGTCCACAATAAAATGAAATAATTAAACAAATACAATGAATTTTTTTAACAATTTCACTAATTAAATAACTATTGTTAAAAAAATAAATTGAATATACATATATATAAATTTTAAAAATTAATAAATAGTATATATTAAATATATAGATATACAAAAAGAATAGAATAAAATAATTAAACAAATCAAAATTTAAAATGAGTAAATTAAGAAAAATATTAAACATTTTATTAATTAAATAATTATAGATAAAAATGAATAAATTGAATATACACACACATACACACATATATATATTATAAATATTGATAAATAGTATATATTAAATGTAGATATATAAATGAATATATAATTTTTTTTAAAATGAATAAATTGAAAAATTATTTAAAAATTTATTAATGAAACGATTATTAATAAAAATGAATAAGTATAATATATATATATATTAATTATAAATAGAAAAAAATAATATATATTAAATATAAATATATATAAAAGAAATAAAATGTTAATTAAAAACATATTAATGTCTTATTCATTTTTAAAGTTGTTTGATTTTTCAATTTATCATATATCAAACGTCATGTGTTACATTGATTTATTATACACACTCACACATATATATGTAATTAATGTGGTTTTATATAAAAACACACACACATATATTTACAAAATATATAGAAACACATACACCTAATATTTATGTAATTTATTCAAATTTCAGAATATTTTAGAATTTAATTATAACATAATACATTTAATATATTATGTTTTTAATAAGTCAATTTTATTTATTTAATTATAATACTATTACAATTAGGGAATTAATTTTTAATATATATTTTTATTTTATTTTACAATTTGATCATTTTATATTATTTATTTATATATATTTATGTACTATGTTTTAGTATTTTCAATATGTATTCATATTTACTTTAATATATATATATATATATCCATATTTTTTTAATAATTTATTTTTAATTAATAAAATTTATCTATTTTTTTCGATATTTTTAAGTGTTTTTGAATTATAATATTTCACGCATTTTTAAAATGTATGCATTTAAGATTATATATCCACTAATAAGGTCAAAAATATATTTATAAATAAATATTTATAAATAAATATATCTATAAATGTATATTTACTATATTTATAAATTTATAAATTTATAATTATTATAAATAAATAATAATTATTTTTTAAATAAGTATTTATAAAATTATAAATAAATTATTATATATATTTAATAATAATAAATTTATAATAAATTTATTTAAATAAATCCTTTATCAACTATTTTTTAACACCGATAAATATCCCTTTTATCAATGCTTATCAATTTTACGCTGATAAAAGGGATATTTATCAGCACTTTTCTAAAAGAATTGTTAAAAGTGTTCCCAATCTATTTAAAAGAACCCTAACCAATACTCAGTCAGTCACAATTATCAAGATCTTGCAAAACTCCTCTATTGCCAGTGCGAATCCTTTATGTTCCCTCAGACGAATCAAGGCTAAATCCAATGTATGTTATCTTCTACTTTTCCTCTATAATTTTTTGATCTTTTAGGTTCGATGTTTTTTATTTTTTCTCTATTCTTAACCATGAAGAACCATACATCTCATCTTTTCACCACTACTGGCATGACTCCTCTAGATTCATTCAAGGATCATAATGAAGTACCATGATATTAGTCACCGGTTTTGTGGCCTGTAATGATGAAATGAATTCTAGTCTTCCTCGCTAAATTATTTACCTATAATCCGATGAAGGGAAAATAAAAAAAACCAATAATTACTCTCAATACATTCTTTACCTATTATGAAATGGGATGAAATCATGATAGATTTTTTGACCATTTTTCAAGATCAACTAAATAGAAATATGTAGTCTGGGCTATAGTGGATCACCTAACTAAGAGGAATAACTTATTACATATTTAAGAAGCTTCTTTAGTTGATGAACCCAATTAATTGTATGTCAATGAGATAATAATGCTTCTAGGTGTCCCATCCAGTGCTGTCTATGGTAGGGATATGATGTTTTTATCTTGGTTATAGCAAGGAAATTAATTTTCAATGAGGTTATGGGTGAAATTTTATACTTCCATTATTCCACAGACTAACAAATATTTTAATCAAACTATCTTGATTTTGGAGGATATTTTTTGAGCCTTAATTTTTGACTTTAGTGACTCCCCAAAGGATTAATTTTCCTTAGTACAATTCTATTATAAAAATAGTTATCAATCACTTATCTAGATGAACCTTTATAAGGAATTATATTAAATACATTTTCACTCTCCTTTATGTTGGATAAAGATAGAATAATATCTTATGAATAGCCCTAGTCTTGTCCAAGAAATAATAGATGAAGTGATGTTAATTCAAAAACATTTTGAAACTACGCACATATAACCAATGTACTACAGTAACAATTAGAGGTGACCCTTGTAATTTAATGTTAATGATCATGTGTTTATTTATGCTTCCTTGATATTGGTTCACTAATGGATCAGAAATAAGAGTAAATTAACCTCGAAATACATGAATCCTTTTAAAATTCTTAGAAAACTCTAGGAATTTATTAACAGCTAGCCTTACACATATGAAAAACCAATGGTTGAATATATTCATTCAAGAATCTGGTTGAATCTTATAGAGTATGATATGATTGATTCTGTGGATGTTTTAAATGCCTCATTCGATTTAACCATGTAATCCCCTTTAATGTTAGTATCTTAGTATCATTTTGGGTGTATTTTGTGTTTAAGGGGAGTTAAAAGAGGGGTTCGTGGATTTGATAGGAGAAAGTGGTGAAGAGATAGAGGTGCCCTTGTGCGGTAGGCACTAAGTACCTAATGAAATGGAACTAGGTACCCATTGATATGATAGTGTATGTAGGGCCACTGTTAACATAACCAAGAACCTGGTGGACTAGTATTATGTATATGGTGGTACTTTTGAGATTTGATTAGTGGTTGGAGTTTTTGATCTTTTTAATCATATTAAACTCATATAATAAGTAAACTATGGCCCACTACCATGTCACCAGGTTAATCATGACTACTAGTTCCTCATTCTGGTGGTTTGTCTTGAATTATGTCTTGTTTTGGTATCAGTTTATGTGAGTAATCTCTTAAAATGAAAACTATTTTGAAAATTAAAATGATTTCTTTCAAATGGTCTCAAATTAAAAAAAACCGGTTTTAATGGAAACAGTTTTGGATTGAAAAATTTTAAATTATTAGGTTTGGTGATAAAGTGGTAAGTGTGACTCTCAGTATTCCTTATGAGCATTTTCATATGTGTGGGTATGCGAGGAATTGATTATAAACCTGATTTTATGATCTTTCTGTTATTCAGAATATGTCACCCAGAAAGGTCCCTAAAGTTTCTAGTGGGTCTCAACTTGTTTTTGGTTCTCCTCAGTTTCTACCCATATTTCATGGTAATAAAGGTTGGTTATAGGTAATTAAGTGGCTTGAGGAAGTTGATAATGTCTTCAGAGTGTTGGGAAATCCCAAATCCATTAGAGTTCATGTTGTTCTAGATCTGTTTGGGGGTCCATATTTGGAAGAATGATAGTTTTTTTCCTCACCAATGATGCAATTTGGGATGACATGAGAAGTTTTTAAGTCTGTATTTTTCTGATGGTTTATACCTGAGGAGGTGAAGATAAAGAAAATGGAAGATCTCATGAGTGTCTAGCAAGGTCAGTGGATGATGAAGGCTTATGCTGAACACTTCAAAGAGCTGGTTTCCTTTTCTCTAGAGGTGGTGTCGAAGGATGTGTTGAAAGATTCTATTTTCATTGGGGGCCTTTATATAGGGATTAAGGACCGTGTCCTCTTATCCAAGGATATATATTTTGAGAAGTTGGTGGAGGAATTATTTTAGGATGAGTTGTTGTGAAAGAAGCATACAACACATTGGCTCAGTTGTTGTCTCCCGTATTAGGGTAAAGACATTAAAAGTTTTCTCATTTTTGTTTTATGGTTGTTGTAAGATCATATTTCATTATAAAAGTATGATGAAATCATTCTTTTTATGGATCAAATGGTTTTTTTCTGAATTTGAACCTTTAAAAGGTCAGCCTTTCATGAATTAGTTCCTCTTTTTCTATCGTGCCTATTTAGAGATGTCTATTTTTGTGTAAATCACTCTTTGTTCCTTGTATGTGTATTTTTTGTTTGGTTTGATATATTTTATGTGTGTATCTAATTTTCTTAAGAAACATAAATAAATTTTCATAAAAATTATGTTAGGAACAAAATGGTCCTATATACCCTGAGGGGGGGGGGGTGAATTAGGGTATGGATATTCTTTTCTAAATTCTTTCTAGCCCACTAGATATTGACCTCATTATCACAAGGGTCATTTTATTTTCAATTGTGTGTTTATAATGATCAATTATTTTCTTCTTTATCTGATGGTGATGCTTTGGATGTAATGTAGGGAAGCAAGTAGTTAGACACATAGATTTTTACTTGTTTCACCCTCACTAGGCTATGTCCAAAGAGCATACAATGATGATGTGACACTTTACAAAATCCACTAAAGATAACTACAAATAATGTTCATGCTAGATCACTTCTATGCCCAGACTCATTACCTTTAAAAAGTTTTGGGTTAGCTCACTGCTTTCCCAAGGGTCACTCCCTGTTTCTCTCTAGCTCACTACTGGTAGAAAGGATAACCTTTTTCCTCTTCCTTTGCTCACAGTTCTTGAAAGGGATCCACTAATAGTTTATAGACTTGTAGGTACCTTCATTATCACTAATGAATATATCATTAGTTATAGATATATTCTCTGTTGATGTTCTACCTTCATCCACTAATGAATAACACTTTTTCCTTGAACACTAGGCAGTCCCTTTTGAAACTCTTTTGCTAAGCACAATGCCTTCATGAAGATCCCAATTTTTCAAAGCTCAAACAAGCCTTTGAAATGATCTAACCTCTTCAAAAATCTCACAGGTTCACAGAGATCATAGGTTCTCAAAGATCAATAGATCTCAGATCTCACTGCTTCACAGTGCTCACACCAATCTTTGTGATTTTTCAAATCTAAACAAGCCTTCACGAAGCGCACATCCTCTGCAAAGCCAAACCAGCCTTCACGCAATGCCTTTAATAGAGCTCAATTGCCTCTAAAAATTCCCTTTTCTTTCGTGAAGTTCCCTACTCTATGAATCTACTTCACAATTCAAGAGCTTAAGGTTTTTTTGATCTCTCTACTTTTCTCAAGGGGTTCAAGGTCTATTTATAAGCAATTCCATCGATTCGAGAACCTTCCATACAATGTTAGAACCATGTCAGATCAAATCACAAAGATCTGAAATTTCCACATAAATTATATCCATATCGCGAAGTTCCATGACAATTTTCAGATCATATAGCTCATTGTAATAGTGGAGAGTTCCATCAATTCCTTTGCCCCGCCGCTACAATTCTCCCTCACAATGCTCTTCACCTCTATTGCTTGCGAAGCTCGTTGTAATCGCAAAGCTCACCATCAAAATTCTTCATGTTTTTGAAAAATAAAATTCATGAATCCCATCATATCAAAACTCATTCTTTTCCATATTTTAATAAGACCTTCAAGGAAATCCACATTTCGCAATGCTCATCAAACTCCAAATTTTGGACCCCAAAAATTTGGCAAACTGGAAAATAGACCCACCTTGTATCTATTATTTTTTACCACCTCCAGACCATCCATTCCTTTTTCATGGTTATTTTTCAACATAGATTATGAAAAACTTCTCTATAACTCAACAATTCCCCATGAAAACCTGACACAAACAATAAAAAAATGATTAAATGTTACCTTAAGAGATTTTTCCCAACAAAGGACCATGGGTTTCACAGTAAAATTATTTTGTTTCATTAGGTCACTGATATATAAGTAATTTGTGATGTGTTGGAATCAACCACACCTCAATACAATGCAAAGTGTGACCAATATGTCTCTAAGTGCATCTTTTTATTCAAAACTAACATACTCAAAGTCTAGAAAAGGCATTTTATTTTTTTACTTTATGAAAACAATCCATAGGTAATTTTTGATGTATAGGAATCAGTAAACCCACAATTCTACTCATAGTGTGATCGGTATGACTCAAATCTCTCCTTCTTATTCAAAATTTACATTAATTTTAGTAAAAAAATAATTGACATACTCTATAATAGTGTTTTTCTCTTGTATTTCTGTTAGAATTTTTATTCAACTTGTATTCAATATTTTGGTAATTTGTATTGTTGTTTATTGTGACGTAGTGTGTTTTTACAAAACACTTCACCTGTTTCTAGTGCTATAGTGTGCTGTAGAATCACATTATAGTGTTGAACTTTATCAACACTACAAAATGCACTGATAAAGATAAAATTTATCTATATTGATAAATAAAGCCTTTATTAGTGGTTTTATGAGTTTTGATAAAGTATTCTTTTATATATAGTTTTTAAATCATCGATAAAGGTATATTTATCAGTACTTCTAAAATAACTTATAAAATTTCTTTTTATTAGTGCTAAATAAAAGTACTAATAAATGGTGTATTTTATCAGTGATTTTATTTTCACTGATAAATATACCATTTATCAACAATTTTTTTAGCACTGATAAAAGACTTGATCTTTTAACCACGCTAAAGTAGTCAACACTTTTCTAGTGTTGATAAAGGCCTATTTTAGTGCTGTTAAAGGTGTGTTTTGTAGTAGTGATTCCATATAAGGGTGTTTATGGAACGATTCAAGGGTTCTAGTTAACTTGGTTTTATCCGATAACTTTGGTGGTAAGTTCCTTCTAAAATAACTATCAACTTGAATTGAATGATCATGATATTTTGAGATTCAGATACAAAGCCTAATATTAAAAAATGAGTTCAAAAAAGTTGTTGGTTTAAATTTGAATTTCAAATTCAAACTAGAAAAAGAAACTAAATATGATGTTGTGTAAAGTGTGAACTGTGTTAAAACAATTGTATAGAGAAATTTAGAGATAATAAGGGGTAATAAGTAGAGGAGATATAGAAGACGAAGGGTTGTGTATATTGGAATAGAGTGAAGTGATCGTACCTGTGTTTCTACATGTAGTAGAAGAAGAATAATAGGATCTCTACTTTAGTATTTGATGAATAAGGTCATAAGGCTTTATTTTTATTGATATCAAATTTTCTATAATCCTTATTTTTGTGTAGTATTCATTATCATAGTCAAGAGAATTGATGTAATATGAGTTGAAGGATAAACCCTACTTGTTTTACCTACATATTAAAACTAATGAGTTGTATTATCTCGGTGGAATATAGATCATTATAGGGATTAACCTTCTCATTTTGAGAGGTGAACCTTGTAAATATGTTATTCCCTTATTGTGTGTGATTGTGTTAAATAATGATCAATATTCACTTTAAATAGTGATGAGAGTTATTTCACTAAAAACATAAAAAAATTAGAATGAAAAATTAAACCCTATCAATGATTCCTCGTTGATATTGGATGTTTCTTTTCTAGTGGTATCAGGTAGATGGTTACCCTTATTGGTGATTTCCTATTTAAATTTTGAGAAGAAATTTCATTCAATTCAATGTGTTTGGTTCTAAATTTATAGTGTTTGTGATGGAAAATTATAATTCAATGAATAGAAATGGGATTCCCACCTTTTATAGGAAAAATTGTCATATCTGGAAGGGTAATATATTTCTTTATATTATATCAATCACTTTTGAAGTTATTTAGGATGAAACTAAGGGGTTTCCACCTCATACTAAGAATATTTCTTTGAAAAAATGGATAAAAAGAATATTGATAATGATGATAATGCCAAGAATTCTTTAAGGTTATCATTATTTGAGAAGGAATTTCTCAAAGTGATAGGTATCATGACATCCAAAGGTTTTTGGTATAAAATTATTAACATCTATGAAGGAAATAAGAATGTGAAAAAGGTTGAGCTATAGATTTGGATATTTAAATATAAAGATCTGAAAATGGAAGAATATGAAACTGTAGATGAATTCTTTACAATTGTTAATGAGATTGTGAGTACAATAAGAAATTATGGTGATAAATTAGAAGATACTTCAATGGCTAAGAAGATACTTTATATCTTATTAGACAGTTTTGATGCGCAAGTATCTACTCTTGAAGATAAGGATCCAGAATCAATTCCTCTATATAATTTTCATAGTCTTATTATTTCATATAATATGAGGAAATAATGTGATATCAAGAAGTGTAAGGATGAAAAATAAATCTCTTTTAAGGCTTCAAATCAGGATAATCATAAGAAAAAGATTAATAAATAAGATGTTGATTATTCTAATTTTGATTCTGATTTGAGTTAGAATATTGATAAAGTAATGTCTCTAATATTTAAAAATATTATAAGAGGTAAGGGAAGGTTTAAGGAAAAAATCCAACTTAAATGAATTTGGTACAGAGTAGTTATAAATTTTGATGCAATTTGTCTTATGTTAAAAGAAAATGAAGTTGGTGATGAAGAAGAAGAAGTACCAAGGAGAGTATTTAAAAATAGTTCATTAAATTTTAAAAAATTATAGGTTTCTTATAAAGGTAAGAAGAAAAATTTCTCAAAATTCAAAAGGGGAAATTTCTTATCTAAATGTGAAATAAGTGATAGTAGTGATAAGGAAGAGGAAATATATATTTCAAGATATGTTGATGTAAAAATGCTCATTTAAAATATGAATGAATAAGAATTCAATAGTGAAAGTTGAAGTGTTGTTGAAGAAAATTAAGAATATAAAATGGAATTATTATATAAAATAGAACCCAATAAATGTATCTTAAAGATTAAAAAATTGCAAAAGAGATAAGAAATCTAAATATGGAAAACAGATTTCTATTATCAATGAATAAATTATTATTTAAGAAAAATTAAAGTTGTAGATAGAATTTGATGAACTAATTTTTTTTTTTTTTGAAATAATGAATTAAAGAGTCAAGATGGAAGGATTCAAATAAAAAGAAAACGAGTTTTAGATTTTATAATAAAAATTGGTGGGTATGGAAAAATATCTTGAAAATTTTAAGATAAAATTTCATAAATCTATTCATGAAGTAGGGGAGAGCTCTAATATCATTAAGGCTCATGGGAATCAGTAACTATCAGTATAAAATGAAAAAAATAATAATATTACTTGTGTTATGTCTGACAAGAAGAATCAAATTAAGAAGATTGAGATGGTAGTAAAATCAAGTGATTTTCAAAAGTCTACAAAATTTTAGGACACCTAATTGAATAAAAAAAATTATACAAATGGTGAAGGAAAATAGTCTAAAAAGAATTTATTTATGATGTAGGATGAGTCTGGAGTTCACAGAATTTTTTGTTTTCATAAATGATCCAAAATCACTATTGGGAGGAATGTTGAAAGGTAGGTTCGAATTTTTGGATAGCATGACTTCTATAAAAGAAAATATGATTTTTTTGATTATTACCAGCACTATGGAGGTTTTGGGAATATGGAGAGTATGTGTTGGTTTAATTACCAACATCATTATGATTTCATATGGTTTAGAAGAAAATAATTAAGGGGGAGTCATCTAACTCAAAAGGTAAAAATTAAAATATAACCTATGAAATATTAATTGAAAATTGTAAATAAATTTTAGCTATTGGAAAATGTTTTCGAATGATGTGAGAAATCAATTCATCTTGAAAAATAAAGCATTGTGATTTTATTAACTAAAATATTCTCAGGATAAATTTCTAAAAAGTATCAAAATATGAAGGATAAATGGAAAAAATAACTATATTTTGTGATGTTCCTACAAATAATCCAAAGAATAATATTCCATGGTTTTAGAAAATTGTTTTTATTCTTATATGAGAGGATATCTAAATCTACTCAAAGATGTTGGAAAATTTAAGGAAGGATTTATGAACTTTGTAAATGAAGGGTGACTCAAAATCAAATGTGTTGGATCAACATTGATTGGTAAAGATCAATTGAAATCCAAAAGCATGGTATTTTTTGAAGGACTAAACCACAATATGCTTAGTGTGTCTCAATTATGTGATGAAGTTAATGAAGCAATCTTTAAAAAATATGGGTTTTTTTGAAAAGTGTTTTAAATATGGATGTATCTGTACAAGTGGACAATGAACAAGAGGCAATTTGTTTCAGATTGGTGATGTTAGAAATTATTTTCATTTAAGGATGGAAGAAGATAATCAACTATGGTATCAAAGACTTGGTCATCTTGGATAAAATAACATGTGTAATATCATTTTTGGATACAATTTTTGTGATGTAACTAAGTTGAAAAGAGAAATTAATTGGGTGTGTTCCACTTGTCAAAGGGAGAAGATTGTGAATACTCCACCCAAGAAGGTTGATATGAAAACTACTAATCCTTTAGATATTATCAACTCTGGAATTTTCAAGCCCATGAGAAAACCATAAACTAAAGTAGACAAGTATTTTCTTTCATTTATTGGTTATTTTACTTATGTTACATGAATTATGTTAATGAAACATAAATCAGAGGCATGAAAGTGGTTTAAAAGTTTTAGAATAAGTATTGAGAAAGAGTGGTTACTCTTTGAAGATGATTCAAACTGATAATGGTGTTGAGTTTACTAGTGTAATATTTGATTCTTCTCTTGAAAATCATGGAATTATTCATGAATTCGATTCACTATACAAACCATGAAAAAATGGAGTGTATTAATGAAAAAATATAAGTCTTATGGATATGGGTCAAACCATGATATTAGATAATTTCACATCTCATTATTTATGTAGGCAATCTATTAGAACAATGGTTCACATTCAAAATCATTGTCTTTATGGAAAAAATTATGTTATGTCATCATATAAGATTTATTATAAGAAATTTATAAGTTTTAAATATTTGAGAGTGTTTGGTATCCCCTGCATTATCAAAGTAAAAGGTGAAATCCTAGGTAAAATTTAAAGAAGAGTTGTTAATGGAATATTCCATGGTTATCCCCCAAATAGAAGAGGATATGTCATGACCCATCCCTTAGGGCCCGTGCCGTGACTTCCTCAAGCCCGCCTTCCATAGTCTAGGGGCTGGCGACTAGCACTGAAAGGCGTATTCCATAAAATCGGGAAGTCATTTCCTTAATATCTTGTAAACAAACGCAACAAAGCACACATAAATATTCGAACACAAGTAAACTGTATAGCAAAAAGAGTGCTGAAATTAAGAGGGTTCGGAATATAAGCCCAAAGGTTAAGCTAAAAGTACAATTAAAATAAAATACAACTGAAGAAAGAGAAAGAAAAATACTGTGTTGTCCGCCGAGGTTCCTACCTGAAGGGTAGGTACAGATCGCCTCCTCAGCACTCCATGTACTCCCGTATCCTCTTCGTACCGGCATGCCGTATGGTCTACCTCCAGGAACCGTCCAGTCCTGGTTCCCTCAACCTCGATCAGCACTGTACATCGTCTACACCAAACACAACAAGCTGCAGGCATAGCCTGTGCAGGGGTGAGTATAACGTTACATAGCAGGGACCCTGAGACCCTCAATGTATCACAAAATGCACAAAGGATAAACCACAAAGCATGAAATAAACTGACAACCCTACTTAGGTATATTCCTATACATATATGTAAGTTATTAAGTGTACCCATCTCAATCATGAAGAAACACTGGGTCCAACCAAAAATCCCAAAGCTCAACCATTCCATAAAGGAATAAATACCATAAAGGTAAGTACCACAAAGGTACGCCACACAAAAGAATACCACCAAGGTATTACCATGAAGGAAAGTACCACACAGGTACAAACTCATCTCACACCAGGTATAACTTAGGTAAAGTAATAGAGATGATTAGATGTAACTACTAATTCATCTTACTCTGTTAATAGGTAGACCCACAAAGGATCCTAAATCATCATCAGACCCACAAAAGATCGCAGTACATCGTCAGAACCACACGGGATCCTAGTACCTCATCAGACCCACACAAGATCCTAGTACATTGTTAGACCCACACATGATCCTAATACATCATCAGTATGTCATCAGACCCACATAGGATCCTAGTACATCGTTAGTACGTTGTCAAACCCACACAGTATCCTAGTAAATCATTAGTATATATTCAGACCCACACATGACCCTAGTACATCATTAGACCCACACACGATCCTAGTACATCGTCAGACCCACATAGGATCCTAGTACATCGTCAGTACATCGTCAGACCCACATAGAATCCTATTACATCGTCAGTACCTCGTCAGGCCCACACAAGATACTAATACATCATCAGTACATCATCATATCCACACAAGATCCTAGTATATCTTCTGTGCATCTTCATACCCACACAGGATCCTAGTACATCGTCAGTACATTGTCAGAGCCGCACAAGATCCTAGTAAATTGTCAGTACATCGTCAGACCCACATAGGATCCTAGTACATCGTTAGTACATCCTCAGACCCACACAAGATCCTAGTACATCATCATTATATCGGTATGCCCACACATGATCCTAGTACATCATCATTATGCCATCAGAACTGCATAGGATCCTAGTACGTCTTCAGTACATCATCAGACCCACACAAGATCCTAGTACATCATCACAACCAGCTAATGGGTACCCTCACTATGCTTGACCATCTCCGAGAGAGTCCACTTATCAGGATATTGTAATATAATCCAACTACCACTAAGTCCCATGAAGAATTATCTAAAAGGTCCGCCACATCATAGGGGTCTCAACGTAATAGACGGTGCGTCAAACGAATGCCTGGTCTGTAAGTTATTAGGCTTTTAGTCTCGATGGCCCGATTGGATTCGTGATCGATCAAACCCAACTATACCCCAAATTTATCCAAATATTGAGTAGGGTATATCAAAATGTCTGTCTCGCTCCAGGGTTTCTGTCATCGCAGACGGTTCGTCAAACAGACGCCTGGTGCCAAAGTTACGACCAAAAGAACGTATAGGGTTGAAACTGGTTCGGGTCTGGTC
Source organism: Viscum album (assembly GCA_963277665.1). Classification (NCBI taxonomy): domain Eukaryota; kingdom Viridiplantae; phylum Streptophyta; class Magnoliopsida; order Santalales; family Viscaceae; genus Viscum; species Viscum album. The sequence continues at coordinate 409,798,619 of OY728125.1, read as the reverse complement.
AGACCCAGTCGGACCAACCCGGCCCAACTCGGTCTGGGAAGACCCGGTTTGGGTCGACTCAGCCCAGCCCGCTGGGTCCAGCCCGACCCGCATTGGGTGGCCCGGCCCACGTTGGACGGTCCGGCCCGCGCTGGGCAGCTCGCGATGCGGTGGGGCGACCGCGGTGCGACGGGGTGACCACGGTGAGGTGGGGTGCCACGAGGCGGCGAGGAGGCTGCGGTGTGGCAGGGCACCGCGGCTGCGGTGCGGTGGGGTTCCGCGGCTGCGGTGCGGTGGGGCGCCGCAGATGGCAAGATGGCTAGCCATCCTCTCCGCGTGGCGCGGTTGCGCGCTTCGCCTTCACTGGCGACCGGATCAGTTTTCATCTTCCTCCGTCGCAAATATTTCATCAAAAACCACAAGGAATTGCTGAGAGGTCGGGCCAGGTTCGTTTGGCCCGCACCCTCTGCGGTAGAGCGGTAGAAAGAGATTCACAACATTTTAATCACGAAGAACATCAATAACGTGTAAGGGAGGTATTTAAAATATCAAACCCTCCCTCGAAGGTTCGTTTATGCATCATAAAATGAAAATAGTGAAGGTGAAAAGGGTGCCAATGATCTTCGCCTCCACAACACACTTCTAATGTCGGGCTTGGGCATCATACTCTTTCTTGTCTCTAAAGAATGTTATTTGATGGAGATGACGTTCTTTGTTTGGAGGAGAAGTTCTTCATTGGATATGAGTTTCTCGAAGCTTTTCCAAGCTTCTCCCTTTTCCAACAATTTCCAATCCAGAAGAATGAGAGGTGCCAAATTATTAAATTAACTCTATAGATTTAATTTACATTGGTACTATTAATTGTTGGCACAATTAATTATAACACATTGGCATAATAAATTTGGATGAAGTCCATGGGTTAACTCTTCATTAATGAGGAAGTTCAAGGGGTTTCTCCCATTAAGAGGGTTAGGGTGGTCCCCACCTTTAAGAATTCAAAATGAGGGTTTTAGTTCAGGTGGTCCCCACATCTTTAACATTCACATTGGAGGTTTCAACAAAAATAAAATAGAAGTTTATTTTATTTTATTTTTCATTTCCACGAAAAACACAAAATATATCTTTCACCCTTAACCTACTGAGGTCGAGGTGAATGTCTTCTTAATTGAATACTGGTGCTACGAGTTCAAAGGTGCCCTCAGATTTCAATTCCGAGCACCAATTTAAAAGTTACAAAAACTCACTCGTACTTTTACTGAATGTACCCGAAAAAAAGTTTAGAAATTCATTCCAGGAACATCGGGCCTCGGAATCACACGCCGTAAATTCTTACAGACTCGTAAAATTCTCATATAATTAAAAAAAATTACATGGAAATTCGGGTTCTTTAGAGGATATCATTTTTATAAAAAAGTGACAAGGAATATTATTGATTATGTAGATGTGAAAGTGAATGAACACAACAATTAAGTGAACTATCATAAAATAATGAGTTTTAAAATTGATTATGATGAATTTGTTATTGTCAAAAAAAAGTGAATCTTCCAAAAATTATGAGAATAATTATTTTTTACATACGGAGAAGTTTATTCAAGATATTCAAGTGATGAATTGAAATATTGTTCACATAACACAAGGATAATAAAGAAATTACAGGTCTAAAATATCATTGGAAATACTGATAAACAAATTCAAACAAGAAGAAATTTGAGGGAAAACTATCATATCTCATCATTCTCTCAAATTGAGCCAACGTATTTGGAAAAATAAATGAAACATCAAGAGTGGGTTAATGCATTGAATTAAGAGCTAAATAAGATTGAAAATAATGAGACTTGGGAATTGTTACTCAAGGAAAAATAGAAGAACATTTTTGGGACAAAGTGGGTGTTCCAAAACAAGATGAATGAAAAAGTTGAAGTAGTGAGAAATAAATAAATAATGGTGTGTAATGGTTATTAGTAGGTTTAAGGAGTTGAAAATAATGAAACCTTTTCATTAGTTTCAAGAATTTAAACCAAAATAATTTTTCTTTCCATTATAACTCAAAGGCATTGCAAGATCTTTCAATTGGATGTCAAGTCAACCTTCCTCAATAGTAAATTATAAGAGGAATTTTATATTGAACAACCATGTGGTTTCTTGCTTGGTGAAGATGATAATTGTATTTTTAGGTTAAATAATAATTTATATTGGTAAAATAAATCCCTAAGAGTTTGGTATTCTAATCTTGGAACATGACTAAAGAATTTTAATTTTAGAAAAGGGATAGTTGAAAATAACCTCTACATAAATATGATAATGAGGTATTTATCATTATCATTATTTATATAGAAGAAATTATTTTTTTATAAAAAAATGATATAGTTAGTGAATAATTTTCCAAATAAATGAATAATATTTTTTAAATTTCTATGATTAGTGAGATAAGATAATTTATTTTCTTGAACATTTATCATGAGAAGGATTATGTTTTTCTATATCTAGAAAATCATGCTAATAAAATGTTTAAGAAGTCTGGAAATGGGGATTCAGGGCCTTTTTATATACTAAATTTTATAAGAAAAAATTTAACAAAATATGAATAGGTAAATAAATTTGATCCAAGAGAATCCCAAAATTTGATTATAAGTTTACTTTACTTGATAGCTTCAAGACGAGATATAGTATATGTTGTTACAATTTGTTCCATGTATAAAAGTGTACCAAAATATTCTCCTTTATTATGGAAAGAGAATACTTAGATACATCAAAGGTATAAAATATTTTTTGTTGAAATATGAAAGAAAAGGGAAGCTTGATCCATTTGGTTATTCATATACAGATTGGGAAAGATGTGCTGATGAAAAGAGGTATAAATATGGTGGGGATTTATTTCAGGAACAATATGTATATTTTTTAATTTTATAAATTTAAATTATGTAACCTTGAGTATTGTTGAGTCTAGATATGTGGCTTCCACTCAGGCCTCAATATAACTTATGTAGATGAAGACCCAACTAGAATATCTAAAAGTTAAAGTGAAATTACCATTTCTTTTGGGATGTGATAATAAAATTGGAATAAAACTTTAAAATAATATAGTTCAACATTCAAGGTCCAATAGCATTGATATAAAATATCACTTCATCCAAGAGATTTCAGAGAAGAATGAATTAAAATAAGAATTTGTTTTTATAAAGAAACAAATTGTAGATGTGTTCACCAAGCCACTACTAAAAGAAGAATTATAGAATATATGGTTGAAGTTAGGTGTTCAAACTCACTCTTTATTGGGATAAGGTATTGTGTTTTTATCCCCTCTTCTTTATTATATTTGGATATTGTTTTCAAAGTGGGAGAAAAATTGATAACATAAATCTTTCCTTTATCTTTATCTTATTATTGTTTGTAAAAGGAGGAGTATAAAACGAGGGGGAGTATCCATTGATATGTGTTACCTTTGGGGCAATCATATATTTAGAGAGAGTTTTTAAAAGGTTTAAGATATTATTTCATCATATATGAACTGATTTAATAGTTTATTATAAGTGTTTGTAGTAATATTCTAGGTTTGAAAGAATTGTTATTGTGATGATGAAGTTTAGTTTGAAGGTTTTGAAGTTTGAGTTTAAAAAGATCTAAATAGATAACTATTGAATGGTAAATATGTTATTATTTTTTCAATGTTCTTGTTTCCGATAATGGTTTCACTCATGCGAGATTAAAATTATTGTATAATGATCCTCTGTTAATATTTCATTGTTTTATAGTGATTTATGTTCCTTGGTTTACAAGAAAATTCAAAGGGGGATATTGTTGATATTAAGATGTGTTTTGATGGTAGTTGTGATTTTTGAGGGTGAATAATTAGTGAATAGGGTATGATTAAGTAGGTTGGAATTTTTATCAATACATAAATAATATTTTATGTAAATTAGATAATGTTATATAATGTGTTCTTAGTGATTATATATCATGAATAAAGTTCATGATACAAGATCTATGGGGGGAGAAGTGGAGATTATGAAATATGGAAGTTTCAGTATAGGTTTCATGTGTTGGGACCAAGTTAGTTGGAGGTGTTGTTTGAAATAAGGTTGGTGGAATTTTTTGTCTTTGTTTTCCTTTCAAAAAATCACCTCAATTTTTTTGTTTCTAGTGTTCGAACAAAGAAGTATCAGACAAATATGACTAGATACATGTTTCTTTTGAAAGTACCCCAATTGGTGTTTTCGGTTCAAAATTTTGTTTATTGGGTGTTATTGTTTTCAAAATTATCTTTCTGGAATGAATCATTTTGAAATAGACAAGTAATATATATCAGATAAAAAATTTCATAAAAGGTGGATGAAATAAAAAATCAGACGATTCTATGACAATATCAATGATGTAAACATCATAAAGTAGTCGTGATACAAGATTAAGTTTATAGAAGAAAATATAAATAATAATTTATAATATTTTCATGAAGTTTAAGTTTTATAGATGAAGAGAATCAGATTAAGAATCACTAGATACAGAATTTGTTTGAAGAATTTGCAAGCACCGATCCATCTAATGATTTCATGGCACCGAGAAGGAATCAGATGTAGAGATACATCAGATACAAAACATCAAACTACCGAAATAATACAATGTCTATCAGATGGACCATAGTTGATGGTAGTGAATATGAAGAGTTATTAACACTGATCTATCAGGAGAGATGTATACATTAATCCATCATAATAGATACAAACACTGATCCATCAGACAAGATGAATGATACATATTCATTAAATGATCTACTGGACATTGATAAGTTATTGAATGTTGAGTTTCATCTTAATAAATTTTATCGGTCTGAGGACTAGTTCAATAATTGAAGAAAGTGAATGAAAAAGGTGATAAATATAGAAGTTTCTACCAGGAAGTTGTTGTAGGGTTTTGAATTCTTTATAAGTTTCAAAGATTTTGTCAAATAGTTTTAGTTTGTTTAGAACATTGGAGTGAGAATTCTTTTTTTACTTGTTTTTATTTTATTTCAGAGAACTAAAATGAAAAACATAGTTTCAGACTAATATGTTATGGACTATCAATTTCCAAAATGGTAACTTATAAAGTTATTTCTTAAGTAATGTTTTTAATTAATACGTTTTGTTGATTTTAATAAGATTCCAGAAGATATTATAAGAGTTGAAAAGAATTTATAAGTAGTCAAATAGAGTCCAAATGAATGTGAAATTTAATATGTGAATTTGATTGAGTGGGGAAATTATTTTTATTTCCCTCCTTTTATGTTTCAATAACACCTATATAAGTGGTTCTAAGTAAAACGTACTCTTACACTTTTCACATGCAAGAAGGAAGAGTGTTTGAGGTTTTGGTTTCGATCTATTTACCAGACATGATTTCTGGAGTAAGGTTTTTTGACAGAATGTCCAGGGGAATTTTTATTCAGAATAAGTTATTAGAGAAGTGGTGGTCAGGATTCATCAGATCATACTAAATAATCAGACTAATGGATTCTAAAAAATATAGAATAATTAAAGGGTTGGGTTCTAAGTCTATATAGTAAAACCAATAAAACTTATTTCTAGATTGAAGAATCAGATAGAGGAATTGGGGAGAGTGATTGGACCGAGTTCTGTAAAAAGTACAGAGATGTTTTTCTAAACTTCTTCTAGGTAATAAAGTGAATAATTGTTTTTATGATTTTAAAAAGTGATCTTTTTTGATGAATCAAAATGAAAATGTTCCGAACCTATTGTTAAAGGTTTCTGAACTTGTTAAAAAATATTATTTATGTCTTTTTTCCATAAGAATCATAATCACTATTGTATTGATCATAGTTCTTTTCAAGTGTAAGGATATTTCCTAGTTGTAACCACTTAAAAAGGACTATTTTCTAGTGGATTTTGTGCTATTTAATTATTTCCAAACCATTCCATGTACTATATAATCATATTGAGTAGTGAAACTTGTAAATTATTATATTCCTATGGATTTGATTGATATATGTTTTTCATCAAAGTTGATTCTCTTTAACAGGAGGTTAAACTTGTTAAGAAAGTTAATATAAAAAGAAAAAGATATCAATAATTTACCCCTTACCTATTAGTAATTTCATTGATTCTACGTATTCATTTTAAATGGTATCAGAGTGAAGGTTCCCCTCATTTACTCTTTTCTTATGTTTGAAGATAAGTTTATATAGAAAATTTGAATTATGTAAACAGTAAGTGAATTTTGGTTTTTGATGAAAAGAACTATCATATTAGGAAATATATAATGTATCCATATATATATACCTTGGTTATGATGTTTTAGAGGATTATACATATTTATTTCCTCCTCATTATGAGAATTTTCTTCTTACAGTTATTGGTAAGAAAAATCTGGAGAATGATGGAAGAGATAAGAATGCTTTACTTTCTACACTATCTGAAAGTGATTTTCTTAGAGTAATATGATTTTGATCTTCCAAAGGTATTTGGGAAATGTTGAAAAATATATATGAAGGAAATATTAAGGTGAAAAAAGAAAATTTAAAAATATAGAGGCTAGGGTACGAAGATCTCAAAATGGATGAGTATGAATCTATTGGTGATTTCTTTAAAAGGGTGAATGATATTGTATTCCCTATAAGTTGTCATGATGAGAAGATATAATATTCAACTATTATTGAGAATATATTATGAATTATTCTAAACAAGTTTGATTCCAAAATTTAATATTTAGAAAATAGATATCCTAAAACTATATCTTTGGATAATTTACATAACACTCTTATTATATATGAAATGAGGAGAGAAAAATTTATAAAAATAAAATAAAAGGTTGATCAAGAAATATCTTTCAAATATGAAAAGCAAGGAAAACATAATAATATTATCAAAGATGAAGTAGTTGGTGACTCTAACACTAAATATGAGGTTATTAACAATTTTTATGAATTATTGTCCTTGTTTTCTAAAAATATGAAAAAAGCTACAGGAAAGTAAAAAAGGAAGTTACATAAAAAATGATTTGGTGGTGGATAAATTGGTCATTTTGATTCAAATTTCCAAAAAATAAATAATGAAGAATAAAGTGATAAATAATAAATAAGACCAATAATATATTTTAAGAAACATGTTCAAAAATATAATTTTTATTCCAAGGGAAAGGATAAAATGTTGTCCAAATTCAAAAGGATAAGTTTTTTTCTAAGGATGATGAAGATGATGATAGTGATATTGAAAATGAAAAATTCACTAATGTTTTTTGTAGAAAATAAATTAATTATAAAAGTAAATGATGAATATTTTTTTGATTATAAAATAAACAGTTTCAAAAGAGATAATCAATTAGATTTTTCTCTAAAAATATAGTTTAAATAATGATTTTTAAAAAATTTAACACTTATAAGATAAATAAAGAAGTTGAAAAATAATAGTTATACATATTATAGTCAATAATATTTTCTTGAAGAGAAATATAAGTTGTTGGAAGAGACTGATCATTTGAGTAAATCTCTTGAAAATAAAAAGAATCAGATTGAAAATATTGAAGTAAATATAAAAGTAAATGAGTAATAGTTATAACTTGTTAAACAAATTTTTTCTAAAACTGAGTTGGGAGTTATGAGTCTCAAAAAATATATTTTTGAAATTGAAAAAAGTTATAATAAGTGTGAACCTGAGAAAGATCAAAAAAATATATCTTAAAAGGTTAAAAATAAAAATTAAGATGTTCCTAAGATTAGGAAATCTGAGAAAATAATGTATGTATCCAAAACCAACAAAGTTTAAATTTAATAAGTTTAAAAATATAAAAAATCAGAACCAAATGTTGTAACTACTTGTGATTCTATTAATGATTAGAAAAAATCAAAGTTGAATAAGAATATTTTAAAAGATATCATAACTTTTGGGGATAAAAAATTTCCAAATATGGAAAGTAAGAAAGATGTAGAAAAAAATGTTTATAACTCTAGGAAGTATGGAAGTTAAAAAAGAAGAATTTTTCTTCTATGGATACTTTTGGTATTGTGGAGGATTTGTACATACATAAAATATGTGTTTTTTCAATCAACAAAATAATAATAATCCCATGACTATCAAGAAGTAATGTTTGAGGGGGAGTCAATCCTATCAGATAACGAACCCTTAAAATGTTGTTATGAAAGTTGTAAATATATTCCAACATTTGGAAACTATTTGTGAATGATTTGAAAATTATTTATATCTTACAAAAGTATGTCTTGTTTTGTTACCATCACATTTTTTTATAATAATTATCAAAATCCATATGTGAAGAAATATAAAGGCAAATAAAAAGATCTTGTTGTAGAAACTTCTCTCAAAGAATCAAAAGAAGAATGACCCTATATTTTTGATAGTATTTTCTCTCAATATATGATAGGAGACTTGAATCTTTTGAAGAATGTGAAAGAATTTAAAGAAGGAAAAATGACATTTGACAATGATGAATCTATAAAAATCAATGGTGTTGGATATACTGTTATTGAGAAAGAAAAACTAAAATACAAAAGGGCCTTGTTTATTGATGGGATAAAACACAACATGTTATGTGTTTTATAATTTTTTGATGAAGGTAATAAAGTTGTTTTAAAAAATTATGGTTTTGTTATGAAAATAATTGAATATGGAAAACTTATTACAAGTGGTCAGTGTACAAAAGGGAACTTGTTTCAAGTTGGTTATGTACAAAATTCATGTTATCTAAGAATGATGGAAGAGAATCATTTTTAGCATAAGATGTTTGGATATATATGTCATAGGATTATGATCAAGTTAACAAAGAGATAAAGTATCTATGATATTACTGATTTTATAAGAACAAGAGATTTGTGTTGTTTCATATTTCACAAAGGGAAGATTACAAAATAAGTGCATAAGAAAGTTTAAATTCATTCAACTCATACCCATGAGATTATTAATTCTGATATTTGTGGTCCAATGATCAAAAAATTAACTTTTAGAGATAAGTAATTCATTTATTTCATTAATTATTGTATATTAATTACATGTATTATGTGTTTGAAACATAAATCAGAATCACTAAAAGTATTTTAGAGTTTCAGGAGAAGACCTGAAAATAAATGTGAATATTATGTGAAGAAGTTTCAAATTGATAATAGTGGTGAATATAAAAATATATAATTCATAATTTATCTTGAAAATCAGGGCATTCATCACTAGTTCAATGAACCTTACACATCATAGAAATTTGGTGTTTCTGAAAGAAAGAATATAAGTTTATTGGAGATGGGACATACTATGTTAATCGAACGTGGTCTTTATCACTACTTTTGAAGGCAGGGGATGATTTTAACATTTTATATTGATAATTGGAACTTCTATCGACAAATTTCTAATAAGACTATGATATGTTCCACAATGAAATTCTAAGTTTGAAAAAATTAAGAGTTTTTGGGAGTCCTTGAATTATAAAAAAAAAGTAGAAATATTGGAATTTTTTCAAAGAGGTGCTAATGTAATATTTCTTGAAAATTATCCTAATGGAAGAATATATGGAATTTTCAATAAAGAAACATGTAATATTATTGATTCTACTGATGTAAAAGTTTTTGAAAAATATGAAGAAGAAGTTTCACACCACAAAAAATGAGTAAGGTAGGGTATATGAGATTTTTTTTGAGAAACATGAAAAAATTCAGCAATGATGATGCCACAAAAATAAAAGATTCAGAATTAGATATTTTTATTAATGAGGAATAACTTCATACATATCATCCTTGGTTTAGTAAATAGGTGGAAGTATAATAAATAATTGGTGATCAATAAAAAAAGTTCAAATAGAATAAACATAAAATTTTGTTTCACATACTTATTTGTTTTAAAATTTTTATTAAAAATATCTTAATTAAAATTTAGAGCATTAGGATTGGATTCCTGATATGAATGAAGAGTTATACCTGATTGACAAGAATGATACTTGGGAACTTGTAATGAAAACAAATAATAAAAATGCTATTAGTGCAAAGTTGGTGTTCCAAAAAATTTAAATAAAGACTGTGAAGTGATAAGAAACAAATCATGATTGGTTTTAAAAGGTTACTTACAAATTTAAGGCATTGATTTTGATAATAATTTTTCTCCTACAGAAAGGTTAGAAACAATTAGAAACTTTATTTCTATTACTGGAAAATGAGGTTATAAATTTTTTTATATGGATGTGAAATCATCTTTTCTCAATGGAGAACTTGATGAAGAAGTTTATATTAAACAAACATGTGATTTTTTAATTGGAAAAGATGAAAGATATGTATGAAATTTGAATAAATACTTGTATGGGACAAAGCAAGCTTTGAGAGTTTGGTATTCCAAATTGGATGCCTTCTTGAAGAAGTTGAACTTTAAGAAAGGAAGAGTTCATAGTAATATCTACATCAAAGAAAATCAAGAGATCTATATCATTATAAATTTTTATCTTATTGGTATTATCTTTTCTAATAATGATGAAAGAACTTGTAAAAGGTTTGTTGAAGATATGAATAAATTGTTTTAAATGTCCATTCTTGGTGAAATAAAATATTTTTTAGCATAAATATTTTACAAAAGAAGAAATATATTTATCTATCTCAATAGTATTATTATAAGGAACTTCTTAAGAAGTTTGGAATGAAAAATTAAAAACATGTTTGCACACCAATTTCAGTGTGAACCCAGTTGTCTAGATATGGAGAATAAAAGGAAGTAAATTTGATGGAATTTTAAAAAATAATTAGATTTTTTATACCTGAATGATTTAAGATCAGATATTGTATATGTTGTTACTTTATGTGAAAGATAATAGAGTTATCCAAAATAATATAATCTCTTAGAATGAAAATGAATTCTCAGATATATCAAAGTCACAATATATTTTAGTATAAAATATGATAGCTTCGGAAAAATATATTTTTTCGGTTATATAGATGCGGATTGGGAAGGAAGTGTTGATGATATAAGATCTACATCTGATAAATTTTTTTTCGGGGGAAATTTCTGTGAGTTTTCATACAAAAAAGTTGATTTTTTTAAACTCTTATCATGGATGAAGTTAAATATTTTTCCACCACTCAATCTATAATGAAACTTATATAGATGAATACTTAGTTGGAATATTTTCTAGTTGAAGTCAAGTTACCTATTCTTTTGGGTTATGATAATAAAATTTCTATAAATCACACTATAAATCCAGTTCAATATTATTAAAATCATATTGATATCAGATATCAATTCATTAAAGAACATGTGTGGAAGAATGCACTCAAGTTAGAATATGTTCCTACAATAGAGTAACTTTATGATATATTCATAAATATTTTATTGAATTATTTTTTTATAAACTGAGGCTGAACATGGGTGACCAACCTCTTTCTCTCCAAGGTTGAGGTATGTGTTTCTATCCCCTCTCTCATATTGTCTTCGTATAGTGTTGTCAAGGGGGAGAAAATGATGTTTTATAAATCTATCAATTGGTATATGCTAAACATTTTATGGAAAGAATGTATTTTGGGGGAGTTTTTAAAAGGGGTAAGATGTGATATCAACATGTAAATGTGTGGACTATTTTAACATTTTGATGAATTTCTTTTAGGGAAATTTTTTACAATAAATTTGACAAGTTTTGAAGAGAACATAAGATGACAAGTTTTAAAGAGATTTAAAGTTTGAAGTAAAAGAAGTTGTTTTAGAAATCTCTACATATGGACAACATGTTTTTTCTATTAATTTTTTTCCTATATTGAGTTTGCTAAAATATGATTAGAATTATTGATAAGTGATCTATAGATTAATATTTCAAAGTTTTAGTGATTTATGAATCTTGGTTGACAACAAAATTTGAAAGGGGAGATTATTGGGACCAAGTTGACTGGAGGTGTTGTTTGAAAGAATTTTGTTGGAAGTTTTTTTCTTTTGTAGTCTTGGTGAAAAATAACCCACTTTTTGTTTATGTTGATCATATAAAGGATTATGAGGCAAAAATGATTGGACATAAGTTTCTTTTGAAAATCCATCAATTGATGTTTTGGTTGAAAGTGTTGTTTACTAGGCATTCTTGTTTTCAAACTTATCTTTCTAGAATGGAGATTTTTAGAACAATCCAGGATGATATATTAGATATAGAATTTCATAAGAGGTTTTTGAAATACAAAATATGTTGACTCTATGGCAATATCAATGATTATAAAGTAGTCATGATATAATATAGAGTTTGTAGAAGAAAATAGAAATATGAATTTCTAGTGTTTCCACAAATGTGAAGTTTTCAAGATGAAGAGAATAAAATAGAGAAGAACCGAACAAAAAATTTATTTGAAGTCTTTACAAGAACTGATCCATCTAATGAGTTCTTGGAACTGAAAATGAATTAGATATATAACATCAGTCTACCCAAATTGTATGATGCCCATCAGATGGACTAGATTTGATGGTAGTGAATATGAAGAGTTGTTAACACTGTTCCATCAGAAGTGATTCATACATCGATCCATCAGACGAGATATATACATTGATATATCAGACAATCTAAATGATACCTATTCCTCAGATGATCTATTTGACACTAATAAGTCATTGGATGTTCAGTTTCATTAGAATCAATTTTATTGGTCTGAGGAGAATTTGAACAAATAAAGAATGTGGATAAAAAATGTGATACATATAGAAGTTTCTCCCATGAATTTATTGTAGGGTTATTAAGTCTTTAAAAGTTGTAAAAATATTATCAAATAGTTTTAGTTGGTTTGGAACATCAGAGTGGGAAGTCTTATTTTACTTGTTTGTATTTGAGTCAAGAGAACTAAAATGAAAATACATTTTCAGACTAAGATGTTTTAGACTGAGAAATTGTAAAGATATTTTTCAAGTAAGGTTGTTAGTTAAGATGTTTTGGTGATTTTAAAAAGATTGAAGAAGATACCAAAATATTTGAGAAGAATTAATAAGTGGTAAAATAGAGTTTAAGTGAATATGAAATTCAAATATATGAATTTGACTAAGCAGGAAAATTATTTCATGTTCTCTCCTCTAGTGTTTTGAGCACACCTATATAAAGGGGTCCAAGTACAACATACTTTGAAACTATTGACATGAAATAAGGTGGATCATGGGAGGTTTTGTTTTTGATCTATTTATCGGACAAAATTTTCAGATCAAGTTTTCCAAAAAAAATTCCCAAGGGAATGTTTTAGGTTAGAAGAAGTGATTAGATTAGTGTTAGTACAAATTCATTTGATCGGACTGAACAATCAGACTAATATACTTTCAAAAATAAATAATAATAAATTATTTTGGTTATGATTCTCTATAGTTAAACAAATCAGACTGTTTTCTAGTTTGAATAATCTGACAGATGAATAGGTAAGAGTGATCAAATTGAGTTTTTTACAAAGTATAGAGAAGTTTTTCCTATCTAATGCTGGGTAAGAAAGTGAAGAACTATTTTGATGATTATAGAAAGTTAATTTTGTTGAATAAGAATAATGAAAATGTTTAGAACCTATTGGTGAAGGTTTTAAAACTTGTTAGAAAAATTTGATTTACATATTTTGTGCTAAAAGAATCATAGGCATGATTGTATTGATCATAGTGATTTACAAGTGCAAGAATATTTCCTAATTTTTTTAACCACTAAAAAGGATTTTTTTCTAGTGGATTGTGTGGTATTGGATTATTTCAAAACCATTATAAGGATTTTATACTCTTATTGAGTTGTGAACCTTATAAATTATTATGTTCCTTTGGATGTGTCTGAAAGTTTGTTTTTTAGAAAAGTTGTTTCTATTTAACAGTAGGTGAAGGTTGTTAATATATATAACATAAAAATAAAAATATATCAATGATTCACCTCTCCCCCTCCCAGTGATTACATTGATTCTATTCGGTCTTTTTTACCACACTACAGGAGCTTGGACTATACTACAACAGACTAGACTACATTGCAACACAAAGTTCATGCCTTAGAGCATTGGTATAAGTATTTAAATGGTTATAGAAATTTTGAGACCTCCATTCTACAGTAAAGGACTATTATGTACAATATATTTGATCAGATTTCAGTGGCTATGAAAATTTGGAGACCTCCATGTCATATCCCTTATACTATGGTGTAGAAAATATAATGGATGTTGGAATATCCTGTAGTGAGAGGACCATGATACAAAGTTGATTTGGGTATATTTTGGTGGTTATATAAATTTTGTGACCACCAAAACATATCCCATTTACCATGCCACAATAAATCTTGATAGATATATGAAAACTATTAAAAACTATGAGGCTACACTGTAATTCCCAGGACACATCTTAGAATAGTGCTTCTGGGTAGACATGGGGGTTCAGGATGACTTGGCTTCATCAGATGAGTTTGGAGGTTATTTCAGTCTAAAATAACTACCAATAAGAATTTGATTATAATAAGATTTTAATATTCATATCCAAAGGATAATATAAAAAAACGATACAAAAGAAGTTGGTGGTTTGAAATTGAATTTCAAATTCAAACTAGAAAAATAAAGTAGATATATTGAAGTGTAAAGTGTGAACTGTGTTAGAATAATTATACATAGAAATTGAGAGAGAAGATATGGGAAGAAGATAATTATAAATTGAATAAGAATATATATGCATATTTTCACAAAGTTAATAGATCATATGTATCAACCTATACATTTTAAATGATAATTGTTTCCTAAATAAATGTGTTTTATATTGTATTATATACGTGTTATACACACAGAGCACATTGAAATACAAACTAAAATTTAATACATCAATGAAAATGGTTAAATTTTTCAATGAATAAATCCATTGTAATTCCAATTATTACAAGGAGAAAAAAAACATAAAATATAAAAATTACAATAGGAAAATATGGATCACCCCAAATAACTAGAATCATCCCTCCCACAAACAACAGTATGGAAAAGAAACAAAATATTAATAAACCAGTCAACATTATAGAAAATGGAAATATAAAACCTTAATATTAATTTAGTTGAATAATGAATCAAGGAACTAAGTCATATTTAAAGGAGTTAATGTGGCTGTTGGAATTGTAATGTGACCGTTGGAATAGTAACCTGGCACTTGGGAATAATAACCTAACCATTAGGAATAGTAATGTAATAGTTGGAAAAGTAATTTAACCTCAAAATAATAAATTTTTATATTAACAATATTTATCTTGATTAATATAAGTACATATAAATATTATAATGATGATAAATAAATATTATGATTGAAAAATGTAAATAAAATTTAGGCACATTTTTAATACTTTATTTTAATGTATTTCATAAAAATCTTAATTTTTATATGAAAAATTAAATTTACATATGATAGAAATGTATTTTGATAAAATTAATATCATTTTTTAAATTATCATATTTCAATTATACAAGGGTGATTTTTTTGGTAATTTTCTAAAAGACTACAATTTCCAGGTGAATAGTAAAAATACGGGTTTTCACATATGTTGTGTATCTTAAATTATATCATTCATGATATAATAATGACTTAATTGTTTATAGAACTTTATTTTTGGAAAATATATATTTAATTTCATAAATGAGCCACTAAAATATATTAAACTTAATTCTCAAACCTAAAAGGTACTTTCCAAAGCCTAAAATTTAAAGTATTATATTAAAATAATATTCTCTCGTTTTGCACCTTTCCTTTTTAATAAACTAATGAATTAGAATTATAAATAGGGTTTAAAGTCTTAAAACCATTATATTATATTTATATTTGATTACTATTGTCAAAAAATCACTATTACAAGTTTTACATTGGATATAATATTTTATTCAATATTCTATTCTAAAAATACCCTTCTATTCAAGTACTAATAACCCCTCTCCCTCCCCTTGTAAAACCAATCCTCTCACACATTAAAAATAAAAAGTTCTTCCCACATAATCTCTATCAAGACTCTTGAAATACCTAGTGAAATTTTTGAGTAAACAAACTCCAAACATCAAGGTATTTTTAGCGTTGTACAAGAGAAGCTACATCGAGGAAAAAGTAAGTTTCTATCAACTCTTATCTCTTTTTCTTCTTCTCTTTCTTTTTTCCCAATTCCTTTCAAAAAAATCTTTTAAAATTAATTTTAAATTATTTAAAAATTATATTAGTTATTTAAACCTACTATAAGTATCATATTTATGACATATATAAATTTCAAACTTCCCACTCCAGCTCTTTCGACAATGTCCCATCAACTATCAGTTAACCGATAATGAGGAAATTGACAATCCTTTTATTATCACCAAACCTATAGTTGGTTATAATAAATTATTTATTATATATTAATTTATAAATATATTTATTTTAATATTCTTCAATTAATTATACTTACGTATAGATTACTTTGAAGAAAATAGTGAAACCGAAGAAAAATGGGAAATTTTTAAGGAAAAAGTGATATAAAAAAGACTGCCTTTTAAACAAGGAAAATAATAATCATGATCAAATTATTATAATTGATAAATATTGGTAAAAATAAAAAACATTAAATTATGGATAAATGTTTTAATAAATCTATGTTTATTATTCATGAGTGTAATGACTCAGATTGTAAAGTCCACTTGGTCAAATACCCTGAGAGTGGGGGGGGGGGATGAATCAGGGTATGAAAAATTAAAAATCCTACCCCTTAAGATCTTTCTCCATCCTTAAAAAAACACACTTCTCTCTTTCTCCCATAGCAATATACGAACCGAAATAAAATCATGCACATGACACAACGATTTTACGTTGTTCACCCCCATTGGGCTACACTCAAGGAGCATACAATGAAGATGTGCTGATGTAACAAATCAACTAAAGATCACTTCAAATTACAAGGTTTGGGATAGATTTGTTTTATGCCTAGGATCAATGCCTTTACAAGATTTAGGGTCTGTTCACTACATTCCCAAGGGTCACTCCCTACGTCTCTTTTTTTTTTGTTCACTGCCAGTGGAAAAGATCAATGTCTTCCTCTTCCTTTGCTCACTGCTCTTGGAAAGGATCCAATCACAGTTAATGAACATTTAGGTCCATTCATTTTCATAAGAGATAAAATCCTTAACTATAGTTAGATTCTATATTAAAGTCCATTTTTTCACCCATAGATGAAATTCACTTTTTCGTGTATTTTTAGGTTAGCAGAAATTGCTTTTATGAACTATTTTAGGGAATTTTCATACTTTCTCAATCCCCCATCAAACTACCTTGCTCTTCCAAAAACTGTATAGTGTATATTATTTGTGGACCACCTATTCTGTGATCTACCTCACTTCTACTACTGTGTACCACCTCCATGTACCACCTTCATGAACCGCCTCCACATAATGCTTCTGCGTACCACTTCCATGTCCCACTTCCGCTTCTGAAGAATTCCTTATTCTATGGAATGTTTCTCCCTATAGAACACTTCTCCCTTTGTGGACTATAGTTCTTTGCAAACACCCTTTCAAGGAATTTCTTATGTGAACTGCTTCACCCTTTGCAGAATCATTCCTCACAAACCACCTTTTGACATAGACGAATTCCCAGAGAATATATGTTTTCTTATGAAAATAATTCTATTTAATGAGGGGACTAAGGATCCATATATAAGAAAATATATCTGAAAAATCTGCTAATATAAGATTTACCAAATCTTTAATGTGGAACCTCCTTCACTGTTTACTATGCATTTTCCACGAACTGCAATCATCCCACAAAACATTTTCCAAACATGGTCCGCATACCGCCTCTCTTTATTCATATAGTCCCAAATCTCCATATCATTTTCACCAACGATTCCCTTCAAAACTTCTCAAATATCCACCTCTTTTACACAAATGACAATCCATCTTGCATACCACAAGACTCCCATGAACCACATTCCATCCCGCAAACCATTTTCTCCCCATGAACTATTCCTGTATGTGGTTTTCATATCACACTTCATGGTTCCATTCCTTTGTCTATTACCTTTGACATTCCATGTACCAATTTTTTCAATCTGTGAATTGTGCTTCATGGTATACATACTATGTACCTCTATGTAGAAATCATACTTTTCCAAAAACCAAACTCCTGATTTTGATGCCCAAAAAATTGGCAAACACTGGGAAACTATGACACCTTAAACACCTACTTTGGTAAACACCATTCATACTCATTTTTAGTCATCTATCCTTATCAAAAAACATAATCACACCCAAAACAAACCGAGAAGATCCCTTGAGGGGTTTTTTCCCAATAATACCCCCTTTGTTTTTTTGACAATTCTTATCAAAATGATACGTCATTAAAGATCCTTCAATATTTTATCAACATTTACTTCTTAAGATTAAGATAATGATCAAGGATTTACTCAACACATACTCTAAGCCCACATGATCCATGCTTAGAATGAGAAAGAAATTATAATTCAAATTTCATCAATGACTCACTTCATTCTATTCTAAATACCATTATTCTACTTTCATCACAAACCCCAGCTATCATGATATATATAATCTGATCAATCATGTCTTGCATCATCAGATTTAAAAAATACCCCCTATATCATTACTCCACCAATCTCACTAATCCACTTAGCAGCTTCTCTCTGTGTCTTTATTATGGAAATTTCTCCCCTTTTAGAGACACAATTTCTCCCTCTTTTTCAATGAACTTGAAGGTTATTCCTTTATGGTCTGCAATAGGGTAAAGAAAAAAATTATCACATTAATGAAAAATTTACCATACATCAGGGAGAGGGGGGGGGGTCCACATCCACACTTTTTTAAGTTCAAGGAGTCAACAGAGCTTCTAGATCCAGTTAATGCATTTCAAAATCTTTTTTGGGTAAGGCCTTTTTAGAATGTCTAAAACTTGTTGTTATGTAGGCACAAACTCTAACTTTACGAGCCCTTTCTTGACCTTCTCCTTGATAAAATGATATTTTATTTCAATGTGCTTTTTCCTTGATTGATGGATTATATTTTTTCTACGATTTATAGCACTTGAATTATCACAATGGATTATGATCAAAGACTTCACTTCAACTCCCACATCATCAAGCTTCTTCTTCATCCACAATAGTTTCATATAAGCTTGAGTTGTCGTAATATACTCATATTCCATTGTGCTCAATGAAATACAATATTGTTTCTTTATTAGAAAAGAAATACACAACCCACCAAGATAAAAATCACCTCCTGACATTGATTTTCTGTCATCTACTAATCCAGTGCAATATGCATCTGTATATCCCAATAACTTTTACCGATATTTTTCATTGTATAGAAAAACAAAATCAACAGTTCCCTTGATATACCAAATTATTCTTTTCACTACAATCATTGGGATTTCCTTGGGATTAATTTGATACTGTTCTTCTTGACATGTGTAAAAAACAATATTAGGTCTCATTGCTGGAAAGTATAGTATACTACCAATTATTTGCCTGTATTTTATAACATTAACTGCATTGCATTCATCATCCCTTGACACTTTTATCCCAATAGCCACTAGATTCTTCATCTCCTTGTAATTATCCATTCCAAATATTCTCTAAACCTCCATGGAATATTTAGATTGAGAAATTAATGTTCCATTCTTTCCTTGTGTTTCCTATAAACCAAGGAAAAATATCAACTCACCAATCATTGACATTTCAAACTCACTTTTCATAAATTTGGAAAACTATCTGAACTACACTTCATCTGATCCTCTAAAGATTATGTTATCGAGAAATACCAGTACCATCATCCTTTGATTACTATCGTGGTTGAAATATAAATTTTAATCAACTCCACCATGCTGAAAACCAAGACTCTTCATAAACTGATCTATCCTTGAATACCATGCTCTTGGTTCTTGCTTGAAACCATATAAAGCCTTCTTCAGCTGACAAAATTTGTTCTCATATTCATGAATCATAAAACCATTTGTCTTGACAATGTAAAATTCTTATTCCAAAAAAACCATTTAGAAATGTTGACATGACATCCATCTGGAACACTTTCAACTTTATTTTCACTACTATATCCAAGAATAATCTGATTGTCTCTAGTCTTGCAATAGGTGAAAATGTTTCATCAACATTGATTCCTTCTATTTGGGAGTACTCTTTTTACACTAGTCATGATTTTTTTTAGAATCACAACACCATATGAATTCATCTCGTTACGAAAGACCCATTTCATCCTGATGACATTCTTGTCTATTGGTATCAAAACAATCTCCCATGTCTGATTTTTCTCAATTTGGTCAAGTTCTTCATTTATATCCTGAACCCAACTGTCATCACTAACTAATTCACTAAACAATTTAGGGTCTACTTGTGATAAGTATGATTATTTCTATAGAGTCTTCATCCTCCTTATCTGTAATAGTGTTGTCTAATCTCTAATTATGTTTTGTCTATAAATTCCAGCTCTTATCATTGGTCTCTGTGTAGATATTGATTTATCCTCATCCTTCAAATCATCTGAGTCTTCTTTTGAATAAGACTCTAGAACTGGAGTATCCCATAATCTATTTTTTTCTTCATCACTATCCTCTGGAGATTGATCATGAATTTCTTGAAGATTTTGCTAATTCTCCACTATGTCTACATCATGGATTTCAACAATATTTCCTAGCCTCTTGTTGAAGCATTTATATGATTTTATTTTCTTTTAGTAGCCAAGAAATATTCCTTCATCTCCACAAGATTCAAACTTTCTGTAATTCTATTTTTTGAGAATGAAACACTTACTTCCAAATATTTAAAATTAATCTAATGATGGATTATTTCCATACCATAGCTCATATAGAGGCTTCTTTTCTTTTGTACACAATAACACTCTATTTGATGTGTATACTGCTTCTTTACAAAATTTATCTAGAAGGTCTTTCTCAATGAGCATTGTTTTGACTATGTTTTTGACAATAAAATTTCTTCTCTCAAGTAATCCATTCTGCTGTGGATTTCTTACCAATGAAACTTGACACCTTATCCCATGTTTCTCAAGATAATCTTCCACTTGGCTATTTGTAAACTCTGTTCCATTATCTATCCAGATCTTCTAGATTTTATTATCTATAATCTTTTAAACTTCCTGTCGATATCTTGTAATGCAACTAAACACCTCAAACTTATGGGTAATGATTGATACCCATTTCATTCTACTATATTCATCAATTAAGAGAATCATAATATCTCCTCCCATAAAGAGATCTTGGTGAAATTGGTCCACACACATTAATATGAACCAACTCAAGTAATCTTGTTTACCTTTTCTATTATTCATTATATGTATTTCTAATGATCTTACATTGTTGGAAGGCAACACACATATGTGTACAATCACGTGATAATCTAGGGAGAGCTTTGGAAACATCATTTTTCACCAGATCTTCCAAGGATGTTTGTCTCATGTTTCCAAGATATTTATGCCAAAAATTATTTTCTTCTTCCATGGAAAGAAATCACATAAATTATTATCCACTCACGAGGTAGATATTCCCTTTTTTACACTTTCCCTACAATACAACAACACCATATTTTGCCTTGATGACACATAATTTCTTGGAAAATATTATGGCATGTCTTGATTCACACAATTGACTTACTCTTAATATGTTATTACTAAGACCTTCAACTACCAAGACATCTATACATCTCATTTTCTTTCCCCCAAACTTTTCTTTCACAGAGCCAATAATTTTCAACCCTTCATCATTGAAAAATATTACGATAACTTATTTATCATACATTATTCACATAACTAGATCCTTGTTTCCTATCATATGGATGGTTCATCCACTATCAATGATTCATATCCTAATGCAATCTGATGCCTTGAATGCAATTTCTATAACAACTACTTGCTTATATATTTTCTTTTTTGATCCATGTTTCTGATTTCATACATATTATGGATTGATACTATTAAAATTCCTCAAAATATGACGGAATAACTTCATATTATAGTGTTTCAAATCAATTTTTCATTTTCAAATAATTTGATAATATATTTTTCTACTAATTATAACCAACCTTAGTCTACTTTGACACATTCCTTTGTATTATTGATGAGAAATATATTTTCATGTGTTAAATCCTCCACAACTGAAATAGTGAACATCAAATGATGACCTAGAAAACTGAGATATGTATTAATACCTTTGTGCGTCCTATTTCCTTTGGCATTGCTTTGCTATGGAACAAACATTTTTTGTGTGTCCCATCTTATTGTAACAATAGCATCTTATACGTGGTACATTTCTGTGTGGAAATACTACACCACTAGTTATCCATTGGGTTCTCTGAATATTCTAATTCTTCTTCATACCCAAATCATTATTCAATATTGGAGTAGGTGCTTGTGGTATAACTTAAACTGTTACTAATTTATGTTTTTTATCGATCCACATACTCGCCTTATCATTTGAATTTTACTGTTGGTTTTATTCTGCTGGAAAACCATGCTCCACTTTCATCTTTTATTTTTTCTATGTTATCTATTTTCCCAAAGTTGTTCTGTGGGTCAACAATTTTTCTTAATCATTAACATTTCTTCATAGACTAATAACTTCCTATTCATGTTATTCGATACGTTTTATTTGATATCTTCTAGTTTCAATCAAACTATTAATCTCTTCTCTTTGTACTTCAATTTTGATTTTGTACTCAACCACATTTTCTAAGATTTCTAGCATTGAAGACTTCAGTTTTTCAATTTCTTCATTCATCGTAGACTTCTCTTCTTCCTAATCCTACATATAGTGTTGGGAATCACAAAACACTTTGTAATATTTCTTTGTTTTGTATCTCCAAACATCTATCTCTTCAAGAGAAGATTCTAATTCATCATAGAGGTCAATTCTTCCTTCATCTTATCCTTATTCGTTATCTCTTTCTTCTTTTGTTAAATAATATCCAAAAACTACCAATAAAGTATACACTTCATGATCCCTATAGTCTTCAAACTCTTATTCGTTATATTCTTCTAAAATTTCATCTTCTTTTAAAAGAAAATCATTCTTTTTAAAGAATTTTCACTTATAACTTCTCATACCTTTCACATTGGATGAATACTTCTTTCATGGATTTTCATTATTGTCTTCATTTTCATATTTAATCTTCTTAGGAACTTTGTTACAAATTTCCCAATCTTTCCGCATCAAAATCATGCAAATAGAACTTTACCTTTGAGATCTCTATTTCTTCTTTGTAGATTTGAGGAGAGAAATGACATGACATCATCTAAATTGTCTTCCCCATGACTATATTCAATAGAGAGATTCTGTATAGTCTTTAATTACATATCTTTGGACTTCCACTTTTATAATGCATTTTTATAGTCATTTCTCATTTCATATGCAATTAGAGTACTATGTAAGTTATCCAGTGTCATCTCCTTTGGATCTTTATCTTCCAATACTGAAACTTTCGGATTAAACCGAGGTGCAAGTTTCTTTAATATTCACTTAAAAATCTTTATATCTTTAATGAATCCTACAAGACCACATATGTATTCTACTACAACATTCACCTTGTTAAAGAATGCATCAATATATTCATTTGGGTTCATTATTAGATCTTTATACTTGTTCTACAAAACCTACAACTTTTCCTCTATAACCTTTAATACCCTTCATATATTTTTAACAACTTTTCCCACATAGCATGTGATGTTTTACATGACATCACCTTCATATAAATTGAATTTGATAGGAATCCCCTAAAGAATTGATCCCTTTAGAATTGGAATCTAATTCTATTATTTTATCTTCTCATAAAGAACCACTATTGATATCAACTGATATTCCATGAATAGCTACTGTGAAGACATTCATTCCTAATGATAGGAAGTAGCGATGCATCCGATTCTTCAATAATTGGAAATTTTTTTCCATTGAAGATAAAAATTCTTTTTTGATTGACCACCTCCATTTATTCTACTTAGATAGAAACACTAACTCTTAACATTTCCCCCTGACACCAATTGTTAGGTCTACTAGGTCAAATACCCTAATAGGGGGTGGGTGGGTGGTTGAATCAAGGTATGATATATTAAAACTCTTTCCCCTTTGGATGTTGTTTCATTATTAAACAAAACACACTTCTCTCTTTCTCTCATATCTATATATGGAAAAAATAAATCATGCACAAGACATAATGATTTTACTTGGTTTACCCTCACTGGGCGACATTCAAGGAGCATACAACAATGATGCGCCAATGTACTAAATACACTAAATCTCACTAACAATTAAAAGGTTCTAGATAGATCACTTTTATGACCAGGCTCACTACCTTAACAAGATTTAGGGTATTCTCACTACATTCCCAAGAGTAACTCCCTATGTCTCTTTCTCTAGCTCACTCTCGGTGGAAAGGATCACCATCTTCCTCTTCTTTTTCTCACTACTCTTGGAAGGGACCCACTCATAGTTTATGGACTTGTAAGTCCATTTATTTTCATGAAATATCAAATCCTCAACTATAGGTAGGTTCTATGTTGAAGTCCTTTTTTCACCTGTAAATGAAATCCACTTTTCAGCATATTGTTAGGTTATCATAAATTGATTTTGTGAAATATTTTAGGGAATTTTCATAATTTCTCATGCCATATATGAAATTTCGTTATCTTCCACGAACAATGTAGTGCATATGATTCATATACTCCCTATTCCATAAACCTCCTCTGCTTTTTTCACCATGTGTCACCTCTGTGTACTGCCTTCGTGAACTGTCTCCGCGTACTGATTCTACGTACCGCTTCTGCATACCACTTCTGCTTCTATGGAATTACTTCTTTTGTAGACTATTTCTCTCTATAGACCAATTCTTCCTTTGTATACTATAGTTCTCTACAAACTCCCTTTAATGAAATCACTTCCGTGAACTACTTCACACTTTATGGAAACCTTCCTCATGAACCTCCTTGGACATAGCCAAATTTTCAAAGCAAAGATGTTTTCTTATAAAAACCGATCTGTTTAATGAGGGTATTAGTGATACTTATATAAGAAAATAGATCTGTAAAATCCACCAATATGAGATTTACCAAATCCTAAATGTGGTACCACCTTCACCATGTACTGTGCATTTTTTGTGAACCATAATCTTCCTATGAACCATTTTCCCTATACGGACTGTGTACTATCTCTCTTCATTTGAGGTGACCCCAATCACCATAACATTTTCTCCAATAATTCCCTTAATAGTTTCTCAAATCACCACCTCATTTCCTCAAATAAAAATCCATCCCGCGTACCACAATCCTCCCATGGACCGCATTCCATCCCACAAACCCCTTTCTCCCTATGAACCATTCCCATATGCGGTATGTGTCTCACGCTTCATAGTTCCATTCCTTTATCAATTTAATTTGACGTTTTGAGTACCACTTTTTTCAATCCATGAACCATGATTCATGGTTTGCATACTATGTACCCCTATGTGGAAATCATCATTTTACAAAAAGAAAATTCACAATTTTGAGGTCAAAATATTTGGAAAACACTGGTAAACTGTGCCACCTTAAACACATGCTTCAGTAAACACCATTAATACTCATTCATGGTCATTTGAAATTGTAAAAAAGAACAATCACACTCAAAACATACTTAGAAGAAACCTTTAGGGTTTTTCTCAATAAGTATTATCTTTGGTTTTATTTTTATAAATTAATTGGGAAAATTATAAGACCAAGCACTAAGACAACATGTGATTCTGAGGTCCAGTGTTCCTAGAACAATTCATTGAATAATGTTCAATTTTTAATAAATCATGTGGGTGGGTTTTCTTTAAAACTAGAATAAATCTTAAATGGGTGCCCTGATTGAAAATCTGAGGTCATTTTTTCATTCATAATAATGACTTTACCTTAGTATAGGCTAAATCTTGACCGGTGAGGGTTGAGGGTGAAAGTTAGTTTTTGGACGTAAACATCATTAAAATATTTAATAAAAATATTTTATTTGACATTTCATTGGTTTATTTTATGTATAGAATATTGTCAAAAATATAGGGTTACGACACAACCCTAGAAACCCTCTGAGGTAAGGAGAAGTAGCTCCCTCTAATGAATGTCGATGGTTTGGAGAATCAATAACAACAAACATTGGATTCGACAGATCAACGAACGATGACGACACAACTTCTCCCTTCATCAAAAAACAATCCAAACTCCATGTAGGGCATTGTTTTTATTTATGATCTTTTTCCCATTTTTGAAATTCAATGACAAACATGGAGAAGCCCCTAAATAGGGTGATCCACAGGTTGATCATTCTTGTGGGATGAATTATTTATGAGGTTGAACTATCGAGTATGATTCTATTAAGAGATTTATTTTTATTCCTCTCTATTCCTAATTCGAACATGAAAAAATCAAGGGTGACCCAGACAAGGAAAAGATATATTGTTTGTATGTTCCTGTGCATTTATCTCTTTCTCCAATCTTTCTGTGTTCCTTGTTATTTAAAAAATATGAACAGAGGATCGTTGCACCTTCGATCTGTGGAACAACAATCCAAGACTCGGGATCTGACACAGCAACGACATCACAGAGTTGAGATGATGAAGGTGAGACATGAATCACCTAAGGTCGGGGTTTATGGTGGCATAAAACGAAAATGGATGGACGTGCCCAGAGAAGTGGATCTAGCCGGGTTCAGGTGGCACGTGAGGTGGACAGTGGGTCGCCAGTAGGGTTACCAGCAGCAGAGGAAGAACACGGCCCAATGGGGGGCCGGTCCAGGAGGAGTTCAAGAAAGACAGGTCATCATTGGGGCAACTGAAAATAAAGCATGATGTTGTAGTCCAGGTAGGACCGTGTGGGAACCCATGGTGGTGGAGGCTACAAACGACTACCAGGGATGTGATGATGAGGGGTCGCGTAAGTGGTTGGGTCTGTATGGAGCCCGCAGTGGCAGAGGCCATGGGGAAGGTCGACAGACGAAGTGGTTGTTCGCTTTGACCACGATGGCACCATATGGACCAAGAGCACATGAATGGGTCGACTGCATGTGGGAGACGAGGGTTGGCCCACATGCAGCGGGTCGAGCTGGATGGACCAGGCCGATCCATCAACTCGGTGAGATGGGTCCAGTGGTCCAACAACCTAGAAGTCCAAGCCTAATAGGCTAGGCTTGACCAGTTCAGACCCGAACCAGACCTGGTTCATACTTTGTTTTTACAAAAACAACTGTAACTTTGAAACCATGTGTTCGTTTGACAAGGCGTTTACAGTGTTGGAACCCTTGGGATGAGAAAGTCCTTTTGAGAGACTCTAAGTGAGTCATTGTGGAAGTTTGAATATTAAATATTGTCTTGATGAGTGGGTTCTCCCATAACAAGCATGCTACAAGTGGAATCCTATGGCTGGCTATGATCTTGAAACTACGTGACTCGAAGAATATGTGATTTTGGGACTAATTGACTTTTCGAGACTCGTTTCTTACCAACAATATGTGTCTTATTGATAATATATGTCTTACTAAGAATTCTTGTCTTACCGAGACTCCGTATCTCATTGAGACTCTGTGTTTTACCGAGACTTTGTGTCTTATCAATAATAAGTGTTCTGCAAACGACGTCTATTAATCTCATTTTCCATTTTATAGACCAATACATTTGTGAGATGACCATGTATTTATTTTTGTTATAATTCATATATTTATTTTTTTCATACTTCATGTATTTCTTTGTGGTTTACTTCATGTATTTTTTTTGGTATACTTTGTGTATTTATTTTGGTGTACTTGATATATTTCTTAGTGGTATTCCTTTGTGGTTTTGAGGTTTCCTATTAAGTATTGTTTTGGGATTTTCCCGTATGTGTCTTGTCTTGTGTATATGATCAATGCTTGATGGATTTCTAGGTGGACCAAGACTAGGTGGTTCTTAGAGTGATCATACAGAAAGGGTGTGATTCTCAGCTTCAGAAAACTATCCTACACCTACCCTTTAGGTAGGGTTTTCTACGAATGAGTTTCAAGAACTTGTGCATTCACTTTGAAGGACTCTTTTCTTTGTGGGCTTGTATTCTGGCCTGCTTTACTTTCTAGTTTCCTATTATCGTACTCTGTGGTTGGTATCTTAGTGTATGCATGCATTGTTTACTTAGTGTATGCATGCATTATTTACTTAGTGTTTTTACATTTCAGAATTTTTGGATTGGAGATGTGTGTGTGTGTGTGTGTAGGTACTTAGAAAAATACCTCCCATTTGTGGGATATGCATACTCAACACTAGGCACCAGCCCTTGGCCTATCATAGGTGGTATTGGGGTAATCGTTGAATGAGCCCCTATGGGACGGCTCATGATAGAGCAAGAGGCTCAAATTTGTACTCAGTACCCTCATATTTTTGTTGAGTAGCTCCTGTTTTGGATTTTGGGGATGTAAAACCCTATGTTAGGGAAAATATAACGAATTTTATTTAATATTATTTTATTTTTATAAATTAATTTGAATAAATACAAGACAATGCACTAAGAATGTGTGTGATTCTAAGGTTCGGTGTGTCCCAAATAATTTTTTGAATAATGTTCATTTTTTAATAAATCATGGGAGGTTTTCTTTTAAAACTATAATAACTCTTGAAAGGGAGAGAAACATTCCATTCAGAATAGAAACTTTACCTTAGCTAGGGCCTAACCTCGACCTTCGTGGGTCGAGGTTGAAGGTTAATTTTTAGACTTAAATGTCATTAAAATATTTAATAAAAATATTTTATTTGACACTACATTGGTTTATTTTAATTATGGACTATTATCAGGAATCTAGGTTTATGCTAAAACCCTAGAAACCATCCAAGGAAAGGAAAATTAGATCCCTTCAATGAACGCTGATGGTTTGGCGAATCAAGAACAATGAACTTTGAATTCGACGGATCGACGGATGATGACGACACAACTTCTCCCTTCAGCAACAACTGATCCAAACTCCAGGCAGGGTGTTGTTTTTCTTCATGATATTTTCCCTATTTTTGAAATTCAATGATGAACATGGACCAACCCATAAATAGGGTGATCCATGGGTTTATTATTCTTTAAGGTTAGATAATTTATGATGGTTGATTATCGAGGATGATTCTGTTAAGAGATTCATTTTATTTCTCTCAGTTTCTCATTCTAACATGAACAGATCAAGGATGACATGGAAAAGGACAAGATCCATTATTTGGGAATTCTTTTACATTTATTTCTTTCCCCAATATTTTTTAATTCCTCGTTCTTTATGAAATATGAGAATAGGATCATGGCACCTTCAATCTGGGGTGCAATAATCCGAGACCAGGGATTTGACACCACAACGACATCATGGAGGTGTGACGACAAAGGGATGACACAAATCACATAAATTAGGGGTTTACAAAATCACAAGGTAGTGGCGCATGGAGGTGGTCATAGTAGTGGCTCCAGACTGGTTCAAGTGAAGCATGAGGTGGACAGTGGTCCGCCAGTGGAGGAGGCGGCACGCAGCCTGGGGGGGGGGGGGGGGTTGGGCCAGGCGGAGCGCGAGGCCACGGTCCAGGAGGGATCATGTGGGAGACTACAGTCTAAGAGGGATCACGTGGGAACCTATGGCGGCAGAGGCCGTGGGCAGTGACCAGGGACATGTTGGCGAGGGGCCGTTTTTGTGGCTGGGTCTATGTAGAGCCAATGACAAAGGCTGCAGAGGAGGATGACAAACGTAATGGTTGTCTATGTTAATCGCGATGGCACCGCGTTGACTAAGAATATGTGGCTAGGTCGGCCACATATGGGGGAATGGTTCCAGCCTGCATGCAGTGGTTGGAGATGGTTCGGGTTGATCAGATTGGGCTGGGTCAGACCCAAACCGGACTCAAATAAGACTTTTTTTACAAAAATAAATGCACCTTTCAAAACATGTGTCTGTTTGATGATTTTTTTGTGGTGTTGAGACCCTTGAGATGATAAGACACTTTTAAGATACTCTAAGTGAATTGTTTTTCAAGTTGGTATACAACCTATTGGCTTGATGGGTGGGTTTTATTGGAACAAATGTGCTATGGATGGAATCCTTTGGATAGAATTGAAGTCTACATGACTTTGGGGATGCATGACTTACCAAAACTCTATGTCTTACCAAGAATATGTGTATTACCGATACTCTGTGGATTAATGAGACTCTATTATTTACTGATACTCTGTGCCTTACTGAGACTCTATATCTTACCGAGACTCCATGTCTTACCGAGACTCTGTGTCTTATCGATACTAGGTGTTATGTGGACTACATCTAATAATCCCATTTTGTGTTCTATAGAATAATACATGTGTGAGATGATCATGTATTTATTTATGGTACAATTCATGTATTTATTTGTGTTATACTTTGTGTATTTCTTGGTGGTATACTTCTTGTATTTCTTTGTGGTATACTTCTTGTATTTCTTAGTGGTATTATTTTGTGGTTTCAGGGTGTCCTACTGAGTATTGTTTTGCTCACCCATGTATGGGATTTTCCCATATGTGTCATGTATTATGTAGAATATCGACTCTTGATGGGGTTTAAGGTGGATGTAACACCCCAATATTTCATAGTATGTTATTTCTTTAAAGTAATTCAATAACTTACACGACACACAACACCGAGTTCTAGCGCACCATGACTTACCAAAGAAGCCATTCAAAAGCAGTTATAAATAGTATTAACTGAATTTTAAACTTTATATAATACTTATAATTTTATAATCCATATTATGAGTTTCTTAGACATAATGTAAGAAAAAATACATTTTTTTTTCAAATAAAAGAAGTATTTTTCAAAAAATGCAATTTTACAGCCTTTTAATGGTGAAGCCTTTTTAAATCCAATATTTGAAACTTTTATATATTCAATTTGAAAAAATAAACTTCTTCTTTAGAATTGGGACATAATAATTTAGTTTCTATAAAGTTCTGGTGTTTTTCTGATAACTTTCATATTTGGGTGAATAGTGAAAAATACTATATTTTAACTGAAAACAACTTTTTAAATCAAAATTATTTATATTGTTAAATTATACATTTTAATGGTTTGTAAGTATAAATAGATTATCTTTTTACCATTTAATCCAATGATGGTCATTTTAAGTAATTTCACTTTGAAATTGGACATAAACAAGTGTCAAACTTTTGATAGTTATTATTTCTTAAAAATTAACCTTTTGGTTTTGACAGCGGAAATTAATTTTAAATTAATAACTTCAACTTCTATATTTTTAATTTGGTAAAATAGAATTCATTATTGAATTTTTAATATCAAAATTATCTTTGGATAAATTTTTGGTATTTTTCTGAAAACTTTTAATTTTTGATGAATAGTGAAAAACATTGAGTTATAGTTTAAAACCAAATTTTTATTTAAATAATTTTTTATTTTATTTAAATTTAATTTATGTCAAAATAGATAAATAACACCTATATATGTTCAATGTAATTCATTGTATTCATTTTATAATAATTTTAGATATATAAAAATTTTATTGAACTTTTCACCGTCTTTTACCCACCTCCTATGAGAATTTGCAAATTAACATAAAACTTAATTTCACCGCTTCTGTGAGCGTAATTTCAAAAATCTAAGAGACACGGTTAATATCAGGGAGTAAAATGTGGTTCAATAAGATAAAAATAATTTTTGGTGAATAGTAGCTTTTTACTTTTATTTACCACGGCAAAAAGTAAATAGGGTAATTAAGGGTAAAAATGATATTATTATTACCCTAACACATGTCCTAATTCTATTGGCTAAGTATAATTCGAACAAAAACAACCTTAGGAATAAAATATGAACCTCTTTGGTCCACTTGGATTAGATTAGAACATTTATTATTATTTAATTCAAAGAAGAGTTAAAAGAGTTAAAATCAAAGTTTAATAAATAAAACATTTTTAATATAGGGTTATACAGAAGATAAATTCCACTATAAATATTCAGTATAAAGATAAAAAGATTTCCTACATAATTATATTTTATTTATAATTTTAGACATTATATAATTTAATTTATTTATGACACAATGATGATGCAATAATTACCTTGTTAGTGAAATATTAAAATAATTGATATTATAAATACCCAAATAAATATAATTTGAGAATTTTAAGGAATTAAAAGAATTTTATTTTCTAATATGACATGTTAGGATTGATTAAATGATTTTTTTTGAATTAATAAACAAATTAAGACTTTAACAAAAATCAATTATTAAACAGTGTCAAAATTGTCATAAAGGAGTTTTTAAAACAAATATAATATTATTAATTGATATAAAATTACTAAAAATATAAGGTTCTGCCAAAGGACTTATATGATGATATTTATGTCATTAATGAACCACTTGAGGTTCTCTTGGTAGTTTATAATATGTTTATTAACCATATAATATAAAAATACAAAGAGACATGGTAAATGTCAGACTATTTAACTAAGAGTTAAATCTAAAATATAAGGGTAACATAGAGACCCAAACATGTATAAAACCTATTTGTTGAGTGGTTTTCGACCCATACCCACCTTAGAATTTAAATAATCCATTTTGGAGCCATTATAAACTGGATATGAATTTATTATAAAATAATACTTTATGTTTTTTCTAAAGAGCCCCTTCTCCCCCTTCTAAAAGGACACCACTTCTAACCAATTCCTCTCACATCTCAAGCCTTTTTTATTCTCCAAACTCTGCCAAATTAATCTCCCTACAGACCTCTCCTCCTCCTAGAAGCCTTAACTTAGGTAGAAGGCACTTAAAGAGTCCTTTTTGGTTCAAACCAAAGGGAGTTACCCAAATTAAAGTTAACGATTTCTCTTAGCTTCTTTTCTTTTATTTTACTTCTCCAACCCCTAAAATCATCTTATTATTTTCTTTTGTAACAAAACAAGTATCCTAAATATACTAGTAAATTGTTATGAGAAGTATTCGAACTACACTTACACACACCTCCATCTAATGGGTGAATAACATAATGTTTTTGTGGATGGCAACCAAACGCCTCACGAAATGATGATTGTTCAATTACCTCCTACCGCCTCTCATGGTGGACATTATGATGGAACTATAATTAAATATGATATTAATGATATTTATTTTATATATAATCTTTTGTAATTACATTTTATATCATACCATTATTCGTTTCATGTTGTATATATATATATGATAATTTCATTTGAGGAAGTGCGGACTACCGCCCCCTCAAAGTGATATGACTCGTTCATACCATACATAGAACATATAAAAATTGGTATTAATGAACTTCAGTAACACATATAAGATATTATATTATAATTGAATAATAATATACCTATTTATCATTTGGTTTTGATTCCTTTTAGAATGAAAATTGAAATGGAAGTAGTGTTCGTGGGTACGTACAGATTACTGTCTCCATGAATACGATGAGATTCATTCCCCATCGTATCCATTCAAGAATAATTTCATTTGATGATTAAAAATAATTTTTAAGGACTTGATATCATTCTGGATATGAATAATATACAACCTATGGATAATAAACATGGCTTATGTAACGAAACGTATAAAAGAAAACGAGTAAGTGAACACTCGAAACGAAGATAATACTAAAATATTATTAACAAAGAAATATTAAAAGATCATATATGATATCATATTTATGTATATGATTCTTGTATAATTTAATAACAATTATTTAAGCAATATGCATGAGGTTAAACTACCCTCAACCAAGGAAAAGTACAAGGTAAGGGTTCATTTCACAATCTTTTCATTATCTGAGGTTGTTTATACGTGATTTTCTACTGGGACTTC
Organism: Viscum album; assembly: GCA_963277665.1. Lineage (NCBI taxonomy): Eukaryota > Viridiplantae > Streptophyta > Magnoliopsida > Santalales > Viscaceae > Viscum > Viscum album. The sequence continues at coordinate 409,764,899 of OY728125.1, read as the reverse complement.
TTTGTCATCCACATCCATGTTTCGTAAAAATGTATTTCAAAACATTTTTACTATTTACTAGAATATGGGTGAAAGTTATTTATACCCATTTTTAGACTTTTTATAAAATGGTTTGAAAGGAATATTTCCATCGTTTTCCAAACAAGGTCCTTTTAACCTTTTCGACAAAATTAAGGTAAGAATGTCTTTTTAACTTATACGACGGGTGCATCTATTTTCCACCATTGTAAAATCGCCAAAGATTACCTTACGAGATTATAATAATATTTTCAAATAAATGTTTTCTTTGATAATTATGTGACTTTTAAATGATTAAAAAAAAGATATATTTCTCTCAAACAGTTTTGATTTCATCTATGTCAACATCCTTTGATGTATTTTAAGCTTATTTGAAGTTTATTTATTACGATACAAAACTTCCATATTGTATTGATGGTTTTGTGATATGTTTGATTATGGAAGTGTTATTTTTATACCATTCATGGTTTATGGATAAAGTATTGACATTTCGTATGCTAGTTTTAATATGAAAGTTTATGTTATGCTTAAACCTGTTCATATGAGGAATGCATTGGACTTAATAAGTGACGGGTGGAGCCCGCTATAGCTCCTCGATGCATCAGTAGGTATCATGAGACAAACTAGTGTCTTGGAATGAGGAATTGACAAAATATTATTTGTAGTCTTGGCACGAGTCCTTGGCTACTTGGTTATGATAGTCTGGCATTATGCATTCCATCATTATGAAAGTGGTTATTGATATTTAATGTGATTATTCGACTAGTAGAATATAAATGTGAATAATTAAATGGAATTGTTTAATTTTATTTTTGTCATATTATGCTGAAGTTCAAGTATAAAAGGATCTTGTTTTAGTTATACGTTTCTTTAAATGTTTATGATTATTTATGAAAGTTTTTGCTATATTGTTATCCTTATTAAGCGTTTGATCTCACTCCTTTTTTATGTTTCATTTTCACAGGATGTGAAGAAATATTATATGACTGGACTATAAGGAAAGTCTAAGGGGATATGTGTGTGGATTAGGGAGACTATGTTGTTGTAGTTTTCCACTTTATGATGTAATGTAAGACTTATGAATGTATATAGTGTTTCCAAGGCTACTAAACTAATCGGTCTTTCAATACATGATTTCCTTGTGATCATGACAATGTTATGTAATAATGCACTGACTCTGGGTAACTAGGGTCGGGGCATTATAGTTGGTATATAAGGAAGTTTAGTAAAAACCTTGGAAGCTAGATTTAGATAAACTCTAATTAGAGCACATAGACCTAAGATGGAATTTGAGAATTAGTATAGAAGAATTTCCTAGAATTCTGGTATTGTGGAGATTTTGTGAGTTTTCCTAGAAATACGTCCCTGTCTGGATACGAGTAGATAGAGGAAAATCTGGGACATATGTTCCTAGGGGTAAAACCTGAAAACACCGCTTTGAGCTAGACTCGAACGGGAACTGGTGCACGACAACAGGCCTTGCTGTACTCTTCGTTATGACACTCCCGGGGGATATGCTTAGGATAATTCTCATTTTCTTTAGAAAACATTATGAAGGTTTTATGAGTATATACATCCTCAAAGAAAACATTTTTATTATTTTGGATTATATCCATAAAGTATTTAATTTATGTTAACTGTTTTACAAGTTTGGGATTAGGTATTTTTATTCATAAACTAATCTAGTGTATGCCATTGTTCAAAAATGGCACCCAGTAGAAGGAATGAGAACTCTATCAATACACATGATCCAAAGAGTAATAAGGATCATATATTTCATGGTCTTAATCCATAATTTAGAAGGGAAATAGTCTACCACTTATTATCATCATATGAAGAAATAGTATCATGTGTTGATAAGATAAGTAAAGAATTCTCGGAGTCCTATGGCTTTGAAGGGAAGCCATAGAAGGAAAGGATGGTAGAGAGAAGGACAGATAAAGGGAAGAAGGTAAAGAAGGATTTTCCCATATGTGATAAGTATGGAAAGAATCACCTTGGAAAATTCTTTAAGGGAATGAGATTATTTTATAAGTGTGTAGAAAAAGGACACCAAGTACGTAACTGCAAGGGTAAGAAAAATGTTTTAAATGTACAATGCTTCCTCTGCAAGGAGTTTGGACACTACGTGAACCAATGTCCCAATCATCAGACTATGCCACAAATGATGCTATTGGATAATAATCAAGTTATGATACTACCACAGATGAAGAGGAATGACTAGTGTTCTTATGTTGTTATTTTGGAATTATTTTATTGAAGTGTTGTATCAATGATGTACTGGAAATAAATAAGGATTGTACTGCAGTACTATTTCATTGAGGATTTGAGATTTTATGGTACTAAGAAAAGTGACTCTATAGTAAGTTAAACTTTTTGGAAATTACATGGTTGAAGGAAAGATAAACCTTAATATGGTCCTAATATTGAGGTACTGATTTTGAAATAAGACATGGTTGATTTGGTAAATTATATTGGATATTCTTGACTGCCTTGAAACTGATTAAAGATTTTTATATTCCATCATTGTTGGAGTTTATAACATTTTTGGATGGATGAAGTATATCCAATATTCTATAAGGAATGAGTGAGCATGAATGTAATCAATAATTATTTATGGTAATTTAGGATGTTTTGGTGTTTTAAAAGAATACATGATGAAGGTATTCACATGCTATTATAGGGTAAAAAGGATCTTCACTCTATTTACATTCCTTATAAATTTTGGACTATGATTTTGGACAAAAGTATTTTGGATAATTCTAGTTTGAGATTATTTTTGGATTTTCATAAAAGGACAACCCGGGGGTTAGGTGGCAACCCGTCGCGTCCGGCAAGGCCGTGAGACTTGAACCCGCAACCGAAGGGCGACAAGGGTGTATCACCTACCACTGGCCCATGTGATATCCGGGATTGAATAATGTAGTATGTTTTTTAGAAAAATATGGTAGATGAATTATAAATTCATTTTTTAACCCTATACGAATAGGATAAATAGAATATTATTTTTAAGTTCTAGCGCACCATGACTTACCAAACAAGCCGTTCAAAAGCGGTTCTGAATAGTATTAACTAAATTCTGAACTCTATATAATCCTTATAATTTTAAAATCCATATTATTAGTTTCTTAGACATAATGGAAGAACAAATACATTTTTTCATATAAAAGAAGTATTTTTCAAAAAAATGCAATTTTACCGTTTTTTAATGGTGAAGCCCTTTTAAATCCAATATTTGAAACTTTTATATATTAAATTTGACAAAATAAAATTCTTCTTTAGAATTGGGACATAAGAATTTAGTTTCAATATAGTTTTTGTGTTTTTTTGATAACTTTCATATTTGGGTGAATAGTGAAAAATACTATATTTTAACTGAAAACAGCTTTTAAATCAAAATAATTTATATTCTTAAATTATACATTTTAATGGGTTGGAAGTATAAATAGATTATATTTTTTACATTTAATCCATTTATGGTCATTGTAAGTAATTTCAATTTGAAATTGGATATAAAAAGTGTCAAACTTTTGGTTGTTATTATTTCTTAAAAATACGCCGTTTGGTTTTGACAGCAAGAATTAATTTTAAATTAATAAATGAAACGTATATGTTTTGAATTTGGTAAAATAGACTTAATTATTTAATTCAGAATATCAATATTAGTTTCGGGTAAATTTTTGGTATTTTTCTAAAAACTTTTAATTTTTGATGAATAGTGAAAAGCACAGAGTTATAGTTTAAAATCGAATTTTTATTTAAATAATTTTTTATTTTATTTAAATTTATTTTATGTAAAAATAGACACATAACACCTATATAAGTTCAATTTAATTCATTGGAGTTAGTTTATAACAATTTTAGATATATAAAAATTTTGTTGAACTTTTCACCGTCTTTTACCCACCTCCTAGGAGAATTTGCAAATTCACATAAAACATAATTTCACCGCTTCTGTGAGTGGAATTTAAAAAATCCGAGAGAAACGGTTAATATCAAGGAGTAAAATGTGGTTCAATAAGATAAAAATAATTTTTGGTGAATAGTAACTTTTTACTTTTATTTACCATGGTAAAAAGAAAATAGGGTAATTAAGGGTAAAAATGATTTTATTATTACCCTAAAACATGTACTAATTCTGTTGGCTAAGTATAATTCGACCAAAAAAAACCTTAGGAATAAAATATGAACCTATTTGGTCCACTTGGATTATATTAATACATTTATTATTATTTAATTCAAAGAAGAGTTAAAAGAGTTAAAATCAATGTTTAATAACTAATGTTTTTTAATATAGGGTTATACATAAGATAAATTAGATTATAAATATTCATTAGAAAGATAAAAATATTTCCTACATAATGGTATTTTATTTATAATTTTTAGACATTAAATAATATAATTTATTTTTGACACAATGATGATGTAGTAATTACCTTATTATTGAAATATTAAATTAATTGATATTATAAATACCGAAATAAATATAATTTGAGACTTTTAAAGAATTCCACGAATTTTATTGGTTAATATGACATTTTAGGATTGGTTAAATGAATTGTTTTGAATTAATAAAGTTATTAAGACTTTAACAAAAATCAATTATTAAATAGTGTCAAAATTGACATAAAGGAGTTTTTAAAACAAATATTATATTATTAATTGATATAATATTCCTAAAAATCTATGGTTCGGCCAAAGGACTTATATTATTATAGTTAGGTCTTTAGTGAACCACTTTGGGTTCTCTTGGATGTTTATAGTAATTTTATTAACCATATAATATAAAAATACAAAGAGACATGGTAAATGTCAAACTATTTAACTAAGAGTTAAATCTAAACGATAAGGGTAAAATAGTGACCCAAACTTGTCTAAAACCTATTGGTTGAGTGGTTTTAGACCCATCCCCACCTTATACTTTAAATAATGTAGTTTTTATCAATTAGAAACCGAATATGAATTTATTATAAAATAATACTTTAAGTTTTTCCTAAAGAGCCCCTCCTCCCCCTTATAAAAGGACACCACTTCTATCCAATTCCTCACACCTCTCAAGCCTTTTGGATCGTCCAAAATCTTCCCAATTAATCTCCCTACAACCCTATCCTACTCCTAGAATCCTTACCTTATGAAGAAGGTACTTCAAGAGTCCTTTTTGGTTCAAACCAAAGGGAGTTACCCAAATTAAAGGTAACGATTTCTCTTAGCTTCTTTTCTTTTATTTTACTTCTACAACCCCTAAACTCTTCTTATTATTTTCTTTTGTAAAAAAACCAGTATCATGAATATACATGGATATTTTTATGAGAATTATTTTAACTAAACTTACACAAACCTCCATCTAATGGGTGAAGAACATAATGTTTCTGTGGATGGCAACCAAATGCCTCACGAAACGATGATTGTTCAATTATCTCCTACCGCCTCTCATAGTGGCCATTATGATGTAACTATAATTAAATATGATATTAATGACATTTATTTTATATATAATCTTTTTTAATTACATTTTATATCATACTATTATTCGTTTCATGTTGTATATATATGCAATAATTTCATTTGAGGAAGTGCGGACTACCGCCCCCTCAAAGTGATATGACTCGTTCATACCATACATGGAACGTATAAAGGATGGTGTTAATGAACTTAAGTAACACATATAAGATATTATATTATACTATAATAATAATATACCTATGTATCATTTGGTTTTGATTCATTTTATAATGAAAAATGAAATAGAAGTATTGTTCGTGGGTACGTAGAGATTACCATCTCCACGAATGCGATGAGATTCATTCCCCATCTTATCCATTCAAGAATAATTTCATTTTATGATTAAAAATAATGTTTATGTACTTGATATAATTCTGGATATGAATAAGATGCAACCTATGGATAAAAAACATAGTTTATGTAACAAAACATATAAAAGAAAATGAGTAAGTGAACACCTGAAACGACGATAATACTAAAATATTATTAATAAAGAAATATTAAAAGATCATATATGATATCATATTTATGTATATGATTCTTGTATAATTTAATAAAAATTATTTAACCATTATACAGGAGGTTCAACTACCCTCAACCAAGGAAAAGTACAAGGTAAGGGTTTATTTCACAATCTCTTCATTATCTGAGGTTATTTATACGCGATTATCTACTGGGACTTCTTTATCATCCACATCCATGTTTCTTAAAAATGTATTTCAAAACATTTTTACTATTTACTAGACTATGGGTTAAAGTTATTTATACCCTTTTTATAATTTTTATAAAATGGTTTGAAAGGAATCTTTCTGTCGTTTTTCCAAACAAGGCCTTTTTAACCTTTTTGACAAAATTAAGGTAAGAATGTCTTTTTAACTTATACGGAGGGTGCAGCTATTTTATGCCATTATAAAATCACTGAATCTTTCCTTACAAGCTTATAAAAATATTTTCAAATTAAATTTTTTCTTTGATAATTATGTGACTTTTAAATGATTTAAAAAAAAGAGATATTTATCTCAAACAGTTTTGATTTCATCTATGTCAACATCCTTTGATGAGTTTTAAGCTTATTTGAAGTTGATTTATTACTATACAAAAATTCCATATTTTATTGATGGTTATGTGATATGTTTGACTATGGATGTGTTATTTTTATACCATTCATGGTTTATGGAGAAAGTATTGACATTTGGTATGCTAGTTTTAATACGAAAGTTTATGTTATGTTTAAACCTGTTCACATGAGGAATGCATTGGACTTAATAAGTGACCAGTGGAGCCTGCTATAGCTCCTTGATGCATCCGAAGATATCATGAGACAAACTAGTATCTTGGCACGGGGCCTTGAAAAAATTTTATTTGTAGTCTTGGCACAAGGCCTTGGCTACGTGGTTATGATAGTCTGACATTATGCATTCCATCATTATGAAAGTGGTTATTGATATTGCATGTGATTATTTGACTTGTAGAATATCCATGTGAATAAGTAAATGGAATTATTATTTTTCCATATTATTCTAACGTTCAAGTTTAAAAGGCTTTTGTTTTAGTTATACATTACCTTAAATTTTTATGCTTATTTATGAAAGTTTACGTTATATTGTTATCCTTACAGAGTGTTTGCGCTCACCCCTTTCTTATGTTTCATTTACCTAAGATGTGAAGAAGTATTTTATGACTGGCCTACAGGGATAGTTTGAGGGGATATGTGTGTGGATTATGGAGACTACGTTTTTTTAGTTTTTCACTTTATGGTTTAATGTAAGACTTATGAATGTATCTAGTGTTTCTAAGACTACTAAACTAATCGGTCTTTAGAGACATGATTTCCTTGTGATCATGCCAATGTTTTGTAATAATGCACTGACTCTGGGTAACTGGGGTCAGGGCGATACAGTGGACCAGGACTAGGTAGTGTTTAGAGTGATTATACAGATGAGGTGTGCTTCTACAGCTTCAGACAACTGTCCTACACCTACCCTTCAAGTAAGGTTTTCTCCGAATGAGTTTAAGAAACTTGTGCATTTACTTTGACTGACCCTTTCTTTTGGTGGGCTTGTATTCTGGCCCTATTTACTTTCTAGTTTCCTACTATAATACTCTTTGGTTGGTATCTTAGTGTATTCATGAATTGTTTACTTAGTGTTTTTACATTTGAACATTTTGGTCTTGGAGATGTGTGCATGTGTACAAGTACTTAGAAAAATGCCTCCCATTTATGTGATATGCCTACTCAACACTAGTCACCATCCCTTGGACTATTAGAGGTAGGATTGGGGTAGTCACAACACGGACCCTCTGGGACAAGTCATGATAATGAGGTGAAAAATAGACAAAATAAAGTATGGTTTAAGGTAAAGGGATTATCAAACCCAACTCCTTTTATTTGTGTTATCCTTTTTTCATGAAATATTAATTATGAATATTACTTTAAGGTTCCTTAGATATAATTTCATTATTCTTACATTTTATTTTAGGGATATATATGTTTCCACCTTTATTTTTATGAAAAATAAAAATATTTTCCAAAATGACTTTTTTTTCAAAAACACATATTTGACTTCTCATGTTTTATTTCTTATCCAAAACACATCTTTTCATAATGATGATGTTATGATTATGAACATATGTTACATGTGACCATGATGCTAGCTTTATTGATTACTATGTGTGGTATTTGACTACTATGACATGATGTTTCATTTTATTCATGTCCACATTCCATGCCTATATCAAATATTGCCTCAAGATTATGATGATGATCCAATGTTTATGATATAATGATGATTATTATTATCACCCATGTTACATTGATTCATTTCCATTATTACTCCTCTTACTAGGCTTTTAGCTCACCCATTTCTTTGATGTATATTCTTTATATGGATATATGTACTAAGGAGAATGTGATAGGTTTAGAAGGATAAAGAAGAATAATTTAAAAAAATGTTAATGTTTTATTATGTTGAAGTGATGTATGATCCTAATTTTCCCATGATACTAGAAATTTAGATTATTGATTGTATATCTATTATGTTTATCTTTAAAATGATGTAATAGTCATGTAAGAAAAAGAAGGGTCACTATATTTTGTATCAAAGGTATGGCTTGGTTAAATTAGGAATTAGTATTAGATAACATTAGTGACAACACTTCGTATAAGTCTAAGTATAGGTAAAAATCCAAAAATATTTTTTTATAAAAATTCTTAACATAGAGATTACATAAGATATGACTTCAGTGTTAATTGTGTAAAAGAATAAATTCTTCATGATTTTTTGACTTACATTTTATTTAAACCATTTATATTTTAGAAAATAATGGGAACCAGGAGAAACTGATCTAATAACCCATGTGAGGGATAATGCAAAAATTGTCCAAACAACATCCCCAATGCCATGGGAGGTGGAGTTCAAAATTTTATGGCAGTTCTTACTTAGTTGTCTCAGGATATGAAAAATAAAATAAACCATGTGTAATTTCTTCTTTCACCCAAGAATGAGAAACTGGACATCCATTCCTTTATGCTGTAATGACAATCAATGTATAATGGAACTTCTAATCCAGTTGTCACAGAAAAGTGCTTTAACTCAATGGAGAATATCTTTTCTATGATCCATTATTCTGATATGGATATGATGACTCTATATGTATATAAGTTGGATGTAGAAGACGATAAATGGTTGGCATGATAAAGAACACTAAGACGAAGTATGAAATATAAGAGATAGAGTGTGAATCCTGTAAGGAAATATTTCTTAATAATTATTTCCTACAACCTCTTTGTACAAATATGGATAGATAATTACTAGAGATGAATAAAAATGATGTAGAATCAATCATGGATTATGAGGAAAACTTCAAAAATATTGAAAGATATTCCAAGGGTTTTGTTATCAAAAATCATAGAAAAAAAGATATATTCTTTAGTGGTTTAAAACATTACCTTCAAAAGAATCTAGCTATCCAAGACTTCAGGATTTATGAGGAATTAGATCGATGTTCTCTTAAAGCAGAGATAGAGTTAAGACATTGGTCCTTTGGACATGGGTATAAGAAGAGCATAAAGGAATTTCAAACTTGTGGGTTGAATGAAATGGTAGGAAAGAGGATCCAACTACCCATATTTCAAAAATGTGAGAAGAAACATCATGGTAATTACCTCAAAGGGATGGGGAAATTCTTCAAGTATGGGAGAGAAGTCCACCAAGCTCCTGAATATCGAAGATACATGAAGTAGTTGACCATAATGATGTAGGAAAAGAAGGAACCTATTAAGGCACCACCCATGGTTCAATTATTCACCTTTAAGGATAAAGGGAACTATAAAATATAGTTCACTAAACCACAAATCCTTGAGGGTATTTAGCATCAACAACCACCAAATCCAAAGGAGAAAAGGAAAAACTATTCCATCACAACTACTAAAGTATAATGTGAAAAAAAAATTCATACAAAATAAAATTTCTATTCACTCAAGAATGATTTTTTTTATTTTTTTTATAATTTTACGCATTCCCTTATATCCTACAAATTTTATATAACTATTTAATCAAATCCCTAAAACCCAGATGTAGATATATTTTAAAAACACCTAGTGGTGAGATCATTAAAATCCAAGTGTTGGAATCCTATACTATGAGAATATGTGAGAATATTCTTCCAGTGAATCTTGTAATCCTTTCCTTAGTGGAATTCAATACTATACTAGGCATGGATTGGCTCTTATTATATATAGAACACATCAACTATTAGTAAAATGAAAACTCTTTTCATATTCCAAACCATACCATGATCTACTAAAAATTACAGTAAGATCATGAATCTCCTTTGGAAAATCCCTCAACAATGTGGGTGTTAATACCCTATGAAGAAGAATACCTTGCTTAAATGGTTGATTAAAATGAAGGTATCAACCTTAAGGAAATTACCATTGTTAGGGAATACATTGATATATTTCCTAAAGGGTAACCTACACTTTTCCCAGATTATGAGGTAGAGATATAAATATATCTTATAGCTATATCAACTATTATACCTAAATTCCCATATAGGATAGCTCCAATAGAACAAGAGGAGTTAAAGAAGAAACTGTAAGAGCATTTGGATAAAGGGTTCACATGCCCTATTGAATCACCTTGGGGTGCACCAGTGCTCTTTGTTAAAAATAAGGATCGATCAAGGCAGTTGTGTATCAATTACCCAGAGCTCAACAAGATCACTATAAATAATAAGTATCCTCTACCAAGAATTGATGACTTGTTCGATCAACTATGAGGATCTCAATACTTCTCAAATGTGGATATTCATTATAGATATCATCAACTAAAGGTGAAGAAGGAATATATTTAGAAGACAAACTTACTTACAAGGTATGGAAATTATGAGTTCCTAGTGATTCCCTTTAAACTTACTAATTCCCCAAAAATATTTTTGGATTTGATAAATAGTGTCTTTAGAGACTACCTCAACAAATGTTTGGTATTTTTTATCAATGATATTCTCATTAATACAAGATAAAATAGGAACATGAAGAGTATCTGAGGATTGTGTTGAAGACATTATGAAAGGAAAAAATGTGTTCAAAGTTTAGTAAGTGTGAATTTTAGATTTAGCAAGTCACATTCTTGGGGAACATGATCATAAGAGAGGGAATTTTTGTGGACCCTTAAAAGACAAAAGTAAGTGAGGAATGGCCCAAAACCACTATTTCTATATAAATCCATAGTTTTATTATATTAACAAGGAACTACCAATGTTTTGTGAGAAATTTATCATGATTTTATAACCGTCTAATAAAGTTAACAAGGAAATGGGTAAAGTATTCTTGGATGGACTAATGTGAGGAATGATTTAAGGATCTCAATAAGAGGTTAATCACCACACATGTACTCACACTACTAACAAGTGGAGAAGGTTTTTTATATAAAATGATGATTTGAAGAAATGATTTGGTTGTGTACTCTTGAAGAATGAAAAAGTGATAGAATATTCTTGACAATAGTTGAAAATCCATGAGAAAAACTACTTGATACATGATCTGGAATTAACAGTTATGGTCTCTACCTTGAAAATATGATGGAACTACCTCTATGGTGAGGAGTGTGATGTATATACCAATCAAGAGAGTCTAAATTATGTATTCACATAGAAGTGCCTCAACATGATTCAAATAATATGGTTAAATATAATCAAGGACTATTATTTCTATATACACTACCATCCTAAAAATTCAAACAAGGTAGATGATACTCTTAGAAAACAAGAACCTACTAATATATCCATGATGCAGAGTGAGAAATAACTTATCTTCATGGATATGAAAAGAATGGATTTAAAAATCATAACGGTAAGAAATACATCCTATATTTCTCAAATTATTTCCCAACTATCTATCTAAGAGAAGGTCAAGGAGGTGAAAAGGGATGATCTAAGTTTTCAAAAGAAAGAAAAATTATCCAAGGAAGGGACTCTTCATGAATTTCATATTGATTATGATAATGTATTTTGGTTTGGAACTAGGATTTGTGTGCCTTCATCTTCTAAGATAAAGAAGGATCTATTGTATAATTCACATAACTCATTTTTATCTATCCATCCTAGAATTACCAAGATATGCCATAATATTTATGAGCACTTCTAGTGGGACAACATGAAGAAGGATATTGCTGAGTACATATCTTGGTGCTTGGTATGTCATCAAATTAAAGAAAAGTGATATAATTCTAAGTGGATGATTCAAAGACTTACTATACCCACATATAAATGGGATAACATCACCATGGAATTTGTCACTATTATTCTAAAGACATATATAAGAAATAATGTGATATGGTTAGTGGTGGACCAACTCATCGATACTACCCACTTCATTATTATTCAGGAAAATTTATAATTGGAACAACTTGATAAGATATATATCAAGGAAGTGGAGAGGCTGCATGGGGTTCCAGTTTCAATCATATTAAATCATGATCCATGGTTCATATCAAAATTATGGATAATTATTTAATATTATTTGAGTATTGAATTGAATTTCAGCATGAACTACCACCCTCAAACTGATGGTCAAATTTAAAGGACTATTTAAATGCTCAAGGACATACTAATATCCTACATAATGGAATTTAAATGAGGATGAGATCAACATATCCCATTGTTTGAGTTCTCATATAAAAAAAAATACAGCTCAAGTATTCATATGGACCCATATGAAGCTCTTTACAATAAGTCATGTAGACTCCAACTTGTTTGGAAGAAGTTGGAAAAAAATATACTTAAAATTTATCTTGTGCATGAAATTATAGATAAGTTTAAATCCATCCAAAAATATATAAAAGCATGACAGAGTCTCCAAAAGAGATATGATGACTTCCATTAAAGAGATTTAGGGTTTGAATTTGGAGAGAAATTTTTCCTTCAAATATCATTGTGGAAGAGAGTCATGTGGTTTGGAAAGAAGGGGAATATTATCCTTAGGTACATTAGACCATTTTAGATCCTTGATCACATAAGATCAGTGGAATATCAACTTTTACTTCTTCCAAATATGGATCAAATTCATGATGTGTTCTACGTATCTCTCCTGAGAAAGTACATACCTAACCCCTCACATGTACTGAATCCAGAGGTGGTACAACTTGAGAACAAACTCTTGTATGAAGAGTAGTCGATGAAGATCTTCGACCATAGAGACAAAGTTCTATGTAGCAAGAAAAAATCACATTTTCAAGGTGTTTTAGAGAAACCATAATTATGAAGAGGTGAAATGGGAACCAAAGTAAATAATGAAATAGAAGTACCCTCACTTATTACCAACTGATAATATGATTTGAAATTTTGGGGATGAAATTTATGAAGAAGGAATAATGTAATAACCCATACATTTTAAATAAATGTTTTTTCCTAAATAAATCTGTTTTATATTATATTATATAAGTATTATACACATAGAGAATATAGAGAGACAAAAAACCCTTTAATTTATCAATGAAAACTATTACATTAGACAGTGAATAATCCCATTAAATTTTCCAATTATTACAAGGGAAAAAATAGAAATTAGAAAACCTATAATGAGAAAAAATGGATCACCCTGATCAGCCAGAAACAACCCTCCCACGAACAACACTATAGAAAGGAAATAAAATATTAGTAAACCAATCAATATTATAGAAAATGGAAATATAGAACCTTGAGAGGAATTGAGGTGAATAATGAATTAAGGAATTGAGTATAACTTATAGGAGGTAATGTAATCATTGTAATAGTAATGTGACTACTAGAATAGTAACCTGACCATTGGTAAAAGAAACCTAACTGTTGGGAATAATAATATAACCATTGGAATAATACTTTAACCTAAATATAATAAATCGTGATACAATAAATATTTAACAAGATAAGTATAAGTAAATATAAATATTATAATTTCAAAAAATAAATATCATGATTAAATACTCAATTAAAATATAGGAAAATTTTTAATAAATTGAATTTTAAGGTATTTCATAAAAATAATAATTTTTATATTGAAAATTAAATTTATCTATAATATAATTTTATTTTTATAAAATTAATATAATTTTAAAAATTATCATGTATCAATTATCCAAGGATTATTTTTTGGTAATTTTCCGAAATACTTCAATTTTCAGGTGAACAGTCAAAATACAAATTTTCACGTAACCGGTGTAACTCAAATTACATCATGATGTAATAATAACCTAATAATTTATAGAACTTTATTTTTGTCCAATATATAATCAATTTCATAAATGAGTCATTAAAATAAAATAAAATAAATTTATAAACCTAAAAAGTTCTTTCTAAAGTCTAAAATTTAAAGTAATACATTAAAATAATATTTTCTCTTTTTCCACCTTTGCCTTTTAACAAACAAATGAATTAGAGTTATAAAGGGTTTTTAAAGTCTTAAAAACATTATATTATATTTATATATGATTTATATTGTTAAAAAATCACTCTTACAAGTTTTAACTTTGATATAATATTTTATTCAATATTTTATTCTAAAAATACCCCTCTCCTCATGTATAAATAACCTCTCTCCCTCCCCTTAGAAAACCACTCCTATCACACTTTAAAAATAAAAATTTATACCCAAATTTACCCTCTAAATATTCTTAAAATACCTAGGGACATTCTATAGTAAACAAAATCCAAACATCAATGGAGTTCTAGTGTTATATAAGAGAAGCTACACCGAGGAAAGAGTAATTTTCTATCAACTCTTCTCTTTTCTTATTCTTATCTTTATTTTTTACCAATTACTTTAAAAAATATTATAAATTAATTTGTCAGTTTTTAAAATTATATTAATAATTTTGACCTACTATATGTATCATATTAATTACACATATAAATTTCAAACTTCCCATTCCAACACTTTTGATAATGTCTCGTCAACTATCAGTTAATCTCCAATGAGGAAATTTACAATCCTTTAATTATCACCAAAACTATAGTTGTTTACAATAAATATTTTATTATATATAAATGTATAAATATATGTATTTTAATATTCTTTAATAAATTATACTTATGTATGTAATACTTTGAAAAAAATTGAAAAATTGAAGCAAAACGATAAATTTTTAAGGAAAATGTGATATCAAAATGACTTCCCTTTAACCAAGAAAATTAAGAATTATAATAAAGTGATTATAATTGATAAATATGGATAAAAATTAAAATAAATAACTTTTGGATCAATGTTTTAATAAATATATTTTTATTATTTAGGAGGTGAAAAAGAGACAAAATAAAACAGGATTTAAGGTAAGGGGATTCCCAAAACATAATTCCTTTTTTGGGTTAAACCTCATTCATGAAATATTTGGTATGGATATTCATTTAATTTTACTTAAATATAATTTCATTATTATTCCATTTTATTTTAGGTATATCCATTTTTTCACCTTTATTTTAAATCCGAATACAATGATTTTCCAAAATAAATTTTATTTCCAAAAAAATCTTCAACTCTTCATGTGTTGTTTATTATTAAAATAAAAATAATATTTTATTAAAAATTATGATCTCCCTTTTTATTTAGGAACCCCAATTTTTATTCATTAAAGTATTCTTTATGAAATACTTATGAAACCCATTCCTTTAAATGGATTATTTAATGGCTATTATTGTTATACGTTCTATGTGGCATGTATGATTATGTAAATATTATGATATGATGAGTGGGATTAGGATTATATAGACCTCCAATGCATTGGGTAATTTTATGTACACCATGATATTATGTGTATAATGCATGAAAATTATTATATATTTGTTCACAATGATGATGTTATTATTATGCACATATGTTAGGCATGAACATGATGCTAGATTTGTTCACAACCATGTGTTGTATTTGACCTCTATGACATGATGTTTCATTTTTATTCATTTTCATATTCCATACCTATATAAAATGTTCCATCATGATTATTATGATGATGATCCAATTCTTATGATATGATTATGATCATTATTCTCACCCATGTTACATTGATTCATGTCCATTATTTCCCATCTCACTAGGATTTTAGATTACCCCTTTCCTTGATGTATATTATCAAGTGAATATATTTTCTAAGGAGAATGTGAGAGATTTATAATGATAAATAATAAGAATTTAAATAAATATTTATGTTTTAGTATGTTTAAGTGATATATAATCCTAATTTTTCTAATATATTAAACCTTTTGATCCTTGAATGTATAACTATTATGTTTTTTATCTTTAAAATGATGTAATAGTCATGTAAGAAAAAGCTGGGTTGCTATATCATACCTGTGTCTGTATAGGTTTAATAAGAATAAGTAGAGGGTCACTACTTCAGTATTTGAAGGACATGGTATAAATTATCTCTTTTTATTGATATCAAATTTTCTGTAATTATTATTTTAGTGTAGGATGCAGTATCACAGTTAGAAGACTTGATATAATAAAAATTCAAGGATAAATCTTGTTCATTGTACAAACATGTTGAAACTAGTGGATCATATGACCTTGGAATAATTTGAATCACTCCAAGGATTAGCCTTCTTTTTTTGAGAGGTGAACCCTGTAAATATTTTATCCCCTTCCTGTGTGTGTGTGTTGAAAAATGATCAATATTTACTTTAATTGGTGATGAGTGTTTCTTCACTAAGAAAACCTAATTTATTTAGAAACACTAATTCACCCTCCCTCTCAGTGATTCTTCATTACTCTAGGAGGTGTATTTTTAGATTAAACTTGTGAAAATCCATCACTACATATTTCATGAAAAAATATCCTTTATTATAACAGTGATTTTTATTCCAATTATTTTCCTCCATCAATACCCTATTTTCACTTAAATTATATTAAGGTAATTAACATAGGTAGTCATACATTGATTTATTAGGGAAATTATTGACTTAAATTTATACCATTACTCAATATAGTGTTATTTTTAGGGATTCTTATATAAAAATCTACTCCATTTATTGATTAGGAAAATATTTTAAATATTTAAACTTTTTATTTCGATATGGATGTTTATCGAATACTTAAGAAAGTGGATTATGTATTATTAAACTATATGCCTTATTTATTTGGATGAATTGTATTCATTTGTTGACCAGAAAATTATTTATGTTTTGTATGTCTGTATCTCAATACCAATGTTTATTTATTGTTATATAATTTTGGTTATATATTTTATATTGTATTCATAACTCATATGATGAATTCATTGGACTTAATTAGAAATGGGCGGGTCCTAATATAGATATTCCCTCGATGAATCGCTAGGTATCGTGAGAAAAAGTTGCTTGGTTATTTTGGTATATGTCTACCCAGAAAACATATTTCCTAAACACAGGGCCTTTATAGTAAAATCATTATGTCTATGATCATGATGTCATAGATTAGGTAATAGAATTAACTTTCCAACATTATGAATTTCATCACTAAGGAACTAATTATTATTATCTATGTATTTATTTTTTGATATTTAATCCATGGAGATATTATGGTCATAGAATCATTTGATTATTATATTATATTTATTATATATTCCTACCATATTATTTATACTCATCTTATGATCACTTATGGTCTTTTATTGTTATCTTTTATGTTTACCCTTATCGAGTACATGATCTCACCCCTTCTTATCTTTTCATTTCCCTAATTTATGAAGAAATGTATTACACATGATATTTCTAACAGAATATCTTGTGTGGATAATTTTATGAGATATCATAATGAATTATTATATATTAATTAGTTTTTTATATAGTGGAAATAATTTCTATTTAATGAGAAATAAACATGATTTATTAGTTTAAACTGTTCCTAACTCTCTAGAACTATAACCCTAAAAGGTAATTTGAATGTATAAGACTCTGTATTTTTTAGTGATATTGTAGATATTGATGCCAAAAATTGGATCTCTTTAGTTCATTTCAAATTAAATATGTAAATTAGGTGTTTTCATCAGTAGATCTGGGAGTGTGTGTCTAGGAAGCTGAAAAGTCCAATATAGGGGTGAGTATATACAAATGTAGTAGGACACGCCAAAATCTCTAATAAACAAAGTATCAAAAAACGTAATGTTAACTTGAAATTATAACTAAGAGGGAAAAGGAAAAGTGAAACCTAAATATTATCACAAAAGGATACACATCCCAATGTACAGTCTCAAACTCATAGCTAGTCAAACAACATAGAATTATTTTCCTTTAATCCAAAAGTCTTAAGAAAACTACATAATCGATTCTTTATATGATGCAATAGGATACTTACCACATGAAGAGGGGTGAAATAAATATTCTAGTTATTGATACCTATCCCATCCAAGATTTATAGATGGGGAAAATTAAAAAACCAAAGATAGAGGATCTCTACCTTATAAGGTAGGTTAAATACCGACTCTATCTCATTCTAGAGGTAGAGGATATTTACCTTGTTATCACATCAGTAAAATACCGATCCCCCATGAGGTTACTAATCCCAATGGGTAAGATATCAACTCCAACTAGAAATAATGAGGCAGAAAACTCATGTATGACTTTAATATCTTAAGTTAATGGGAACTACAATGTTTTTACTAAGGGTACATGGCATGTTGTACCAAGCTGACCACATGGTTGTGTTCTTACCTTCCACATGGCACGTTCCTTCTTGAAAAAATGACATGTATTGAGTTAAAATAAAATTTGGGTGTTGATCTTATCACTTGATGTGTGCCTATTCAAAATTCATACTCCTCCAAGACCACATAGCATGTGGTCTAATGGCACGGTGTGGGAGATCACTCGGGGTCCCTTGGTGTGTCACCTTAGTACATAATAATCTAGGAACCTAAGGTCACATGATGCATGGACCTCACCACACAGTGTGTGGTATTTAAATTATATGTAAACCCCAGTTTTGCATCATCAAAATACATGGTTTTTATTCTTCTGAACTACACATCATGTAGTTGGTTTGTTTCTAGAAACTCTTAATTGTGAAGTGTCTTCCGATTTCATCACCCCTTATATTGATCTAAACCACAATAATTATTGAAATGATCATAATACATGCTAAACATCATCAATTATTTATTGGAGATCATATTCATGTTGTCTCCCTTTTTAAAATCAATCCTTCTTCATCACAAAAGTTTCTCTCATGCATCACCCTATAAAACAACCAACACTTAATCCATATTCATATTTCAATCATTGTCATTAAATCTACCTCATGCTAAAACCCATGATGTTAAAACTGTAACATCAATATGTAGAACCCATGATCAATGACACAATGAAATGGGTATTTAAAATGGTCAAACCAATGCATAATGAAATACCAATGACGAACACACATATAATGTAGGGATAAATGAACAAAAAAACATTCTTAAAAATGAGTAATAGAAATGATCAGTTAGGATGACCTTCATTGATGAAATTATAAGAGATGGGGTGAAAAAATTATAAAATAATAATTT
Organism: Viscum album; assembly: GCA_963277665.1. Classification (NCBI taxonomy): domain Eukaryota; kingdom Viridiplantae; phylum Streptophyta; class Magnoliopsida; order Santalales; family Viscaceae; genus Viscum; species Viscum album. Next base: position 409,745,385 of record OY728125.1, on the reverse strand, counting down.
TAAGAACAATGATTATAAAAACATAAATTAACAAGATTTATAATGTTCTATTTGGAATTAAATTGTCGTGAGTAAATTCATAATCTCAATGAAACCCTAACCAGGGATAAATTCAAAAATCAGTGCCCTACCTCAAGAAAGTATCAATTTTTGATAAATAAAATTTTCATAAGATATTTCATTGTATAATATTTTGTATTAATTATTTATTCTATGAAGATTCATCACCAATTTTTGAAGAAGAGAAGCTTGTGTCGTCTTCATCAGTGATTCCTTGATTTCAAGCCATTCGCCAACATCAACACCTACCAGAATCTCTAGCTACCTCCCTTATAATATCTATGGTTATATTATTGTTCCTTTATGTTGGGAATAATATGGCTAAATAGTAAATTCCTAGGTTGATGGAAAAATTAAATATATGGAATTAATTATTTAATTTATTCATTATATTTCATCCAATGAATACACCTTATCCCAAAACCCGATGTGAATGAATCTTATGTCATACCTAGAGTAAAACCAGCATTTGAAATTCAATTATGGTATCAGTTTCCCCGTATGTCACTCCATTCATAAGATAAATTTTTATTTATGAGATTATACATGAAAATGTGTTAATATATTTAAATAGTTTTAATATATCAACATTAAGATAATAGATTCTTGAAACAGTTCTTTAACTCTATGACTAGCTCCAAAAATATTATTTAAAATATTAAAAGGTTCTAACCATAAAAATATGAGTCATTAAACCATCTCCACCTTCAAGTATTTTCATCTCAAAAAATAGGTTCTACTTAAACATGTGAAGGTACTGAGCTCACATTTGGTTCTCATATTACCAAGATCTCTCCTAAAGATTTATGTACTGCTAGAGAATGCGCACAAGGGAACTTTTTTGACCATAAAGTTTCTTATCATTTCAATCCTCAATAACCACCAGGTACTCTAAAAAGGTGTCTCCAGCTTCAATGTCTAGATCATACCTATTAATAATGCATGGTGGATCATGCACATACCTCTTAAGATATGAAACACAGAAGACATAATAAACTTATTATAAATTTTGAGGTAAATCCAAGTGGTATGAAACCTCACCGATCCTATGTAAAATATAAAATGGACTGATGAACCTCAAATATATCTTGAAAACCTAGAAAAATCTCTATAAACTTCACTAAGGTGAGACCTTCAAGAACATGTGGTCTACCTTGATGAACTCCAAATGCTTATATTTTCAATATGAATAGGACTTCTAATGTCTTCGGGATATCATTAATTACTCCTAAATTACCTGAACCTTCTTAGTCATTTCCTTCACCATCTACAATCCAATGAGTATCTAATCTCCCAACTTAGACCATCACAAAGGAAACCTATATGGTCTCTCATAAAGGGACTCAAATAGAACCATTCCAATCACAGAGTGATAACTATTATTATATTAAAACTCTACAAATTGAAAATAGTCCTCCTAGATCTATCCAAAATCCAAAACAGAATCCCTCAGCATATCCTCTAGGATGTAAATTGTCCACTCAGTCTAGCTATCATTCTGTGGGTGAAAGGTCATTCTCATCTATAATTGATTCCCAAAGGCCTCTTATAAACCTCTCCATAATCAGGATGTAAATAAACCATAGAAGATGTAGAAAATAACTGATGGTACTCCATAAAGTTTAATGATATCATGTGCATACAAGTATACTAGTATTTTCACTTAACTCTTCACTCCAATGGAAAGGAAGTGGTAGGACTTAGTGAACTGTTCTATAATCATTGAGAAAAAATCATGAACTCTCACTAGACAAAAAATTTACATTAAAAAATTAATGGATATATTATACCATTTCCACTCTAGAACCTTGAGGGGTCGATTCAAACATATCAATACTTGATTCTTAGTCTTTGCATATTTCCATGTAAGGTATTAGAAGATGAACTCTGCAACCTCCACAATATTTTTGTCCACAAAGAATGCTATTTAAGATCCTAGTATGTATTTACCACACTAGAAGGTATCACTAAGGGATATGTATGGAACTCTCACAACAACTCCTCTCAAAGTGTGACTGGAACCATATTCTGACCTGGATATGGATGAAATTATATGCAACTTCAAGGTATCCATTAGAAGAATGAACTGTGTGTATATTTTTGTGTAATATCTCAAAAATAATAATCACTAATCTCTACTCACCTCACATGTTGGAGTAGTGGAGGGATCACAACCATCAATTAGAGGTATGTTTCTAATTTCCCATTCACCAAATATAACTGCAATGTGTCTATCTACTCCAATACCTCACCTAGAAATAGAGAACAATAATTCTTAGTGATGCTATCTACTACTAAACTCCCCTTTCTAGGGGACATACTATATAAAAGTCATAATCCTACAATAAATATATCCATTATCAATTTATCAAGTTGATCTCTCTCTTTGTGAATATGTACCTGAGACTATTTTGGTCAGAATAGAAAATAAACTACTCATCGAAAAGTAGTGTCTCAGAATATTTATGGAAAACACTACAACTTCTAACTCCAAGTCATGGGTTTCATAGTTATACCCATGGGTTATCATATACCTAGACCTGTACACTATTTCCTCCTTCTTTTACATCAACACACACATGATCTTGGATCTAGAGGCATCACATAACACTATGTTCTAAACCCCCTATTCTAGAAAACATATAATGGGAGCACTCATCAAACTCTAATGTAACTCCTAAAAGTATTTTTAGTGCTTCTATGAAGAGATAAAAGTTTTCCACTTTTGGGTTACGGTAGTAAAGGGAGTTGTAATCCTAGATAAATATGGAATGAATATCTTATAATATCAAGACAATCTAAGGAATATCTATACTCTATAATTCTCTTGGGTGGATCCCAAGAAACCATTTCCTCAATATTTGTTGGTTCCATGGATACTCCCTCCTCAAATATAACATATCCTATAGATTGAACCTCTCGAATCTAAAAATGAAACATCAAGAACATTCCATGTAGATAATGCTCTCAAAGTAAATCTAGTACTATCCTTAAATACTCTACATGATCATACTCTGATGATGAGTAAATGAGAATTGTTAGAGTTGGTGTCTTGACAACCAAATGTTTATACTTTGATTACATGAATGTACACTTATTATATATTGTTCATTGTTCTGTATGACTATAATATAATAATGTACTGGAATATTTTTTTCATTAATAAGGACATGGAAGATCCCAACTATGATGAGAACCTTGAAATGATATAAAAATATTCTTAAATAAAGTTACATGGTTGGATGACATACTATGATAGGACACATAGTATACAGACCATTATGTGCGAGGACTCATAAGAAGATGAGACTCTCTCTCATGGAGTTCACACTTGGTAATCTCCAAGATGGGAGATTATGAGAACATACCCACCAATAGTAATTCCACATGTCTTGGTGTCATCGGACATTTCTATCTACGAGCATGTGTAATGGTCCTTAGATTGGAAGATTATCATTAACTCATGTCATGACTCGCACACTTAGATTTGCTGATGAAAACCGCCATGAAGACAGTTGGTGGGAAGTAGGATATGTTGGATGCGTCGCGGATGACATATTGTTAATGGATAAGTTGAGTAAGGATTTTTCCCTTCCATATTTATGGAAGTAGATATCTTGGGCCCTTTGATTGAAATATAATTGTCGACCAAATTCCATGGCAATGGTGTCATGATGATTTTATTTATAGAAGTCAAAGAATGGCGGATCAAGCATACAGGTTTATGACACTTCCATAAAACCTGCTTGATGAGATATTGAGACAAAGGGATTACATACCATGGTAAGTGTTCGTATGAGGTGACACATCAATGCGGTGTTAACTTCTTTCTCTTGTGTGCCTTGACCCATTGCTAGACAATAATCTTGTACTTTAGGAAAGCCCACTTAATGCCAACAAGAAAGAGGCCTAGAGGGTCACACACTAAGTGTATCCAAGTATCTCAAGTAGAATAAATATTATTCTCGTATGTGGTTTAATAATTATTCAAGGAAGCCTAAATAATTTTAATGTTGGAGGAATAATAAAATGAAAATAAGATATACATGATGTGTACATTGAATGTACATGCCGTGTAGTTTTTTTTGGAAAAGAAATGAACAAAGAGTACACACCATGTATTAATGATTACATGCCATGTAGTTTTTCCAGTCTGCATTTTGAGGAAATAATATCATTTTATTAAATGATATTTATTATAATCAGTGTGGGAATATGTCAAGGAATTAATGATTTGACATGGGGGTTTTCAATAAGAGTTAATGAAATAAATAAAATGCATAACACATTTATTTATTATCATAAATCTTTAACATCAAACCTGATTATAAATATCCTCACAACCCCAACACTTTTCTCTAATCATTGTGCACAAAAATTCTAGAGAATTCTCCCATGGAAGAAAGAACTCCTTTCTCTAAGAATTCTCTTTAGACCGAGAGAGATCCTCCTCCATCGGATCAAGGTGATCTAAGGTGGACAACACAAGTAAAGGCTTCTCAACGCTAGCACCCAGAGATTTCTTTGGAGACATCCAGAGATACGTGGTGCATGTGTGGATCAACACTAGAGGAACTCTACACTTGGATTTGGTGATGCAATGATGAATCACATCGAAACATGATGAAAAATATCAACGAAGAAAGAATGCCATAAAAGTTACTTCTTGTCAATTAATTAAATTAATTATAATCAACCTGTGATGATCCTTCTTTGTGGTTATGAGACTATTCTTCTTCTTTGTATATATCTATGACTCGATCCGTGGAGTCTGGCATTTATCATCATATTGATCCCAGATTTATCATTACTAATGAAAAAAAGTCAAGTGGGAATATACACCCATGAGCTTCCACTGCGCCCGGGATCTTCAAGTGGTATCAGATGGGTCACAACCTTGATTATAGTTATTTAATTTTTGTTGATAATTTATGCATTTATATTTGATTCAATTCAAGATAAATTTTTCTATAAAACTGAATGAACTAGATCTATTCTTCCTCATTCGTTTCTTGATTCACATCACATAAAAAACCTTTTAATTTTAATTTTTATTAAAATATAAATGAGGAACGCATCTGGAGGATATGCTCATTCTGTTTGTAAAAAAGCAGGAATACACGGTGTTTAGTGAAATATACACACCGTATACTTAGGTTCAACAAACCGGTACTGGTCTTCCAAACCATGTCATGTGAATTGAGAATACCTAAGTTTTTTTAATACATTGTGTTGACTAGAACTGAATGGTGCGTGGAAACTAGAATACACTGCGTGTATGTTGAATCAACATGCCGTGTAGTCCGATCTGGCCCAGGTGAAACCGTGTACAAGGAGAAGCTGTGTAACCGCATACACTAGATTTCCAGGCCGGTAACCACATAACAAGGAAGTACATTCTCGGTTAGATTAACCTACAAGTCGTGTACTCCAAAATTTCCAAAGTACAGAAAACATGCCAAAGCCCCTGGCGTGTACTTTGGATAAAGGGTGAAAAAAATACACATTGTGTAATATAGGCTACACATTATGTACTTTCTAGAAATAGAATTTCACCAGGTTTCCTCCAAAGTACAAAGACCTGTACATGGAATTTGGATGAGAAGAATATCAAGGAAATTCACAAAGGAATTTAAGATAAAGAATTGATTAATTATAAGATCATAATTAATTGAATTCAAGAAAGAATTGTCTTGAATAAAATAATTATTAGAAGAATTTTAATACTAAATATGTGTAAATGTTGTTTCATGCTATGGATGATCACGAGCTTGACCAAAGAACCTTTGTGTGTGTATGGTTTCATATAAAATTTATTTAATTTAAATTCATTGGCATGCGAGACTTCTTCCAATAAAATATTGGGCTTGTGTGGCCATGGTTTATTTAAGGAAAACCCCATGTAATGGAGGATCTCCCAAGCTAGATGAGACAATTCGAAATCCGAAGCTGAGGTGAAACTAACCCAATAAGATACAAAGGTGGACATATGGGAGCTGCAAAACATGAACCATTGGGTTCAAGGTTTTTTTTCATATGTCAGGGTTAGCTTATCAAAACCTCTAGATAAGATAACCAATAGAATCTCATGATCATGCCATCTTATTTTATTTCTTTCTAATTTCATGGTTTATCTATTATATATGTGTTGTCATGATAACATAGTTAATGAAATAAACAATCATGCAAAAATGGAATAAAATAAAAACTGGACTATGCATAAACATTATCAGAACATTGTTAATCACTTAAGAAATCATCACTTAATATTAATAAGCATGTGATAATGTGAAACTACTCATAAAGGATTTAAATCCCTCAAATACCATATTAAGTCAGACCAAGCCTTCTGTTACTTGATTAAGGGCAAGACTCAACAAAACTATGTGTTTGACCAACCCTTGTTAGGAAACTTACTTTTATAAAGGAATCTCTTATGAATGTTTTGGGTTGACTTAAACATTTTACCTAAAGAGGAGTATCCCTTTCTAGACTTGTTGTAATATGTAGGTAAGTGTTGAGAAAATCCAAGTCAGGATTTCAGGATTGGGGATTCCACTCAACAGATCAAGGAACTGTAAGCTCGCTGTTGGAAACGACCTGCCTTTCTAAATAACTTCAAATAGATTGACCAACCCTTGTTGGGGTTATACGAAGGGGAATATGAATCCTTGACACTAGAATGTCATATAAAATAGGCATTCCAAGTTCAATGGTGGTGGCCATTGGGACATGATAAAATAGTGGGAGAATTAATAAATTCATTTAATATTTTTCATAAAATTTAATCAAAAGGAACCAATAAATATCCTCTTTTAATTTGTAGAATCAATATGAAAAACTCCTAAACCAAATTTTCTCTATGATCAATTCTAGATAAATACAATATCCTCACCGGTAGTAACTTTTATGAATGTTTTAGGCACCTTCGGTTTATCCTATTCCATGAAAGAATGTTTTAGATACTGGAGTCCTCACTTCCCAATTCTCCTGCCCGAGGGGTGAGTGATGAATATTTCATGGTCTATGATCAACATTTTAATGATTCACTTGATGTTCAATGTTTGATGTTGTCATTAATGTCTAGTGAGCTCATGAAGTCTCATGAAGACATGGATTCCTATAGTATGCTCAAGCACGTCCATGATCTATAACAGGAGAGAGAAAGAAAAGAAAGGTTTGAGATCTCCAAGGCTCTATTTTAGAGAAATCTTGGAGAGGGTGCACCAGTTGGGCCTCATTTAGTCAACCTCATTGGCTACATTGAGCGCTTGGAGGTTCTAGGGTTTAAAATACCCGAAGAACTGGGTACCGATCTCATTCTTGCATCAATCCCCCACATATTCTCTAACATTTTGTAAATTTCAATATGAACAACATTGAGAAGTCTCTATCTAATCTTCTTATCCTCATTCTCTAAGTGGATAATGATATGAAGCATGAAAATCCTTTTGTCCTTATGGTAAATAAAAGGAAAGGGAAAGAGAAGAGATTTAAGCCCAAAACTTCTTCAAGGCCTTCCAAGAAAAGGAAGATCATAGGGGGGGAAAGAGAATAAAAGGATATTTGTTTTGCATGTGGAAAGAAGGGCCGCTGGAAGAAAAATTTCACCCAGCCAAGGAAGCAAGGAGAATATTTAGGTGTGTTTGTTGTTGAATGAAATATATCTATTTATACCAATTGGGTATTATATACTTCTTGTGGTTCTCACATCTGTATCCAAATACACGAAACAAGTATATTTAGAAATATTGACTGAGGTGAGGTGGATCTGCGAGCATCCAATGGAGCCAGACTCGCTGTTGTAGCTGTTGGAGACTACCAACTCACATTGCCTACTGGGATTGTCTTGGTATTAAAAGGATGTTATTATATACCCTATGTAACCAAAAACATTATTTCAGTATCCAGATTAGATACATATGGATTCATCTTCATGTTTGGAAATGAATGTTTCTACTTTTATAAAGATAGCATTTGTTTTGGTAGGGTACATTTATATAACAACCTTTATGTGTTAGACTACATAAAGAAAGTAATGGAAATCGATGAAAAAGTTAATTTAGATGACTCATAACACACCCAAATTTGGCATCATCATCTAGGTCATGTCAATGAGAAAAGTTGGACAAAATTATATCAAGATGGGTATTAAGATTCTTTCGAACTAAAACCACTTGGTATATGTCATGTGTGTCTACAATGAAAAATGACCAAAGCCCCATTTAGTGGGAAAGGTGAAAGGGATAATGATCTTCTAGAATTAATTCACACAGATGTGTATGGACCTTTTCCAGTTGAAGCAAGGGGTGGGTTTTTATACTTCATAACTTTTACTGATGATTTTAGTAGATATGGATATATTTACTTAATGAGGTATAAGTCAGATTCTTTTGATCAGTTCAAATAATACAAGAATGAATTTGAGAACTAGCTTGGTAAGAATATTAAGTAACTCCACTCAGACAGACGAGGAGAATATCTTAATCAGGACTTCATTGATTTCTTACGGGAGTTTGAGATTCCATCTCAACCCACTCTTCCTTACACGCCTCAGTGGAATGGTGTAAGTGAAAGGAGGAACCGCACCCTGTTGGACATGGTGAGATCAATGATGAGTCATGCGAGTCTTCCATTATCCTTTTGGGGATATGCATGAAAAATAGAAGCATACATACTAAACCAAGTACCAAATAAATCAATAAATGGTATTCCATATAAGTTATGGAGTAGACGCAAAGCAATGTTATCAAATTTACATGTGTGGGGTAGCAAAGAATTTGTTATGGCCTCTTCAGGTAACAAACTTTCACCTCGAAGTACAAAGTGTACCTTTATAGGATATACCAAGGAAACAAAGGGATATTACCTATACAACCCCTCATATAAAAAGGTTACAATAGCAAGACATTCCATATTCCTTGAGAGGGAGCACATCTCCAAAAGAGATATTGGGAGCAAGATAGACTTCGATGAAGTCGAGCCTCAAGATACACAAGAGTTGGTACAAGAACAGATTCCGCAAAGCCCTGTGGAAGAACAATCTGTTCCAGAGACACAAGAACTGCGTAGGAGAATGAGAGAGGTGAGAGAACCAAAACGATATGGTTTTCTTATCACTGAGGATGGTGACTCATTATTGGCTGAGAATGATGATCCTATTACCTACAAGTAAGCAGTTGAAGGCATAGATGTTGCCAAGTGGCAAGAAGCCATGAATTCTGAAATGGATTCCATGTACTAAAACCAAGTATGGATTTTGGTAGATACTCCAGTTGATGTAAAGACTATTGGTAATAAATGGGTATTTAAGAAGAAACTGGACATGGAGGGACAAGCCAGCACCTATAAGGAACGATTGGTTGCAAAATGTTTTAGACAACATCAAAGAATTGACTATAATGAAACCTTTTCACAGGTTGTAATGTTGAAATCCATCAGAATCCTATTGTTCATTGCCTCTTACCATGACTATGAAATTTGGAAAATGTATTTCAAAGCAGCATTCCTTAAAGAGAACCTCCAGGAAGATGTCTAAATGACACAACATGAAGGGTTTGTGACTCCAAATGATGCAAACAAGGTATGCAAGTTGCAGAAATCCATGTACGGATTAAATAAATCCTCAAGGTCATGGAACATTCATTTTGATGAATCCTTAATGGAATTTGGATTTGTTAAGAATGAATGTGATCCTTGTGTCTACAAAAGGTTTATAGAAATTGCAGTCATTTTCTTAATAGTATATGTTTATGACATATTACTAATTGGAAACGAAGTACCTGTCTTACATTCAGTTAAGGAATGGTTGGATAAATTATTCTCTATGAAAGACTTGGGAAAGAGAGAATATATTCTTGGGATCAAGATCCATCATGATAGATCCAAGAGAGTTTTGGTTCTGAGTCAAAGTACATACATTGACAAGATACTGAAGAGATTCAGTATGGAACAGTCCAAGAGGGGATTTTTTCCAGTGTCATGTGGCATTCATATTTCCAAGAAAATGTGTCCTCAAACACATGAGGAAAGAAGGAAAATGGAAAGGATCCCTTATGAATCCGTGATTGAGTCAGTCATGTATGATATGCTATGTACAAGGCTAGATGTTTCTTATAGATTAAGAGTGGTAGGCAGATATCAAGCTGATCCAGGAGACCCCCATTGGATGGTAGTCAAGATTATCCTTAAGTATCTGATTCGTACTAAGGATATGTTCTTGGTTTATGGAGGATATTAGGAACTAGTCATGAGAGTAAATGTAGATTCTAGTTTCCAGACGGATCAATATTACATGAAGTTGCAGACTAGATATGTCTTTAGTTTGAATGGAGGTACAATGAGCTAGAAGAGCTCAAAGAAAGGTGTGGTTACAGATTCTACAGTAGATTCTAAGTATATCACAGCTTCTGAGAAAACTAATAAATCAGTATGGATGTGAAGCTTCATCCAATAGATGGATTTAGTACCTAGAATTAAAGATCTTATCACACTCTATTGTGATAATACTACAGTAGTGGCACATGAAAAAGAGTCAAGGTCACATCAGCAGACAAAGCACATACTTTAGAAGTATCATTTCTTGAGGGATTTTTCTCAGAGAGGTGAAGTTGCAGTGAGAAATATTTCCATGGAAGACAACATGGCAGACCCCTTGACTAAAGCTTTGACTCAATAGAAACATAATCATCATGTGAAATCTAGAAGACTAAAATTTGTAGGCAGTTGGCTCTATTCCAAGTGGGAGTTTGTTAGAGTTGTTGTAATGAGAACCAACTATTTATACCTTGATTACATGAATGTACACTTATTATATATTTTTCATTGTTCTGCATAACTATAATATAATAATGTCCTGGAATATTTGTTGCATTAATAAGGTCCTGAAAGATCCCTTATATGATTAGAACCTTGAAATGCTATAAACAAATTATTAAATAAAGTTATATGGTTGGATGACATACTATGATAGGACACATATTATACAGACCATCATGTGTGAGTACACATAAGAAGACAAGACTCTCTCTCACAGAGTTCACACTTGGTAATCTCTATGATGGGAGATTATGAGAACAGACCTGCCAGTATTAATTTCACATGTCGTGGTGTCATTGGAAATTTCTATCTACGAGCGTGTGTAATGGTCATTAGACTGAAAGATTATCATTAACTCATGTCATGACTCACGCACTTATATTTACTGATAAAAACTATCATAAAGAAAGTTGGCGGGAAGTATGGTACATTCGGTGTGTCATGAATGTCATGTTTTTTATGGATAAGTCGAGGAAAAATTTGTCCCTTCCATATTTATGGAAGTAGATATCTCGGGCCCTTTGATTGAAATAGAACTTTCACCCAAATTCCATAGCCATGGTGTCACAATGAGTTTATTTCTGGAAGTCAAAGAATGAAAGATCAAGCATATAGGTTTATGAAACTACCATGAAACCTACTTGATGAGATATTGAGACAAAGAGATTAAATTACATGGTAAGCGTTCATATGAGGTGGCACGTCAATGTGACGTCAACTTATTTCTCTTAGGTTCCTTGACCCGTTGCTAGATAATAATCTTTTACTTTAGGCAAGCCCACCTAATGCCAATTAGAAAGAGGCCTAGAGGGTGACACACTAAGTGTAACCAAGTATCTCAAGTAGAATAAAGATTATTCCTATATGTGGATTAATAATTATTCAAGGAAGCCTAAATCATTTTAATGTTGCAGGAAGAATAAAATGAAAACATGATATAAATGCCATGCATATTGAATGTACACGTTGTGTAGTTTTCATTTTGGAAAGGAAATTAAAAACAAGTACCCAACATGTATTAATGATTACACGTCGTGTAGTTTTTCTAGTCTGGATTTTGAAGAAATAATATCGTTTTATTAAATGATATTTTTTATAATCAGCATGGGTGAATTTCAAGGAATTAATGATTCGACATGGGGTTTTTAATAAGAGTTAATGAAACAAATAAAACATGTAAAGTGTTTATTTATGGTCATAACTCTATAACATCAAACCCGATTATAAATATCCTCACAAACCCAACACTTTTCCCTAATCATTGTGCACAAAAATTATGGAGAATTCTCTGAAGGACGAAAGAACTCATTCCTCCAAGAATGCTCTCAAGACCGAGAGAGATCCTCCTCCATCAGATCAAGGTGATCTAAGGTGGGAAACACATGAAAAGTCTTGTCCATGCTATCACCTGAAGATTCCTTTGGTGACGTCCAGAGGTACGTGGTTCACGTGTGGATCAGCACTAGAGGAAGTCTACACTTGGCTTCTGCGACGCAATGACGAATCACATCAGAACATGATCAGAAATATCCACTAAGAAAGAACTCCATAAAAGGTACTTCTTATTAATTAATTAAATTAATTATAGTCAACCTGTGATGATCCTCCTTTGTGGTTCTAGGACTATTCTTCTTCTTTGTATATTTTTGTGATTCAATCCATGGAGTCTAGAATTTATCATCGTATTGATCCCAGATTGATCATTTCTAATGACAAAAATTCAGGTGGCCACATCCACCCACGAGCTTCTGTTGTGCCCAGGACCTTTAAGAATTTCATCGATAAAGACTACCAAAAACCTATCTAGAAAATGATAGAAGATCTGATTCATGATCCCCATAAACAAAATTTGGGAATTTATCACACTAAAAGGAATCACCAATTACTCATAGTGACCTTATCAAAATCTGAATATCATATTAGGTATGCCATCCTTGCATTCCCACTACTAATAAAAAACATACCCATTATCGATTATTGAGAACCACCATTCCCCTTTAGACTGATTGAAGAGATTGTAAATTCTCAAATATGGATACTTATTCTTAGTGGAAACCTAGTTCAGGTGATGGAAATCCATAAAAAACCTCGAGAACCCATCTTCCTTCTTAGCGTATAATATCAGAGCTACCAAGAGACACACACTAGGTTAGACAAAGCCTTTCCTCTAAATGTCCTCCAACTACACCCTCAACTCTTAAAGCATTGTGGGATCCATTTGATATGACACTAAAGATATGAGAGTTATCCGAATATGTAATTTGATATAGAAGTCAGCCTCCCATCATGAAAGTAACATAGGTATATCATTGGAAAATATATCTTGGTACTCCTTTACTACTATAAGGAATCAAACATCTACTGAGTTTTCCACACCAAGATTCAGATTATCCAATTGATGAAAAATTTATTTCACTCTCTTACATATGATACCAAAACACCATGACTAAAATTAATTCTCACAAGTGAAGTAATATATCACCTTGTCTACCCAAGAAGACCATATCCTCTAAAAAACAATAAATAAAGGCATGGATAGTTGATAGCATGTTCATACAATGAATGACATCATACGAACTCATCACAACCATGAAAACATACCATGAGAAAATCTCACCACCAACCTCTAAGTCACACTATTGATAAAATATTATGATAATAGAATCCCCTATATTAAGAAACTATACCCATAAGGGTTGGGATATAGGATATGTTGGAATCTCTATATATTGAATAATGGATAAGGATATAAAATAAAGGATCATAAATTTGTCTATAAAAACTAATGTTAGGGTTTAGACAAATATTGTACCCTAGATTATGTTAAAATCATGTAGGCCATAAGCCTTAATTTCCATCAACTAATCATGTACCTACCCACCATCTCCCCGATTAGGAAAAATCCCACCTAGAGGAGGAGGTGGTGGTGGTATCAAATCATAGTGTTAGCCACCTCCTATAACTATCCTAGATCCTCTACCACAAACACCTATGTGTAGTTCCTCATACCCATGCTATTTTCAATGCCTATGTGTTACATATTCCATCTTCCCATCCATTTCTTTATAGTAGGTTGGGTAGTCTTGGGTGATATGGATTCACCCATTATAGGAAGAAAATTACCTCTCCCTCAGTTGACTAGAACCTCTATGAGAACCCTGAGCTACAAACCCACTTGTATGAGAATAGACATGCTAATATTTCAAGTGTTGTGAATCCAATTACCATAGTAATCCAATAACTATTGAAGAATATAATCTTGAGTTACTGATTATAGACTCATTATGTTCTCTCTTCTAAAAAAACTATTTACCATCAAGGCATGCAATAATACATCGACATAACTAGGGATGAAAAGGGGAACAAATACAACTTGAATATCTCTATAAAAACCATACTCAAATGTAATTTCCCATAAATAAAAAACATTAACCATATTATGAGTGTATTTTTTAGTTTATTAAACCTCAAAACTTACTCATCCATGAACATGTGGACCTGTTGAATCTCAAGAAGATCTTGGATATGCAAATATCACAGATTCTCTAGAAAGTATTACTCTCAAAAAGGTACTTGAACTCATTCTAGGGAAGAGTTGCCTCATCATGGGTTTGCATCATCAAGATACAAAACTTTCATGAAAATACACTGATAAGGCTCACCACAAGCACCACTATCCAATTATAAGGGGTTTAGATGAAACATAATACTCAATCCATGGACTCTAACCAATCCTCTTCTGCTTGTGGTTCTGAATCACCTCAAAACATGGATAGTCTCTACATATGAATCTCATGAAGAGTAATCAGACTACACATGTCATCATCATGAATTAATAGAATTATATTATGTAAATTAAGATATAAAACATTGTTTGATGCTTATGGAGGAAGGCCTTCTCCTTGATCGATGGGTGGAGGTGATGCTCGTTGTCCACCCGGAGTAAACACCTTCTGAATAAGACCCTATATTAAGGCCTCATTGGTGAGATGATACTCATTGTGAACCCAACACTGGATTCTAGCTATCTTTATACATGGAGGAATTTTGAAATAGTAAATATATACCACAGTCAAAAGATAATATTTAAGGAGATGACTCAATAAGGACTTGTAAACCATAACCCATTCTTATATGATGCATATTCCATTGTTTTACCTACAATTAGGATCTCGATTCACCAAGATGAAAAGTGGGTTATTAGTATCCTGGTGAGTAAATATTTTTGTCATAACACCACCATTGGGGTCCCTATCCCAAGATCCAAACTCAAGACACTTAAACAATATTGACCTAAATCCTAAACAAATCTTCACAACTATTCTAACTCCAAAATTCATCATAGGAAAACTTATCCCTTTGACTCCACTCTTTCACATCCTAACTTACTGAGGTCCCACCTAGGTTGGTAGAATTTCATAGGTGACACCCCAATCCTACCTCCAATTGGCTATGGGCTAGTGAGTAGCACTGAGTTGGAATGTCCCATATATGGAAGTCCTTATCCTAATGCACCTGCAGACACACACACACACACACACACACAAATCTCTATACACACCAGTGTAATGAAGAATGTAAATAACTAGAACATGTAAATGAATTCTCAACCTCTAATATCTCACAAATAAGTACATAAATAAATAACCAATAGAAAGTGGGAAACATAAAGACCGAAAAATAGAAAATATGTACAACCTATCAAGAATAGGGGAAAACATCCCAACATAAAACCACAAATATACCAATATTCCTACTATGAAAGATTATAAGAACCATTAAGAAATTACTACATGAGGTCCCCCTAGATATCTATAGAATATCTTGTCATATACATAAGATGTAACATGTATAGGAAAACACCATGAAGGAGAGAGTATATACATACGCAATAAGATACCCTAAAATCACTCATAAATAATGCACAAAAATATAGAGAGTCAACTCAAAACCATAACTAAGAGGGAAAAGGAAAGGTGAAACTTAGATATGGTCATAGAAGGATACACATCCTAGTGGATAGTCTCAAACTTGTATCTATATAAACAACTCAACAACTCAACATTCCGATATTTTGATTTAAAAGTATCATTAAATTACATAGTCATTCCCTCAAATTATGTTGGAGGATCCATTATCCATAATAATGGGTAAAATAATGACTCCAATAGTGGATTATAGTCCTGCCTGAGCTCTATAGATAGGAAAAATAACACCTCCAAAGTTAAAGGATCCCTACACTATAATGTGGGTGAAATGATCACTCTATTTGATTCCATATGTAGAGGATCCCAACCCCATTATCTCATGGGAGAAATAATGACTCCCCAGGAGGATCCCAATCCCAATGAGTAAGATACCAGCTCCACCTAGAAATAATGAAGGTGGAAACTAATATTTGAATTTTCTATCTCAAGTTTAATGGAAACTACATAGTTTATCCTAGTAGTACATAAAGTGTTGTCTAAATTAAGACACTTGGCTATGTTATTTAATTCCACATGGCATGTTTCTTCCATAATAAGTGGCATATAGAGATGTAAGATGGAATGTGTATGTGTGGGGGGGGGGGGAATTTCAACAATCTACATGTGCCTCTTCCCAATTCATTATCTTCTAAGACCACATGACATGTGGCCTCACCATATGATGTGTGAGAGCACTCAGGGTCCTTAAAAGTGTCTTCTTAGTATAAACTAGGATGGTAAACTAAGGTTACATAGAAATTGGGGCTGACCACATGGTGAGTGATATTTAAATTTCATGTAAACCATAGTTCTACATCACCTAAATACATGTGTTCTTATAAACCACACGCCTTGTATTTTGTGTTTTTCTAGAGACTCAAAATCACAATTCATCTTTCAATTTTTTCACTTTGTCTAAATGGCCTAAAGGCCTTAATTTTTTATTAATTTTTGATAATCAACTTTTTAAGGGTTGAAGGGGAACCCTTACATGGCTCGTCGGCTTAGTGACACATTATATAACCCGAAGTACTTAAAGGAATTCATCCCAAATAGACTACATTGAACTGCCCCACCCCATCATATATCTTGATGACAACTCTCCACCACTGCAAGGTTGGTCGAATAGCTATCATGTACAGATATGCACATGCTCGGTAGAAATGGAAATTCCACACCCACTCATTCTTTAAATTCTAGTTAGCTCTACTCTGGTGAATATGATGGATCTGAATCCTAATTTGAAGCCTTGTTCCTTTCAAATATATCTGGCTACATCTGCATTTCATGTGGCCTAAAGGAATTTAGGTGTCTCGAAAGCCTTGATGTGGATCAAAGGCCTTGAGGTGGCCCGAAAGCCTTACTATCCTAAAGACCTTGGGTGGCCTGATGGCCTTCAAGGGATTGAGGACCAAACCAATGAAATAGATTAATAGTTCTAGCTACAACATTACCAAATAGTACCTACTACAGTACTAGATAAAATACCTACTACATTAACTTGAAAATATGCCTCCACCAAGATTTGATCTCAGGTCTCTTGGATGTACTTGAAGAGTCCTCACCAACTGGGATGAGGCTAACGAGCTTTCAATTTTTTCACCCATTCCATTAATATCACTCCCAATCATGCTCAAAAAGTAATATAATAAACATGTACCATCATCAATTCTTAAAAAAATATCAGATTCCATTCATCTTCCACCAAAAAATCAAAGAATCATCATAACCTGAGTCATTCATACACATCACCCCCCCAAAACTACCTACACCTAATCCATATTTAGATTTCTATCATTTTATTTGAGCCTCCCCAATTCCAAAACCCATGATGATAAACCTAAAACATCCCTTTTTGTAACCCATGATTGATTATTAAATGAAATGGGTCCTCAAAAATAGTTAAACCAATAGTCAATTGAATAACAACAATAAACACACATAGAATAGAGGGAGAAATACACAAAACAACAAAGTGAGAAATAACCAATGGAAATGTTTAGTTATGCCACATTTAATTGAAATAATTTGAGGATATGGGGTGAAACAAGTATAAAATAACCATTGAAAGAACATTTACTATCAAAACATAAATTAACAGGGTTATAAATGAGTGATTCTAGATTATATTGTTGAGAGTTAATTTATGATCATAGAAAAATACAAATCAAGGATAAATTGAAAAATCAAAGTCCAACCTCAAGAAAAAATAAATCATTAGTTAATAATAAACTCACTATTGATGTTGTCAATGAATATATTGAATTAATCATTCACTCTATAGATATCCATGATCAACTTATGAAGAAGATAAGCTTGCATCATCATCGTCAATTATTCTTCAATTCTAACCCATTTTACAATTCTAACACCCACCCAAATATCTCTCCTTCCCTCACAATCTATAGGGTTATATGACAAACAATTTATGCTTGGAATAATGATGATTAAATATGAAATTTCTAGGTGAATGAAAAAATTTAAAAAATGATACAAATTAATTTAATTATTTAATTAATTTGTTTTATTCTTTATCATGAAAAAACATCATCCAGAAACCTGATAAGAATTAAACTTATATCATACCTAGGTTAAGATACACATTTTGGATTCAAAAGTGGTCTTAGTTTCCCCATTTGAGACTTTTTCTGATGATAAAACATTATTGTTGAGATTATGTACTCACATGTGTTAATATTTTTTAATTTTTTAATATATCAACATCTAGATAAATGATTCATAAAACACATGCTAACACCGTGACTATATTCACAAATATTATTTAAATTATTTAAAGGGTATAATATAAAAACCAGATCTAGTACAACATTTTTCCATCTAAGACACTAATTTTACACATATACAGACTTAATTTATTTGTATGAAGGTTTGTTATGAAAACATTTACTCTTAAAATGATATATTTTTACTCTTATAAAAGATCCAATGTAGTGTTTTATATAAAGTTCATGTTAGGATTTACTTCAACTCAACAAAACATAGTACTTTTTCATCTTCACTCAAATCTAAAGGGTATTTAACCCATCCATGACGTTTTTTTCAAAAAATACAACATGAACACACCTCCAAAACTCATAAATGAATTGATACAAGAGTTTAGTTATAAAATTTATCCAATGTAAATGATATATACATACAACACTATAGGTTAAAATTATTCCTATGATAGTACACCAAATCTCACTATAAGATCAATGCTAAAATTAACATGTATTATTTGAGATCAACTTATAGTTCACCTTTAGAAATTAACAATTTTTGGGGTCTTTATAAACTCTAAAATATAAAAAATCCCATAATAATAAAAGAATATTCAAGATTTTATGATACATTTAATCTCTCAATTTAGTTTTTTAGAAACATGGAAATTAATTTAAGAGTTTTCCCATGATTTTACTTCAACTATCAATACCTAAACTCACTTACTTGATCATCACCTGCAGAAATATAATATATTCTCTCCCCATTTACAATAATAGATCCTTTTTTATTATTCTTCATTATCAATAAATGAAATGAAAAGAAATAGAGAAAAAAAATAAAAAGTTATAGAGAATTTGGAAATAGTTCACTCCTAAAAACACTCTCAAGTGTTGGAAGTAATCCTTTGATTAAGGATTTTTCAAGATATCCACAACTTTATCCTTATTTGAAATAAATAATGAAAGCTCACCATTATCAACCTTCTCTTTTATGAAGGTTTACTTGATGCTAATATGTTTCAACTGTGAATGTTTCATCATATTCATTAACAAGTTTATTAAACTTTTGTTGTCACACCTAATCATAAATGGGTATGAGATATCAACCGTCATGTCTTTGAGATATGACTGTATCCATATCATTTATTTCATGACCTATATTGTTGCAATATATTAAGGCATCATTATACTCGATGTGTCCAATTTTTTCTTCTAAGTGTGACATGAAACACATATTCCTCTAATAAAGAATGTACCTCCAGAATTTGTCTTCAGATCTCCCTCATATCTTTCCTAATCATCAATAGAATAACAATAATACTAAATTGATATGTAATTTTTATACCTCAAACCTAAATAAAGAGTTTATTTATTATTTTATAAGATCTATTTTACCATTACAAGATTTTACTTGTTTGTATTTCTTTGAAATTGTGTACAAAGTGTTATCTCAATTATAATATTGATTCAGAATGATATCAAATAATACAGGCTGCCAATAACCCTTTATAACTCCATTTGAACCATAATCCTTATTTTTAATTAATGTAAAACTTGGTCCCACTTTCTATTGGAGTAGATCCCTCTCTCAATTCTTTTATGACAAATTTATTTAATAGCTCATGAGTAGACTTTTCTTATGAGAGATAGATAAAATCTATTATATTTTTGTATCATAACCCTAAGAAGAATATTATAAAACTAATCATTAAAATTTTTATGTGTTTCCTTATTTTGTTAGAAAATTCCTTATAATTTTATTTTATTTTTCAATAAAAAAAATGTCATCAATATATATAATCAATATAAATAACCTTTTTTCATATACCTTGACAGTGATTTGGATCTCAATTTCATTTCTTTAGTTGCATGATCATTAAACCAATGAATTTTTTATAATACTATGCTCATTGGAATTTTTTGATCCCATATAATGATTTATCTTGAAAACTCTAGAACCATTACCATAAAGGATAAAACTTTTAGTTGTTTAATTCACTATTCTCCCTAAAGATCCTCATTAAAAAAGGATGAATATGCATCCATTTGTAAAAAAAATTAATTTCATTGAGCATGCATCTGAATAATTATTTTAATTATTTTAATATTTTCAACTAGAGAAAACATATCATCAAAATCTATCCCCTCAAATCCAGATTACCCTTGGAAAACTAGAATTGTTTTTTGTGATACTTCTCCTTTATCATTGAGGTTATTGATGAAAAAAACTTTATTATTATCACATTAGTATCTTTGAGATAAGGAACAAAATACAAAGTTTTATTCTTCTCATTTTGAATCAGATCCTCTTCCATTACTATTATCCAATCATCATGTTTAAAAGCTTCTTCAACACTCATTAGTTTAACCTATGAAAGAAGATTGGTATGATGGGAATTCCTTAACCTACTCTAAATTTCAACACCTTTACTACCTTATCCAAGAATTTTATCATATTTTACTTGATTCATAATTCTTGAAAACCTAGTTTAATCTTTCGTGGGGTCTTTCTCACCATTAGAGAATTCAGAATCATCATTAATGTTTTTAAATTAAGCTTGTGTATCAGAAATAATCCAATATTGTCTAATGTTTTCTTTCATTTATTTATAAACATCATCATTAAAAATTAATGATTTTTGTGAATGATTTTCATCCTCCAACACAATTACATCAAATCTATTAATGATTTTCCTTAGATTATTATTTTAACACTAGTAACTCTTTCCAACTAGTGTGTATCCAAGAAATATACCATTTTTTCTCTCTCATCAAAATTTCCCAAATGTATTCTTTTCATATTGTTATAAAAGGGTTGTCAAATACCTTGAAACTTATAAAGCATAGATTCTTGTGAAACTAAAAATCATCAGGTGTATTGATCAAATTTCATTATAGTAGGTACTAATTAATAATTTAGATAGTCATAATTGTATCTTGTTTGAAAAATTATTTTGAGGTTATATGCTCTCTTAACATGATCCTTCCCATCACCACCAAAATCTAGTTATTCTACTCTATAAATACATTTTATTTATGATTTCATAGAATACTATATATATGCGTTATTATATTCCTCTAAATCTATGCCTTAAAAATATTATTTTTTGTATTCATATCCATTATCGCATTGAAATATTTTGATGTTACATACCAATTATTTCTCATCAATTCTATGAAAGTGTTGGATTCTATAAAGATATTTTAAATTACTTGACATAAAATAAAAAAGTAATGTGATTAAAATCATTGAAAATTTCATAAAATAAATATCTCTATTGTTTTAATTCGATATCATTGTTCCACACACAACTGAGTGCACTAACTCAATAGGTTTCTTTATTTAAATATCAACGTTCTTGCAGATCTTATTCATCATTTTTACTTTATGCATCATGTCAAAAGTGTTGATCCTTTCATGATGCAGCTTTGATATCTTTCTCAAAAAATCATGTTTAATAATATTATCCTTTTTATTTTTTCCTAAATAGCTAATCCTTCTATAAAAAATATATTTTAAACCTTCATATTCATGCAACACATGTGTTTAAAACTACAAATTTGAAATAGATTACCACTTTTTCAATGTCCCTTAATCAAGATTGTATCATCCTTAAACTTCTTTAAGACACATATATCTGTGAGAAATATCACATTATTCCCATTATCACAATGCTAAGAGAAATACTCAAGATATTTTTTATTATCTCATTGATAAATAGAACATCATTAGATTTAGTCTTACCATTTTTAGTAAATCAAAATAATTAACATAAAGTGATAAATATTTTAAAAAAGATATTTCTTATCCATTATACATTTATATTTTTTTCAAGATATTCATTTTATCAATCATGTGTTATGGGAAACCATTATCAAGTATCTAAGGATTTTATCTCTTTTTTTAGCTTTATAAGCAACCTCATCCACCATTGATTTCTCTTTATTATTCCTCCTCTTGATATATTTGGAATTATAATTCTATCTTAACTTCTCTTATATCATTATAATAATATATTTGGTTATTTTTTCAGGTTTATAACACCTACCATAAGTTTCCTCAAGTGAATTATAAGTATTATGAAAGTTTACATTTTCTTTTGGTTATTGTCTCAACTAGAATCTAGGAACTTCATATTGACTCCTCCTTGATTAATAGACATTATTAGATTAATGGAGTTACAAATTACACCAAAAAAAATATGTTTTTTCTACAAACTCCATAAAACCAACATATTCCTTCAAATTGAAATCATCTTAGATAATGGATAGATTCCTTAAAATAAGATAATTGGAAATTCCTCTAATTTGAGTTCTGCTATATGTTTTCAATCATATCATCATATAAAATTTTTCTTTTACCTTGAACTTACCTTTGGGATTATAATTGAAGTTATTTTTCTCTAACATCATATTGGTTTTGTAATTTTTAAACCATAATTTATTTTAGTGATGGGGTATTTTTCCATACTTTGTGTTATGATAATATTATTTTTCCTAGTGTTGTTGTTTCAATAATTTTTATTACATTGTTGGGTGTCCAAAATAATATTTATAGGATCCAATAGACAATATATATATATATATATATATATATATTATTTTAAACATTATTTAATGTTTTATAGCTTTCAAAAATTTCATTAATAAAATTTTTGAAGAAAAAGGTTAGTGTTCCTCAAGGTATTTCCACCATCAAACAACTTCACCACAATTTATTTTTATTATTTATTATTTTCAATGAGATTTATTATGGTGAACATAAGTATCTTATCCCTAGATTCAGGGTTAAAATTTATATCACCCATATTTCATGTGAATTACCTTTAATAATGTCTTTTTATTTTTATTCATCCAGATACTTCTTTAATGAATTATTTTCTAACTTCATTTATTTATTTTCTCTATTTAGATTTCAATTTTCCTTCAATAAAACAAAAAGATAAGTTTTTAATTATAATTATTTATTTGTTTTCCTTATCATTATTTCTATCCTCTTTGGAACTCCCTTCTTCTTATTCTTATTTACTTGAGGGATCTTTAGGCTGATTGGATTTATCCATGAAATTTGTTGTTCCTTTATCCTATGAGTCCACTTTTACTCTTTCACTTTCATTATCACAAGATGTTGTCTTATGTTTTTAGAAAAAAAATTATTTTTTATAGTATTGGACTTTCATTTTCTTATAAATATTTTTCTTAAACTTCAACCACTCTCCACCTAGTTCCTTATTAACAACCATTCATATATGTTATTATATTCATAATATTTCTTCTTCTTATAGAAATTTTCTTAAAACGTATCCAATATTTCCACAATTGAAACTCTTAAAAAGAATATTTCCCTTATATTTACTTTTAACTTACAAAATGTTTTTTTAGAATAAAGATATAATTTTATTGAACTCCATGGAATCATATCCTACATCATTTTCCTCCTCATATGACTTCTTTGGATAATTGTTTTTATAAATTTTATACATTTAAAATATCTCTCCTTCCTCTGCCACGACCATCATGTCACGGGTTCCTTTGGCGGTGCAGTTTTGCTACCGCCATCATTGCGGCCGGATGGTATGTTGCCCACCGCCCATGAAGGACACGTTAATAAGGATTGTGGAGGGACCGGGTCCTGTTTTTTTAGCCCGCACCCTCTACGTTAAGTTGGTAGAAGGTGGTTTAAGAGAAAATAAATTAACGTAGAACCACAGAGAAATTATAAATTATTTCCTTCCATGACGTTCATTGGTGGAATTGTGAGGAAGAAGATGCAGTTGATTAAGGCGATGCTGAAATTTGTCACTCCTGCAACACACTTCTGATCCAGTCTTGGGTGTCGGTTCCTCGTTCCTTGTTGGGGGTGGTTCTTCGTTAGAGGATGATCTTCCAAAGTCTCTCCCAAGATCTACCTTTTCCAATGATTCCCAACAATGAAGTGAGGATCCAACTTTAATTGAGTTAAGATTATTAATTCAATTAAAGTTAGCACGTTAATTAAATTAAAGTTGGCACATTAATTGGGGGAATTCCAAGGGTTAACTCACATTAAAGTGGAGTTCAATTGGCCCTTATAACCAAGTATTCAAAATGGAGGTTTCAAGAAAATAAAATAAAAGTTGTTGTTTTATTTTATTTTTATTCTTTTAAATCTCCCACGAAAATCCAGAAAACTAAATTCCACCCTCGACCTACTTATATCAAGGTGAAGGTTTTCTTAAGAGAATATCAGTGATGTGAGTTTAACGGTGTCCTCAGAATTCAATTCTGAGAAACAGTTAAAAAGTTACAAAATTCCGCTCACGCGTTTACTGAACATACCAGAAAAAAGTTCAGAAATTCATTCTGGATACACTAGGCCTTAGAATCACGCACCGTAAATTTTTGTGGACTCGAAATATTCCCATATAATTAAAAAAAAATAGATGAAAAAATCCAGGTCTTTACATTCTCCCCACATCAGGGATTTGTGTCCTCGAAAGCTACAACACAAACATAGGAAACATGTGGGGGTACTGTGCATGAATCTGAGACTCCCACTCCCATGTGCTTTCCTGCAGGTTCCTGTGCTACCATCATACGTGCACCAGAGGTATCAATTTCCCAAGTAGGAATATCTCCTGTCGATCCTCGATCTCTACTGGAACCTTTTAAAAAGTCATCCCATCATCGATGTCCAGCTCTCCCCAGTCAATGCTGTGGGAAGGATAATGTATATATCTACTCAATAGGGATACATGGAAAACGTCGTGCACTCAGTGCAACTGAGGGGGAAGAGCTAAGTGGTAAGACGCCTCACTAACTCTACTGAGGGCCTGAAAGGGTCTGATGAACCTCAGAGATAACTTATCACCTCGACCAAATCTTCACAAACCTCATCGAGGTGAGACCCGTAGAAAGAAATGGTCACCATAATCAAACTCCAGAGGTCTGCATATCCTATCAGAATAAGACTTCTGTGTACTATGTGTAGTCCCCATCCACTCCTGGATGATATGCACCTTCTCTGTGGTAGAGCATACCATCTCTGGTCCCATGAGTTCTGACTCCCCAAGGTCATTCCAGCACAGAGTTGATCTGCAAGGTCATCTGTACAATGCATCAAATGGTTCCATTCTGATAGTGGAGTTATAGATATTTTTGTACGTTAACTCCACCAAAGGCAAGTGATCCTCCCAGATTTAGTAAAAATATAGGACGCAAGCACGCAACATGTCCTCAAGGGCCTAAATGATATGCTCTGTCTGACCATCTGTTTGAGGATGAAAGGTAGTACTCAACCGAAGTTCTGTCCCGAACAATTTCTACAACCCCTTCCATAGCTGGGAAGTGAAACATTCATAATTATTGGAGACAATCTTACATGGAACTCCATGAATCCATACAATATCTTGCACGTAGAGGCATCCCAAGCTCTCTACTATTCCCAGCACTCTGATAGGTAGAAAGTGGACTGACTTGGTGAGTCAGTCAATGAACATCTAGATAGAATCATGACCCCTAGTCATGCATGGAAGTCCTATCATAAAGTCCATGGAAATTCCATCCCACTTCCACTCTGGAACCTCTAGTGGCTAAACTAAGACTGTTGGAACCTGGTGCTTTGCCTTCACTTGCTGAAAAGTGAGGCACTGTGAGACAAAATCTTCCACTGCTTTCTTCATTCTCGACCACTAGTGCTGAAGCCGAAGGTCTTGGTACATTTTTTCCACTCCAGGATGTACCACTAGAGGGGATTTATGAAACTCCCTCAACACTTCCTCCTGTAGCGTCACTGGTACCATAGTACGTCCTCTGAAGAGGATGACATGCTTCCCGCCTTCATAAAATCTTTCAAGTGCCCGTCCTGTGGATATCTGAGAACGTCAAGCCTCACAGTCAGTGTCCCCAAGATTCACCTCCCTAACTCTCTGAAGGAGTGGGGGTGACTGTTAGAGACTGAAGATAAGTTGCTCCATCTCGATCCACATAGGATATCTGCAAATCAGTTAGCTTCTCAATTTCACCACTCTGAAACTATATACTAGATCTATTACTGAGTGCATCTGATACTGCATTCCCCTTCCCAAGAGTATAAACTATCTAGAAGTCATAGTCCTGGAGGAACTCAAGCGAACACCACTCTCTCAGGTTTAGTTCCTTCTGAGAGAAGATATACCTAAGACTCTTGTGATCAGAGTAGACTGTAAAACGTTCTCCCATCAAGTAATGTGGCCACATCTTCAAGGTGAAGACCACTGCTGCTAACTCCAGGTCATGGGTAGCATAGTTCTGTTCATGCTGTCTCAGCTATTGAGAACCATAAGCGATCACTGCTCACTCCTCCATCAGGACACATCCAAGTTTGGTCCCTGATGAGTCACAGTAGACGAAGTACCCAACGCCCTCCTCTAATAGCCTCAAGATGGGGGCACTCGTCAGTCTCTGCCTCACCTCCTAGAAACTCCACTAGAATCTCTCCAACCACATGAAGGGTTTCCCCTTCTTCATCAATGCTGATAAGGGTGCTGCAACTCTAGAAAATCTAGGCACAAACCTCTGATAGTAACTAGCCAAACCCAGGAAACTACGCACTTCTGTCACACTCTTGGGTGGATCCCAAGAAAGTACAACCTCAATCATCACTGGATACACCGCAAATCTAGCCTCTGAGATGACATTTCCTAAGAAGTTAACCTTTTGGACCTAGAACAATCACTTTGAGAGATTACTATAAAGATGGTGCTCTTAGAGTGTGTCCAGAACTATCTGCAGATGATAGGCATGCTCCTCCTTCGTCACTGAGTATATCAAGATGTCATAGGTATGGATAGAAGATCTTGTTCATGAGTCCCATGAACATTGTTGGGGAATTGGTCATGCCGAATGGAATAACCAAGAACTCATAATGGTCATACTGACATTTAAAGGTTGTCTTCTACACATCCTCATCTCGTACCCTTAGCTGGTGATATCCTGATCTGAGGTCTATCTTCAAAAACCACCGTGCTCCCTTCAACTGGTCAAAGAAATCAACAATCCTTGGAAGTGGGTACTTGTTCTTCACAGTCACCTGGTTTAGGCGCCGAGAGTCTACACAGAGTCTCAAACTCCCATCCTACTTCTTGGCGAATAAAATCGGGGCTGCCCAAGGAGAAACACTAGGCCTAATAAACCCCTTGCTCTACAAGTCCTCCAGCTGTACTCACAGCTCTCATAGCTCTGTGGGAGCCATCTGATATGATGGTGTAGATATCGGTGACGTACCAGGGTATAAGTCGATGTAGAAGTCCACCTCTCTGCAAGGAGACAGACCTAGAACATCATCAGGGAAGACATCAGCATACTGGTCCACCACTACAGGATAGCTTGGACTCTCAACATCAACCACTCTGAGGGTAAGGCTAGCTAACTGATGTGTGATCGGATGCACCCTCCTCTGGGTAAGTCCATCCTATGCTTCTAATGTTCTCTTCGTGCCAGTGAAGGAAAACCTAGTCCCATCTGTGCGGGTCGAACAAACACAGCCCGATCCCTCCACAATCCTTATTGACGTGTCCTTCATGGTTGTTGAGTGGCATACCAGCCAACCGCGATGACGGCGACAGTGCAACTGTGCCGCCAAAGGAGGCTGCAACATGATGGACATGGTGGAGAAAGGTGGCGGGTGGAAGCCGGCTGGCCGCATGGAATCGGGGTGATGCACGACCGCACCGCTGGTAGTAAGGGAGGCTGCAGCCCGTCGGTCGCAGTGGAGGATGGTGACGACCGACAATTGGCCGACCGCGTGAAGTCAGGGAGGCGTGCGTCCGCGCTGCTGGTGGAGGAAGAGGTCATGGCCCATAGGTCGTGGTGGCACACCAAGGTGGCTGGTAACCGGTCGGCCGCAGGAGGTTAGCGACACCGATGCGCCATTGGGAGGAGGACCGACAGAGAATCCGATCGTCCGCGTCACGGCCCAGTGGGCCCCGCATGCCAACCCAGCACCACACCCAGCTGAACTATTTATTGGAATATTTGGGATACGACGGGGCACCTCCCCCTAGGTGCCGGCTAGGTCAGACCCCACCACGCTGAACCATCCAGCTGAGCGGGCCGCGCTGCAGCGGGCCGCACCCAGCGGGTCGGGCTGCCCCCTTCGCAGGCCGGTCCAGACCATGACCCAGTGAGTTGGGCCCACTATATCCCAGCCCATCCGATCTAAACCTAGACTAGTTCAGGTCAACCCAAATCGGTTTGGGTCAGCCTGGGTCAGACCGGACCTGAACCCATCTGGACCTTGATACGCCTTTTTGACCGTATCATGAGAATCAGGCATCCGTTTGATGAACTGTCTATGGAGTTTGGATCCTTGGATCAAGATTATCCTTTTAGTATAATCCAATTGAGTTTTGAATAAAGTTAGAGTATGGTTGGGTTGGATCAAACCTGAATCTAACCAGGCCCTCGGAACGACAACACTAATAACTTACAGATCATGCATCTGATTGACGCACCATCTGTTGTGTTGGGTCCCTTATGATGTGAAAGAAATTTGGGATACTTATTCATGGGAATTTGTGGTAGTTGAAGTATAGAATGATGGATTGGGGAGTGAAAACTCCCAGAATCAAGAATGCTTAGTGCAGGAATCTAGTGGCTGACTGTAACGTGAAAGAAGAACATCGATCCCATGTGGGTCAATGCTCAGCGATCCTGTGTGGGTCAGCGCATACCGATCCTATGTGGGTCAGCTCTCAGAGATTTTGTGTGGGTCAGTGCATAACGATACTGTGTGGGTCAGCGCATACCGATCTTGTGTGGGTCAGATCCTGTGTGGGTCAATGGGGGTTATTTACCTATCAATCCAATGTGGGTCAGTGAGGGTTAGTTACCTATCGATCCTCTGTGGGTTAGCAGGGGTTAGTTACCAATCGATCCTGTGTGGGTCATAAGCAGTTCTACCTAAAATAATAAGATGATCTAGCCTTATGGATAATCATTTGTACTTCTATACTTAAGTTATACCTGGTGTGAGATGAGTCTTCTACCCTCGTAGTGTTACCTATGAGGTACTTCTACCTTCGTAGTGTTAGCTGTGTGGTACTTCTAACTTCATGGTGTTACCTGTGTTGTACTTCTACCTTTCTGGTGTTACCTGGGTGGTACTTATACCTTCGTGGTTTTACCTTTGTGGTATTCTTCCCTCTTGTGTGAGATGAGTAAATCTTGATAACTTAGTTATATGTATATGAATACACCTAAGTAGAGTTGATGTATATTGATTCTTGGTTTTTGGTTTTTCCTTTGTGGAACTCTAGGAGACCTGTGAGGGTCTCGGGGTTCCTACTGAGTATCGTTATACTCACCCCAGCACGGGCTACGCCCGCACCTTGATGTGTCCTGTGCAGATGAGAGACAATGATGTTGGAGGTCGATGATACTAGACTGGAGGCTGATTAGAGGTGGACATTAGATGAGAAGATCTATAAGGAAGACTGCTTGAAATATATAACTACCCTTCAGGTAGGGTCCTTGGTGGGTGTTCACAAGAGCAGTTCTTTTTAGTTTTACTTGTACTTTCTAGTTAGGCTTGTATTCTGTCCCCTTTACTTACTGTACACATTCTTTTTTTTACTTTATAGTTTACTTTGTGCTTGTATCTTTTTGTGTGCTTAGTTTGTGTGAGTTTATAGGTTTAAAGGCAATGGCTTCCCAGTTTTAGGGATATGCCTTTTCGGTGCTAGTCGCCAACCCCTGGCCTATGGATGGTAGGCTTGGGATGGTCATGGAACAGGCCCTGGAGGTCGGATCATGACATTTTGTGTTCCCCTAGAACATAAAAAAATATGACATATTAAAATTACTAAATTTATAGTTCACTACTTCAACCACATTCTTCTTCACCTTCTAAACAAAAAATCAAAATATTATCAATAATAAACCATTCATTTAATTATATAAATTAAGAAAATTAATTGAATTCACAATTTCATCTATTTTAAGAAATATTCACATAATCTAATGTGAAGTGCCTTGGTGAGAAGATATATCAATAAGATAATCAGGTGAATCAGTTGTATTCATTTCTATTATTTATTCTCTAAATCAACCTATGTTATTGATGAAAGTATCAATATTATCATTAATTTAAATCTTATGCTTTATCGTATGAAATTAAATATAATAAAAATAAATCATATGAGATTTTTTATAAGGTATTTTCTCAATGTTAGAACCTAATCCTTGATATTTTTGGTTTCTTCTAAGACATATATTTCCATTAGTAAATAGAAGTGAGTAAAATTATATATATTCTCCTAAAATCCTAAACACTGGTGAATACAGTGGAGGGATATCTCCAAAAAATACTTTGTTGTCTCTTGATGGGTTCTATATACTAGCTCTCTCATAAACGGGCTATCACCTAAAAAGCCTGATAAATCTTCTGATTTTTAATTTACAATGGCTCCTACTATTTCATCAATGTATCCTTCCAAAAACCCATCGAACAAGTCTTTAACTACTTATTTTCTTCTAGTGAAGATTAAGAACATCCTTATGTTGATCCCACTTTGTGTGTGTTGTATTTTCCCCAATAGATTTTATGCATTAGTGGATATTAATGTGATTATGTTGAAGAATAATCATAATGAGGAAAAGAATATCTTATAAATAGGTTAAACTAGAACCAAATCTTATTATTTCAGATTTAAAGTTCACAAGTTTCATGTATATTATTTTAAAAAAATGAAAATTGGAAATAACATCTTGTAATAATGGTTTGAATTTAATTTTCATTATTTATATTAAAAATTAAAAAGTTCTTTCCTTAAAATATTTGAGATCTTTTTATTATTGAACACTATATTATTTGTATATTTTTATTGCATAGAAAGTCTATAATGGGCATTTTTATATCTCTAGGATAAATATATTTGGGGATTCCATCAATTTTTATGGATTAAGTATTAAATATTATTCAAATGAAGAATAATAAAATATTTTAGAAGTTTTTTTTCTCATTTTCATACATTATACTGGAGGAAAATAAATTATCAAAGGGATTTGAATAAAACAAATTGGGTCCATTAAGAAGTCCCCAGTCCAAGAATAGTGTCATGTTAGAAGCATAGTGGCTATATAGGTCATAATATCTAGAGTGGAGTTTGGGTTAGTGCATGAGTGGTTCTTTACCCACCATATGGGTCGACATGACAGAATACTAGAGAGTATCATCTCTAAAGGACCTCAATAAGACCATAAAGAAGAACAATGGTTTATCAAGAAGAACCCTTCCCTGATATCATTTTATATGGTACTTATAAACATAGTATAATTTTTATCCATCATAGATATACATACACACATGAATTAACACTATGTTTTTCTCTCGTTATATTCAACCTTAATCAGTGCCTGATTATATTACATCCTATCTACAAAGAAGATAATTAGTGATACATGTTCATTAGAAAATAAACCATGAGGCTTATAGAATTTTAAAATAAGAACATTGAAATATTTTGGATATTGTAAGTCTATCAAGAGTAAGAATATTGGAAAAAAACCTTTGATAACTGAAAGAAGTCAAATTATAGTGAAGTGGACGAATCTTATAATTAATATAGAAATAAGATATCTATGATCCCTAAAATATGAACAAACATTATGTACAATGGAAAAAATCTCATATAAATTTGGTAGAAGCTTGGATTCATGTAATAAAATCCTCAAATAAGATATCACGTAAGGGGATTTATAACTAGGTCACTATGTATGTGAATCCAAAATGAATATAGATTCATGTAAGGGGATCAAAAGTTAGTGGTCATCATAGGGAGTTTCATGAAAGAGTCACACATAAGTGGATTTAGGGATGAATATTGATTTTTGTAGATTCCATACCGGATCATCGATGTATAGAGATTAACTAAGTTATGAAGAAGGAAGATATTGTTTAAAATCATTCAATTTGAGGTCAATAGAACTTAAATGAAAATAATTATCATGACCAATTTATCATGATTATAGTATAATTAATAAACGTAGTGATGAATAATTCATAGAGAGATTTACTCTATAAAATAATTAGGTGAAACAATAGGTAAAATATCATACATGAATGTATAAATTAATTAAAATCTTAAATGTATGAAAATTAGAATAGATATAATAGGAATATGGAAACTTCTATATGAATTATTTTATACATATATGGAAATAGTTTATAAATATATTTTATAAAAAAAGGAAAAGTTCATGTTTTGTGGATTTAGAAAAATATAAGGAAAAAAATTAAGGGCTCTAAATTATTGAAAATATTGTTAATTCAATATGGTCCATTCACATGGTATAATGAATATAAGTTGAAGGTTGTAAAATCAACACTTTTGTATTTTATTATATATATAAATATATATATATATTAGGTGGTAAAAGACATATATGTTTGAGATACATTACAAAACTCAAAATAATATTTACTAGCATCAAAGAAAATAAAGATACCCAACTTTGATCATTCATATAAAATGTAAAGAGTCAAATATGAATATATTCATTCCAATAATGTTGCACTAACAAGAAGATTTGAAATTACATCTAACTTGAAGAAGACAAGTATATTGAAATCAGAAATGAAAAAAATGTAAGCCTATTACACTGAGGGAAGAAGAAGAAGAAGAATATAAAGAAGAAGAATAATGAGATGAAGACTAAGTATAAATAAGGATATTTCACTCCTGAAAGAGTAGAATATGAATAAGTAGAGATTCAAAATAGAAATTGTAAAGTGGAAGAAGAAATTGTATACAGTATTCATGCATAAATTATAAATTATTTTATTGGATGATACTTTAAAAGTATGTCAATAATAAGAATAATTATGATCATTGAATTGACAACTTACAAAGTATATATTGGTGAATAACTTTTTAATTTTTACCTAAACTTATATCATTATAATTCATGGAAATCACTTGTGTGCTGGATATACCAAAGAATAGTTTGGAGACATGAAAATGTGAGTTTCAATGAAAAATCACGATTTCTTGTTTCTCATAGGTTAGTAATAGTGGGTAGTGTTATCTTAGAGGAATCCATATCACACTAAGGACCGTCCTTATTATATTTATAGGTGAACCTTATAAAAAAATATATTTTTATCTTGTGTGGGTATATTTAAGTGTATTTCTTGAAGGAACAAAGGAAAAAGGAGAGAATAAGAAAACCATTCACCTTAACAAGTGACACAAGTAAAAATAAAAAGGAAAATGTATAAATTTTATTAAGAGTAACTAACATTTATTCACCCCCTCTTAATGTTGAATACATCCCTAACTGTTCCACTAAATTAGTATCACAAGTCGGTTCACCTTTAATTGGATTATGAGTTTTTGAAGTTAATCTATTTTGAATATTTGATTTTATCTTTCCTAATTTATAATGAAGTATAGTTTTTATGAATATTTATTTATCTCATAGAAGAATAATATCTATACCAATATTATAATGAATAGGATAATGAAATTCAATAATAATTTAAAGAAGATATCCCTCTTGAGAAAAAAATCAAGGACCAGACTCTCCATTCACTTATACTGAAGTGGACAAGTATGGTTTATAAGAAGTAGAATAAGTGTTTTAATCAACCACCAATAAAGTGGAAATATATTATACCTTAAAATATTTAATGAACAAAATTTATCATGAGGATAGTGATGATACTTGTGAAATATGTCCTTTAGAAGATCCAAGCACTAGTACGAGTGATGTTATGTTAACATATGTTTCTGTTGATGTATTAAAGGATACAATAATGGTTTTCCTAAATAATTAGTCTCTATTATATATGTAATTATTATTATCCTATAGGAAGAAATCAATAATCTTTAGGAAGAGTCTATGATTACCGATAAAGTGGTAAAAGATGACTTTTATACATGTAAAAAGTTCTCCGAATAGGTTGGAGTCATTGAGGAATCAATTTCGATCTTAAAGAGAGATTTTATAAGTTTGAAAATAAACATCTCAATTAAGTTTAATAAAAATATTATATCAAGAATGATCTTGAATAAAATATTCATTCATTATAGTTAACTCATAGAAATTGTATTAATGTCAAGAATACACAAATGGATGATAAATCTAAGAGAATCAAAAAAGATTAAAACTTTTCTTTAAAAAAATTATTTGATGCATAAAAATTTAATTAAGAAGTATTTTTAAGAAAAAATGGAACTCATTTAATATCAAAATAACTTTATTTATATGAAGTGTCTATAGATTGAGGTTAAATTTTCAAATCTAAAAATTACCCAAGTTATGGCATCACAAGAAGTTGATGGAAGAAGTGTTGCTTATATATGATGTTATAAAGAGGAATATTATCTCAAAATTAAATTTTTTGTAAATAATATCACTATAATATATGATGATATTTCTTAAGTATCATCAATGAAGAAGGTATCATTTATCTTGAATTCAAAATTTTATCCTCAATATGTATTTATAAATAGTACAAGTTTAAATAAAATATATATACAAAAATAGATTAAGAACAGTGATTAGAATCCTACCAATATTTCTATGATGGATAAAAGAATGTGTAAAGGAGTTTATTTCCAAAAACAATCTGAACTAGAGGTGTAAAATTCCCAAAAATAGCATGTAATATGTTTTAGAAATTCTAGAAAACATATAGTGAAGAAAACAAGATCAAGGTTTCTTTGGAAATGTTGGTGGTAAAATCATTTTGGTAACTATACACTATGTTTTTGGTAGTTTCCATTATTTTTTGAATATTTTAGGAAGGAAATTTATAGGATAATTTACTAGAGAAGAAGAAATATCCACTTATTAAGAAAAATCGATCTACCTTAAATAGATTTGAAAATTTTAAAGAAATATGTGATGTTTTCAGTGGGTGTGGTCATAAAAATAGTGCATTCCTATCTCAACATGTATAAAATGTAAATAAAAAATAAAACCACTAAATCTAATTATGAAATAATATATTTCCTTAGTATAGAAAATAAATGAAGTTTGAATTCAAGTTGTTGCCCATAAGATTCAAGAGAATATTGAGTTAACATTGAACAATAAAAAAAGAAATATTAGATCTAAATAAATACCCAGAAGATTAGGATGAGTGATACATCTAAGAAGTTTTATTTAGTAAAAGAACAGTATAAATAAGTAATATGGAAACTATAATAAGGCTACTAATATATCCAAATAATGTATGGTGATTTGGACAATAGATTTGGAGAAATAACGGAAGAATAAAGAATCACAAGTCCAAATTCATGAAAATATAAATAAGGGATTCCATATGAATTAATTAAATTTTATGAGAGGTTTTTAACAAATGAAAACCCTAGTAGATCAAAATAACTACATGTGGGGTGCAACAATGTTGGTCCTACTACTAATAACTATTTAACTATATTACCAGGATAAGAAGTATATGAATATTTCACTTGGTAATGCCTTTAGTTAAATAGATAAAGAAGAAATATATGTCCCAAAAAATGAATAAGAGGATATTAAGAGTACCATTATACCAAAAACAAAATTATAATTGAAATCTAGATGTGGAAGCATGAAGAATAGAGAAACATAGTTGAGAAAATCATTACACCCTTGTTTATATTGAGTTAAAAGAATATCTACCATATTAACTTAGTTTTGTTTGTTTAATTTTTTTTATTACAATAAAAGAAATTAAAGGTGAAGTATGTTCTCAAGGATATATCCTGAGAGGATGTTAAATCTATCATAACTAGATATCTATTGGCGAAGATTTGGAAGTTTTCAAATATGGGCAGCCACATGAAGCAGTCCATTTTGGTGAATTTTACTTGGGAAATCATAAAATCTATATTTTGAAGATAACTACCAATATAAAGATAATGTGGATTATCTAACTTCGGGAGGGGATAATTGAATAATAAATAATAAAATAGGATTATTATCTCTTGAAAATATTCATTTTTTGAAAAGTACTTGAAGGCATGTCATTGAAAAATGTATGATTTATTAATATCTCATCCTTGATAACAGAAATTGGATTCTGATATAAAGGGGGGAAAATAAATTTTAACTGATTTTATAAAAGTGAAAGTTTAAAGAAAATTAAAAAAATATTTTCTAAAATTAAATATCATCATTGTAATTAAATTTTTTTAACTTATTTATTAAATTGAGTGTAAACAATTTAGGTTTATTTACTTCATGAGATATTTATATCTCATTTTCTGTTAATCAATTATTTCAATCTAAAATTTTTCAATGAATTCTAAGTATGGTAATGAGTATATCATTTCAATTAGTGTGAAATTAATTTGATTATGGTTAGATTTAATGTATAAATCAAACCCACTTGTTTTCAACATCTAGTATGTCTCACATAGAATTAGAGTCTAATGGTTGATGGATCACTAATTGAGTATGAATTTATGTAATCATATCTCAAGGAATTTTTATTTATTTCTATTAATGAGGAGAGGGTAATATGAAATGAATTATTTAGGATAAATTGGTCAAGAAGAAATGAATGAATAGATCACATATTGACATATCATTTTAATAGGGTATTGAAAAAAATACAATGGGGGATATTTTTTATCTCACTTTGTGTGTATTGGATTTTTTTCAATAAAGTTGAAGTATTGATGGATATTAATGTCAATATATTAATAAAGAATTATAAAAAAGAAAATAATTTCCTAGAATTTGGTTAAAGTATAACATAAAATTATTGCTGAATATTTATAGTTCTCAAGTATTGTTAACTTTAATTTAAATAAATGGTTCGTAGTTAACTTTCATTATTTATATGAAAAATAAAACAATTTATTACCTTGGAATGTTGAAGATCTTTTTTTAAAGGAAAAATTGTTTTACGATTAGTGTTCTATTGAGAATTTATAATGAAAATTATTATATATCTTTGATGAATATATTTGGGATTTATATCAATTTTTGTTAGATTTAGTTTTGAAGATAAAATAAATTAATATGAAAAGAGGGCCTTGGAATTTTTTATGCTATTTGGAATACACTCTACTGATGGAAATGAAATTATCAAAGGGAGTTAAAAAAGAAAATTATGCCTTCTCAAAGGTGATCCATCTAAGAAAAGTGAAATGTTGGAGGCATGGTTGCTGCATAAGTCAACTTATCTAGAAAGTAGAGCAAGTTGTGGTTATAGTGGTGCTTGATCTATGATGAATGCTAGCATTATGATCCATTAGAGTGAACAAAATCACATGGATTTTAATGATCTGGTAAAGAAGCTTAGTGGTTTATTAAGAGGCATGATTCCTAATTTTTTTATGTGGACTCAAAAACATGGTGTACTATTCTACAGTTTTAAATATACATACACACAAGATATGAATATTTGTTTTTCACTAGTCATCATCAACCTTAAGAAG
Source organism: Viscum album (assembly GCA_963277665.1). Classification (NCBI taxonomy): domain Eukaryota; kingdom Viridiplantae; phylum Streptophyta; class Magnoliopsida; order Santalales; family Viscaceae; genus Viscum; species Viscum album. The sequence goes on along the minus strand of OY728125.1, from coordinate 409,707,420 downwards.
AACCTATTTAGGTTATTTCATTAGCATTCAACCTATGTATAAGAGAAGTAGTTATGTATGTTCATCAAAAAATACACTATGAAACTGTTATAAGTTTTTAAGAATAGAATCAGAAGATCATGTACATTTCAAGTCAATCAAAAGTTATAATATTGAAAAAATAATATACTATGAGAATCGAAAGAAGATAGATTATAATTAAGTGGAAGAATCCTATAAATAACATTGTAATGGTATTCCTAAGATCACTATAAATAATAACACTATAAGTACACTGGAATAATAAGTTTATAGAAATACAAGAGAATCTTGGATTCATATAAATTAATTATAAATTGGTACATCATGTAATGATATTTTCTATTGATTCATTATGAAAGAGAATCCAAAAAAATTTAGATTAATATAAGTTGATCCAAAGTTGGCACCCAACATAAGTGTATTCAATAAAGAGTAACACATAAAGGGATTTATGGATGAACCCTGACATAATGGGATTCTAGAAATATATCATTAATGTATTGTGATTTACTAGGTTATAAAAAAGTATGGTATTGTTTTAACTCAATTGATTCTAGGTGAAAAAATCTTAAACGAAAATAATTATCATGATTTTTTATCTAGATTTAGGAAGAATTAATAAATATGTTAAAGAAATTTTTTTGGGATATTCATGCCACAAAATAAGAAGTTTCCATGACCATTACACTTTCATGCATTCATGTATGCATTACTTAGTAGTTTAAATGTTTGAAAATTGTCATAGATAAAAGATGAATGTGTTGAGAATAAAGAAATAAGATAATGAACATCATTTGAATTATTTTATATATATGATAAAATATTTTATGACAAGGTTTTATGAAGAAAATAAGATGTTGAGTTTTATGGATCTAGCTAAAGACGATGATAAAATATTTAGTTCTTTTGATTTACTAAAAATCTTAGTCATTTAAACAAATTTATTCATGTGGTAAAGTGAATAGAATATAATGGATAGAAAAATAATTCTACTTTATTTTATTAAATATATATGTTATAGGAGGTTGAATAAAGATATGTGTGAGAGATGATACAAAACTCAAGATAACATTTATTAGTATCAAAGAATACAATATAGACCTGAATCTGATTGTTCATATATAATTTGAAGATTTGAAGATAAAGATATATAGTGTAGTCATATTGCACTGAATGTAAGATTTAGAATTTTATATAACTTGAAGATGACATGTGTGTTGAATATAGTAAAGAATAACTAGTATAGATATATTTCAATAAGGTAAGAAGATTAATATTAATAGAGAAAAGAAGAAGAAGTGTTTTTCGTATCATAAATTGTGTATAAAGAATGATCTTTTACTTATTCAAGAGAAGAATAAGAAAAAATAGTGTTTCTAATTAGTTACTATAAAGAGGAAGAAAAATTTCCTAGAACTATTCTTGTATAAAAGAGGATGTAATTTCTTCAATGTTTTTATGTAGGTAAGTAAATAAGGATAATAATACTGAGAAACACATTAACAACTTACAAAATATATATTGGTGAAGAGAATTTTAGTTATTTCAAAAACTTATATCATAGTAAATTTTGAGATCACTTGTGTGTGGGATGAACCAAATCATAGTCGAGAGATGTATAAATGTGAGTTTCAAGGATAAATAATGATCGCTTAAATATTACTTGTAAATAAGAGTGGGTAGTATGATCTTAGAGGAATCCATATCACACCAAGGACTAGACTTCTCATATTGATAGATTAACCTTGTAAAGAATCTATTATACCACTTATGTGGGTGTGTTTGGGTGAGTTTCTTATAGAAACAAAGGTAATAGGAGAGAACAAGAGAACTATTCACCTTAATAAGTTATAGAGGTAAACAAAGGGATAAAAAGTATAAATTGGATTAAGAGTCACAAAAAATAATTCACCCCACCACAATATTGAACACATCCCCAATTGGACACCTAAATTTCTTCTTCTAGAATCCTCATGTATAGATATTATTTATAATTGTAATTATTGGACTTTATCAATAATTCATCGAATAATATAATGATATTGTGCCCTAGGAATGTATTCTTTATTCTCACATCTTCATGAGCCTCTATATAGAAGAATAAATATTGGATCTTCTAAGACATATTATAGGATGTGAGGATATCATAAGGATTATCATTCTTTATTCCTCTAACAGATTCAATGACATCAGGGTATCATAGGATGGATCTTTTTAGCCACTTCTTCTCTTTTGATACATAGAATCAGTTTCTTATGAATATCACTATCTTCTTCTTCTTTGGTACAAATATTTTCAATAGAAATATAGTATTGAGCCCTATTATATTTATCTCTAAAAATAATATATAAAACCTTAAACCTTTTCCTTGAGTGAATTTCTGGGTGAATTTAAATGTTTTATTTGGTGGAGGGTTTTGTGGGGATCCAGACTCAGAATGAGATTATGAGTGTTTTGACATCTCATACTAGTGTTTTTGGACGTTTTCTATGACCCTGTTAGTGGTGGGGCTTCTTGAGAGGACATCAGAGATATGTATAGAGGTTGGGCTGTTGAAAAGTGCAGTTTTAGTCCATTAATGATGTGAATGAAATTAATGGGGTTCTTTTAGGGCATGAATAGGTAAAATAGGTTGATAAGATACTGCTAGAAAGATTAATGGTGTGAAAATAATATTCACACCATGAAACTTGTGAGATGGGTTTTTAAAAGTGGGATAAAAGGATTTATAATTTATAACTCCACAAGGTATTCATACTAGATGAACTCACAAAGTTAGTGAGACCAAACTCCCTTCTCCCCTCCATTTCCATTTATTTTGGGTGGTTTTAGAGTATTTAGTTGCATGATTCTTGGTATGATATACTCTTCTCTTCTTCTTATTCTTACTTATTCCATCTCATATTAATTTGGAACAAATTTCTAGGGTTTTTATGAACTATTTTGATATATCATGTAGAAATCATCATACCTGATGGGTAGTTTACAAACAATCTATAAAGGGGGTCCTAAGAGGGGTAAAATCAAGTAGTAATCCAAGTCTTGAGGTATCTTTTTTAATGGATTTATTTAGGGGTTCTAAAAAAATTATGATAAATTATCCATTTATTTGGATTTATTAATTGGGTATTTCATTTTTCTTTGGAAGGGGTGCATAAGGAGTGGATTTTTTCCCGTCACTTTTAGTTTTAGTGAACAATTATGGTTTAGTGAGATTTTTGGAATTATGACTAATTGATTTATTTTGTTAATTATTTATAAAGTGGATAATTAATTATAAATGGTTTATGATTAATTATTGGATTTTATGGTTCAATATAGGTTCTTGAGATGTTTATGTGAGTATGTAAAAATCTCGATTAAGATGGGAAAACATTCTTTTAAAAAGGTAAAGGGGATTATTTGATGTAGGTGGTCTCTATGCATACACAATGGTAATTAATAATTTTATTTTTTTATTTTATAATATTTTATCTCTGTAAAGAGGTATATTGACCCATAAAATTAAATAAATCTTTTTAAATAAATTTAATTCCAATGGATAGACTGAAAAAAGTGCCTCGATCCATATTGGGACCTTGTGCACTGGATTGTTTACCTTGGCCACCTATAGTAGAGTCCATGATTATAAATGTATTCCATAGGATTTATTAACCCTAAGGGCGAATTAATTAAAATTAAATTAATTTAATTAGTGATATGTAGTTTCCCATAGAATAGGTTCCCTTGATGCCTTCTAATAGAGGTGAGAATTGGAATAATATTTTTAGCCCTGCTAGGCCATGTGTGAACCTTGAGATACCTTATATCCATTAGGCTAGCTGAGATGGTAATGAAGAGGTGATCCTCACCCTTAAATCTATGATTGCCTAAATGGGTATAATTTGTGAAGATTTATGGATAGGTTGGCTGTGAGGACCGACCATAGGTGATTTGGGTAGGAAATGGGCTTGAATCCATCCCTCTTGTGTGTATATTCCTGATGGGTTCCGTAGTGAGATATTTACCTTATAGAGGGTGTAAAAAATGGATAGTGATGATTTCTAATGTCACTTTAGAGCTCGAATCGAAGATGTGATCCTGAAAAGTCTATAGTGACATTGACATTGGATATTTCAGGTGGGATACATTTCCAACTGATATGTATTGGGATATATGGAATTTATTATATTAGATCCCTGGATTCAGCCTATAAGCCAGCAACTATAGAATGCCTAGGATATCACATGGGTTTTGTTGATGATTCTTTATGTTATTATATCACTAAGGATTACCTACTTGGAATCATCTTGGAGACTGATGACTATGGAATTCCCATGATTACCTCTTGGGGTTCAAAATTTGTGTCATATGACTATGGAACTCCTAGGATGTCACCTAGTGTTTGGTTGTGGGTATGATACTACTTTATTTCTAGGGTCATCTCCCTAGGAATCAATTGCAGAGCCTTATAATAATGAATTTACTAGGGTCACCCCCCTATGAAATAGTTATGGTTCTGATTATACATTATTTCCAAGGTTCATTCCCATAAAAATCAACAATGACACCCAATACTTCTAGACAACCTATCATTACCTCCTAGGGATCAATGATAAGCTTGATGCTGCTATTGGATTGCCAAAGGTAACCCCATAGGGATAAAATTTATGCCTGATACTATAGAACACTAAGGATAACCTCATAGGGGATAGAAATTTCACCTTGTATTGGTTAGTATTATAATGTGATGTACTTAGTGAAATTTCATCATTGGCCAAAGGAGGTTTGGGTAAATCAGGGTTTTATGGTTGATCTTAAGGATCATTGATGGATTTTTATTTATGATTCATCAAACTTTTTATTTTATTCTAAACATATCACATGTGTACACTTAACTTACTAGTCATGTATAGTACCATGATGGTGGTTCCCAAATAAGTTATACTCAGAACCAACTCAGGCAGCCATAGAACTTGGGTACCAGATAAAATCTCACCATTTTCAAGTTCTAGTTGGGAACAAACTCACAATTTTATGATAAAGTAAGATAACTCAGAAGGGGTCAGGTATTAGTACAAGATGACAGTCTATGATAGTAATATATCCTCAGTTTTTATTTATTTATTTATTTATTTGGTATATTTGATTGGACCAATGGGAGATTAGAGGTTGTATTCTAGCATGACCATGAATATGTATGACTGTATGCTTCCACAAGACATTTGATATAACATTACTGATTATTTTTTTTCTTCTATATAATATGATTATTTATTAATATATATGATTTTTGGTTTATTTTCTTATTACTATAAACTCTAACATGGAGGTATAGTCTCCCCATAGTAGAACCATAGAACGTCGCTTCTAGTCATCAACCTCTAGTGTATGGGGAGGCATGCTTGAGGTCCCAGTGGTGACCCATCATGTCTGGGCACCGCTCAATAACCGTGAACTAGGGGTGGGATGTTACATTATATATTTTTTATTTATAGAATATTGTAAATAATATTTTCAATAATTGAATATTAAAACTCCTTAACTTTTAGTATTTAAATCTTCTCACATTTTAAACTAATCAATAAAATCCTACAATTTAACTCTCATTTAATTTCATCCAATATCTCCAAATATACATAGGATTTTTTTTGACACTGATAACAGAATAATCACGATTTTATCTTCTCCATAAAATATACAACATAATTATTCCACATATATATTCCATCATACAGTTTTGTAGCATTGAACTTCTATTTTAAACATTATACTTTATCTTAAAATAAAAAACCATTTTGGCCTATATCTCATTCTCAATTTTCTTTATGATGTGATCTTCTTCTTCATGGTTTAAATTACATTTTCTCAAATTATCTCGAATCACAATTCCATTGAATAATTATGATGTTCTAAATCAATGAATAACAGTCAAAGCATTGATAAATTGTAAATTCCTTTTGAAATTATAACATTTTGCAAACTATCAATCCATAATTAAGAAATAAAATTTCTTACGTATCATAGTGTGAGTCTTAAAATATATTATGTATGTAAATAAATTTTTTAATTTATGAGATCCAAAATATTTCATACACATGAATTGAAAAAAAATTATGAATCAATAATATATTACATACTTCATTCCTTTTATATATTTCCTTAGACTCTAGAAAATATAGTATAAAAGTATAAAAATCTTATATATTGTTAAATTCATTATGCATCACATAGATTTTCAATTTTTAAGTGTATTCCTATGAGAAATATATTACATACCATATAAATATGTTATGTATCTCAAGTTACTTCTAGAGACATTTTCTAATTATCATTTTTTGAGAAATATATTACGTAATTAATTCTCTTTCCATATTTTAACTCTTATATATAAAAACATTATGCAAGAAAAAAAACTTAAAAACCATTATAAAATTTCTAACTCATATTTATACAAACACTTATGTATGTAGGGAACTCCAAACTCTATCATTTATTCAGTTATAGTCTAAAACTATATCTTATGTACGAATCTAGAATTAATTAAAACTTCTGAGAATACATATACTTAAAAAAACATTAAATAGATTTATAAAATATTGAATATTTAAAAACTATTTAATGCTAAATCCAACATATTTTATCAGATATAAATACTGAACACAGATTATTTACAAGTAACTTCACCACGTTTTAATTATGGATTTAATTTCATATTCCTCCAACCTTCATCCAAGTAATGTTTTTTCATTTAATGTAGTATTCTTCATACTAAATAATCCTTGGATGGTTAATCTATATTCCATCCATATTTTACTTTCTTTAATCATATCTATTCATGTTATGAATTATATAACTCCTTTCCAATTTATTATTATCTCGCTTATGATGCTTCATATAGACTTTATAAACATGTTGTAGAATGTGAAATCATCAACAATATAACTTAGCTTTGATTATTTATAAACTATCACTCCAATAAAAATATCTAAATTACCACACTATTGAATATAGTCATATATGTATTCCATGAAGTAACACAACTTCTTTTTCCATATTTGAATATGTTTCATCTCTATTTATTGGGATCTTCCATATCACCCAATCTTTACCATATATTGCCTTTTTTTCATTATATAATATAATATAATATAATATAATATAACCAATATATATGTTAATCATAATATAATTGGTATATTCAAATTGAAATGATCCATTAATTCTAAAACCTTTTAAAACTCAATTAATTAAAAAAATTAAGTGTATAAAATGAACTGAATATCAAAAAAATATAATGAATTAATTTCCATTATCAATTTTGTAATACCATGATATTTTAAAATAGGAACATCATATTTGATAGAATATATGACACAGAACACTATATTATAATCGAATTTAACACCCCTATAATTTACAATATAATTATTTCTAAATAAATTCAATCACATTAATATCTTTTAATCTGCTTCCATGATTGAATGAAACATGATATCGTATTAAAATATTATTATTTAAACATGACCATTCTAACCTAGCCATTAAAATGATGGATATGAATATTAATTACTAAATTAATAAAATTATATTGTTTACATATGTAAAAAATAAATTTAATGGTTATGTATTTTTTAAAAATAAAATAAGAACCCTTTAAAAGTGAAAGAAATGTTTTTTGAAAAAATAGTATTTTTCGAAAAAGCGGTATATTCATGCTTTGTGTTTATAATTTAAAATTAATTTTTAACACTATCATAAAATTTATTTGAAAAAATAAAATTCATTGTTTAAATATAAATTTCCGAATTTTATTTGGGTAATTTTTCGGTATTTTTCTGAAAATATTAACTTTTTGATTAATAGTGAAAAATACTGAATTTTATTGAAAACTACATTTTCATTAAAATTATTCATAGAAGTAAATTATGTTGTAAATTAGTTTTAATGTAAAATTAATTCGATTATATAATAATTTGACTAATTTAGGTCATTATAATAAATTTCATGTTAAATTTTTATATTGAATCATTTTATAATTATGAGAATTTTCCCTTTGGAAAACCGCTCTTCCGTCGTGGTAGTGGTTTAATTTTAAATTGAATTATAAAACATATGTAAATATAATTTGAAAAATTATATTATATATTTGGAAATATAATAATTTATATTATCTAATAATTTTAACTTAATTTTAGACCATAATTAATAATGAAAATAGTAAAAATTAATTTTAGCTGTTAAGGTAAAAATGAGTTTATCGGGGGTTAAAATAAGAAGATAAGGGATAAAATGACCTTAAAATTTTTCAAAAACCATTGGATGGAATTATTTATACCTTATAACCTCTATGTTTTTATAATGACCCATTTTTTTGGATTTTGGAATGGAATAAATGTGGGTATCAATATATCTTTTCAAATATTTCATGTGTGTCCTCTCCCCCACTTATAAAAGTCCACCACTCTCCTCCCATACTAACACTTAAAAAACCATTTGATAAGGACAATAAATACCCAGATACCTTTCTTAATTCCATAAAAACATCATATAATCCTTTTTTAAGAGTCTCTCATAAAAAGGCTTTAGTTATAAACATAAAGAGTCTCTCTGAAGAAGGTAAAATTCTTAAACATGTGTATATATTTTATATCTTAGTCCACCTCCATCAAAAATTATTCAAATATTATAATATAATAAAAACATTATATAATATATAATTATTCTTTATTATTTTAATTTCATAACCCATATTAATTGCCACTTCCATCAAATGGGAAACAAATTGCAGATCGTGTGTACAACGGACTACCACCTCACAAACCTTTATAATTCATTTTCCAAATCCACATTTCAAAGATAGATATAATGACAGATTTAACATTATATTATATTTATGAAATTATCATACTTATTTAATTATTGTATCACATATACCTTCTTACTTTCCAATCCATGAGGGATACGATAATGTCCCTCATGTGTACAACGAACTATTGTCTTGCAATGTGATGTGATTCGTTTCTTGCTTATGATTTACATGAAATGTATTGAGATTAAAGTTAAGGAATATATGAGATTTTTATGATCTAAACATACTTCTATAAACATAATATCACATATAACTTATTACCTTCTAATATTTTGGAAAAAAATTAACATTACTCGTGCGTATGTGTAGACTACCGCCTACACATGGCAATGTGAAATGTTTTTCATTTTATTTTTACATGGATAGTAATAAGGATATATTTAATAAATATAAATTATATATAATAAATAATAATTATTTTATAAATTAAAATTAATATTTTTTTACCTTTTATTCCATCCTTTGATAAAAAGGGAAATAACATTCATACGTACGTACGACCTACCGTATCCATGAACAGTATAATCCATTTTCTACCACTAACTTTAATAGATTAATCTAAATACATACATAATGAATATATATAATATTTATATCATTTTTAATATTATGTATATTATTTAACCATGATTAAATTAAAAGGACCAAAATTACCAAACTGAAACATTCATGAAAAATGAAACAATTATCACCCAAAACAGGGATTTTAAAAAATAATTGTTAATAAAATGGTTGTAAAAGACTATAAGTAAATAATATATGGTATGGGATATGTTATTATGGTTCTATAATATTTTTGTAAAAATAATATATTTATTATACAATAGTTCCATACACATATTAAGGAATTAGAACCCAAGGTAAAGGTTTCTCATCTCACTTTTACTTCTATGAGAAATACACCATATTCACCAATTATTCCTTTTTATGGTATATATATTTCTCATTTCATATTTTATATCATGAATATATTTTCCTTCATGGTATTTAAAATTTCTTTTGATTATTATTTCTTTTATGGGGATTAATATTCAGAATATACCAAACTGGTAAGGCTTTATTTCACAATCTATTCATTATTTAGGATTTTTTTGGTTAATTATACATTGGGGGAATTATTTGATACTTATAACCTAAAATAAATATATTTTATTCTCCCCCTAGTTATTAATAAACTTTTTAAATTAATATTACCATTTTAACACTCTTTAGTACTTAAAATTATTGAGAATGTTTTTTATGAAAATCTGTTATTATTTCTCTCTTTAGTCAAAAATCATTTTTCATCAAAATCCATGTTTTCTAAAAAAATTTTCAAAAATGTTTTTATCCTTTTAGAAATGATTTATTAAATAAAAAATTACCTTTTTTAATTTTTTAAATTTTTTTTGAAAGGGATCTTCATGATATTTTCAAAACAAGGCCTCTTTGGATTTTACCAAAAATACGAATGGTATATTTATTTTAATGTGTACAAAATGAACAAAACTTTATACCATAATAATCAATATATTTTTTAAAGATTAATTTTTAGGTTTTAAAATGTCATTTTCATATAAAATTATTTAAAAAAATGAATTTTATAAAAAAAATCAATGTGAAAATGTTATTTTCCTAAAAAATGATTTTAATTACATTTTTATGGTATTTATATTCATCAATGACATTGAACCTTTATTATAATTATGATAAACTAGGGATATGTTATGTTGAAATATTTTTTATTTTTTCTTTATATTTTTTATGTTCAGTTTTAATGAGGCTGTAAAATTTTATTACCATTCGCTATATTACTCTGGATAGTCTATGATCATGTTTATTTGATTGGGGTAAGCATTAACATTTATTATGATAATTTTTAATATGAATATTTATATTGATTATGTTTCAACCCTTTCATATGATGAATTAATTAGACTTATTAAGTTATGGGTGGGGCCCAATTATATATATCCCCTTGATGTATCAACAGGTCTCATGAGACAAACCAATTGGGAAAATTAGACTAGTTTCCACACACATATTTAAATTTTCTTATGAAAGGTCTTGATAGTTTAAAATTTCTAACATTATTAATTCCCTAATTATGAGATCAATTATTGATGTCTATGTGATTATTCAGTTATTTATAATATCCATGGATAAGTTTCAATATCATGTGATTATTAATATTGATTTATTTGGTTATCATTTATTTCTACCATGTTATGATCAATTTATTGTTTAAATTTAATGTGTTTCAGTTATTTAACATTCCATTTTGATTATTCTTATTTATTAATGGTTGATTACATTGTACACATAACCTTATTTATCATTTGTTCTCACATATTTCTTATATTTTTATTTTACCCAGGACACCTTAAAGTGTTTTGTGATTGATATGCAGGGATATGATAAGGGAAATAATTATGTTAATAGATAAATCACTTTGTGTATTTTATATTTAAAATTTAATGTTAATTTCAATTATATATCTAGTTTAAGAAGAATAAAAATCTATTAGGTCCTTCAGGATGTGTTACCTTGTATCTAATTCCAATGTAATAAAGTATACAATTGTTCTGGGTTACTAGAGTTGGATCATTATAGTTGGTATTAGAGGAAGTTTAGTAGAAATATTTGGAACTATCTTTAGGAAAATATATATTAGGAAGTATAAACATATGATATATATTTATTATTAGAATATAATAATAACATAATGTTTTGGTAAGATGGATATTATGTGGTTTTTCCTAAAAATACATCCCTGTTTGGATACTAGAAGCAGATTTGGTTCTAGAACTGATGTACCTAGGGGTAATAACTCTGAAAGAGGAATATAAATATTGACTCGATCATTACTTAGTACACGTTAACAGGCCTTACTACACACCTTTTTTTACATTACTGAAGGATATTCTTAGGAAAATTCACATTTTATTTACAAATTATTATGAAGGATTTGAAAATATTTGTATGATTTGGAAACTTTTCCAAAGAAACCATGTTTATGATTATGAGATTATCCATGCATAAAATTTTCAATTTATATTAAGAGTTTCCATAGTTTTAATATTATACATTATTATACATAATGTTACAATCTAATCTAGCGTATTCCATTTTTTATAAATGGAACCTATCAGAAGGAATGAAAACTATATCAATGAATGTAATCTAAAGATTACGAATGATAGTTTATTTTATGGAATTAAGACAATATTTTAAATGATACTAGTATCCCAAAAATTATCATCATATGAGGACATAATATTATATGCTATCAAAATAGATAAATAATTCTAAGTATTATGGATTTTAAGGTAAGAAAGGGAAGAATAGGATAATAAAGAAAAAATAGATAAGGGGAATAATGGAAAAAAGGTTTTTCCCATATGTGACAATTATGGAAGAACAATTCCTAGTAATTTCTTAAAGCGAATTATAGTTTGATAAATGTGTGGATAAAAAGACTAACATGCTCTTAATTTTAAGGGTAAGAAAGAAATGTTTAATTTAAATGCTTCAATTGTAAGGGCATGAGGCACTACACAAATTAATACCCCAAGCATCAAGGGAATATACCTCAAAATAAGAAAAGGTATTATGGTCAAGATTATGATATTAACAAAAATGAAGTGTAATGATTAATGTGTTTGTGTTTAGATTCAAGAATTATGTTATTAGAGTATTTTATCAATGATATTCTGGTTAAAGGAATCATAAAATGTATAAGGATTGTACTGGGTATCTATTTCTTAAAGGATTTGATAGCATATGTTTAATTACACAAATGACCAAGAAAAGTGATTCAATAACAACATAAAATTTTGTAAGAAACATGATTAAGGGAGGATAACCCTTAATATGTTCCTAATGTTGAGATAATAATGATATTTTTATGGTATAGTGTTGGAGACCATGACATTGGTTAGAGATTTTATGGTTTATATCATATTTTTTGTAGTTTACTACAAGTATTTATTTATAGAATATATTTTACATCCTGAGATTTTATTTTTGTAAGCATGAATTTTTTCATGAGAGTTTTATAGTGATCAATGTTTTCATATATTTGGAATGTGACATTTAGATCCACTTTATTTGTATGTGGGAATATAATGTTGACTTAGTGACCTTCCTTTAAATATTTTGGACTTTCAATTTGGACGGACATATTTTTGACAAGTCTTAAGGTTAACTATATATAGAATGTATTAATTTTAAATTTGTGTATTATTATATAACATTTGAAAACAATTGTTTTGGAAATATCTAGTGATATGAGGAATGTATTATCATTCTAATGATCTGTTAAATGTGATTTGGGCATAAAAAATTATTTTGGAAATCTGTTTCTTGGAGTAAGAAATGAAGTGGGAATTAACCAAAAAACCAAAGGATTAAATTATTCTTATTAAATAGAAATATATCATGTAATTATATTTTCATATGTTCTCAGTCTATACGGTAAATAAATTCCTCAAATTCAGTAAAAGGATTAGGAAACAAAAATGTTATCCTATTACCTTCATTCTCGATGAATCATATAGCCCCTTAACTCCTCATATATTTATGTTTTTCTGGTTGTTGAATTTATATTGATCATTCAATTTCTTATGATCAATGAACTCCATCACCCTCCATCATTATTTGGGAATTATTACTTTCTTTCATGTCAATATCTTTACCTTCCAACAATGTTATCCTATATGGAAACCTAGTTATGTTATTATTCCAGATGACCTTCATAGTTTCTTTTCAATCATATCAAGAGGATATTTTATTAACCCTTATCATGATGAAGGATTTTAATAAGGGAATTTTAAAATTTCAAACCCTTGATTATTGATATGAATATTAAATTGTGGGGACATAATTTATTTAAGGGGGTAGAATGTAACACCCTGAGATTTTAAAAGAGGAACATCATATTCGAGAGCATATATGACACACAAAACTAAGATTATAAAATAATGTAACACCCCTAGAATTTGAAATATATATTTTTAAATAAATCCAATTGATTTTATAGCTTTCAATGCACACAAAACTGGGTTTGAATGAAACACGATACTCTATTTAAATATTTTTAATCAAATAAAACCATTATAACCTAGTCATTAAGATAGTAGGTATGAATAATAATAAATAAATTATGAAAATTATATTAATTACACATGTATAAAATAAATTTAATGGTTATATATTAATTATAAATAATTTAAGAACCATTTGAAAGAGAAAGAAATGTTTTTTGAAAAAACTATATTTTTCTAAAAGGCAACGCGCTTTGTGAACATAATTTAAAAATAATTTTTACCAAATTTATAAAATTTATTTTAAAAAATAAACATAATATTTTATATAAACATGCCAAAATTTTATTTGGATGAATTTTTTTTTTCTAAAAATATTAATATTTTGATGAATAGTTAAAATAATGATTATTATTGAAAGCTTCCTTTTCATTTAAATTATTTAAAAAATTAAATTAAATTATATTTTTGTTTTAAAGTAAAATTAGTTTAATTATATTAAAATTTAACTAATTTAGGTCATTGGAATCAATTTCATATTTAATTTTAATATTAAAACATTTCATACTCATGAGAAGTTTCTCTTTGGAAAACTACTCATTTGTCGCATATACATTTTAATTTTAAATTGAATTCAGACACTTATGTGAATTGAATTTGGGAAAATGTATTTTATCTTTTTAATAACAATAATTTATATTATATAATAAGTTCAAATTAATTTTTGACCATAATGAACAGCGAAAACAATAAAAATTAATATCACGGCTAAGGTAAAAATGTATTTACTAGGGGTTAAACTAATAAAATGAGGGTTATAAATGACCTAATACTTATAAGAAACCCATTTTTACCACATTTTTACCTTATCAGCTCTAACGTTTGATACTAACCATTTTTAGTCTTTTTCATGATAAAAACATGGTTATCACTTTACCTTTTCAAAAGTTCAATGTGTGTCATCTCCCCTACATATAAAAGTCACCCCCTCTCCTCCCCTATTCACACTTCAAAAACCATATAGTTTAGGAAATACCTACCCAAATAACTTAATTAATTATCTCTATATATATCTTATATGACTTATTTGTATTATTAATTAATCCTAATAAGGCTTTAGTTATAAACCTTAAGAGGCTCTTTGAATAAGAGGTTAAAATTTTAAATGTGTGTGTTCATTTTATTTCTTATTCCAACTCCTTTAAACCTTATTAAAATATTATAATAGAATAAAACTAGTATATATTATATATTTATATGCTATTATGTTAATTTAATAACTCATATCCATCTCCACTTCCATCAAATGACAAATGAAACCGTCGATTGTGTGTACGACGAACCTCATGAACTGATGTTATTAATTTTTCATCACCACCTTCCAAGTTTGTATATAATGATATATTTAACATATTTATATGATATTGAGGAAATTATTATACTTTTTTAATTATGATATCACATATAAATTCTTATTTTCCATTCTGTAGGGGGATACGATAACGTCGCTCATGTGTATAACAGACTATTTCCTCATGAAGCAATGTGATTATTTTTTTTCTTATGATTTACATGAAAGGTAGTAAGGTTAATGTAGATGAATATATTTTATATTTATGATCTAAACATAATTTTTTAAATATAATATCACATCAAACTTCTTACCTTTTAATTTATTGGAAAATAATAATTTTGCTTGTGTATATGTGTGGACTACAGCCTCCACGTAACTATGTGAAATATTTTTCATTTTATTTTTAGATGGATAGTAATAAGGATGTGTTTTATTAATATTAATTCTATATATGACACAATAATGATTTTTTAAAGTTTAATGAATTTTTATTTACCTTTCATTCTATCTTTCGAGAATAATGGAAACAACATTCATGCATACGTACATCCTACCATCTCCATGAATGGTGAAATACATTTTTTACCACTAAATTTAATAGATTAAAATAAATACATAAATAATTAATATATATGATAATTATGTAAAGTTAAAATTATGTATATTATTTAAAAATGATAAAATTTAATGTATCAAATTTATCGAAAAAAATAGACATAACATAACTAAACAATTATCACCTGAAACAATGATTTTAATAAATAGGTGATAAAAGACTATAAGTAAATAATATATAACATAAGATAAATGAATATGATTCTGTAATATACTTATAATAAACCTATATTTATAATATATGAGGTTTAGAAACATATGAAGGTAGTCAAACTTGAGGTAAGGGTTTCTTGTCTCACTTTTACTTTTGTGTGATATATGATATATTCACCACTTATTCCTTTTTATAGTGTATTAACTACCCATTTAATATTTTATATCATGAATATATTTATATTCATGGTTTTTAATGTCTTATTTGATTGTTATATCTTTTATGAGGCTTTAAATTTAGAAGTTACCAAAGTGGTAAGGTTTTATTCCAAAATATCCCCATTATTTTAGATTTTTTTTGTTTAAGTCTCAATTAAGAGAATTATTTGATATTTATATCTTAAAATAAATATATTTTCTTATAATTTAGTTATTCATAAACGTTTTCAAGTAATAGTACCATTTTTATACTCTTTGGTAATTTAAACGATTGATAAAATGTTTTTAAGAAAATATGACTTTATTTTTCTCGTTAGTAGAAAATCACTTTTCATCAAAATCATTATTTTCTAAAAATGTTTTTGACCTTTTAAAAATTATTAAGTAAATAAATTTTTACCCATTTTTACTTTTTAAATTTTTTAAAGGAATATTCATGATGTTTTCAAAATAAGGCCCATTTGGATTTTACTTAAAATGTGAAAGGAATCTTTTTTAACGTGTATAACAAAAATAAAATTTTCTACCATCATGACAAATCAATGTTTTAAAGATTAATTTTTAAAAAATAAAAATATATTATAAAATAAAATTATTTTAAAAATATTTTGTGAATTTTTTTTAAAAATATTTTTAATGTGAAATAGTTATTTTCCTCACAAACAATTTTAATGAAATTTTATGGTATTTCTATTCATAAATGACATTGACCATTTATTGTACTTATGATCTACTAGGATATTTTTTATTGAAATAATTATTCTTCTTTATTTGGATGGTTTATGATCAGTTTATCCAAGGATGTAAAATTTTATTACCATTCACCATATTAATCTAGATAGTTTATAATTATGTTTATTTTATTTTGGAAAGTATTAAAATTTCATATGTTAGTTTTTCATATAAATATTTATATTGATTAGGTATATGCCATTTAATATGAGGAATTCATTTGAATTAGTAAGTGATGGGTGGAGCCTAGTTATAGATAGTCCCTCGATGAATCGTCAGGTCTTATGAGACAAATTATTTGGCCAAATTAGATAGGTTTCTACCCATATATTTAAACTATCTTGTAAAATTCCTTGATAGTTTCAGATGTTTGACATTATGCATTCCCTCCTTTTGAGATTAGTTAATGGTGTCTATGTGATTATTTTACTAGTTAGAATATCCATAGATAAATTTCAAGATAATGTTATTATTTATATGTCTTTATTTGGTCATTATTTATTTCTTCTATATTATACTCAGTTTATTGAATAAATGGAATGTGTTTCATTTATTTAACTTTAAATGTTGATTATTATTATTTATTTATGATAGCTTCTATTATACACATTACCTTACTGAGCATCTGATCTCACCCTTTTCTTATGTTTTATTTTCCCTAGGTTATTACGAAGTGTTTTATGATTGATATGTAGGGATATTATAATGGGAATAATGATATTAAAAAAGAAAACACTTTGTGTATTTTATGTTTAAAATGTAAGGTGAATTTCAAGTATGGATCTAGTTTACAAAACTACTAAGATGTACTATCCTTTGGGATATGATACCTTATATCTAGTGCCAATGTAATAAATTATACATAAGCTCTAGGTTATCGGATTTGGGGTCGTTAAAAATTCCCCCACACTTAAACCTTGAACTCATGGACAAGTTAACATAAAAAATATTACCTAAGGAAAATTCATTACACAAGAAAGTTTGTATTACCTTTTATGAATCAATGTCTATCGTGCTCATAATGTCTACTATATATTCCGCATTCTATTTTATACTTCAAGTATATTCAATTAATTTTAAAAAAATTGACCCTCATATAATCATTTATTTCTAAATTCTTGGAAATATTTATATCAATAAAATTTTTTTAAATTTCATGCGAAGTTTTTCTCATTGTAAACTAATTTATGGGTCACCATAGGCTTTATATGTTTCTATATTTTAATCTAATGAGTTAAGTACATGTGTTTATCATTATAAATTTTTAGGTTTTTTTTGTGGTTAAGGGTTGGTAGGTTCTTATGTTTAAAATTTTATAGGTTGAAAGAAGAGGTACTACTAAAAAACTAGGTTTATACAGTGCTAGGGCTTTAATATTTCTAGATAAAAATGTTGTTAAGGACTCCCTTTGTCAGCGCTAAGAAAAGCACTATTAAAGTGGATTGTTAAAATTACTTTTTAGTGATATTAAAGGGGTCTTTAACAACACTTTTTTATAAGAACTAATAAAGTCTCACCCTTTATCAATTCTTTTAAAAAGCCACTAATAAATGGGGTATTTTAATAGCGGTTGTAAAAAAAGTGCAGTAAAAGGAGGGTCTTTATCAACACTTTTTTAAACATGCTAATAAAGACCTAATCCTTAACAATTCTTTTTTATTAGTGTTGATAAAATTATACATCAAAAAATATTTCATTAAGAATAATATATTAATATAAAAATATATTTATATTGATATAAATATAATATATATTTTTTAAAATATGTTTTAGTTAAGGTAAATAGGCATTTACACTTAACATATAAGATATTTTGTGAAACTGGCTTATAAAATAATTAAAAAAACGTTTTTATTTAATTATATGTTTATTATTACCAATTAATAGTCTTTTAATATCAATTTTAAGATAATAAAAATCAAACAATTAATAAAATGTCCAAAATAAGAAGAAGACGTAACCCAAACTTCAAATGACCATAAATATTGATCTAGGTGTCTATTTGAGCTCTACCACATACCAAATCAAAGTGTGCGATGATATATATTCCCTTAATGACATAATTATACATCTATCACATTTTTTATGGAAAAAAATGGATCAGATAGCCTCCAAAACTGAGTTTTTAGATTGGGTACCCCGATTTTTTAACATTCAATGGATTTTAAACATCATCTAAGGGGGTTTTATTTCCTTCTTTTGGTGGAGAATGAATTTATTCTTAGGTATTACATTCATATTGATATTATAGTATTTATATTTTATCTTTTTTAATAATTTAATTCTATTTATAATTAAATATATGCATGTTTTCTTATATTTACTTATAATAAATCACTTATATAAATACACATATTAACATATTTATGTAAAAAAGTATATTATAATATATGTAAATAAATAAATATTCTAAAAATTTATAAAAAAATATAACCATTTTTTAAATTATATATACATATACATATGTGTATTAATAAAGAGGTATATATTTATATTATATTCTAGTATATATATTGGAATATAATATATAATATATTTAAATAAATATAAGAATATATATATCACTCACAAAAATATTATATAAATGTATTTTAAAATAATTATATAAATATATGTAAATATATATATAAATAGAAATATCATTAAACATATAGCAAAACAATATGGTGTAGTGGTAAAGGTGTTCCATCCTTGAAGGAGAGGTGCTAGGTTTGAATACAGGTGGGAACACATAAAGATGGAAATTCTCAAAGCGCTGATAAACGGTGGTGGGGTGAAAAGCAATGAAAAAGGGGTGGTGGAGCACTGTTAAAGGGGTAGTTAAAGCACTGATAAAGGGCGTTGAGCTTATAGGTGTCCAAATAAATATAATTTTTACCCCTTTAACAGTGTAAAAAAAACACTGATAAAAGTTTTGGGCTTTTAACCACGCACAGACCATAAATGATTTTAAGCACTGATAAAGGCCTATTATAGAACTATTAAATGCCTATTTTTTAGTAGTGAGGTTTTGAATCTAAATAGAGTAGAATATATGGTGTCGATTTTATACTCAATAATTTTATCACCACTCACTCTCCAATGAAATGATTTACCTCATAGTATATTTTATTCTTATGGAACTTTCACACATATAACACTTTCGAAAATCAATTATATGGATCCCTTTCCCAAATTTTAAGGATATTTTCCCTTCCATCTTTATTAATCTCGGTGATTCTCCGCAGATCAACTCACAAAATATATTTCCCCCACACTTGAGTTTAACTATGATCATGAATTTACTTATATAAAGGAGTGGTTAAGGATTGTAGTCTTAGAATGTGGCTACCTAAACGTGTTGTTCATGGATACTAAAATATAATTCAATGGTCATATTACAAGGTAGTTTTCAAAATAATTTTATTATAAAAAGGGATTTAAATCAAAATAATACATCAAGAATTTTTAGTACAAGTTCCTCAATTATCTAAGGTTTTTACTAGATTTTATAAAAAATTATAGGTATTCAAGTATCGATTGGATCTCTCAATAAAAGATAGAATTTATAAAAAGATTTCAAAATGATTTAAAATCCTATTAAGTAATTGATTTTAAAAGTGGACAGTATTTCATGGCATGGGATTCAAAAATCAGTGGTCTTTTATGAATTTTCAAAACCATGAATCTACAAATAAATTCATCTCAACATTCATATAATTTGAGTTTCCGAGGTTAAATAAGTTTCTCATAATTGAAAAAGGATACAAACATACAAATAAATTCAATTTTATCTCGATAGGCTTCAAAAACACAACGAAAATAATAAATAAAAAATAAAAAAACTATAAAAAATATATGAATCCCCCACTCCCCCACACACACGTTAATTGCAAAGTTTCCTCAATGTAGTTTATCATATATGAATACTTAAAGTAGTTATAAAATTAAGATAATATTAAAATTTTTTAAGGAAATGTACAACTTGAGAGTTTTATTGGTAGAAGGGTTAGAGAAGAACGACCTTTACCATTGATTTGTCAAGAATATGTCTAAAATAGTTTTTTATTATATGTCCATTGATAGTGAATATTTTCTTCTCTACTTTAATTATCTACCCAACAAAAAGTGGTATAAATTATTAATGGTAAATGGGACTTCCAATCTAGAATAAATAATACCCAATATTAATTTTAGTGTTAAGATATTAAGAATCACATTTTCTCCTTGACAGAAGTTTATTTACTGAGTGATCTTATCTTATTCCACTCTTGTTATTTCTATGTAAATTCTATAGTTCTCAAATTCTTCTCTCCTACTTTCTTCTAATTCCTAGATAATAAATATCATTTCCTATCTAGCTTGTTCCAGATCCATATTCATCTCATTGATTACCTAGAAGGACATGTGTTCTTTCTCTATAGTTAGATGATACCTTTTTTTATAGATAAACTTATATGGTGAAATTCTAATCGAGGTTTCATAAGTTTTTCTATAATTCCAAAATATATCTTCCAAGCTTTAGCTCCAATATTTATAATTTGGATTGTAGTATTTTTTAAACTTCCATTTCATTTTTTAAACATTGACTAGTCTATTTATTTATGGATGGTAATGGGTTGATGTTTCATGGTTCACTCTATAATTTCTCATTAAAGTATTCATTATCCAATTATAGAATTCAATTCCAGGGACACTATTTATTTAACTTGGGATTCTAAGTCTATAAAATATTTTAGTCCAAGAAAAAAAGAAACAACAGAATCATTAGTTATGGTTCCAATTTTTTACACCCATTTTGAAACATTATCTACAGATAAAAAGATACAAGAATATCAAAATGATATAGGAAAGAATCTCATAAAATCTATTCACCTTAGTTCAAATATTTCATAAAAACTTATTGATCTTGGAGGAATTTTCTACCTCTTTAATATGATTCCACTAAATTAAAATTTCTTAAATTTAAAAAAAATCATAATCATACTTAAATAATGTAGGATGATATAGTACATATTACAAGACTTTACTAGAAGTTTTTTGGGGTCCAAATTGTCCTCCACAAGCTAAGGTATGGAAAAATTCTGGTATATATTATAATTAAATATTTATAAAATATCTCTAAATCATTTGATCATTAAAAATTTTCTAAAGTTGTAGATCATCCAAAAAATAAAATTTCAATTTATCTTTGAGTCTGAATTTTTTTTATTGGTTCATATGTGATGGTACTTGAGAAGAGAGCAAGAAATTTACCTTTTAAACAAAACAAAGTACCTATACTTTAATCAAATAATGTTTTTCACTTAAAATGAGGTTATTAAATGGATCTTTATCTAAAATTTATAACTTTTTGTACGAGGAAACTGACATAAGTGATCTATAACTTTGTTGTCAACTCTTTTTTTTCCTTTAACTCCAAATAAAAATCCTATATAATAATATCTAACTTATGAGACCTGGATTTACTTTTTAATTATTCATTAGTTTTATAAGGTATGTATGGTTAGGGAAAGCATTCAATTTAGTACCAAGAAGATATGATTTTAATTTATGTATGTAAAAAAGTTATAAAACAATCAATGGTGGTTTAGTATCTCCATGTTACATCTAGTTTTCTTGAAGTATAATTAATAACATGGTTTATACCTTTAAATTTCTAAGATAAAATTCTTCCAATAACATGGCGTGAATCATCACATAAAATTGAAAGTGGGTGATCATGATTAGTTGGATGTATGACTAGGGGTGTTCAATTTAAACTTCATCTCATCAAAATATTTTCTACAATAAACATTAAAAAAACTAAGAACTATTAAAAAGTAATCTATAAAGTGGAAAAGAAATATTAAAAAAATATTTGATAAATCTTCTATAAAATCTTGCATGTCCTGAAAAGGATATAAAATGTTTCACACAAGTTGGGTAAGGTAACAAATTAATCAATTAGAATTTAAATTTTTAATATTTAATCCCTTTTTGTAAAATTATGTGTCCAAGAAATATTCCTCTTCCAATAATGAAATGGAACTTTTCAAAATTCAATATAAGATTCATTTCAATACAGGTTTTTATGTTTTTTTATATTTCATAATTAATGATCAAAGGAATTTATATACATAGTTAAATTATTAAGAAAAACATTAATATTTTCCTTAATTAAATTATATAAAAAATCATTATGTATATTTTAAGTGTATACAATTCATTGAATAATATTAATGGCATTATTTTGTATTAAAATTTTCTATAAGGATATGTGAAGTTTGTCTTTTCATTGTCCTCAAGTGTAATGGTCACCTAGAAGTATCTTGAAAATCCATCTAAAAAGATATAATATTTTTTACCTATAATCCTTTAAAGTTAACAAATGGTATAGGAAAATGATATATTCATGTGACCTGATTCAATTTTATATATTAAAATAAAACTCTCCATATATTTTGGACTCTTATAGGAATTAGATATTTTTTTTATTTTTCATAATGGTTAGCCAAGATTTATTTTTCTTTTATGAATTTTTCTGACTCATTATGAATAAAAAATTATGTAAGTTATTTATAATTTTAAAAACATTTCACTTTATTCTTTAACCACTTCCATCATTATTTGGTTAAATAACCTATGAGGTTTTCTAATAGGTTTTTCATAACATTCTAGTAAGATTATATGCATGTAGATTTTAGAACCGAAACCAATAATGTCACATAAATTTTGGCCCATATCTTTTAAATTTTTTTAAAAAATATTTATTAGTTTTTTCTTGGTTAGGAGGTAATTCTCTAGAAATAATTACTGCAAACTTATCTCCTTACTTTAAAAATATTCACTTTAAATATTGGGTGATGGATTTCAATTTTGGGGGTTGGATTAAATATAAAATAATTATGGGTTTACTTAACTCAATTGAATGAATTTTATATATAATAGTTAAATTATCGGTGTATTAATTATTGAATAAACAACCAGATCTATCAATGTAATTAGATGTTACCTCAACCTCAGATGTTTGCATTGAAGTTTTTAGTTTCTCCCAATTTTTTTAATTGAATATTCAAATCTCATTTTTTCACAAAAATATAAAATTTATTCTAATAAACCAATTTCTAAACATGGATTTGATTATTTAGAATATGATAGTATAGAAAAGTGTTCTCGCTTCCAATGGATATTTTATTGAATCAATGATATTAAAGTGAATAAAGTTTTCTCCAAACTCAATTTTTAGAGTTCTTCATGGAATTTTTTTATTATATTTTCTAGTTTTAGGAAGGGTCTTCCCAAAATTATGGGTGAATAATATGGTATCATATATTCTTCCTGATTCAGTATAAATAAATTATCTAAAGATATCAAATTTTCCACTCTCACTAGGAGATCATAAAGAAATCCCATTAGGAAGGCCACGAATCTGTTGGCTAGTTAGAAAACCACACATATAGGTTTAATATCTCCCATATATAAATAATAATCAAAATTATAAGGTATGAAATTAATATAGTCTACTAAAAACATAATGCATATGTGAAATACAAGTATCCAACTGTATATGGAATAGAAAATGTCTCTAGATCTTGAAATTTTGTTGGAATTTGTGGTGTGATCAATTATAAAACATTTCTCACTAAATTTACTATATAATTTTATTAAAGTCTCATTTTTTTGTAGTGTATAATACCTTGAGAAACATAGCATATATGGAATTCTATTTGTGGGATTAAATAATTCTTATGATGATTTTAATATTTTTGAAGTTATTTGGAATTTAAATTTGGATTTATTCCTCATTTACCTTCTTTGATTATACCATTATTGGGGAAAATGGTATTATAATGGTTTCTTTTTCCAAAATATATATTTTTGATGGTGGTTCTAATTTATTATTATTCTTATCAGGTTTAGATTTAGGTTTTTCATTGGTTTCCCTAGGTTATTCCAGATTTGGTTTGGTGTTAGGATTATTTTTTTTACCACTCTTACCATACTTATTTTTTATTTGGATTTGGAATGGGATTTTATGAATATTTCCTTGTTATTTTTTTCATAATTTAAAAAAGGATTCCCATATAAAATTTAAATTATTTCATCTCAAATATCAACTCCTCAATTATAGAATCTATTTTGTTTGACACGTGTATTTGAACATTAGTTTAATGATATTAATATTATTTCTTGTGTTTAAAGGGTGGTGGTTGGAAGGTGTTTGGATTTTATCATTTCTTGAAGAGTTATTAAAATGGTTTGGGGTGATGATATTTGTGTTTAATGGGTGTTATGGAATGATTTTTAAGTTTATAAAACCATATTGATCTTGGGAATTGTTTTTCTATCCTTGGTTAGATTATAAAAATTTCTTTTATTGATGGAGGCTACACAAATTTATGTTTCATGTACTTTATCACCTTGTGTTGTATAATGATATTGATAATAATAAATACCACATTCCTTTATTTGGGTGATTTTATTTCATGATTAATTAAGAGCTATTTGTTTAACCAAATTGGTTAATTCTAAAAGGTTATATACAAGTATAGGTAATTTAAAATATCTCACCTCATGCACTCCTATTGTACCAATATCACTTGTACCAAACTATTATGAATTTTGATTCAACTAATCAATCACCCATTTGGAATAAACTAGAGAAACTACAACTAAAACTCCTCCTGATGATGCATCCAATAAATTTCTATCATTATCAAGTATACCTTCATATAAGAAAACTAAGAAGTGATGTTCCTCAGTTTCTTGGTGTCGACATCTTGCACATAATTTCTTGAATCTTTCTAAATAATCATAAAAATTATCTCATAATTCTTGTATTATAGAATAAATATCTTTAAATGGGGTATTTCTCCTTGAATTTGGAATATAAATTTAGTAAAAAACTACTCTAAAGTTTATACCTATCATTGACTTCTCTATGTTGTAGTCTATATAACTATTCTTTGGATTCTCCTTTTAAAGATAACAAAAATTCTATCTACTTTACTTATTACTTAGAAACTTCTATTTAATTTAATATATCACACACCATAGTGAATTTTCTGATGTACTTGTTATTATCCTCATCTATATTACTATTACACTTTGATAAAAATTAGATTAAACTAATTTTGATTTCAAAACCATCGTGTAAAATTGGGATAACAATTTTATTATATTGATTTATGAAATTAGATACACAAAGGTCTATATGATTTTGGTTATTATTTTTAATAATGGTCTTAGATTCATAGTGAAAACTTTAAATTTCACTTGAGTATATTATTGTAATGCTTTTAAAATATAGTAGCATATTTTCAATCGATCTTATTTCTCTAAATCTAGATAGAATTTTTATCTCAATCTATGGATCAAGATGGGGTAAGGATTCATTGTATTATTTGGTCATATAATTAAGGTCTATGAATTTTACACCACCTCCCCAGTAACAATTTCATGTTTTTTAAACACCTTTAATGGAATTATAAGAAAATATTCTAAATAACCCATGGTTATAATACAGTATAGTAGAAACCAAAGGTTATCCCCAAGGAGAGGCAAAAATTCATTTTTTCATAATTACTAAAAAGGAGGTTTTATTTTAATTTATTTTAAAAAACTAAGAACAATTAAAAAGAAAACCAAATTTGTTTATCAAGTGATATATTTAGTGATTATTCTATGGTTTGTATTAAAAATTTATTTTCTTTCATGTTCTTAAATTTATTAATCCTCCTCCATTTATTTTATCAATGATATAATCCACAATAACTTATATACCACTAAGGGTTGGTAGTTAATGTGAGTTTTGAATCATAAATTAACACTATTGACTACTGCTACATCCTAAGAGTGTGGTAATATATTAGACAATATCTTTAATATATCAATAATGGTATATACCCAAATTATTCAAGAAACTCCCAATTGAGGGAAGTTACTCTTGCTAAATCCAAAGATATCCACTTTTTTACACACTCATATTAGCAATCACTCGATACTTAACCCTAAATCAATTACCATTCCATCAGGTATAGGAAGGATAAAGTAGTGGGACATAATAATTTATTAACCCAAGTAGAGAAAACTTCATGGAAAAATAAACTAAATTTAATTTCATTCAATAAAATATATCAACACTAGAAACCAAGATCAAATTACTGAAAAAAAATTATTGTTGATAATCAAATTCAAACATATGCTAAAGGTTTTTAACCCAAGTGTCTCAATAACTAAGTTCATTTTATCCCTCCATGTATAGGTTTGTATCCATTTAATAACTGAGTCACAATAAATAAATTAAAAACCAATAGATCTCAAAAAACATCCCTTTATCCTTTATGCACCAACTCCTTAAAACAATTTCTCCCTTCCTTGTTTTCAGGGATAATTTCATGTGTAGTGAGGTTTTTAATATATCCTATATGTATATTTTGAATATTTACTTATCAATTTTAGGTTCTATATAAATATACACTTTGAATATTTTATTTCCTAGATTTGATTAAGTATTCATGTGTGAGGATCCTGTTCTAGTTCCCTCAATATGCATAGAATCCATGTAGAGTTAAGATGATATCTATGGTTATAATACACCATGAGTGTTTTAAAAATTCTTATCCAGGTATTGAACTCCATTCTTCGAAACAACATGATTTTATAAAGGGAAAAACGTTACGTAAGTTGTCTGGGAATTGAGTAAATTTTATATATGTTCCTCAAAATATTATGCGAGCTACAAAAAATATTATGTGAGTTCCATAAAACGTTATTTATCATGTTATATCTCCCAATTAACTTATGTATCACTAATATAATATTATTATTAAGTAATTAATTGTTACATATCATTGAATATCTATTAAATATCCTATGAAATATCAACTATTCAACTTAATTAGGAAAGGAAAATTTCTTATGCACTACGGAAAACTTCTTATAAATGATCTTAAAAATTATAAACATCACTTGTAATATCCTATATATCCTAGTATTTTCTAAATTCTTCCCAATTTCTAATCAATGAAAAAGGAAGTTTCCTTAAATTTGTAGGGATCTAATGGAGTAGACCTTACGTGTTCCCCTAGATCTTCAAAAAATATAATATATGGAATTGTATAAAGTTTCTCTTCACTAATTTATCCATATTCACATTTATCTTCAAAGAAACAAATAAAAGGTTTTTAAATAGATGATAATTCATTTTATTCAAAAAATTCATAAAACCAATTTGAATTACAATTTTATCCATTTTAAGAAATTTTCACAATATCCATCCTTTAATTCAAAAACACTCTAAAAATCAATTAATTAATGAATCTAAGGGAATAAATTGAATTTAATATCTACAAAATATATTCAATTAATTTCATTTTCAATACCCCACCATTTATATTGGGTTAAATAAATAGTTAACCAATAATAAAAACTATCTCAAAAAAATTCCTTTCATCTATTAGTGTATATAGATATTAAGTCATAAAGTGTGTTATCCTTGGTGTGTAATAGTTAAAATAATTCTTCCATAATTCCTATTTTATTATGATCAAGAATAAATAAATGAGAAGGGAGATATCCCTAGACTCCAAGTACCAAATAGAATAACAAGAATCAATAAGTTGATCAATCTTTTCTTCCCCTACCTAAAGTGACTCTATAATTTGGATATCATGTTCACCATTATTAATCCCCTCAAATATCAGTCAAATTATAATAGATTGTATGTAATCAATCCATAATTAAATTAATTTTTATAATTATTTCATTTAACTATATCCCCATGACCCTTTAGGTTAAATTTTTTAGAGAATTAAGAAAGCAATTAAATTAAAAAAGAGTAAACTTAAACATAGTGTACATTATTTCTATAAAAACTGGTTCTTAAATTGACACTCTTGTTTCATTCATGACACAATTTCTTTATTAAATTTGAGTCTTCATAACTGAAAGATAGAACTTAATAGAGTTCCCACACTTCCTTAAAAATTATAAAATCATTTGATGATATGCATGAAGAAAATAAATCTTGATAAGGGGTATAAAAATTAAGTAAACCCATTAGTCCATTGAAAACATGAAAACCCATAATAAAATTTTCCTTTATATATAATAAACTTTGAACTCAAATAATCACTTACTCATGATTTCAAATATAATAAAAAAAATTCAAAAAATATAATAATAAACAACAAAGGGGGAAATAATCATGATTTTTAATTCAGTAATAATATTCATATCATTATTAAAATCACCCTTATAATGGAATAACCTAGCTAGTTAATTCTAATTTATTTTATGTGGAGAATAAATCATTACCCAATTCATTAGAGTGATATATATTACCACCCATAATCATATATAATATCTAAGAGCCATAACATGAATAAAAACATAGGTTCTTTCACTTTAATTATAAAAATCATAAAATATAACTTTTTTAACTCATAAACATAAGCACTTAGAGTTATTATATAAAAACAAGAAGAAATATCATTTTCTTTAAAAAATATTCAAAACAAATAATTCATAGAACAATTGGAATTGAATTTTTATTGGAAAAACATGAAAATATAAAGTTTAATATTTATAATGAAGAACATCCATGAAGGATGGAAAAGGTGTTCTTGTGGTAAATGTTAAAAAAATTAGTTTCACACCTTTATAAAGAAAGTAAAAAATAACCCATTTGAAAAATATTAAAAGAATATTTTTTTAAAATTTATAAAAAAAGTTAATAGAAATTTACTTTAGTAAAATATGTATTTAGATAAAAAAATCTTTAAATAATATTTATATGAAAAATAAATATTTTAATATAAAACTTAGAAATATTTTAAATAATGTTTAAAAGAAAACTCTTTTACTGTGAGTCCTAACTCTATTCGTATGTCTTCTATCCTCCTGGGTAATGAGTTTAATTTAATTTTTTTCACATGATTAATAAAAATTTTCATATTCATTACCTTATTATTATTATTACTTTTATTTCATTTATTGTCATCTTTTATTTATTTACTAAATCGATATAGTTCACATTGGTCATTTTGGGGTTGTTAAATTAATAATCCCTAAAATAGCCTTAGTGTCCTAGTAATAGTAAAAACTATTTTTCCAATGGTTCCATAATTTATATATGCATCAAGTTCTTAATTATATATCATTTCAAAAATAAATGAGTTCAATAAGTTATGATGTAGTTACTTTTCCATAAATCCTCCATGATAAGCCTATTTTGATGATTTAAATTAACTATGATTGTCCACATTTAATATCATTGTTATGATGGATATTTTAACATTATATAATCATGAAAATATATTAAATTTAACATTATTACATAATATTACCAGTATTTAATTTTTCATAATCATTTGTGATATAAACATTATAACATTGTTCGTGTAGGTGGTGAAACCGAACCAAAGAAAAACATGTTATAATGACTGAATGAGTAATAATATGTTATTAAGTTGTAATAATATCACTTTTATAATAGAATAATACATTAAAAACACTTTATTAAAGTGTTAAATTATTTTAAATAATAGGTATTTGTATAAGATAAATAAAATATAATAGTAGGGGTTTATTACTTCCAAAGTGTCTCGGTATGCCTATTTTTGGTAGTTACATCATAAGATGGCCATTTATCATTAATATTTTTGATATAATTGCCAATTTAACTTATATAACCTTAATAATGTTATAAATATCATATTAAATAATTAAATTAATTTTTATAACCATTCATGTATGGTGGTTATAAAAAATGAAATACATATTTCATGGAGGCAGTAGTCCACACGTAACATCAGTGATGTTTTCATTTTCCAATGGATTTAAATAAGGTCAATAATGTTTGTTATAAAGAAATAATAAATTTTAATTATACTAATTATACATATTTAATTACATTATTAATGTTATAATAGATTTTTAGGAGGTATAATAATAAATAAACATTAAAGAACTCGACTTAGACAATTGACTCTTCGTTAGATATGCTCTTTTAGGCCCCCTTTCAAGCCTCATAAGATTATAATTTTTGGATGAAAAATAATTCTACAACATGGGAAAGATATTTAGGGAATTATTTTTACAAATATTTTTCAAGATAAGGTGCAAAAATTTTGTGGATATGCGAGGTTGTGAAGGGATCCATTTATAAGTGGGAGGAGTGAAACTATTCTTAATACTTGTTTTCTTAATATATAATAAACTTTATACTCAATTAATGTGGCTAAAAATTGTAAAAAAATTAAAACATAAGATATGGAGGGTTGATAATCCACTAAATATTAATTAAATATAGGTTTTGTGATATTTGTGGCCCTATCCATTAGTTTAATCCCTTTTAACCCGTTTAATCTTTATTCTGGTAACACACATTTAATATAGAAACTTGTTTTTATGAACAAAAATTAAATTTTACTTATTAAAAAATTTAATATTATGATTATAATATAACCATTTTATAATATTCAATTTTTAAATGTGATAAATCATAACATAATGATTTGTTTTAGAAAATGGATTTTAAGCATAAAAATTAATTTTCACCAAAATTATGTTTACTATTTATTCCCTTATGAATAATAAAAAATAGATTTATGTGACATTAAAAATAATATAAAACAAAATGGTACCATTTTAAAAATTACTTAAAAGAAAATTTATAGTATTTAAGAAAATTATATCTAACACTATTCACCAAAAAAACAACCCTTTCATAAAAATACTAAAAAATCACATTGATATAATTTGGTATATTGAATTAAAAATTGATTTTCATTTTATCAAATTAAAATTATAAACTTTATATATTTAATTTTTAAATAAAACCATATAATACATGAAATACTATTTTTTTAGAATAAAGAATACTTCTTTTTTCTAAATGAAAAATAATATTATTATCCCATAACATAATAAAATTATTTTTAATATTTTAATAATAACTATTAATATAAATACATATAATTAATATGTTTAAAATATAAAATTGATTCATTAGAAAAAAATACATGGCTCATCACATTCCCCCAAAATAAATTGCATACTCACAATTTTATTCATCGATAAAAAAGTATTGATATTTTTTTATCATAAGAATTTTAGTTTCCCATGTTACTACTTCAATCATATGATTATTACATAAAACTTTCACCAGGTGAGTCACCTTATTTCATAATATCTTCTCTCTATGTTCAATAATCTAAACTAACTTTTCCTCATAAGAAATATTCTCCTTTAATAATACCACTTCTAGGATTAATACATGAGATTCATTAGGTACATACTTATTTAATAATATGACTTGAAAAACATCATTTACAGACAAAAAAATAAAATTTAATACTTATTGGTAATAAACCAATCCCACTTTCTCAAGAATTTCATATGGACTAATAAACTAAAGACTTAATTTCCTCTTCTTACCAAAATACATCACACCGTTCCTTGGATATATTTTAAAAAAACAGAGCCCCTACCTTAAAAAATATATTTAATTTAGTTATCTATATAGATATTGATTGGATCTAAAATTCCCTCATATTTTTCTGAATCATCTTTACCGTTTGAATAATTTATTTTATAGATTTCGGTCGTAAAAAATATATCTCCCTGACTTCATCCCAACGTGTTGGAGTCTGACACCAATTTCAAAATAATTCCTCAAATGGTTCCATCTAAATACTTTAATGGAAACTATTATTATAATAAATTTTCACAAATAAAAGGTGTTGATCCCATTCACCATGATAATCCAATGATAAATCCTTTATAATATCATCCAAATTTTGAATTATCAACTATGATTGTCCATCAGATTGAGGTGAAAATTTGTATTGAAACTTAACTCAATCGCCAATTACATTTGAAGTCCCTTAAAAAAATTGTATTTAAGACTTGGATAATTAATAGATACAATAAGGAGAGTAACTCCATGAAACTTTACTTTCTCTTCAAGATAAAGTCAAGAAATGTGATCTAAAGATATATTATTTTTAATATGAATAAAATGAGAAGATTTACTTGAACAGTCAATGATAACCCATGTTGAATTATTTCCTTAGGGTGTATTTGGTAATCCTACCATGAAATCCATGGATATATGATCTCATTTCCATTTTTTAATTGGAAATGACTAAATAATTCCATTTTTTTGTTTTCATCCAACTTTAACTCATTGAAAATTTCAAAATTTAAAGGTATAATTAGAAATATCTTTTATCACTCTTGAAAAATAATATTCTCTAATATATATGTATATTTTAATTCCACTATGATGAATAAAATATATAGACCTGTGAGACTCACTCAATAATTCTATTTTCCATCGAGATTCACTCGGTATACATAAACTAATTCCAATTCTTATAACATATTCTTTGTCAATATTAAATGTAAGAAATATTATTTCCTTCCCTTTCCAATATTTGTTTAAAAACCATGATATTTTTAATAAGAGTATTTTATTCTTTCTTTAAAGAATGTTTTTAATAATACTTGATCCAAAAGAGAAGGGGTTTCGAATAAAAAATTTCCAGATCAACTTTCATTAAATCCTTAATTATTTGATAATGTTACAATAATAACATGGTTAATGATGTATTATCCTTTT
Organism: Viscum album; assembly: GCA_963277665.1. Classification (NCBI taxonomy): domain Eukaryota; kingdom Viridiplantae; phylum Streptophyta; class Magnoliopsida; order Santalales; family Viscaceae; genus Viscum; species Viscum album. The sequence continues at coordinate 409,673,863 of OY728125.1, read as the reverse complement.
GAATCAAAGAATCTACCACCTTTTATACTTTAGTTATAATATAGTTAATTGTATAATAAAAACTCTTTAACAGTTTCAACTATCTTTTATGCCTCATGTTCATGTATTTTTGAGTGAATATATAATGTATACATTTATGAAAAACATATATATCACATATATTTATATATAAATGATGAAACTAAAATTTTAAAGAAACAATTACCACCACAAGTTCAAGATCACACATTTATAATTTTTCTATTAGGGTTTCTACTATCTTGATATATATATATATATATATTTAATATTACCTAATCATTTTTTCATCCAAACACAACCAAGGCCCTTCAAAGAAGGAAATAAAATGGATCATTAACCAATATAATTTTTAATTATTTAAAATATTCCTCACATTAATTTTTTTTAAATGAATATAACTCCATTTTGAGTTAACATGGCTTGTGGGTTAGTTAAATGAGCAATTTTTTCAAAAGCAAACTGTCAGTGATAACCCATTAGTCGAAGAAAACATCAAATCTCAGAGACATTAGTATGGATTGTTCATTATTTCAAAAAATTATTTTTAATATAATCAACTTCCATTATATAATTATTTTTAATATTTTAATGGAAATAAATTTGTTGTAACCAGAATTCACATTTACTAAATTTTATAAAACAACTTATTTTCTTTAGGGATCTATAGAATAATCCTTAAATATTTCTTATGTTTCTCATAACTTTTATAATATACCATAATATCATATATTAATACCACTAAAAATTTATCCAAATACTCATAGAAAACTATATTAATTGGATCCATAAATATATTTGGTGTATTTTTTAACCTAAATGGAATAACTATAAACTAAAAATAGATATACCTATTTGGAAACATTGTCCTCAGAATGTATTTCTTCTTTTATGTTCATCTAATAATATAAAAAATTTATTTCAATCATTGAAAAATACTAAACTCCCTATATATGATTAAAAAAATCATTAATGTGAAGTAATTAATACTTTTACTTAATTTTATTATCATTGAGTGGTCTATAATCAATAAAAATCCTCATATAACTATATTTCTTATTAACAAACAAAGTAGGAGAACCCAAAGGTGATGCTACTGGTAGAATGAAACCTGAATCAAGAAATTATTATAATGTCATTTTCAACTCCAATAGTTGTTGGAAAAACTAATTTTGTTCTAACATGTCCCATTTTATACTATATTTGAATGATAAAAATAATACCATTTTGTTTCTAATTATTTTTCTTAAAGTGAACAAATTAATATTTTTAAAGTTTTAAATAAATTTTTATATGTTTTTTATTCGATTTTAATATTTTTTTCCTAAGTGTTGAATTCACATATTAAAGTCATTATATGTAATAAATCCTCACACTAAAGCCTTGTGATCATTATAATATTAGAGAAAATTCATTTTTTTTTGAAATTTTCCTAAGTTGGGAAGCCTTATGATCAAACAATGTCTTATACTTAATAATTATGATCAAATAAATAATCATGATAAATTTTTATTATTATAAAGACTTAAAATGAAAACTTATAACCATAAATAAGTCTTATCATGAATTATTAGAAAAATACTTATATTCATAGTAATTTTTTATGATAGGAAGTTAAACTAGTGATCAAGAAAGTTATATAATTATAAATAGAGATGACAAAGACTTACAGTAAAAGGATAAATTATTATGGTCATTATAAGGTCTTAAAATGTTCAATAAAGTAATATGATCAGGTGAAGACTTAAAATAAAAAGTCTTATGATGATGTAAAACTATAAAGCCTTTTAAAATAATTTTATGATATTTTATTATTGTTTTGAGGATATTATTACCATTGAAAAATATTGTGGAAATTATACTCTTACATTATTTTTATCATAAGTATAGATGTGTGAATAAGGAAATGTTTGAGTAATTAAATATACTATTTCTAATAAGTGTACAGTTTTAAGGAAGAATTAAGCTACACTAACATGATATTTTTTTTCTATTTTTGGAGGAGTTCATAGGAAAAGGAAGAAATAATTAATTTCTATTTGTTATATTAATTGAAATCAACCATTTTAATTAAATCAGATCTTAGGTAAAAAAATTAAGAAGAATTTTAAAAACAATAAATAAGAGTGTACAATTAATTTTTAGCTGATTATTATTGTGTGACTAAAAATAAGAACCTTTTCATTGTTGTGTTTGTTAAAGTTACATCTACATCAAAACCAAGTTCTTTAGAGCTATTTAAATGTTTATGTCTTCTTCGAGGAAGTTTTAACAACAATCAGTTGCTACATAAATTTTTTTGATGAACCCATAATATTTTTCAATTTTATATATTTATAAAGTAAACACATATCAGTCTAAGTTTGAAAATTATAAGGATAAGTCTCGTAATATGTAGATCATAATAAAATGTCTTATTAGCTTTTTATAACAATTTGTAGTTACTTGCACTCAACTATCGAGGTTTCAAGAAAAAAGGACCTATGTAGTCAAATTCACTAAGATCATTAAGAAACTGATTAATAGAGAATACTAGGGGATATTTGTGTCCTAAACCACTATAAATTCTTATGTTCTCTCATTATATTCTATTTTAATTTTCCATTGTATATCTGATTTAGAGTAAAGAATGGATTTTTTTAAGATTCAAAGAAGGTGATTTTACGTTGGTGAAACATTTAATAACTCAATTCACCCCTCTTGAATTATTGTGAAACACATACAAGGAAAATAATTGGTATTAAATTATGTGTCTTTTGAGTTTTAAACCTTTTCTAATTGGAATTATAAAGATCAATTTCTAAATTTTCTACAATGGTTAATTCCAATGAAAGAAAGTCAATAGTCAGAGAATTATAAATCAATAGATGAAATTATATTTATTGGAAGGATAACATGATTTTCTACCTGAATAACCTTAGATTAATTTTTTTAAGGTTGTAAAGCCTCATAAAACCCATAATGGTGAATCAAGAATATGAGATGCTATATCCAAATATTAATATAACCAAATATACAAAACTATGAATGTTATAATTTGTGGATTAAGTCCTAATGAGTTTAATATAGTTTTACAATATGACAAAAATCATGAAATATACTACCATTTAATTTGCTTATTAAGGAACCGATCATGTCAAAAAATCAAGGTAAAATAACACAAATATAAAGATTGATGTCTTTAGAATGGTGGAAGGAGAAAGTATCGCAAAAATCATTCATAGATTAACTAATATTGTGAATGATATTACTACCTTGGGAAAAACTATGTATAAATAAAACCAATCATTAAAAGTTATTATTATTTTAACTTAAAAGTGGAGTGGAATATATGCAGTAATTTGATAATCCATATAATACAAAGATATGAAAATAACGTATATAATAGGAACCCTAATGATTTATTAAGAAGAAATAGTGGCTAAATTAGTTGATTAAAAAAATTAACATATCTACTTAAAAGGATGAAAGTAACTCAATGAAAAAATATTATTTGACTCATTTAGTGAAGAAAAGTAATGATAATCAGAATGTGATGGATAAATTTCTTAACGTTCAAGTAAAATCAAGAAAATTTATAATAAGATAATAGGATTTCTTAAATCCTTTAAAAAGTATAAAAACTGTGCTAAAAACTCAAAATAAGTGAGATATTTTGAATGCAAGATGTTATGAAACATAAAACCTTAGTGTACTTGGATTAAAGAGAAGAATAAATTAATAAATAAGTTTCACTAGAAATATGATTACAAAAAAATATAATAAGATAATGAAGGCCACATCAAGTTCTTCTTAAGATTTAATTAATAGCCTATATTTTTACATAGATGCTGGATAATAAAATCCTAAAGAAAACATATAATTCATGGATTATAAAGAATATGTACATCTTATTTATTATTATCATTGAAATTTCTAATCTGAATCTAATTTTTAAAACTACACTTATAAAAAATTAAATGAGTATTTGTCAATGTTATAAGACCACTATGAGTCCTTGATGAAAAATAGAAAGCATCCTAAGAAATAATATGATGTTTTTATTAAAGAAAATGAAATTTTAACTAAATATATTTTATAACTAAAATATAAAATAGATGATATTTCTTATAGTTAGGCTATACATAACAATAAAATAAAAGAATTAATGGTTTAAGATAAAGATATATAATATTCTACTAGTTTCTTTAATAAATTGGGAGAATTACCTCAATAAAATCCTTGGTAACAATAATGAAAATATAACTTAAAAGGGAATATACAATAATAGAGAAAAACTGAAGTTTTATAAGGATTATTTTGTGCCTAGTTCCAAAAATAAAAACATATATAATATTACTTGTTTCTATTGTGTAATAAATGGTCATTATTCAAATAATATTTGTTTAATAAATCCTCAATTTTTATTTTTATGAATTATTTTATTTCAAAAAATATATAAATTTAATTTTGGATATTCTAGTTTTTCTAGAAATTATATACATATTTGGGTTCCCAAATCTTTTATTACTAACACTGTTGGACCTAATATCATTTTGGTACTGAAAACAATTATTATTTAATTTATTTATGGATCAAGCCACAAGAACAAAAATAAAGATGAATTATGGAAATTGGTTGTTCAAGACATATGAGTGGATAATTTTCCAACATTCACTCACTATCTAAATTTGATAGAGGCTATGTCATATTTGGTGAAAATTAAAAAGGTAAAAAATCATTTTAGTGGGATCATTTGGATATAAACATTCAATCCTCATCAAAAAAGTACTTTATGTGGAATGATTAAAACAAAACCTATTAAGTATTTTTCAAATTTATGAGTATTGATTTTTAATTTATTTTTCAAATGATTATTTTTATAATTTTTTAAAAAAAGTTCTTAAATTGAGATCACCAAGAAATTAAATTGTTTACAATTCATTATATAAAAGTAATGTGTATTTTTTTAATCATAAAATTAATTAATCTTTTATTATTTATAGAATAATTGGATATTTAAATGTTTAGTCTTTAGTAAAATTATACTAGAAAATTTTTATTTTAGATTTTCCATAGCTTACATTGGATAAACATAAATTATTTCACACTTTCCAAATGGAAAGAAATATAAGTCATATTTAAGACCAATTAAATATGTCAAATCTTCTAGACCATTTAAACATATTCATATAGATTTATTTTCTCTATATGTAACTTTAAACCTAGGTGGAAAATATTGTTTTTATGCTTTAGTTGATTATTTTATATATTTAATTGGGTTTATTTATTAAAAATTAAATGTTAACCATGTGTTTATTTTATAGATTTCTGAAAGCTTGTGAAAAAACAAAAAAATTATAAAAACAATCATTGAGAAGTGACCAAGGAGGGATGTTTGAGAATCATGAATTTAATTGATTTTTCTCAAAATATATAATTAAATATACTTTATCTATGTTTAGAACACCAAAAAAATCATATTATTAAAAGGATAAAGAGGCCCATATAAGATATTTTTAGAACTATATTGTGTGAAAATTTCATATATCTTACTTTTGGGATAAATCTATTAACACTTCATGTTATGTCTTTAATAGAGTTATAAAGTAGCCCATATTTAGGAAAACAATTTATCATTTATCGAACAATAGAAAATAAAAGGTTGGTTAGTTTATGGTTTTTTATGCAAATTTTATATCTTTAACACCAAGTATAATTTAGGTAAGTTAAATCCAAAGACTGGTGAAGGAATATTCCTAGGTTATTCACCCACTTCTAAAAAATATAGATATTTTCACTAGAAATCAAGGATAATTAGAGAATATACTCAAGTAAAATATGATAAAAGTGACCCCATTGATCTCAAAAATATTTATATTGATGAATTAAGTGATTTTATGGAAATTACAAGACTTAAACCTTAATTTTATTACAAAAAAGGATGATGGTGTGGAACATTATCATGAATAATACTATCCTGAAAGAATTGATTTTAAAGATCTAGAAAGTGTGCTGCTAAGAAATTCTAGGTCCCTGAAAAACCATCCCTTAGAGGTTATTATAAGAATACTAGACGAGGGAGCTAGAACTAGAAGAATTGATTGAAATATAGATGAATTTTATAACTTCTTATACTAACTTTAACTTAAAACCATATAATAATCCTTAAGTTATGACAGTTTTTTAGTTTCAATGTAAGAGGAATTAAACCGGTTCAAGTGGAATAAGGTATGATATTTATTTGATAAGTCCTCCGATTATCCAATTATAGTAACTAAATGGGTATTTAGACATGAGTATAATGACCAAGGTGTAATCACAATAAATAAGTATAGGACAGTTACAAAAGGTTTAACCAAGAGGAAGGAATAGAAAATGAGTAAAATTTTTCCATATTTCGAGGTTAGAATCTATTAGTATCCTTTTAGCATATACATCTTATATAAACTTTAAATTATTTTATATTGATATAAAATATTCATTTTAAATTTATTTTTAATAGATTAAGTTTATGTTAAACAACAAACAAGTTTTAAATACCCTCACTTTTCAAATTCTATTTTCAAACTCACCACAACTATGCATGGTTTTAAACAAGAATCCAGATCCTGGTTTGAATGGTTAAGTTCTTTTCTTCTACTAAATTGTTTAATTGTGTGTTTGTAAGACCCCAAACTTTTTTAAGAAAATTTCATCAAAAGATATTTTTTAGTTCAAATTTATTTTGATGATTTGATTTTTTGGCACAAAAAATAATAAATTGTGTAATGAATTTTTAAAACTCGTGTAAAAAGATTTTGAAATTAGAAAGATATGTCGGTTAAATGTTTTTCATGTATTTTAGATTTACAAAAAAAATTGGGAATGTTTTAAATCAAACCAAACACATTCATGATTTATATAAGATATTTAGATTTCAAATTAGTTATACTTATTCAAATCATATGAGTTCTAATATTAGGATTGATTTAGATGAACCCAAAAACTCAGTTGACAATAATCTATATAGAGGAATAATTATGAGCTTTCTTTATCTCACAAAAGTTAGAACATATTTTTTTCTTATGTTTATGGGAAAGATTTAAAGAAAACCCAAAAGTAACACATTTAAAAACATTAAAAATAATTTTAAGATATTTACAATGAATAATTTATTAAAACATAATTTTCTAAAAATATATTATTTTGATTTAACTTAATATTTAGATGCTAATTTTGGTGGGTGTAGATTAGATATAAAGAGTAGATTAGTAAAATTCCACTTTTTAGTAAAATATTTAGTTTAACGGTTGATTAAGAAGAAACAATTTTTTTCATTATCAACTATTGAAGATAAACACATTATAAATGGTAGTTGTTGTTAAAAAGAGATATGGATAAAGCACAACATAATGGATTTAAATTTAATTTTGATTATGTAATAATTAAATATGATAACACTTCTACTATAAATTTTTTTAAAAATATAATAATCCATTATAGAACCAAACACATTGTTCTAAGGAATAATTTCTTAAGAGATCACTCAAAAAAGGTAGATATTTCCTTAAATTTCATTAGTACAGAATGTTATCTTACAAACATTTCTATAAATCCCTTACCAGTTGAAAATTTTAATTTCCTCAAAAGAAACATAGGATCATTTAATATTAAAATTATTTTATTCTGGTTTAAATATATTTAGAATTAATTAATTATTTTGAGTTATTCAATTTATTGATTATGTTTTTAGATGAGATTACTTGTATTCACTATTCCAAAATTTATTTTTTATTTTATCTTTTAGTGGTTTTTATTTTTACTTTTATTTTTCTACATCACATTCCAAGTCACTCGAAATAGAAAAAATAGTATCTTTTTCTATAATGCTTTAGAAGTTGAAAATTATTTTTAGTTAAAACCCACTCAATTTTGAACCTTAGATATTTATATCTCTTCTTCACCCAAATACAGACCTTAATCCATTTAGTTATTTAATACTCAACCATCCATGAGTATGGTGAAATTCAAAAGGGGTGATAATGGAGATTCAGGAAGTTCTAAGAAATCTAAGTCTAGAGGTAAGGATCAAAAAGTATTATGATGAAGAGTTTTGGATATTGGTTGAATAAATTAAATGAATCTTTTAAGAAATAGAGTTCTAAGTTTTCAAAGGTTAGATTTGATATTTTATGAGAAGAATATAAGATCTTTTTTATAAAATTAAGTAAGATAGTTTTATATAAATGTTTTTTTCTTCTCTTAGGCTAAAGATAATGTTTAATCAAATGTAAATGGGAATTATTTCCCATTTTTTGAGGAGATAGTTGAAGTTTCATAATTTATTCATGAGGGTAGGTATCTATATTTCCATTATTTGGTTAGTTATAATGAAATAAATCATTTGATCATTATTTAATCCTTGTTTGGTAATCTTTCTATAGAAAAGAAATCTAAAAAGGACATAAAACATAACTAATGGGTCCTCTTTAAGTTTATTCAGACCGATATAGCTCAAAGAGATAGCGAATTAGAGAAATTGTTGTTTCAAGACATCAATATGATATATTTTTTAGTTAATGATAATACAATGATCTTTTTTTAATTTATGATTCATTATATGCATCATTTTTTTCAACCAAAGTATAGGATTCTGTTTTACCTTTATAGAATTATTTTAATCTCAATATTCAAAATACCTAGATTTTCCCATAATGATATAAAAAATCTAATTTTATGTAAAAATAAATAATAAAAGAAAAAAGATTGGTTTTAAAATTGAATCAGAAATATAATTAATATTCTTAAAGCAACTTAATATTAATGAGTTTCAATGGGTCATTCAGAGGATATTTAATGAAAAAAAATTGAATATAGAAGAAAAATAAATTTTACCGTATTATATTTTTGAAGATATTTGAGGATATATATTTTGAATTCTTAAAGTAGAAGACTTATTTTATTATATAATTTACTTATTTACTTTGATTCCAAATGATTTAGAGCTATGTTCTTGAACCCTAGGAGTCAACATCTTTAAACTTGAACCTCTCAAGCTCAAGATTTATAGGCATGTTCACCGGCCCCTTTTACTCCCTCTATTTTTGGTATTAGGGTTTAATTTTCAAGGTAATATTTTTACCCTATTCCATATTATTATTCTCCTTTAAGTGTTTTGAGATTGAATTATCCTTTACCTTGTGATTTCCAGTATGTAATAGCATCTCCCTCTTTCCTTTGTTTTTGGTGCTGAACAACTTGATGATTCTATACAGGTACGAGATCCTTACACTATCCTTATTTTAGTGCATATTTGTAATTAATATACTATTTATTTCATTTGAGTGGATGGAATAATTTAATAATTATGATAATAAACTATATTAAATTGAATTGAATATGGGTGGGGTTTATTATTATATGCTTTACTAGTTTTTTTATTTTTATTAATTATTCTTACCCTAATATCAAAATCTATTAGTATGTGAATTTTGAGAATATTATGAAATTTTAAAGCTCAAATGTAGATTGAGATCCCTTTATGGGATATTTTTTTGAACCCACCTCTCATAAAAGGTTTATTACTTATATATGGTCAATGAATCAACTGTGTGTAAATATGGAAGTTGTGTGAAAACACCCTTGAAAAAAATGATGTAATTTCGTAAATTCCCTAATTAAAATAAAATTTGATAATTTTACATGAATTGGTATTATACTATGGTGGACTAGTAGTTGATTTTTGTCTTTCTTTATTTTTTTATGGTGATATGGTTTTGTTGTGGTGATAATTTTGAAAGGAGATGTGATAGTTTTTGTTGTGAGTTGAAAGGGTTATTGTGTGGTGTCATTGTTTTAGTTGTTTTGTAGTAATGGTATATAATTTTTTTATTTATGAAACTGAAAGTGCGTGGAAAAAAATTTGATCATAGGCTTGGGAATTAATGTGATGTAATAACCTATGAAATTTAATGTTAATAAAAAGGGGTTTAAAATTAATAGGAATTAATGGGGATGTTGGATAGAGTATATTGTCATTAAATATGGGATTAAATTGATTAATAAAAGGATGGTGGTTGGTGATGTGATAATTTGGTAAATGGATGAATCTATTCATGAAATGGACGAGTTTTGGTCTATGTGTTCTATTTTATGTGGTGTAGTTTCATTAGTGTTGGTGGTAGTAGGTGGTGGATGTCTTGTGATGATGTGGTAGTCTTGTGGGATAATATAGTGGGTTAGATGTAAACCCTTAGGATGGTTATTATGTGTTATATACTATCCTTATATTTTCATGTTATTTCTATATTCACCCTACCAGTATAGAGAACTATGTAGTGACACTTAAATATTATAGGGGGTATTTTCTCCAAAATTTAGGATGATGCAGGAATGAATTGATTATTACCTCATTATCCCTACTCTTCATCCAGTAGTAGTACATGATGATGGTACCAAGTTGGTGGAGATTGCTGACTAGGGATTGTGTAGTTGGTGGTGATGACTAGTGGTTATAGGACGATACATATAGTAGGGGTCATTTATAGTAGGATGAGGGAATAAGGTTGATGTCCTTCATGTTTATGATACACTATTAACATGTATATAATATTTCATAGGGAATTTTGATGATGAAAAGGATTATGTGGTAGTGACAATTGAGATGTGTATATTAACTGATGATAGTACATGATGTTGGGCCCTATGAGAGGATAGGGTATATAGGGTTGTGACTTGAACCACATTAGACATGATATCATATGTGATGGTTGGTATGCATAGAAGGGATGAGAACACAGGACAATCTAAATTTGGGTATAATAGTGGAAACTCAATAGAGAAGTGGATGTGAAAATATATGTTATGTTGAAATCATTTTATTAGCTTGGATAAGTTATTTAGTGTGAGTTCCATGGTGAAGTTTGGATGGATAATTGGTCTTTTTATATTCTTTTTTGTTCTTTTGTTTATTCATTGGTGCATTAGTATACTCTTGTTACATTTACATGACATACCTTGTATATAATCATATTAAGTATACATTTTATGCTCACCCTATATATATAAACTATTTTCATGTTTATATGATGGTTTTAGAGATTGAACTGGGTATTTATAGTTTAGAGGATAGATCTATTGTGGAGTTATTGGATTAGTCTTTATTTTTGGTATTTTATTTTTAATTTTTTTATCTATATTTCTTAAAATTAATTATGGGTTTTAGTATTTTATATTATGTGATGGATTTTTATATATATTTTTTATCTTATCTCTTTATCCTTTTAAATATTTTGAAGGAAATGCCTCCCATTTTAGTGATTTACACCCTCGATGATTTTCAAAAACATGGGGCCTACTAGAAGTAAGGATTATCGTATCACTCCCTCTCTTCACTATCAATCTAGTATAGGTAGCAGAAAAGGGGTGGGGTCATGATTTAGTGGTATAAAAGATGTTGGTTAAGAGATAATATGGAGTTTGGAGCTATTCTATGGTGAGTCTTTTATGGTCTGGTAGGTAAAAATATTTAATCAGACTTAGTGTGTGATATGGAAAGAGTGACTAGCTAAGAAATAGAAATTTATCCCCACCCAGTGATCCAAGAAAAACACAATAATCATACTAAACACCCTAGGTGAGATAATGCTGATTGTAGTGTAGAAATCTAGGAGTGGTACACACGTCATAATTATTTTTATTTTTAATTGAATGAAGTGATTTATCGAAATAAAATGAATTTAATTAAATGAATCTAAAAAAATTCATTTCAACCAGGATTTTTAGTTCCACTTTTGTTTTCAAAGATGGATCCTAGTCATTGTATAAACTTTGTTTATGTAGACGAGGTTAAATAGTATGATCTAGTTGATCTCTAAAAATCAATCTGACATAGGATGATGAGACATGGTATAATGAATTTCATTATTTCGAGTGTTAAGGACAGAAAAAGTACCGTGGTAGAATCTCTAATCTTGAGAAAGAGTGCTAGTTAGAAGATCTTGAGATTGCCTTTAGTTTGATTTAGGCTCGATCTAAGTTCTGGGTTCCATTGGTAGTCATATATATATGGGGAGTAGTACATAATTAGTAAATGTTTTATATTATAGATAATAAGGAGGAAGATGTTTTTGGGGATCACTTTACGAAGCTTTTTTGGATTTCTTATTATTGATAATAATGGTGACAAAGAGGCAAGATTTTATCTCCCTTATATAGGGGATACTGAGTGTACAGTAGCATAATATTAGGTTCAAGGTGCTCTTACATTTTTCATTATAAATATTCATATATTTGGATTATGTGGAATTATATATAAATGTGTAATTATGCCTCGAGATAAAATTTATAGTCAATCTACATAGGATTCCTACGTATCTAGAAATGAAGAATAAGGCAAAATCTACTGAGAGGATGAACTCGTAGTGATGAGTTCCTCAAAAGGAAGGTCGTCAGATTTTATCAAGGAGAAAATACTCAGGTGGGGGATCGATAATGTCAAGGTATTTTATGTTTTAGCTATTTGGTAGTTGTCCTTAGTAGTCTATATCAAAGTTCTCTAAGTTTTGTGGTTCTCAAGTATCTAACGGGGGATTTCTATTTGCATGATATGTCAATATGGGTCATGGTCACCATTCAGATCAGTTCCTAACCACTTAGAAATTTTATTATGGTATGGGAAGTCATTATTAATTCTATCTACATTAGTAGAATTTTACCCTGAGGTAATATTAGTAGCTCAGGTCTCTAATATTTTTTTAATTGTAGGGTCATCAAATTTATGCTTAATCGAGGGGAGATAGAGCTGGTAGAGGTCATCCCCAAGATGGTACTATTACTCAAGGAACCAGATGGGATCATTTCTATGGATGATATAAATAGCGAGGTAGAGGAGTTAGGAATGACCATAAAAAAGATATGGAGGTGTTAAAACTATCTGTTCCAAAGGTTTTTTGAGGAACGAATATTTTATTGTATACCCTAGTTTTTAATTTGTTTTATTATGGTGCTTCTCTGTCCTTTTTAGCACCATATTTGGTCTTCACATTAGGATTAGAGGTATACATCCTTATAGTGACCTTGCGTTTATCTATGCCTATTTTAGAATAGGCTTTCTTATTTGATGTGTGCTAGGGATGTAGACTGGTGATGAGAAAACATCAGTCAATGGCATGTTACTTCTTGTTGTAGGTACAAACATATGATGTCATCCTTAGTATAGATTAAATATGATTCATTCATGAAGTTGTTAATTTCTTTTGGAGTAGAGTCATGTTTTTTGATGTAGAGGGATAATGGATAGTGTTATTTGGTTACCAGAGTTATCAGATGGGTGGCAGGTATATAGATCCACATCAATATTATTTAGAAGAGTTATCCACAAAATCTCAAGTGGTGTAGGTTCCCATATTTATTGAGAATTTTCAAGATATCTTTCCCGATGAGGTTGTGACACTACCCCCACTACATGAAATTGTGTTCTGTATAGAGTTTCTACTGGGAACATCTTTGATTTTAATGTATTTTTATCCTATGGAACCCATAGAGATTCTTGAGTTTAGACTCTAGGTAGAAAATTTACAATATTTGAGCTTCAATCAAACTAGTGTGTATCCTTAGGGTGATCTGTTATTGTTAACTAAGAATATTGATGGTAGTTTGAGGTTTTGTGTGGAATATTGGAGGTTGAATTGGGTAATAGTCAAGTACTATTACCACATCCTGATGATGGATGATCTATTGGAATATATTAATGTATCCAACTAGTTTTTAAAGATTATATTATAGTCTAGATTCACTATATGAGGGTTAAGAAGGGGTATTTCCTAAATATTTCCTTTTGGTATGGGTATGTACACTTAAAGTTTCAATTCATGTCATTTGGTTCTAGAAATTCACTATCAGTATTCATGGGACCCGTAAAATTTTCATTCTAAGAGTTCCAATAGTAGATTTTATTTTTTTAATCTAATAAATCCTTAAATACTCAAGGTTAGAGGAGGAGTATGATGAACTTATCAGAGTTTTTTTTACAAGTTCTTAGACATAAAAAACTATATATAAAGGAACATGGTTGTTGACATGTTGATCCATCAGTGGAGGTGGATAGAATTTATCCCGGATTATGATTTTGATATCTTATACACCCTAGGAAATATGAACATGGTTGTTGATGTGTTGATCCATAAGTTAGAAGGAGATGTTATTCAAGAGTTTGAGGATATTTGGAAAGGGATAGATACGTTTGTATTAATTTCTTGACATAAAGTAAGTTAGTGGTAGTGATTTTCAATGTTATATGATAGTGTAATAATCTCTTATGTATTAAGTATAGTATAATCAATGGGAATACTTAGAGGTGGAGGTGATCCAAGATCATATCAGCCATGGTGTTTATTTAGAGGGTTGATCTGAAAAATATTATAATCAAATATTGTTTTAGGGGAGGTTTTGTGTTTTGTTGGGAATGTTTGAGGTAGTTCTCCACATTTTTCATAGATCACCCTTAACAGTGAATTTAGATGTGTCTAAAATGCACCATTATTTGAGGAGGAATATTTGGTTTCCTAGAATGAAGAGATCTATTATAGTGTTCATAGCATAATGTTTGATCTATGGGTAGGTGAAAATAGAGTACAATGTTACTAGAGTTTTTTTAACACTTACATTTACTAGAGTTAATGTATGAGGAAATATAGATGGATTTTGTCACTAGTTTACCACAATATCCCTAATATTATGATTTCATTTAGGTTATCATGGAATGACTAATGAAGTTGTACCTTTTTTTAGTGACATAAGAGTCAATGTTTGTAGATTTTTGGTGAGGTAGTACATGGAAGAGGTAGTGAGCCTCCATGGGGTACCAAAGACTATAATATATGAATAGTGTGATCTATTTACCTCATGATTGTGGATATTATCCCAAAATTCCTTTTCCTCTCATTTATACCATATAAATACTTTCCACCCCTAGATAGATGGAAAAATAGAGCAAACTATACAGATATTAGAGCATATTTTTCCAACTTATATCTTCAATTTTGTCCAATCAGGGTTAAAAAAAATACCCTTGGTTAAGTATTAATATAATAATAAATACCAATCATCTATTGGTATGAATCTAATTTATGCATTTTATGGGTGTTTGTGTCATTATTTTTTGTGTTTGAACAAAGTTGTGGTGTCAGTGGTACATAGTATAAATGTGGTTTAGATCATAATAGATAAGTCCCAAATTGTTCAATTTTTGATGAAGTCATAACATGAATATCAAAAGGTAAAAATTATAGGTGGATTCCATTGTATTTTTATGTGAAATACCATGTTTTCTTGATGGTTTCCCTTCTTCAGGGGATACAAAGTATTGGTTATGAAAATAATATTTCTCTCAAGATCATTGGTCCTTTTAAGGTGTTGGATCACGTTAGCAAGTTGTCGTATAGGATACCACTCCCACTATGGTTGGATAGGGTTCATGATGTGTTTTACATGACCCAAATTAATCAATGTATTTTTGATGAATCGAATGTAATTAACTAGGGGGATTTGGATATTAAATATGATACATTGTTTTTAGAGTGGATGATAGAGATCCAGGATCTTTAGAAGAAGGTGTTACATGGGTGAGTTGTCTCCTTGGTTCATGTACTATATAGGAATCATGGTTTGGAGGTGAGACATAGGATTAGGTGTCTCAGATGCATTATCAGTAACATAAATTGATTTTAAGATTTATTTTTTCCCTTTTTTGTTGAGATGATCTGTTTAATATTATGTTATCATATGAGATTAAATCTATTACTTGGGGATAATGTTACCCAGTTATGTGCTTTATTTTTCTTATGTGTGGCTATGTTCTTGTTATAGTGAGACCCTTGAGGGGAATATTTTGGGGTGGTTGTTTAGACCCACATTCCCTTTTATGGATAGGTTTTACTTTGATTATTGAGGATGAGAATTTTTTTAAAAGCATTTGATATAATTTCTAAAATTTCTAAAACCCTTAATTTTTTGTTTTCCAAGGCCTCTATATGTCAAGAGCATGTTTAGGGTATTTTCCCTTGAAATTTACATGTTTTCTCTCACATTAACTTGATTTACCATGAATTTAGTTAGTCTGTTCACATTATAGTTGATTGTTCATCTGTTTAATTAGTCATTTCATATAGTCTCTTGTTTTGGTCATATGGTCATTTATTTTTTCTATTGGTTGGTAAGATGTTATTAGATTTAATTTATTCCTTCATGTGGTTGATTTGTTCCATCATATGTTCTGTCGATTGTCCATGTGATCATCCATTAATGGTTGATCTATTTAGTCATTTGGTTAGTCACTAGTTGTGTTGTTGATCCTTTAAGAGATCAGTCAGTGTAGTAACTTGACTCCTTCATGTAGTAGATCCCACCACATGGTCATTTCAATAATTTTCAAAATCCCAATTTTTTTTCAAAATACCATGATTTTTCCCATAATGACAAAAAAAATTATTTTTAACATAAATGAGGGATAATAAAATGAAAAATATGGTTTAAACCTAAATCAAACAAGATAATTAATATCCTTATTTCGGTTCAACATTATGGAGTTTAAATAGTTCTTTCAATAGGGATTAAATGAAACCAAATTAAAGATATAAGAAAAGTAAATTTGACAATGTTAACTTTTCATAAATATTCAAGGATATTTTTATTTAATTATTTAAGTATGGAATATCCACCATTCAATTATTTCCTTGTTTTCTTAATTTCTAAAAGATTTAGATTCATATTCTTGAGTCGTAGGGGTCATTTTCCTTTGACCAAAACTCTTCTTTCTCGTAATTTCAGGCATGTTCATCAATACCTTTTACTCTCTATGTTTTTAATAGAAATGTGTAAAATTAATGGTAGGATTTTTGTCCATGTATTTCATATTATTTATCTCTTTCAAGTGTTGTGTGATAAAAATAGCCCTTACATTTTGATTTCCAAGATACTGCATCATCTCCATATTTTCTCTATTTTTGGTGTGGCACAGTTTGAAGCTTATCTTCATGTATGGATCATTTCTTCCTCCATAATTCTATGCATATATGTAATTCACACACTCCTACATTCCTTTCGGGGGATGGAAGAATTTACCAATGAATATATTGAATTGTAATAAATTGAATTAAAGTGGGATGGGTTGTATTTGTACATTCTTTACTTTTTTTCTTATTAAAACTAATAATGATTCTTACCTAGATCTTGAAAGAAATAATTATGTTCATGTTTGGGATATTAAGAAATTATAAACACAAACTATAGATTAATATCCATTACTATGATTTTTTTTGAACCCACCACTCAAAAAAGGTTTCGTTCTTTTATATAATGAATAAATCAGTTGCATGTAAATTTAGAAGTTTTGAAAAAACATCCATGCATAAGTTAATATAATTCTATAAAGACCCTATTTAAAATTAATTATGGTAATTTTATATGAATTTGAAATCTGTTTTATTGTACTTATAGATTTTCCGTATGGTTATTATGGTGATATTTTTGTTCTGTGATGTCAATTTTGGTAGGATATGTGATGGTTGTTATTGTGATGTGAAAGGGTTGTTTTGTGGTACTTTTGTAATAGCTTCATAGTTGAAAAGAAATTGTAAACTCTTAATGTCTAAAATAAAAGGGAATGGCTACAAATTTGATAATGGGGGTTCAGAATTAATGCATAAAAATTAACTTCAAAATTGAATTTTAATATAAAGGAGGTGGAATTGAATATGAATTAACATAGATATTGGCTAGAGTGGTTTTACATTAAATATGGGATTAAATGTCTTAATAAATGGATTGTGGTTATTAATATGATAACATATTAAATGAATGAATCTATTAATTAAATCACAGAGTTGTGGGCTATGTGTGTGGCTATTTTATGTGATGAAGTTTCATTGGTGGTGAAAACAGTTAGTGAAAAAATTCATGAAACGATGTGGTAGTGTTTTGAGTTATTCTAGTAGAGTTGGATGTAAATCCATTGGATAGGAATCATATTATATCTACCACCCTTATATATTCATGTTATTTCTATAATCACTCTACCCATGTTGATTACTGTATTCTGACACCCAAATGTTTTGGGTGGGGGTGTTTTCCTTAACATCAAAGATGATGAGGGAATGGATGGATGATTACTCCCTCTTCTATACTCTTACTTTATAATTAGTATGTGATATTGTTACACCATTAGTGGTGAGTACTAATAAATGATGGAATATTTGGTGTCTATTCCCAGTGAAAATTGGATGATACAAGTACTAGGGGTCATGCATGGTAGGTGGAGGGAACGAGGTTGATGTCATTCATATTTGTGATACCCTACTACCCAAGATATGGGGTTACAGATGGATGTATGATGATGTGGTGGAAGAAAGTGAGATGTGGATACTTATTGTTACCAACATAGGATGTTGAGAACTACTAGTGATAGGGAAGGTAATGTTGCGACCCGACCCACATCAAACATGATGTGATACGTGATGGATGGTATTTATAGAAGGGATGAAAGCATAAAACTTTTGATTTTGGGGTGTAAAAACAATAACTCTATGGGGAAGTGGATGTTGGGTGCCTTTAGTTATATTCTATTGACATTATTTTACTACCTTGAGTATGTTATTTGGTGAGGGTTGAATGGTTTGGTTGGGATGGATAGTTGGCCTATTTAGGTGGATGTCGGTTCTGCTATTTTTTTTCAAGGAAGGGATGATAACATATAACTTTTGATGTTGGGGTGTGATAAAAATAACTCTATGGGGAAATGGATGTGGGGTAAATTTATATATATTCTCTTGACATTATGTTATTACCTTTAATGTGTTATTTGGTGAGGGTGGAATAGTTTGGTTGGGACAGATAGTTGACCAATTTAGGTGGATGTCGATTTTTCTATTTCTTTAGTAGTGCATTAGTATTATATTTTCACATTTTCATGAGTGACCCTGTGTATGATCCTACTAACTATACATGTTATAATCACCTTATATTTTTTTTCCAGTTTTCTAGGAGGGTTTCAAAGACTAAGCTAGATATTTCTGTATTTGTGGTTGGAACTATTGTTGAGTTTATACTTTAGGATTTATTTGTGATATTTTATTTTAGAAACTTTCATATATATTTTATGACATGAATTATGGGTTTTTAGTTCTTTTATATTATGTAATGGATTTTTATTGTTTTTTATCTTATCTTTCAATATTTTTCAATATATTGAAAGAAATACCACTCATTTGAGTGATTTACACCCTAGATGCTAGTCACCAACTTGGGGCCTACTAGAGGCTAGACCAAAGAGATACTCCCTCTATTCACTACTAGTGTAGGAGTGGGTTGATGGAGGGGGGTCATGAAATCATGATCTATCTAAATTATAACTAAATAATATATAATTGTTATATAATGCTTCTCTAAATAAGAGAGAAGTGAAAAATAAAAGGTAAATGGAATTAGAAAAGAATCTTGATGTTGAGGTTAGTGATCATTATAATGGGGGTCATATTGGAGTTGTATATCTTATTTATTATAATGTTTTTACTAATGAGTCAAAACATACTACAATTGAGGGTGAACATGTTAGAGAATTTGAAATAGATGAGGTTTCTCCTGTAGAATAACCAACTGGTGATATAGAGAATCTAACACCTGATGTTGGAAATATTTGGGAGCTCATACCTAGAGTTAATGTTATAGAATATGTTTTAGTGAATAAACTTCCTCTAATATGAGTTGATCTAAATAATTTAATGTTACTAGAGAAAATATGGAGGATTAGACAAGTGGAAATGGTGATTTTTTTTATAAGAAGATATCATTAAGTTCTATCTAGGAACAAACCTTCACCAGTTAATAAGTAAAGTTCTAAAAGGCAATCTATAGATAGTGAAAATAAAAAGTTACCATATTTTGGTACTAAAAAGAAAGATATTTCACAACTAGTCAATTAGGATGAAACTTATTCCAAGTTTTATTATCATGTCAAGACCTTTTCTTCCAAAGTGGTTTAATGATTTCGAGAATTCTAAAGTAGTGATAAATGAGATTAAGTATGAGGTTAAAGAATATAAGGATGATTTGTAAAGTATAAAAGAAAAAATAAGTTTCTAAAATTCATTTATCTATCATGATATAGGTAATTCATGCTTAAAATGAAAGGTTAAATAATATCCAACCTATTTAGATAGGTTTTTATATATAAGTGTTGGAGGATATAAGATATTCAAGAGAATAGTTGAAAGTATTTAAAGAGGAATATATTTCAAAGACTGAAATCTATTTTCTATGGAATATGAAAATATCTTAATTAATATTTATCAAAATTATTCCTTATTCTTAACAAAATTACATCTCTAAGTTAGATCTTGTTAAGTTAAAAGGGTTGTTGGGGGATCAATCTGCACTGCCATGATTTGTGAAACTTATTCATTTAGGTATTTATGATTTATTCCTATAAGAAAATTACTTTATAAGAGTTGATTTTAAAATAGTTCCTTCATATGTATGTATTTTAAGTGAAAGGATCCAGTCCCTCTAGTTTTATGAAATCTCTATAAAAACTACTAAAAATTTTCATAGAAGTTTGTATATGTATATTAAAGATTCCAAGATTGAATGTAAGAATATCTACAAGTTTTTATAGTAATAGGAAGACACCTTAAATGAAAATTCCAATTTTTATCCAATAATCAAAGGGATATTAAGAGAGACCTTGAGAATCTCTAAGTTTTCTAACCTGAACTACTATTTGGTTAGTCTCTTCCTAAAAGTTTTAGAATTATAAAATATTCCTATAAGGGAAAGGAGTTGTTTTTTTTTTCAAGATAAATCTTCAATTTCTCTACCTATAATATTAGATTCTCTGCTAGAAGTCTTGAGAAGTAGTTAGAAGTTTGTGTATCTCAAGTAATTCTTACCAAGATGACTAAAAAGGTTACTCAAGAATACATAAGAAAAGGATTTATGGTCTTGTTATATTTATATGAGAATGAACTTTTACAATAGCTAGAATCCCATGATATATCTCTCTTTAAAATAAAAAATAGAAAATACCTTGTATCAAAAATTTTAAATTGTTATTTTATGTCCTAGGAACTATTGC
Organism: Viscum album; assembly: GCA_963277665.1. Classification (NCBI taxonomy): domain Eukaryota; kingdom Viridiplantae; phylum Streptophyta; class Magnoliopsida; order Santalales; family Viscaceae; genus Viscum; species Viscum album. The sequence continues at coordinate 409,652,757 of OY728125.1, read as the reverse complement.
AAGAATAGTTTTCTCCTAAATCATTCCTTGAGGAATAAAAGAAATATACTTTCAAAAAAGAAGTTATATATATTTCGGTGAATTCTTCATAGGTTTCCCCATATACTTTGAATCCTTCTTCAATATTTCACTCTCATATCCTCAATCATAAGGACCTTGGAACACCATGAGAAGGGAGAGGTGAATTAGGGTATCAAATGTTTCTCTTAAAGTGACGGATCATATTCCCATATTGGTATAAACCTTTTAATAATATCTGATGGTAATGTGTACTAATTTAAACATTCACATACAGAGAGACAACATAGTAGTTTTACTTGGTTCATCACTAAGGTATAGTCCAAGGACTATACACCGATAGTGTATCAATCGTACCTAATTCCACTAATATTTACTAGTTATAGAATACTAAAGATTAGACATAGTCACTCTATTCTAGGAAAACTTTCATTACCAGATTTTAGGGATAACACATTACCTCCCTTGAAACACTTATTCTGACTCCCCCTAACTCACTGCTTTGAGATAAGTGTTACTCTATTTAATGACTTGAAGTTCACTTCAATAGATTGGAATTTAAGTATTTTTCCCTAACTAGACCAAGAATATACATATATAGAAGTAATTATTTTATTCACTTGAAATACCTGTTCACTTAAACTATATGTTCAATAATTCCATTCGTGAAGATATTTTTTGAAGTTCACTACCTTCACAAAGCAAACTGCCTTCATGGAACTAACTAGCTTCATGAAGCTCACTGAGTAATCATGGAATAACCCAAAATTACAAAACTCCTTTTTCCAAGATTTCTAATAATTGGTCAAAAATAGAGAATTCTTTTAATGATTCTCATGCAAACTTTGAATACTAGATTCATAAATCTCTTATACTTCATGAATTCATAGAAATTCATCCTTTTCTCCAATTATTTTTATGCCAAATGAAGTGGGGGTAGCCTCATATTTATAGGCTTAGCCTTTCATGACTCTCCCACTACTCTAGAATATTTTTCATGAATCTTAAAAACCCTATTCATGAAGCTTCTTCACTCATAAAGATGTAGTGAAATTTAACCCACTCACGAAGCTTCTTGTAGTCATAGAGATTAACGTAAACACTTCACGTCGTTCGAAATGGTTTTTCACAATAATCTATATCTTCATGAATCTCGTAATTTGTGAAACCTAGTCTTCATGAAACCCTTGAATTTTCCATATTTATGAAGAGTCAATCAAAAAAAACCTTTATTGATTCTTGCCACTTATTTCTTATTTTGAGCCCAGAAATGTGGAAAACACTGGGAAATGACACCACTATAACTATTTTAGACATCTTGTACTTTAAAAACAATTTCATTTCAATTCCCTGATCATACTAGTGTGGATTGAAAACAAACACAAACTATACTCCATTTCCATCAAATAAAATCCTTTGTTACAACAATATCCCCCTTTGGGTTTTTTGGAAATCTATAGAAAAATTAAATAAAGTATGAGATGATATCAAAATATGATACACATGAAACAAGTCATCCAACAATCTAAGTCTATGTGAGAAAAGATCAGTGTAGAAAACAAGAGGATAAGCATGAATTAGGTTCTCATTTTTTGGAATGATTAAAGATATACAAACTAAACTCTGAGAAATATGAACAGTTTCCTTATAACACCTAATTCTCATTATTTCACAGAAGCATTTCATTTTTTTTCAAAAACCTTCAACCAGAAAGCCTTTATCACATTGAATTTATCAATTCCCCACTTTGGAAATAAACCCAAAGAACCTATATTTGTACATGTAGAGCTCAAAAAACAATCCCCTTGGATTTTATCTCCCCCATAAACCTGCATCACTTCCACAAACAGAATAAAATAATTAACAAAAATGGGGATAGGGGAACAACTATAACCTCCTCATGCATTGGGAGGTAGTCGAACACCGAGGTTCAACCAATGTTTCTCAAACACGTGTACTGCCAAAGGCTTAATCATAATTTCATCCACTTGGTCATTAGTTCCAACATGATCCATTTGAATCATTCCTTGTTCATATTTTTCTTTGATGAAGTTATATATGATCTCAAAATGTTTTTTATGAGAGTGTTGAACTAGATTCTTCATAAGATCAATTGCGCTCTTATTATCATAGTGAATCACACTCAGTTGTTTCACCTCATCACTAATATTATTCAGTTGTTTCTTAATCCACGATATCTGAGTGAAAGCCTTTGTAGTAGTGATATACTCAGCTTCAATAGTACTAAGAGTAGTGTTTTCCTATTTCTTACTCAACTATCCCACACATATATTTCTAATAAAGAACGTTTCACTACTTTTGGAATTTCTATCTACCACATATCTAGCCCAATAAGTATAAAAAAATTTGATTTTTCATTATCTCTTCCTGTAGAATAGTATAATCCATAACAATGAGTACCTTAAATGTACCTAATCATTATTTTAACTACTAGTAAATGTTCTTACTCTGGATTACTTTGAAAACATTCTACTAATCATGTTGTAGAGACAATATCTATCTATGTTTTAGTTAGTTATAATAAGCTTTTGATGATTATCCTATACATGTTGGGATCTATAGAAGTCCCATCCTGTTGATTTCCAATTTTTTCCCCAATCAAAATTAGAGTATATATTTCTTTGGAATCATTCATGTTGAGTTTCTTCAACAGCTCTCTTGCATGTTTTTCCTGTGTAATCCTTCTTCTGAATCACCCGCAATATTAAGAAGTATATTATTTCACCAATCATAGACATTTCAAATTTTCATTTCATGTGATTTTCAAATTATTTAACTGGTCCATTCCTTCTTCCCAAAAATATGATATCATCCACGTACATAAGAACCATAAATTGATCTTCCTTTGAATTAATCACATAGATATTATGATAAAAACCTCTTATTTTGAATTTAATCTTCTTCAAATATGAATCCAATCAATATTACCATGCACACAGTGCCTATTTTATACCATAGAGAGCCTTTTTTAATCTATAAACCTTTTATTCATAATTTACACTCAGAAATCCCACTGTTTGTTCAATATAGAATTATTATTCAAAAAACCATTTAATAATGTTGTTTTGACATCCATATGATAAAATTTGTATCATCTTTTGGATTTTAATAGTAAGTAAAATCTTGATCGACTCCAGTCTCACTAATGGGGAAATTATTTCTTTAACATCAATTCCTTCAATCTGTGCATAGATTTTACACACTAATTGTGCCTTGTTTTTTTATCACATTTCCATGCCCATAAATTTTTTTTAAAGATCCACTTACTACCAATAACATTGTGATTTTTAGGTATCATAACAAGATCTCATGTTTGGTTCTTATCAACTTGATCAAGTTATTCATTCATGGATTTAACCCACGATTCATCCTCTGTTGCTTCTTCAAATGAGGTTGGTTCCACAATTGAAAGAAAAACATAATGTGATTCACTCCTCATTATCCTTGTCTGTGTCGGTTTTATACTATCCCCAATGATATTGGATTGATAAATTTATGTCCTACTATTTCTCCTCGGAGGTTTGGATAAAGTTTCTTCATCCATGGTTTCCTATTCTAATTATTATTCTGAATCACCATTGTTTTGTGATCCCTGAATGTTTTTTCCACCTTACTCTAATTCTGCATTTAAATCTATTCCATGTCCACTTTCTTTTTCATATTCTATCATATCAACATATGAGCTCATTGAGGTATTTATTTTTTATCTTCAATGATATTGAAATCATTTCTTTCCATAGTTTTGTAAAGATGATTATTGTAACATTTTTAGGATTTTCTCTTCATTTAATATCTAAGGAATATACCCTCATTTGCAGTATCACCATACTTTCCATGATTACAATCTTTGTTTCTAATGGAACATTTACTTAAAAAACACAAAAATACTTTAAAGAGGTATTAATTCCATGAAATAACTCATATGGTGTCTTGGTTTCTCCCATATAAATCTTTATTTTATTTTGAGTATACACATCTACTTGAACATCATCTTTCTAGTAATGATGAGAGATGTGACTCTCAATAAGCATAGTTCTTGCCATGTTGTTCATCTATCAATTTATGTGTTCAACAACGCCATTTTTTACGGGGTTCAAATTGTAGCCAACTCATTATTAATTACTTGTTTTTATATATAATTTTAAAATTTAAATTTTTTGTATTTCCTTCTATTTTCATATCGTAGTACTTTGACCATGCGATCAGTATCATTCTCTACTATTCGATAATAACTTATCATGCAATCAATCACTTTATGTTTCTTATGTATAATCATTACATAAGACATTATACTATAATAATCAATAAAAATAAGGAATTAACTCTTTCCATATGTTTTTTTCACATTTATTGGACCACATACATCAGTGTGAATAAGATCATAAAGATTTGATTCCCTTTTTTGGTTTGGCCGATATGAACTACAAACCAGATATCCTCACATGCAAGAATCACATGTATTTTATAATTCATGCTTCAAATTGTAGATATTAATGTCTATATTCATCTTAGATATATTTTCCATTAATCGTTGATTAATGTGAACCAAACTTTGATTCTATAAGTTATTTTATTCTTCAACTGTCAAATAAAAAATGTTCTCTTTACTGTCAACCTGATATAAATTTCTATCTGTTCTGCATCCTTTTATGGGATAATTTCATATCTTTCCTTTGATAGTTCAACCCTTTTGATTAAATTTCACTATTAGTCCCGAGTCATATATTTGACCCATACTTAGGAGATTGTGACACAACCATCCACATAGAGAACATAAGTTTTCTTAAACTCATCATTTTCTAATTCTGTAATTCTACTTCCTTTGATCTTCAAAGAGCATTCATTGCTAAAACTTATAGTTACATTAACCCTTTTCTTAAAATTATTAAATAAATATGTATCTTCCATAATATGCGATAAAAATCCACTATCATAAATCTAGGTTCTACTATTATTTGTATCTTTGAGAGATATTTATACAAGGCTAGATTTTTTTTATTATCTTCTTTTCCTTGTATGAGATACTTGATTGAGTGGGGGATATGAATGTAATTTTAAAATTTTTTAAAAATTCATTGGTTCATCATGCTCATATTTATTTTCCAAAGGAGAAAATATATTTTCAATAGAAACTCCACTTGGTTGGTGGGTATTGACTTGAATCTGAGTTCTGTAATTATTATTCTCACCTTTCTTTAGCCTAAAATAAATAGATTTATAGCCATTGTTAGAATAATGAAAACAAGATACATATAAAATATTTATTATATGTGATGAAGGATATGATCTCATTATTTATTGTTTACTTTCAAGTTCTTCCCCATTCAGATAAATCCTTGTCTATTCACAGTGTGAAATGGTATGTCCTCAATATCCATAGAATTGACATTTCATAAGAGGAATCATCTTCTCACTTTGATTCCTCCTTATGTTCCCTTATTTGGAAAATTCTTTGACTGGTGATTACATCTGAAAAGTTCATCATAATTTTAGAATATTTTTTCTATTAAATTTGAATATTTCTTCATTGGAATATCAGGTGCCTTTGTGACATGTCAAACTTTCTCCTTCCCTTTATTTTGGATCATCTTTCTTTTTAGCCTTCGATGTTTCAACATCACAAAAATTTCCACTTTTAACCATACTTGTGGATCACTAATCATTAAAGGCCTTATATACTCCTTAAAAATCACATTTATCTCTTTTTAATAGCTATGAATCTGAGAATCTTCAAAACTGAAACTTCTTATTTATTTCCCTTTATTTTTATTAAATTTAAATTTTACTCCTAAGAGTAAAAAACTTATTTTTAAAAACCCCTCAACTATCTTGGACTTATCCTCCAATCTATATTTAAGGTCATTAATAAACCTTTTCTATTAATTAATCCTAACATTAAATTATTCTACTTCTTATGAGATTTTAAGATTTACTGAATTTTCTTTTGCTAATTATTACAGTATGTCAATTTTAGATTCAAGACAATCAACATATTCTCATGAATCTTATAGAAAAACTCTTAACTTTCTGTTAATCTTTCTTCGATCATCAATATTATCAAGTACACCCTAAAGTTACACCTTGAGATTAACAAATCAAATCAAATAATTATATTTATCTTTATATTCTAAAGGTTCTGAATTTTCAATAGTAAGCATCTTGAATTATTGGGTTTTAGATTTAAACTCTAGTTATTCATCCTCTATAAAGTCAATATCGTCTTGTTCTTATTTACAGAAAAAAAATATTTATCTATGGTTTCTTTCCTAACATGAAATCTCCCTTTTGGGAAAACCTTTTTTAAGGCTTCTTCATGATTACCATTTCAATTTCATTATCATCGAACTTCCTTGATCACCAAGAGGCAATGCACCCAACTCCGAAACATCAAAAACAGACCTCAGGAAACATTCCTTCAAATCTTATTTTTTCATGGAAAAAAGGAGAAATAATTTTCATCTTTTTCGTTATCTTCATCAAAACTATCACTGGAAACCTCATGTTTTATCAGGGATTTGAATTCTATTTCCTTAATTACTCTATTTTTTGCAACATCTGGTATGAACCTCTTTTAATAATCCACCAGTCTGATTATAAAATTATCAAGAGATAGTTTAGACATATCCCTTTCCTCAAGGGAAAAATCTTTTAGATTATACAGGGGTGGAAGTCTTCTTAATATTTTCTTTATAATGTCAATATCTTTAATTTATTCACCAATTCCTCGAATTTCTCCAATAACTTCAATAATTATATTAAAAAATGTATATTTATTTTCATCAGAATACATATTCAGATCATCAAACTTATTGTAAAAAACATAGAGTTTTTCTTCCTTCACTTTGGTGTCACCTTCACATATATTTTCTAGTTTTTTCCACAAAGACATGGATGAAGTGAAACTAATCACCTTTAGATAGATTTGATTAGATTGAGTTGTTGTAATATCCCGGGTAAATAAAGAATATGACATTTTCATATTTATTAATATTTTAAAATTAAATATTAATTTTACTTTAAAGGGGATGTTATGTCTGATATCATACACAACACACAACAACTAATTTCTCCAAAATATTATGTTCCACACAATGTTGAGTTATACCAAAAAAATATAATAATATTATTATTTTAAATGGTAGTTAATTCCTAGTCGTTGTACTGGCGGGAATTAATAGAACTAACTAAAATAGGAGTGTACATGTTTTTTAAATTTCTTTACATTTATCCAATAAATTTTAGAGGCTTAAAATAAGAATGAATCTGATTTTAAGCAAGAAATACTCTAATATTCTTTAAAAGGCCGTTTTACCACATTTTGATGGAGAAATTGTATTAAATATAGTATTTATCACTTTTATATGTTATATTTGAAAAAATAAAGTTCTTATTTAGAAGGAGAACATCAAAATTTACTTTGGATGGAATTTTGTTATTTTTCTAATAAAGTTCATTTTTAATGAATAGTGAAAAATACTGCATTTTAATTCAAAACTACTTTTTAATATAATTTATTTATATAGTTAGATAGTAATTTTAATTGATTTTAAAGTTTAATTAGACTATATTTTTATCATTTAATCCAATGTTGGTAATTGTAAGTAATTTCACTTTGAAATTGGATATAAAAACAAGTCAATCTTTTGGTAGGTTTTACTTCTTAAAAACACAATTTAGTTTTGACAACGGGAATTAATTTTAAATTAATTATAGAAACTTTTGTGTTTTGAATTTAGAAAAATGGATTTCATATTCGGAATCAAGATGTCCAAATTGTGTAAATAGGTAACATTTATTTTTAGACATTATGAATAGTAACTTCAGTATTTATTTAATTTACCATGGTTAAAGGGTAAATTTAGTAAATAAGGGTAAAAAAATAATATTATAATAATATTAGATTACCCTAACACATGTCTTAATCCCATTGTATGAGACATGCCTAACCATGGGCATCCTTGGGTCTATTTTAGGACCCCATGGAGCCACTTGTGTGTGAAAATGAAATTTAATCACTTTTAATTTAAAGTTAAGGAAAATATAACCTAAACATGTATCTTTTACTAAAAAAATTATATGGGGTTATACAAGTGATCTCTTTGATAATAAATATTCATTATAAAGCTAAAAAGATTTTATACATCATGGTATTTTATTTATAATTATTAGACATCAAATAAATAAATTTATTTATGACACAATTATGATGTAGTGATTGCCTTATTAATGAATGTTTTAAATAAATGAGATTATAAAAATTAATTCACCAGTTCTCTAAGTGGTGTCTCCCACCACACTCCCATGTGACTAGGGTTTCTATATTGGTCTCTTCTCCTTCCCCCTACAGCTCGATGGTTTTATGGGTGTCGGCACTCTAGATCTTGGCTTAGAGCCTTCATGGCCCACCGATGTTTCAACTCACGGTCTAGTAGTGGCATAGAAAGGTTCTCGACTTAGCGGGCTTTGGCAGTATGGATCTTGGGGTTAGCTTCTGGCAGCTGGTTATCAGTTCGGTGTTAGCGCTATGGTTCATAGGGTATAAGGAAGGGTAAGAGAAATAAAGTATTAAAGAATATTTATATCAAGAAATGAACTCTTGTATTATTTATGTATTTTTATTATTGTGAAGATTTTTGATAGAGTAGAAGTTTTTACCTTGTAATATTGAGATTTTCTGTATTAGTTATGGATTAATTCTATAAAACTATAAACCTGAAAAGATCCTCAATGTGAATTCTTTATCTAGCTCAAGATTATCTAATGTTTAAGTCTGAGGCCTTATAGTTTCAATAAGGGAATTTTATTCTTGGGAATATATATCAAACATTTTCTTATCCATTTCAATCATAAACAGTCCTGTAACATCAGTGGCATGAATCCCCTATGTAGTGGAAAAAATTACTTCCATTCCAATAGATCTTAGCTGAGATCTCATCTAGTTTTTTCAAATATAGAATTTTATTCCATCAAAGAGGGTAAATCACATGAAATTTACTGAATTATCTATGTTAAAAAAGAATATATTTAATACCAAAAAACTGCCTCTAATACCACTTGAAGGACCCAATAACACCCTGATATGGGAGGGGTGGATTAGCATGTCAAATTTTTATTCTAAAGTGATAGATCTTGTTCCCACATTGGTAGGAACCTGTTAAACCTATCTGATGGTAATGTTTAGTAATTTAAACATTCACATGTTGAGAGACAACACAATAGTTTTACTTGGTTCACCACTAAGGGATAATCAAAGGAGAAGACACTAACATTGTGTTATTCAGACCTAAATCAACTAATATTCACTAATTATGGAATATATAATATTAGACATAGTCACTATGTTCTAGGCACACTCTCTTTACAATATTTTAGGAATATCACACTTCCACCTTCATAACACTTATTCCAAATCCCCCTAACTAACTTATTTGAGATAAGTCTTATTTGGTTTAATTAATTGAAGGTTTCTTTAGTAGATTGGAATTTATGTCTTTGTCCCTAACTAGAACGAGACTCTTCTTGCATCAAATTCCTGAGTTGATTCACTTTAAATCACTATTCACTTAATCCTGATGTTCAATACTGTCATTCATGAATATATTTTGTGTAGCTCACTACCTTCACAAAGAAAATTTTCTTCATGAAACTAACTACCTTCATGAAGCTCATTAATTAATCTTGGAATACCCCATCATCATTCAACTCCTTTTTCCCATATACCTAAGCATTGGTCAACACTAGAGAATACTTTTTGTGATGCACAAGCGTACTTTGAATAATTGATTCCCTCAGCTCTTATAATTCTCGAATTCAAATCAATTTATCCTTTTCTCTCATTATTATCATGTCAAATGAAGTGGGGGTAGTCTCATAATTATAGGGTTAACCTTTTGTGATTCTCCCACTCCTCTAGAGGGTTTTTCATGAGACAAAAAAACCCTATTTGTGAAGCTCCTTCACTCACAAATCTTCTGTAAAATCTAACCCACTCATGAAGATTATCATAGTCATGGAGATTACCATCAACACTTCACATAATTTGAAATGATTTTTCTTGATGATCCAAATCTTCATGAACCTCAGCCTTTTCAAAACCTAGTCTTCATGAAACCCATACGTTCACCATATCTAAGAAGATTTAATCTTAGAAAACTAACTTTTGTGATGTTTTCCTCTACCACCGGATTTTGATCCCAACAATTTGGAAAACGCTGGGAAATGATGAAACCTTTAATATTGTAGTCACATTTTACTATAAGAACACTTTCCTTGAATTTCACTAATTATCCTAGTATGTATTGAAAAAAAAACACAAACTAAACTCTATTTATATAAAATAAAATCCTTGTTTCCAACATAATCTTCCCACTTATGACTATACAAAACATGTTCCTCTTATTGATCAAAAGAATCTTTTATATTGATTTTTTCATTTTCTTAATATGTTATTGGAACTGGTTTCACATATTAATCAAAGGATCAATTATTTAAATTTAAACTATATAGTACTACTATATACATCACATGTCTAGTTTTTGGAGATCCATAAGGGGTATAACAATATTCTAAATAAGGTTTATATAGTTTTGTTTGAATGTTCTAGGGATGAACTTATGGTAATATTAGATATAGTTATAAAATAAATGTTTTAATGGAGAAGTGGAAGTCTATGGGAGATGTACAACCAAATAGATATATATATTCAAATAAAATATTAGAATAATAATTTGGTCATATCATTTTATACCATGATGTTGAGTAATACATTATTAATCTTACCTAAAGCCATATTTCTACTGCTTTCGGATCAATACATCAAAGAACCAATATTTTTTACTCTAAATTCATTGAGGTTGATGGGGAGAAGATAAATATCATCATGGATGTGATTTTATCAGTGAATACTTGGTGGAGAAGATAAAAAATAGGTATTAGGGCAATAATATATAAAAGGATTCCCATCACACCAAATCCTGAAATCTTTAAGCAAGGAACACTTGATCCAGGTGTAAAACATGCTCCTACATTCTCACCTAACCCTAAAAACTAGCATAATCCTAAACTTAAATATAAATTTTTATTTATTCTTTATCTAATGTATATTTTGTGTCTCTTTGTAATTATTATTATTTGTTCAATGAAATTTAAGTTCCTGAATGTCCATTATTTATTAACTATTTTTTTGTAAATTTATGATTGATTATTCTATTTCTTATTTTACTTACTCAATTATCACCAATCAATGAAAACACTAATTCATTTCAGTCACAAATTATTAATGTTCTATGATTCATTGTGCCATCTTTAATGGAATACCTCCATTATTTAGCTCACTTTTTGATCTCAAAAAGGGGGAGAAGAAGATATAATAAATACAAAATTTTATACAATTTTAATATTCTACATTATTTTGATTAATACCTTATTGAAATATTATAATTTGAAATATTTTTATTTTTCAAATCTATAAAATTCTATGTTTAAAATTTTATGCGTTTTGTGATCATCAAAAAAGAAAAGATTATTGGACATACTAATCTTGTTCAAACATATACCATTTCATCCTAAGTTTTAATGATCATAAAAACCCTTATTTTTATTCCAAATGATTTTTATTGAAGAACAACGATTAGTATTTCTAAATTTATAAATATATTTTTATAAGTAGTTTTTATTTGGGTTGAATAATTTTTGTTTTCTATATATTGAAGTCATACGTTAAAATAATAAAAAGTAATAAATCCTTACAATTAAGCCTTATGATCGAAATAAATTCAAATATAAATTCCAATTATAAAAACATTTCCAATGTTTTGAAGTCTTATAATTAGAAAAATTATCGCATTCAAGATTTATGATTAGATAAATGCTTATGATGAAAAATTATGATCATAAAGTCTTTTGATGAAGACTTACAACCAGAAATAAGTCTCCTGATGAAGACCTATGATAAGGACTTGCATTAACGAAAAATAAATATGATTGGAAGAAATCCATACAATTATAAAATCATAAAGTTAGATGGTAAATACTTATAGTTAGATGCTAAATTATTATGATCATAAAAAAGTTTTACAATGATCACCAAAGTCATATCAGATGAAGACTTATGATAAAAAGTATTACAATGATAAAAACTATAAATCCTTTTAAAGAAAATTTAGGATATTTTATTAAATATTCAGTGAGATTATTTCCCTTAAAATTATCAAGTAAATTCAACTCCCAATTTAATTTTAAAGGGGCGATGTCTACAAAAGAAAAGATATGTGTAATTAAAGATACTATTTCCAAGAATTGAAAAGTCTAATGGGTGACATGAGATACACAAACATGATACTATTTTTCTATTACCTTTGGAATAATTCACATTAAAAATACACAATCATTAATTTTTAATATTTATATTATTCACTATAAACTATTTGAATTAAAGTAGATCTCGAGTTCACAATGTAGAAGAGCCACCAAAAAAATGAATACCCTCTTTTTATACTCATTATTATTATTAAACTTTGATCTTGATATGTGGATTCGAGATTTATCTATAGAAAAATAATTTTCTTTAAAGTTTCATCAAATTTTATATCTTCTTTGAGGAATTTTATCTAACTATTAGTTATACCTTGAAATTGTGTGAAGGACCCATAATATTTTCTACCTATATATTTTTATAAAGTATACACTCTGTGTACTGAGTGTTAAAATGCTAATTATAGGTCCTATAAATTGGAAATCCCAGTAAAATATATTGGAACATTTTGTAATATGTTTTAGTTACTTTCACTCAATTATCAAGGTCTTTATAAAAAAGGATATGAATAGTGAAAATCACCATGCTTGCTTAGAGAGTGGTTAGTGGAGTGGACTAGATGATCTTTGTGCCTTGAAAAAATAAATTATTTTCATTATACTTTATATCTTTTATTTAAATTTTTTGATATGAACCCGATTTAGAGTGAAATATATATTTGTTTTATGTTTTTAAGATGGTGGTTTTTAGTTTGTGAAAAATTTAAGAACTCAATTCAACCCCATTTTGTGTCATTGTAAAACACCTACAAGACCAACAATATCTCAACTAAATCCATTCGATAAAGTGGTTTTTAAATTATACCAGCATCGGTAACTAATTAAATGTTAAATTTAACTTCTAGATCAGTAACAACACCTGTAAAATAATCATGAAATACATTAAATTTTTTATCATGGGAATGACACTAATTTGAATAATTCCTTTATTTTAAATGATATGTGCAAGATAAATTTCACCCCTATATTTAATCAATTTCATATATTATTGATATGTTATCACATGTATGGACTAATTCTTTTTAAAAAATATAACTTATTCTGAAAATTTCATATGACTTCTTTAGCTCTATAGTCTATTTAGAATAGTAAACCAAAATTCAATCCATACCCAAAATAATGTAAAACATTACTATTGTTAATATAATAATATTTTCAGGAAAACCCCAAATATAGATAACTATAATTCGATTTCTATAAATATTTATTTCTTTAATACATATAAAAATATTTTTTAATAAAATTTATGCCTCAAATTCTTCAGGTGTTATCTCCATTTTTAACAGCTTTTTCGGAAATAAGAGAATGAATAAATCCACAATTAAAAAAATACATTGGAATAATTTGAGTAAACAAGTATAGTACCTATAACCACTTTATTTTATGCTCCAATATTTTCTGAGGTATTAAAAAATGACCTTCCCACACATTTATTCTTATGGTCTTGATGGTTTACACCTTTCATAATTATCTTTGGATATGTATTTTCATAATAGATTATATAATTAAAATTAAACATTTCACTTTATGGTGGCCATTATTAGTATGAAAATTTCTTATTTTTTTATAGTCATGGTTCAAATTTATAACTTTAAAAAACTAATAAAATTTTCCAGATATCATGATATAATTTCCATGATGCTTCTTACCATATTTAGGATAAGAGTAAAATTAAACTCACTTACCTTAAAACTTCATTATGGACTATTTCAAAATTTATTTCTTGATTGACCACTATTAATCCCTCTTTTTACAAGATCCATTGATGTTAACTAATTATTTCTCAACCTTCTTTGTACAACAAATAATTTTCACATAACTTATTAATTCACCAGTGAAAAAATCCATTCATAAAATTGATTTTAATCCAGTGTAAAATATGACAATTGTACTTTCATGGTCCAAAATAAAATTCATTTCATACTTATAAAATATAGTAAAATTTCCTTCATAAGTATAAATTTAATCCCCCATTCATTTGATTTAAATTTAGAAACTTCTTTTCTATTCTATGTTTAAGAACATTTGGAAAATATTTTTCAAGGAACATATCTTTAAACACCATCTATTCTATGGAATCAATCTCTTTTTTCTCCTTGGTATTATTAATAAAAGTCCATGGATAATCAAATTCACTTTTAAGATAATACATAGAAAGAGTTACCTTCTAATGATCTGAACAAATAGAAACTTGGAATATCTTCTCCAAATTACTGATCCACCCTTTATCACTTACTAGGACTAAGTTTCCTCCAAATTTCAGAGGGTGTTGTTTTTTAAAATGACACATTATTAAAAAAAATATTTATGGATAATTTTATCACTCTCTTGTATGGGTAACATAATTTATATAATGGGTAAATTGATTTAGAATATCTAGAAACTGCTCAACTCAAAATCTAACCATTTTGGATTTCATATTAAGAAGGATATTTTCATCTTGTTTCCTTCCAAACTTATTCACCATATTACCTCTACAAAAAACCATTATAAAATGGTCATATATTAGATGAAGAAATAAAAATTTATAGTAATCAAAAACTCTATCATGATAATATGATTATAAATTATCATCCCCAAATTTTCATTAATTTTCAACATTGTGACCTCTAAAGTTATATAAACACTACTCTGATGCCAACTATAATATCTCATTCATAATCAACGCAAAATTATATGAATTATAGAAATTATTTCATTTCCCTACATTCCCATGACCTTATAGGTTTATATTTTTAGATAATTAAAAAAACTATTAAATTAAAATAGTATAAAAACACACAGTGTACGTTTTATCCAAAAAAATATGCTCTTAAATTGAAACTCTTATTTAATTCATGACACCCTTCCTTCATATCAGGTTAGTCTTTATAAAAATAATATTGACCCTTTTAGAGTTCATACACATCCTTAAATCATATGAAATCATTTCAAAACATGGGATGAGAAAATAAATCTTATTAAGGTATATAAAAATAATGGAAACTCATTATTCCATTGAAAAACTTGAAAACCCATGAGAAAGTATTCGTTTTTACATAATAAACTTTGAGCTCCAATAATCACTTATTTACTCATTAAATCAACTCCATTGCCTAAATATTTTAATAAAACTTCTCATGAGAAAATATAAATAAAAAAATATTATCATAAATGTTACTTGGGATATCATCTTCATGTTACTCTTACATGCACCCATATAATGGAATAACCTACCCAGTTAATTCCAACATATTTTCTCTAAATTATAAAACATTACCCAATTCATTGGAGGGTTATATTAGACCCACCAATCATAATATATAATTTTCAAGAACCATAAAATGAATAAAATATTTAGGAGATTTTACTTTAATTATAAAAATCTAAAAAATATCCATTTGAACCCATAAGAATAAACACATATATTTATAACATAAAATAGAAAATATCATTTTATTTAAAAATCATTCAAAATGAATATGTCATAGAACAATGATAATTGAATTTAATTTTGAAAAATATGTAAACTTAAGGAGTAAGAATTATAATGAAGAATGAACATGATAATATGAAAAGTCATGCGATAAACTTAAAAAACATTCTTTTAACACTTTTATAAAGAAATTTAATAATGAAACATACAAAAAATGTTAAAAATATTATTTTAAAACTATTTTAATGAAATTAAATCATAATATAAAATGAATTTAATAAAATATTAAATTCAATAGAAAAATATTTTTTAGATAATATGGACATGTAAAATAAACAGTTTAAAGGAAAAAATTGAAATATTTATAATAAGATTTAAAATAAAAATCCATTACCTTGAGTCCTGAATCTCTTCATATATCTTCTACCCTCCTCATTAATAAAATTATATTAATTATTAATTTTCTTTAAAAAAATAATATTAATTCTCCTATTAATATTACTTTTATTTCATTTAATATCATATTTAATTTATTTAATAAATCAATATAGTTCACAATGGTCATTTTAAGATTATTTCGTTTATAATATTCAAAACAGATCTAGTTTCATAGTAACAGTAAATTTTCTCTATATAATGGTTCTATAATTTTTTATATTTTTCAAGGTATAGGTTTCATATCATTATATAAATAAATGATTTCAATAGGTTATTATATAATTAATTTTTTGTGAATCTTCCTTAATAAGCCTATTTTTACTCTTTAAAATAACCATGATTTTTCACTTTTAATTTCATTATTATTATTGTAATTTACCATTATATAATCATGAAAACATATTAAAGTTATCATTTTTATGAAATATTTATAATATTTTTTTATAATCATTCATGACATAGATATTATAACATCATTCCTGTATGTAGTAAAACTAAACAAAAAAGTACATGTTATAACAATTGAATGAGTAAGAATATGTATAGTAATAATACCACTTTTATAGAAGTTTGAATATTTAAAAACCATTTAATTAAAATTATAAATCATATTCAAGAATATTTATATGATGAAGATAATTTAAAAATAATTGTAATAAATCATTACTTACAAAGTATCTCAGTATGCCCATTTTAAGCAGTTAAATCTTATGATGACCATTTACTATTAATATTTATGATAAAATAGATAGTTTGACTTTCCAAAACCATAATCATGTTAAAATATCATATTAATTCATTAAAATAATTTTTATAACTATACATGTAAGGCGATGATGAAAAATGAAATACATCATTCATAGAGGTTGTATTCAACAAATAACACGAGTGAGGTTTTCATCTTTCAAATGATAAAAAGAAGGTATATAGTGGTTGTTCAATAAAAATAATAAAATTTGACTATAATAATGATATTTATTTCATTATATTATTATGGTTATAAAATATTTATAGGATGGGGAAGATGAAATAAAATTGAAAAAACTTGGTTAAGACAATTACCTCTTCCTTTAAAATACTCCTTGATGCCACTCCTTTATCTTTTTTATATTGGTATTTTTTGGATAAAAAATCAAATAGGATGTGATAAAAATAGTTTTGGAAGTATTATTTTAGGTCTTGGTCAAGGTAATATTCCAAAAGTGTGTGTCTAAGTGGGGTGGTGAAGTGGTCCTTTTATAAGCCAGAGGAGTTCTAGTCTTGTAAATACTTTTATACTTAATATATAATAAATTTCATACTCAAGTAAAGTGGAAAAAATTAGGAACATATTTAAGATAAGATATGGAGGATAAATAAGCAAATAAAGAAATTAATTAAAGACAAATTTTTGTGATATATGTGGCCTTATCCCTTAGTTTAACCCCCATTTAAACCCTTCTAACCTTTATTGTGGTGACCAAATTCTACCATGGTAACTCATTAATATGAAAAAAAAATTAAATATGTTTATAAATTTAAACAATATGATTCTAAATAAGGAAACTATTTTTAAATATTCTATTTCTAAATATTGTGAAAATTAATTTTAATATAATAAAGCACAAAACAATAATTTTGTTTTTAGAAAAATATCTTTTTAAGCATAAAAATAAATTTTAATTAAAATAATGATTAGTATTGATTATCATGAAATTTATTTTCTTATTAATAAAAATATATAGTTATGAATCTTTAAAAATAATCCAAAAATTAATGGTACCTTTTAAATACTTAATCAATGGAAAAGTTAAGGTATTTGAGGTAGTTTCCAATATTCACCTGAAAAACAACCCATTTTGAAAAATCTAAAAAATTCACTCTAAAATAATTTTTATATAATTAATCTTGAAATGAAGCTCATTTTTTCAACTTAGATTTTAAAATTTAGAAATATAATTTTTATAAAAACCTATATAATACATGGAAAACAATTTGGTTGGAATAAAAACTGTTTAGTTTTCAAATGAAAAACCATATTGTTATTCTATAACTCAATAAAATTATTTATAAGTTTATAATAATAGATATTAATATGAATATATATAATTAATATGAATAAAATATTAAATTTATTCATTTTTTAAAATACTTGGATCGTCACACAAACCCTCTTAGGAACTCTCTTGGAATAAATAGTATGATAACTCAAATTATCATCATAATATATCATTTTAGGTTTCAGTAAGGATGTATTGTATTTATAGATAAGATAATAATTATGGAGTTAAATACTTTTATATGATGTAATTTCATGATCTTATAGATATGGTAGGTGAATCTTGAAGGCCCTTGAACACTATCATGGCATGGAACGTTTTATCACTATGTGAATCTTAAATACCCTCAAATCTACCTCTATTAGTAGAAGAAAACTGATAGTGTGAATGTAGTTCTCATAGAGTGAGAACTATGAATCATTATTCTAGTGAGACATGAACCTATCAAGGTTTTATTCAATAAATTATGGCATGAACTGTTGTATTGTGATGTAAAACCACCTGGATCCAAACCAGCATGAAGCTGATTATTCATGGGCTAAGTATTACAATATGATCAGATCCCTAAAAACATTCATGTAGATTCTTCATGATAAAACCAAAATCCCTGGGGCATGGAAATCAGAGGTTACTCTTATGTATATCTAGTTTACTCTAATCTGAGTACCATTACAATATGGTATTTCACTTAATGGTTCATCCTTTTATTCAGCACAACACTTCCACTATTACACAGACTTGGTTTATTAATATATAAGCCTATTATGGAATAATTTTATATTAAATAGAGTTTTACTCTTATGAAATACTCTCCATGTAATGTCTTATACCCTTTATGTCATGATTCACTTCAACTCAATGAAACCCAGTTCCTTTACATCTTCTAAAGTGCATTAGCAATAATTGAATTTGTTGTTAATGAGTCAATATGTGTTTATTGAAGGAATATGGTGATGATTCTTGGATTATTGTTAAGGATTCATGATTTTTCATTGGATCTCTTGGTTGATAAATCATTCAATCCCATAAGTTAATAAATATACAACCATATTTGTCTAGAAAAGTATTTTTGAGGTAGCTAGCTTAAGATATCATGGATAGATTCAGGATAATGTAAAAAATTATTGTTTTTATGATTGTTTGATTTAAATTCAAAGACAAAGTAAAGTTTTTTGATGGGTAGAGTACTTTCTATAAAAAAAAAATTGATGTTAATTGAATATATATATGAATGAGGAGATCAAAATGATTGAGTTTAAATGGTGGATGTCAAATTTAAATTTAAATAGAATCATCTGAGGGTTTTTTGTATAGGGAAACTATTGTATTTAGTATTTATATACACTTGGATGAAGTCTTATATATGTTAAGATGAATCTGAGAAAGTTTGAGATAGTTCTGGTATGGAAAGAAATAAATATCTAATTTATCATAGGGGCATAAAGGTATGTCTCAGGCTATGTAAAAGTATACTCTATTTTCTATGTAAAGGTAACACTGCAACCAGGAACTTTATAAAGGTAAAAACCTTTCTACAAAAAATTCATATGTGAGTTAAAATAGATATATTATGGTAACCTTAGACTTAAATTGGTTAATTAAATGTTATATGGAGGTTTTGTTACCTAAATATAGGTAATGAAAGATCCACATCAATGTAGCTCTGAAAGACTAAAGGCTGCACAAAGGAAACTCTAATGAACTAGGACTTGCGTAATGGTTATAAGAAGTTGTAAAGGGTATGTAAGGGAAATATAGAATATTTTTAATGGTATATTGAGTTTCTGGAATCCATTTATGATGAATTATTAATTTGTATTATTCTTTTTATATGTTGATAATTAAATAAAACATTATAATCAAGAAATTAAATTGTGATCCTTGCTTTTGAGTGTGAAGAACTAGCTAAGAATGGAGTTGGAACTAGTAGTGAGATGTCGACCATAGCATAGACAGCAGTGAAATGGAGATTCTCCCACACTGTAACATATTAAATGTTGTAATTTTGGTGACTGTGGTGAGATTATAATTTACATGTGAGAAATAGTGAGTTACAAAACAAATTGTTCATTTTAGGTGAAAGTTTTGATCACCACCCCACATAAAAAATTATTATGATCATGATTGGTTCATGAATCCATAAGTATATTTAATTCATATAAATTGTCAGGGATGATATAGTTTAAATGATATATATATGTAGTAGTTTTTGTGGGAATAATAAGATGTGATATTCTATATCCCATGAAGAATACCTTCAGAGTCTCATTGAATTTAAATGTAAATGTGACATTTGAATATCACATGGAAAGTTTAAGGATGAGTCTCAAGAAGATTTAAAGGGATATAACTTGACTTTATTTAATGAGTTTGAATGATATTCAAGGAAGATAATACCATGAAAAAGTCTTGGAGATTTCTAAACATTGAATATGGAAACAGTATTCAAATAATATTTATGATATTATTCTATGAATATATATATATCATGTAGGGAAGAAAACTAAATGTGGTGATTTTTAGATCATTCAACACTATGATAATACTAAAAATACTCTAACTATTTGAAGAAAAATGATCTAATACTCTATAGTATCAATGATAAAAGAAATTGAGATAAAAGTCAGGAGTCATCTAAAGAGGAAGAGATCTTTTGTGCACTCAAGTATTCCAAGTGTTGAGAAAACCCAAATATTTTAAATATATAGAGAAACATGAGAAATATTTATGTTTATGTTTTGAAAAAGACCTGAATATATAAGAATTGAATATATATACGAGTGAATAATAACATACACACTCATGGAGAAAGATTGTTATCAAGGAGTCATGGAAGATACTATGAATAAGAAGATAGATATATTTCTACCTTTTAATCAACATATAAGAGAAGGATGGTTGGGGTTTATAACAAGTTAAGGATGAAAATTTGGTGGTTGGGTTGTAGAACCAATCAAATAAGAAGCGTTGCTTCCTGGGGGTGTATAACCAGACATTATTGAAGGATCGAATATTGGGATGTATAACCAGATTCTAATAAACAATTATGATCGGGGGATATAACCAATCACAATCTTGTGTGAATCAGGATCCATTATAATTGATAACAAGATTATAGTGGATAATCTGTAGGGTGGGGTGTCTAGCTAACTATGTAAAATAGTATTATTTTATGATAAACCTTATAAGTTTCATATTCTACTATCATTGAATTTTTATTTCTACACATGAAGAAATGATTTGAGTTTTTAATAATTGGATTTATAACCTTAACAAGTTTAAGAGATAGAATTATAAAGTGGAATTCATAAAAAGAGACCATTGATTCAAACCCCTAGTGGTTCACTAAACCTGGGAATCTCATATTCACTCTAATATAAATGGAATTTAATTAATCTATGAGTATGTTGAAAATAAATAAAATATAAAAACACTTTAAATTATCATGAATGAATTCTCGTAAGATTCTAATCAGATCATTCCCCTAATAATAGGGTTATGTATACACCACACCCTAGGATAAAATGATATTTATGATAATACTCCAAATATTCGTAAAAGATCAATTCCAAACTGACCATGTATCGATTGATATTAACACGTAGCTCTAATTTACCATTTAACTTTATGAGGGGACTCTTTGAAATTTAACACACATCAAATTCATGAATTTTCAAATAATTTTTAATATCCTATGTGAACCTTTGGTATTCAGACACCTCTTAGATAATAGGTAATTCATAGATTCAAGTGTTCACCATGATATACTATGATAACAATTATGAAATGTTCCTAAGAATTCACTATCCTAGACATGGGAATGTTGGATATCATTATAGGAATGGACTAGTTGATTTTATATAATGGTAACATTTACTGTAATAGTTATAAGGTTATGTTCTTCAGCCCTAAGGGTGAAATTCATACTTTTAACAAGGAATATAATTTAAATTATATTAAATATATACTTTTGATGATAGTTATTGGGATTATATAAAATTAGATGATATTGATTCTTTTGGGAGAAATGAAAGAAATTATACATGTTGTACTTTTAGATATAATGAGATATTACACATATGTTTTTATTGATTATTTCTCTAGACAACTACTTGAGTGAGATATAGAGTTTCTAATTTTTTTTCTAGGAATGAGACTAATATATCTCCATTTTATAGCATGGAACCAGGTAAACAACGATAAATAAAATTTCAATTAGGGTATTTAGATAGTAAAGTAATTATTAGATCGAACACCTCACCTTATCTTGATCCCATTATTTTTTACAAAAATGATGATGGAATATTATTCATGTATTTATATTATAGGAAATTAACAAATATAATTGTCCTATAATTTATTATTTTCTAGATAACTAAAGGGTTTTGTATGATTTTCAATGATCAAATTTAGTTTAAAAAACCAAAAACTCATATTGTAGTATAAGGATATCACAAAATAGATATTTAGAGTGGGTATGGACACTATTTTTGGTTATTCTATTTGTACTTACTATTTATATTCATCCATTTGATAAATATTATATTTAATTAATAACTTTTCCTTTTTTCTTGGTATTTATTGATAACATATTGATGTATTCAAAATCATGTGCAGACTATGAGATATTTTTATATATTATGTTGGTCACTTTGAGGTAGAAATTCATCAATGAAATTTTTTCTAATTTCATATTCTTGATTTGTGAGGTTAAATTACATGGTCATGTGATTTTTGAACATGGAATATTAGTCAAACCTAAGAAAATATAAGTTGTTTTATCATTGCAAGTGATAAAAACGTATTTTAGGTGTGAATTTTATAGGATTAGCATGGTATGTTTTATTCTTCATTCATAATTTATCATACTTAGTTTCACCAATGATGGATTTGATCAGGAAGGATATATCATTCTTATAAACTATAGAATACCAGAGATCTTTAAGGGTATAAAATGAATTGAATGTCAACAAAATATAATGAATTAATTTCCTTTATCAATTTTTTAATACCATGATATTTTAAAATAGGAACATCATATTTGATATAATACATGACACACAACACTATATTACAATAGAATTTAACACCACAAGAATTTTCAATATAATTATTTCTAAATAAATTCAATCTCTTCAATATCTTTTAATCTGCTTCTAGGATTGAATGAAACACGATACTCTATTAAAATATTATTATTTAAACATGACCATTATAACCTAGTCATTAAAATGATGGATATAAATAGTAATAACTAAATTAATAAAATTATATTGTTTACACATGTAAAAAATAAATTTAATGGTTATGTATTTTTTAGAAATAAAATAAAAACCCTTTAAAAGAGAAATAAATGTTTTAGAAAAAAAAAGTATTTTTTGAAAATGCGGTATATTCACGCTTTGTGTGTATGACAACCCTGCTTTTTATTACAACTTAAACATGCTTTATTACATAAAACTTCACTTGATACAACAAAGAAGATCGAGAGGTTTAGTGTCTTTGGGGCTTAGGATCATTACATAAAAACTTTAAACTTGAAATACAACATCCTTATTGAAAACTTCCTTTACATGACCACTACATTCCTTCGTACTTAGCATTGCATGGGATAACCTGAGGACATGCATAAGAAAAGGGTGAGCTATAAAGCCCAGTAAGGGAGTACACAATAAATAACATGAGTAGTACAATACATGTTAGGCAATAGTCATATCAATAGAGCATAAGAGAGACATGAACATAAAGGCATGATAAAGCATGATAATCATAACATGGAAATGTGGCAACAACACTTAACATTGAATTAGCATGAGCCAAGGCTCATTGCACATGGAGCATGAGTAAACCCCCATTGCACTTGAAGCACGAGTAAACCCTCGTTGCACTTGAATTAGCATGATTCAACACTCATTGCACATGATGTATCATGATACTATACTTTACCCAATGCATTGGAGCGCTATAAAGGGCGCACCCTTCTTAAACATTTCATTTCATGCATAAGTGTGCCACATGGATCATAAAACATGGATTCATAAAACATAATCATTTATTCCACGATAAAGGAATGTAAAATTTATACATGAAACTTTATAAACAATGTGTAAATGTGCATAAAGGTGAATACCCTTGATGGAGAAATGGGCATGGTATTCACTACACAAAGACATTGGCTTAGAAAATCGGTGTGATTTCGGTAGCGTAACGGCGTGACATAAGAATTCATAAAAAAGGTTGATGAGAGATAAAGGGGTTCCTCATCATATTTACATGTAATGTACAGTAAGGAGATCATATATATACATGTCCCAACAATAGAAATTGAATTTAGATTCATGATACAAAAGTATTGCTTGAATGTAAAAGAAGAGAGAGAAGTTCCTTTCGGAATTTCGGCATAGTAACAGGTGTACATGGGAGGCATTTAATGAGAGAGAAAGGGTTCTCCCATCATTCAAACAATAAGAGGGCAGTATGGGGGAGGTGCGAAACCATACCCCAACATTCATAATTGAAATAAAAAGGGAAATACAACTTAAAGAAAATTGACAAAAAAAATTAGAAAGGAAGAAAACCCCTTACTTGGAAGTGTGCTTCCAAAGGCTAGAGAGAGGCTTGTGAGAGGCTTCTTGGGAGCTTGGGGCACCTTGAGAGGATTATAGAGAGAGTAGGGCAGAGGTTGGACGAACTTCAAGGGCTTTGAGTGAGGAGGAAGTGGGAGCTTGGGTGGGTTTATATAGGAAAGGTGAGAGAATTCTTTATTATTTAGGTTTGGGACCCCTTATATTAAAATAATCCAAACCACAAACCATCCCATGGTATTTTCCCATGGTTTCTGGAAAAGGAAAGAGGAAAACAATATTTTACAAGTCCAAGGTCCGAACTTATTAAAAAATTAGGGTTGCTTTTGTGGAGGTGAGTCACACTCCCATGGAAATTAATTTAAAAAGGTAAAATGTTGAATAAGTCTTGAGGGCTCCATTAATGCTTTGAAAAGTGAGTCAAACAAACCCAAAACCTAATTATTTTAATGATAAAACACATATTGGCCGAACATAAGGATTATGGTATTTTATTACATCACCATTGGGTCATTATGATGTCATAAAACACATTATATATTTAAATGGTATTTAATTTTTACCCAAAAATTTGACTGTCTCAGAAAATTATGAAAAATTCACCGTTGGATAATTTCGACGTCCTGATTCCAAAAATAATATTTATTTTATCCAAATAATTTTCTAAATATGTGAATTTTTACTTTTAAAATAAAAACCGACATTTATAAAAAATTCACGGGTTTTGACAGAAATGGCTTTCAAACCTTAATAAAAATTTTAATTGCATTCATAAAATTACAAGATCATTTATATTTAATAAAAATTAATTTAATATTAATAATAATATTTTATTAAAATATTATTTAATTCAAAAATCCTTTAATTTAATAAAATATAATTCTTAATTAAATAATAACTAAAAACACCGTTTGTACTTTAAAAACTAATTACAATGTATCAAAAATGACTAGAAATTATATTCATTATTATATACAAAAATAATGTACATGAACATGGTGCTACTTATTTGTTACATAACCCCTTAAAATAGCCGCATAAGACCTAAGGGTAAGGTGCGCGATGGTGACAGACTCTTGGGGTTGCTCGGATAACATCGCTCGAGTGGTAATCTCTATCAACTTCCATTTTTCCCGTAGACGATCACGTTAGAGCTTGACTTGATGAAGCTCAGCTTGGGCTTGGTCAAGGGAAAATCCCAAAGACGCCACCTCCTTTCCGAGCTCCGACAAATGGGCTTCGTAAGGGGAAATTCTACTGGATGAGGCCATCGCTTCCTTTGTCTGAGTAGAAAATTGGTTCGTTAAAGCCTTATATTTAAACTACCCAGATGATCACTGTTCAACGGCTATAAAAGTAACGGTTACAAATCTTAATGTTAAACTAAAGAAGTTGACACCTTATAAAAACATTTTTTTTTCTAAAGAAACATTTAACTGGATCAAGAGGGATTTTCCATTAATGAAATTTTGGGACGTTACAACATTCCCCCCCTTAAGAAATTTCTCCCTTGAAATTTTCCTTTTCCCACACTAAAACAAATGTGGGTAACTTAGCTTCATCATATCCTCCGACTCCCAAGTTGCTTCTTCAAACTTGTGGTTTCTCCACAACACCTTGACGAGGGGCATTGTCTTATTTCGTAGAACTTTTTCTCTACGATCCAATATCTTCACTGGTTGCTCCTCATAAGAAAGATCGTCTTCTAATTGTACCACCTCAGAAGAGAGTACATGTGAAGGGTCTGGTATGTACTTCCTTAAGAGGGATACATGGAAGACATCATGCACCTTGGCCATAGTAGGTGGAAGTGCTAGTCGATAGGCCACATCCCCAACACGATCAAGAATCTCGAAGGGGCCGATGTACCTTGGACTTAACTTCCCTTTCTTTCCAAACCTCATGACCTTCTTCCACAGAGATATGCGTAAAAAACACCATGTCTCTGACTTTAAACTCAAGGTCTCGTCGACGATTATCTGCATAACTCTTCTGTCGACTCTGGGCTGCCTTGATATGCTGCTGAATGGTTTTCACCTTCTCCACCATTTCTTCGACCATTTCTGGTCCAAGCAGCTTACGTTCACCGACCTCATCCCAACATGCCGGTGTTCTACACCTTTTCCCATACAGGGCTTCATATGGTGCCATTTGGATGCTCGAGTGGAAACTATTATTATAAGAGAACTCAACCAGAGGAAGATGTTGATCCCATCCTCCTTTAAAGTCCATTGAGCACGCTCTCAACATATCCTCAAGTGTTTGGATAGTCCGCTCGGATTGGCCATCAGTTTGAGGATGATAGGCCGTACTGAAGTTCAGTTCAGTATTCAGAGCATGTTGAAGACTCTTCCAAAACATAGAGGTAAATCTTGGATCTCGGTCAGACACAATAGATAGTGGTACTCCATGCAACCGTACCACTTCCCTGATATATATCTGTGCCAGTTGATCCAAAGAGAAATCCTCTCGAATAGAAATGAAGTGTGCAGTCTTTATAAGACGATCCACAACAACCCAGATTGCATTGTTGCCTTTGGATGTCCTTGGAAGTCCAGTGACGAAGTCCATGGTGATGTTCTCCCATTTCCATTCTGGTATGGGCAATCGTTGCATCATCCCCTTAGACTTCTGCCTCTCTGCCTTCACTTGCTGACACACCAGGCACTTCGATGTATATTCGGCGATCTCCTTCTTCATATTATCCCACCAAAAGTTTTCTCGGAGATCTCGATACATCTTTATGCTCCATGGGTGAATAGAGAAATTTCAACTATGTGCATCATCCAAAAGTTCCTTCTTCAGCTCCGAACTTGATGGGACACATAGTCTTTTCCCAAACCGCACAATTCCTTCTTCATTAACATTAAACTCTAAGGATTTTACCTTTTTGATAGCTTCCACTTTTTCTTGGATTCTCGCATCATCCTTTTGAGAATCCTTTAACCTTTCCAAAAGAGATGGTTGAGCAATAATTTGTGAAAGGATTGATGATGTTCCCTTCATTATGATTCCCACGTCCATCTTCATCAAGTCTAAGAAGATTGGATCCTTCTCAATTCTCATCATTGATAGAATTGCTGGATCCTTTCTACTTAGGGCATCCGCCACCTTGTTCTCCTTCCCAGGGTGGTAATGTATTGAACAGTCATAATCCTTTATGAGCTCTATCCATCTTCTCTGGCGCATATTAAGCTCTTTCTGTGTGAATATATATTTAAGACTCTTGTGGTCAGTATATATCTCACATTTCTCTCCATAGAGATAATGCCGCCAGATTTTCAAGGCAAAGATCACCGCCACCAACTCCAGATCATGCGTTGGATAGTTTCGCTCATGGATTTTCAACTGTCTTGAGGCATAAGATATCACTTTATCATTCTGCATCAGCACACATCCTAAGCCCTTCTTCGAAGCATCACTGAATACCACAAAAAGCTCCCCACTTGTGGGTAAAGTGAGCACAGGTGCAGTGATAAGCCTCCTTTTCCACTCCTTGAAGCTTTATTCGCATTCATCACTCCAAGCAAACTTTACTCCCTTTCGAGTTAGCTTGGTAAGAGGGTTGGACAATCGTGAGAAGTTTATCACAAATCGTCGATAATATCCAGCTAACCCCAAGAAGCTACGGATATCAGTTACCGATGTTGGCCTCGGCCATCCCTCAATTGCATCTGTTTTGGAGGGGTCCACAGATATCCCATTGCTTGTGATGATATGGCCCAAGAATGAGACCTCCTTCAACCAGAACTCACACTTGCTATACTTGGCATAGAGCTTCTCCTTGCGCAAAGTCTCCAGTACAGTTCTTAAATGCTCCTCATGGTCCTCCTTGGTTTTGGAGTATATTAGAATATCATCTATAAAGACTACCACAAATTTATCTAGGTAATATCTAAAGTCTCTATTCATCAAGTCCATGAATATTGCTAGAGCATTGGTGAGTCCAAAAGGCATTACTATGAATTCATAGTGCCCGTACCTTGTACGAAAAGCAGTCTTGGGGATATCTTCCTTCTTCACCCTTACTTGATAATATCCCGACCGCAAGTCGACCTTGGAGAAGTATTGTTCTCCACGCAGCTGATCAAACAAGTCATCGATTCTTGGGAGAGGATACTTGTTCTTTATCGTGATTTTGTTAAGTTCACGATAATCGATGCAAAGCCGCATTGACCCATCCTTCTTCTTGACGAAGAGGACTGGTGCACCCCATGGTGATGCACTTGGGCGTATAAACCCTTTATCTAGATTCTCCTGTAGTTGTTTCTTTAGTTCTTCAAGCTCAACCACAGCCATTCTATATGGAGTCTTGGATATTGGTAGCGCCCCAGGTATAAGTTCAATTGAGAACTCAACATCTCTTCTTGGAGGAAGACCAGGAAGTTCCTCGGGAAATACTTCAGCGAATTCCCTCACAATAGGAATTTCTTCAAGGGTGGTTTCTTCCTTGGACTCAATCATCTGAGCCAGATATGCGTGCTCATAAGGCAGTAATATCCATGCTTGAGATGATGGAGCTAAAGGAGATTCATCTTCCTCCTGACACTTGTAAAGAATCGGGGATCGATTCTCCATATGGAGTGTGATTTCCCTCTCCCGACAATTTATGTTGGCTCTATATAAGGAAAGCCAATCCATGCCAAGAATTGCATCAAATTCCACCAAAGGTAGTATGACGAGGTTCGCCGGGAAATTCAATCCACATATTATAACAGGGGAGGACTTATACTCATGGGATGCAATGATTTCCCCATTTGCCGTCCTCACCGACATCTTTACTTACATGATTTGTGGTGGTGTAGGGATTGTTCTACTAAACTTTTGAGATATAAAAGAATGCGTAGAACCTGAATCAAAAAGTACGTTCGCTATTCTTGAATGAATAACTAGCGTACCTGTCACCACTTTGTTGTCGGGGTTCACTTCGGCAGAAGTGATGGCAAAAGCTCTTCCTTGCTGTCTTGGAGGTTGTTGATTGCCTCCGATAACCCTTGGATTAGGGCACTGATTCGCAAAATGACCCGGTTCTTTGCATTTGAAGCATTGAACAATGCGTTGAGGTTCGAACGGAGCGTTCCTCCCCTCCTTCGCAGCCGCAGGTCCTTCTTGCTGACAGTTAACAGCTAGGTGCCCTTCTCTTCCATACTTGAAGCATTTTCTTGTCCCCCTAAGGCAATTTCCAGGGTTCTTCTTTCCACACTTTTGGCAAGTGGGGTGATGGAATTTCTTAGCGCCGTTGGATTTATCCATCGGACCACCAGCATTAAAGTCCACCTTCCGCTTCTTGTCCCCATGATACCCCTGTGATTCTCCGATCTCCATTTCAACCTTGAGGGCACATCGGACAATTTCCTCATAGCTGTCGAAGTCACGGATCGCTAATTCTTTCCGCAAGCTAGGCTTCAGCCCACCAAATAAGCAGTCAACCTTGCATTCGGGGGTAACGACAAAGCCGGAAGAGTATCGTGCAAGCCTTGTGAAGTTTGCCTCGTACGCTCCCACAGATTCCTCATCTTTCTGCTTGAGGGAAAGGAAGTCCCTTTCCATCTTAAGACGGAGGGTGCGTGGAAAATATTTATCGAAAAACATCTTCCGGAATACCTTCCATTCCAAAGCCTTGATCTCCTCCCCAGGCTTCGTATTTTTTATCAATGTCCACCATTGATCAGCTTCACCCTCCATACGATAAGCCGCCAGGAGAACCTTCTCTTTTTCAGAGCATTGGAGGATGGAGAATATCTTTTCAATGGAGTTGATCCATTGTTCAGCAATCGTGGGATCAGATGATCCACTAAAAGTAGGAGGCCTTTGTCTCATGAAGCTTTCAATAGCGACTTGTTCTTTCTTAGGGGGGGTTGAACGTTCCTCTTGACCAGTTTTTCTATTCAAAACTTGAGTTAGCTGAGAGAGAAGCATGACAAAGTTCGCGATTCCCGCTCCCATTGGATTGGGCATCTCATAAGTACAATCATCACACTGATCTTCACAACGGTTATTAGCTCGAGTTCTCCTATTACCGGCCACTGGCTGGAATAAAAGGAATGTTAGGGGTAACACATAAAGGGTAATCCAAAGACAAAAGTTGATGACTTATAAATAAACTTTAATCTCTTTAACTCGTGAGTCTATAGGATTCAATCCAGGCTTTTCATGATCTTCGTTCTAACATATATTCTTAGGGGCATTTTTCCCTTAATAAGGGTTCATACTAAGATTGTGAATTTATCAAAACATATCCCCCGGGAGTGTCGTAACCAAGAGTGCAGCAAAGCCCGTTGTCGTGCACCAGTTCCCGTTCGAGTCTAGCTCAAAGCGGTGTTTTCGGGTTTTACCCCTAGGATACATCTGTGCCAGAGCCGCCTCTACCTGCTCGTATCCAGACAGGGATGTATTTGTTTGATAAACCACTTACTTAGTATTTACCAAAACATAGGGATGTTTTTATTATGCTTAGTCTTGTATCTAAGGCTTTACTAGGGTTTCCTAATCCCAAAAATAACTAAACCTATCCTCTGATACCAACTATGACAACCCTGCTTTTTATTACAACTTAAACATGCTTTATTACATAAAACTTCACTTGATACAACAAAGAAGATCGATATGTTTAGTGTATTTGGGGCTTAGGATCATTACATAAAAACTTTAAACTTGAAATACAACATCCTTATTGAAAACTTCCTTTACATGACCACTACATTCCTTCGTACTTAGCATTGCATGGGATAACCTGAGGACATGCATAAGAAAAGGGTGAGCTATAAATCCCAGTAAGGGAGTACAAAATGAATAAAATGAGGAGTACAATACATGTTAGGCAATAGTCATATCAATAGAGCATAAGAGAGACATGAACATAAAGGCATGATAAAGCATGATAATCATAACATGGAAATGTGGCAACAACACTTAACATTGAATTAGCATGAGCCAAGGCTCATTGCACATGGAGCATGAGTAAACCCTCATTGCACTTGAAGCACGAGTAAACCCTCGTTGAACTTGAATTAGCACGAGTCAACACTCATTGAACATGACGTATCATGATACTATACTTTACCCAATGCATTGGAGCGCTATAAAGGGCGCACCCTTCTTAAACATTTCATTTCATGCATAAGTGTGCCACATGGATCATAAAACATGGATTCATAAAACATAATCATTTCTTCCACGATAAAGGAATGTGGAATTCATACATGAAACTTTATAAACAATGTGTAAATGTGCATAAAGGTGAATACCCTTGATGGAGAAATGGGCATGGTATTCACTACACAAAGACATTGGCTTAGAAAATCGGTGTGATTTCGGCAGCGTAACGGCGTGACATAAGAATTCATAAAAAAGGTTGATGAGAGAGAAAGGGGTTCCTCATCATATTTACATGTAATGGAAAGTAAGGAGATCATATATATACATGTCCCAACAATAGAAATTTAATTTAGATTCATGATACAAAAGTATTGCTTGAATGTAAAAGAAGAGAGAGAAGTTCCTTTCGGAATTTCGGCATAGTAACGGGTGTACATGGGAGGCATTTAATGAGAGAGAAAGGGTTCTCCCATCATTCAAACAATAAGAGGGCAGTATGGGGGAGGTGCGAAACCATACCCCAACATTCATAATTTAAATAAAAAGGAAAATACAACTTAAAGAAAATTGACAAAAAAATTAGAAAGGAAGAAAACCCCTTACTTGGAAGTGTGCTTCCAAAGGCTAGAGAGAGGCTTGTGAGAGGCTTCTTGGGAGCTTGGGGAACCTTGAGAGGATTCTAGAGAGAGTAGGGAAGAGGTTGGACGAACTTCAAGGGCTTTGAGTGAGGAGGAAGTGGGAGCTTGGGTGGGTTTATATAGGAAAGGTGAGAGAATTCTTTATTATTTAGGTTTGGGACCCCTTATATTAAAATAATCCAAACCACAAACCATCCCATGGTATTTGTCCATGGTTTCTGGAAAAGGAAAGAGGAAAACAATATTTTACAAGTCCAAGGTCCGAACCTATTAAAAAATTAGGTTTGCTTATGTGGAGGTGAGTCACACTCCCATGGAAATTAATTTAAAAATGTAAAGTGTTGAATAAGTCTTGAGGGCTCCATTAATGCTTTGAAAAGTGAGTCAAACAAACCCCAAACCTAATTATTTTAATGATAAAACACATATTGGCCGAACATAAGGATTATGGTATTTTATTACATCACCATTGGGTCATTATGATGTCATAAAACACATTATATATTTAAATGGTATTTAATTTTTACCCAAATATTTGACTGTCTCAGAAAATTATGAAAAATTTACCGTTGGATAATTTGACGTCCTGATTCCAAAAATAATATTTATTTTATCTAAATAATTTTCTAAATATGTGAATTTTTACTTTTAAAATAAAAACCGACATTTATAAAAAATTCACGGGTTTTGACAGAAATGGCTTTCAAACCTTAATAAAAATTTTAATTGCATTCATAAAATTACAAGATCATTTATATTTAATAAAAATTAATTTAATATTAATAATAATATTTTATTAAAATATTATTTAATTCAAAAATCCTTTAATTTAATAAAATATAATTCTTAATTAAATAATAACTAAAAACACCATTTGTACTTTAAAAACTAATTACAATGTATCAAAAATGACTAGAAATTATATTCATTATTATATATAAAAATAATGTACATGAACATGGTGCTACTTATTTGTTACATAACCCCTTAAAATAGCCGCATAAGACCTAAGGGTAAGGTGCGCGATGGTGACAGACTCTTGGGGTTGCTCGGATAACATCGCTCGAGTGGTAATCTCTATCAACTTCCATTTTTCCCGTAGACGATCACATTCGAGCTTGACTTGATGAAGCTCAGCTTGGGCTTGGTCAAGGGAAAATCCCAAAGACGCCACCTCCTTTCCGAGCTCCGACAAATGGGCTTCGTAAGGGGCAATTCTACTGGATGAGGCCATCGCTTCCTTTGTCTGAGTAGAAAATTGGTTCGTTAAAGCCTTATATTTAAACTACCCAGATGATCACTATTCAACGGCTATAAAAGTAACGGTCACAAATCTTAATGTTAAACTAAAGAATTTGACACCTTATAAAAACATTTTTTTTTCTAAAGAAACATTTAACTGGATCAAGAGGGATTTTCCTTTAATGAAATTTTGGGTCGTTACAGTGCGTATAATTTAAAATTAATTTTTAACACTGTTATAACATTTATTTAGAAAACTAATATTCATTTTTTAAATATAAATTTAATCATTTTATTTGGGTAATTTTTTTTATTTTTATGAAAATATTAATTTTTTGATTAATAGTGAAAAATACTAAATTTTATTAAAAACTACATTTTAATTCAAATTATTCATTGAGTAAAATTGTTTTTTAAATTAGTTTTAAAGTAAAATTAATTCAATTATATAATAATTTAACTAATTTAGGTCATTATAATCAATTTCATATTGAATTTCTGTATTGAATCATTCTATAATTATGAGAATTTGCTCTTTGGAAAACCGCTCTTTCGACGTGGTGGTGGTTTAATTTTAAATTGAATTATAAAAAATATGTAAATATAATTTAAAAAAAAATATTATATATTTTTAATCATAATAATTTATATTATCTAATAAGTTTAACTTAATTTTATACCATAATTAATAATTAAAATAGTAAAAATTAATTATAGTCGTTAAGGTAAAAATGGGTTCATTGGGGGTTGAAATAAGAATATAAGAAATAAAATGACATTAAAATTTTCAAAAAACCATTGGATTAAAATATTTAGACCTTATAATCTCTATATATTTATAATAACCCATTTTTTGGCTTTTGGAATGGAATAAATGTGGGTATCAATTTATCATTTCAAATATTACATGTGTGTCCTCTCCCCTACTTATAAAAGTCCACCCCTCTCCTCCCCTCCTAACACTTAAAAAACCAATTGGTTTATGAAAATAAATGCCTATATAACTTTATTAATTCCATAAAAACATCATATAAGCCTTTTTTTAGGAATCCCTCATAAAAAGGCTTTAGGTATAAACATAAAGAGGCTCTCTGAAGAAGGTAAAATTCTTAAACATGTGTATTTATTTTATTTCTTACTCCACCTACATAAAACATTATTCAAATATTATGATATAATAAAAACATAATATAATATATAATTATATTTTATTAGGTTAATTTCATAACCCATATCCATCTCCACTTCCGTCAAATGGGAAACAAATTGTCGATTGTGTGTACCGCGGACTACCGCCTCACAAACATTTATAATTCGTTTTCCATATCCATATTTTAAAGATATATATAATGATGTATTTAATGTTATATGATATTTATGACATTATCATACTTATTTAATTATTTTATCTCATATACCTTCTTACTTTCCAATCCATGAGGGATACGATAATGTCACTCATGTGTACGACGAACTATTGTCTCACAAAGTGATGTGATTCGTTTTTCACTTACAATTTACATGAAATGTATTGAGATTACTGTTAAGGAATATATTTGATTTTTATGATCTAAACATAATTATATAAACATAATATTACATATAACTTATTACCTTTCTATATTTTATAAAAAATTAACATTGCTCGTGCGTATGTGTGGACTACCTCTTACACATGGAAATGTGAAATGTTTTTCATTTTATTTTTATATGGATGGTAATAAGGATGTATTTAATTAATAGAAATTATATACAATAAATAATAATTATTTTATAAATTTAAATTAAGATTTATTTACCTTTTACTCCATCCTTTGAGAAAAATGGAAATAACATTCATGTGTATGTACGGCCTACCATCTCTATGAACATTATAATCCATTTTCTACCACTATCATTAATATATTAATCGACATAAATATATAATGAATATATATAATATTTATATCATGTTTAATATTATTTATATTATGTAAACATGATCAAATTAAAAGGACCAAAATTACCAAACTGAAACATTCTTAAAAAAATTAAACAATTATCAATTGAAATAGTGATTTTAACAGAGAATTGTTAATAAAAAGGTTATAAAAGACTATAGGTAAATAATATATGGTATGGGATATGTTATTATGGTTATATAATATTTTTATAATAATAATATATTTATTATACAATAGTTCCATTCACATATTAAGGAATTAGAACCTGAGATAATGGTTTCCCATCTCACTTTTACTTCTGTGATATATATGCCATATTAACAAATTATTCCATTTTATGGTATATATTGTTAGATTTGGTGTCCTGAGAACCAAATGTTTGTACTTTGATTACATGAATGTACACTTATTTTATATTGTTAACTGTTCTTCATGACTATAATATAATAATGTCCTGCAATATTTGTTGCATTAATAAGGTCATGGAAGATCCCCGCTATGATAACAAACTTGAAATGCTATAACAATATTCTTAAATAAAGTTCTATAGTTGGATGAAATACTATGATAGGACACATAGTATACAGACCATCATGTGAGAGTACTTGTAAGAAGATGAGACTCTCTCTCATGAAGTTTGCACTTGGTAATTTCCAAGATGAGAGATTATGAGAACAGACTCGCCAGTAGAAATTATGAATATCTTGGTGTCATTGGACATTGCTATATATGAGAATGTGTAATGGTCCTTAGATTAGAATATTATCATTAACTCATGTCATGACTCACACACTTAGATTTACTGACGAAAACCATCACGAATAGAGTTGGCGGGAAGTAGGGTACGTTGGGTGCGTCACGAATGACATGTTGTTAATGGATAAGTCAAGGAAGGATTTGTCCCTTTCATATTTATGGAAGTAGATATCTCGGTCCCTTTGATTGAAATAGAACTGTCACAAAAATTCCATGTCCATGGTGTCATGACGAGTTTATTTCTAGAAGTAAAAGAATGACAGATCAAGAATATAGGTTTATGACACTGCCATGAAACCTGCTTGATGAGATATTGAGATAAAAGGATTAAATTGCACAATAAGTGTTCATATGAGGTGACATGTCAATGCAGTGTCAACTTATTTCTCTTGGGTGCATTGACTCATTTCTAGACAATAATCTTGGACTCTAAGAAATCCCGCATAATGCCAACGAGAAAGAGGCCTAGAGGGTCACACACTAAGTGTATCCAAGTATCTAATGTAGAATAAATATTATTCTCATATGTGGTTTAATAATTATTCAATGAAGCCTAAATAGTTTTAATGTTAGAGGAAGAATAAAATGAAAACAAGTACACGCCATGTATTAATGATTACACACCGTGTAGTTTTTATTTTGAAAACATGTACACACCATGTATTAATGATTACACGCTGTGTAGTTTTTAATGAAAAACAAGTACACACCGTGTATTTATGATTAAACTCCATGTAGTTTTTCCAATCGGGATTTTGAAGAAATATCATTTTATTAAATGATATTTATTATAATCAGTGTGGGCGCATGTTAAGGAATTAATGATTCGACATGGGGTTTTTAAAAGAGTTAATGAAATAAATAAAATGTGTAACACATTTATTTATTGTCATAACTCTATAACCTCAAACCCTATTATAAATATCCTCACAACCCCAACTCTTTTCAAGAGAATCATTATGTACAAAAATTCGGGAGAATTATCTCAAGACTGAAAGAACTCCATCCTTGAAGAACACTCTCAAGACCGAGAGAGATCCACCTCCATCAGATCAAGGATATCTAAGTCAGACAGCCCAAGCAAAGACTTCTCCATGCTATCACCTGGTGATTCCTTTGGTGACGTCCAAAGATATGTGGTGCACGTGTGGATCACCGCTAGAAGAAGTCTACACTTGGCTTCTACGACACAATGAAGAATTACATCGGAACGTGATCAAGAATATCAATGAAGAAATAACTGACAAAAAGGTACTTCTTGTCAATTAATTAAATTAATTATAATCAACCTGTGAAGATCCACTTTTTTGGTTCCGGGATTTTCCTTATTCTCTGTCTATTTCTATGAATTAATCCATGGAGACTGGGGTTTATCGTCGTATTGATCCCAGATTGATCATTCCTAATAATAAAAATCCAATTGGGCACATCCACCCACAAGCTTCCACTGTGCCTGGAACCTTCAAATGGTATCATAGGGAGGTGACAATATTGATTATAGTTATTTAATTTTCGTTGATAATTTACGCATTTATATTTGATTCAATTCATGATAAATTTTTCGATAAAACTAAATGAATGAGATCTGTTCTTACTCATTAATTTCTAGATTCACATCCCCAAAAATAACTTTTAATTTTAATTTCGAGTAAATTAGAAATGAGTAACGCATCCGGATGAGTCTCTCTTTCTGTTCGTACAACACAAGAATACACGGCGTGTAGTGAAGACTACACGTCGTGTACTTAGGTTCAATGAACTGGTACTGGTCTGCAAAACCATGCCGTGTGAATTGAGTATACTTGAGTTTTATTACATCGTGTTGACCAGAAATGAATGGCGTGTGGAATCGGAATACATGGCATGTATGTAAAATCAACACGTTGTGTAGTCCGACCCGGCCCAGGTGAAACCGTGTATAAGGAGAATCTGTGTTCCACGTACACGAGATTTCCAGGCCAGTGACCGTGTAACAAGGAAGTACACACCGTGTTAGATTAATCTACACATCATTTACTCCAAAATTTCCAAAGTAGATAAAACACGCCAAAGCCCCTAGTGCGTACTATTGATGAAGGGTGAAAATAAATAAAAGCCGTTTGAATATAAACTACACACCGTGTACTTTCCAGAAATTGAATTTCACCAGGTTTCCTCCAAAAGTACAAAGACCTGTACAGGGGATATGGATGAGAAGAATCTCAAGGAAATTCAGAAAGGAATTTAAGATAAAGAATTGATTAATTATAAGATCATAATTAATTAATTTCAAGCGCGACTTATCTTAAATAATAGAATGATTAAAATAATTTTAATTCTAAATATGCATAAATGTCGTTTCATGTTTTGGATGATCATGAGATAGACCAAAGACCCTTTCTATGTGTGTATGGTTTTATTTAAATTTTTTTAATTTAAATCCATTGGCCTGTGAGTCTTCTTCCAATAAAATATAGTTCCTACGTGCCCATGGTTTCTTTAATGTAAAACCCATGTAATGGAGGATCTCCCCATCCAGAAGAGATGGTTCAAAACCCTAAGCTGAGGTGAAACAATCCCAAGAAGATACAAAGGTGGATAGGTGGGAGCTGCAACATGAACCATCGGTTCAAGGTGTTTTTCCCTAGGCCGGGGTTAGCTTATCAAACCACTAGATAAGATAACCAATATAATATCATGATCATTCCATATTATTTTATTTCTATCTGATTGCATGTTTTATTTATTATGTATGTGTTATCACGATCACCTAATTAATGAAATAAACAAACATGAAAATTTGGAATAAAATAAAACCGAACTATGCGTAAACATTATCAGAACATGGTTAATCACTTAAGCAAGCATCACATAATATTAACAACCATGTGATAATGCAAAAATACTCATAAAGAATAAAATCCCTCAAATACCATATTAATTCAAACCAAGCCTTCCGTTAATTGATTAAGGGAAATACCC
This sequence comes from Viscum album, assembly GCA_963277665.1. Taxonomy (NCBI): domain Eukaryota; kingdom Viridiplantae; phylum Streptophyta; class Magnoliopsida; order Santalales; family Viscaceae; genus Viscum; species Viscum album. Next base: position 409,613,292 of record OY728125.1, on the reverse strand, counting down.
AATAAAACTATGTGTTTGACCAACCCTTGTTGGGACACTTACTTTTATAAATGAATCTCTTATGAAAGTTTCAGATTGAAATAAACATTTTACATCAAAAAGAGTAGCCCTATATAGACTTGTTGTAAAATGGAGGCAAGTGTTGAGGAAATCCAAGTCAGGGTTTCAGGATTGGGGAGTCCACTAAATAGATCAAGGAACTGTAAGCTCATGGTTGGCAAAGACCTTCCTACCTAGATACCTTCAAATAGCTTGACCAACCCTTGTTGGGGTTATATGAAGGGAAATATGGATCCTTGACACTAGAATGTCAAAGAAACTAGACATTCCGGGATCAATGGTGAGGGCCATTAGGACTTGATAAAATAGTTGGAGAATTAATAAATTCATTTATTATTATTTCATAAAATGTAATCAATCAGTACTAATAAATCTTCTCTTTTAATTTGTAGAATCAATATGAAAAACTCGTCAAACACATTTTCTCTATGATCAATTCTGGAAAAAGACAATATCCTCACGGGTATTAACTTTCAAGAATGGTTTAGGAACATTCAGGTTATCCTATGCCATGAACGAAAGTTTTACGTAATGGAGTCCTGACATCCTGATTCACCTGCCCAAGGGGCAAGTGATTAAGATTTCCTGGTCTATGATCAACATTTGAACGACGCACTCGACGTTCAATGTTTGATGCAATCATATATGTCTAGTGAGCTCATAAATCCTCATGAAGACATGGATTCCTATATAATTCTCAAGAACCTCTATGGTCTATACTAGGAGAGAGCAAGATAGGAAAGGTTTGAGATCTCTAAGGCTCTATTCCAGAGCAATCTTGGAAAGGGTGCCCCAGCTGGGCCTCATGTAGTCAAGCTCATTGGCTACATTGAGCACTTGTAGGATCTAGGGTTTAAAATCCCTAAAGAACTGGGTATCGATCTCATTCTTTTATCACTCCCCCAGAGCTTATCAAACTTTGTTGTGAACATCAACATGAACAACAATGAGAAGTCTCTGTCTAATCTTCATATCCTCATTCGCCAAGTGGACAATGACATGATGCATTAAAATCATTCTATCCTCATGGTGAATAAAAGGAAAGGGAAGGAGGAGATATTTAACCCCAAATCTTCTTCAAGGCCTTCCAATAAAAAGAAGATCAAAGGGGAGGCGAGAGAACATTAGTCTGTTTGTTTTGCATGTGGAGAGAAGGGCCACTGGAAGAAAAACTTCACCCAGCCAACGAAGCAAGGGGAAGCATCAGGTGCATTGTTTATGGAATGAAATCTATATATTTCTACAAATTGGGTATTAGATATTTCTTATGGTGCTCACATCTTTATCTAAATACAGGAACAAAGTAGATTCAGAAAGATTGACCGAGGTGAGGTGGATCTAAGAGCATCCAACATATCCAGACTCGCTATTGTAGCTGTCAGAGACTACCAACTCACATTGCCTACTAGGATGGTATTGGTTATGAAAGGATGTTATTATATACCCTTTGTAACCAAAAAAATTATTTCAGTGTCCAGATTAGATACTGATGGATTTGTCTTCAAGTTTTGAAGTGGATGTTGCTACTTTTATAAAGATAGCATTTGTTTTGGTAGGTCACATTTATATAATTCCCTTTATGTGTTAGACTATACAAACCAAGTAATAGAAATCAATGACAAAGTTAATTCACATGACTCATACCACACCCAACTTTGGCATCACTGGCTAGGTCATGTCAATGAGAAACGTTTGACAAAATTACATCAAGATGGGTATTTAGATTCTTTCGAACTAAAACCACTTGGTGTATGTCATGCGTGTCTACAAGGAAAAATGACCAAAACCTCATTTAGTGGGAAAGGTGAAAGGGATAAAGGGCTTCTAGAATTAGTTCACACAGATGTGTGTGGACCATTTCCAGTTAATGCAAGGGGTGGTTTCTCGTACTTAATAACTTTTACTGATGATTTTAGTAGATATGGATATATTTACTTAATGAGGTATAAGTCAGATTCTTTTTATCGGTTCAAAGAATACAAGAATGAAGTTGAGAACTAGCTTTGTAAGAAGATTAAGAAACTATACTCAGAAAAAGGAGGAGAATATCTTAATCAGGACTTACATTGATTTCTTACAGGAGTTTGGGATTCTATCTCAACTCACTCCTCCTTACACACCTCAATATACTGGTGTAAGTGAAAGGAGTAATTGCACCCTCTTGGACATGGTGAGATCAATGATGAGTCATGAGAGTCTTCTATTATCCTTTTGGGGATATGCATTAAAAACAACAGCACACATACTAAACCAAGTACCAACTAAATCGATAAATGGTATTCCATACAAGTTATGGAGTGGGCGCAAAGCCATGTTATCAAAATTACATGTGTGGGGTAGCAAAGCATTTGTTAAGGCCTCTTCAGGTAACAAACTTGCACCCCAAGGCACAAAGTGTATCTCTATAGGATATCCCAAGGAAACAAGGGGATATTACCTATAAAATCCCTCAGACAAAAAGGTTACAGTGGTAAGACACACCATATTCCTTGAGAGGGAGAACATCTCCAAAATAGATAGTGGAAACGAGATAGACTTCTATGAAGTCGAGGATCAAGATATACAAGAGTTGGTACATGAACAGATTCCAAAAAGCCTCGTGGAATAACAATCTATTCCAGAGACACAAGAACTACGTAGGAGCACGAGAGAGGTGAGTGAACCAGAACGATATCGTTTTCTTGTCACCGAGGATGGTGACTCATTATTGGTTAAAAATGATGATTCTATTACCTACAAGGAATCATTTAAAGGAACAGAAGTTAACAAGTGGCAAGAAGCCATGAATTCTAAAATGGATTCCATGTACAAAAACCAAGTCTGGATTTTGGTAGATCCTCTAGTTGATGTAAATCCTATTGGTAATAAATGGGTATTTAAGAATAAACTGGACATGTAGGGGAAAGTCAGCACCTATAAGGCACGATTGGTTGCAAAAGGTTTTAGACAGCATCAAGGAATTGACTATGATGAAACCTTTTCACCGGTTGCGATGCTGAAATCCATCGGAATCTTATTGGCCATTGTCATCTACCATGACTATTAAATCTAGAAAATGGATTTCAAAATAGCATTCCTTAATAGGAACATCCAGGAAGATGTATACATGACACAACCTGAAGGGTTTGTGACTCCAAAGGATTCTAACATGGTATGAAAGTTGTAGAAATCCATTTATGGATTAAAGAAAGCATCAAGGTCATGTAACATTAGTTTTGATGAAGTTGTAATAGAATTTGGCTTTGTTAAGAATGAATGTGATCCTTGTGTCTACAAAAGGTTTAGTGGAAGTGTAGTCATTTTTATAATAGTATATTTTGATGACATATTACTAATTAGAAATGAAGTACCTATCTTACAGTCAGTTAAGGCATGGTTGGATAAATGCTTCTCTATAAAAGACTTGGGCGAGGCAGTATATAATCTTGGGATCAAGATCCATCGTGATAGATCCAAAATAATGCTGGGCCTGATTCAAAGTACATATATTGACAAGATACTGAAGAGATTCATTATAGAACAATCCAAGAGGGGTTTTTTTCAGTGTCACATGGCATTCATCTTTCTAAGAATATGTGTCCTCAGACACATGAGGAAATAAAGAAAATGGAAAGGATCCCTTATGCTTCCGTGATTGGGTCAGTCATGTATATTATACTATATACAAGGCTAGATGTTGCTTACACAATAAATGTGGTAGGCATATATCAAGATAATCCAGGAGACCTCCATTGGATGGCAGTCGAGACTATCCTTAAGTATCTGAGGTGTACTAAGGATATGTTCCTAGTTTATGGAGGAGATGAAGAACTAGTCAGCAGAGGAAATGTAGATTCTAGTTTCCAGACTGATCAATATGACTTGAAGTCGCAGACTAGATACATCTTCAATTTTAATGGAGGTGTAGTGAGCCGGAAGAGCTCAAAGCAAAGTGTGGTGGCAGATTCTATAGCAGAGTCCGAGTATATCGCAGCTTCTGAGGCAGCTAAAGAAGCGGTATGGATGTGAAACTTTGTCAAAGAGCTGGATTTAGTACCTATCAGTAAAGAACCTATCACAATCTATTGCGATAATACTACAGTGGTGGCACTTGCAAAAGATCCAAGGTCACATCAACAAACAAAGAATATACTTCAGAAGTATCATCTCATGAGGGATTTTTCTCAGAAAGATGAAGTTGCAGTGAGCAGTATTTCCACAGAAGATAACGTGGTAGACCCCTTGACTAGAGCCTTGACTCAGTAGAAACATGATCATCATGTGAGGTCTAGCGGACAAAAATTCGTAGGCAGTTGGCTCTAGTACAAGTGGGAGTTTTTTAGAGTTTGTGTCCTGAGAACCAACTGTTTGTAATTTGATTACATGAATGTACACTTATTATATATTGTTCATTGTTCTGCATGACAACAATATAATAATGTCCTGTAATATTTGTTGCATTAACAAGGTTATATAAGATCCCCTCTATGATGAGAACCTTGAAATGCTATAACAATATTCTTAAATAAATTTCTACAGTTGGATGACATTCTATGATAGGACACATAGTATACAGACCGTAATATGCGAGTACTTGTAAGAAGACGAGACTATCTCTCATGGAGTTCGCACTTAGTAATATCCAAGATGGGAGATTATGAGAACAGACCCACCAGTAGCAATTTTGCATGTCTTGGTGTCATAAAACATTTCTATCTATGAGCGTGTGTAATGGTACTTAGACTGAAAGATTATCATTAACTCATGTCATGACTTGTGTACTTATATTTGCTAACAAAAACCATCACGAAGAGAGTTGGTGAGAAGTAGGGTAAGTTGGGTGAGTCACGAATGACATGTTGTTAATGGATAAGTTGAGGAAGGATTTGAACCTTCCATATTTATGGAAGTTGATATCTCGGGCCCTTTTATTGAAATAGAATTGTCGCACAAATTCAATGGCCATGGTGTCATGACGAGTTTATTTCTAGAATTCAAAGAATGAAAGATCAAGAATATAGGTTTATGACACTTCCATGAAACCTGCTTGATGATATTTTGATACAAAGGAATTAAATTACACAGTAAGTGTTCGTATGAGTTGACATGTCAATGTGGCGTCGACTTCTTTCTCTTGGGTGCCATGACCCGTTGCTAGACAATAATCTTGGACTTTAGGCAATCCTGCCTAATGCCAATGAGAAAGAGGCCTAAAGGGGCACACACTAATTGTATCCAATTATCTCAAGTAGAATAAAGATTATTCCCATATATGGTTTAATAATTATTCAAGGAAGCCTAAATCGTCTTAATGTTGGTGGAAGAATAAAATGAAAACAATTACACGTCGTGTATTAATTATTACATGCAGTGTAGTTTTTAATTTGAAAACAAATACACACCGTGTATTAATGATTACAATCCGTGTAGTTTTTAATGAAAATTATGTACACTCCATGTATTTATGATTACACGCTGTGTAGTTTCTCTAGTCGGGATTTTCATGAAATATCATTTTATTAAATGATATTTACTATAATCAGTGTGAGTGCATGTCAAGGAATTAATGATTCAACATGGGGTTTTCAAAAGAGTTAATGAAATAAATAAAATGCGTAACACATTTATTTATTCTCATAAATATACAACCTCAAACCCGATTATAAATATCCTCACAACCCCAACTCTTCTCAAGAGAATCGTTGTGCACAAAAATTATGGAGAATTCTCTCATGACTAAAAGAACTCAATCCTCCAAGAACACTCCCAAGACCGAGAGAGATCCACCTCCATTAGATCAAGGTGATCTAAGTTGGAAAATGTAAGCAAAGTCTTCTCCATGCTAGCACCCGAAAATTCCTTTGGCAACATCCAGAGATACGTGGTGCACATGTGGATCACCTCTAGATGAATTCTACACTTAGCTTCTACGACGCAATGACGAATCACATCAGAACGTGATCAAGAATTTCAAATAATAAAGAATTGACAAAAAGGTACTTCATATGAATTAATTAAATTAATTATAATCAATATGTGACGATCCACTTTTGTGGTTCTGGGACTTTTCTTCTTCTTTGTCTATTTTTGTGAATCGATCCATGGAGACTGGTGTTTATCGTCGTATTGATCTCGGATTAATCATTGCTAATAACAAAAATCCAAGTGGGCACATCCTCCCACGTACTTCCGTTACGCTCGAAACCTTCATATATATTTCTACTTTGATATGTTATATCATGAAACTATTTTACTTCATGGTATTTAAAATTTATTTTGATTATTATTTCTTTTATAGGAATTAATATTAAGAATTTACCAAACTGATAAGGTTTTATTTCACAATCTATTCATTATTTAGGATTTTTTTTTAAGTCTCCCTTGGGGGAATTATTTGACACTTATAACCTAAAATAAATATATTTTCTTCTACCCCTGGTTATTAATAAACTTTTTAAATTAATATTACCATTTTAATACTCTTTGGAACATAAAATTATTGAGATTTTGTTTATGAAAATATGATATTATTTCTTTATTTAGTCAAAAATCATTTTTCATCAAAATCCATTTCTTCAAAAAAATGTTTTCAAAAATGTTTTTATCCTTTTAAAAATAATTTATTAAACAAAATTTTAACTCTTTTGAATTTTTTAAATTTTTTTTGAATGGAATCTTAATGAGGTTTTCAAAACAAGGCCTCTTTGGATTTTACCAAAAATATAAAAGTTATATATTTTGTTTAATGTGTACAACATGAAAAAAAAATTATACCATAATAACGAATCAATGTTTTAAAGATTATTTTTCAAGTTTTAAAATTTCATTTTCAAATAAAATTATTTAAAAAAATTGAATTTTATAAATAAATCAATGTGAAAATGTTATTTTCCTCAAAAATGATTTTAATGACATTTTCATGGTATTTATATTCATCAATGACATTGATACTTTATTATAATTATGATACACTGGGGATATGTTGTATTGAAATATTTTTTATTTTTTATTTAGATGTTTTATGTTCAGTTTGAATGAGGATGTACAATTTTATTACCATTCACCATATTAATCTGGATGGTTTATGATTATGTTTATTTGATTGGGGTAAGCATTAACACTTTGTATGTTAATTTTTAATATGAATATTTATATTTATTATGTTTCAACCCTTTCATATGATGAATTAATTGGACTTAGTAAGTGATTGGTAGGACCCAATTATAGATAGCCCCTCGATTTATCGATATGTCTCATGAGACAAACCACTTGGAAAAATTAGACTAGTTTCTACTCACATATTTAAATTTTCTTGTGAAAGGTCTTGATATTTTAAGATGTATAACATTATTAATTCTTTCATTATGAGATCAATTATTGATGTCCATGTGATTATTTGGTTATTTATAATATCCATGGATACGTTTCAATATCATGTGATTATTTATATTGATTTATTTGGTCACTATTTATTTCTACCATGTTATGATCAATTTATTGATTAAATTTAATGTGTTTCAGTTATTCAACTTTCCATATTGATTATTCTTATTTATTCATGGTTGATTCTATTATACACATAACCTTATTGATAATTTTTTCTCACATCTTTCTTATATTTTTATTTTACTAAGGATACCACAAAGTGTTTTGTGATTGATATGTAGAGATATGATGAGGGAAATAATTATGTTCATAGATAAATCACTTTGTTTATTTTATATTAAAAATTTAATGTGAGTTTAAATTATGTATCTAGTTTACCAAGAATAAAAAACTATTCAGTCTTTTGGGATGAGATACCTTGTATCTAATGCTAATGTAATAAATTATACACTAGTTCTGGGTTACTAGAGTTGGGGTCATTACTGCTGGTATCAGAATAAGTTTAGTAGAAATATTGGAAACTATATTTAGGAAAATATAGATTAAGGAACATAACCCTATGATATATATTGATTATTAGTACATAATAATAATATAATGTTTTGGTAAGATGGATATTATGTGGTTTTTTCTAGAAATACATCCCTGTTTGGATACTGGAAGCAGATTTGCTTCAAGAACTGATGTACCTAGGGGTCTGAAAGAGGCATATAAAGATTGACTCGATCATTACCTAGTTCATGATAACGGACCTTACTGCACAACTAGTTTTATATTACTAAAGGATATTCTTAGGATAATTTACATTTTCTTTACAAGCTATTATTAAGGATTTGAAAATATTTGTATGATTTGGAAACATTCACAAAGAAATCATGTTTATGATTATGAGATTATCCATGCATAAAATTTTCAATTTATGTTAATATTTTACCTAGTTTTAATATTATATATTATTATATATAATGTTACAATATAATCTAGTATATTCCATTTTTTATAAATGGAACCTATCAGAAAGAATGGGAAATATATCTATGCATGTAATATAAAGAGTAAGAATGATAGTTTCTTTGATGGAATTAAGATAGTATTTTAAAGGAGACTAGTCTCCCAAACATTATCATCATATGAGGACATAATATTATATACTATCAAAATAGATAAATAATTCTCTAAGTATTATGTATTTTAAGGGAAGAAAGATAAGAAGAGGATAATAGAGAAAAAAATAGATAAGGGGAATAATGGGAAAAAAGGTTTTCTGATATGTGATAATTATGGAAAGAACCATCCTGATATTTTCTTGAAGGGAATGATATTTTGATAAAATTTTGGATAGAAAGGCCAATACGCTCATAATTTTAAGGGTAAGAAAGAAATTTTCAATTCCAATGCTTCGATTATAAGGAGATGAGGCACTACACAAATGAATACCCCAAGCATCAAGGGAATATACCTCAAAATAAGCAAAGGGGTTGTGGTCAAGACTATGATATTACCACAGATGAAGTGGAATGATTAATATGTTTGTATTTGGATTCAAGAATTATGTTATCAATGTATTTTATCAATGATATTCTGGTTATAAGAATCATAAAATTTATAAGGATTGTACTACAGTATTATTTCTTAAAGGATTTGATAGCATATGTTCAATGGAACTAATGACCAAGAAAAGTGATTCAATAACAATTTTAAATCTCATAAAAAACATGATTAAGGGATGATAACCCTTAATATGTTCCTAATTTTGAGATAATAATGATATTTTTATGGTATAGTGTTGGTGACCATGACATTGGTTAGAGATTTTATGGGTTATGTCATATTTTTTGTAGTTTACTACACGTATTGATTTATAGAATATATTTGACATCCTGAAATTTTATTTTTGTAAGCATGAATGTTTTCATGACAGTTTTCTAGTGATCAATGTATTTATATATTTGTAATGTGACATTTAGATCCACTTTATTTGTATGTGGGAATAAATTTTGACTTAGTGACCTTCCTTCAAAAATTTTAGACTTCAAATTTGGAAGGACATATTTTTGAAATGTCTTAAGGTTAACTATATATAGAATGGATTAATTTAAAATTTTTGTATTGTTAGATAACATGTGAAAAACATTTTTTGTTTTTGAAAATATCTAGAGATATGATGAATGGCTTGTCATTCTAATGATTTGTTAAATGTGATTTGGGCATAAAAATTTATTTTGGAAATCCATTTCTTGGAGTAAGAAATGAAGTGGGAATTAACCAAAAATAACCAAAGGATGAAATTGTTCTTATTAAATATAAAGATATCATGTAATTATATTTTTATATGTTCTCGGTCTATAAGGTAAAGAAATTACTCAACTTCAGTAAAATGATTAAGAAACAAAAATTTTATCTTATTACCTTCATTCTCAATGAATCAAATGGTCCCTTAACTCATCACATATTTGTGTTTTTTTAGTTGTTGAATTTATATTGATCATTCGATTTCTTATGATCAATGACATCCATCACCCTCCATTATTATCTGGGAATTATTATTTTCTTCTATGTCAATATCTTCACCTCCCACAAATGTTCTCCTACTTGGAAACATGGTTATGTTATTATTCCAGATGACCTTCATAGTTCCTTTTCTATCATATCATGTGGATCTTTTATTAACCCTTATCATGATGTGGGGTTTCAAGAAGGGTATTTTAAAATTTCAAACCCTTGATTATTGATATCAATATTAAACTGCGAGGACAAAATTTTTTTAAGGGGGTATAATGTGACACCCCAATATTTTAAAAAAGTAACATCATATTTGATAGAATATATAACACAAAAAACTAAGATTATAATATAATGTAACATCCCTATAATTTTAAATATATTTTTTTCAATAAATCCAATTGATTTGATAGCTTTTAATGCATGCAACACTAGGTTTGAATGAAACACGATACTCTATTAAAATATTAATCATTAAATATAACCATTATAACCTAGCCATTAAGATAGGGGGTATGTATAGTAATAAATAAATTATGAAAATTATATTAATTACACATTTATAAAATAAATTTAATGGTTATATATTAATTATAAATAATTTAAGAACCATTTTAAAGAGAAAGAAATGTTTTTTGAAAAAACTATATTTTTTTTAAATGGCGACACCCTTTTTGAACATAATTTAAAATTAATTTTTACCAATTTTATAAAATTTATTTTAAAAATTAAACATAATCTTTTAGATACACATGTAAAAAATTTTCTTTGGGTGATTTTTTTATTTTTCTAAAAATATTAAATTTTTTATGAATAGTTAAAATAATGATTTTCATTGAAAGCTTCCCTTTCATTTAAATTATTTAAAAATTAAATTATATTTTAAATTTGTTTTAAAGTATATTTAGTGCAATTATATTAAAATTAAACTAATTTAGGTCATTGGAATCAATTTCATATTGAATTTTAATATTAAAACATTCGATACTTATTAGAAGTCTCTCTTTGGAAAACCGCTCATTTGTCGCATATACAGTTTAATTTTAAATTGAATTTTTCCACTTATGTGAATTGAATTTGGGAATATGGATTTTATATTTTTAATAATAATAATTTATATTATATAATAAGTTCTAATTAATTTTTGACCATAATGAATAGTGAAAACAATAAAAATTAATTATCACGGCTAAGGTAAAAATGTATTTATTAGGGGTTAAACTAATAAGATGAGGGTTATAAATGACCTAATACTTATAAGAAACCCATTTTTGACCATATTTTGATCTTATCGCCTCTAAGGTTTGATAATAACCGTTTTTAATATTTTTTCATGATAAAAACATTGTTATCACTTTATCTTTTCAAAAGTTCCATGTGTGTCCTCTCCCCTACTTAAAAAAGTCAACCCCTCTCTTCCCCTATTCACAATTCAAAAACCATTTGGTTCAGAAAATACCTACCCAAATAACATAATTAATTCTATATATATATATATATATATCTTGTATGACTTATTTTTATTATTAATTCATCTTAATAAGGCTTTAGTTATAAACCTAAAGAGGCTCTTTGAATAAGAGGTTAAAATTTTAAACGCTTGTGTTCGTTTTATTTATTCTTCCACCTCCTTTAAACATTATTAAAATATTATACTATAATAAAACTAGTATATATTATATATTTATATATTATTATTTTAATTTAATAACTCATATCCATCTCCACTTCCATTAAATGAAAAATGAAACCGTTGATCATGGGTACAGCAGACCTCATGAACTGATGTTATTAATTTTTCATCACCACCTTTCAAGTTTGTATATAATAATATATTTAACATATTTATATGATATTTTGGAAATTATTATACTTTTTTAATTATAATATCACATATAACTTCTTCATTTCCATTCTGTGGGGGGATATGATAACGCCACTCGTGTGTATAGTGGACTACTACCTCATGAAGCAATGTGATTCAATTTTCGTTTATGCTTCACATGAAAGGTAGTAAGTTTAATGTAGATGAATATATGTGATATTTATGATCTAAAAATAATTATTTAAATATAATATCACATAAAACTTCTTACCTTTTAATCTATTGGAAAATAATAATGTCACTTGTGCATATGTGTGGACTACCTCTTCTACGTAACGATGTGAAATATTTTTCATTTGATTTTTAGATGGATAGTAATAAGGATATATCTGATTAATATGAATTCAATATATGATATAATAATGATTTTTTAAAGTTTAATTAATTTTTATTTACCTTTCAGTCCATCTGTCGAGAAGAATGGAAACAATATTCATGCGTACGTACATCCTACCATCTCCATGAATGGTGTAATACATTTTTTACCACTAACTTTAATAAATTAAAATAAATAAATATATAATTAATATATATGATAATTATATAATGTTTAACATTATGGATATTATTTAACAATTATCAAATTTAAAGTTTCAAATTTATCGAACTAAAACAGACATAAAAAAATTAAACAATTATAACCTGAAATAGTGATTTTAATAAACAGGTGAGAAAAGGATATATGTAAATAATATATGGTATAATATATATGAATATTATTCTATAATATACTTATAATAAATATATATTTATTATATATGAGGTTTAGACATATATGAAGTTAAACCTGAGGTAAGGGTTTCTCATATCACTTTTACTTTTGTGTGATATATGACATATTCACCACTTATTCATTTTCATAGTGTATTAACTACCCCTTTAATATGTTATATAATGAATCTATTTATATTCATGGTTTTTAATGTCTTGTTTTATTATTATATATTTTATGAGGCTTAGAATTCAGAAGTTACCAAAGTGGTTAGGTTTTATTCAACAATCTCACTATTATTCGAGATTGTTTTTTTAAGTCTCCCTTAGGAGAATTATTTGATATTTATATCTTAAAATCAATATATTTTCTTATAATTTAGTTATTCATGAACTTATTTAAGTAATAGTACCATTTTATAATCTTTGGAAATTAAAATGATTGATAAAATGTTTTTAAGAAAATATGACTTTATTTTTCTCTTTAATAGAAAATCATTTTTCATCAAAATCCTTGTTTTCTAAAAATGTTTTTAACCTTTTAAAAATTATTAACTAAATATTTTTTACCCATTTTTACTTTTTAATTTTTTTAAAGGAATATTCATGAATTTTTCAAAATAAGGCCCATTTAGATTTTACTTAAAATGTGAAATGAATATTTTTTTAACATGTATAAAAAAAAACTAATTTTTCACCATGATGAACAGTAAATGTTTTAAAGATTATTTTCAAAAAAAATTAAAATTTATTGTAAAATAAAAGTATTTTAAAAAAAATTGTGAATTTTTTTAAAAATATTTTTAATTTGAAAAGTTTATTTTCTTCAAAAATGTTTTTATTGACATTTTTATGGTATTTCTATTCATAAATGACCTTGACCATTTATTGTAATTATGATCTACTAGGATATGTGGTATTGAAATAATTATTATTTTTTATTTGAATGATTTATGATCAGTTTATCCAAGGATGTACTAGTTTATTACCATTCACCATATTAATCTAGATAGTATATGATTATGTTTATTTTACTTGGGAAATTATTAACATTTCATATGTTATTTTTTAATATAAATTTTTATATTGATTATGTATATGCCCTTTAATATGAGTAATGAATTGGAATTAGTAAGTGATCGGTGGAGCTTAGTTATAGATAGTCCCTCGATACATCAACAGGTCTCATGAGACAAATTATTTGGACAAATTAGATATGTTTCTACCCATATATTTAAGCTATATTGTGAAAGTCCTTAACAGTTTTAGATGTTTGACATTATGCATTACCTCCTTATAAGATCATTTAATGGTGTCTATGTGATTATTTGATTAGTTAGAATATACATGGATAAATTTCAATATAATTTGATTATTTATATGTATTTATTTAGTCATTATATATTTCTTTTATATTATTCTCAGTTTATTGAATAAATGGAATGTGTTTCATTTATTTACCTTTCCATGTTGATTATTCTTATTTTTTTATGATAGATTCCATTATACACATTCACTTACTAAGCATCTGATCTCACCCTTTTCTTATGTTTTATTTTCCCTAGGATATTACTAAGTGTTTTGTGATTGATATGTAGGGATATTCTAAGGGGAATAATAACATTCAAAAATAAAAAACTTTGTGTATTTTATGTTTAAAATGTAAGGTGAATTTCAAGTATGTATCTAGTTTAAAAAGACTAATAAGTTATTCTATCCTTTGGGATATGATACTGTATATCTAGTGCCAATGTGATAAATTATACATAAGCTCTAGGTTATTGGAGTCGGGTTCCTTAAAAATTCCCCCACACTTAAACCTTGAACTTATGGACAAGTTAACATTAAAAATATTACCTAAGGAAAATTCAAAACACAAGAATGTTTGGATTAAATTTTTAGAATCAATGTCTATCATGCTCATAAGGTCTACTATATATTCTTTATTCCATTTTATACTTTAAGTACATTCAATTAATTTAAAAAAAATTGACCCTCATATAATCATTTATTTCTACATTCTTGGAAATATTTTTATCAATACAAAAATTCTAAATTTCATGAAAAGTTTTTCTCATTGTAAACTCATTTATAGGTCACCATAGGCTTTCTATATTTCTAAATTTTAATCTAATGAGTTAAGTACAAGTGTTTATCATTATAAACTTTTAGGTTTTTTTGGTTAAGGGTTGGTAGGTTTATTTATTTAAAATTTTAGAGGTGGGAAGAAGAGGCACTACTACAAAACTAGGTTTATCTAGTTCTAGGGATTAAATAATTCTAGATAAAAATGTTGTTAAAAACCCCCTTTGTATGCACTAACAAAGACACTATTAAAGGAGGAATTTAATAGTACTTTTTAGTGCTGTTAAAGGGGTCTTTAACAACACTTTTTTACAAGAATTGATAAAGGATCACCCTTTATCAATGATTTTAAAATAGAACTGATAAATGGGGTCTTTTAATAGTGGTTGTAAAAAAAGCATTGTTAAAGGGGGGTCTTTATCAGTACTTTTTTAGAAATGTTGATAAATACCCCTCCCTTATCAGTGCTGTTTTAGTAGTGCTGATAAAAGTATAATTCAAAAAAACTATTTCATTAAGAATAATATATTAATATAAAAATATATTTTTTTTGATATAAATATAATATATATTTTTTAAAATATTTTTTCAATAAGGTAAATAGCCATTTATACTTAACATATATGATATTTTATGAAAATAGCTTATAAAATAATTAAAAAATGTTTTTAATTAATAATATGTTTATTATTACTGATTAATAGTCATTTAATATCAATTTTAAGATAATAAAAATCAAAAAATTAATAAAATATCTAAAATAACATGAAAACGTAACCCATACTTTAAACGAACATAAATTTTGATCTGGGTGTCAATTTGAGATCTACCACATATCAAATTGAAGTCTGTGCTGAGATCTACTCCCTTAATGATACAATTATAACTCTATCAGATTTTTCATAGCAAAAAATGGCCTAGGTAGCCTCCAAAACTGAGTTTTTAGTCAGTGTACCCCGATTTTTAAACATTAAATGAATTTTCATTATCATTTAAGGGGGTTTCATTGCCTTTTTTGGTGGATAATGAATTTGTTCCTAGGTATTACATTTATATTGATATTATAGTTTTTAAATTTCATCATTTTTCATAATTTAATTTTATTTATAATTAAATATATGCATGTTTTCTTATATTTAATTATAATAAATCACTTATTTAAATACATATATCAACATATTTATCTAAAAAATTATATTATAATATATGTAAATAAATACATATTATAAAAATGTTTAAAAAAATCTAACCATTTTTTAAATTATATATACATATACATATGTGTGTATTAAAAAAGAGATATATATTTATATTATATTCTAGAATATATAAATAAATATAATATATAACATATTTAAATAAATATAAGCATATATATATCACACACACATATATTGTATAAATGTATTTTTAAATAATTATATAAATATATATAAATAATATAGATATATATATATAGAAATATCATTAAACATACAGCAAAACAACATGGTGTAGTGGTAAAGGTGTTAGATCTTTGAAGGAGAGGTGCAAGGTTCGAATACAGGTGAGCTCACATAAGGATTGAAATTCCCAAAGTACTGATAAAAGGTGGTGGGTGGAAAGCACTAATAAAGGGGTGGTGGGGCACTATTAAAGGGGTTGTTGAAGCATTGAAAAAGGGGTTTGAGATAATAAGTGTCCAAATAAATATAATTTTTTAAACAATGTCAAAAAAATCACTGATAAAAGTTTCAGGCTTTTAAGCACGCTTTGATCATAAATGCTTTTAAGCACTGGTAAAGGCCTATTCTAGAACTGTTAAATGCCTATTTTTTAGTAGTGATGTTTTGTATCTAAATAGATTATAATACATGGTGTCGATTTTATACTCAATAATTTTGTCACCACTCACTCTCCAATGTGATGATTTACCTCATAGTCCATTTTATTCTTAAGGAATGTTCACACATAAAACACTTTAGAAAATATAAATATTTATTCTCTCTACTTCCTTCAGAAACTTTATATCTTTATTTTATTTTGTATATATTTTTGCATATTCATGATAAAGAATAATATTTAAACTTAAAACAATTATATGGACTTCCTTTCATAAACCTTAAGGACATTTTCCCTTCCATCATTATTAATCTTCATGATTCTCCCCAGATCAACTCACAAAATAGCTTCCCCCCACAGTTGATTTTAACTATGATCATGAATTTACTTATATAACGGAGTGGTTAAGGATTATAGTCTTAGAATGTTTATACCTAAAAATATTGTTCATGGATACTAAAATATAATTCAATGGTCATATTCCAAGGTATTTTGCAAAATAATTTTCTTATAAAAAGGGATTTAAATCAAAATAATACATCAATAATATTTAGTAGAATCTCCCCAATTCTCTAAGGTTTTTATTAGATTTTATAAAAAATTATATTTATTAAAGAATGGATTGAATCTCTCAATAATAGATGGAATTTAGAAAAATATTTCAAAAATATTTAAAATCCTATTAGTTAATTGATTTTAAAAGTGGATAGTATTTCATGGCACGAGATTCAAAAATCAGTGGCCTTTTAAGAATTTTTAAAACTTTGAATCTGAAAATAAATTCATCTCAGCATTCATATAATTTGATTTTACTAGGTTAAATCAGTTTATCATAATTGAAAAAGGATACAAACTTACAAATAAATTCAATTTTAGCTCAATAGGTTTCAAAAACACACAAACAATAATAAATAAAAAAATAAAAAATCATAAAAAAAATAAATCCCCCCCCCACATACTTTAATTTTAATGTTTCCTCAATGTAGTTTATCAAATATGAATAGTTAAAGTATTTATAAAATTAGGATAATAATAAAAAATTATAAGAAAATGTACAACTTGAGAGTTTTATTGGTAGAAGGGTTAGAGAAGCATGCCTTTAACCATTTATTTGCCAATAATATGTCTAAAATATTTTTTTATTATATGTCCATTGATAGTGAATATTTTATTCTCTACTTTAATTATCTACACAACACAACAGTGGTATAAATTATTGATGGTAAATGGCCCTTCCAATCTATAATAAATTTTACCCAATATTAATTTAACTGTTAAGATATTAAGAATCACTTTTTCTCCTTGATAGAAGTTTCTTTTTTGAGTGAGCTTATCTTATTTCACTCTTGTTATTTCTGTGTAAATTATATAGTTCTCAAATGATTTTCTCCTACTTTCTTCTAATTCCTAGATAACAAATCTTGTTTTCTATCTAGCTTTTTCCAGGTCCATATTCATCTCTTTGATCACCTATAAGAACTTATGTTCTTTCTATATAGTTAGATGATAGCTTTTCGCATAGATAAACTTATAGTGTGGCATTCTAATTGAGTTTTTATGAGTTTTTCTATAATTAAAAAAGATCTCTTTCAACCTTTAGCTCCAATATTTATAATTTGGATTGTAGTATTCTTCAAAAAAAAAATTTGTTTTTAAACATTGACTAGTCCATTTATTTATTTATGGTAATGGGTTGATGTTTCATAGTTCACTTTATTATTTATCATTAAAGTCTATTTTATCCTATTATAGAATTTAATTCCAGAGACACTATTTATTTACCTTGGAATTCTATGCCTTTAAAATATATTAGTCCAAGAAAAAAGAAACAACAGAATCATCAGTTATGGTTCACTTTTCTTCCAACCATTTTGAAACATTATTTATAGATAAAAAGATATAAGAATATCAAAATTATATAGCAAAGAATCTCATAAAATCTATTATCCTTTGTTCAAATATTTCATAAATATTTATTGATCTTGGAGGAATTTTCTACCTCTTTAATATGATTCCACTGAATTAACATTTCTCACATTTTAAAAAAAATCATAGTAATCTATAATTAATGTAGGACAGTATATTACATATTTCAAGACTATACTATAATTTTTTTTGGGTCTAAAGTGGCCTCCACAAGCTAAGGCATGGGAAAATTCTAATATATATTATACTTCAATCTTTAGAAAATATCTCTAAATTATTTGATCATTAAAAATTTTATAAAGTTGTGGATTATCCCAAAAATAAAATTGAAATTTATCTTTGAGTCTGAAAAATTATTATTGGTTTAGATGTGATGGTACTTGAGAACCAACTAAGAAATTTACCTTTTCAACATGAAAAATTACTTATCCTTTAATCGAATAATTGTTTTCACATAAAATGAGGTTATCAAATGGATCTTTATCTAAAATTTTTAAATTTTTGTGTGAGGAAACCTATACAAGTGATCTATAACTTTTTTGTCAACTCTTTTTTATACTTTATATCCAAATAAAAATCCAATAGTAATAGCATCCAACTTACCAAACCTGAATTTAATTTTTCATTATTCATTAGGTTTATAAGGGATGTATGGTTAGGGAAAGCATTCAATTTAGTACCAAGAAGATATGATTTTAATTTATGTATGGACAAAAGTTATAAAACAATCAATGGTGGTTTAGTAGCTCTATGTTACATCCAGTTTTCTTGAAGTATAGTCAGTAACATTGTTTATACCTTTAATTTTCTAAGATAAAATTCATCTAATAACATGGCATGAAGCATAACATAATAGTTCAAATGGGTGATCATGATTAGTTGGATGTATGACTAGGGGTGTTCAATTTACACTTCAAATCATCAAAATATTTTCTACAATAAACATTAAAAAAGTCAAAACTATTAAAAAGTAATCTATCAAGTGGAGAATGAATATTACATAAATATTCGATAAATCTTCTATAAAATCCAGAATATCTTAAAAAGGATATAAAATGTTTCACACAAGTTGGGTAAGGTAACATATTAATAAATTAGAATTTAAATTTTTTATATTTATTCCCTTTTTGTGAAGTTATGTGCCCAAGAAATATGCCTCTCCCAACAATGAAATAGAACGTTTCAAAATTCAAGATAAGATTTATTTAAATATAGGTTTTCATGAATTTTTCTAGATCGGATAATTAAAGATCAAAATAATTTATATACATAGTTAAATTATTAATAAAACATTAATATTATCCTTAATTAAATTATAAAACAATTATAGGGTATCTTTTAAATGTATCTGGTTCATTGAACAATATTAATGGGATTATTTTGTATTAAAATTTTCCATAAGGTTATGTGAAGTTTGTCTTTTCATTATCCTCAAGTGTAATGGTCACCTAGAATTATCTTGAAAATAAATCTAAAAAGATATAATATTTTTTTACCTAAAATCCTTTAAAGTTAACAAATGTTATGGGAAAATTATATTTTCATGTGACCTGATTCAATTTTATATAGTCAAAGAAAACACTCCATCTATTTTGGATTCTCATAGGAATTAACTTTTTATTTTTATTTTTCACAATGGTCAGTCAAGATTTATTTTTCTTTTATGAATTTTTATGACTTATTATGAATAAAAAATTAGGTAAGTGATTTATAATTCTAAAACATTTTCAATTTATTCTTTAACCACTTCCATCATTGTTGGGTTAAATCACCTATGAGGTTTTCTAATAGGTTTTTTATAACTTTATAGTAAGATTATATGAATATAGATTTTAGAACCGAACCCAATAATGACACCTAAATTTTGGACTATATATTTAAAAAATTTCATCATAATATTTATTTTTTTTTCTTGGTTATGATATAATTCACTTGAAATAATTACTTCAAACTTGTCTCCTTCCATTAAAAATATATACTTTAAATATTGGGTGATGGATTCCAAATTTTGGGGTTATATTAAATATAAAATTACTATGGGTTTACTTAACTCAATTGAATGAATTTCTTATATAAGAGATAAAGTATCAGTTCATTAATTATTGAATAAACAACCAGATCTATCAAAGAAATTAGATGTTACCTCAACCTCAGATGTTTGCATTGAATTTTTTAGTTTCTCCCATTTTTTTAACTAAATTTTCAAATCTCATTTTTTCACCCAAATATAAAATTTATTCTAAGAAACCAATTTCTAAATGTGGATTTGATTCTTTTGAATATTATGGTATAAAAAAATGTTCTCTCTTCCTATGGATATTTTATTGAATCATTGATATTAAAGTGAATAGATTTTTTTTTCCAAACTCATTTTTTAGAGTACCTTCATGATTTTTTCTTAAATTTTCTATTTTTAGAAAGGGTCTTCCCAAAATTATGGGTAACTAAGATGGTATCATATATTCTTCATGATTTAGTATAAATAAGTTATCTAAAAATATATAATTTTTCAATATCACTAGTAAATATTAATGAAATTATAATAGGAAGGTCATATATCTATTGTCTAGTCAGAAAACCACACATATAGGTTTAAGATCTCCAATATATAAACAATAATAAAAGTTATAAGGTATGAAATTAATATATTCTACTAAAAACATAATGCATCTATGAAATAAAAGTATCCAACTATATATGGAATAGAAAATGTCTCTAGATCTTGAAATTTGGTTGGAATTTGTGGTGTGATCAATTCTAAAAAATTTCTCACTAAAATTACTATATCATTTTATTAAAGTCTAATTTTTCGTAGTGTATAATACTTTGATAAACATAGAATATATGAAAGTATATTTTTGTGATTTAATAATTTTTATGTTGATTTTAATATTTTAGAAGGTATCTAGAATTTAAATTTAGATTTATCTCTCATTAACCTTATTTTATTATACCATTATTGGGGGAAATGGTATTAGAATGGTTTCTTTTTCCAAAATATATATTTGTGATAGTGTTTCTAATTTATTATCATTCTTATCAGGTTTATATTTCGATTTATCATCGGTTTCCCTAGGTTATTCTAGATTTTATTTGAGGTTAGGATAATCTTTTTACCACTCCTACCACACTTATTTTTCTATTTGGATTTGGAAAGGGATTTTATGGGAATTTACTTGGAATTTTTGTCATAATTTTAACAAGGATTCCCAACTAAATTTTAAATTATTTCATGTCAAATATAAACTCCTAAATTATAGAATCTATTTAGTTTGACACATGTATTTTACATTAGTTTAAGGATATTAATATTATTTATTGGGTTTAAAGGGTGGTGGATGGAATGTTTTTTGATTTTATAGTTTCTCGAAGAGTTATTAGAATAGTTTAGGGTTATGATATTTGTGTTTAATGGGTGTTCTGGAATGATTTTTTTGTTTATAAACCCATATTGATCTTGGAAATTATCTGTCCATCCTTGGTTAGATAGTTAAAATTGCCTTTATTTATAGAGGCTACACAACTTTATATTTCATGTACTTGATAACCTTGTCTTGTATAATGATATTGATAATAATAAATACCACATACCTTTATTAGTGTGATTTTATTCCATGATTAATTAAGAGCTATCAGTTTAACCAAAGTGGTTAATTCTAAAAGGATAGATACAAGTATAGATAATTTAAAATATCTCACCTAAAACTATCCTATTGTAACAATATCTCTTGTACCAAACTATTATGAATTTTGAGTCAAATTATCAATAAATAATTTGGATTCAATTAGATAAATTTAAACTGAAACTCCTCCTGATGGTGCATCCAATAAATTTCTATCACTATCAAGTATACCTTTATATAAAAAAACTAAGAAGGGATGTTCCTCAGTTTCTTGGTGTAGAAATCTTGCACATAATTTCTCAAATATTTCTAAATACTCATAAAACGTCTCTCATAATTCTTGTATTATAGAATTAATATATTTTAATTGGGTATTTCTCCTTGAATTTGGAATATTAATTTAGAAAAAACTTCTCTAAATTTTATCCCATTCATTGACTTCTCCAGGTTGTAGTCTACATAACTATTCTTTCGATTCTCAATTGAGAGATAAAAGAAATTATCTCTACATAACTTATTACAAAACTACTTCTATTTAATTTAATATATCACACACTATAGTGAATTCTTTGATGTACTTTTTATTATCATCACATGTATTACTATTACACTTTGATAAAAATTAGATTAAAGTTATTTTGATTTTAAAACCATCTTGTAAAATTAGAATATAAATTTTCTTATATTGATTTATGAAATTAGGTACACAAATATCTATATGATTTTGGTTATTAGTTCTAATAATGGTCTTAGATTCATAGTGAACACTTTAAAATTCACTTGAGTATATTATTGTAATGCCTTTAAAATAAAGTAGTATATTTTCAATCGATCTTAGTTCTCTCAATCTAGATAGAATTTTTCTCTCAATATATAGATCAAGAGGGAGTAAGGATTAATTGTAAGTTCTGGTCATATAATTAATGTTTATGAATATTACAAAACCTCCCTAGTAAAAATTTCATGTTTTTTAAACACCTTTCATGGAATTGTAAGAAAATATTTTAAATAACCCATGGTTATACAACAGTATGGCAGAGAACAAAGGTTATCTCCAAGGAGAGGCAAAAATTCATTTTATCATAATTAGTGAAAAGGAGGTTTGATTTTAATTTATTTTAGAAACCTAAAACAATTAAAAAATAAAACAAAATTATTTTATCGAGTGATATATTTATTAATTTTTCCAGGGTTTGTAATAGAAATTTCTTTGCTATCATGTTCTTAAACTGATTCATCCTCCTTCTTTGATTTTATCAATGAGATAATCCACAATAACTTATATCCCACTAAGGTTTGGTAGTTAATGTGAGTTTTGAATCATCAATTAACAATATTGACTAATACTAATTTCTAAGAGTGTGGTAATATATTAGAAAATATCCTTAATATATCAATGATGGTATATAGACAAATTATTTAATAAACTCCCAATTTAGTTAAGTTACTCTTGATAAATCCAAAGAGATAAACTTTCTTACACACTTATATTATAAATAACTCAATACTTAACCCTAAATTCATGACCATTCCATCAGGTATAGGAAGTATCAATTGGTGGTACATAATAATTTATCAACCCAAGTAAAGAAAAATGAATGTAAAAATAAACTAAAATCAATTTCATTCAATAAAATATATCAACACTGGAAACCAAGATCAAATTACAGAAAAAAAAAATTATTGTTGATAATAAAATTCAAACATGTGCTAAAGGTTCTCAACCCAAGTGTCTAAATAACTAAATGGTTTTCATAACTCCATGTATATGGTTGTATCCATTGAATAACTAAGTCACAATCAAAAATTTAAAAACCAATTGAACTCAAAAAAACATCCCTTTATCCTTTATCCTCTAACTCCTTAAAACAATTTCTCCCTTCCTTGATTTTAGTGATAATTTCATGTGTAGTGATGTTTTTAATATATAATACATGTATATTTTGGATATTTACTTATCAATTTTAGGTTCTATATAAATCTACACTTTTAATATTCAATTTCCTAGATTTGATTAAGTATTCATGTGTGAGGATTATTTTCAGGTTCTCTCAATATGCATAGAATCCATATAGAATTAAGATGATATCTATGGTTATAATATACCATGAGTGTTTTGAAAATACTTATATAGGCATTAAACTCCATTATTGGAAACAATATGATTTCCTAAAGGGAAAAACCTTACATAAGTGGTCTAGGAATTGAGTAAATCTTATATATGTTCCTCAAAATATTATGAGAGCTTCAAAAAATCTTATGTGAGTTCCATAAAACGTTATTTATCTAGCTATATCTCCCAATTAACTTATGTGTCACTAATATAATATTATTATTGAGTAATGAATTCTTATATATCATTGAATATCTATTATATATCCTATGAAATATCAAACATTCAACTTAATCAGGAAAGGAAAATTCCTTATGAAATAGGGAAAACATCCTATACATGATCTTAAAAATCATAAAAATCAATTATAATATCCTATATATCTTAGTATTTTTGAATTATTCCAAATTTATGACCAATGAAAAAGGAATTTTCCTTCAATTTTTAGGGATCCGATGGAGTAAACCTTACGTGTTCCCCTGGATCTTCAGAAAATATAACATATAGAATTTTATAAAGTTTCTCGTCACTACTTTATCTATATTAACATTTATCTTCAAAGAAACAAATAAATTTTTTTTCAATATATGAGAATTTATTTTATTCTAAAAATTCATAAAACCAATTTAAATTACAATTTTATCCATTTTAAGAAATTTTCACAATTTCCATCCTTTAATTCAAAAACACTCTAAAACTCAATTAAATAAGGAATCTAAGGGAATAAACTGAATTTAATATCTACAAAATATATTCAATTAATTTTATTTCCAATACCATACCATTGAGATTGGGTTAAATCAATAGTTAACTGAGAATAAAAACTATCTCAAAAAAAAATCCTTTCATCTATTACTGTGTATAGGTATTAGGTCATCAGGTGTGTTATCCATGATGTGTAATAGTTGAAATAATTCATCCTAAATTCCTATTTTATTATGAAAAAGCATAAAGAAATTATATGTTAGATATCCCTAGAATCCAAGTACCAAATAGAATAACAAGAATCAATAAGTTGATCAATATTTTCTTCCCCTACCTAAAGTGACTCTATAATTTGGATATCATGTTCACCCTTGTTCATCCCCTTAAATATCAGTCAACTATAATATCTTGTATGTAATCAATCCATAATTAAATTATTTGTTGTAAGTATTTCATTTAACTATATCCCAATGACCCTTTAGGTTAAAAGTTTTAGAGAATTAAAAAATCAACTAAATTAAAAAACAGTAAACTTACACATAATGTACATTTTTTCTATAAAAACTGGTTCTTAATTTGAAACTCTTGTTTCATTCATGATAAAATTTCTTCATTCAAGGTGAGTCTTCATAATTGAAATATATAACTTAATATAGTTCATACACTTCCTTAAAACAAGTAAAATCATTTGATAATATGGGTGAAGAAAATAAATCCTGATAAGGGATATAAAAATAAAGTAAACCCATTAGTCTATTGAAAACATTAAAACTCATAAGAATTATTTCCTTTATACATAACAAAATTTGAGCTCAAATAATCACTTAATCATGAAATATAATATAATACAAAAATATTTTCATAAAAATGTAATAATAAATAATAAATGGGGAAATAATCATGATTTTTACTTTGGTAATCATATTCATATCATTCTTAAAATAATCCTCATAATGGAATAACCTAGCTGGTTAATTATAATTTATTTTCTATGGAGAATAAATCATTACCCAATTCATTAGAGGGATATATATTACCACTCATCATCATATATAATATACAAGAACCATAACATGAATAAAAACATAGTTTCTTTCACTTTAATTATAAAAATCATAAAAAATTATCATTTTTATCCTATAAACATAAACACTTAGAGTTGTTATATAAAAACAAGAGGAAATTTCATTTTCTTTGAAAAATATTAAAAAAATAATTCCTAGAATAATTGGAAATGAATTCTCATTGGACAAACATGAAAAAATAAAGTATAAGATTTATAATGAAGAACATCCATGAAACACAGGAAAGGTGTTCTTGTGGTAAATGTTAAAAAAATATTAGTTTCACACCTTTATAAAGAAAGTAAAAAATAAACCATTTGAAAAATATTAAAAGGATATTTTTTAAAAATTTATAAAAAAAATTAATAGAAAATTACTTTAGTAAAATATTTATTTATATAAAAAATTATTGAAATAATGTGAATATGAAAAATAAATATTTGAATGTAAAACATAGAAACATTCTAAATAATGTTTAAATGAAAACTCTGTTATCGCGAGTCCTAACTCGATTCATATGTCCTCTAACCTCCGGGGTAAAAAGTTTAAGTTAAATTTTTTACATGATTAATACGAATTTTTATATTAATTACCTTATTATTATTACTTTTATTTCATTTATTATCATCTTTTATTTATTTATTAAATCGATATAGTTCATGTTGGTAATTTTGGGGTTGTTCAATTCATAATCCATAAAATAGACTTAGTATCCTACTAATAGTAAAAAACTATTTTTCCAATGGTTCCATAATTTATATGTGAATCAAGCTATTAGTTATATATCATTTAAAAAATAAATGAGTTCAATAAGTTATGATGTAGTTACTTTTTTATGAATCTTCCATGATAAGACTATTTTGATGGTTTAAATTAACCATGATTCTCCGCATTTAATATCATTGTTAGGATTTATATTTTACCATTATATAATCATGAAAACATATTAAATTTACCATTATTTCTTAATATTACTAGTATTTAATTTTTCATAATCATTTGTGATTTAAACATTATAACATCGTTCGTGTAGGTGGTGAAACTGACCCAAAGAAAAACATGTTATAATGACCAAATGAGTAAGAATATCTTATTAGGTTGTAATAATATCACTTTTATGGAATAATCATACTTTAAAAAACATTTTATTAAAGTTTTAAATTATTTTAAATAATACATAAATGTATAATATAAATAAAATATAATTGTAAGGGTTTATTACTTCCAAGATTCTGCATCATCTCCCTATTTTCTAAATTTTTTGGTGTAGAACGGTTTGAAGATTCTCTTCATGTATGGGATCATTTTTTCCTCCATAATTCTATGCATATATGTAATTAACATACTCTTACATTCCTTGGGGAGGATGGAATAATTGATCAATGAATATAATGAATAGTAATAAATTGAATTAAAATGGGATGAGGTGTATTTGTATATTCTTTACTTGTTTTCTTATTAATAGTAATGATGATTCTTACCCTGATCTTGAAAGAAATAATTATTTGCATGTTTGGGATATTAAGAAATTATATACAAAAACTATATATTGAGATCTATTAATATGATTTTTTTTTGAACCCACCACTCAAAAAAGTTTTCGTTCTTTTATATAATTAATGAATCAGTTGCATGTAAATTTAGAAGTTCTGAAAAAAACCCATACAGTTGTAGATGGAATTCTATAAAGGCCCTATTTAAAATGAATTATAGTAATTTTATATGAATTTCAAATATTTTTTGTTTTACTTATAGTTTTCTTGAATTTTCCTTATGGTTATTGTGGTGAGATTTTTGTTTTGTGATATCAATTTTGGTAGGATATGTGATAGTTATTATTGCAATGTGAAAGGGTTGTTTTGTGGTACCTTTGTAATAGTTTCATATTTGAAATAGAATAGGAAACTCTTAATGTTTAAAATAAAAGGGAATGGATACAAATTTGATAATGGGGGTTTGGAATTAATGCATAAAAATTAACGTCAAAATTGAATTTTAATATAAAGAAGGTGGAATTGAATAGGAATTTACATGGATATTGGCTAGAGTGGTTTGTCATTAAATATGGTAATGCGCACTAATTTAAACATTCATATATAGAGATACAACATAATAGTTTTACTTGGTTCATCACTAATGGATAGTCCAAGGACTATACAACGATAGTGTTTTCGTCGTACCTAATTCCAATAATCTTTACTAGTTATGGAATACTAATGATTAGATATAGTCACTCTATTCCAGGAATACTTTCATTACTAGATTTTAGGGATATCATATTACCTCTCTCGAAACACTTCTGCTAACTCCCCCTAACTCACTACTTTGAGAGAAGTGTTACTCAATTTAATGACATGAAGGTTACTTAAATAGATTGGAATTTAAGTCTTTTCCCTAACTAACGCAAGAATCTGCTTATATCTAAGTAAATATTTTATGCACTTGAAAAAACTATTTACTTAAACTTTATGTTCAATAATTCCATTCATGAAGTTCACTACCTCCGCGAAGCAAACTGCCTTCATGGAACTAACTACATTCATGAAGCTCACTAAGTAATCATGGAATACCCCATCATTATGAAACTCCTTTTTCCTAGATACCTAAGCATTTTTCAATAATAGAGAAGTCTTTTCATGATTCTCATGCTTACTTTGAATACTTGATTCATAAAGCTCTTATACTTCATGAATTCATATAAATTAATCCCTTTCTCTAATTATTTTCATGTCAAATGAAGTGGGGGTAGCCTCATATTTATAAGATTATCCTTTCATGATTCTCCCACACCTCTAGTATATTTTTCATGAAACTTAAAAACCCTATTCACAGAACTCCTTCACTCATGAAGATCTAGTGAAATCTAACTCACTCACAAAGCTTCTCACTGTCACAGAGATTACTGTCAACACTTCACGTCATTCGCAATGGTTTTTCACAATAATCCACATCTTCATGAATCTCAGGCTTTATGAAACCTAGTCTTTATGAAACCCCTGAACTTACCATATTTATGGAGAGTCAATCCCAAAAAAAAAACCTTTCATGATTCTTGCCACTTCCTCTTTGTTTTTTGCTCAGAAATGTGGAAAACACAAGGTAATAATTCCACTATCAATATTGTAGTAATCTTGTACTTTAATAACACTTGACTTTCAATTCCTAGATCATAATAGTGTGGATTGAAAAAAAACATAAACTAGACTCCATTTCCATCAAATAAAATCCTTTTTTCGAACAATATCCCCCTTTGGGATTTTTGGAAATCTATAGAAAAATTCAATAAAGCATCAGATGATATCAAAACCTGATACTTGTGAAACAATTCATCCAACAATCTAATTATATGTGAGAAAAGATCAGTGTAGAAAACAAGAGAAGAAGCATGAATTGGGTTCTCATTTTTTTTAAATGATTAAATATTTGCAAGCTAAACTCTGAGAAATATGAATAGTTTCTTTATAACACCTGATTCTCATTATTTCACAGAAGCATTTCATTTTTTTCAAAAAACATGAACCAGTAAACCATTATCACATTGAATTTATACATTCTCCCCTTTTGTAAATAAACCCAATAAACCAATATTTGTACTTGTAGAGTTCAAAAAACACTTCCCCTGGATTTTATCTCCACCATAAACCTACATCACTTCCACAAATTGATTAAAATAATTAACACAAATGGGGAGATGGGAACAACTGTAACCTCATCATGCATTGGGAGGTGGCTGAACACTGAGGTTAAACCAATTTTTTTCAAACACAGTTGCTACTAATGGCTTAATCATAAATTCACACACTTGGTAATTAGTTGCAACATGATCTATTTGAATCATGACTTGTTCATATTTTCTTTGTTGAAGTTACATCTGATCTCAATATGTTTTGTATGAGAGTGTTGAACCAGATTATTCATAAGATAAATTGTGCTCTTGTTATCATAGTGAATCACCCATGGCTGTTTCACCCCATCACTAATATTAGTTAGTTTTTTCTTTATCCATGATAGCTGAGTGAAATCCTTTGCAACAGTCATATACTCTACTTCAACAGTACTAAGAGAAGTGTTTTCCTATTTCTTACTCAACCAGCCCACACATATCTTTCCAATAAAGAATTTTCCACCACTAGTGGAATTTATACCCACTACATATCTAACCCAATCAGCATAAAAAATTGATAGTTCATTATCTATTCCTATAGAAAAGTATAATCCATAACTATGAGTACCTTAAATATACCTCATCATTATTTTAACTACCACCAAATGTTATTCCTTTGGATTACTTTTAAATAAGTCTACTAATCATGTTGAAAAGAAAATATATATCAGTGTTTTATTTATGTATAATAATCTTTTGTTATTTTATACATGCTGGTATCCATAGAAGTCCCATCTACATGATTTCCAATTTTTTCCCCAATTGAAATTAGAGTAGTTATTGGTTTGGAATAAAGCACATTGAATTTCTTCAAAAGTTATCTTGCATGTTATTTCTCTATAATATTTCTTCTGAATCACCTGTAGAATTAAGAAATATATGATTTCACCAATCATAGACATTTACAATTTTCATTTCTTATGATTTTCAAATTATTTAACTGATCCATGCCTTCTTCCAAAAAATATGATATCATCCACATACACAAGAACAATAAATTGATCTTCCTTTGAATTCATCACATAGATTTTATGATAAACACCTCCTCTTTTGAATTTAATATTCTTCAAATATGCATTCAATCGAGATTACCATGCACACGGTGCCTGTTTTAGACCATAGAGATAGTTCTTTAATCTATAAACCTTTTATTCATAATTTAATCTCAGAAATACCACTTTTGTTTAATATAGAATTATTATTCAAAAACACCATTTAAGAATTCTATTTTTACATCCATATTATAAGCTTTATATCATTTTTGGATTTTCATAGAAAGTAAAATCTTGATCGACTCCATTCTCACTACTAGAGAAATTTTTTCTTTAACATCAATTCATTCAATCTGTGCATAGCTTTTACACACTAATCATGCCTTATTTCTGATCAAATTTCCATTCCCATCAAATTTTTTTAAAGATCCACTTGTTGCCAATAACATTGTGATTTTCAGGTATCATAAAAGGATCTCATTTTGGTTCTTATAAATTTTATTAAGTTATTCATTCATGGATTTAACCCATGATTCATCCTTTGTTGCTTCTTTTAATGAGGTTGGTTTCACAATTGACTAGAAAACCTAATATGCTTCATTCCTCATTCTTAATTTCTGTGTCATTTCTATCCCATCCCCAATGATATTGGATTGATAAATTTATGTCCTACTATTTTTCCTCTGAGGTTTAGATGAAGTTTCTTCATCTATGGTTTCCTCTTCTAATTCTTATTCTGAGTCACCATTGTCTCATGATCCCTAAATGTTTTTCACACCTTACTCTACTTCTTGCATTTAAATCTATTCAATGTCCACTTTCTTTTTCATCTTCTATCATATCAGCATATGATCTACTTTAGGTATTTATGTTTTTATTTTTAATGAT